>CM076115.1:3823125-5097500 GCA_038048805.1 Hipparchia sbordonii | reverse complement strand
ATAAATAAATTTTGAATTTTGTTGCGCGTTGGTTTTGTGTTGCTCCTTCGTTGCTTCTACACCTGGAGAAACAATGGTGTAAAGGGCGAACGACGCGTTTTGCCATACAGATTTTTTTCTGGTTTGGCGCATTGTAGCAAAGGAATTTTATTTTTCCTTCAATCACTTACTTGTTGTTACTTATAGTATAACATCTTTACAAATTACCATAATACCATTTGCTTCCGGACATAACTTAGGCCTTTCTAAAAGCGCGCCACAGCACCTTTCTCATCCATTCACTTCCTATCACTCTTAATTTTTCTACCTATCTTGGTTCAATCTAGCGCTTTCCGGTACAAGGTTTCCACCACAGAACACGTCAGCCCCTGATGCGGCTATCGTATCTGCGACGGACATAGAATGCCCAAATGTTTGAAGGTGACCATTTGACGAATATTTGTAACAGACATGAAGTACCTTAGCATAAACCATTGCAGTGAACCGTTTTTGGGTTGCTGATGTTCAAATTGAAATTCAAAATTATTAGACTAACCTGTGACTCTTATGACAAGTCAAGACTCTACCACCGGTTCGGAAAGCAGATGATGATGTATGTAAATTGTTGCTGTCATAAATAATAATTAATTAATTCTAACCAGAAACATTAGACATCCTGATCGTACCGATCGATCCGGTATCACTAACCTATCCAATACAAAATTTGAAAGTACAATATTTCATCCAAATTATTATGTAGTAACACGTATAAATAATAAAGTCAATCTACGTATTAAGATTGCATTCTATTTTACCAATTGCCACCTACATAATAAGTATGTATTTGGATTAATTATTCGACTTTCAATTTTTAGGTAGGTATTAGATTAGATAAGTTATTGAAACTTGTCGTATCGACTTTATTTCCTTGTAGACTTCAGTTATATTTTTTTGCATTCATTTATGGAACGGTATAATATTATAGTATATGTATTACAACTACAAGAATTTAAAGTGTTCAAGTCTCGATTTGGATTCAAGATTCCTGCAACCGGGATTGTTTTTTATCTTATATATGTGCTTCTCTCACCGATTAATTTCCTAATCCCTTTGAAGTTGGGACTATTAAGCATCAAATTATAGCTTCAACCCAAATCATTATTGAGCTTGATAAAATCTTACGGATTTAGGAAGAAGCACCACGACACCACCACAAAACCTACGGGATAACCCTTCCATTTTGCCTTGACGATTTTAAGTCTATATACTTATATGTGTTTGTGTTCGTACAGTGCCACTGTAGCGCCTAAACTATTGAGACGTACTTCGTGACTACGTGTCAATCGACTTGCCACTATTATCTAGCTAAGCTCCATTTTATGCGAACAAATTCAATATAACGGATATTACGTCTAGGTAATATTCTGTAGTCGGATTACAGTTTTTAAACTTTTTGCCTTTCATAAGAATGTTTTGCATAACTTATTTACATCTTATATACATAATGCAAACTTTCTCCGTCAAGTAAAGTAAGTCGTTGCATTCCCATGTCACCAGCGTCCGTCATAAAACAACCGCATTAGGGCTCCCAACAAAGTGGGTGTAATGGTTGAACACCCACATTGTAGTTTGTACTGACATGGGTAATGTTTCCATTGTTCAAGGCATCGAGGCATCCTTCGTGCACCACAATTTTGTCTTTAGTTACTTGTCTACGAGAAATCTTGTAATAGGAAACATACTCGTAGTTCTTTTTAAGAAGACTAATACGTTAACAATATATTGAGTTTTCAAGAAGAAAAAGTACTGCGTTCCTAATACGCAAAAATTTGGAACGCCCTTCCGGCTTCCGTTTTTCCAACTAACTATAATGTGGGTGTCTTTAAATCAAGAGTGAATAGGCATCTTATAGGCAAGCGCGCACGATCTTAAGCTGCATTTTCACTTACCATCGGGTGAGATCGTAGTCAAGCGGTAGTCTATATATTTAAAAACAAACCAATTCTTTTTTAATCTTCACAACACCATAAAAGTGAAAAACAACATAAGTAATAACAATAAACCATGATAACCACATTAGACTTAAAACTGAGATGTTATCAGCTGCCACATTCTCCATTTTTGACACTTCCAGTGGGGCTATAGAAAACGATAGAAAATTGCTGACTAAGAACTGTCAAAACCTATTTCATCATATACGAATTGGGAGTTCTTAGACACTGGAATAGAGAATTGCCCTAAAGGCCTTTCCATTGATGATCCAACGATCCAAATTAAAAATGCAACGATCCATAATGAAATAGTAAATCATTGGATGATGGGTTGTTAAGGATTTGTGATTTCGAACCTAATGTTCTATTGCAATTTTTCAAATACGATTTCGAAATATATACTAGGCCGCTCTATCTTCCTAAACTATACAACTGACTTTAATAAGGTTTCCACTAGCATATTTTAATTCTTCCAGAAAATTTATATGTATGCAAACTCGGACACTTATGACGTCACGTTAGTACATAGAATCCGTGCGAAGCCGGAGAGGGTGGTTAGTATTGTTTTAGCTGAATTCATTTTAAGATTATACCGTTTACATTACGTACTCACATTAAGTTCCTACCATCGTTATCAGCTGTTAATGTTCAGATGTAGGAAAATCACCGACATTATAATTAGTTAGCGCGTTAAGCTGTCTGCGACACACGTTAAACTGAGAGATCTGACGGATACCATAACATTACGTAATGGGCCGATCCCTTTTGTTAAGGGAAAGTGATAACAAATGAGCTTTTTATTTGACTTATTTATGAACTAGCTTTTGCCCCCGCGACTTCGTCCGCGTGGAATTAGATTTTGGGGTGGAATTTTCAAAAACTGTGACACACGTACTTCTTTATTTTTAACTGAAAGCTCAAATACCAACTTTGATGGAAACAGCTTGAAAAATGACGGAGTTTCATATAAACTTCCATCCCCTATTTAAACCGCTTAGGGGTGGAATTTCCAATAATCCTTTCTTAGTGTGCGCCTACGTCATACAAGGAACCAACTGTAAAAATTTCAAGTTTCTAATTTCAGTAGTTTAGGCTGTGCGTTGATATCTCAGTCAGTCAGTCAGTCAGGACTTTGAATTTTTGAACGAGCGAAGCGAGTTCTCTGAGTCAACTAGGGCGCTTGCCTACTAGACAGAGAAGTGTGTCCGTCTAAATGTCTGTCAGAGCCCTATAACTTCTGAATTACTGAATATTAGAACGTGAAACTTGGTTGAAAATTCAGTTATATCCTGTACTTGAACAACAAATACTAAAATTAGATAAATGTTATAAAGAAACGAAATTATTTAATTTTAATGCGCCATCTATTAGTATTATTGTGAAGCTAATAGCTTCACTATAATGCTAATAGATGGCGCTGTGTCAGTAAAACAGTTTTATGTCAACTATTATTTTTTTTATTGCGTCTAATGTTAAAAGTTAATCATTACAATATATACTTAATTAAAACTTTTGGGAATTATGGGATATCGCGAGGTCTCAGTTCGGGGCGAACCACTAGTATATATATAGATCATGGAAAAATTCGGAACTTGTTTCAGATTCAGAGTAACAGACAACTCATGGAATCGCGAAGTTAAAATGGCAATTGACAGACGCACAGCTATAAAAACCGATAGACGTTGGGATTCTTAAATATGGCGACCCCATCTATTATGAAACCTAGAGCAAAAGTACCGGAAAATTCACTCTGAGATCTATAGGGCATGCTCTGATTTAGCTCGGACTCAACTTCTCAAGATAGAGTCAAAATTAGACACAAATATGCTTTGACATAAACCTGTCTCGTTTTAACTCTGTCGGAGCAGAGTGAGAGTGAGATTTATAGATATCATACTTAGAGTTGGAAATCCATCCCATTAGATGGACGCATTTTTTTTTTAAATTATATGACAAGATAACCCTTGACTGCGATCTCACCTGATGGTAAGTGACGATGCAGTCTAAGATGGTAGCGGGCTAACTTGGAAGGGGTATAGCAGTGTAAATTAAACCCACACCCCTAATCGGTTTCTAAACGCCATCGTGACGAAACGCTTAATCGCTTGGCGGCACGTTTTTGACGGTAGGGTAGTAACTAGCCACGGCC
Organism: Hipparchia sbordonii; assembly: GCA_038048805.1. Taxonomy (NCBI): domain Eukaryota; kingdom Metazoa; phylum Arthropoda; class Insecta; order Lepidoptera; family Nymphalidae; genus Hipparchia; species Hipparchia sbordonii. The sequence goes on along the minus strand of CM076115.1, from coordinate 5,093,381 downwards.
AAAGCCTCCCACCAGACCAGACCAGAGACAATTTAGAAATAATAAATTACTAAATTGCCCCCGCCGGGAATCGAACCCGAGACCTCCCAGTTATAAGACCACAGCGCTCACCATTGCGCCAGGGAGGTCGTCAAAATGATTTTATGCGATTCGTCGATGATTTTAAGCGAGTCGCTAGGAGTTACTGTGTCTTCTGTAGTTTTATGTGGTGTGTTCCTTGTCAGAGATCTTTGTCCATCACTCCATTGAATGTCAATCGATTGAAACATAAGTATCGCTGTCTCTTGCAAAAATCGCCACAGAACATGACCTTGTGTAGCTTATGCAGAGAGAAATAGCAAACCCCTTCCTCTTATGTCCAGGAGGATAAACGGCGTTAACAACCGAGTTAATTCATTGCGCGAAAATGAGATGTTCCTTGCAAAAATGAAATGAAAGTTTGTACCTAGTATAGTTCTTTCAATTTCAATAATAGAGTAGCTATATAAACTCGTGCTTTAATAAGCGGATACAAGAAACTAATTTGACTAGAATTTATAATTTTGCTGTACAAAAAAGTCATGACAGCTGTAATGTCCCGCAGCGAATTTTGCAGAGACCAATTCAATTTTAATGGAATTAGAGCAATAAGTAAAATCGCCTCAAATTAAGTAAACTAGGAAAATAAACGTTTTAGGTCCACTTGCACCAAATCCGTAAATATATTATTTAAGTTAAATTTTCTGTACCTGTCCTTTTCTTGTTCACTCTGAACTAAACTTGCCAAAAGGTGACAGCGTTACAAAATTTAACTAAACAAGACGGCCTAAGAAACAGTGTCTGTGTATCATTTCTACGAGGATCCTGACTGCAACTTAACATAAGCTATCTAAGAATCTGCTAATGAAGTGAAAGATGCGACTAGACGGCGTCTCTGCGATTTCCGTTTTTTGCCGTTTAGCGCATACTCGACTCGCACTATATCGGAAGAGAGATTCTTAATAGACTAACAAGTTTCTACGACACACATGACTATGCAAATGATGTTAATAGTTTAATCAATTAAATACTGCAGTTAGTGTTAAACTTGATCTGAAAGAATGTTGTTTTATTTAACGACTTCAAATTGGTTAACAATGATTGAGTAGCTTCCAAGTCAATTGATTACTAATCAATTAAGAATTTAAGATAAATCATAAAGCAGAATTAGTAACTGGGCACGAATTAGTTGGAACTGGGACTAACAGATTTTTAAATGGTACTCAATTCGTTTATTTATTAGACCATAATTATCTTGATGTTAGAAGCCAAAAAAGAAATATTAATTCTGAAAGGAACAGTAAGTTACAGTTAAATGATCAAAGAGCACAGTAACTCTTATCTGACTTAAGCCAGAGTCAAAATGAGACATAATATACGCTAGTAGGTTTGTTTTTTTAAGTCTGAGCAAAGATCTAAAAAGCTCAGCCTAATATAATAGGTACCTGAGTATAACCAGGCCTAGCGCACTCCACAGTAAACTGCGGGGCTACAAGTACATGGCGTACCTCTTCCAAGAGCCTAAGCTCAGAGAGTGCGAAGGGATAAGAGTTACGTGATAGAAAGAGAGAAAAGTGTAGGTGAATAAGACGGTAGGTAAGTAGTGTCAATCTGAATTGCACTTTATTGTGTGGTACCAGAGTCGCTATTTATTTAAATCATTTTGCGGAGTGAATCTTCTGTACCTTTAGGTACTATTAGGTATTCTATGGTATAACTGTAACGAATCGAGGTCGCGGTTAAAAGATTAAATTTAGAGTGCGTTAAAGTGTAATTAAGATTCTTTATACTACGTACTAGTAAATAACTATACTCTGAACAATCTTATCAGGAGATCTCCAAAACGGTAGAGCTCTGCTTTATTTCGTGAACTTTGGCCTAACAATTTTATTCTCACGAAAATTATTTACAGTTACGCGTTTACCGTAGTAACTAAGCTTTACGATTCGCTTTTAGGATTTTTTGTTGTTTCACCGTTCAATGAAAGATCAGAAACAGCCTTCATAGCGGGTAGTTCCAATTCTTAATTTAAGCCTCACTAGCCCAACGGTTAAAGGTGCGGACTGAACAACTGAAAGCTCGCAGATTTGAACCCCACTGCACTATTGTCGTAACCACTCCTAGCACAAGCTTTCCGCTTATTGGAGGGGATAGGAGGATATTAGTCAACTTCCACTTGGCTAATATTCTTTCAAAAAAAAAAAAAAATTCGCAAGCGCTGGATTGATACTGAACTAGAAAAGTTTTAAAACTGTAACCCGACCACGGCGAATTTCGTTCGTATAAAATTTAGAATAAGTATTCCTAGTTATGTAATCTTACGTTCTCTGATCGTATTATTAGAAACAACGGCAGCACAATAAGTATTTTAAGAATTGAATTCAAATCACTTTCCCTTAACAAACTTTAGCGTTGTGACAAAAAATATTTGGACATTTTCATGACGTGCAGAATGTTGAAACCAACCAACTTATGCATGAAACACGTATGAGTGTCAAATATATCAGGTGCTAATGAATGCTACCTAGTACCTACGCATAATATATGGGTATTCACTGTATGTTTGTATATGTAGTCACGCTTGTCCGAATTTACATCTTTATCCCTAAACTAGCTTTTTCCCACGGCTTCGCTTACGTTAAATTCGATTTATCAAACCCTTATTTTACCCGCTTAGGGATTTAATTTTCAAAAATTCTTCCTTAGCAGATGCCTTCGTCATAATAGCTATCTGTATTTTTTTTTAAATATATAGACTAGCGCTTGGCTGCGATCACACCTGATGGTAAGTGAAGATGCGGCCTAAGATGGAACGCGCTTGCCTAGAAGATGCCTATTCACTCTTGATTTGAAGGTACCTACCCAAATTATAGTTAGAGGGAAAAACGGAAGCCGGAAGGGCATTCCAAATCCTAGCGATGCGTACAGGAACGAAGAAGCAAAGCGCTTAGTGCGCGTTCTTGGGATTTCAACTACGCAGGGGTGCAGATCTTTTCTGTGCCTTGCGTTTTACAAATGCCACATTTCAGCCCAATCCGTCAAGCGGTTACAGCTGTGCGTTGATAGATCAGTCAGTCAGTCAGTCAGACAGTCAGTCACTCTTGCCTTTTATATATTTAGATAATATAAAACAACTAAGTAATGATAACTTAGTGGATATTACTCCGGCCTCCTATTCGTGGTCCGCACCTCTTGATTCTTCAAAGTGAGTTTCTTGCTGGTTCTTCTCGGTTGGAACGGCATTCCGAACCAGTGGTAGATTCATTTGACGATTCGAAAGCACTTTGTAAAAGTTTATATGAATAAAAAATTATTCTATTCTATTCTATAGTTATGTGCGTTTTAGCACTTAAATATCACATGCTTTAGCGATGAAGGAAAACTTCTTGAGGAAACTGGCTGAGAGTTGAATCTACCAATTTGCATTGGGCCGGCGTGCTGCCTTCCTCAAGTTGTAACGTCTTTAATCAACATTTGACCAAATACGATTTTTAATGCTATCTTACTTAGAAAAAAATTCTCTATCGATCCATTCAATCGGTATTCTCCTGCTGTAGTTTTTGAAAAACGTCGTTTATTCCATATCAAATGGCGTCATCTAAATATATAAAAGGCAAAGGTGACTGACTGACTGATCTATCAACGCACAGCTCTAACCACTGGACCGATCGAGCTGAAATTTGGTATACAGGTAGCTGTTAGGACGTAGACATCCGCTAAGAAAGAATTTTGGAAAAATTCAACCCCAAGAGGGTTAAATAGGGGGTTAAAAAATCGAACCTAACGTGAGCGAAGCCGCGGGTTAAAGCTAGTTTCTTTATAAATTCCCGCTTTTGGGATCATAGCTCCAAAAATGGTTTTGGTAGTTAACTACACTATAGCTCTAGGACAAAGTGGTGGGCATCGTTCACGTAGTATTTAATATTTTATTTACCATACTTACCTGAATGTTATTACGTCGTTATGTTTGTTTTAGATACGAGTACTTTAGTTGCAGTTCGATTTTTAAAAATTCAAAGCAAGTTAAAGTCGGGGATGTAAATTGCGACACCGGAAGCTTTGTAGGTCACCTAGCATGGGAACGATCACACCTGTTGGAAAGTTGTAAGTCACATCTTGCTTAGACGACGCATACTATCGATTACGGTATTCTATGCGATAGTAAAAATAGTAGTTAATGATGCCCGCGGCTGCGCTCGCGTGGATCTAGTCTTTAAAATCCAGCGGAAACTCTGATTTTCAGGGATGAAAAGTACCCTATGTCACTCTACCGGTCCTCAACTATACCCCTGCAAAAAATCACGTCGCTTTGTTGTGGCGTGACTGAAAGACAAACCAACAAAGAACACACGCATTTATAATAGTCTATGATGATTGAATTTGAAATTTATGTAGTTTGAATCTTCTTTTTTATCAATCGATAGACATCCACTGATGTGGGACATAGATCTCTTGCATATGTAGACTTCCACATTGCTCGGTTTTGTGCCGCCTGTATCCAGCGGTTCTTCGACTCGTTTGTTGCAGTCCGCTTTCCGGACTCCAACGGTCATCCGTTTTTCGAACTATATGGTCCGCCCCTGTGGCCCGCCCATTGCCACGTCAGCTTCGTGAATCGATTAGCAATATCAGTAGGTAACTCTGGTTCTCCTACGGATCTTCTGATTCCTAATTTGAGCATTGATACTCCGAATATTATATAGGTCTCTCTGTCGCCCACTGAGCGACCCTGAGCTGGTAGGTTAAATATCATCAATTTATTACTCAAACCTAATATATGTCAACACTGTTTGTCTTTTTGTTACGTAAAGTCCCTCATGCAAAAGGGTCATGGGACCATCTGTTTACCATTTTGTTCTAACCTTACGCAACATATTACACACTCAAAATTCTTGAAGGTGTTTTAAATTAGTGAATTGACTCTCAATATATTACGGATTCTCTGTAAAATATTTTTATACGACTGCGTGAAATAAGGAGCATATTGTTTTCAGGGTTCATGTATGTATTTTAAATTACTAGTTGATGCACGCGGCTTCGCTCGCGTGGATTTAGTTTTTAAAATCCCGCGGGAACTCTTTGATTTTCTGTGGTAAAACGTAGTCTATGACACTCTCCCGGTCCTCAACTATACCCATGCAAACAATTACGTTGATTTATTGTTTTGTTGCAGCGTGATTGAAGGACAAACTAAAACACTATAAAGGAGATGTGTTAAATTGGGCCCAACTCGGGGTTTCGCACAGTTATATAAAAATATGAAGAAAATAAGTCGATAAATTACTTACATAATTGAATGGTTTTTATTTATGTACAGCTCAGGAAAATCATACAAAACAATTTTTTTTAACTAAGTACGAAACCTAATGCTTTTTCTTTAGTAGAAACAGAACGTTTTCATGAATGTCAGTTTAATTAACTACAGACTAATATAGTACTAATGCAACTGTGGGTTCTGGTGTGAGCTCTGGCCTTTTGGTACCTACCCAAATAGTTTATCTTTATAAAATCAGTAATCTAGAAATAGACCCAAACTAGTTGTAAAACATTTTGTATTAAATAATATACTCATTTACAAGGGAAAATTCTTCAAATATTTATAATAAAAAAATTGTGCATCATGAATATTTTTTTTTATCACAAAAAAGCAAGAACCCAGAGCTGAAAAAAAGACGTCTTGAAAGACGGTTTGTCTTGTCATTCTCTTTGTGTCTTGCGCTTTGTGAATATTATTTTACTGTTTGAACAGTTTTCGTGGATTATTTCATATTATTTAATATTACCTACAAAAGTAAAAGAAACATGCATCCAAACATCTTCCCGTAATACTTTTTCCATTTATTTAAAGTATTTAAACAATTCTTCTTAAAAGAATTTTAAATATTGAACTTCTTTTTCACATAACTTACAAATCTAAAACGATAAATAAAACAAAACTCCCAAGGTCTGCAGAAGTACGAGTTTTTGAGTAAATAGCAAGCATCTAAATCTTCATAATAAAGCATGTTTCATCCTTGTTCAGTGTTGGGCCCAAGCTTGTATGGACCACAATCATCTCCTTTACTAATATTTATAATATTAGTAAAAAATAAAATTAGTAGGGATATTAGTAAGGACCTTTTCAACGAAACTTACACTCTGAACTCAGAACGCTTTGGCAGTGGGATCGTTTTCAAGAGCTATAGACTCACATTCATCATCATCATCAGCAACGGCTCACTATTGAGATTTCAGAGAAGGGTATAGGCCATAGTCTACCGCTCTAAGCGAATTGTCAGACTTCACACACCTTTGACAACATAACGGAGAACTCCCAAGTGAGCACATAATTCCGAAAAGTCACGGTACTGCAGGAGTCAGAAATTCGGGAAATCAAACCGGGAAATTCTAGTCCTAGCTAAACAATCACTGTTCATATAAATCTATATATATAAAATTCAAAGTCCTGACTGACTGACTAAATGACTGACTGAGATATCAACGCACAACCTAAACTACTGAAGTTAGAAACTTCAAATTTTTACAGTTGGTTCCTTTTATGACGTAGGCGCACACTAAGGAAGGATTTTTGAAAATTCAACCCCTAAGGGGGTAAAATAGGGGTTTGAAAAATCGAACTTAACGTGAGCAAAGCCGCGAGCAAAAGCTAGTGTAGTTATAGTCAACGTATTCGATGGCTCGACAGAAATATTCGCACCCCAATCACCTGTCGCTACAACAAGTTACGATTTCAATTTTCCGGTTGATGCCCCAAGTGGGTTTGTTGAAATAATCAATAGACAGAACAAAGGAGTTGTTAAATGCAGTTGTTACCGATTGGTTTCCTTTCTGTGAGGCTGCTGTTGACCTTCTTCATTGTTATTCAGAATACCTACTTTTAATATTATGTGACTATGTGCTCAGTGTAAATATTGTCGCAGCTGTTTACAAAGAAGATAATGTTAGAAATTTCGATCCAATAAATAGGACAATTGGAATCATTGTTTAAGCAATTAAATATCACATGCTTGAAAGGTGAAGGAAAGCACCATGAAGAAACCTGCCTGAGAGTTGGAATATGGCCTATAACCAGCCTATAACCCTTCTCTGAGAAGAGACCAACGCTCAGCAGTCAGACATTAATGGGTTCCTGATGGTAGGCAATAAAAGATTTTATTTCTTTGGTTTTCCGCTATTTGGCGAGGACCTTTATTTTTCTGGCCAGACTTTAACTAAATATTTGTCAATCCTAGCATGATCGTCAATGACGTTGTTTGCTACTATCAAAAACGTAATAATTTCCCGGTAGTATAATTCAATATCCCACGGATTGTAGAAACAATCAGTAGCTCTCAGTTATATGAGTAGGTAACAGGTATGCATAACAAAAGGCTTATAGACTTGAAATGCAGTTGTTTCCACCCGCTTCCTTCCTTTCTTTCTATCGATAGTAGCCTTCTCCATTGTTTTACGTCCCGAGAAATTGGTCATGATTTGGCATCCGTTTCTAGTGACATTGGCAGTGATTTTCAAGCTATAATCGTGTTGTATGCTTCTATGAAGACAAGTATCAGAATTCTTACGTCTTACCAACTATAATCGTCTACGTCTTATCTGGCCCGGAGACAGCCTCGCTACTATCACATTTCGTATTGCCTATAAGTATTATTTCATTCAAAAATTCATTAGTTCCACTTCTAGCCACCGGGTCAGATAAGTTTGGAGGACTGTGCCAATTTGACAAGTTATAATGAATTCTTCTTAGTCAACCGATAGAAACGAAGAAAAATAGAGCATATAGCGGTTCCGGCTATTACACTGCCATCTGATACTAAAAGTTAAGCCTTTAAGAGTCGAAATCCCTTGCTCAGTCAAGTAAGTGCCTGGTTGTTCCCCGCCTCATCCCAAGAAAATCACAAAAAATTAAATGATCAATGGAAAGGAGTCACTCACTGCCCTCAACAGGAATAACACGCAGAGTGATAGATAGGGCGATGACAAAAAATCGATACAGTTTTGAGGGTAGTACGACCTTATGACCTAGTTGTGACAGCTGTAAATAAAGTTACAATCGCCGGGAGGTTGACCCAAATAGCGTGCTAATAACTTTGCCTGTTCACTACAGGCTCAGTAGGAGGCTACGGTGGAACATATACATACATTCGTTCAGACTGCTAAAATCATGATACTTTCATTTGGCTTTGTTACCATCATCATCAACAACCCATTAACATCTCTTTACTGAGCGCAGGTCTCCTCACAGAGAAAGGTTTATAGCATTATTTTGACGTCCACCTTGACGTAGTGGTCTCATAACTGGGAGGTCTCGGGTTTGATTCCCGGCGGGGGCAATTTGGAAATTGATAATTTCTGAATTGTCTCTGGTCTGATCTGGTGGGAGGCTTTGGCCATAGCTACCACCCCACCTTCAAAGACGTGCCGCCAAGCGATTTAGCGATCCGGCACGATGGCGTGTAGAAACAGAGGGGTATGGGTTGAATTTACACTGCCATACCCCTTCCAAGTTAATCCGCTACCATCTTAGACTGCATCGTCATTTACCATCAGGTGAGATCGCATTTTGAGGACTATCTTGTCATTGAATAAAAAAAATTATAATCTAAATATATAAAAGGCAAAGGTGACTGACTGACTGACTGACTGATCTATCAACGCACAGCTCTAACCACTGGACCGATCGAGCTGAAAGGAGAATGGGCGGTTTCGTCCCCAGAGTGTATCAAGTTGTGATATATGTCATTTTAAAGGTCATGATAATAGCTTCATTTTATTGTATGACACCAACTATGAGACACGTGCAGGGAAAGAACTATGATTTTTTTAATTTTTTTATAATAGTACGTATTTATTTTTGTTTTTTTGTTTTTTTTTTTAATACAGAATGTATGCGTTATTTTAGGGGTTTCATTTATTTAGTATAAACTCAAAAAAAACGCTTAAACCCTACCTAAAGCCGTCTCCAACCGCCCCTATAACGGCCCCTGACCTCACATCTAATCTATTATACGCGCGTCCTTTGTACAGGCCGTAGTTGGTAACTATTAACTACGCGGCGTGCACATATCTTTTGCTCTTTAGGATCGGTACTATTTTGAGTTTTTGACCTCTGTCCTCTGCACGTTTAACGGACTTGATTTTTCTGTTTTTGCTTTGATTGTGGCTAGTTCGTACGTGTAGTTTGTGGGGGGATCTTTTACCCCTTGACTAGCAAGCAGCTGTATTAAGGTCCTTAATACCTGCTTAATCCATTGTCTAGTTACAACATACAGCAGGGTCGTCTCCTCTGTCCGTGAGGCCTGAGGGGGTACGCGCTTCGAGGCATGGCCTCATGGCCCGGGCGGGGCACGGGAAAGAGCATTTCGCCGGTGTTGAGTTATGGCCGAGGCTCACTGGCGTTGTTTAGGAGCCTGTGGTCCGTCGTATCCGTGGGGCTCCGCACCGCGGGCGGGTATTCCGCCGCCGTGTGCGGAGCGATGTCAAATCCGGTGGGTGGCTCCGCGCTATGGGCGAGTGAATAGTCCAGTGGATTTCGCATCGTTTTCGTCGTCGCTGGAGTCACTTGCGTGCCTCCTCGGTGTTGGCGATCGCAGGAGCTCTCGAGGTACGGGACGTCCGGTCGTGGGCGGCTGGTTAGCGGTCCGATGCCGTTGAGGTGCTGGTACGGTCCGCAATCAGCGCGCTAACATGCGCCGCGAAACTGAGCGGACGTACTCTTCCACGGTAGGCATCTTGAGTTCGCGATGGATGACGTCGTTCCTCACGTACCTTGGAGCTCCAACGATCAGACGGAGGCACTTATTCAGGAGGACCTGTAGGCGGCTCCTCTGACTTGCCGAGTAGAGCGCATACCAGGCAGGTGCCGCGTACGTCAGTCTGGAGCGGATATAGGCTCCGTAGATGAGGAGCTTGGTCTTCGGTGATAGGCTTGAATTGAAGACTTGGTGAAGCATCGACCCTGTCGCCTTGGCCTGGTTCACAACTTGGTTGACCAACGGAATCAGGTTAAGGCTGAGTTCGATGCGGCACCGCAAGTAGCACACCAAAGTTCGTCAAACTATGTCCTGCCCTCGGAAGCGGAGTTGATGCATAGGCTTCCGGTCTCCGGATGTCGAACAGGATAGCGGCCGTCTTTCCCACGTTGACGGTCATCCTCCATTTGACCATCCATTCCGGAAGCAGGTCCAGCAGGCGCTGCATCTTGTTGCAGACGACGATCTGGTGGTACGACGAAGCGAGATACGCGCTGTCGTCGGCGTAGAGCGACAACAGCACGCCTTCCTCCCCCTCGCGTAGATGTCCGGCGAGGGTAGGGATGTTGTTAGTGTACAATGCGTACAGGCACGGCGATAGGCAGCGGCCCTGGGGTACTCCTGCACGTATGCGGCGCGGCTGGGAGTCCGCGCCCTCCACGGAGACGTGGAAGGATCTGCCTTCCAGGAAAGAAGCCACCAGCCGCACGATCATTGGTGGTAGGTCGGTCGAGAGGTCGCCGGTATGCCACACGCGATCGAAGGCCTTCTCGATATCGAGAAAGACCCCGACGGTGCAGTACCCCCTTTTCTTCTCACTGGCGATGTGGTGAAGTCCTCTCGCCAGCTGGAGCGTCGTCGAGTGGTTGCTGCGAAAGCCGAACTGCTCGTCCCGTAGTTGGATGTACGGGGCAAGCCTTCGCAGCAATAAACGCTCAAACAGCTTGGTGATGTGCGGCAGTAGGGTGATGGGGCGGTAGCTCCCTGGATGGTGGCGATCCTTGCCCGGTTTGGGAATGGTGATTACCTTCCCCCTTTTCCAGGTCTCCGGGAAGTGTGCGGTGTGGAGTACCTCATTGAAGAGTCTCGTTAGGGCAACGAGACCTCTTCTGGGCAACTGCTGAAGTGTGGCGATCGGAATTCCGTCGTAGCCTGGCGCCTTCCGTTTGGGGAGTCGGAATACGGCCTTCCTCAGCTCAGACGGGGAGATGAACTCGCCTCCCCGGAGCTGGGGAGTCGGGGCCGACAGGAATTCCCGCACTTGTTGGTCGATCTCTTCGTGGTGCCTGTACGCATTGTCACTGGCCGGTGGGTTTGGAGTAAATTGTATCTCCATATACTCCGCCATGATCTCATCACGATCTTGGACGGAGTATTTTTGCCTACCCTGGCTGTCTAGTACAGCGTAGACGAGTGAGTCGGTTCCGGTGAGTTTCTTGCACAGGTGGTACAGCGTCGTTTCTCCCAGGCAGGCAGGGGTACTGCGTAGATATGCAAGCACGGAGGTGAAGGTGCAACACAGACAAGCAGCCACACCGCACTATATAAAATAAAACTAATTACCGTCGTACCAACTAGCCACAATCAAAGCAAAAACAGAAAAATCAAGTCCGTTAAACGTGCAGCGGACAGAGATCAAAAACTCAAAATAGTACCGATCCTAAAGAGCAAAAGATATGTGCGCGCCGCGTAGTTAATAGTTACCAACTACGGCCTGTACAAAGGACGCGCGTATAATAGATTAGATGTGAGGTCAGGGGCCGTTATAGGGGTGGTTGGAGACGGCTTTAGGTAGGGTTTAAGCGTTTTTTTGAGTTTATACTAAATAAATGAAACCCCTAAAATAACGCATACATTCTGTACTAAAAAAAAAAACAAAAGAACAAAAATAAATACGTTCTATTATAAAAAAATTAAAAAAATCATAGTTCTTTCCCTGCACGTGTCTCATAGTTGGTGTCATACAATAAAATGAAGCTATTATCATGACCTTTAAAATGACATATATCACAACTTGATACAGTCTGGGGACGCAACTCATACAAAAGTGCCCATTGTCCTTTGGCATACAGGTAGCTGTTAGGACATAGACATCTACTAAGAAAGGATTTTGGAAAATTTCAACCCCAAGAGGGTTAAATAGGGGGTTAAAAAATCGAACCTAACGTGAGCGAAGCCGCGGGTTAAAGCTAGTTAGTTACAAGAACTCTCAGGATTTCTTTAGGATGTTTTACTTCACCCTTAAAGTACACGACGCCCGAAATTCAGAGGTGCTTGCGGTGCGTGATCGAACTCGTAACCCCCCGAATACAAGACTGCAGTCTTAATCACTAGGCTACCACTACTCAAAATATGAATTTTACCGAATAGTGCAAGACTTGTTATTGAACCGAGTGGCATCGAAAACTTTTGTAATACGGGGTCAATGTCATTACAAATACCAATCCAGATGATTGCAATAAAAACAAAGACAGTAAAAACTTTATTCGCGATGCTTCAGTGACTGCTACTAGTAGAATGAGTTCAAGTTTACAACTCTTCGGGAAAGAAAGGGACACGTCATTTGCTTAGTAATTAATTTATCAAACATTTCAATCTAAAACATACAATGAAACGGATGTGTGGCAAGAACAATTACTTGTAGAAAGACTTTTTCCAGGAGCCCTAAAAATGTGAGAGTTTTTAGGATATCTGAGAAAATACTGTAAAAAATGCTAAACGTAAACATTGGAACTTCATGTTTACATCGATGACGTTGATGATTGAAGGATAAATAAACATAATACAAACTGTTCGTGATGCGTCATCGATTGATATCCATACAGCTATTTATAATACCTACCTATCTGTTTCTATCTATCTATCTCTTCTGTACCAATGCAAAAAGTCATATCGATCCGTAGTTCAAACAACAAATCAAAAATGAGAATAAAAAAAAAAAAAAGAAACCGTCAAGAACACTCGCATTTTGTGATACCTAATACTACGGATTTTTGTTATTGATTGCTAAATTGATAGGTTGACGTTGCCGTATTGACAAAATCTACGTAATACGTAATGTACGTGATGTAGCATGAATTGTTAGAATAGAATAGAAATATTTTTTATTCAAATAAAGTTTTACAAGTGCTTTTGAATCGTCGTTGAACCACTGGTTCGGAATGCCCTTCCTGCCGAGAAAAGCCAGCAATAAACTCGGTTTTAACTAAATCGAATGGATACGTGACTCAAGACTGAAATCAATACAATTCTCTCTGACTTGGCTCGGATTTGAAACAGAGTTAATAAAACACCACTCAATGACCTTTGTGTCACGTTTTAAATCTGTCTTGTCTGAGAAAAGTGAGCGTATTATCATTAGACTTATACCTAGTAAGTACTATATTTTATTAATTTATATTATGTTTTCATAATTTTCATACAATTTTATTTTTAATTTTATTTAATTTTTATTTTATTTTTTAATTTTATTTGTATTACGATTTTATATATTTAAGAGATGGACCCGATTTGATGAATAAATAAAAACAGAGAAGAAAAAGTTTACTGTTCAATTTTAAATAACGTATTGAACAATATATATTAATATATATATAGCTACTGGGGCTGATTCACTGACTCACTCACTGACTCATTGATCACCTCTCCTGTAAAATTTTGTATGAAAAAATTTTTTTCACTCACGGTTTCGTATAGAGGACAAAAATTCATTAGGAGGAAAAATATGGAGAGAGCTGATGATTGAGGATTTCGGAGACGGGTGAGGAGCACCGGCCAGGGTATCGAAGATAGGTGGGGGGTGTTCAACCAAATGTCACTTGAAACCTCATCCAATTGACAGAGAGCCGAAAAAAAACTGCAAAATGGCGGATTCAAGATGGCGGCCATACAAATTTCGTCGGTGTCTATCTCGGAAACTATAAAACATGGAAGAGTGGTTTCTTGGAAAAGGATGATCAGGCTTCGAAGGTCTACTTGATGAATAGAAAAAAAATTCAAGATGGTGGAATTTTTTTTTTTCCATACAAAATATATGCAAGACTTTATGCGGCGCCTTTTCAAAATTTCTGATGGTTTCGTATAGAGGACAAAAATTCATACGGAGGAAAAATATGGAGAGAGCTGATGGTTGAGGATTTCGGAGACGGGTGAGGAGCACGGCCAGGATATCGAAGATTGGTGGGGAGTGTTCAAACAAAAGTCTTTCGAAACCTCATCCAATTGGCAGGGAGCTGAAAAAAAATCCAAAATGGCGGATTCAAGATGGCGGCCATACAGATTTCGTCGGTGTCTATCTCGGAGACTATACAAGGTGGAAGAGTGGTTTCTTGGAAAAAGATGATCAAGACTCGAAGGTCTACTTGATGAATAGAAAATAAAAATCAAGATGGCGGAATTTATTGTTTTCATAGAAAATGTATGCAAGACTTTGATTCGTTCCTTTCCGCTGATGGTTTCCTATAGAGGACGAAAATTCATTTGGATGAAAAATATGGAGGGAGCTTATGATTGAGGATTTCGGAGACGGCTGAGGAGCACGGTCAGGAATTGAAGATAGGTGGAGGGTGTTCAAACAAAAGTCACTCGAAACCTATTGGCAGAGAGCTGAAAAAAATCTCCGAAATGGCGGCTCCAAGATGGCGGCCATACAAATTTCGTCAGTGTTTATTTAAGAGACTATAAAAGATGGAAGAGTGCTTCCTTGGAAAAAGATTATCAAGACCCGAAGGTCTACTTGGTGGACAGAAAAACCGCGGTTCGCTTTAGCGAGCCGCGCACCCACGCGCAGTGGCGTGCACAGGGTTTGGGCTTAGGGTAGGCATATATTAGGACACACACGTATATTATGTATAGGTACGTCATTATAGGTAAAATGAAAATTTAAGTCAAGTCACATATCTACATAGGTCCAAGATGTGAGCTGGGTTCCCTGTTGTTCCGTGTAAAGTAGAGGGTTAGCGCAGGCGTTTTAAAAACCCCCCTCACGCAGACGAAGTCGCGGGCAGAAGCTAGTTAAAATAAAAGCACATACCTGTTCAGAATATCCTATCATTCCATACCGTACGGCTAATTACAAAATAAAATGCAAGGAAAACAAAACAAACTATTTGTGTGTACACAACCACTAAAGCCGGTTAAAAGAATCAATAATTATTAACGTTAAATACTCGTGTTAAGTACTTTCTCACTTTTTTCTATGATAAAATAAGTTCCATTTTCAAGAAAGTCACAAATCCTATAAGTTTTTATTTACTTATGCCCGCAAAAACTTTACACAAATTACAAAATAAACAAAAACACTATGCACTCATACGAAAGTAAACAATTATAAGAAAACAAAATGGCCCTGGCCTTGGCCCCTGTTGCGTAGAATTAGAAATGATAATCTAAAAACTGGAGTCAAAAATTACTTTTAAATTTTAAGTTACCTTTCATTTTCTTTGTGAGTTACTATTTAAATAAAAAATTCTCTTTTTTAATGTATTGAAACTTAGGGCTCAGGGCTATTAAATCTTTTATTTTTTTAAATTAGACTCCATTTGACTTATCTGTTTTTATTCGCCTACGAAAACATTACGTCTTTTCGATGTTAATATTTTCTGAAACCGTCTTTAAATTTACGGAAAGAATCTGAATAATTAAATTAAATTAATAATAAGTTTACAATAATAATAGATTAGCTACTTATTTGGATTACAGAAAATAAAAAGTTCGTTTGTTTTCACCTTCGAACACGCGCGATTATGACCCTTATTAATTACCCTTTGCGATTGACCAATCACAAGCCATAGGCTGTGCCTTTATATCGCGTCATAATTTACGCTATTGGACAAAATCTTCCATGTAATCACAACACATCTAAACCAATCTACACGATTTACTTGTGTTGAGTTGTATAATATACTATCTGTGTGAGCAAGGTTGTGTGAGTTTATAGGCATTCGAAGCTGCTGCTTTTCGGTTGCACGACTAACCTATACAGTTGCTAGTCTGTAGCGATAGATGGCGTAGATAGCCAATTGTTTATGCGGAGCGCTAAATAAGTAAATATTTGAATTGGCCTATTTCAAGTCTTTAATTTTAGTGTCTTTAATTAAGTGCTTTATTTTGTTTTTTTTTAAAGGTAGGCAAAGCTTTTATGCCTGTATTATAGGCACGCCACTGCCCACGCGCCCTACTAGTATATTTATATTTTCATAATTTTTATAGAAAATGACACATTCTGATTCTAGATTTAGGAGACGCTAAAGAGACGATTTTGAAATCTACGGATTTACGCCCCAGAAGGTCCAATTCCCCGAATGTCCATTATGTGTTTTACGACCTATTTACGGAATGTCCAATCCCGAATTTATGTGGTAATCGTAAACATAGTATCACATACTAATCTTTGTGGTGGTAACAACGGACAAAACAGTGCACCGGTAGGAAAAACAAGCGCCCTAAATAAAAGCGAACTTATCTATGCCCGACGTAATAAATAAATTGTGTTAGTATCTTCTGCTACAGTCTTTCAAATGGTCTTGGGAAAATTTATTGTACCCGGTAAAGAATGCACTTTGCGAAGATTCGATTAAATTGCGGTTATAATCGTGAGCTGCCGCTGCCGATACCTAAAAGGTTGTAAAGTTATAATTGGTCAAATCTGAGTTGAGGTTATTTACTTATATATACTTAATCTTTTTAACCGACTTTAAAAAAAAAGAGGAGGTTCTCAATTCGAAAAGTATTTTTTTTTTTTTGGAGATGTTACACCATAACTCCGTCAAATCTGAACGATTTCAATAATTTTTTTTTTATTTGAAAGGACGTATCGTCAGGTTGGTCCCATTTCAATTTGGTGAAGATCCGATGAATATCTTCGGAGATGGAGGACGGAACTCCTCAACGAATAAGAGCAAATCTCTCGTGATCAGAGTGTGTGTAGGTTTTTAACCATGCATACTTCATACGATGCATACATATGCTTTTCTATTTATCACATCAATTCCCGCTTTTTTTGTCGTAACTCAAAATTGGGGATTTTCCACCTTACCACCTTTTAGTCGTCCGACGGCAGTGCGGTTGTAAATAAAAGAGTAAAGCTTGATCACGACTTACTCGATGGTCGGAACTTGGACACGTCCGTGCCGCATTTCTCCCTGTAGTAGAGGAGCCTCTTGCAAACGCGCCATGGTCCGAAGTAGCCTTGGTCGTAGTTTGGGTTCTCGACTGTGGACAATAAAAGGTAAAAAAGGATAAGTTTGTTTTTATTATTCGATGACAAGATAGTCTTTTACTGCGATCTTACCTGTTGGTAAGTGACGATGCAGTCTAAGATGGTAGTGGGCTAACTTGGAAGGGGTATGAAGGTGTACATTCAACCCATAATCGGTTTCTACCCGATTATGGGTTGGGTATCAAATTGCCCCCGCCGGGAATCGAACCCGAGACTTCCTAGTTAGAAGATCACAGCGCTCACACTGCGCCAGGGAGGTTGTCAAAAAAGGTGCTTTTTCTTGGACTAAAATGTACCTACTAGCATAACAGTGATAGTGGTTATGACTTTGGACTACTTTTCGGGGGTCCGGGATGCGATTCCCAGTTCCCAAGCTGACGAAGTCACGGGCAACAGTTAGATTAATACAAATTTTCGAAAAATGGTAGAGTCAGTTCAATAAGTCAGTTGACTTGGATGGTAAAAATAGGTTGTAAGTAACAACATTGTGGAGTCATCGACGAATCGATAATATAATTTATTTAAAAATAAATCTTATTTTAATTAAAAATAAATTATGCACATATTAATGTGGAAAGGTGGAATAAATGAAAAAGTAACCAATGCAAGTCAACTGACTTATTGAACAGACTATGAACTATTTCTTATGCGATACCTAATAAAATTAATTCGGTTGTAAACCTAGCTTAAACTAAAATGACAGGAAACTAATGGCATCATCCTTTCCACAATTTTCCGCGCAAGAAAGGAATATTCGGCCTGAATATAGTAAGAGTACTAGAGAACGGTCTCAAAATTGAAGAACTAAATCGCTTGTTCCGAGGCAGTAAATGTTTCAGCTTCAGGCACGGGTTTGATTACGAAATACAACAAGTTTTCATTCATATTCATGGTCTGAGTATGTCAAAATCAAGTAGGTACATACGTATCTGCATATTTTGTTCACTACGAAACTGCTCAAGGATATACTAGGGTTTAGCGTTAAGAGAAAATATACACTTCGTCCGCGTGGATTTAGTTTTTAAAATCACGCGGGAACTCTTTGATTTTCCTGGATAAAAATTAGCCTATGTCAATCTCTAGGCCCTCAACTATACCCAATAATAATGCAAAAAATTACGTCGATCCGTAACTTTATTGCAGCGTTATTGAAGGACAAACCAACAAACAAACACACTTTCGCATTTATAACATTAGTAAGGATACTTCTTAAGTAGGTCTTAGGATATCAAGTGATAAGTCCAAACAGAGTATAAAATCAAAATCTATGGATGTAAACTTACTGTCATCCTAATCACGGTCACTTGCAAGTCCTTAATTTGAATAGGGTTCAAAACAAGATACCTAATAAGCATCTTCTAGGCAAGGCGCTTTAATCTAGACCTCATCATTGATTGTCGCCAAGCGCAAGTCAACCTTGTCTTAAAAAACGATTTTCTGCATAATATTTTTTTTAATATGACGTTAGTATTTTATCTAGTACTTATTTAAAAATACTGCGAATCAAATTGATCAAATTGTATTTATCAACATCCCCTAAATACAGGTTGTAACAATTTATTTTATTGCCGTTGCGTTAGGATCTAAACTCAGGTAAGTCACGAAAGAATAGAGGGAGAGAAGTACAATAAATCTTTTAGGAGGCATAAAAGTTCGGAGCCAATTTTCGTTGCCACGCCCCCTATTGTCAAAATAGACGTCCCTCACGATACAGTAATTTTTAGCTTACGTAGCTAGGTTAAATGTAGGTCGTGATTTGAAAACTGACGACATCAACTTTCATAGGAAAAAAGCAGCTTGCTGCACGGACGATCAAGAGAACTGCTGTCGGATATCAGCGGCACAAGATCGTGTTCTGTGGTGATTTTTACGTTTTTTCTTGCGGTATAGCCACTCCAGAACATTCGCGGCTCTTTTGGTTTTCGCACGACATTAGCTCGATCTAATATCGTGCTAATTTAGGCATCTTACTACCAAAACCGGTTAAGGATCAACTAATTGCATTAAGCTGGTTAAAGGTCAACTAATTGCATTCGTTGACCTTTAACCGGTAGCTTAAAAATCCGTTTTAATTTCGTCAACATTTAGCTACTCCTACAAATATTATACAACGTTTGTATTGCATCATGGCAATAGACTGCGGATAGCCATAGGTAAAATATTCACGCGATTCATGTTTTCTCAGCCCACGTATCGAAGGTCAACGCAGAGGAACATTGTCCATCACGATTCGCCAGCGGCATGCTAATTTGATTTCTAGTACAATGTTAATTGACTGCTGGATAATTGGGTAATGAGATTTAGCTCTGCCTTGAAAGTAACAGTTTACTTCTTTAGTTTTGGGTCAAGTGAGATATCGTCGGGGATGGTGCAAAACCGCGTAACTAGCATTAGTACATTAAAATCCATTTTCATAAGTTTGTAGTCAAATCAAAACCGCGTAAGTGTCGTAGCGACTAGATATCTATTTTTATCAATACACTAGCTGTTGCGCGCGACTTCGTCCGCGTCAATTTCTGTTATTATGATCGCGAAGAAGTATTTAAAAGAATATATTTTAAATATGGATAATTTTCCCCGTTTTTGCAACATTTTTCACTGATGCTTCGCTCCTATTGGTCGCAGCGTGATGTTATAGAGCCTAAAGCCTTCCTCGATAAATGAATATCCAACACAAAAAGAATTTTTCAATTCGAACCAGTAGTTCCTGAGATTAGCGCGTTCAAACAAACAAACTCTTTAGCTTTATATATTAGTATAGATAGAGCACATGAATTAATACAGGGAGTGTTGTAAAAATTAGCCCAATAGTCGTAGAAATAAGTTTATATAAAGTTAATAAAGGTTGACTTTCGCTGTAAAACTTGGTCTAGACGTGTAGATCCGCGGTTTTTACCTATGGCACATTCGCGGTTTTGCACTATCCCCGACGACATGGCTTTTTTAACCCCCGACAAAAAAAGAGGGTATAAGTTTGTATCTGTGTCCGCCTGATCCTTCGTAGCTCCCTAATGAAAGGCTCAATAACCCAACGGTTAAAGGTGCGGACTGGAAAGTGAAAGGTCCCAGGTTCGAACCCCACCCGCTGCACTAATGTCTATCCACTCCTAGCACAAGCTTTCCGTTTATTTGGAGGGGATAGGAGGATATGAAAAAAATAAATAGAGAGATTTTGATGCGGTTAAATAAAACCCTATATCTATCCTCGCGAGGTTCAAAGCATCAGCTAGTTTTGATTGAATGTGCTTTCGTTTACAACAAAAGTGTAGGTACCTACAACAGATTTGGCGCCAATGTTTTCAACGGTCGAAAAAACCGGTTTGTTGATTGCCAAAGCCAAGATCCACTCACGTTCGTTGCCCGAGAGATGATAATGATAAGAGGACCAAACTTCATACCAAAACTATTACAATAGTACAAAGGTACAAATGAACATTTCTACGAGAAACATTTAAATTAAATGTTTTTTGTTTGATTAGACAATTTAGTTGACAATTTTATTTTATGAATTCTTTATTTTTAAAAATCGACATTTTTATTTCTTGTGAATGGCTGATGGACTAAGACATCTTTTTCATAGGTATGTAAGTTATTACAAACCTCAAATAAATGATACCTATGCATTTAGCATACATAAATGATATGCACATATTACGTCCAATAATATAAATTGAAGTAAGCACACAACATCCCTATCTCATTTACTCTTGTTAGATTATGGTAAAACTTGATATTATTGGTCACGGAGTAAAAGCCAGGTCCAGTTTCACCAAATGACACCAGTCAGTTTGAGGCAGTTTTGCAGGACATTGCACCATCTAGTAATATGGCATCTCTCGATTCGTTGCGCCATCGAACTTCGAAGTTAGTTATAAATCAAAGGCGATATGAAAATTGTACGCAAAGGTACGGTTATAACATCGCGTATCGGTATTCAGGTCAAACCGATAATGCAATATATAAGCTTTTTAAATTCCATCGCCAACAATCAATGTATGTACGCACTCTATTAATTAATTGGTTAGGGGTTTTTTCCATTCGTTCATTATTTTTAAGGACGATTAATTATTTTCATGTGTGATTTGGATGTTTTTTTTTTATTAGCCAAGCTGAAGTTAACTAATATCCTCCTATCCCCTTCAAATAAGCGTAAAGCTTGTGCTAGGAGTGGGTACGACAAAACGGATGAGGTTCCAACTCAACGTTTCAGTTTTCGGCCTGCATCTTCAACCGTTGGGCTATTGAGGCTTTTTAATTTAAGGTTTTAAGAACCTCATAAAAAGGCTCAGGGTCACTCAGCTCAGCGGGCCATGGGAAAAGCTCTGATCGGATTATTCCTGCGAGATCAAATCAAGAATCAGAAGATCTGCAGAACCATTAATTGCTGACATAGCTAAGTCGCTGTAAGTCGTGAAGCTGAAGTGGTAATAGGCACATACTTCGTAGAACTCTCTAAAAATGATTGCATCAGTGTAACGATCGCAATGACCCCTGATTGGCTGGCACCCTCCCGCTATTGGTTAAAATGCATTGATGCAGCAAGAACGACATAAATTCAGCCAATTTTTCTCCATATACACATATCAAAGACATACTTATCTTAAATGTATGCTGTAGTGTCATAGACTTATAGACCGTTTTCCTCTTAATCTAAAGTTAATTATTACACGTATCTAGGGCAGGAGCCCGCCCGGAGGCGTCACATTTACACCTCATTGAAAGTGAGTCATGTACTTACTCATGCCCCATGTTACATGTCAATTAACCAAACTGACCTTGCTGCAAATGTGACCTCAATTATCTAGGAGTGATACCCATTAAGGGGTCGCCACTCCAGCACCTTGGGACCCCAACGAATTTGTTCCTCCATGAGCCTCGCCTATTTACCTCTCACTAGGTGGATCGACGACATCAGACAGAGTCGCAGGGAATCGCTGGCGCAAAACCGAGGACTTGGAAGTCTAAGAGACCTTTGCCCAGTAAGTGGACGTTTATCACTTGATAAAGGTGATGAAAAGAATAACTTGGTCTCGGAACAATCAGTTCTATTCAAATTCTACTCGAAAACAAAGAGGAGTGTCGATTACATACAGATAAGTTGAGTAAAAACCCTAGAATAGTATTTTTTTAGCCAAGCTGAACTGAACTTATATTCTCCTCGAGTGGGTTCGACATTAATGCAACGGGTGGGGCTTGAACCTGCGACCTTTCAGTTTTCAGTCCACACCTATAACCGTTGGGCTATTGAGGCTGAAGTGTTTTAGATCTCTAGATATAGGTACAATAATAGATCTAATAACCGTTGCTCAGTGTATCATAACAAATTAATATCATTACAGTCACGTGTTTGTTTATCGAAGCGTTTGTCAGCGTTCGCAAAGACGGTACGTTAATAAGGCAGGTTGGTAGGTACCTAGCTACCTGTGCATTTATCTTCACATTTTACCTCTTGAGGATTCTAGTCACGGTAAGATCTCGTCGTACGTAGGTACGCTATTCGTATATCTGACTTGCATCTTAATCAAGGAATAGCAGAATAACTTGGATAGTTTTTAACCATGTTTTTGAGACTCCCGTCTGTCTTAATCCTAGGGAAATCTATCTAAATTTTTTTCTAGATGACCGAGGGCTATTCTGGTACGCGGTACATATACATGGCGCGATACATTGGGACCATCCAATGACCATTATTTCTCCAAATTATATTGTTGGGAGTTAGTTGGTGTGACAGATTTATTGGGCCAATTTTCTGGCCTTGAAGGTAAATAGTTTGAGGCTGGGAGGTTGATAAAAATATGGAGTCAAACCATGAACAAAAACAACGCAGTACGTGGCAGAACTTTCAAAATAAAAAAATATAGGGTGAACAACTGTACATGGTTTTAAAGGGTAGCAATACCATCTAACCTCGACATTTCCCGTAGGAGGTCGGGTAGATATCTTGTTATCGGGTGTATATCTTGTTTCTACCAATACGAAAAGGCCTTCAGAAAATAGAGTAACTTTTGTTCTCGCGGCCGCGTTATGAGACTGACCTTCCGCACACCTGCAATACTAGTTAAATTATGTACCGAAATCGTCATTCGCTCATAAAAAACCCACCGTTCACAACTGAAAAAACCTGAAACCCGATTACGTAACAAAGACAATGGCTGACAGTGTTTTATAAATATTTTAAAGGTATTCGTGACTCCGGTGTAATTTTCTAGTTCCACAGTAAGCGCTCGATCATTAAAGAACCAACAATAAGTCATAAAATGGCGCGATAACTTACGCCGTTACGCTGTACCGAGGAGTCCTAGTTTAACTGATGGCCTAGATTTAAAAATGTTCATTTAGTTAACAATTCAATTTCTTTCAAACTGCGAAGTTTGTATTCATGACAAGCTTTTGCCCGCGGCTTCGCTCATCAAATCCCTATTTTATTGAATTTTCAAAAATCCTTTCTTAGCGGAATATGTATTTCGTCCTGATAGCTATCAAAATAAAATTTCAGCCTGGTCCGTCCATTGGTTTGATCTGATCTCAGTGACAACGAGATATTGGAGCCCGACTGCGGTCCCACGTGATGGAGAGTGGCGATGAAGTAAAAGATGGTAGTGGGCTACCCTGGAAGGTGGCATGGTTACTAGTTATCCATACCCATTATTGGTTTCTACACGCTAACGCGCCGAAACGCTAATCGCTTGGCGGCACGACTTTTTTTTAATATTATTCAACCAGGGTGTCCCCTTACATAAAAAGCAATTTTGGGACGCTAATGTTAAAAATTTAATTTTAATTTTATTTGTCTTTTTTAAGGACGGCACGACTTTGACCAGTAGGGCTAAGATGCGCGCCACGAGAAAATTTTGTCTTCACTTTACTCGTGAATCTCATAGAGATTCACATAGAGATTACGAACGAACACAAGCTGAGTGACTAACCTTTTGGTAGCGTTGCACTGCTGTACAAAGTAACGATATCTAATACCTACGAGTATCATAGCTGTGTTTTTTAAATTTTGATTTATTTTGTACTTTTGTGTGTTTATACTTTATAGCTGCCAATAAAGATTTTTCTGATTCTGATTCTGAGATTACGAGTAAACAGTGACGAGCGAGCGTACGGCATTTTCTCGTGGCGCGCATGTTAGTCCTACAGCATAGCTAGCATAGGCAGGAGATAAAAGTTGCATCCCCCGATTTTATCCACTGACAAGGGATAAAATTATCTTCTCCCTATCTAAAGCATGGCGACAGGGGACAGGAAAAGTATAAGAATATCCACTGTGGATATTATTTCTACTGTTTTGCTCATGCTCGACAGGTGGATAAAACTGAGCGAGGGATAAACATTTTATCCTTTCCCCGGGGATAAAATTTCTCCCGCCCATGCTAGCTATGTAGGTTTATGTAAAGGGATGAATTAAAAGTATTTCGCCGTGTAGCTAAATTATACATCGATGCTTGTAGCAAAATAAATTTTTGTAGGTACCGAACATTGTGAGCGAACGCTTATTCTTTACCAAATCTCGCATTCTTCAAGAAACGTTAAACCTAACTTACTTACGACGCGACGCCTAAAGTCAATGACACTTGTATACGTTGAATGAAGGTTGTATTGTACGAAAATGCTTAGAATTAATGAAATAAATCAGCTCCCTGACTGCGATCTCACCTGGAGGTAAGTGACGATGATGTCTAAGGCTGAAATCTATGGACCGCACTCTCACTCTGCTCAGCCTCAAGACAGAGTTAAAACGAGACAGATTTATGTCGGAGCATATTTGTGTCTCGTTTTAACTCTATCTTAAGTCTGAGCTAAGTCAAAGCACGCTTTATAGATCTCATTATCAGATGGTAGCGTACTAAAATTGGAAGAGGTACGGCAGGGTGTGAGTTTTGAAGGTTTATCCCGCAATAAGAGCGCTTGGAAGATGGAAGGAATTAGTCTCGCTAGTACTTTCAATCAAGATCGATACGAGAACAAGATTGAAAGGTTTTTCACACACTAACCCCCAAACTTTATCATAGCATCCGATGGTCAAGATACACAAGAAAAAGAGTTTCAAAAATTAACCAGACCATGGAGGATTAAAATTGTATGTATAAAATGCATGAAAGTATGTCACCCGGACCATAATAACGAATGATTGTGACACTTTATTCATCAAAATCGGCTCAGTAGTTACTACGGCAGAACAGGTCTCAATAGACATATACATACACTAGCTTTTGCCCCCGCGACTTCGTCCGCGTGGCTTTAGATTTTGGGGTGGAATTTTCAAAAACTGTGACACACGTACTTCTTTATTTTTAACTAAAAGCTCAAATACCAACTTTGATGGAAACAGCTTGAAAATGACGGAGTTTCATATAAACTTCCATCTCCTATTTAAACCCCTTAGGGGTGGAATTTCTAATAATCCTTTCTTAGTGTGCGCCTACGTCATAAAAGGAACCAACTGTAAAAATTTCAAGTTTCTCACTTCAGTAGTTTAGGCTGTGCGTTGATATTCCAGTCAGTCAATCAGTCAGTCAGGACTTTGAATTTAGATTGACTGCTAAAATCGTAACCCATTTCGCTTTGCAGTAGTCTGCACCAAAACTACTAACAAGAAAAGGTTCTTCCGCGTTCCCATTACATTTTCCTCCAAAGGCGAGGTTTTTGTGTCGGTCATCGTTAAAATCACGTAGTCATGCCCAGTTGATGGAGCGATACTAGGTGGCAACACGCGCAACAGTTATCCTATTGTATTGACGAGTAATATTTTAGGTTGTTACTACCAGTGTAGTGGTACCAATACCAAGTTTGAGCTGCATGAAATTGGGATTGGCGGTAAAAAACGTACCTATATGGTACCATTGTATAGAGTTCTAAAGATCAATAGAAATAGTTCATTTAAAACCTCTTTCCTCTTTGAAACACCGGCTAGTTTTATAAGGCCTGCACATCTAAATAAAAGGAAAAGGTGAGTGAGAGACTGACTGATCTATCAACGAACAACTCAAACCACTGGGTGATCAGACTGAAATTTTTGATACAGATAGGCAGATAGGAGATGAGGAGATCCGTAGGAGAACCAAAGTCACCGACATAGCTCTGCGAGTGGCGAAACTGAAGTGGAAATGGGCGGGGCACATAGTTCGAAGAGCTGATGGTCGATGGGGTCCCAAGGTTCTGGAGTGGCGACCCCGCACCGGGAAGCGCAGTGTTGGCAGACCCCCCACTAGGTGGACAGACGACATCAAACGAGTCGCAGGGAGCCGCTGGATTCAGGCGGCGCAAGACTGAGGCTTGTGGAGGTCCATGCAAGAGACTTATGTCCAGCAGTGGACGTCCATTAGTTGATAAAGAAGAAGAAGGCAGATAGCTATGATGACGTGTGACGTAGGCATCCGCTAAGAAATAATTTTTGAAAATTCGACCCCTAAGAGGGTAAAATAGGGGTTTGAAGTTTCAACTTAACGTGAGCGAAGCCGCGGGCAAACGCTAGTTAAGTTTACAAATAAGATGCGTTGAATTGCAACTTAAATGAATGTTAGGCAGGCAAAGCGCACTCCGCATTTTAGGTAAAAAGCTACAAGAACCCGGTGTCGTTCCGTCCGGACGGGCCAAATCATGGGCTAACGTAGTGCGAAAGGATAAGAGTAACGCGATAGAAAGAGAGGCAACTACTAGGTAAATATGACTGTTTATCATTTAACATTGTGCGATCTGTTGCGCTTTATTGTGTGGTAGCAAGAGTCGCTATTTATTTAAATGATTTTTCGGAGTGAATCTTCTGTACCAGTACTATGTATTCTGTCATCTATGGTTTAAGGGAGTTTTTTTTCAAGCGCTTCCTAAGAGTTGTCAAAATAAATATCGAAGTAGGACTCGATTCTACTATACATTCAGTATAGCGTTCCTAATTTGGCTTATCGAACTAGATAACTAGCGTTTATACTTTATACGTCCGCAGGCGAGTCTCTCGGTCAAGTTCACAACTCGCTACTAAACATGTTGAACCAATGAACCACTAAACCAATAATGTGCTAATATGACTACTTAACATTAAAAAGTGCAGGTAGATTGCAAATTAAAGGTCCCATAGGTACATGCGTTTTTTGAGTTTTTCGTTAATAGGTAGGTACACATGCGATCTCTATTATTACACTATTACAGCGGTATACAAATATAATAATATTTTTATTAGACTTGCAACGAATAGTATATTCGGCAGTATACCGAATACCGAATATTCGGCGAGGCCCCTGACCGAATAGCCGAATATTAGGCAAAAGTATTCGGCTGGATTTTAGCGCCAAAAACTTGTACAGACGTGATTGTTTCGCGTTCCTTTGTTTTGTTCTAATGTACTCATCGCCCGCGCGCCCGCTGTTGCTCTTGTAATAGTGTGAAATTTAACAAATAAACAATTAAATAATTACGAACGTACCTTAATAATAAAAAAATCGATTATGGCCTTTAAAAAAATCACCTATATGGACATACTTCGAGGATGATGTAAATGATAATATATAATAATAATCAATCGATTTTAATTTTTCATTTTACCAATTATTTCTCTATGACAAAATGTATTATTTAAGTATTCGGTATTCGGCCGAATAATATGTAGATATTCGGTATTCGGCCGAATATAATAAAAGCAGCCGAATAGGCCGAATACCGAATAGTAACCGAATATTCGTTGCAAGTCTAATTTTTATCAGTCCAAAATGATATATGCGAGTTCAATTTTTAAACCCCTACTTTACCCTCTCAGGGGTTGAATTTTCAAAAATTCTTTCTTAGCGGTGGTGGATCCGTCTAGTGGTAGGGTAGGGGATGTGCGTTGACAAATAAGTCTTAGTCAGTCACCTTTTCCTTTTATACATTTAGATTAAATTTTTGAAGAGCCTTAAATGTTCATTGACCGGAATAGTGTAACTTTACGTTAGCTTTAGGCTTGTTTAATCGTTAAAACAACGTGGCTTTACTTCCGTCGCTTCGCTAAGAACGGTTATTGTAGAGGCATTTGCTTTAATAAGCCTAACATGTGAGCCGTTATTTGCTTGTGAATTTCATAGTAAGTATTTATTTAGGCACATACGTGAAATAAAACATCAAAGATCAAGTATAGGAACAAATGATTACATATTTAGAGCTATAGGGGCGCCCTTGAAGCTAAAAAGAGTTAGGTATGCTTTCTTAATCAAACATTTATTTTATAAAGGGGGTGAGAAAATATTGAATATTTAATTATTTCTTTATTTTATGATTCTCTTAATTTTTTTTTTTTAATATCATGTAACGAACTTCTAGAAACGTTGTGTTTACTTTTAAGTTTACAAGGTTTAATTTTAGAATGTTTTAATTTAAATGTTGTATTGCAAGTGTCCGTTAGTAGACCAAATAAATTAAATAAACTATAGTCATAAAAATAATATATATGAATAAAACCAATTATTAAAAAGCGATAGAGAAAGCTACTAGAAATCTAGAATACAGTATTTAAAACTAGTTATTAGCTTACAGATACCTAATCGATAGAAATCGATTAACTGACTTTTAGTATTCTTAAATCGAGTTGAATGTTCGATATGATATTTAAAAAAAAAACAAGTCAAATCACCATAAGCTCGTGGCATCTTACGGAGTGTTGTCACAAAGGTCTCGGGGTCAATGCCCCGTTTGGCGGGCGGGTCTCGTTTTAAAATGCACCGCGAGTTTTGAGCACAAGAAAATTCTATACAGCCTAAGCATAGATAAAAAATGCAATGAAATTAAATGTTGGCAAGCGCGATCGAATAATATTAAGCAGCAACAACAAAAATTAATAATTAATTATTTATTATTTAGATCTTTTGTGTGTGTTCGTTTGTTGGTTTGGAGCGGGGCAATGTATCGGCGTGATTTTTTGTACGGGTATAGTTCAGAACTTGGAGACTGGAGTATGGAGGATTTTGAACTCAACCCCTTTAACTGCTAGTAAATTAATAACTTGTAAGTTTGTAAGTATACACTGCTACCATTACGTCCCCTCTATACCTATCTATGCTAATTAAAAAGGGCAAAGGTTTGCATCGCATCTCAGAAAAGATTGCATCTTAAAAAAATAGAAATTAGGTACCTAATAGCTAGATGATGCTCGCGACTTCGTCCGCATGGATTAAGGGTTTTTTAAACCCTGCGGAAACTGTTTAATTTTCCGGGATAAAATGTAGCCTATGTGTTAATCCTGGATATGAGTTATCTGCAAATATAATTTCAAATACATACCTATATTCGTTGCGGCGTAAAGGAATAACAAACACACATACAAACCTTCACCTTTATAATAGTAATGTGATTTCCACCAAGTAATAGCAGGCTTTTAAAGGTATTGTGTTTCCATAAAGATATTTTTAGCGTCATCTTTCTATCAAATAGGTATATTATGACGTAATATACCTATTTGATACATTGTATCGAATTAGATAGTTTCATAAAACCTTGCTCATGAGAATCTATGATATTATACATATACAATATCATAGATGAGAATCTCATACCTTTCACTTCGCTGTATCGACCATCGATCAATAATTTTATCAAACTCATTTTATTTATCACAATGAACTAGTCTGCTAATCTCTAACTGTTAAGGGTTTTATAACGGTACAAATAATAATTGTAGATGATACTCGTCTCTTCTTTGATTAGAGATACCATATTAGAGAAGTTTAACGGATAAAATAAAAAAGATTTTTTATTTTACTTAATTGGAACTTTTTATTTTATTTTACTTATAGTTTTTTTATTTTACTTGATTTGATTAGATTTTAGATTATTCTCGGCGCAACTTTTTTTAGAATAAATTACTCATCACTTAATTATTGCGTAACGCCTGCATAACGCTCACAAGGGATTAATAGTACAGGAGTATTAGTAGTAATGATAAGAATTAATAGCAGTAGTACAGCGAGTATGTTTTAGTAAAGGGCTGATGGAATACTGTCTTCTACAGCTATCTACAGACTCTCATTTGTGTGGGCTCATATCATACACATAAGGACAACATAATAAATATACAGTGAGAAAAAAATCAGCAAGAACATACAAAGGTGACTTTATGTCTTTGTCAGCAACAACAGTAAGACACTAAACTACGATTATTTCACATCACTTATTTTTTAAACTTCCAAAAAATTATGCAAGCATTAGTTTAAGAATGAACATCAAACATAGGTATCACAGTTTCATTGCGAGTAAAACACATTATAATATTTTGTCATACATGTTACCTACTATAAATTATAAAATATTAAACAAATAGTCAATAAATCATATTTCTATGAAACAAACAAAATAGTTTTTGCAGAAAACATTTGCAATAACATTTGAAACTTGAAGTAATCAAGTAATGGGGAAGTCTTAATTTAGAAACGATTATGGTAACCCTATACCTGTCCCACTTTTCTGGGTGCCAACTTCCGTTTGTAGGGTCCGGT
The DNA here is from genome assembly GCA_038048805.1 of Hipparchia sbordonii. Taxonomy (NCBI): domain Eukaryota; kingdom Metazoa; phylum Arthropoda; class Insecta; order Lepidoptera; family Nymphalidae; genus Hipparchia; species Hipparchia sbordonii. The sequence continues at coordinate 5,062,935 of CM076115.1, read as the reverse complement.
TTTTTGTGTGCTCATTTTTTATAAACAAGTTTGGTTATGGATCATGTTTATATTTAAAAGGCCCTATACGAATAGGTCTTACGTCATTTTAGGGGTCAAATTTAATTAGCAATGTGGCAAGCCAGTTTTTACATCAAAACATAAAAACAAGTTGTTTTAAACTTCCTTGGAATTGGCATCTTTAGACAATCCTGAGGCTGGCTGATGGCAATATCCTCTTTGAGGCAAATGGGTGGAATAATGGCCACTAGCTATTATATAATACTAGCTTTTGCCCGCGATTTTACCACTGTTCTACCACAGAAATTCGAGAAATGGCACTTAGGTGATTGAATTCCAAGCTACTCGTAGTAACTTCAACATTCAATGTTTCTGAAACGAGCCACTAAGGTGTTCCAGGATCATATGTTATTATATCTTCGAATGAAGCATACTCATATAATATCGATCGAACTTCACTTTACAAGTTCGTTTGATCATATATTATGTTTGATTTTTCAAACCTCTGTTAACCCCCATTAAGGATTTAACTATCAAAAATCCTTTCTTGGCATATGTCTTTGTACGAGTAATAGCTATCTGTATGCCACAGCCCACTCTGTCCAGTGGTTTGAGATGTGCGTTGATAGATCAATCAGTCAGTCAGTCAGTCAGTCAGTCACTTTTCCTTTTATATCTTTAGATGTAGGCATACTCACAGCTATAAAAGTGTCCCCACGCTGGCAGCCCCACAGCCACCGCTCCAACGACAAAGCAGATGAACCCAAGCACCACCACAGCTATGGAATATAGAGCCTTGCCGCTTGCCATCGCTGCATGACTCAGCCTATCTCATCAGCGCTTGCATACATCAGGATCTGGTGTTTGTTCTTGCCACTATATTGCACATCTGGAAAAAATTCGTACTCACAATGATACTGCTCTCAATAATAAAGCACATTAGTCAAAGCTGCAGACTGAAAATAATGTATAAAAATACTTTTTGAAAAAACCGACTTGAAATGCCACTACAAAATATAAAATAATTTTAGTTTGTACACATAATATGTTGAATAGAAATGATGCTAGCCCAACTTCAATATCTCATATATTGAACAAATAAAACTAAAATTATTATTTTATGCCTTGAAGTGACTTTTGAAGTGGGGTTTTTAAAAAGATTTTTAATATATTATTATTTTAAGCTTGTTAGCGTAGCATCATTGGATCAATCTACACATTCTCTAATCGATTCATTGAGGGGTTTCATTCTCCTTCACTGAAGATATTCATCAGATCTGTACCTTTAAATGTCCTTTATAGAAAGGTAGGAAGTGCAACAAGTTCTCTAGTGTTAATTAATATGAGTAGTATGCGTCTTCATCCTCCAAATTAAGAGTAAGACTATTTTTTTTTTTTTTTAAATAGACTAGCACTTAGCTGCTATCAAACCTGATGGTAAGTGGAAATGCAGCCTAAAATGGAATGCGCTTGCCTAGAAAATGCCTATTCACTCTTGATTTGAAGATACTCAAATTGTAGCAATAGGGAAAAATGGAAGCAGGAAGGGCATTCCAAATTTTAGCGGTGCGTATCAGGAACGAGGAAACAAAGCGCTTAGTGCTTCCTTGGGATTTTAACTACGTAGTGGTGCAGATCTATTATGTCCCTGTCTTTGGATTAACAACCAATATCAGCATTTAAGTTTTCATTCCAGTTTTTGCCTTTAATTTATAATAGTAGAAGTGTTCATAAACTCAGATGCTCGGATAAAATGGGTGGCTCATGAAGGTGAAATAATAGTAGGTTTTGTATTGGAAATATACAATGTCAAATTTAGTGCCAATTTCACTATTGGTGAGTAACAATAAATTCAATTCAATTCTCGAGTAATGGCTTTCAGGCATGGCAACTGGGCAGATTTTTTCACCAGTATCACATTGATGAAGATGGCACGAAGGAGAACTTTTGACAAATTCTCAATTTAAAAACTGTCTGAAAATAAAATTTACTCCTCGGTTAAACTTTACTTGGTAATGATGAAATTGAACAAAACCACTTGTTTAAATTTTTGGCAAGACTGTTTAATCTTTTGGAGTTACATATACAAATACTTGTATGTAATGCAAATAAGAATATTTTTTTTACAAAGAAACTAATAAGACAGTTGCATTATCAAACTACAAAATAGTCTACTTATAAGCACAATAGCCAACTTTTCAAAAAAATGCTATTATCAAGTTTAATATAAATTTAATATTAAAATAAGTGCTTAATCAACCATACAGTGAACAGTATTCAAAGCAAGATTACAGTTATTCAAATGATACTTTTACTCACGTTTACTTCATAAATCGTCTCGCAGATAAACACAAAATCACTCAGGTATGAAACAATTGATTAAGAATTAATTTACACACAGGTAACATCTCTGTAGCCCATAAAACTATGCACATTTCATTTGTTTTCACTTGAATGCACCAATGTTCACTGTTCACTCACAATTCGAAATTCAAACCTCCGTACTAAAAGACACACCTTCGGTGTACGTTTAAAAATAAGAAAACAAAACTCTTGAAACACTAAATCTAACTGTAAATAAAATATATTTTAATGATATTTAGCGGTAGCTTTACTATGTTTTTAGAAGTACTCTGTGAACTAAAAGAATGGGCAAACAATGAATTCATGGGAACCACGATGCGCACATACTTTTGCCGCGCGCGACGTAGTAAATTCTAAATTCCAACTGACATCTTATTGCTGAATATGATCAGTAAATAAACTGGTTTTTCGTTTTTCATTTTCCATACCTACCTACCTACTAATACTAGGTTAATGCTAATTCTAGTGTTGCCAAGAGCAAATTTAAATTACCCTGAAATATTGTGACAGCTCGATATAAAAATACAGAATCACCTAAAATAATAATACATAATATGTCATTGCATTATTTAGCATGTTATAGTAAAACCGTTTTGCAATTTATTTTAAATTGGCCTTTTGTATAATGTTAAGTTAACTGAAGGCTACCGTTACCAATTGAACGTAAAAAAATATATTAGTAGTTTTAAAAATTCAATATAACGCACTTTCTTAGGTTTCTTAATTATAAAAATTAAGTTCCTTTAAAATTAACCTTAATGAGTGATTTCCGCTTAATCTGTTTTCCATAAAACTAAAAAAAATTTTTTAGAACATTTCAACTAAAAGTTTTCATCTTCATTTAGAATCATTCTCTGCAGATGATTGATTTTGTATTTTATATCGATTAATTCTATTTTACATCAACTTTTTTAACACGTTTCTAAAGAAACCTACGGCCATTGTAGGTTCATAGAAACTGCCCAAAATTATGGATATGCTCTGTAGCTGGCAATACTACTCTTGAGTTGTTGACAGTGACGTGACAGAAGTTGTCAAACCCACAGATTATAAAGACTCTTTTGTCACCATGGAAGTAGGAATGTTTGTCACAGAGTAAATATTCTTATCTGCAATAGGTAGGTACTATTTGCAGTGTAGGTAGGGTGGCAGACCCAATTATGGGCACTTTAAGAGTTTATCTTATTTCAAATATGTTTTTTAAGTATAAATTTAACCAAATTCTATAAATCACTGTGTTCATAAGGTTACTTGTTTAATAAAATATATAATTAAAGAAAATATTGAAATTTTTTTGTTTAAATCAACTAGAATTTTAAATAAGATTGAAAAATGACCCCATCCCCAATTATTCGCATATTTGTTACCAGTTATGGGCACAAAATTATCCAATTATCAACACTCAGATTTTAATAGAGTTTAAGGGAAATATAACGCTAGGCTATCTACGGAAGTCTTTTAGAATATAGATTTTATTACGAAATAATATACGGAAATTCTTATAGTAACTGTAGGTGACTTAATTTTTTTATATTTATTATATTTAAAACAAACACCCTTACATATTTCATAAGAAAACGTAAACATAGTCTTTATCAAACGACAGACGTCCACAGCTGGACAAAGGTCTCTTATATGGACTTCCACAGGTCTCGGTCTTACGCTACCTGAATCCAGCGGCTCTCTGCGACTCGTTTGATGTCGTCGGTCCATCGACCATCAGCTCTTCGAACTATATGCTCGCCCATTTCCACTTCAGTTTCGCTTAGCTATGTCCGTGACTTTGATTCTCTTACAGATATCCTCATTTCTGATATGATCTCGCAGGGATACTCCGAGCATAGCTCTCTCCATCGTCCGCTGAATGATTTTTGTTTCGTGATAAATAACTGCCCATAGAACTTCTCAACCTCTCTCCATACCTCAGGTGGAGAAGAAACGTGACAGCCTTCGTCAGTTTTCAGCCGCGTCAGCTGGCTCTGTCCGATAAATAGATCTCTCACGGACACTTTGGAATGGAACTTCTGTTCCATTAGATTTAGATGGTATCTTTAATACACTTGGTATTCAAGGCCCGCAGGTCGCGAGTTCTTTTCTTAGAGATCTGCCTATTAACCTACCAGTAGGTAGGTAGGTAGTAGTCTGCTGACGACTGAAGTCTCATCTCTTGTCTGTTTTCCGTCAGTTTGAGAGTAAGGTCAGAGAACTTCTTGGTCCTTTTCGTGTGATGGGTCTTAAAGAATATAGACTCCAGAGTATGGACAGTTTACACACACTTGTTAAGATTGTCTACAGACTCCCAGTCTGCTAGGGAATCGAATCGCTTCGGAGTGTTAATAAACAGGAAAATCTCCAAATTTTGTAACCAGATACTGACACCCCTTATTTTGCAATGAAATAACGGGAAAGTTTCATTTACTTTTTGAATTAGTAACTAATAATACTTAGAAAATCAATTGAAAACAATTATATTATTAAAACTCAAATAAAACCACAGTTAAATCATTATTAAGTAAGAACTGACCCTTAACGTCGATGAGTAAAAATGGCCGAAAAACTTCGGGAACTCCAGAACGACATCTTTCAACTACGATACTGACGTCATTTTACAACTTTCCAGATTAGAAAGGTTTCGATTGTGAAAAATATGAATTCCCCTAAATATTTTTTAATCTGAAAATTTAAAAACCATAATCAGAAACTTATATTTTAATCATTTTTGCCAAAGTGCGAATAAATTGGTGCAGTGCTAGCTATTGGGTTGGTCACCCTAATAGGTAATAGTAAATAAGGCTGCAGGCCACATTATTTGCTGCAACCCTCTTAATAGGGTGGCAGACCCAATTATGGGCACTTTAAGAGTTTATCTTATTTCAAATATGTTTTTTAAGTATAAATTTAACCAAATTCTATAAATCACTGTGTTCATAAGGTTACATGTTTAATAAAATATATAATTAAAGAAGATATTGAAATTTTTTTGTTTAAATCAACTAGAAATTTAAATAAGATTGAAAAATGACCCAGTCCCCAATTATTCGCACATTTGTTACCAGTTATGGGCACAAAATTATCCAATTATCGACACTCAGATTTTAATAGAGTTTAAGGGAAATATAACGCTAGGTTACCTAAGGAAGTCTTTTAGAATATAGATTTTATTACGAAATAATATACGGAAATTCTTATAGTAACTGTAGGTGACTTGATTTTTTATATTTATTGTATTTAAAAGAAACACCCTTACATATTTAATAAGAAAACGTAAACATAGTCTTTATCAAACGACAGACGTCCACAGCTGGACAGAGGTCTCTTATATGGACTTCCACAGGCCTCGGTCTTACGCTACCTGAATCCAGCGACTCTCTGCGACTCGTTTGATGTCGCCGGTCCACCTAGCTTCCCGGTACGGGATCGCTACTCCAACACCATGGGATCCCATCGACCATCAGCTCTTCGAACTATATGCCCGCCCATTTCCACTTCAGTTTCGCTTAGCTATGTCCGTGACTTTGATTCTCTTACAGATATCCTCATTTCTGATATGATCTCACAGGGATACTCCGAGCATAGCTCTCTCCATCGTCCGCTGAATGATTATTGTTTCGTGATAAATAACTGCTCATAGAACTTCTCAACCTCTCTCCATACCTCAGGTGGAGAAGAAACGTGACAGCCTTCGTCAGTTTTCAGCCGCATCAGCTGGCTCTGTCCGATAGATAGATCTCTCACGGACACTTTGGAATGGAACTTCTGTTCCACTAGATGGTATCTTTAATACACTTGGTATTCAAGGCCCGCAGGTCGCGAGTTCTTTTCTTAGAGATCTGCCTATTAACCTACCAGTAGGCATCCGCGTCTGCTGACGACTGAAGTCTCATCTCTTGTCTATCTTCCATCAGTTTGAGAGTAAGGTCAGAGAACTTCTTGGTCCTTTTCGTGTGATGGGTCTTAAAAAATTGAGACTCCAGAGTATGGACAGTTTACACACACTTGTTAAGATCGTCTACAGACTCCCAGTCTGCTAGGGAATAGAATCGCTTCGGAGTGTTAATAAACAGGAAAATCTCCAAATTTTGTAACCAGATACTGACACCCCTTGTTTTGCAATGAAATAACGGGAAAGTTTCATTTACTTTTTGAATTAGTAACTAATAATACTTAGAAAATCAATTGAAAACAATTATATTATAAAAACTCAAATAAAACCACAGTTAAATCATTATTAAGTAAGTACTGACCCTTAACGTCGATGAGTCAAAATGGCCGAAAAACTTCGGGAACTCCAGAACGATATCTTTCAACTACGATACTGACGTCATTTTAAAACTTTCCAGATTAGAAAGGTTTCGATTGTGAAAAATATGAATTCCCCTAAATATTTTTTAATCTGAAAATTAAAAACCACAATCAGAAACTTATATTTTAAACCTTTTTTGCCAAAGTGCGAATAAACTGGTGCAGTGCTAGCTATTGGGTTGGTCACCCTATTAGTGGGAAGTACTTTTAATTCGTTTTTAGTTAGTAGACTTGTTTCAGAAAGTATTCTTGGATTTGAACTCTTTTTTAGAGCATTTAAATTAAAAAACTTAATGATTAATATTAATTAACTAATTAATAATATTGGTTATTTAAATATTATTTTTAATCAATATAATCAATTTTAATACCTACCTACTTGTAGTCAATTCAATTAAAATACATAAATTGAACTATTAGAACAACGTGACCTAAACGCACCTAGACTAGAGTTAACGTATAATTTTTTTGTCTGTTTGTTAGCTCAACTAGTACGTTATATGTTACTCCTTACTCCTCGGAACAACACATGCGGTGTTTTTATATGCAGGTTGAGAATTATACAAGTAATAAGATAGACTAGGCTTCAGTAGTTCCAGAAATACCTATTTAAGGTTCTTTTGAAAAGTCATTAAGTATAAAACTGTTGATATCAGCGACAATGGCTTAACCAGTACCTAACCACTAAATCGATCTTGATGTTTGTAGTTTGACAGAGATAGACTACCTACATCTCGGCGACAGAATAGATGTAGACTAGTTTTTCTTGAGAAATTAATCGAGGTAGTAAGTGTAATTTATTTATTTAAAATTATTAAAACCACTATTTCAAGTCAGTTGTTATGATAAATTATGCAAAAATTATGTTTTAATTTAATAGTACCAATTAATCTTTCTGTTCGGAAGTTGTCTTTTGAATCATTCATTGAGTAGGTGCCTAGGTAATGTAGTTCCATACAAAATTAACTTTTGCCAATTGTACAGAATATCGAGGTCATTCTATTTTAGTCGATACTCAAACAGCAAAATCCTATTCACGTTCTTTCCTCTCATAATGAGATAAAAATTGATTATAGAAGAATAAACTTATTAATTATGGATTTCATTAAAACTTAGAAATACCTAAGCATAAAAAAATTTAAACCTACTGCGCGATTTCAATAAAATATTAACGTGTACGAATTAAAGTGTAAAATGCCATTTAAATCCCTTGGTAGTACGAGTAAAATGTTGGTGTTTATTTTCTTTTGTGTACTTTCAACCACGCGTAAGTTTTCACTCGCACATTTGACTTTACTAGTTACTACTATTATGATAATAATTTAAAGAAATGATTTTTTAAAGTTGTGAATTGTTTTTACTAAGTATCTTTTATTGACAGTGGCGACATCTACTGATGAAGGTACGGTAAGTGTTTAATTTATTTCATAAGAAATGTTGGTAAGCGTAATATTTTCCATAATAAATAGGTATTTTATATTTTGTATGTTGTAGACATCGCGCCTAGCTTGTGGTGAAATCGGCGATTGCCTTGCCAGTCAAGACTGCGATGATAAATGTGGCTGTGATTCATCTTCGGCGTAAGTTTTAATATTCACTTTACGAATGTTGAAACCTGCAGTTGGTAATTGGTATAAAAAACTCCTGTGATGCCTGCAACTGTTCTCTGGCACGACTTACAAGATCTTTTAAAACTTTTAGGAAATGCTTTCATCAATATTTTTCGATAAAAATTATCAAAATCTAAGGCTTTGAAGGTTCAAACTTTCAAATAAATTGCTTAAAATAGAATAGGTATACTAAGGTATCATTTTTGTTTTCAGAGTTCTATTTTACAATGAAACATTAGATGAATGTGTTGTAAATGTGAAAATGCTTTTACAATCATTGCAAGAAAAATATAACATTCAAGGTAGGTAATCTACAAAATTAAATCCGATAGATTTGAATTTGTTAAACGGAAATAGACATTATGTTATACAATCTAGAATAGATATTATACAATCTACTTCGATCAAGATTGAAATAGAAATGCTATACCACCATTTTGTATTCATTTCTTGATCAGTTTAAAACAAACATTTGTAGAGAACAGAAACCGAAAATAATGCTTTAAAACACCCATTTTCATCTTGATTATTGCAAAATTTCTTTTTATTTCAGAAAAAATACGCAAGGAAGTGGAAGTCGTATTCAAAGGGGTTATTGTATCTATTATATTATTTGTTACGTGTGCCAGTCTATGTGTTTTTATGTCTTGCATCTATTGCATTCGTATAAGCTATATGTAAGTAATTAAATGAAATTGTAAACTACATGTAGGTATAGCGTCTAGGTTATGTAACTTTTCCTTTTATATTATTATTATTATTAGTAAATATTGGTTAATAACATGGCACTTTACCTACGAAGGTACAGGTAAAAAATAGCAAAATCCTACTAATATCCTACCCTTTTCAAACAAAAACTACTAGATGGATTTTGATGAAACTTCAGAATGCCATAGCTTATAAATCAGAACAGCACATATTATGCCTATGTGCTATTCTGTTCTGCTAAAAACCTGTAGTATTTAATAATTGTGGGTGTGGGATTATAGCGCCACTATAATAGTGAGATAAAAGAATAGCGTTTTAAAAATCACTCAACGCTTGTAATAATATTATTGTTGGTGCTATACCTGTTATGGAATCTTAATTTTTATTTTTTATTCTCAAAATTATGATAGCGTATCATTTATAACTAAATTAACTTACCTACTTAAAAGATTTATTTATACTTACATTTTTTTTTTCTAATTCTAGAGACGGCAAAATGAAAAATGATGTAGAAGCATTAGCTGCTAAATTGAAAAGAGAATGTCGTTTTAAAAAATCTTTAAATACTTCTCCAAATCAAAAAGCAGAAAGTTGCAATATAATTGTGGAAGACGCTGGAGTGTTTGTAGTTTGACGAAACAAAAATTACATTGTTTTTCCAACAGATTTTTGTTTCATTGATTTAATAAGTTTCATCTTTGGTTTGCATTGAAAATTATTATAATTACATTGTTATTCATGTTTTACAACAACATTTTACTTATACATTGTATAATAATTATAAACTTTTTAAAGCTTTTTAATCTATGTATCCGTCTATGGACACATTGAAAACGTCAGTTTAACATTGACATATTATTTTTTCCTTTTCTGTGATTGACATGTAAATCGATCAAATTGCCTATCAATAATCATACTCGAGACTTGAAAATCGAATTTGGAATTTGCCATGAATTGGCTACTTGAAAACTTTTCGTTTTCCTTCGTAAGTTTTTAAACAAACCTATAAATAAGAAATTATTGGTATCAAAGTTTACGATGTTATGTGCGAAATTGAAGTGGAAATTATGATTTTCGTGCAAAAAAGCGACGCAAAAGTGTAATGACTCACAATAAAGTAAGTGTGAATCCTTTTTTGAAACTCATTTTTAAAAGCTTAAATTCTCTTACCTATCCTAATTAATGAGTATATTATCAAAGTTATTAATGTTGCTTAAGCTCACTACGCCTTAGTTTTTAAAGCTAGCAAATGCGACTCAACTTATTTTTTTAAGGATAAAGCTAGCAACAGATTTAGTTTTGTCAATTTAGTTTGGAGATTGAGAACAGAACAAGCCACAATGGCAATCGCTTCAACCAGTTGACTCAATTAGAAAATTGATTCCAGTAGTCCAAGAGTTTGTAGATTATAAGTCAATTGTACTAATTCGGCAGCTTGAGTGTCTGATAAATTATTACTACAGTGAGACTGTTGCAATCATCGATACTCATTATTGGATAAAATGCAGCAAAGTTGCCACAGTTGTGTCTAGCAATGATTGATGCAGCTTTTCTGCAATTTTTCATTCAACATTGTATTGAAAACCTGTAAAATTGAAAGATAAACTTTAGTTTAACACAATGTTAAAATATTTTTGTGGTAAGAACAATTTTGAATTTCACTGTGTTTTATTTTCCACTGACTCTTACAACTTGTTCCTTACGTTTATTGCAATATGAAGTACATACTGTCGGTTGTTTGCAGTCTCATTTGAAGAGTAAGTGGGAGAGCAAGCGTCGAGGATGTTGGGAAGTCAGATGGACATGGTCTTCACCATTGTAGGAGTTATCCTGGTGTTGCTGCTGATGGCCTGCCTTTGCTGCCTATTCATGAAACTAAGGTAATTTATTTCAACATGATAAACTGGTCAATGCCCATGATTTTGTCTGTGTGGATTTATGCTGAGATCTATAGAGCATGCTCTGACTTAGCTCAAACTCAAGATAAGAGTTAAAACGAACCTAATAGATTTATAAATACATATCAAAAATTCTGAGAAAAAAAAAATTAAAAAAGAGTTAAAGTGAGACACAAATATGATTTGACATAAGTCTGTCTCGTTTCATCTCTGCCTTGAGTCTGAGCTGAGTTAGAGCATGCTCTATAGATCTCAGCATTAGATTTAAAGAATGTTTCTTCATACACCCATTATTCTTCATAATTGTCACCCCTTGTCATATCTTTATGAATCATCGTCATCAGCAACCCATCAACTATTCACTAGTGAGCCCAGATTAACTCTCAAAGTAGTACTAATATTTGCAGAATTATAGGTCTTAGTCCACCACGCTGGCCCAATGTAAGTTGGCAGACTTCACACACCTTTACAATATTCTTAGATCTCTTCGTAGATCTTCACCTAAATTGGACAAAATATTTCTAATAGTACTCAATTTATTATAAAAAAAAATTATCGAATTTGGTTTTGACAAAGTTATGGAGCAAAATCAATAAGAATTTTCATCCCCTATCCCGGATAAACCTTATTGCTTATCAAGATAAAAGGTATTGTATATATTGACCCGGAGTATCAGCTATCACTATACCAAATTTCATTCAAATCCATTCAGTAGTTTTCGCGTGATATGCGACTGGCAGACAGACAAAAAATTAAAAAAAAAATGTTTTGTGTGATTTCAGTGATCTAAAACTGAAGCGTTACATAGTGAAGACTGCGAAACAGAAGGGCCTCAATGTGGATCTGGAAAAATTGAGTCCAAGCTACAGGGCCCAGTCCCCGCTGGCGAATGAAAACTGCACCATCATGGTGCCTGACGTTGGTATTATACTGTAGAAGACTGTTGTTAATGGCACACTAAGGAAGATGTACATTGGGTGTCATGTTCTCAAAACTTTTCGTCTAAAGGTGGATACTGACAGATGTTACAGTGTGTAACATAATATAACTCAAACTCAAAATTATTTATTTCATGTAGGTCAACTTGTGGCTCTTATGACAAGTCGATAATCTACCATACATACCCGGCAAACATATTGTTACGCGAAAAACGTTGCGAAAAATGTTGCGAAACGAAATTATCGTTTTGTAACATTACACCCTGTTACATTGGTCAGTACCCACCTTTATAAGTTGGTTGACAAAATATTGGTCCCAAGATTTACACCTAGATTGGAAGTTGGCCGATCTTTGGAGTAAATACGCGCCAATACTCGCGATGAGAAAGCTATTCCGTCTTTATTAAGCCTTCGATCAATAATGTAAAAAGTAATTACTATTTTCAGCTTTCTCATTAAAAAAATAACATTTTAATGCACTTTCGCATTTACAGTATTAGTTAAGGATAATCCCTTAAGGAACTAAGAAATTAGAGTGCTGACTTGCCTTACCCTTAATGTGTCTTTTTTATTAGTATTGACTAACTACACAATCTGATAAAACAATTGGTAGATCTTGGATACTGGTTGATGAAGTCAATGAATGTAAGAATGATTAAGCCAAAGATACAACGTTCGAAGAGGACAAATCGTTCAAAGTCAAGTCAATTACTATTCACTTCAGTGCCACCCATCTGTTCTTAGTATAACTTTGCAAGTTTATGTCAACTTTGAGTAAATCTGTCAATATTAGTAAGGACGGGAAAGAAAATGGGGTAAATTCTCTGTCCCTTTTCTGTCCAGACTAAATGGCAGATTTACTAGACACTGCCATTGTGTAAGAAAATCCTATTCATTTGGTGGTTCAAAATCTAAATTATTTATTTCATATACGAAATCGATGCATGTAGGCCAACTTGTGACTCTTATGACACGTCAAGACTCTACTACCAGTTTGAAATGCAGATTCGGCTGAGAAGAGCCGGCAATAATAATATTTGTTTAAATTTAAGAATTAAAACAATTAAATCATATATTTTAAGCGTTCAAATGAATTGGATTTACTCACACGGTGGGTCTTGCATTCTATAAGTGACATTAAATGTTATCACTTATAGAATGGCGGGACCTATTATTCAATTAAAATCATGTAAATATTATGTAAAAACGCCTGAGCACGATGCCACTCGGCGCGTTGCGGCGCCGTAACGTAGTAATTTTATGAGTACAATCCCATACAATGTTTTGTGTTGCATTTGCCAACTGTGTGACGGTTCTCTAAAAATTATTGCATCAGTGTAACAATCAGTGTAACGATGGTTGGTACCCTCCGGCTATTGGTTAAAATGCATTGATGCAGCAAGAACGCCATAAATTCAGCCAATCAGAGGCTATTGCGATCGTTACATTGTTGTAATAATTTTTAGAGAATCGACACACTGTATTGTGACAAATGGCATTATATAAGACGCTGCAAAAGCAATGATGGCGCAACTCCAGAGCATGCACCTACGCTACCTAATTTTAGTATAAAAAATAAAAATGAAACCTATATAAACTTTCTACCCAATGATGTAAATCTCTTTGCCTTATACTACGAGTAGTGATAATTATTTGATTAAAATAACTATAATTATAAATATACAAAGTACCTACTTCATATTCCTAGTTGAAGATATAGCTTAGTGGTGGCTTAGTGAGTCAAAGTAATTACATAGTAAGTAATTAAACGTCAAAAAATATCTAAAATTGTTAATGATTTTATCAAAAATTAATATTCGAGCTGGTCTCATGTTATGCATTTTTTTTGGTTAGACACAAAAAAAAAACAAAATGACCTCTTGTTGCCACAGTTGTTGCAAATATAAATACTTACCAAAGAATATTCTAGTCTTTACCTTTTTATAAATAATTTATTCTAAAACTTACGAGAAGAACGCACATTTTGTGACACATTTACAAAATACTAACGCTATTTCAGTATTTTTTAACACCTTTTGATATTATTTGTACAACAGTTTTGCTTATTTGTACAATTAAATCATTTCTAGTCTCTATTATAAATATTTAAAGCCTTTAAACTTTTTACTCCTAGTGTAGTTTATATCATGAAGTTTCTCATCATTATTAAGTATGGGTTGAAGTATTAAGTAGTATTTTAATAAGTAATAAGTTATTACCATATTGACTTCCTGCCATACCCCTTCCAAGTTAGCCCGCTACCATCTTAGACTGCATCTTCACTTCGTGGCTCCCGGACTATATGTAACGTTGGTAACATAAGAAAGTAAGTACAGTTAACAACTGTACATATTAGTATTTGAAGATGGTAATTTATTTTTAAATGTATGTAAAATAATAATGAATATATATGCTTTATTATAATGGTTTCAAAGTCAAAGATTTGTTGAGATAATTATGTCTAGAGTTTTTCAGTAGGGATAGATTGCTTGTGAATATGTATGATTTGTATGTCTAAGTAATATTTTTTAAAATGTAAGTTCTTCGAGCATTTCTTTGTAACTACATTATTAATCACTTTATTACTCGACTACGGCAAAGCCAAAAGGGAGATTAATGGTTTTAGCAGTCTGTCTATTTACGTATGTTCTATCATAGTGCATAAATTACTGAGCCGATTTTGATGAATGGGGTGTCAATTGCTATTATGGTCCAGGTGAGGTGACAGCTACATTTTAACAAAAAAATGTTAGAGTTATTTTGCTGTAATCCGCCAGCAGAAAAAAATCTGTATGGTCAAACATGCAGTTATAAGCTAAGCACCGCTTACCTCCCCAACCAAGCAATAAAGCAAAGTTCCCAAGCAAGCAATGCCACCACCACTCACATACACCACCACACAAGACTTTAATACTACTCTCGACGCACGTTTCGCCCCGACACCGGAGCATCCTTAGGAGATATCGACTTTACAATGCTGTATTGTCTAGAAAAAATCATATGACGGATTTTACATTCAATTTTCCGTAGTCGAGTTATAGTTTTTTTAACTTTTTTACATTAATTATAAGACCAAAATGATGTGTTCAGATCAAAATGTTTTCGATGGCTATCTACTGACCAAAGTCAATGTAAATGTTTACGAAGAAGCCAATTTAAAAAAAATTGGCTTCTTCGTAAACATTTACAGCCACCGGAATGCCGGCTCTTATATAAACCTTCTTTTGATATGATGGTGCTAATTTTGCTGTACGAAATCTGTAATCTAAACTCATAGCTCTAATAGTGAGATCTATAGAGCGTGCTCTGAATTAGCTCGGACTTAAGAGAGAGTTAAAACGAGACACAAATATGCTCTGTCATAAATGTAAATTTAACTTTGTCTTTAGTCTGAGCTAGGGGGCGATTCAGACCTGTTCGATAACATACCGTGTCGATACGGTTAGATATCGATCTCGTATAAAAAATTTTGTCTTGTGATTCAGAGCGTTTGGTTTGAGGATACGATTCGGTATCGACTACGTTATCGACATCGACAATATACATTCGATTACAAGAGCATTTACGCATTGAAAATATATGTTATCGTACGGTAACAAACCGAATCGATCGATAAATAAGTTATCAGAGGGGTCTGAATCGGGGGGCTGAGTAAAGTCTATAGATTTCAGCCTAAATGTAATGCTAAATTAAAAATTTTAACAAGTATAGTCCTATTTTTAGACCTGCCTATTTATTTTCGTTTAGAGTTACTGTACAACAGAATCAGTACCAGTATTTTTAATAAAATAATCCATACTATAAAATTCTAAAAATATCCCGCAGAGCAATAATTTATGTCTAAATAAATTAATAAATAAAATAATATTTTAGATTCCTCTTATTAGAAAATATGCATTACAAATATATATACATACATATAAGTATTTTTCAATCTCTTAACGTTCCTATCTTATAGTAGTGAAAGTAGATTGTAAGCGTCATCATACTTTTCACAATGACGGTAGTTATTGTATTTATTAAGGTATAACGGTAGACGAAGTACTGGATTTCGGTCAGTCGTAGTGCGAACGTGGCTAGGATAGCACGAGCAGTAGTGATTCTTTGAGTTTGGTTTGAACCAGAGACGATAATATACTTTCTCTCGAGTGATTCACATAATATATCTTTGAGCCTGAGTAATTTTAAATGACATAATATTATTGTATTCAAATTGAATTATTATTATGATAATGCATATTCTGATAAAAAAGTGCAATAAGAGTAGTTCTCTCTTAACTCGCTTTTGAATGACAAGTCTTGTGTGGATTCTGAAAAAGTATAATTTGTATATAAAACGAACCGTTTGTCTACGGTACGGTACGGTATTATTAATAGTTGGTAATATTCTATTTTTAGTTTTAAACTTTATCGTGTTGATAAAGTTAACTCTATTGTGCCTACATAACGCTAGATTCTGCCTAAGGATCGATTCACATTGACGCGGAGTTGAAGCGCATTGAAGCAACATCGACGCTATTTACATGTAACGCACAAAGGACAACCGCTGAAATGATAATGATATGTTGATTGCCCTTAAGTCTAATGTTATTCTATTTTTACTAAAGAATATTTGCTAAGCTGAGCTTGTCTTATATTCTCTTCTTCCCTCCAAATAAACGAAAGTACGACAACGGGTGGGGATCGAAATTGCGACCTTTCAGGTTTCAGTCCACACCTTTAACCGTTGGGCTATTGAGCATATTATATAATCAATGCTTAAAATCAAGTTTAATTATTATGATAGATAAAATGTACTTGTAAAAAGCAAGAAATCAATTTTTGTGATTGACATAGATTCGCGACTCTACGTATATGTGAATCGACCGTAATATAGTCTGTACACTTGTACAGCTTTATATTTATTAAGATACACAATGTGAAATATTTTGTAATATTGTAATACCTATGCTGTGTAAATAATAATTATTATGTTTATGGCAGATTTCAATTTCGCCGATTTCATTGCTGTTAGTTATCAATACTGCCATTTTTTGACTGAAAGAAATTGTCTTGTTCTAATTTTATTTATTACATAATAATAATATGTATTGGGAATAAATGAGTATATGATACAATTTGTTTATTTCTTCCATGATGGAATACTAGACTCAGTTCGTAGTGTGGTTCTACCACGGAGCAAAGTGCAAACTGTATACACGACATAAAACCTTTGATTATAATATTAAATTATATTATTATTATATTATTATTTTGACGACCTCCTTGGCGCAGTGGTGAGCGCTGTGGTCTTATAACTGGGAGGTCTCGGGTTCGATTCCCGGCGGGGGCAATTTAGTAATTTATTATTTCTAAATTGTCTCTGGTCTGGTCTGGTGGGAGGCTTTGGCCGTGGCTAGTTACCACCCTACCGTCAAAAACGTGCCGCCAAGCGATTTAGCGTTCCGGCCCGATGGCGTGTAGAAACCGATTAGGGGTATGGGTTGAATTTACACTGCTATACCCCTTCCAAGTTAGCCCGCTACCATCTTAGACTGCATCGTCACTTACCATCAGGTGAGATCGCAGTCAAGGGCTATCTTGTCATAGAATAAAAAAAAACGCAATTAGCTAAAAAGGTGGTAGACGTCCAGTGCGTTACATAGCCGATGAATAGACATAAACATCTATATTGTCATCATCTACTTCATCATCAGGGTATAGGCCATAGGCCACCACACTGGCCCAATACAAATTGACAGACTTCACACACCTTTGAGAATATGATGAACTCTACTTTATCCCGGAAAATTAGAGTTCAAGCGGGAAAGAGTTATAGAGGTGCGTGTGAATAAGAAACCGCACAGTCCGCACTTTGGCTATCATTTTTTTTTACAAGGAATATTAGTCAAGCTGAAGTTGACTAGTATCCTCCTATCCCCTCCAAATAAGCGGAAAGCTTGTGTTAGGAGTGGGTACCACAATAGTGCAACGGGTGGGATTCGAACCTGCGACTTTTCAGTTTTGAGTCGTTGGGCTATTGAGGCTTAAATTGTTCATTATTATTACCTTTTTTTTATTCGATGACAAGATAGTTCTTGACTGCGATCTCACCTGACGGTAAGAGACGATGTAGTCTAAGGGTAAGAACATGCCAAAGATGCCTCACTGCGATACCTCGCGGTCGCGGTTTGGCTCGCTACCTCGATGTCAACTCCATGTAAAACAAATGTATATAAACAGACGAGCACGAACATGTCGAAGATACCTCGCTGTACCGCGATGTATCGCAGTGAGGTATCCTTCGGCGTGTTCGCGCTCGTCTGTTTGCATACATTTGTTTTACATGGAGGTGACATCGAGGTAGCGAGCTAAACCGCGACCGCGAGGTATCGCAGTGAGGCATCTTTGGCATGTTTTCACCCTTAGATGCCCATCTACTTTACCTATTACTTACTTACCCTACTTAGTTACCTATTGACCCGAAATGATTAATTTGGCAGCATCTGACCTAACATGTCACGTCCTGCCGAATGAACGATGCATGGACATTATCCTGGGAGCCCTCCGAATTAGGCAAGGACTGTTAATTGGTTACAGAGTTGAAATGGGTAGAATTAGATCGATTAGGGTACGGGACTGTTAGTTGGTTTAATACTCAAAGGTTGGTGTTTTTGCACCTACGATCCATCCGTTTTAGATTGATAGTTAGGTAAGTAAAAAATTGAAATCATACCTAATCCTTACCTATTTATTTATTTATTATTAAAAACTTAACTTAATAAAATATAGATAGGACTTGTACATGTTATCGCTTTTAAAAGAATGATATGAACTTAATTTAAAAAAAAAACCTTATCTTCTTCTTCTTCTATATATATAAAATTCAAAGTCCTGACTGACTGACTGACTGATTGACTGACTGAGATATCAACGCACAGCCTGAACTACTGAAGTTAGAAACTTGAAATTTTTACAGTTGGTTCCTTTTATGACGTAGGCGCACACTAAGAAAGGATTATTGGAAATTCCACCCCTAAGGGGTTTAAATAGGGGATGGAAGTTTATATGAAACTCTGTCATTTTTCAAGCTGTTTCCATCTAAGTTGGTATTTGAGCTTTCAGTTAAAAATAAAAAAGTACGTGTGTCACAGTTTTTGAAAATTCTACCCAAAATCTAATTCCACGCGGACGAAGTCGCGGGGGCAAAAGCTAGTCGTAATATATGAATGCGAAAGTGTTACGGAACCCCAAAAAGCTACGCTTGCATTTTACCCAATCAAAAATTCAGTATTGATTTTGAATTAAGGACGAGAATACACTTAAGAAAGTTGACGCAGAATTCTAATGACCCCTTTTGGAAGTTTAATAAACAGGGCGAGGCTTTTATAAATTCGTGCCTCGTGGCCCGTTCGGCTTAGATAAGTCTTTTATCTGTTTACTTAATGTTCCTAAATTAAATAGTCAAAAGTAAAGATAATCGGATGGGTTATAAGAACCTCTAGACGTAAGAATTCTTTTTACAAAACCGACTGACCGACGCCATTACAAAATATATAAATTGTGCCTATATTTGAAGAGTTCCTTCGACTTCTCCAGGATCAGATCCTGACCTGATGACTATGGGATCACCTGGGAAGTTTTTTGAAACAAAAAAAAAAGAATTTTCCAAATCGGTCCAGGCGTCTTCGAGTAATCGGGGAACATACATAAAAAGTAATAAAAAATTCCGACGAATTGACAACCTCCTCACACATCATTTCAATCCTATCACCAATGGTTGCCTGGTAGAGATTGTTGTAGCAATAAGGCCGCCTTTGCATGCGTAGTTTTAAGTTTTATTCATTTTTGTTTCTTTCTTGTGTGCAATAAAGTTTTTATCTATCTATCTCCTCCTTCTTTGGAAGTAGGATAAGAAAAAGTAGGTATAGGTACCTACCATGTTTTAAACTGAGAAACCCTGAGTGGGTGGAGAAATTTACCGGCAGCCTGTAGGTATTGTCTGGGTCCAACATACAAACATAATAATATTATTCCTGTAAATTCAGACTGAAGTTATGGCAACGTAAACAACTTATGAATTCATGTTACGCACGTACTTTTTATAACGGTAATTCATGTTGCGTCCTAATTGACGAATCGAAGATCAGCCACGTACGCGGGATATATTATAGTGCACAAGTGTGTGCACACACAGGAAGTGAACAGGTAGCGTACCTACAACTCCTACAAGCAGTCTACCAACGGTACTATCGGCAAAATGGGTCTCGCCAATGCAGATAATATCTCGGTATATAATAATTATTATTCTGTTGGTCCACTAGGAACAAACAAACTCACACAAAGAACAAATAATATATTAGCTTTCATTCATCTTATATTATTTTGAAGTCCTCGAGTCGATTTCCTCGAACCAATATCTTTTATTTTGATTCGAGGAAAATATCAAAACAACTTGACTCATGACAAATTAGACCTCTAAGGTCTCCTCCATTTCTTATTAGCTTGTTGAAGGCATCGATGCCGAAGAAATAAATAAAATTCCAGTAAGTACATTTTAGATAAATAGGTAATACTCCTTACCCGAATAAATATACTTCATCTTTTGTTGTACCCCCTTGATTCTTAGAGTTCTGTACCGAAATGGTATTAAAGGAAACGGAATGGGGTGAATTCGTCCGTCCGTGTGCCTGAGTGTTCATCAAGTAATAATAATAATTTTATGGTCATTTTTAGGGTTCCGAAAAAAACTTCGGAACCCTTATAGGATCACTTCGTTGTCCGTCTGTCTGTCAGTGTGTCACCACCGTTTTTCTCGAAAACGGCTTATGATCCGAAGTCGAAATTTATACTGAATATAAAGTTCAATGGTCTCGTAGTGTTTTAAGAATATCAAGCTTATAGCTTAACTCAGTGAAAAGTTACAGCTTTAAAACCACGGCTTTCTCATTATTAAAACAAATTAAGGGACATCTTCCAAAAATCGTTTTTTTTCCATACCTAATTCTTAGTTTCATAGTAAGTGCCGTTATATTTTACAAACACCAGCTTTAAAGTCTTACAAATGACGAACATATTGATATCTCTAAACATAGTAAGAGTAACTTAAACAGCTAAAAACCAAATAAAAACCTACCACTTACTATGACTTTTAAAGTACTGTAACTGGAGTAAAGTATCTGAAGCTAAAACACACTATCAGATGCATCGACTGAGAGCCGCGACAGATAAGGTTTCACAGTCGTTTGAGATCAGCAGGCCCAGATTTCTATCGGACGTCCGAAGACTCAAGAATGGCCCAAGGTTACGTCCGCGACTACGTCCGATTGTGTGCACAATTCAATGTACATTCACTATCCAGCCGCGGTTGACGCGTCGGATCGTTTGTTCTAAGCCTAACTTTTTAATGCGTCACATCACAGAACTGTCACAACTTTTGTAGACTGACCTCTATAATTACTCTATGATTTGTAGAATAGACCAGGTATGTAATAGAATCTGCAATGGCATATACATTAAGAAAAATATTTTTTATCTATTACCTATCTCTTTAATTAATTTATGCCGTCATATTTTGTATTCACATCACACTAATTCATATTATAAAGCCGAATGTTTGTATATGTATGTGTGTGTGTATGTTTATTACTCTTATTACTCCTTCACGCCACAACGAATTAACCGATTTGGCTGAAATTTGGAATGGAGATAGCTAATACCCAGGATTAAAACATAGGCAACATTTTATCCCTAAAAATTACAGAGTTCCCATGGGAATTGAAAAATCTTGATCCACGCGGCCGAAGTCGCGGGCATCGTCTAGTACCTAATAAATTTACCTTCATTTTTTTGTAGAATAGGTAGATATGTAATAGAATCTGCTATGGCATTTACAATCCAGTGTTAATCATAGATTAAAAATAGAGGTCAACGCAGTCTTATAACCCAGTTGTCAAAAACTGTCATGTCTTATTAAATAATGTTTGAATTGTTTCGAATGTTCATATAACGATAGGAATTAGGAAATGAGTTTTTGAAAGATGTAACAGTGTTAATGAGAGAAGGATACGTCTATATTTAAAGATGCGAAGAGGTGGTTAGCTAAGGGAAACATCAAGAGTGAAGTGGAATCTTTGGTGGAACATGTCGGAAAGCCATTAATTAAGCAGGAGGTTGACCAGTGCATAGATAACTACCATCCAGTCCAAGTTAAAGCGGCACCTCAGCAGCTCAAGAGCTTGTTAAAAGATGAAGTGTCCATAGCACAGCGGCCGAAATTATTGAAGCAAGGCAATACATTCGTTAAAAAGAAAGATAGCATCGGAGCAAGTAAGGAGATAAAAGAACAGTCGAAGTACAAGAATAGATAGATAGATAGATAAAAACTTTATTGCACACAAGAAAGAAACAAAAATAAATAAAACTTAAAACTACGCATGCAAAGGCGGCCTTATTGCTACAAAGCAATCTCTACCAGGCAACCATTGGTGATAGGAGTGAAATGATGTGTGAGGGTAGTATGGTGCAACATTATCTAAGCAATATACATATTTACACTACATAACAAATACTATAATATCTATTTGAACAAATAAAATAAAATAATACATACATACCTATATATATATACATATATATCTATACGAAATAGCGATAAATATATAGTTTAATTACCATGGCATCTGGATATTAATACCTGTTTCAGGCGATTTTTAAAAATATTTAAGGATGGTGAGCTTCGGACGTTATTCGGCAGGGAGTTCCACAACTCCACAGCATATGCTGAGAATGACTTGCCATAAAAATTAGTATTTCTATGAGGAACTTTGAGCTTGTTGTCTAGGCATGAGCGAAGTAGCATGGGACGATCGATGGAAGCAAGAAAGGTGAAACGTTCTTTGAGATAACCAGGGGTATGCGGACTATAGAGGATAGAGAAAAGAGAGAATAATTACTCAGTGGATGGAGATGTACTCTGCAAGTATCCAGGACAATCGTTGGTCATACCCAAGCAATTGGAAAAAGAAATAAACCATAGCAATGGACATTTTTTAAAGAAGAAGAAGAATTGGAAATATGTATAAGACGCATGGCTCAGCTGACCATATTATGAAAAAAAACCAGAGTCAAATAGTCGATAGAGATAGTAATAGTAGGTAAATAGTACTGTAAAGTAATAATGAAGGTGACTGTGTTGAATGAATGTTTGTGTATTAATATAGTTAAGTAGTGTTAGAAAACTATATTATTTGTCTATGCTCTACATCAGACTTCACTTGTTTTTGACATTGACATTTCTGTCATTCCTTAATTTAACTTGAAACTGTGTGTGTTCATTTTGTGTTGTCCCAATTTGACTTTTATTAAAATATAACTATTGTAATGCTTTAATCAAGCTTAATCATATTAATTTACGACGCTGATGTTATGTTATATATTTCATGAAGAAATAAACAAGCATCTCAAGTATCACACACTTTTATTTCGATCTCTTCTGTGACGACGCGTGATCACCCTGCGCGAATCACTCTCCAACAGGTTAAAGAGCCCAGAAAGTCGCAGAAGGACGATTTGTTGTGAGTACTAATTTATTTTGGAGATGTCTTATCAACCAGCGTCGTCAAATATGGGCGGCACCAACAATGGAAATACAACCATAACCAACATTGAGAGACTGGAAGGTTTGAACAACTACATTAATTGGAAATTTGCAGTGAAAATGGTACTAGTTTTAGAGGGTCTTTGGCAGTGTGTGGAGGGCACTGATACAGATGCTGTTCGTGATGGCAAAGCATTGGCTAGAATTTGCCTTAGTTTACAGCCTGCTCTATACCAGTATGTAAGGGGCTGCACTACTGCGAAGGAAGCTTGGCAAAAGTTAGCTGATAGTTTTGAAGACAAAGGCTTGTATCGGCGTGTACTCTTGCTACGCCAGTTACATCGCGTGGAGTATAGCCAGTTCCCAACGATGTCTGCTTACATCGACGGTGTTATGCGCTTGGTCCAGCAACTCGCAGATATTGGTAAATGCATTGATGATGGAGAAGTGGCAGAAATCTTGTTATCAGGTTTGCCTCAAGAATACGATATCATAGTCTCCAGTTTAGAAACAGCTTGTTTAACCAATAATCTCACAAGCGAGATTGTAAGAATGCGATTGTTACAAGAGGATCACCGACGTAGTACTGATATGAATTCAGCGGCTTATGTAGCGAATAAGATGAAGAGAAACACTGCTTCTGTGTGCTCATATTGCAAGCGTAGTGGGCACACTGTCAAGCGATGCTTTAAGAAGAGGCGCGATCAGCAGCAGCAGGAGGACAAGAAAGAAAAAGAGGATCATACTATGTTTGCCTCGGCATTCTCAGCCACTGTTGCAGATTCTGACGAGTTTATTATTAATTCTGGTGCATCGTGACATATGATTAAAAATGAGAAGCTAGTGATGCATGCCAAGGACAGGTGCATTAATATTTTTGTGGCAAATGGCCAAAATATGTGCAGTAAGTCTGTTGGTGAGGTTTTTCTCTCTTCATCTGTTAAGCTGAATAATGTGTTAGTTGTACCTAGTCTTTCTAGTAATTTAATTTCTGTTAGTCAGATTACTAATAATGGTTATGATGTTGTTTTTACTAAAGATGGGTGTACTATTTATAAAAATGCTAAAATTACCGGCAACCAAATTTTCTTTGCAAGTAAAATTGATGGGCTTTATACAACAAGGTAGGTTCTTACCCCGGGAGTGTTCCATTCCCCTTCGTTGTATGCAGGGGACAGTGATTGCTCACAAGGCTGTCGCATTGCCATTAAGTTTGTGGCACAAGCGGCTTGGCCATCTGAATTTTGCAGGTATGCGTATACTTAAGGATGCGGATCTATGTTCAGGTGTAGTTTTTCAGAAGGAAGACGGCTGCCTGAGCAGCTGCGCTTCTTGCCTGTCAGGCAAGATGCATGAGGCATCTTTCCCTCAGACGAGTGCGGGGCGTGCTGCTTCTCCTTTAGAGTTGATCCACTCCGATGTCGCAGGGCCGTTGCAAGTCAGTTCATGGGGCGGAGCCCGTTTCTTGTTGACGTTTACTGACGACTGTACGAGGAAGACCTTCGGATACCTCATGAAGTCGAAGAATGAAGTAAGTTCCCATTTTATTGCTTTTAAGAATATGGTTGAAAAACAAACCGGTTTGCATATTAAGGTGCCCCGTACAGATAACGGCACAGAATATTGCAATAATGACCTTACGTCCTACCTTAAGAAGGAAGGTATTATACACCAAACCTCAGTGCCTTATTGCCCCCAGCAGAATGGGGTGGCAGAGCGTGTCAATAGGACATTGTTTGAGAAAGTACGTGCTATGCTGCAGGAATCTGGTTTGTCTAATCGCTTTTGGGGGGAAGCTGTTATGACAGCAATTTACTTAAAGAATAGATGCCCTACCATCGCGTTATCAAACGGTATTCCTGAGTGTGTTTGGACCGGGTCTTCTGTAGACCTTAGTCATTTGCGCGTTTTTGGCTGTGTAGCTTATTCTCATATTCCTAAACAAAAACGGCGAAAGCTCGATGCCAAGGCTAAACCTTATATTTTTGTAGGTTATGGTGAGACTTGTAAGGGTTATAGGCTTAGCGACCCATCTGATCCTCGCATTGTCATTTATTCAAGGAATGTTACCTTTATTGAAAGCGAGTTCCATGTAACACACTCACAGTTTGAATTAAGGAATCAATCTTATAATTATGACATTATTTTATATGATAATTTGAATAATAATGCTAATAATGGAATTTTATGTTCAGACTCAAATAATGTATTGAATAATCAAATTCCCAATTTATTAGAATTAAATGAAACCAACTGTGATATTAATCATAAGTTAAGTGATAGGTCTAATGGTTCCTCTGATGTTTCAGATGCTGACGTCACGCCACCTGCGTGGTCACCGCTGTCTGACCAGTACTGTACTGGCGTAGGCAGTTCTTCCGACGAAGGTGATGAACATTTTTCTCTGCCGGAGCCGGAGTCTGCACCTCAAGGAGGAGAGCCGACTTTATCGGGAGGTACCACCGATCTGTCTAGCTCACAGCGCCCTGTACGTAGTACCAGAGGTAAATTGCCACAGAAATTTTCTAGTTATGACCTATCTACTATGTTGGCGGAGGCTAGTTCACTGGACGATCCTACTTCCTATGAGGAAGCCATGAATTCACCACATAAAGAAGAATGGTGCAAGGCGATGAAATGTGAGTATGATGCTCTTATTAAAAATCATGTTTGGGAGTTAGTTGATCGACCTAAGCAATGTAACATTATTAAATGCAAATGGGTTTTCAAGAGAAAGTATGATGCCGCGGGTACATTTAATAAGTTTAAAGCTAGACTGGTTGCTCGTGGTTTTAGCCAAAAACAGGGAATCGATTACTCTGATACGTATTCTCCTGTAGTTAGGCATTCTACTTTAAGAATTTTATTTTCCCTTGCAACAGAGCTCGATTTGCAATGTAATCATATAGATGTTACTACAGCTTTTTTAAATGGTGAATTAGAAGAAACAATTTTCATGGAACAGCCAAAAGGTTTCAATAATTTTTCTAATAATAAAGTCTGTTTGCTTAAGAAAAGCATATACGGCTTGAAACAAGCAAGTCGTATGTGGAATTCTAAGATACACACAGTATTGTGTAATAATGGATATGAGCAGAGCAAGTGCGAGCCCTGTATTTATGTAAAAAGGTCTAAAAATGACTTTGTTATAATAGCTTTGTATGTTGATGATTTCTATGTATTTCATAATAACTGTATAGACAGTGTATTGTCATTATTACAAAGACATTTTGAAATTCAACATTTAGGAGTGCTTAAAAATTGTTTAGGCATGAATGTAACAAGGCGAAAAGACCTTTTAATTTTAGATCAATCAGACTATATCAAACGTCTATTGGCTAAGTTCAATATGAGTGAGTGTAAGCCTGTTGCTACACCACTAGCTGTAAATTCTAAATTTGATAAGTCAGATAAGAAATGTATAGATGAGGATGTTTATAAGTATAGACAGCTGTTAGGCTCTTTAATGTACTTATCAGTGTGTACTCGTCCTGACATATCATATGCTTGTAGTCAACTTAGCCAATATAGTACATGCTTTGATATGGATCATTGGCATGCTGCTAAACGTGTGTTAAGATATTTAGCAGGGACAATAAATTATGGCCTTTATTTCTGTAAAGGAAATAATTTAAATATAAATGCATATGCAGATGCAGATTGGGCCAATGATCTATGTGATCGTAGATCTTACACAGGTTTTGTCATTAAAATGGGTGGCAACGTTGTTAATTGGGAAGCAAGAAAACAACGTTGCACAGCTTTGTCTAGTACGGAAGCTGAGTATTTGGCAATTAGTGATGTGTGCAAAGATATCTGTTTTGTTAAAAGTTTTTTGTCAGAACTTATTGACAAAACTGTAGATGTTGTAGTATACAATGACAGCCAGAGTGCTCAGAAATTGTTACTAGTAAAAGAATACTCCCACAAGAGAACAAAACACATAGATTTGCGCTATCATTTTGTTAAGGATTTGGTACAAAATGGTTCAATAAATGTAAAATATTTACCAACAGACAAAATGGTAGCAGATGTGTTAACTAAACCATTGTGTAGTGCTAAGCATAATTATTGTGTGTCTGAATTGAATGTAATGATTGTAAAATAGCTTTTTGTATTAGGGTTTCGCAATTTAATACTATTATCGTTAATTTATGTATGCTCATTATGCTATTTTTTATTATGTGACTATAGAGCTCACTTTATCTAATGTAGAGCATAAGGAGGAGTGTTAGAAAACTATATTATTTGTCTATGCTCTACATCAGACTTCACTTGTTTTTGACATTGACATTTCTGTCATTCCTTAATTTAACTTGAAACTGTGTGTGTTCATTTTGTGTTGTCCCAATTTGACTTTTATTAAAATATAACTATTGTAATGCTTTAATCAAGCTTAATCATATTAATTTACGACGCTGATGTTATGTTATATATTTCATGAAGAAATAAACAAGCATCTCAAGTATCACACACTTTTATTTCGATCTCTTCTGTGACGACGCGTGATCACCCTGCGCGAATCACTCTCCAACAAGTAGATGTATGTAGTTAGCTTTGTCAACAGCACCGCCAAGTATATTGTATATATACTAGGTTATGTGTTACACTGATAATATGTTTGTACATGATTTTGTTATTACCAACTTAAGAACACACAGTGAACTCAAAGTGAACTTATAGTGAACTTGTTAGAATAAACTAAGGACAGTTATTGGACTGTAAATTAGATAATATAGAAATTAATAATAAGTTTAAGTTTAAGTAATATTACTTATTAGCCCACAGGCTAGATGGTAGTATAAAATAAAGCCACCGTTACATGGTGCTTTATGGTAGGAAAAAAAAACCAACTTAAGTATACCTATGGTTTTTTAAATTCGAGATCATTCAAATTTTATTTTATTTTGTAAAAGAAATATTAATTATAATAATTTGTGACCATGTATACTTACTAGTGTTTAGATTCCTTATACATAAGATGTCATTCTATATTGGTTAACTTAAGAATCCTTTCTTTTTTCCGCTCAACTCGGATTTAGGCCGAACTGTGAATGTGTGCGTGTCGCTTACAATACGACTGTAAACAGCTTTCGCACGCTAGCGCGGTACACCATTGTATCTCGGAGAAGATAGTTTGATACTTTGTACAATTTTCGAATGGTGTAACAAAAGATCTTACTTTTACTTTGATATTAATATTTCGTTATATTTTTGGGTAGGTACTTAATAGGTGGTTATGTAATAACTAATATTATAAATGTGAAACTGTGTTCGTGTGTCCTTTAATCACGTAGCAAATGATCGACGGAGATTGATGGAGAGTGAAATAGGTTCAATATTCCGGAAAAACATGCCGTTTCTGAGGGGTTAAAAAACTAAGTCCATGCGGACGATGTCGCAGGCACAAACTAATATAACAATAAATACCTATCTAGTTATTTTTATAATTTATTTGTATCAATTAATACAAAATTTCAAAATCAATTCATATCGATACTACAATAACTATAAAAAGGTAAATCTGTCATTCAATAAAATTTTGTGACAACTTGCATCTTGACGAAAGATATACATTTCATCCCGGAATATCTACCTCAACATAGTTTTACAAACCTAAATCATCGTAAAGATAGAACCAAAAAAAGTTAGAACTTGTCGGCCTAGTCAAAATAAAAAAAAATACCAATAATTGGGTAACCATAACTGTTATCATAAAACATTGTCTCTAAAGTTTTATGATAACAGTTATTGTTACTCAATTGAGGACTGGAGCAGGCACTTGCCCAACGCCTCAACCTTTGCAGGTACCTTGTCATATTTGATTTTATTATTTTCTGGCCAGACCATATTGTTTGAACACTGTTTGGAATGCTATCTTTCTTATCAATAAGGGCCGAGCTACACCGGAATGGCAGCGGTGCGGCACTTTCAGTTTGAAATAATTTCAAACTTTAACTAAATCATCGCTAAAGACCAGTATCGCTTGACGCGTGTGGCCGCGTGACCTTTTTGAGCTTTTCAAGCGATATTGGTCTTTAGCAATTATTTAGATAAAGTTTAAAATTAGTTCACACTGAAAGTGCTCGCCGCGCCGCTGCCGGCCGCTGCCATTCTGGTGTAGATCAGCCCTAATAATGGCAAGTTTGACAACCTCCCTGGCGCAGTGGTGAGCGCTGTAGTCTTATAACTGGTAAGTCTTGGGTTCGATTCCCAGCGGTGGCAATTTAGGAATTTATAATTTCTAAATTGTCTCTGGTCTGGTAGGAAGCTTTGGCCGTGGCTAGTTACCACCCTACCGTCAAAGACGTGCCGCCAATCGATTAAGCGTTCCGGCATGATGGCGTGTAGAAACCGATTTGGTTGCCAACAGGAAATCACACAAGAATTACAAAAAAAATTAAACTACATCTATAAAAACATTTCAGGTGGGCACTCAATTACAGGCAAACCAAATTACTATAATAGTTATTGTAATTGATACGTACAATAACTATTATAATCAATAGTTCCTAAATCGCTACAGTTTAGATGAGCAGTACCCTTGCAGCATCAGGAATGAGGAGTTCAGTTGAAAGTTTTATGGGACCATTTTGCAAAGTTTTTGTATCGATCAAAAAAAGATTCACGCAAATCAGTTTAGAAATCACGGATATATCGTATACATAAGTAGAAAAACAGTAGTCATCAACATCTCGATAGTCGTTAAAAAAGTAGCCTAAGTTACTCCCGATAACATAAGCTATATATCAGTGAAAGTCGGGTCAGAATCGCTAACAGTTGCTATAAAACTGATTGAAAAAGTAGATGCATATCACTAATTTCGTGGCTGACGTATGTTTCGGCCGTGGTGTAGCGGTTAACACACTTGGGCGCGATTCCCAGAGAGACGTGGGTTCGAATCCCACCGGCCTCGGAATTTTTGATATGTATTTATAAATCTATTGGGTCAGAATCGGTTCAGTCGTTCCCAAGATTGCCAGAACAAACAAACAGACCGACAGACAAAAATGATAAAAAATGCTTTTTTGTTATTATACCTTATTTACTTTCATATGGATTTAGTAAAAAGCTGTTATTTTGATATTATAAGCAGATACTTCAATTTTGTTTATTTGTATAGGTAATACTAAGGTATTATTACCTATACAAATAAAGTATGTAGTAAGCTACATACCATACTAATTTCTTAATTCAACATCTTTACTAATTTACTAATATTATAAATGCGAAAGTGAGTGTTTGTTGGTTTATTGGTTAGTCCTTCAATCACACTGTAACAAAGCAACGAATCCACGAACAAACAACGGAGAGTGACATAGGCTACGTTTTATTCCAGAAAATTAAAGAGTTCCCGCGGGATTTTAAAAACTAAATCCACGCGAGCGGAGCCATGGGCATCAACTAGTGTTTCATATTTTAATGTATTATTTACATAATATTTTCATTATCTCTACCGATGCAAACGAGACCTTTCGTTGGATACCTAATACGATACATTTATCTATAACTTTATTTGTATTTTTGAATGAAAGAATTTCTGCTTATCAATCAAATTACAATTGAATCAGAAATAATTTCATTACAAGCAGCACGTGAATCTAAAGCAGATGCTAATATGCGATGGAATTTCAGGAATCTATGCAATAAAAAAATTAATAGTAAAAAAATATCAATAGGTATATTATTATTGATGAACTTTGATTTGAGAATGATTTATGTACCTATAATCTATAATTAATAGCTATTTTTTAACATTATAATTATTTTGCCTAACACAGCCACTAAGACTTCACATTATTTTACAAAAAAATTACTTTGAGTACATACAAAATTCCCTATTCTAATTTCTAAAAATAACATCCAATATGAGTACTACATTTTTCCTGCCTAACGTTCTTATAAATAAAAAAGATAATGTTAGTTTAAACTACATATGAAAAAGGAAGTCTCATTTCAAAAAGCCGAGTCGGTCGCGCTATGTATTGTTAACAACTCGTAATTTACATAACTTAGTTGCTCACGCACACATGCGCAAGTACCGCCCGGTTCAGCAACACGTCCACCCTCGAAGAGCGCTGAGCTCGGTATGCCGGACTTACAGTCTGCTGTGCCATTTCAATCGTGAATTAGAGGATACTTTGATAATTTATATAGGTATGAAATTCAATAACTAGAACTGTATTTTTTTTTAATTTAAGCTCAGCGAATACTAAACTATTACACCTTATTTTTTTTAGTCCTTAAAAGATAATAACTTTCGAGAAATACCTACTATTGTAATGCTTATAAATTGCAAAAATCGAGCATACCTTTATGCATTTTTAATTTACTTATATTGTATGAAACATATAAAAACTGGCCTCCTTACTCCGGAGTAGAGAATGTGTTTATATTAGTGGTATTTTTTATAAATTGCCTATAAAAGTTTTTAATGGATAAATCTTGTGTTCCAATCTCACTCAAAAGCGTAAAAATCGTAAACGTCCTTCACGAGAATTTCGATTTGAGTATATTTTTTTTATAAAATAAAAATTTTATTCTCGTTACTCCGGTGAGGAGCGTTGGATCCATAACATGTAATTTTTTTTATTATTATAATCATAATACCTGAAGCATAAACCCAATAGCAAGGTACGTCCAAATCAGCACCTAGCGGCCAAGGACTCTTAAGATGTATTACTGTTAAGTATGTATGAAAACTGTATTATTTAACTTAAGGTGTGTTAGTGTTGAGAAGGTATGAAGTATGCGCAGAAGTATGAATATGGTAAAGATGTATGAACGGAGAAGGTATGTCTGGGGACAGACATAGTTGCAGGATGACCGAATGTGGGAAACGGAATGTAAGTGTATGACAGGGATGGATGTATGCGATAGAGAGAGTGGGAAGATATGGAGATAAAAAAGATTGGCAAGATGGCATACGGAGTTAAGACATGCTAAGGAGTGCTAAAAGTAGTTTAAATAAAAGAAGTTAATATATATTTAGTGTTTTTACTTTGAGCTATTCCCACATTTATTAGAACATATGATATTATTACTTGCTTGTTCAGACATGAAAAGGGTCACAAAGAAAATTCTGTCAAACATAGAGAATCTTTTGATTGACTATCTCGAATGCTTTAAAGACAGCTTAGACTTAGTTTTACAAGTTATACATTGCATTATGGAAGTAACTCAAAGAGACAAATAATGGGATGAAACATGGAGATTGGGAACTGTGAGAAAACTACACAACCCCATTGAGTTTGGGCTTGTTTGATTCATCTTGACAAGTACTCTAGTCCTAGATGATATGCAGGGTCTGATAATGAGACCGGAAGGCGTCTATAGGAACTTCAATAACACTGCGCACTTAAGCTGTCATCTAGTAGGTACCTAATTAATACAATGGTCAAGAGTTTCGGAACCCTCAGTGCGCGAGTATGACTCGCACTTGACCGGTTATTTTTTTTTAAAGAATATTAGGCAACCTGAAGTTGACTAATATCCTCCTATCCCCTCCAAATAAGCGGAAAGCTTGTGGTAGGAGTGGGTACGACAATAGTGCAACGGTGTGGGGGATTCGAACCTGCGACCTTTCAGTTTTCAGTCCGCACCTTTAACCGTTGGGCTATTGAGACTATGAATTAGTTGATGCCCGCGGCTTCGTTCGCGTGGATTACGGTTTTTAATTCCCGCGGGAACTCTCTTGTTTTCCGGGATGAAAAGTAGGCTATGCTATGTGCCAAATTTCAGCCAAATCGGTTCAGTCGATGCGACGTGATTGAGTAACAAACATCCATCCATCCATCCATACTTATCAAAACTTTATAGCGCGTTACATATATGTGCCGCCGCTCGCCGCTTGAGGGCGCTGCGCTCGCGCCCGTCTCCCAACGCTCTATTGCCTTGCTGCCAGGGGCGCCCCGCAATCGTCGGCGGGACTCCATTGAGACTAGACGCTACACGCTCCTTCGGGCCGCGTACCTATCGCTCTCGCGATCTCTTTAGGTCGTAGCATAAGTCTAGGTTTTTGTTGTTCCCTGTGCCTATGTTTGTAATACCATTTTAATATAGTCTTTGTGAGTGATAATAGACTGTTTCCTTTCAAGTCCCCTACAAGTGGCCGCCCAACTTGAAGCACGAACTCGCAGTGAAATAAGTGACGTACTATAGTGTTATTATTATTTGAACTAACAAGTGCCGTGGTTTGTAACTACAAATATATACCTACGTAGGTATACTCACACAGTAGGTATTGTGTGTTTCCGCGGTAAGTTTTTGAACATTCTTTTGAACTCTGCAGTCGGCTAAAGTGTTTGAACTTTTGTGATATCGATATTTGTGTTTAAATGAGGACTTTGTTAAAGGGACTTTTTACAAATTTATCAAAACTTTGTTAAGGGAAGTTTTACAACTTTTATAAACTTACAAAGACTTTTATTACGAACTTGGGGAAAAGGTTCCTCCACACTGTTGAGTGGTTGTTTCGATTAGGTTTCGGTGTTTTAGACGTGGTATTCACAATGCCGCGAACACGTAGCCATGTGGGACTTTATGACGCCGCGAGGGCGGGGCTCGTACGATCCGTTTCTGACGAGTCTGTCGCCGCCGCTGATGAGTCTGTCGGTGGCGCTGGCACGCCGCAGGCTGGCGGTACGCTGCACGCTGCCGCTGGCGTGTCTACGGATGGTACGCCGCACGCTGCTGCTGCCGTGCCTATCTCTGCCGATGGAAGCGCGACGTCTACCCCCATCATGATGACCGATCAGCAACTTCAGCTCATTCTACAGCAAGTGATGCGCGCTCAGAGTATGGGCGTTTCTCCTTCACCCGCACCGACGACTTCGTTAGGAAACTTCACGAAATGTACAGCACGCTTTGATGGCGCTAAACAGAGCGACGTGCTAGCATTTTTGGACGCGGTAGAAACATACAAAGATTGTGTTTGTGTTGATGAGGCAAATGCAGTACGCGGGCTATCAATGCTTCTAACCGGGATCGCCGCTACTTGGTGGAAGGGCGTGAAGCAGTCTGTGAGCACGTGGAATGAAGCGGTTGAGCTGCTTAAACAAACATTTGGCCCTCGTCTTCCACCTCACCGTGTATATCGTGAATTATTTAAACAAGAGCAACGAGAAGAGTCAACAGATGTTTTTGTTTGCAAAGCGCGCGCTCTTCTCGCGCAGTTGCCTTCGGATTCTTTAAGTGAAGTTGTACAGCTTGATATGGTGTATGGATTACTACACCGGCGTATTCGTGAAAAAGTAGCACGTAGCTCCTTCACTAACTTCATGGAACTTCTTCGTGAAGCGCGACGCATTGAAGACCTGTATGATGAGGGGCGTCGCGTAGTACCAGCAGCTAAAGAGTCGGCGCATGAGGTGACATCGAAGGGTTCTTCATCATCGTCGCCTTCGTCATCACCGATTCTTCCCAAGCGGTTGCGTGAAAAGTGTGGTTACTGCAAGTCTTTTGGTCACAGTAAAGATGCTTGCCTCCGTTTAAAGAAAAAGGAAGAAACTAGAACGCTTGACGAGGCCGAGTCCAAGCCCGTCAAAGCCGCAATTACGTGTTTTGGCTGTGGAGCACCAGGAGTGATCAGATCCAGCTGTTCAGTCTGCAAGGAGGGACGTACGGCGCCGCTAGCCGAATCATCCAGTTTAGCTTTCCAGTCAGTGACGGTTGATAACGTGGGTCGCTTAAATCCGCGAGTGAGACCGATTTTGCACGTGGAAGTGTTTGGTGCCGTAGGTACAGCGTTAATAGATACCGGTGCAAAGCAATCTGTTGCGAGTGTTAGTTTAACCAATCATTTGCGTATTAACGGACAAGTCTTTCAATCCGTAGAGACTGAATTAAAACTTGCGGATGGAACTAAGCGTATAGAGACTGTAGAAACTGCTTTAGTAAATTTAAGAGTGCAGGGCGTGGAGATTGAGACGCTTTTTATGGTTTTACCAGGTGCTACCGAATCGTTGTTAGGGATGAATTTTGTCAAGGACGCTGGTTTGTCTCTAGATTTTAGTAGGAATCGCTTCACTTTGCGTGCTACAGGGGTAGAATCCGAGTATGACCTTCGGTATGAACGTGAGGATCGTGCTATAGTTAGTTCCACGATTGGCCTCCGCGAGTATGGTGCTCTCCTATCTCACGTCGACAGAGGAAAGTTGTCTGCACTGCTCAACACTAATGAAGACATTTTCAAGCCAGGGGGAGGCCCTACTCCTTCTGCGGTTCACCGAACCGATACTGGCGAAGCCACTCCCATTTCTACGCCGCCATATCGAGTACGGCCCGCCAAGAAGGAAATGATCCGGAAGGATTTCGCTAATAAAAGCCGACGTAGTGGACGTGCTTACGAGGAAGGAGACCTCGTACTCGTGGAGAGCAATCGTCCAAGCCAGTCAGGAAAAGGCTTTACTAGTAAATTTGCACCTCGAAAGGAGGGTCCCTATCGCGTTAATAGGGTTGTCTCTGCCACCACCTACGAAGTGGCGGACAAAAATGACAATTTGAAAGGGAAGTATCACGTTAGCCTCCTGACGCCATACGAGAGTCAGGGTACGGTGATAGAATGTAGGAAAAGGGGAAGACCGCGTAAGAAACCTGGAGGCAAGCCAGCTCCTCGGAAAAAGCTCCTCTGGGGCGCGTAAACCTTTTTTTTTTATCCAAGTCACATACGGGTCGTCTTTGTGACTTGTAGGGGGAGGATATAGCGCGTTACATATATGTGCCGCCGCTCGCCGCTTGAGGGCGCTGCGCTCGCGCCCGTCTCCCAACGCTCTATTGCCTTGCTGCCAGGGGCGCCCCGCAATCGTCGGCGGGACTCCATTGAGACTAGACGCTACACGCTCCTTCGGGCCGCGTACCTATCGCTCTCGCGATCTCTTTAGGTCGTAGCATAAGTCTAGGTTTTTGTTATGTTCCCTGTGCCTATGTTTGTAATACCATTTTAATATAGTCTTTGTGAGTGATAATAGCCTGTTTCCTTTCAAGTTCCCCTACAACTTTCGCATTTATAATACTAGTAGGATTAACAATTAAAAATTTAAATACAATTTTAATATATTATTCTAATTTTAGTTAATAGGTCTCCTGAACACAATAACACACTATCGAACTCAAAGTTTGCACTTTACGGAACACTCGTTGCGCGAGTTTCACTCGAACTTCACTGGTTTTATTATTATTTTATCCGATGACAAATTAACCTTTGACCGCGATTTGATTTGATTATACCCTCGAAAACCCGTAATAAGCGAATAACTTGGTTCAAGACATAACAAAGAAGGACTAAAAAAAGTACTTTAGGGAACCTTTTCACCGGGAATATGCGATGAGGCATAGAAGTTAGGGATATGTGTGTGAAATTCATAGCACGCTCGATTTATTTTCAACTGATGAAAAAAGAGGAATTTCACTGTCGTCGCGTATACATATACAGGGACACCGTAACATTAACTGAAACTAGGGATTCAGTACTTGATTCTCAGTCGCTCAGCGTTGGAATTTTTCAGCGGTCTTTTCTTTTTTAATCCATATATATAAAATTCAAAGTCTTGACTGACTGACTGACTGACTGAGATATTAACGCACAGCCTTAACTACTGAAGTGAGAAACTTGAAATTTTTACAGTTAGTTCCTTTTGCGAGCAAAGCCGTGAGCAAAAGCTAGTTAATTATAAAATTAAATCGTGTTCATCTCAACTGGATTTTAATTGAAAAAAATAACATAAAAATAAGAAATGGCAATATTTAAAAACATAAAACAGCAATGTAATTCGGGCGCCTAATGTATGAAATCGCCGCTTGCGACGCGCCGTACCTAATTGCGTGCTTAAAAATTACAATATTGGTAACCTATCATTTTCAAGATGAGTAATCCATACTTTTTTAACAAATCCCTATCCATACCCGATGGAAAGGCAGCTTTATTCTAATCGAAAGAAGGAATCCGAGTGTGCCGCGTGTGGCGTTTGAGTATTGGAAAATGATTCCCGAATATTGGATCGGAATTAGAATATATTAGCGTTTTGTGTATTGAATATTGGAAAAATACAAACATTTCGGTTCTTATTCGACATTCCAGACGTGGAATGACTTTTATAGTGTTTTTTAGGGTTCCGTACTCAAAGGTTGCTAACGGGAGTCTTATTACTAAACCTTTGCTGTTCGTCTGTCTGTCTGTCAGCGGGCTGTATCTTATGAACCGTAATAGTTAGATACTTGAAATTTTCACAGAATGTATACATGCCGTTATAACAACAAATAATAACGTGAATTTTTCGGTGTTTATTCCTCGACTTTAAAAATCGCTGTTTCGATGCTACGGAACCCTTCATGTGCGAGTTCAACTCGCACTTGGCCGGTTTTTTATAATAGAAAGCTGTTGTTCTCAGGCTACAGTAGTTATATATCTACTTTTTTGCCTGATTATATACGTTATGGAGTAACGTCCAGTCTCTGTTTTCTTGTAGCTAAGTGGCATTGGCGAACTAAATTGTACCGCGTGGCCACGACAGAAGCCACTAATCAAAAGAAAAAGGAAAAGAAACTTAAAATTTAAAGAAATGTAAGAAATGTAAAGAACTTCTCGGGTAAACTTTTCACGCTTTCCGCTACTTTAAAGTTCGGCTTTTCAATTATATCACTGATTCACGGATTTATTCTTGGTTCGTGGTAAGAATCCTTTTCTGCGAAATGTGACTTGCTTACCTTTGGTCGGATAAGAAAAATGGATTGTATTTTGAATACCTTTTGAAACAATTTCCATAATTCACCATGAGAGTTTGACGACCACCATTTTTGACGACCTCCCTGGCGCAGTGGTGAGCGCTGTGGTCTTATAACTAGGAGGTCTCGGGTTAGATTCCCGGCGGAGGCAATTTATAATTTCTAAATTGTCTCTGGTCTGGTCTGGTGGGAGGCTTTGGCCGTGGCTAGTTTCCACCCTACCGTCAAAGACGTGCCGCCAAGCGATTTAGCGTTCCGGCACGATGACGTGTAGAAACCGATTAGGGGTATGGGTTGAATTTACACTGCTATACCCCTTCCAAGTTAGGCCGCTACCATCTTAGACTGCATCGTCACTTACCATCAGGTGAGATCGCAGTCAAGGGCTATTTTGTCATCGAATAGAAAAAAAAAGAGTGAGGGAATAGAGCGCACATACGTGTACACTATAGGTAATATCTCCCGCGCAGGAGGCTAATCTCTGAGAAAGTTGGCCGCCGTGACCGGATTCGGTCGGGAGATTTATTATTACACTACATGATGCTCGCGACTTCGTCTACGTGGATACCTTTAATTTTCCTCTTTCTTCTTTCACAACAAATGAACCGATTTCGATTTGGCAGAAATTTGGAATGGAGATAGCTCATACCCATCATTAACATTAGGCTTCATTACAATGAATTTACTCTTACAAAAGAGTTTCGCCGAAATCAAAAAAATTCTTAACCACGCGGACGAAGTCACAGGCATTGTCTTGTAGCAAAATAATGAATAGAATAGAAAAAAATTTTATTCAAATTTACAAGTGTTTTTGAATCGTCGATGAATCTACTACTGGTTCGGAATGCCCTTCCTGCCGAGAAGAGCCAGCCTTGGTAGCATGGGCGGGAGAAATTTTATCCCCGGGAAAAGGATAAAACGTTTATCCCCTCGCTTAGCTTTATCCACCCGTCGAGCATGGGCACAGCGATGGAAATAACACTCAGTGGATATACTTATAGAAATATACATCGCCTTCTCCTCTATTGCCATGCATAGGAAAAAGATAATTTTATCCCCTGTCAGTGGATAAAATCGGGGGATAAAACTTTTATCTCCTGCCCATGCTACCAGTGCTGTATACAATCCAATTCATGTATTATATCCAATATATTATGTACAATGAAAGTACCTAACCAACTTGATACCTCCAAGTAGTGTAGTTTAGTGCCATTTAAAGACTATTCACTTTAGTTGTTTCTATCAGATTATTTCCCTCACAAACTTGTTCTACTGACTGCAGCGAAGTTACTCCGAACTTTGCCAATGCAGAAAAGGAGTCTTTAGAAAAGTTTAGGAGTGTCTGGGACTTTAAATTCAGCGCCTAACACTATGTTTACTGAATTCTTAACACTATATTTTGTACTAGCTTTTTCCCGCGGCTTCGCTCACGTTAAGTTAAATTTTTCCAACCCCTATTTTATCCCCTTAGGGGTTGAATTTTCGAAAATTCTTTCTTAGCGGATGCATACGTCATAATAGCTATCTGTATGCCAAATTTCAGCCCGATCCGTCCAGTGGTTTGAGCTGTGCGTTGATAGATCAGTCAGTCAGTCAGTCACCTTTGCCTTTTAAATATTTAGATTAGTTGTGTTTGTAACTAAACAATAATATTTTTTGTATTTTTTTTTTAAAGAATATCAGCCAAGCTAAACTTGACTGATGTTCTCCTCTCCCCTCCAAATAAGTGAAAATTTGTGTTAGGAGTGTTTGTGAGTGGAATGTGTACGACAAAAGTGCAACGGGTGGGATTCGAACCTGCGACCTCTCAGTTTTTAGTCCGCACCTTTAACCGTTGGGCTATTGAGGCTTAAATAATAATGCAGAGGTATGTATGCAAACACAGGTGCACTTTCGATTCCCTCACTCTCATAGTCCGATATGACCGGAGAGAGATCAGGCGCAGACCTGCATGCTCTTCAAGGCACGGGGATGACACGCCACCTACGTCCTAACTCCGGGCTTGTACTGAGAATTTCTTGACAGAAAACCTTTGACTTTTTTGGTTTCAACTGGGAATCTAACCCAGGACCTAGTCATTCATAGTCAAACACCTAAACACTGGACCAACGAGGAGTCAGAACAATTTTACTCAATATGTCAGTCCAAGCAGCAGAAAGTACCAATTTCCAATGTCGTAAGCAAACATTTCGCCGAAATTCGATCAAAATCATGTTATTGAAGTGGCTTGTTTGTTCACTCTTCTCGAAACGCGCGGGGTGCCAACATAACGAGTGTATTTATATTTATTAAATAACTAGCTGATGCCCGCGACTTCGTATGGTAAGGTTTTTTATTCTCGCTGAAACTCTCTTATTTTCCGGTATAAAAAGTAGCCTGTGTGTTATTAAAGAGTAAAGCCTATAATCTATCTCTGTGCTAAATAGCCAAATCGGTTCAGTCATTGCGACGTGATTAACAAACGTACACCCATCCATCAATACATCCAAACTTTCGTATCTGTAATCTTAGTAGGTAAGTAGGATAGATAAGATCCCAATAAGTACAGAGCGAAGCAGTGATGGGTGATAAATAGTAGGTGATATTAAATAGATAGATAGATATAAAAACTTTGCACACAAGAAAGCAACAAAATTACTAATTATGTATTATACCTACAAGGTGTAACAAAAGGGTGGGTCAACCCTGAAAGAGGTCAATGTGCTCATGAAACTGAACAACTTTCCCCAAGGAACATAGGTCGAAATAATATGAAAAAAAAATGTGGACCTCCCATACAAAATTGACGATCCGCTAATTGATTTACTATGGGAGGTAAAATTTTTTTTTCATATTTCGACCTATGTTCCTTGGGGAAAGTTGTTCAGTTTCATGAGCACATTCACCTCCTTCTGGGTTGACCCACCCTTTTGTTGCACGTTGTATATTAATTTATAGATACGCTTACATAAAATAAAGTTTTAAAACTTTCAAATTTTAATAACTAAAAATTTACCTACGCTTCCATTATGAAGATCAAAGTGACTGTACCGAAAGACCGATGGACAATTTAAACTTTGAAACCGGAAGCTCTCTAAAGCAAATAGTCCGAGAGGTAGTGGGTAATTCTAAACGGGTGCTTTTTTACCTGATTGCGCGACGTAAAGGAGGGTAATGTGTTTATGGCGCCCTGAGGACCAAACGCGTAGGGCGATTTTGATGATTCTCACGTCAATCGATTTGTGTTAATCTTGCGAGTGTCACTAAAGACATGAAAGTAATCAAAATTTAATATGGTGACTACCAGATATCATATTGTAAAAAAGAAAAAGTGAAAGTCGCCGAACTATGTCAAGTGGGGTATCACTGTTAAATAATGTTGACTTGGACAGTCGGGACCCATTAAATATCTAGATCGGTTGAAGTCAATATTATTTAACAGAATTCCAGATTACTAGACTTGTTTTTTCCTTTTCAGTTTTTATTTACAGTCGAGTTTTTGATATTTTAAATTTAATATTTTATTTTATAATATAAGGTCTCTAATACATAAAAAGACGTGTGGCACTCGGGGACTGCCGCGGTAAAGCAATTTATTGCATAGCATTTTTTATCAACGCCATCTAGCGGTGAGAGGAGTCCCGTGTTAGGTTATTTTCGTTACGGAATTTCTGGATTCGGTCTCCACGCTCAAGGCCCGCGATAGAAGCTATGCAATAGCTTAATAATGGATCTATTCACCACAAAGTCCATTCAATTTATCCACCAGGAAATCAAAAACATTTGAATAGTACCTTACGCAATTCCACGTAAGTACCTAAATGAACTCTTAGGTAAGTTACCGAAGTATGGGAAGTGTTTAGCACACGAATTATGACTATTGTGATAAATGAAGTGATCATCTTATCACATTTGTCGAATACGTAACCACTCCATTCCACTTTGTTGTAAGGGCATCTGCTTGTCATCATGACTACATCACTTTCACTACATATTATAATATAAAACGTTTGTCTGTCTGTCTACCTGTTCGCGATAAACTCAAAGGAACGGATTTTCATGTAGTTTTCACCAATAGGCCGGGTGATTCATGGGAAAGGTATATTTTGTTAAGTTTTTGTGTAAAATGGTTGAAATGTGACGATAATTGTTGAAAATGTCGTGAAAAGATTTGGCATCAGGGACTGAATAATAGATTTGACAGATGCTGCCAAAACAACATGGCCGCCACAGAATGTCAAAATCGACCCGTCTCTATTAGAAAACCCTTTATAAGCCTTATGATAATCCTGTACATCATATAATTTATATGACTATCTTAGGAGTTATCGCAAAATAAAAACTAACGCGCGCAAAAATAAATTCAAGCACAGCGGGTCTCACACCGATAACAAGCTGTTGCGACCCTACGACAGAAATAACATAACAGACATGTAGGCATAACATTAATAAGCTCTACTATCCGTGCGAAGCCGGGGTGGATCGCTAGTATACTTAATAAAATACGTGCATAAAGATGGTACCCAGTAATATATGTACTACAAAATAAGATAAACCGTACATCATTTCCTGATCTGTTGACTTTTATCTTACTTTCGTCCATCAACTGTACCGACGTTGTTATGTCATCAGCTGTGAAGTACTTCAATATTTGCTGTTTATTTAAACTGTACCATACTACTATACCCTGTGAGATGATTTTACCATATGAAAAAATAACTTTTATCTGAGCCTATATAATCGAATATAATTTCACGTGTTAGACGATTCATGCTAGTCTTTTGCAACACGTTGCGGTATAAGCAATAAAATAAATTATAGGTACAATGAGTTTCAAGAATAAAGTTGTGATCGTGACCGGTGCAGGCTCCGGTATCGGAGCAGTGACTGCTATCGCCTTTAGTGCCCAGGAGGCCAAGGTGGTGATAGTTGACCGCAATGAGACCAAGCTGACCAAGGTAGCTGCTCAATGCTCCAACCCTCTCGTGATACTGGCAGACGTGGCCAAGGAGGAAGACGCCAAACGCATAGTAGACCAAACTGTTAAGAAGTTCGGCCAAATAGACATTCTTGTCAATAACGCTGGACTGGCACGTAACGCGAGCTTAATGGAAGGTGATATGATGCCGTCGTATGACACTGTCATGAACGTGAACTTGCGCGCACTTGTCAATCTAACAAGCCTTGCGTCTCGGCATTTGGCCAAAACTAAGGGCAATATCGTCAACGTTTCAAGCGCTGTTGCGTTCATCACGCCGGTATTCCCAGGTCCGATAACTTACTACATATCGAAAGCTGCTGTCAATCATTTTGGACAATGCGCTGCTGCGGAATTGGCACCTCACGGAATTAGGGTGAACACCGTTAGCCCTGGTCCGGTGAGGACGGATTTTTTTGTAAACAGTGGTGAAGATATAAATATCGAGGATTTCGCCCGCCAGGTCGTCCTTGGAAGAATTTCGGAGCCAAATGAAATAGCAGATATTGTTCTCTTTCTGGCGAGTGACAAAGCCAAAGGGATAACGGGATCTAATTTCTTATCTGACAACGGTATGGTAATCAAACGGTAACTTCGTTTCAAGGTTCCCAACTCTAGAACTTAACTGCATTTGAACGAACCGTATAATTAATTTTGAATTAAATTTATTTTTATTATCTTATGTGTTTGGAATGTCAATTTTAATTTAAAGCATGTTTACACAAATACCTATTCAAAGATACCCCCACTTAACATAGTTCGTCGACTTTCATTTTTGCTTTTTCACAATATGGCGTCTGGTGGTCGCCATATTAAATTTTGATTACTGTCGCGTCTTTAGTGACACTCACAAGATTAGCACAAATCGATTGACGTGAGAATCATCAAAATTTTTTGTTAAGTAGTTTACTTAAACCCATACCTCTGAACAGTTTCTAGACGGCTTCGTAAATGAACGCAAATGGCTTGGCAGCATGTCTCTATTGGTAGTGGTAATTAATTTACCTCGAACAATATTCCCACAAGTCCGGACCAGAGACAATTTTATTGTAAAAATTCCGAATCAAGCACCTTCCCAAATTTTTTGACTATCTCCAGGTAAAATCTTCTTGTGGAAAATTATGAGAAAATTGTTGCTCTTTGTCACTTGAAAGAACTTAAAATGTACTTAAGGCAACTTGGGAACGAAATGTACTTACTAAGTCTTTAAATATGTTATATTGGCATAGTTTTTCTTTTGAATTTCCGTATTTCTGAATAAAATAACACGTCAAGTGCTAGAGGATGTTGAACAAGTATGTGCATTTGCTTGTGCTCAGAAGAATCTGCATTCCGAACCGGTGGTAGAGTCATGACGTGTCATAAGACCTACAAGTTGGCATACATGAAAATCTCGTTCTAGTCTAATAGGTGTGAGATAGGAAAGACGTAGAGTAATTTGATTTTTTTTCATTTGTCCATCTCAAACACTAGCTATCCTATGCAAAAAAAAATGGTAAACCATTTTTAACTACTTACTTAGAGCAAAAT
The DNA here is from genome assembly GCA_038048805.1 of Hipparchia sbordonii. Lineage (NCBI taxonomy): Eukaryota > Metazoa > Arthropoda > Insecta > Lepidoptera > Nymphalidae > Hipparchia > Hipparchia sbordonii. The sequence goes on along the minus strand of CM076115.1, from coordinate 5,018,329 downwards.
AAACTATCTACTTATCACATACCTAACCCATGAACATGATATTTGTAGTATAATAGAAAAAGAAAAATGTATTAATTAAAATAACACAAATAACTAAACAATTACAAATAAAGGAAAACTGTTAGGTGAATCCTTTAAATCATGAACTAAATTATAAATTCGCTCGATTTTGAGGTTATGAGGTTATCCATTTAAAGTTAAAGTTTGTCGAAAAAGTTTTAGAATGGGGTGAAATTACTAAATTCGTATTACGAGGATGCGGTTAGGTTGGGAAAACTTTTTATGGGCTTTAATTCGCTTGTGAAATATCCTGAATTGATGTTATTCAAGTTACTTTATGTAATCCAAGTTGAAGAGTAGTTAAGTGAAGCAAATGAGCCTTCCGGAGATAGCAAACTCTGTTTCTATCTAGGACATCCGCAAGTTAGTTAATTATCGAGCATATGGGCAAACTTAGACGGACAAAAGTTGATGTGGTATTATTTAATAGGTTATGTTGAGTCAAATATATTCGAGAGTTTCTTTACCACGAGTTTTTCTTGATGGACGACTAGTTACCACCACCATCACCATTCTACCATCGAAACGCAAGGCACAGAAAAGATCTGTACCCCTACGTAGTTGAATTTCCAAAGACCCGCACTAAGCGCTTTGCTTCCTCGTTCCTGATTTTGAATGCTCTTCCGGCTTCCGTTATTCCCTCTAACTATAATTTGGGTACCTTCAAATCAAGAGTGGATAGGCATCTTCTAGGCAAGCGTGTTCCATCTTAGGCTGCATCTTCACTTACCATCAGGTACTATATATTTAAAAAAAAAAACTAGTAAGCGCTAGAGTCGCTTTTGGTTGATGACGGTGCAGTTTGATTTGGAAGCGTGCTAACTTGGAATCGTTAAGATTACATAAGCAAAGGTGTTACCGCTGGCGGTTTGTTTGAGAGGACTGGCTATTATATTTCCAAGAGTTCGACGTTATTTAAAATAATGCAATTTTAAGAACTATCGTTCTAGACATGCGCCGCAGTTCATTGCAATTCATTCTGCTAGAAAACTAGCAGTTTATTACTAGTAGTTGTAAGTAACCAGAGTCCAAGTCTTTTATTTGTGTGCCCAAATTGAAGGCTATAGAATCACTACATTCTTTTTTTTAACTTTTTTTTAATAATATTAGCCTTTCAGCCTGCGACCTTTCAGTTTTCAGGTTAAAGGACCATTGGGCTATTGAGGCTTAATTCTATACCTATACAAACCGTTAAATCGCTTGGTGACACATTCTGCTCGTAAAGTGACTTTTCATTCAAGACCAGAAACAATTTAGAACTAGGAAGCGCAGTATTGGCAGAGGTGTTATAGTTCATCACAAAAACTATCAAAACCGTAATTATTATCAGTACCAAAACATAATTACATGGCACTCACTTTTAAGCTATTGCATAGCTTCTATCGCGGGCCAGCGTGGAGACCGAATCCAGAAATTCCGTAACGAAAATAACCTGACACGGGACTCCTCTACGGTGAGCCGCTAGATGGCGTTTATAAAAAATGCTATGCAATAGCTTTACCGCGGCAGTCCCCGAGTGCCACACGTCTATTTTTCTTCTGTGATCGAAGGCACTCACACATTCGTCGGTTGTCTTGAGCCTACATTTGGAGTGAAACTTTGTTAGAAACTTCCGTTCTAAGCGTTCGATGATAAATCCATTATATAGATAGAGGGTAATTGTAGGTAGATACTCGAACATTTCTGAAACGTTTAAACACACTCATAGCTCGGATTAAAATTACTTCGAAAGTCATTTAAAGTTAAGCGTAACCGGGTCTTCTGATACTAAACGACTACGCTTCACGCTTCTCATATTTCGGAATGAGTTTCAACTTGAAAGTGTATTAAAAGTCGTGTTATTTTCGTGAAATCTGCAGTTTCAGATCAACGCAAATTTTTACTAAAGGGATCCTGATTTTTGCTAAAAAAAAATTTTTTTTTTCCTACTATAAAGCACCATTATGTGATAGTGGCTTTATTTTATACTACAATCTAGCCTGAATTTGCTGAAAATCAGGATATTTTGTTGTAGCCCTTGTTCATAACATTGGATAGAAGTAGGCGTTACTTTGCGGAATTCCAAGTTAATATATAATTGTAAATCTTTGCAATTGTACATTAGAATAGAATAGAAAAGAAATATTTTTTATTCAAATAAACTTTTACAAGTGCTTTTGAATCGTCGATGAATCTACCACTGGTTCGGAATGATTTTCCTGCCGAGAAGAGCCAGCAATAAACTCGGTGGCTGCTCTTTTCAAAAAAAAAAAATTTATATAAGTACAGTGTTTCCGCAATGAAGATTCAGAAATGCATATTTTTCAGGAAAACCTCTTACTCATAAACCCATCATAAACCGTTATCGTTATATACGGGCAAAAAGCGGGAATATTCAATTGGATAGACGTAAATTATCCACTGCAATTCATTGATTTATGATAGGATCAGGATGCAATCTGCGATCGCGTCGAATCGATTGAGTCTGGCGTGCTCGAGGATGTTAGGTAATCACTAATCATCGTGGCGACGACAAAGTTGAATTATGGGGGGAACGAGGACATTTCTCTTTGGGCCGACCTCAAAAGTTTGTAAGCTATTGCGTAGCTTCTATCGCGGGCCAGCGTGGAGACCGAATCCAGAAATTCCATAACGAAAATAACTTGACACGGGACTCCTCTACGGTGAGCCGCTAGATGGCGTTGATAAAAAATGCTATGCAATAGCTTTACCGCGGCAGTCCCCGAGTGCCACACGTCTTTTTTTATTGTTCATCATCATCTCACTCGTCACATCTTGGGAGGCTTTTACCATGGCTGCCGTCAAAGACGTGCCGCCAAGCGATTTAGCGTTCCGGCACGACGGCGTGTAAAACGTCTATAGGGGCATGGATCGAATGTACACTGCGATACCCCTTCCAAGTTAACCCGCTACCATCTTAGACTGCATCGTCAAATCTCATACAAATCCACGAGTAAATGGGTAGACAAAACTTTCTCGTTAGCCCTACAGACCAGACCAGACCAGAGATAATTCAGAAATGATAAATTCCCAAATTGCCCCCGCCGGGAATCTAACCCGAGACCTCCCAGTTACAAGATTACAGCGCTCACCACAGCGCCAGGGAGGTCGTCACAGTCGTCTTTACCCAATATTCATGTTTATCTCATGTTTAGAGGATGATATCTCCTTATCACTTTCTTATCAAGTCTTGGCTCTCAGTAGATCAAGTTGACGTCATAGATTGCAGTTTTCAAATAGTAGAAAAAAAACCAGCCAGGTGCGAGCCAGACTTGTACACGAAGGGTTCCGAATCTTGTAACAACGATTGTTAAAATCGAGTCAGATGAGAGCAAAAATTACAATTCTTGTATGAGCCTCTTTATTTTTTGTTTTATTAATTTTTTATTATTTGTTTTTATAGCGGCATTAAAAATACACATTCTGTGAAAAAGAGACGGTCCATTTTGGGTCTACTCTTGTACCATATACCATGAAAAGTGACAAAATACAAAGAGATCATTAACAATAAAATCAATTAGACAATCATAATAAATAAATTGCAAAAATAAAAATGTAATTTCAAGTAGATACCTATTACGATATATATAGCCCGCTGACAGACAGACGGACGGACGGACGGACGGACGGACGGACGGACGGACGGACGGACGGACGGACGGACGGACGGACGCTCAGTGGAGGCTTAGTAATAGCCTTTGGATACAGAACCCTAAAAATCACGTCGATTTGTTGCACCAACCTACAAACAAACATACCTACTTTCGCATTCTTACATAGATATACTTATTAGTATAAATACGAAAGTGTAAAAGTACTTACTTGTTGGTTTGCCCTTCAATCACACAATAACGGAACAACGGATCTACGTGATGGTTTGCATGGATATAATTAAGGTCTTTTATAAAAAAAAAATATAAAGATAAAAGATGGTTTATTTAGCCAAATATTAAACATAAACAGGTTATAAATTAAAATTAATATTCCAAACGCATACCTATAAAAAGAAATTCAAAATTAATTACACGGTTCGTTCAAACGTAGTTAAGTTCTAAAGTTGGGAACTTTGTAACTTAACTTCGTTTGATTACCATACCGTTGTCAGCCAAGAAATTAGATCCCGTTATCCCTTTGGCTTTGTCGCTCGCCAGAAAGAGAACAATATCCGCTATTTCATTTGGCTCCGAAACTCTCCCAAGGGCGACTAGCTTTTCGAAATCCTCGTATTTTATATCTATACCACAGTTATCAAAGAAATCCGTCTTCACCGGACCAGGGCTAACGGTGTTCACCCTAATTCCGTGAGGTGCCAATTCCGCAGCAGCGCATTGTCCAAAATGGTTGACAGCAGCCTTTGATATGTAGTAACTTATCGCTCCTGGTAATACCGGCGTGAAGAAGGCAGCAGCGCTTGAAATGTTGACGATATTGCCCTTGGTTTTGGCCAAATGCGGAGACGCAAGGCTTGTTAGATTGACAAGTGCGCGCACGTTCACGTTCATGATAGTGTCATACGCTGGCATTATATCACCTTCCATTAAGCTCGCGTTACGTGACAGTCCGGCGTTATTGACAAGGATGTCTATTTGGCCGAACTTCTTAACAGTTTGGTCTACTATGCGTTTGGCGTCTTCGTCCTTGGCCACGTCTGCCAGTATCACGAGAGGGTTGGAGCACTGAGCAGCTACTTTGGTCAGCTTGGTCTCATTGCGACCAACTATCACCGCTTTGGCCCCCTGGGAACTAAAGGCGATAGCTGTCGCTGCTCCGATACCGGAGCTTGCACCAGTCACGATCACAACTTTATTCTTGAAACTCATTGTACTATTTATTTTATTGCTTACACCGCAATATGTCGCAAGAGACTAGAGCATGAAACGTCTAATACTGAAATTATATTGGATTATATCGTCAGATACAAGTTATTTTTATATGGTAAAATCATTTCACAGGGTAAAGTAATACGGTTTAGTTTAAATAAGCAAGAAATATTTAAGTAGGTACTTATCACCTGCTGTTGATGTGAGTATACTTGATGCATGAAAGTGCATGAGATAAAAATTAACTAATCTGGATATGATGTTTGGTTTATTTAATAGTAGATAGTACTAGGTACCATATTTTATGCACGTGTTTTAAAAATCCAAGCAGGTTCCTGTTTTTCCTCTGGCTTTATCGCTAGCCCGAAAGAGGACCTATAGAATGTAGCGATTCTATAGGGCACACAAAATGAAGATTCACCGGGTGGTGTACAGTAGTAAAGTGAAATACAGCGCATCTCCCAAACGATAATTCTTAAAATTATATTCGAAATTTAATTTCCCATCCACTGGTGCACTAACCATAATATATATGTTCTGTTATATTGTCATGGTAGTGAGTATCTTTGGAATAGGTACTCTAAGGTCATCATGGGAATGCGGAACTTACTTGTATTTCGAGTGGTATAATACTCATATATGTTTATTTATTGTTGTAAGGAGCAAAATAAACTACTTCAAATGATAAGATAAGTAATTATTTAGAGTATTGTACAATATTATAAAAAAATTTAAAAAATGTCAGGAAGTATAACTTTTATCCTAGACATGCTGTGTTGAAAAAAAAATGTATAAATTGGGAGTGTTAAATTTAGAAAATATTATATTCACTCATTTTAAATAGTTAAGTAACTATTTAAAATGAGTGAATATAATATTTTCATCATAAAGAGTAAATTATTTTCAAAATTTAAATTTTTGTTTTTATTTAAATTTTTTTTTAAATTATTTACCCTGCCATTCTACCTTAAATATACGCAATAAGTCACTGCAGTTATTTTAAAACGTTTGTTAAATAATATTTGTCGAAATGAAGATTACTTAAATAGGTACGAAAGTGTGTTTGTTTCTTGGTTTGTCCTTAAATCACGCAGCAACAGAGCAACACATCGAGGTGATTTTTTGCTAATGTATTGTTGAGGACTTGGAGAGTGACATAGGCTACCTTTTATTCCAGAAAAACAGAGAATTCTCCCAAGATTTTTAAAAATCGAACTTCACACGGAAGAAGTCGCGGGCAAAAGTTTAGTATAATTTACAACTATTTATCGTATGTTTTATTTGAAATTTTAAAAATTCAAAGTATGCTCTATAGCTCAAACATCACGCCCAATTTTCCTTGTCGCGTCGCTATAGGCACAAGATTTTTGGAAATGGAAAATTTTAGGTTCTTCCCGTGACAAATCGAATAACGAATTCCCCTTGGCGGTTCGTGACCCCGGCTCTTGAACTTACTCTTTACAATTTTATTTGATCTCCCAGGGCCCTTTTAGTGGGTGTACTTAGTGTGAAATTTTAATGTTTATTTAGTAGACGACAAGTTAGGGCATAATTACGGTCTGGACGAGTAAATAACGATGATGTATTTACTTACGTGGTCTTAAATGAATGAAATAGAAATAGAAATATTTTTATCCAAATAAACTTTTACAAGTGCTTTTGAATCGTCGATGAATCTACCACTGGTTCGGAATACCCTTCCTGCCGCAAAGAGCCAGCAATAAACTCGGCGGTTGCTCTTTTCAAAAAAAATAAATTTTACAATAGGTAACAAAACTATGCTATGTATACAGTGTTTCCACAATGAAGATTCAAATTTGTGTTCAATTTCAAAGTTGTGTGTTGTGAAATTATGGATAAAGTTGAGCACCCCCTTTATTCGACTACTACATACTTTGCTAATTATAGTCTTCGCTTATTGTAATTTAAAATGTTTCTGTGTAGGTAGGCAGGTAATGGGTAGGTCTATCCAAATTAACGTGGACGAAATTACCAGCATTATCTAAAACACTGTGAGCGTGTCTTACCAGTATAAAGAACTTTGAGCTACAAAGTTATTATTGCTGTCTCGTTACTTTCGCAATCTATGGATGGCGTGTTCTTGGGCTGCGAACAAAGTTGGTGGATAATGTTTATTAACGTTAATTTTAGGCTTAATTTAGGTGTCTCAAGTCTCCCAGGCAGAGCTAAATGGCTGCTGAAATTTTAATGAAACTAAGTTGTGAGTAGGTACAATGTTAGACTAAAGTGGTCGCTTCTATTAGACTTACTTTATAAGAAAACTTTAGGTCGCTCTGCGGGCGATGGCGAGAGCCTGAATATTATTGGTTTGATAATAACAAGTTTTATTAATAGCTTGTGAAACAGTTTAAAAAACTTTTTAACAAAAGCTAAATTATTTTCTCAGAAATAAATAACATTTTAATAGTCTACGTTTCATACAACATTTGGCATGTCTCTAAGGTAAAACCTAAGTTACTCGTATGCCGAGTGAACGCTGTAAGTGTTCGAAATTAACGATGATAGCAAAAAAAGTCGGGCTGTTACCATAAAAGATTGATAAATCTTAGGTTTTATAGGAAGATCTCAGGATTTACCATAGTTTTTTTTTTAAATATTTTTAACGAGCAAACGAGCAGACGGGTCACCTGATGTTAAGTGATTAACACCGCCCATGAAAGCACCTGAGGCTCCACCGTTGCCGGTTTTTCAGGAATTTGTTGGTCCACTCCTTGAATAACCCCATAAGCTTTTATACAGTAACATATAATTGGATTTTATAGTATTTATATTATCGATGTCTTTGTTTTGATATGTAACCCCAATGGCGTCGATAAAGCGAAGGAATTGTAAATCAGCGAAGTCGGGGAGGACAAATATTAATAGTGGGAATTGACATTACGATCACGCGCGGATTCTTGCAATACCATTCTCGTCACGTCGCCTGATAGCTCGCGCGCTAGATCACTTGTTGCCACTTGCCGCCGACAATTATGGCTCTAATACACATTGTACCAGTTATTTCGGCTATCATCACCCAATGTTTGAAGTCTGCGCAGGTTGTATTTAAACGCAGGTTGCGAATAGCACCAAGATCGTTTGCTATTTGTTATTTCGTTGATAAATAACCAAATAAACCAACAGAAGCCCGTTAGCCACTCAGCGAACTACTTAAAGAAGTTCTGCTGAAGGTACTTATATGTAATACAGTAGCACTCAGGTACAGTAGTACTCAGTATATTGGGAAGAATCGATGTAAGAACGTGAAAAATAAAAAAGTAAGAATTACTTCTTATTAATTCCTCACGTCAATCTTACCTAATATCTGCGTGTATGTAAGTCGCAGATGTCATAATAAGCAAAGTGTTTCCTAGCAATAAAAAGGGCCAAGATCAGCTCTTTCAAGTACACACAGAAAGTCAATTTTATGTAAATCTGATATTGAATGAGGATTAGCCGAGTGAGCTGGATCGATGTGTACTAGGCGCTTTAGATGTCTTTTGCCACACCACACCACCATAGAATTCAGAATAGATATAGAAGTGATGGTTTTTGTCTCTTAACTTCTCGCCACTCAGCTCACGGAACCACTGAACCTATTTTTGACAAGAAGACAGCTTTCATCTTGAGGAAAGGAAACATTTTATATACTCGGAATATAAAAGTAATTCTATGGGACTAAAGAAAGTGTAAATCGCAAAAGAAGTCGTGGGCATTGACTTATTCTTTTCTTACAGGTTACCTGACATAATACTAATGCTGTGATCTATCAGCGCAGACTTAAGATAGATTAAAAACGAGATACACTGTCATAAATCTGTCGCTTTTTAACTCTGTCTTGAGTCTGAGCTGAGAGAGAGTGCGGTCTATAGATTTCAATTGTATGCTTTTTTATTAAGCTCTTTGTGTCTGTTCTTATAATATGTGTGATGTACAATAAAAGTATATTCATTCATTCATTCATTCATTCATTCATCCTTAGAATCGGGAATTTCTTTTGACGGGATTTAGGATACCTCCTAAGATCGCAGATAGAATAGAATTTTATGGAGTTTGCCCTTTTCTATACGCTTATTGTGAATTTATTACCGACTGGCAGACAGATAATAATTAGTTATATATACGGATATATAGACATGTTTCCGAATACATAACATTACAGATGGTTAGGAAAAAATAAAAATCCCACTTCTGATATCTAACCAAATTTCCAGTCGATTAAATCATACACAGAAAAGCAATCATTCGGTTCAATCGACTTAGTAATTACTTACTGCGTGTGGGTGAATGGAAATAAATAAATTGCAATCGACTCTCTCTTTCTGGACCGTCGCCAGAACCTCTAGTAGGAGTTTCCTTATTTAGAAAATCATCCAGATTTTCGTGAATTATAATATAACTAGCTGATACTCGCGACTAGGTTCGCGTGGAATTAGTTTTCAAGATCCCGCGGGAACTATAAGTTTTTTCGGGATAAAAAGTAGCCTATGTTTTAATTCAAGGTATAATCTATCTTCATTTTAAATTTCAGCCAAATCGGTCCGGTAGTTTTTGAGTTTATTCATTACAAACATACACACAAAGATACAAATCTTTTCTCTTTATAATACGTATAGTAGTGTAGATTATAACGTCGGTGTTACATAGATCTAAAATATACTATGCCATAAAATACCTACGTGAAAAGTAGCCATTGACCGGATTTAGGGATTTGCAAAAAAGAGGCAAGAAGACTATGAAAATATACTTACATATACCTATATATGTATAGGTTAGTATATTTTCATTTCATCTTAAATTTAAATGCAACCGTTTGCTGCAGCAGCTGCTGCTGGCTGTTCATTTTTGTTTTTACTGTACGTTAACGCGTTTTTTTATTTAGCAGCGTAAACATTTTGGAGAACATTTAGCTGTATAACGTCCAGCCATTGCGTAAGAGATCCCCATTCGAGAATTCGAGTTTATCTGTCGTTCGAACTATGTGCCATCAGAACATAGAATTTGAAAACTATGAAATCTCGTACTAGGGATACGAATATTAGGTACAAGTATAGTTGAGTTGTAACTTGAACGATTCTATAGCCTATAAACAACATTGGCACATTGCCACAGTTAGAATGTCTCTTTGGTATAACCGTTCCATAAAGAAGCAACTCTAGATAAAGGCACTTTTGGTGACGGCAATATATATATTTTAAATAAAAAATATCGAGCGGTATACATGAACAGAAAAAAAAGATTCAAATCAATTCAATATATTTATTTATTTATCGGTTTAAGTGTGTGTCAACTCTTACAAATGTTATTTACTAGAAAATAATGCTAATAAAATCTTTAAAAACGAAGAAATTTAAAACCTTTTTCCTTAAGTCTTCATTCAATACCTTTTGTTAAATATTAAAACTTTTATAAGTAGGGTTGAATTTGGTAGATATAATCTAATAATGCGAAAATCAATAGAAATGTTACCACCATTTTATTTTTCTGTCCTCTGACAGTTTAAAATGGCGGTCTTATTCTTCATGTTTGTAGGTTTTAATTTACACCAAATCACCAATCAATAAAGATACTCAAGGTTCCACAGGTAAATAGCTCAATGCTTCCAATAAAAACTGAATCTTGAAATAAAAGTGTTATTGCGAGACCATTCCTGTAAAATTTCCCGGTAAATATTGCGGTTGTAAATAATTAATTTATTCGCACATTAAAATGATGAGTCCATGCCGTTGATATACATGAGAAAAAGTAACTTCGAAAAAATCTAGTTTAGAGTCTATGATTTATCTTAAATTTTAACAGGAAGTGATCACACTAATATTATAAAGGCGAAAGTTTGTTACTCTGTTGTTACTCTTTCACGCAAAAACTACTGGACGGATTTGGCTGAAATTGGAATGGAGATAGTTCATACCCTGGATATACATAAGCTACATTTTATCCCGGAAAATCAAAAAGTTCCCGCGGGAATCAAAAACCTTAAACCACGCGAACGAAGTCGCGGGCATCAACAAGTAGCTTATAAAATGAAGAAAACCTTATCAAAACTAGTAGGTACATTAATTTTGAGAGGACTGGAAATAGACCATTTAAGCAAAACGCGTTTGTATTTTTATACGATTGTTTAACGGATATAATAATTAGGATATTATTTTGGCAGTTTAAATCCCATACCATTTCGATAAAAATCCCATTCATTCTCCAAAGTTATGTTCTCTAAAGGTTTGTGAAAACGAAATTGATAGAAAACATCACCTAGCTTATGTAGCCCGTAAAAGTTAAGGAACGTTGGTAAAAACGGGCATTAGAGGCACTTTCTCACGAGGTTCTTTATATAGGTACCTATATCTTGTATTTCATATATCAATAGTTAAGACATAGCTTCGGAATACCTTTTGGCTTTTTACGACAATGGATAAAATGGTCAGATATATATTTTACGCCCTGTTAACTTTATAGTCTCTCTTTATAGGCCTATTTGCAAGAATTCCCGTTTATCTAAGCACCTAAATGTTTACGAAGTGGGACAAAAGTATTTAGTGCGTCTGATTTTAGTTTTCTTTTTTAGTTTTATAGATATAGGAACATGGAACAAACTTAGTTTATAACAAAAATAATTCCTTTGAGAATATTAAAAACTATATTACCGTAGGTTATAAAAGCAGATACTTAATTACTACCCTTCCATCTCAAGTTGGCCGCTACTTCGTCCCGCGCTTCTCCGCACCGCACCTCAAGTCAGACCCGCTTTGTAAAGATAGCAACATACCGCTCGCAATTGTCACTTCCAAATTTTTTCAAAGCAACAATGTTTAATATCGATTTTATCAAACTACCTTCAAATAAAAGATCAATTTAAATACAATAATAATTTTTAAATTTAGGTTCACGACAGTAGGTATAGGAATTTTATATAATGGCTCTGTAATATGCAATTCATTGAAAACAAATTTTGTAAAGTAAGTTCATACTCATTTCAATTTTCTAAAAAAAAAAAAAAATTTTTTAAATACAATATACTGAGTAAATTTATTTGTAAGTCAAGTAACTCATATTTATGAATAAGCTATTTCAAGTTTATGTTCTTACCTCCGATTTGTTATTGTTATATTTTGAATGTTTTTGTTAACAAAAACATTCAAAATTGTTAGCGTATCGTCTTCTACGATGAGTAAAAAAGGAAAAGTTTTGCATAGCGCAGACTATTAATTACTTTAATTACTGACATTTTTCAAGCGGAAAAAAGTAAGAAAATAAAAATTACGCCTTTAGACTTTCAAGATGTTAAAAGCATTGCCTGAGAAGAAAATTCCGTCATAGTTGTGGTTACAGTAAAAAATACAATTATTATTTTCTTGTCATCGGTACGGTATGACGTCATTTTGTAACGGTTGACGCCGGCCAACTTGAGATGGAAGGTTAATACCTTCTCAATTCAGTTTGACAATAATTTCGACTTAGCTTGGGGACTGGGGTTAATGATTATTATGACAGTAATAAAAAGAGGGCCGAGGCGACGGTTTGATGTGCTCTTTGGGAATATGAATGGCCAAATTATCAATTTGGTGCCAACAAAGTTTTGTCTCTCTCTCTCTCTCAGTCGTGTTCCCCGTTACTGAGGGTCGTGACCCCTTCCTCCAAGGACTCCTTTGTTAATGATGTCGCGCCATGTGCCTCGATTTTTTGCGGTATGTAAAGTATATAACTCTTTATTTCTCTCTTTATTCATATTTTAACTCCTCAGATATTACATAAATAAAATATATATGCTCAAGTGTGTATGAGACACAGGTGTACTCTGCATTCCCTCACTCTCTCCGATGGGAAGGAAATCTGATACGACCGGAGAGAGATAAGGCCCAGGACCGACGGTTTTACGTGCTCTCTGAGGCACGGGGGGTGACACCACCAACTTCCTGACTCCGGGCTATTAATGAGAATTTCTTTGAAAGAAAATTTCAATACATTGTTTTAGCTCGACCCGGGAATCGAACACGGCAATATACATATTTATTTATCTCATAGAATCTTATCACAAGTTAGCTAACTTGTTCGAACCTCGCCTTCTGCAAAAGGTTTGAAAATTTTCACGTGCTCGACTGCGACGCGACGTCAAAATCGCTCTTCACGGTTCAGCGGGCAAAGCTGTGCAGCAAATATTAGCGAGAAAGGTAAAAATAGGTAATAGGAAAGGTAAAAAACCGTAAAATTGACGACGAGCTTCAGATATTTTTCTCTTTAAAATATTTTGAACTATCCTATTAATCCTATTATCCTATTAAATATTATAAATGCGAAAGTTTGGATGTACCTATGGATGGATGTTTGTTACTCAATTATGCCGCAATGACTGAACCGATTTGGCTGTTTGGCAGAGAGATAGATTATAGTTTGGAATAACACATAGGCTACTTTTTATTCCGAAAAATAAGAGAATTCCCGCGAGATATAAAAAACTTTAATCCACGCGAATGTAGTCGCGGGCATCATCTATACAAAACTGGTGAAATAAATTGAGTGGCTGAGAAAATTATCTTGTTACTTAGGCGCGTTCAATTACATTAGTCACACTAATCGCATTATCCGCAAGCTTGGGGACGTTTAATGTGCTATTAAACTCACTTGAATAATTTCTGGATTGATATGTCACCAAACTATGGCTTTTGCCCCCGAAACTTTCACCCCGTGGAAGTAGGTTATCGAAAACTGTGAAACACGAAGGTAACTTTTTCATTTTTAATCGAATGCCAATATATCAATTTGCATGGATGTAATTGAAATACGACGAACTTGCATACAAAACACCCTCTATTAAGCCCCCTTGAGGGTGGAATTTCAAAAATCATTTTTTGATGGATGCATACTTCATAAAAGTACCTACTGTGATTTTAAGCTTCTAACTCAAGTGGTTTAGGCTGTGCTTTGATAGATCAATCAGTCAGTCGGGTCAAGTCATTTTATAAGTGTAGGTACCTAAGTGTAAAGTCGTCTACTAAACCAAAATACTCAGTCGTCATCTAAACAAGAAGTCATCTCTACATAGAACCTAGACAATCTGTGTTCAAAGACTCTCAAAACCTTCTAGACCCCTCAATTTCACCCTTGCCGATTAACGTTAACCGAGTTATAAATTTGACGCTCTGACAGTTTTTGTATTGAAAATCTGTCAAAATATCGAATTCGTACTTCGGTTAAATTTTACTCGGCGATGCTTACATTGGCATCTTGTAGTTGTCAAAGTAGTCTACACTCATAGGCATGGAGTAATGAAATGAAATGACAACGTTTTCTGCTAAAAAATGGTTTGGATTTTTAAACGAGAGTTTTTTTTATTTTTCATTAAAAGTATAGAATAGAGCTTCAGATAAAAACAGAACCTTATTCAAGAATTTTCTTTTAAAAGCTGAAATATATTCTTAGAACTTATATAAAGATGTCCATAAAATCTATTTTTATTCAAATTTCCAAGAAACAAACTTATCGTCCCAATCTAAAAACAAGTTATATTTTCGGCGCGAAATTGTAAAGGTCAAACTTTAGTCGGAACACAAATAGCATCATAGAGTTATATAAACTATAGAGATGCAGATATTGTAGACACATCAGGCGATACTACGGCGCGCCGGAAATACAGCAAAGCGCTCTTCCCCTTTTTTTTTTATTAAATACCTTAAAGCTAATTCTAGAATACAAAATCTACAACCTAAACTAAATTGACAAATCTTTTTCTTCGGGAGTTCAGATAGTTTTTGTATTGAAAATCTAGATCAAGATATCTTTATTCGTCAGTTACTCGGTGATAATGAAATGAGCACTTTATCGTAGTTAATATTTATATTGCGATAATGTACAATACTTATAAACAGGACATGTAATGTAATTAAGAGACATGTATATTTTAATAAAATTTACTCGTCCAATAAGTAATAAAAGCTCATCAATATTGTATTTTTACAATTCTGATGACTAAATATATTATTTTTTTTATTCTATGACAAGATAGCCCTTGACTGCGATCTCACCTGATGGTAAGTGACGATGCAGTCTAAGATGGTAGTGGGCTAACTTGGAAGGGGTATAGCAGTGTAAATTAAACCCATACCCCTAATCGGTATCTATCTTGCTATCTAGTAGAATATGAAGGTCGTTTAATCATAATGATTGTGAAACATCTAAGTTTTCATATTTAGCAAATAAACATTTATTAACGAAATTCAGCAGTTCCGCCAAACAAGTTAGAGCGGTTTTACGTAGCATCATTATCGCCTCTTGTGTGTGGCAACTCCCGGATAAGCATCGTATATTTGCGGGAATGACGCAGACTCGTATCAAAATGGCGATCTGTGCCCGGGGCAAATGGAAATAAATGCTTTATTCGTGTTCCTATTGTAATTTTTAGCAGACACAAAAATACTCGGATGTTTCGACAACTGTAGGGTTAGTATAAGATTTAATTAGATTGATCGTATTCGTATTTGATGGTGTTAGCGTCACAGTAAGATGAACCATAACTGTATTGCGTTTGAGCTCAATTTCGTGCATGTATTCTTAAAGGATTTAATCCTTCTATATATTTTAATTGTATAAATAAAAATGCTGGGATAAAAAAAAAACTTGGAGTGTATTAGACAAAACTTTTACAAGGCAAACGAAACAAAGAGTGAGTAATGACATATGTGTCAGAACAAATAATCTTGATTGACGTCTATAATTTATGGTGCGTTCATTTTGAGCTCTGGCTTCCAACAATTCTTATGCGTTCACGTATACGAATACGCTCCAAATTAAAATAGGTTGTACTGAATTTGCGACTTTAAATCAATACTGTTAACGTTCATTTTACTTTGACGCTAATGTATTCGAATACGAACACGGTCAATCGAATTAAATCTTATACTAGGGTTAGTATAAGTAGGTAACTGTAGGTGTGACATTCAAAATGTAAGCATCGTATTTTGACAAATCTATACAAATAAAGAAAATTGAACTGTCTCTTTGTAGTATCAAAATCACGGTTTTTTAATGTACGCATATGAAATTAAATACGGTCCTTATAACAAAAAAGCATTTTTTAATTTTTGTCTGTCTGTTTGTTTGTTCCAGCTAATTTCGGGAACGGGATATTTTTATTTTATTTTATTTTTATTGTTTTCTGTTATAGCAGTAATACATATACACATATTACGGTTCATGAGATACAGTCCGCTGACAGACAGACGGACGGACGGACAGCGGGGGCTTAGTATTAGCGTCCCGTTGACGTCCTTTGACTACGGAAACCTAAAAAAAAAGAAGTAGGTACCAAGCTGTATCGACCAGTCAAAGAGAATATCAATACCCTTTGTTCTAGCCAGATCATTTATGTAGTGTTTAATACGCTAGGTACTATAGCTCTCCTTTATTGGCCCATCGTGCACGAGGCGCTTTAGGATTTTTTGAAATGCCTTTGTAAAGCGAGAACCTCATGAATAGAAGAGGTTCATGCAAAGAAACTACTTGAAAATTCATAGAGGGCGTAAAGGGAGCAACGGGATTAAACAAATGCATACGTTATTTTACACCTACCCTCTCAATTTTCCTATTTTTAGAGACCGCTTTAACTGAATATCGGTGCGACGCGATTTTTTTTAAATCCTGAGATAGACATTGGCTTGCGCTTGACGAGAATCAATGATGGAAAGAACTGATTAGGTTTAGTTTAGGGCGCACTTGCCTAGAAGATGCCTATTCACTCTTGCCTTGAAAGTATTCAAATTATACTGGGCAGGAAACACAGACTGTGCGTTTGTGTGAGAAAATCATATTTTACAGCTTTAAACCTGTTTTATAATAAAAACCATAGGTACTTTTAAATTTAAAGCGATCAAATTATCATGTGTCTACAATTTTCTTATACAATCACAACACTAGCAGAATAAACCTTAGGCTGAAATCTATAGACCACACTCTGGCTCAGCTCAGGCTCAAAACAGAATTAAAATGAGATAGATTTATGTCAGAGCATATTTGTGTCTCGTTTTAACCTCTATCTTGAGTCTGAGCTGAGTCAGAGCACGTTCTATAGATCTCAGACTGTACTGTATGAATGTATAATTTTCGTAGCACGTCTACGCTAACTGCTACGGGCTTGCTACGAAATTAAATAGATAGCATGAATGAATGATACAAACGTGAAAGTGTGTCTGTCTGTTTGTTTTCTTATCACGACTTAACCACCGAACAGATCTGAACGAAAGGCACGAAGATAGACAGTGGATACTTTTAATCCCGGAAAATCAAAGGCCTCTACGGGGTTTCTAAAAATCTAAGACGAAGTCACGGGATAAGCTAGTCAAAATGATTTAAGCCAGAAATCGTTGTCACTCTGATTGTACTTGGGCTCAAGAGCAAACGAACCGTTCTCCCTAGGGAAGAAATTTAGGCTGCAGAAGTGACGCGAAACGACCCTTAACTTGTGACTCCCCTGAATCTCAAGTTATCTGGGATAAGTTATTGCTTTTTTGACCAATTTAGGTAGAGAACTTCTCACTTAAAACTGAGTGCTACGTTCCTCTGGGACATGAGTTCCTCTGGGTAATGGTATCTAAAGGGCGCGTAGACCTAAGTCTGTTTGTGACTTTGAATACTTTTCGTATGGTTTTCCGTTCGAAAACTACAAGGAACCCTTTCGTTAACTTTGCCAAGTCCGTCCGTCCGTCTGTCTGTCCGCAGCATAGACTCTTTTGGTACTAAAGAGTTGTAATTTAGCAAGGATATGCATATTAATTACTAAAACTTTGAGCCTATTATTTAACTAGCATGTGAAACTTTTTTCTAAAGGCCAAAGATATTTTTACTCAACTATGGCAAAGGGAGGGTTTTATGTCAGTCTATGTATATATGTATGTATGTATGTTCCACCGTAGCGCCGCTAAACTGCTGAGCCGAATTTGATGAATGAGGAGATATCCGTAAGAATCATTAAAAATCGACCCACGCCTTTATTTTCCAGAGCGCCACATACATACATACACAGACTGATAAAAACATTACCCTCCTATATGACGCCCAGTTGGGTAAAACGTACCATAAGCCAGTATATATAGTTCGTTACGTAAATACTAACAAACATACTCGTACATACATAGAGAGTTAAAAATAGCCACCGGCTCTTTTTTTTTTTAAAGAATATTAGTCAAGCTGAACTTGACTTATATTCTCCTTTCCCCTCCAAATAAGCGAAAAGCTTGTACTACGAGTGGGTACGACAATAGTGCAACGGGTGGGGTTCGTACCTGCGACCTTTCAGTTTTCAGCCCGCACCTTTAACCGTTGGGCTATTGAGGTTTATAAGGCTTTGGGGCGTAGTCGGGGAAAAAATAACGTTGTTGGTACATTTATTTATTCAATGTGTCTAAGCGATTTCACTAGATAGTACTTAAAGCGTCGATCAGACAAGAATGCCCTAAAATTGGATTTCCATGCCGAAATGGAATTCGTGGTATGGCGGGAGGCACAGAGCTACCGATTTTCGTGTTATTGGATTTGAAGAAACTCGACTTTTATTGATCCAATTTCGAGCGAAATGTTATATGCAATTCCAAGATTAAATTGGGTTTTTTAAGAACTAGCTAATACGCGTACAGTACGCGTGGATTGAGGTTTTTTTGGAGTCCCACGGGACCTATAATTTTTTTCGGGATAAAAATTAGCCTATGTTTTAATTCGAGGTTATAGTCTATCTGCGTTTTAAATTTCAGCCAAATCGGTCCTGTACTTTTTGAAGCAATTCATTACAAATATACTTACGTACAAATCTTTCCTCTTTATAATATTAGGATAGATTAGCGGGCGCCCGCGACTTCGTCCGCGTAGAATTTCTGATTTCCTAGATTAGATTGCAAGAGACCTATCGAAAAAAGTCCTACAGCTAGTAAAAACCGCAACTGCAATTTATAAGTACTTTTATTTTTGAAAATTGTGTCCCCTATTTTACGATTCACAGGAGGAGATTTTCTAAAATAACTTAAAGAGAATTTTAACCAAAATGCCAATTTCCGAGGAATTTCAAAAACTAAATCCACGCGGATGAATTGCTGTCATAATCGGTGTTCCCTAAAGGTTCGTGAAAACGAAATTGACAGAAAGAGTTACCTAACTTGGCTTAGATAGCCCGCAAAAGTTAAGAAACGTTGGTGAAAAGTTAGGAAACGTTGGGCATTAGAAAAGTTTTACTAACTTAATGATCCAAAATCTAAAAGCTATTATTGTAAGAAACGTCTTAAACTAATGAAATAGACTTTGTAGGTATATAAATCAATTACTTAGCTACGATTTGGGCTATAATTTTGACTATTATTAGCCCATTTCGTTGAGAAACGGCCGGGCGCACGGAGACAGCCTATTTTAATCCAGTATCATCCTACCTTTCAGCTTAATTAACTCAATAGAAGCATCAAGAAATGCGGAATCTTACTTATCCTTACTAATTTTGTAAATGCGAAAGTGTGTTTTTTTTTATTAATTTGTCCTTCAATCACACTGTAACAGAGCTACGAATCCACGTGAAATGTATGGTTAGAGTTGGGGACTCAGAAACTTACACAGGAAATTATAGAAAATCCCGGAAAACAAAGAGCTTCTCGTAGTATTTTAAAAAATAAATTCACGAGAATTAAGTCGCGGGCATCAGCTAGTTTTTATATAAAAGCAAGGGAAATAACATAACTCTAAAATATATAAAGAACTATCGGAGTTGCTAATCTCTTATGGATATGAAAAAAACCGACTATCTGGGACCACAAGTTCGTAATATAGTAAGTACAAAAACTTAAAGTTAACAAAGACCGATTGGCAATAAACTAGCCAGCTGACTTCAAAAATCGAGGCAGTTCCCTCCACAGTTGACTCAATGTGAAGTTATTTTTCATTTAATTAGTAATGTTACTAGGAACATGATAATATTTCATTAACGGTTTCAGATATATCCTCGTTTTTCACTTATATTTTATAAAAGTTTCAAATAAAATATTGAAGATATCGATGATTTGGAATCCCGTTCCCTTTTCATATGTCCAGTAATGTTGCAGAAAGATTTTAATATTCAATTTTTGCAGTGAAGATAGCGTACGGTTTACATTCAATATTGGAAGTTGTCAAATAGTCGATAACTAGTGCGCGTGAAATGTTACCTGAAATTCTGTTTCACCAACTTCGCAACGGCTAAATACACGTATCTAGCAGCAGATAGTTCTATAAAAACTGTAATGTTGCTTAGTAATTATTGCCTTTCAAGCATTGGTATAATACCAGTGCGACTTGAGTATCTATTTATGAGTTTTTAACCGACGAATAAAGGAGGAGGTTCCCAAGTCGTACAGATATTTTTTTAAGCTATTGCATAGCTTCTATCGCAGGTCTTGAGCGTGTAGACAGAATCCAGAAAATAACCTGACACGGAACTCCTCTCACCGCTAGATGGCGTTGATAAAAAATGCTATGCAATAGCTTTACCGCGGCAGTCCCCGAGTGCCACACGTCTTTTTTTTAATAAAATATCAGCCAAATATCAGCCAAATCGGTTCAGTCGTTGCGGCATGATTGAATAATAAACATCCATCCATACATCCAAATTTTCATCCAATATTGGTAGGATATTATGCCTTAAAGTAAAACTAGCCCCCAAAAATTAAAACTCTACAAAAATTAAAGCGTCGACAAAAGCAACTAAATAGAGAAAAATACAAAGGCTTATTTTACTTTTCTCTTTCTAGTAAAGAGTTATTATGTTAACGGTAATTCGCTCGAAAATAAAGTAAAAAGTAGGTAAAACACCCACCACGCTAGCCAGCAGCAATATTCGTTATCAAAGGCCAATCCTTTTAATGAGAAAAAAAAATGTTGATACAATATGACTACTGCTACCAAGGTTTTTATTTTTTTACGGCACTGAAATATAGTTGTAGTTTTTGTAGGGGAAATTCGTCATATTTTTATTGGAGAATCAAATTTATGGAATGCTATCGGCACGTCAATACATATTTTTCACATGAAAATGTTGCGCATTTTCTTCTGTTTTCTATATCTTAGAGGGGTTCTTTATGGTTTTCCTGAACTGGTTCAACTCACGATTATAGCCATGTGGATGAAGATTTTTAAATTCACTCCATTGGGTCTGGTACTCTCCTTAGTGCACCTTTAAAGTAATTAACGAATATTTTTTAATAATTTAATTTTTGTCTTTTCACACCAATTGTTCACTTTAATATTTCCTGCGAAGTTGGTCTCCGTTGAGATTGACCAAGATTATCATAAATACATATTATATTCTACACCATCATAATTAGTAAAGTATTATACTTAACATCATCTAATCTAATCTGAATATATAAAAGGAAAAGGTGACTGACTGATCTATTAACGCACAGTTCAAACCACTAGACGAATCGGGCTGTTTGGCATACAAATAACTACATATTATGTCGTAACTCGTAGGCATCCGCTAAGAAAGGATTTTTGAAAATTCAACCCCTAAGGGGTTAAAATAGGGGTTTGAAAAATCGAAATTAACATGAGCGAAGCCGCGGGCAAAAGCTAGTTCTATATTAAAGTTCGTATCACGCGCCCCGTAATTTAGGTATATCGACATAACCGTATCAAACGAGGGAACCCAGCTGTCTATATGACGACTACTAAACTAATTTACCCTCTAATATTATGTTAGACGCCTCGAGCGTGAATACAAATAAAGGCTTGGAGAGACAAAAAACGTGACGGAAGAAACGCGTCAACAATCACGCGGGAGGTCGTCACAACTCACAGCTGTGCACATGGAATATTTGAAACTCGGCTCACTGCCGAATGCTACGAAAACTGCGTATGGACGCAACAGCGTAGTCTATTTTTTTTTAAATTTTATGACAAGATAGTCCTTGATGGTAAGTGACGATGTAGTCTAAGACGGTAGTGGACTAACTTGGAAGGGTATGGCAGTGTAAATTCAACCAATACCCCTAATCTGTTTCTACACGCAATCGTACCGGAATGCTAAATCGCTTGGTGGAACGTCTTTGACGGTAGGGTGGTAACTAACTACGGCCAAAGCCTCCCATCAGACAATCCGATTAGAGGGACGTCTTTGTCCATTAGTTGATTATGTTGCTTAAGCAAGCCCAAATCAATAACTTTTATAGGTTAGCAGTTGATGCCCACGGCCTCATTCGTGTGGATTAAGGTTTTTTAATTCTTTCGAGAATTCTGTTATTTTCTGGGATAAAAGTAGCCTGTGTGTTATTCCAGACTATAATCTATTCTTGTGCCAAATTTCAGCCAAATCGGTTCAGTCGTCGCGGCGTGATTGAGTAAAAAGAATCCATCCATCCATCCATGCAAACTTTCACATTTATAAAATTTTTTTTTTTTAAATACTAATAAGATTAATAGGATTAATTTTGGAAGTCCAAATCATTTTCCTGCATCACTTTCCTTAGAGATTAAATTAACACATCAGTCCTGATTTCATTATTATCGTAGGCGCTTAATTCTGATACTTATCGTAATACTCTTAGGCTGAAATCTATAGACCGTACTCTCACTCCGCTCAGTCTCAAGACAGAGTTAAAACGAGACAGATTTATGTCAGAGCACATTTGTGTCTCGTTTTAACACTATCTTAAGTCTGAGCTAAATCAGAGCATGCTCTATGGATCTGAGCATTAGACGAGTTGCATAGTCATGCAGAAAGAATTTGTGAATCCATGGCATTACTATTCCAAGAAAACCTTGTATTACAACTTTTAACAATTGCGTTGAATTCTTTTACGCCACGCGATTTGTCTGCCCAAGACTTAAGTTGTAGGTACGTGATAAAATACAATGCCTTAACACACAATATATTCCCATAAACATTAGAAGCTCGCAAAACCATAAACGCGGCAATTCTGTGGTATCTTCATATACGAAGTATACAAGGCCCAAGAAGAGAAATCATTTTCAAAAAGTACCCGCAGGATTTTTAAAAAATTAACTCGAAGTCGACGAAGTCGCGGGCAAAATCTTGTAAATCATAATAAAAATTATTGAACAATTTGGCATAATGTATAATAATGTAAATTATATCCTCAATAGCCCAACGATTAATGGTGCGGACTGAAAACTGAAAGGTCGCAGATTCGAGCACTACCCCTAGCTCAAGATCTTCGCTTATTTGGAGGGGAGAGGAAAATATAAGGTCAATTTCAGTTTGGCTAATATTCTTTTAAGAAAAAGTAATGTAACGTATTATCGCGGGCGAAAATTGTATGAAAAGTTTTCACATAGGATAATCGCAAACTATTTCTTGCCGCTTGCATTCGAGAAACTATTCTTGTGTGCCGAGTTTCTTGCTGGTTCTTCTCGGTTGGAATGGCATTCCGAACCAGTGGTAGATTCATTTGACGATTCGAAAGTAAAAGTAAAAGTTTATTTGAATAAAAAATTATTCTATTCTATTCTAAACTGATGTCTAATGCAAGTCAGTAGGTACTTGAACCGTACAATCAAGCTTTGTGAGCAGAGTTCGAAAAAAGTTAGAAAGGTCACTCACTAAGTTTACTGAAGTCCAGCTACAAAGCATTTTAAACGATCCTCTATGTTTTTCCAACGGGCCGTGGAAAGCTTTGGCTTAACGAAACTCGGAGGCGATTTCGTTTTGCAAGTAAAATTTCCAATTATCGCCCAGCGGGACGGCTTAAAAAGTTTATCGTTGATTTTTGTTTCCCTTTCTGAAATCGATTCATAATCGTGTGTGTGTTTGTACTAAGTTTGTGTTTGAGCGTCGAATAGCTGGAAAATGGATTCAAAGTAAAGTTCGACCGATACTACCAACGTTCAAAGCCTTTTTAAAGCAGTATGTTTTCAATTTATTTTTGACATATCATACAATGTCAACCTTAAAGTCTGTTCAAATGAGAGCCACCGTTGCAGGGCCAGCTGTGCTCATTTACCTTTTTTGTTTAGCGGGATATCATAGGTATTGTAGGATTAGAGAGGATAAAAAGGACTTCCGTGGTTGTTGGTTCAAGGCTGTTCCCACAAATAATTTATTGATAACTGGCGATCTCTGGCGGTATAGCTGATTAGTGAGTTGAGTAGTGAGTGTTTTGCACAAAACACTCACTTTTCGTTCATTTAGCGTTTTAAAGGGACCTCGTGGTGCGTTATTTTATGCGTGACAAGGCGACAAGTAAGGATTTTTGACAGGAATTACTTTGACAGGATGCGTAAGGAATGTGTCAATGTGATAGGTATCGCAGAGTATAGGTCAATAGGTACACACTAGTAATAAAGCGCGTTTACAGGTATGTATTCTTTTTTTTTTATCTAGTAAACAACAATGAACCTGAAAAATAACTCGCAAACAAGTTCGAACAAGTGTTTATTTTCAATCGGAGCGTTGTGAAACGAGACGTGAGCGCGGAAATGGGAAATCTCACGTGTAATGGGAATTCCGCGCCGCCATTCAAGCGTAGTATAGGTATACGTACCTCTAAAGTTTTTGATTCCGTTTTTGTTTGAATGTAATACGACTTTTATTTATTTATTTTGTTGTTTTAAAAAGATTAAAGGGCTGAACACTGAAAGGTCGTAGGTTCGATCTTCCATCCTTTGCATTATTGTCGTACCCACACCTGACCACTAGCGTATTTGGAGGGGGAGGAGAATTTAAGTCCTGTTCTTCTTGGCTAAAATTCTACTAATATTATAAAGGCGAAAGTTTTTATGTGTTTGTGTGTGTGTGTGTGGGTGTGGGTGTGTTTGTTACTCCTTCACGCCACAACGAATGAACAATTTGGCTGAAATTTGGAATGGAGATAGCTCATACCCAGAATTAACACATAGGCTACATTATAGTCCGGAAAACGCGGGAATCAAGAAGCCTTAATCCACGCGGACAAAGTCGCGGGCATCAGCTAGTACTTCATAAAAAAATCTAAAATGTTAGTTCTCTATACATAATATATATCTTCATATGAAAATCTTAGGTATACATTTTCACTCTCGCCTTATGTTTACGACATAAAATGCGAACCGAAACTGCTTACCAATCAAATAGTTCGGCAGCAGGCTCACAAGAAGCAATAAAATATATTGTCGGCGCGGATAAAGCAAAAGAAATAAGATTTAGAAATCTAATTCAAGACACGTTTGCATTAACGATGTACTTAATCGTTAAAGTTGTAGAAAAAAGCTGCTTAAAATATTTGATCATTTTTAGGTATCTTTCTGTCGTCATAATGCTGCTTTTCTTCGTCTTCACAAATTAATAGTTTTATAATAAAAGTACACTATTAGTTTCGAGCATAAATAAATAATTATTTATTTATTTAATTAATTAACGACGCAGACGCTTGCCAAGCAAAGCAACGATGATGTAGCTCAGTAACATGGGAAATAATTGCAAGAAGTCATGTAGATACTCGTAGCGTGCTCGTAGCATAGCTACAAAACTCGATACTCGATTCGAAAGCACTTTGTAGAAGTCTATTTGAATAAAAAATTATTCTATTCTATTTTATTCTATAGAAACCACAAAGTTACTTCAGTAAAATCGCCGCCCCTAAAGCTAAAACTCGTGGCATGGCTATCCAAAAAAGCTGGCTAGATCTCGTAAGCGCCGTATGAGAGCTAATAAACTGGAAAAATCTGATCCACAAGAATTGGAAAGGTGGGCATGAGTATGCCGAAAATAGGATTTCACCTAGTGGGAATAGGGACGCTTTGTCGAAGAAGACACTTCTTTTTCTTTATCAACCGATAGACGTTCACTGCTGGACATAGGTCTCATGCATAAACTTCCACAGGTCTCGGTCTTGCGCCGCCTGAATCCAGCAGCTCCCTGCGACTCGTTTGATGTCGTCGGTCCACCTAGTGGGGGGGTCTGGCAACACTGCGCTTCCCAGTGCGGAGTCGCCACTCTAGCACCTTGGGACCCCATCGACCATCAGCTCTTCGAACTATGTGACGAAGACACTTGCCAGACTTTATTTATGGCTTTGATACCTCAGAGAAGAATAAAAGTAAGTTCTTGTTTTTAGTTTTGGTACAATTACTGTTTTTTTTTATGAGTTACCCAAGTCTCTTCGTCCTCAAGGACAAGTTAGCTTATTCTCTATAAGCAGAGAGAAATTTATTAGCATTGTAAATCAAAATGAAAAAAATAGGACAATATTTTCTTTGTTGTTAGCCCTATAATCCCTATGTTTGGGGGACCATGGGAGATTATTGAAGCAAGGCAAGGAGTAATTTATATTATAATGTGAAACATTTTATGTTATAACATTATATAGAAACCAAGGATAGCATTTTACGGCCGATTTCGCTAACGTAAAATAAGTCTTGTCCGAGCGTATAAATACTCGTATTGTACAGTTTTTGTATTGAAAAGCATATTGCTACAAAGGTAAAAGATAATATCGTGAGAAAACCTGCATGCCTGGGGTTCTCCATAATATTCTTAACGATGTTTCATACACTTTGCCAACTCGCACTTGGCCAGTGTGTGTGGCCTAAACACTTCTTATCCAGCTAAATGTTGCGATGAATGAATGAATGTGAATCGCATGGCAACTTTTAAAGTTTATTCATAATTTGCATGCTATTGTTAGTCGTGTAGTACTACATCTGCATACAAAAGTCGCTTATTTATTCGCAACAACAAACATGGGTAAACAATATGGAAATGCCGTGGCAGCGTGCGTTGGTGACATCAACGCAAAGTTATCAAAGAGCAAACAATATCTACATATTTTCAGTTCACCTTCCATAAACTTTTATTATAGTTTTATGGCGATTCTGTAGTTGTGTAAATAATGCTATATCCTACTAATATAAATGCGAAAGTTTTTTTTTTAAAGAATATTAGCCAATCTGAAGTTGATTAATATCCTCCTACCCCCTCCAAATAAGCGGAAAGCTTGTGCTAGAAGGTGGGTACGATAATAGTGCAACGGGTGGGGTTCGAACCTGCGACCTTTCAGTTTAACTAACCTATGTCACCCGGAATAGGCTAAGGATTCTAACGACAACTCATTCATTAAAAATTAAGCTTTATTTAAGAACTAAAACAATCTTGTAAAGTTATGTTGAAAACGCTGTTGATTGCCAATAAACAAACAAATAAATAAATAAATAAAATCGGTTCAGGCGTACAGAAGTTATGATGGAATATACAAACTCACATACATACGTCATACGTGAACCGTGAAAACAATATACTCCTTTTTTAAGGCAGTCGTACAAATAAAAAGGTAAGAAGTTTACCATGAAAAATTCAAAATGGCAGATACGATCTACTTAATAAGAACTCTGAACTGCTCGTGTCACCGTAGCGCTTTTGACCCTCTTTGCCCTCATTCGATCACCTCTTACGAAGTGCTTGTGACGTCATATCGCTCTTCATAGATCATTTCCCAGGCGGGTTTGCGTTTATGCGGAAAATATTTGCAGCAAAACTTTGGAATACTATGAAACCACGTACCTATATAAATCTTAATTTATATAGGTACCATATTATATACTATATTCAAATAAAATAACACGTCACATGGGCGTCACTCATGTTGTCGCTTACTTAGGAAGGTTGTATCTTCTAAATATATAAAAGGCAAAGGTGACTGACTGACTGACTGACTGACTGATCTATCAACGCACAGCTGAAACCACTGGATGGATTAGGCTGAAATTTTGCATGTAGATAGCTATTAAACGTAGGTGTCCGCTAAGAAAGGATTTTTGAAAATTCAACCCCTAAAGGGATAAAATAGGGGTTGGAATAATCGAACTTAACGTGAGCGAAGCCGCGGGGTAAAGCTAGTAGATAGATAAGAGTAAAAACTAAATAGGCATCTTTTAAACAAGTGCGCTCCATCTAAGGCTGCATTTTCACTTACCATCAGGTGAAATTGCAGTGAAGCGTTAGAACCCCATAACCCGATTTATAAACAAAAATTAAAATGCCATAATCATCGATATATGCCATACTCAACTTTTTAATATTTCTTTGAAACTACATATAAGAAAACACATTAGATTAGAGAGGTCAGTTTAACACTCGTTTACTTAACAGTTCCCCAACAAACTAGTCTATAAAAAGCACTCTAACGTAATCACGCGGGTAATGGTGTAATAAAGTAGGCTTTTGTAGAAGGAGGGTAAAAAGTATCACATGCTTTTACACCCTCCCCGACAATCGGCGTTTGGTTCAAGGCAAACGCTCGAGCGATTAATAATTACGATCTACGATAGATGACACATGATCTACGATATGTAGTAGATAGTTTGTCACATACAAAATCTAATTGAAAAAGTGTCCGTTAAAATGTAAGTTCTCAGTACGGACTGCGAGGTATATGTAAAATTCCTTTATTTTTTATTTTCCACACCTTCATTGATCAAACCTGCAAATAGTCTATAAACCTTAATATAGAAAGAAAGAAAGAAAGTAAGTGTTAGCAGAAAAATATGACCGAACCCGGCCACCGCGACCAATCTCCACAGAGATGAGCTATCTGCACGGGAGATAGGTATTATACCTAGTGGACAAGTGAGTGCGAAAAAAACAGGTGCACTCTCTATTCCTTCACTCTCGTAGTCCAATGGGATGGAAAATCCGACACGATCGTAGAGAGGTCAGGCGCAGAACAGACGGCTTTACGTGCTCTCCGAGGCACGGGGGTGACTCACCGCCAACTTCCTAACTCCGAGTTAGCACTGAGAATTTCTTATCAGAAGAACTCAACACATTTTTGGCCCGTCGCTTACGCCTTTCTGCGAGAAAGCATTTGTTTACTGTTTAAGACAGAGGAAAAATAAATTAAATGGTGAGCTAAAACCTTAACTCTCTTCTTAAATTACGTATGAAACCCCCGCGAGAGATGTCAATTTATATTATAATCGCGGTACTCTTGTTATTTATGAGTTGGAAAGTTGAAACTTGCCCTGCGGGGGTGTAAATCAGAGGTACAGATGTAAAGGAAGCCCGAGCCGTTAATTTTACCCTCTTTTTATAGAAAGTTGTTTTAATTTTTATAGGGTACTTAGCTTTTTATAGTGTCCTAGCTGGTGCCCGCGATATTTTCCCAGTGGATTTTGTTTCTAAAAATAACGCAAAAACTCACGAGGAATCTAACGCAGTCTAAGTAAATCTCTATATCCATGCAAAGACAAAAAATTCAGAGTGGATTTTGTTTCTAAAAAAATGTGAAAACTCCCGTGAACCTAACATAGCCTAAGTAAATCTCTATATCCATGCAAAAATCACGTCGATAAATAGCTATGTTACGGCGTGTTTAAAGGATAAACAAACACACTTTCGCATTTAAAATAGAATGAGACCTATGTTTAGAAATGAATCCACTATGGGCTGCGATGAATTAATAAATATTGGTTTTTTTCCGAGTTGTATTGACTTCACAACAACATCTCGATACTTCACTACGAGAGGGGAATTTATAATTTAATACCACGGCTTGTTCCATGTTTTTTTATGAGTCCTGAAAGGAAAACCTTGTATTTGAATTTCTTTTAACATCTGCAAGAAAAACAAATAATTTCGCATCCAAAGTGTGCATGATTTTTGAGATGTAATATGAAAGTCATTTTACCAAAAAGACAAAGGCTTTTCTGTATAACGATTCATTCGTGTCCCTCGCCCAGTTTTACTCTATTGGAATATTTTATTTTATATGAATAGCGAGCAAACAAGCAGGCTGCATGCTGCAGGCATCACCTGATGTTAAGTGATTACCGCCGCCCATAAACATTTGTAGCACCTGAGGCACCACCAATGCGTTGCCGGTTTTTCAGGAATTTGTTGGTCCGCCCTTTGAATAGCCCGATGTTGTAATCAAGTGGGAAAACCAACGGATTATATTGGCTTTTGCCCGTGGTTTCGTCCCCTCGGTTTTTCGAGATTAAAGGTAGCCTACTCTCCAAGTCCTCAGCAGAACCCATGCAAAAATCACGTCAATCTGTTGCTGTTGCTGAAAAAAGAGAAAAAAAGGTTTATAGACTTTTTTATTTCCCTACGGCCTACGGGCGGGTTTTGCCCTACGTTGAAAGAACATTTAAGAACAAAAAATATTTGGTTCCAAAGGCACCAAGCAATAGTGCCTTAATTCATTTAAGACGAGACAAAAGTTTTAAGATAAACATTCCCTTGTGAGACTTAACTCTAAATGTTTGCCTTCAAGGTACTATTTTTAACCGATT
Source organism: Hipparchia sbordonii (assembly GCA_038048805.1). Lineage (NCBI taxonomy): Eukaryota > Metazoa > Arthropoda > Insecta > Lepidoptera > Nymphalidae > Hipparchia > Hipparchia sbordonii. The sequence continues at coordinate 4,988,225 of CM076115.1, read as the reverse complement.
AAGAAAAAGGAGGTTCTCAATTTGTTGCTTATATTTTTTTTTTACAAATTCAAATTCAAATTCAAAATTTATTTATTTCATATAGGCTAACTTGTAGCTCTTATCACACGTCATAAATCTACCACCGGTTTGGAATGCAGATTCTGCTGAGAAGAGCCGGCAAGAAACTCAGCAGTTGCTCTTTTCAAAAAAAATTTTTTTTTACAAAGCTATGCTATGTATACAGTGCTTCCACAATAAAGCTTCAAAAATGCAAAAATGCATACGTAGGTACACCAATCCAACGCATGTCAAGACGGGCAGTCAAAGCAGACCCATTCCCGTTGGTGGCACCCGTTCACGAGCATGACGCATGATATATGATGATACATTTGTGAGATTGCTCAGAAATTGTTCTGTATAGTTACATCTTAACAAATGCGAAAGTTTGTTTGTTTGTTGGTTTGTCCTTTAATAACGCAAGAGAGCTACGGAGCGACGTGATTTTTTGCATGGGTGTTGAAGACATGGAGCGTGACATAGGCACACATACATAGACACACACTAGCATATTCATACTTGCTTTCAGAGTTGGTTTAACTTATACATAAAATGTATGATCAATAGCGCATTAACTTGGGCATAATGGCGTCATAGAACAGAATCACAAAGTCTTCCAATTACCAATTACGCTTTATACATTTCCCTCGATCTAGTGATACATTCAAAATTATCTAATGAACCAAATTTTGAGTACATTTGAATTATTCAACTGTAGAAATTGGTCCAATTAGGAATTTACTTGCGATTGTTTGAAAAATAATGACGTTGTATTTATTTGATTTTAAAAAGTCCTGTGGGATTTTTTTCAAAACTCCGATATATAAGTACGTCTAAAGGATGCCCAAACACGATTTTTTATAGATATAACCTGTTGAACAGGGGATTCGTATAAAGAGGAATATAATTATAAAGGGTAAGAGTAGATCCAGACCCAAAGCTAATTGTATTATTAGTGCTCTATGTCGGCATTTGTTACTCTTATAGGGTAGTTTAATAAATCCTAAGACAGCATTTCTGAATTCACTTGGAGAAAAAACATATTCGACGCTTAGATTAATGGTTTGCACTAATTGATAAATTAATTTTGAGGACAAATTAGTTCTCCTAACGAACATATCTTTTTTTTCCCCAAGTGAATTCAGATGCTGTCTTAGGATTAATTAAACTACTCATTTAGGCCACTTTTTTCCCCAAGTGAATGGCTGCCTTAGGATTAATTAAATTACTCCGTTAGGCCAACAAAAAGCTGAGGAGACCACACAAAATTACCCATTATTCTTTTCATTCCCTGTATTGAAAATATTTTTCAAAATTTTCTGAAAATTGTGATTCTTAAGTTTTAACCAAATACCGACGATAGATTTTCATACAAATTTTCACCCTCTATTTATCAATTTAAGGATGAAATTTTCAAAAATTCTTTCGTAGTGGACACCTGTGTCACAAAAGAAACCAAATGTCAAAATTTCAAGTTTCCAAGATCAGTTTCCAAGAGTTGAAATCAATCTTTTTCTAAGATATATGAGAGCATGACCAATTTAACTTAAAAGCGGTAACTCCCAAACAAACAAAAGATAATTCTATTGTATCAGGAACAATGCAATAGTTTGACTCTGGACTTTGTGTGGAGTTGATTCGACTGCAGTATCTTTGAGTTTAAACTTAACCGATCCACAGTTGAGCAATCCCACAATAGGGTAACAAAACCAATTGTAAAGAGCAATGTGTTTTTCAGGCTAAATACGGAGTAGATATAAGGTGCGATATTCAGAAGTGCCACTGAAATATTCAGCATTGGCTTTCGACTTGGTAATTTCAAATATTATGTCCTATTTATAAATATCTATACTATTATAATAAAGAGAGAGCGCGAATTTTGTGAGTTTGTATGTATGTCCGGAGCAAACTTTGGAACCACCGCACCTATTACAATAATTCTTTTACCATTTCAAAGGTACATTATTCCAGATGGTTATAGGCTATAATTATGTTAATAAATGTATTATGGCTAGATATTATGTGCAAATTTGTTAAAGAAGTCGGAAATTTTTTTGACTCTTAAACGTTTTCAAGGCGTGCGCTGGGTCATATACTGTCATTGGGTGAAAATGATGTATGGGTTAATTGTTCCTCTTAAAGAGTTCTAAAAAAAAGTCCGCGATAGCATATGTCTATATTCTAAGGATAACTTACAGTAACCATTTCCATCTTTCAAATTTTGATTAAAAATAATGAATTATTTTCGAAGCTTCTTTAACCGATGTGATGTCAATCTATATCTAAATAAATATGTTTATTATCGTAAGTATTTAATTTAGAACATATTTGCCATTTACACTACACAATTTAAATAAATATCTTAGGAGTTATCGGAAAATTAATAGTATTTCCGCGCGACAAAATAATAAAATGGTGCCGGCTGGCGCGGCGGGGCACTGTGGCGGGTATCGGTGCGGGATATTCGTGTGGTTCCTGTGGTGATCTTATTGACAATCGTCTCCTATAAGAAGCTCACAAGAACAAAAATATTTAATTTTCAACCCGGACGAAGTCGGCGCGGGCTTCTAGTGTATTTATAAAACTTCAATAGTGCAAGGCAAGGTTAATCCTTTAAAAACCCTTCATCCTATAATACTATAAATGCGAAAGTGTGTTTGTTTGTTAGTTTGTCTTTTAATCAAGCAGTAATTGAGCAACGAATTGAGATGATTTTTTGTATGGGTATGGTTGAGTGATATAGGCTGCTTTTTCCCGGAAAATGAAAGAGTTCCCACGAGATTTTAAAACGTATCTCCACGCGGACGAAATCGCGGATATTAGCTCAAATATCATAAATCTATAATATAAAATACTACATACTACTTAGAAAATAGGTGTATTTCAAACATCTCTAAAATTCTTCAACAAAAACATTTTGTATCACTGCACGTTTCCTAAACTACGACAGCACGTACAAAACCGTTCATACAAAGTTGAAAACTATGTTTTACTGATTCCGCTCTTCTTCTATTATAGTTTCATTTAATTGGATATTTCTACCTTTGAAAAAGGATGTATCTTTTAAAAAGATATCAGATTGATATCTTAGCATCTTTGTTCAGTTGTATTTGTCTGTTTATTATAGGTAGGTATTTTTGATTTCGGACTGCAAGTCAACTGAATTGCACTTCGGATGCAAATTATTACAACTCACAAAAAATAATGTCAATTGTAGTGGTGGCCAATTTCTTCAGAGATTAGCCATCTACGCAGGAGATATTATAGTGCACAAGTGTGTGCGCAGACATAGGTGTATTCTCTATCAATGAGCCTGCCTGGAACCGAACCTCAAACCTATTGAAAAGGAGGTCGAAGTCACTTCACTTAATAAACAAGCAAGTGATGAAAAAAAATCACTCGAATCGGTCCAGAAATCCCGAAATAGAAAAAAAAGGTAGCAGCCGAATTGATAACCTCCTCCTTTTTGAAAGTCGGTTAAAAATGTAATTAAATTAAGGTTACGAAAGATCTTCGGGTTGGGAAATGTTTTACGCATATATGAAGTTTGCTTGCTGGCCCTAATCACACGATAAGATTTTGTTTACGAGGCCATTCGTGTACCTACGTCAGAAAGTTATATAAAAAAGCAATTAAAATAAATAACGGGCCCACAAACAATGTGTAGGTAGATTGGACAACAGTTCTTTCCCTTTATTGTACTCTAGTTAGGGCCACAACACACAACGCGTCAAAGTAGCGCGGCGTAACTACAGCGTGAATACGCTCCACGTCCATGCGTCTATGCGGCTCCATGTGTTTGCGTCACGTTAATTAGCAACTGCGTACTCCTGCCTTTATAATCAACTTGACGATGCCCACGACTTCGTCCGCGTGGATTAAGGTTTTTCAATTCCCATGGGAACTCTGTAATTTTCCGGGATAAAATGTAACCTATGTTTTAATCCTGGGTATGAGCTATCTCCATTTCAAATTTCAGCCAAATCGGTTCATTCGTTGTGGCGTGAAGGAGTAACAAACATACATACACACACACACACACACACACACACACACACACACACACATACAAACTTTCGGCTTTATAATATTAGTGTGATGTGATGTGAGAGACGTCCAATCAATGCGTCCAATGCTGGCCATAACCATAAGTCTCTTACTTCGATTTCCTAGTTGGTCTAGAGGTTAGCAAGTTCGACTGTAGATGACGAGATCCCGGGTTCGATTTCCGGGTCGGGCCAAAAAATGGATTGGGTTTTTCGCACGCAACGTAATATCGCACGTAACTATGGCAGATTTTATTTAACAACTATAAATCACACTAATATTATAAAAGCGAAAGTTTGTATGTGTATGTGTGTGTGTGTATGTATGTTTGTTACTCCTTCACACCACAATAAATGGACCGATTTGGTTGAAATTCGGAATGGAGATAGCTCATACCCAGGATGAAAAACCTTGATCCACGCGTACGAAGTCGCGGGCATCGTCTAGTAGTTAAATATTAATTAATTGGTAAAATACGAACCTAATGAAACGCGCTGATGTCCCATCGCAACGTTGCCGTCACGCGTTTTGTTTGTTCCTGGCTTTAGTATAGTCGAATTTCTGCCCTATCGTTCCAATCTAAGCAAAGCAAATACCTGTTCCGTTTAAAGTTGTGGTTTGTAAAGGTCGAACATTATTGTATTTATTTTTACTTCTTCTTTTCTTTGGTCAGTGGGTTTTTTTACTGAACTACATCGCATTAATACAGCCAAAAATAGATTTTTGTTTGATATATGTTGATATCCAAGTTTTTTTTATTAATTGACAAGATAGTCCTTGATGCGATCTCACCTGATGGTAAGTGACGATGCAGTTTAAGATGGTAGCGGGATAACTTGAAACGGGTACGGCAGTGTAGATTCAACACATACCCCCTAATCACGTAGTAAAAATTCACGATCACAAAACTGTGTTACAGTACTCAAATTAATGAATAAGTTATTCTTCAAACAATTTAATTTTTCAGGCATTTAAATTTTTTTTGTTATTTTAGTCTGAATAATTTTTGTTAGTTTTGTTTGGTGAGAGGAAGGCTTTGGCTGTGGCTAGTTACCACCCTACCGTCAAAGACGTGCCGCCAAGCGATTTAGCGTTTCGGTACGATGGCGTGTAAAAACCGAGGGGTATGAGTTGAATGTACACTGCCATACCCCTTCCGAGCTAGCTCGATACAATCTTAGACGGCTTCACTTACCATCAGGTGAGATCGCACTCGAGGACTATCTTGCCATCTAATAAAAAAAAATAAAGTCTTGATAATTTTTTACACAAGTCATCAATATAAATATATTTTATATTGATATTGCTGTATAAAATTAGCTTATAAAAATCAATATTTTTCTTCAGTTTTCGATATAAAATCGAGTTTATGATCCTATAACTGTAAATGTAGTGCTAGTACTAGCATTTCTTCAAGAAAATAAAGATGAAATTGGCATAGAAATTATAATACTTGACGTTCTTCGTATTCGAGACACGTTCTGTATCTACAGCTATTTGAATATATTATACGTAAGTTCATGTGTGCTCTGTTGAGCACGCGCTTATAATCGCTTTTTTTATATGAATAGCGGGCAAACGAGCAGGCGGGACACCTGATGTTAAGTGATAACCGCCGCCTATGAACACTTGTAGTACCAGAGGCACCACCAATCCGTTGCCGTCTTTTCAGGAGTTTATTGGTCCGCCCCTTGAATAACCCCATGTTGTAATTAAGTGGGAAGACTGTCGAAGGAAGATGATTCCTCAATTTGGAAGTACGTGGAAAAAAGATCTGGAGCAACGGATGGTCGAAGTGCTCCAGGCACCCAGGTGGTGAGGGTGAAATTGCGTTCGGTGGCGTGCGGTGCGGTTGTAGAAGTTAGAGGGTGGAATAAGATCAAATAGCTCTTCAGAACACTCCCCGTTATGTAGCCGATTTATTTGCAAAATGTAAATCATAGCCTCAATAGGCCAAAGTACAGGCAAATCTGCGCCAGTTTAGCCTGACTGGATTTGTGCCCATCTTTGAGATTTAAGTTGGTTTAATACTCAAAGGTTACCATACATGAAAGCGATACAATCGCATCAGTTCGTTTCTGTTTCCTGAGACTAGTGGTCGTAAATTATGGACGAAAGTGAGTTAGGCACAGTTGCTTCAGCTAACAGACACGTAACGTAAAAGTTTGAATAACAGAAAATGTCAAAGAAAACAATTTTAACGAATGTATGTAACGATAACAAACGGTTTGAAACAATCCCTGTTAACAATTTTTCGGAATTGCTTTTATTTTGAAGATTGACTCTTGTTTACCATTAAAAAAAAATTATTTAAAAATATTAGTATTTTCGATGAAAAAATATACAAAAATAGAATAATTTTGAATGTTCCCGCTAAAACAGTCCACAACTGTCACGTGACTGACATGGCGTCATTCGTCAAACAAACATTGGTCGCGATTCATGGCATACATACAGTCGTCAGCTTGTTTCGCGATTAGTGACGTCACAAGCTCTTGGCGTTTGCAGTCACGTGACATCAGATTATAAATATAGCATTTAAAATCATTTTTAATAAATTTATTAAGTTATATTAAATTACAAAAATGTGATTTTCGATATTCTAATATTACAAACTATCATAAAATTAACACTAAACATTAATTTGTGATTACTGTTAACATCCCTATTGAGCTTAGTTGAGCTTAGTATGTTATGCTGCCTTCGCACATATGTATAAAAAAACGAAAAAATGAACATTACTAGCTGTGATTACTAGCTAAAGAGTGGCTTTGATCCTTACTAATATTATAAATGCGAACGTGTTTTTTGGTTTGTCCTAATAATGCTATTAAATAGAAGCCTGTTTAATTACATGCCTTTATAAATCTATTAGAGTATTATAGTAATCTGATTGGTCTATTGAACTCGTTTCTTTTCCGCACCCTTCAGTGAATGGGCACCGTAATGGACGTTTCATAATAATTAATTTCATTTTGAATGCCGCGCCGTTAAAATATTTTCTTTCATCTTTTGTTGTTGTTTTATTTGTTTGCCATTTTTGATGGCTTTTCCTTTTGTAATTGGTTCTTTACATTCAAGCCTCTTATTTTTTAACTAATCCTATATTTATAAATATTTTTTAGGTGAATAAATAAAATTGATTTCGAAATAATCAGACAAAAATGACGTATCCATTTATTACACCTTACTTGCTATTTAGATTAAATTTGATTTGTTATAAAGTTGTTATAAAATATTCACTACTAACTAACTAACTACTAACTTTGACGACCTCCCTAGCGCAGTGGTGAGCGCTGTGGTCTTATAAATGGGAGGTCTCGGGTTCGATTCCCGGCGGGGACAATTTAGGAATTTATTATTTCTAAATTGTCTCTGGTCTGGTCTGGTGGGAGGCTTTGGCCGTGGCTAGTTACCACCCTACCGTCAAAGACGTGCCGCCAAGCGATTTAGCGTTCCGGCACGATGGCGTGTAGAAACCGATTAGGGGTATGGATTGAATTTACACTGCTATACCCCTTCCAAGTTAGCTCGCTACCATCTTAGACTGCATCGTCACTTACCATCAGGTGAGATCGCAGTCAAGGGCTATCTTGTCATCGAATAAAAAAAAATAAAAAAACTAAGCTCTCAACCCTTTTAGATTACTTAGCATTAATTTAGTATTAATTGTTCATTATATCAGCTCTTGGTTCAAGGAATTAGTAAAATATTTTATTAAATCACAATACGATGTCAAGAAAATGCCGTAAAACCCAAGAATAAAAATATGATTTTCTTTCCTCTACGATCTGAAGAAAATCTTATTTTTCACATTCGCACTCCGCTGGGACGCGTTCCTTTGTGAAGTTAATTTTGTAGCTGCTAACCGCTGGGGAGGATTCTTGCTATGTCTGGCAGAGAGTTGACTTTTACTAGAGCAGCAATGTTCTGTGGAATCGATTCAACCGGCTGACGAGTATAAGTGGTGACAGCCCGGTGGTTGAAACTTCAGCTTCTTTTCCAGGGGTTTCAGGGTTCGATCCCTATTAAACCTCAGATATTTCATAATTATATTGATATGCAGATATTCGATGTCATCTCTGATTTTTCTAAGTTATGTGCGTTTTTAAACAGAAAAATAAAACTGCTTTAACTTTAAAGGAAAACATCGTGTGGAAAGCTACATGTCAGAGAGTTCTTACCAGAGACCAGCCTTAATTCATAGAGCGTCATCTTTGTTACTCACGACTACATGATGTTTCGTTACTTCGTGCGACAGAGACGTTGCTCTAGGAAACCGAAGCCAGCTGTCTATTACACAAGTGTGTACTCTACCTTTCGTAAATGTAACCCACTTGACCAACAGGCCCATTCTGTAAAACTTGATCAATTATTACTACAGGCTCAATTGTGGTGATTGGCTGAATTTATCGCGTCCTTTCTGCAACATTGCATTTGAGCCAATAGCGAGTGAGTACTGGATAATCTTTTTAGAGAATTGCATACGTATAGCAGTTATTATTACTTATGCTTTTAAAGGAATTAAGGAATGCCTTTAAGGAGTTAAACACAATCCATCCTAGGAACTATATAAGCTAAGTTAGCTTAGTTTTAGTTCTTACAACCTGTTATAGCTACTAAGCAAAGCTATGCGAAGAGTGAAATGTTTTAAAAGACGCCGAGTTAAGCTTAGCTAAGTTAGCTTAGTAAACGGTGTAGTTTGTGCCTTAAAAAGAGATATCTATAATATGCTTTTCAGCTCCAAGATAATCATTAGTTCTTTATAATTATTAGATGGGAGCGCTTTGTAAACGCCTGATGTATGAGTACTGCTACTCTATGGTCAAGCTCAATGTCTCAAACAATGTAATTTGAAATGCCTTTGTTCTGGCGAGATTCATCTGCATAGTTTGTTTAAGTGTGAAAGCTTCTGTGGTTAAGGATTTCACATTTAAACTTGACACTTGATAATATTATGTTTAGCTAGCTTTTGCAACTTTGTCCGCATGGAATTAGGTTTTTGGAGAGAGTTTTCAAAAACTGTGAAACATGTACTTTATTTTTAATCGAAAGTCAAAATAACAAGGTTCATGTATACATTATATTACATGAAAAATGAAGGACTATAATACAAACTACATACTATTAGGTATTAATGTATTCCAGGTGAGAGAAATGAAAAACCAATTCGTCCATAAACATTTATTAATACAATATATCGTTTTCCATATTCCAATATTAGTACAATAATTATTATATTCCATAATCAGGAATATTATATAATATAAGAAACTACATATAGATGATTCTACTAGGCTGCAATACCATATACCCCCTGTCCGAGAGACGCATATAGAGTACATTAAAGATTCGTTTTATTTATCATATAAGAATTATACTTTGACACATTAATAAGTATTTTATTATACTAGGTTGCCAATCGCAAATAAGTGGCGTTGTTTCATATAAAGGCTTATAATAGCGTCTTTCACCAAGTTTCTCTTTACGGTTAGTCTCTTAAATGACTAGAACATTTATTTTAAAAGTTACATTTATATCTTTCTAATCTGTATCGGCTACTTCCTATAGACATAAGTTTACCACCAATTAGCTACTGCTTCTACGATTAGCTTACTTAACTCTACATACATACATTGCAATAGAATAAGGACCGCTTCGAGCGATGGGTTCGTGTGTTGAAATAAAAATGGAAATTAAATGGCCAGGAACCCACGGCTAGACGCAGCATCTAGTTTCTGATTGGCCGAGCTCAGCGTCGAAGCGTACTGATTGGGCAATAAGGCTGGGTGATTGCCCAACCACGTAGGCGGACACTCGACACAATCAGACAAAGAAAATCAAACAAACGAGAGAGTAGATCCAATTTATAGAACGCAAAGAACGCAACATCTCAGAAAGCGGCTATAATTTTTAGTAAAAATGGTCCAAAAATATCTCCGAACTAAAATCTACGTCCCTGTTTTCGATTCGAATTTTCTACTTTTAAAGGATATGAGGTTGGAGAGAAGATAAAGGTAAGACTTGAAGCTAACGCAACGGGTCCGGTGATAAAACGCAATGGTCATCGGTTGGCGCGCCTAGCTGATGACGGCGCGGCCGGTGGTGATGCGGCTGGGGCATCACCCCCACTTCTGGAAGAGGCCCATGCGCTGGCAGCGACAGTTGGAGCCCCAGAGGTTGCAGCGGCAGGAGGACGAGTGGCAACAGTCCCCCGGCCGATGGTCACAGTTGCCCCCTCGTCGAATGCACGCACGCCTGAAAACGTAGATCAGCGACGAACGTCTGAAACCACATCATCGAATACTAGCCTAAGTCTCAGTCCGCGCTCCTTGCTGACCGATGAGGATAGATTCATCTTTCAAACAAAACTTGAAAGCACTGCGTTTTAAAAAGCGACTTCATATAAAATTGTTTTGACGAGTGACACTTGCTGAGTGCTTTGGAGTTCTTGGGTTCGATTCCCGGAAGGGACAATTTGAGAATTTAAAATTTGTCTTTGGTCTGGTCTGGTGGAAGGCTTTGACCTTGGCTAATGACCACCTTTTTTTCAAAAACATGCTGCCAAGCGTTTTAGAAGTCTTTATGCTCGTCATATTGTAGTAAACATTTTTACTCAATCCTGCTGAAAATTGTTTCATTTGGTTTTACTCACTTGCCAACATCTTGAAGAATTTGGAGATCAGATGGGTCTTCGTCATAATCAGGGCCATTTATTTCGATATCCTCGTCACCTGCAAATGAATGAATATTTTGAAATTTTGGATTTTTAATACTTAAGAATCCAACCAAGGACTATTTTTAGGTTTCACTATTGTCATACCTACTTCTAGGAAAAGCTTTATCCTTAGTTTATCGAAAAAGGGGATATTAGTCATAGTAATTGTGGTTCTTCTTGTAGTGCCTCTCCATTATAAGAGGTTGGCCGTCATCTAGTCATAATCATAACGCCCTGTCTTTCGCCAAAACGAAATTCTGTTTAACTCTGGCTATTCCTGTCCTGTGTGGATGTAGATTGTAGGTATCTAAGCCATGACTTGCTTATTCTGTGAACGCTCCTCTTGCCCTAAAGGCCCATCTTGATGGTCCTTAGAAACTCAGAAACTTTAGATACGAAAGCTGCGTAACTCGTAAGCCAATTACTTACTTAGTTTCTTATTTATTTGCTTTGGGACCTTTTACCTTTGTTCAGAATTTACAACAAGTGACTTTAGTTCTTCAACACTATTACAAACTACGGAAAAATTTATGGACACGTAATTTTATGAAGTTGATTACTATCCTCCTATTCCCTCCAAATAAGCGTAAAGCTTGTGCTACGATTGAGTATGACAATAGTGCAACGGGTGGGATTCGAACCTGCGACCTTCAGTTTTCAGTCCTACGAAGTTAAATGTTGGATGATAGGTTGGCATGTAGTAAGGGGGGGATTTTTCCGCGACGAGCCTAACGGGAGTCGTGCAAGGGAAGCTCGAAGCCTCACAATATGCGCTTAGGGTAATCACCGAAGGAGTTTTAGAAGTAAAAAAATCCTACAGAGCTTAACCGAGTTCTCCATCAGGATATCGGGTATAAGAAAATACAAAGAAGAAAAAGGAAAATTTCGTAGTTGGTAAGGCTTACCAGGGTCGATGTACGAGGCGTCAGTGCACTGGCCTGCGAGCATGATGGCCGCTAGCGCCAGCAAGAGAGCGCTGGCGCGCGGCATGCTGCCCACCCGCCAAACGCTGCTTGCCTGTAACAAACACCCTGGTCACTTAACGAAGCGAAGGGAAACGCTTCAATTCAACGTTTCTAATAAGAACCGCTACGGTGTTCCAGCATCCGTGTTTCCTGCCATTTTAGTACCTTCAAGGCAAGAGTGAATAGGCATTTTCTAGGCAAGCGCGCTCCAACCTAGACCTCATCAGTGTTATCCAGTATTGATTGTCGTCAAGCGCAAGCCTATATCGGTTAAAAAAAAAAACAAAAAAAAGGTCAGGTAGAGTATACAAAGAGGTCCGGATTTACTTATAATTTAATTTCTTGATTACCAGTTCTTACCCGCGGCTTCTCTCCCACTGTCTATTAAAATAATCCTGCGTGGTGATCCTTCCTGTACGACATTACCAATTTGGATTTTTCGTTTTTAAATTTCTATTCTTTTAGATTTAGAGGATTTTTTTTTTTGTTTCAAACCACCTGTATTAAGGCGAACAAAATAAAAGTTATCCAAATCGGTCGGCAAAAGGAAGAACATAATTCAAATTGCTTTTGGGATGACCTGTGCAGATACACGAAAACTTTCGCTGTCGAAAAGAGTACGATTTTTGGATGGTAAGGCATGAAGCCAAAAGCGAGATTCTTTTTCCGTCAACAAACTGTCCTGCAGTTTGACGGTAGCATTAAAATAAAAATAAAAAATTTCTAGATAAAGCTAGAAGGGCAGCTATTGGAATCACTCCTCACTAGTTACTTGTTAGATTTAGATTACTTATACTTTTTCTTACAAGCTGTTTTGTCCTTAATCGGCAGGGGTAATAATCTCGCCCTAAGTCTGTTGACCACTTTACTCTACGGCCACGTTCAGTGAAAATATTGATATGAATATCTACTTTCAGTTAGTTGAAACAACTGACTATTCAATTAAAATAATGATACCTTCATTATAAGAGATTCATAACTAAATTATTAAAGTGACAATTATTTACAATTCTGAAACTAAACTTATTCAAAATAGTTTGTTGAAACAACCTTTTAGTTATAATTGAACATCAAACTATTCTGTACTGAGGTGTTGGGTAAAGGTCTCATTAATTTAGTTATAACTCTCTTTTAGTGAAGGTGACATTAAACCTCGAACGCTGTGATAAAGTAACGCTTCATTAATTCCTATAACAAGAGTAAAGGATACTTCTAATTGAAATTAACAAATCAAATTCATCTTAATTGGCTCTTCAATGAATGAAAGCGCCGAGTTTTAGTTTACATTTAATAATATAATTTTAAGCGCGAACGCTATCCGTGCAAATATTTTGGTTCATATTTTATTCGGCCGTATGTTACGGTTCATATTTTTGCTGAGTTTAAAAATGATGTGTGAATTTTTTATTGGATGCATTTTATTTACATAGGCTTTTTTAATGAGATAAAAGCGCCAGCGAACCGAAATGAATATGAACGTAGATATCGCTGGCAAAATTTTTGATATTATATCAACATATTCAATGGAACCTATTTTGATTGGCTGGTGATCGGCGCCATCTTGGACGGTGAGTAGAGACGCCATGTTGTGAAGTCATTGACCTCTATATAATAATAGAGGTCAGTGAGTGAAGTAAAGAAAAAGAAGGACCGCCATCTTGCGCAGTGAGTGAGGAAGGGATTTTGATGCGGTTTTTTCTGTTTGAAAGCTAACGTGATCGAAAGATCAAAGAGGGGATCTAATGATGGAGCAGCAAACTGGATAAAAGGATGTCAGGTATATCACACCTAATCGAGCAATAGATTCACATGTCGGGATTGTTTTAAATTTTTAATTTACACTAATTGTTACAATGAATTATGTATCTCTTTATTAAATTGTGTTGTTGTGGTATAAGGTTGATAATATTTTGATAATTGAAAAATAAAATGAATTTTTAATTTAATGCAATCTGTTTCAGGTTTCATTAATTAATGTAACTCCACCGTTGACTGTACGATGAATAAAACATGAGGCACATAATTTCTTGCAAAATATTCATGAATGCTTCCTGAACTTGTGTCTTCAGCATAAATCTTGTCTAGAAAATTTCGCTCGAAGCTTTAGATGTAGGGATGTTGATTTGTTGACGTTATCTTAGATAATACGTTTAGTGACTTCTAAAATCATAAAATAACTTATGTAAGTATCTACTCAGCTCCATGTTACTCGTAGGTAAAGGATACGATAAGGAAGAAAGGAGGAAGGGTATTCCGGACCAGTGGTTCATCGACGATTCAAAAGCACGTGTAAAAGTTTATTTGAATAAAAAATATTTCTATTCTATCCTAAAGATACCTGAGTAGTATCGATACTTTTGGTTCCATACCTGGGAAAGCTTCAGAAAGCTGTACTACTCCATCGAGAGAGCTTACGCTATACCTCAGAAATAGAATTCTACTATAGTCTGCTGCCTGATGTGTGAAATCTAGAGATGAGAAAAAAGTATCGAGTAATCGCGAGTAATCGGGAAAGTACCGTAAGTAAGCAGACTATAATCTATACTTAATTCTCTTTCACATGTATAGCGTTATTAGCATCAGGCAAACTTGACGGCAAACTTGATCGTATGTGGCCTTAAAAACGCACAGTAGCTCCAATAGTAGAGGTGCGTTCCTGGAATCGAACCCGCACTTCCCTGAATAGGAGACCACAGTACTATCCACTGAGCTATCACTGTGAGTAGTAATGCAGACGAAACTTTTTTGGACCGTCAGAAAAAAAAGTAATATTTCGGAAACACTCGAATGAGTTTTATTTATTGGCTACCCGCCTTCCGGGGCCCGGGATCAATCTGGCATTGTTTGATATCAAACAACTGAGACTGAAACCCAATACCTACCCTCTCTCGTTTCGAGGACGAATGTCGGAGTTATTGCAGTAAAATCCATGCTACGTTGAATTTTTTTAACTCTCCTACTAACTAAAATTCTGTCTGTCTGTTCCCTTGTAGCTGCCTAACGAATGGATTTTCTGTTTGGTCTGCTTCAGTTTGCACTTGCAAAATTAGTTTTTTTACTACCCGCGATTTCGCGTGGATTTAGCTTTTCAAATCCCGTGGGAACTCAAATTATACGGGATGAAAAATAGCATACGTTTCTCCGTTTCCAGATCCTCAACAGCTATCCATGCAAAAAATTCATCCAAATCCATTAAACGCGTTCCATCTTAGGCTGCATCTTCACTTACCATCAGGTGTGATCGCAGCCAAACGCTAGTCTATGTATTAAAAAAAATGTATGTCCAGGTCCACCATACATAGATAAAAGATCCCTCTTTTGGAAGGCGGTTAAAAAGAAGATGTACTTCTGTGGCTACCTATAGGTATATTTTGTATTGATGAATTAATTATTTAAAGATAATCATAAGTCTAAAGCATCCACGGCCTCAGAAAACTTCATTTATTTTCCTTCTCAATTTAATACCAAAACTTAACAACTTCAATAAAAAAAAAATACTCTAATGAATACTGACAGAAGCCCTATTAACATTTTCATAATATTTTATTATTTTTAGCGAATGGAGGAATAATTGAGGCATTCTATTATTAAAATGAAACAAGCAGCTGTCCATTTTGAATCAAGTTTCTCATTATATTTTTGTGTTAACAATTTATTGTTCATTTCTTAGAAATTCCGATTTTTGTTATGGTTTTTGCAATATAAGTTATAAGAAAATAATGACTTTACGTTATTTATTAAATTGCTAGCTTTTTTACATGACTTTGTCGGTGGTTTCTAATCCTACGGAGTTTTAAAAGACTACCTACCTAGTACAGGATTTAGGTAGATACACTTTTCACAAAACTAAAAGAACCTATGTCTTTCTTCAAGCAAAGTGCTCTGTGAAAGCATTGAGTAGCTAAGGCTACAAGTAGTAATAAACAAATATACACACAACAAACAGATACCTACAATTTTTTTGGTTTTTAGTTGGTTTGTTCTGTCATGCAGCAACAGAGCTATTGACGTGATGTTTTGCTGCATTGCATTGGTTCAGTGGAGGAACTAGTGGCATAGAATTTTTAAGCTATTGCATAGCTTCTATCGCGGGCCAGCGTGGAGACCGAATCCAGAAATTCCGTAACGAAAATAACCTGACACGGGACTCCTCTACGGTGAGCCGCTAGATGGCGCATTTTTTATCAACGACATCTAGCGGTGAGCCGCTAGATGGCGTTGATAAAAAATGCTATGCAATAGCTTTACCTCGGCAGTCCCCGAGTGCCACACGTCTTTTTTTATATATATGTTCCGCTGATAATTATCGGAGACTTTATACAGCTTAACACGGCCTTCCTGTTTTTTTTTTAAAGCAAAAGAAAGTGGCATAGACTAGTAACATAATGAGTTTTTATATAGAAAAATATACAACGCATTCCCAGGGAATTTCTCATAATGCTGCTTAACTGCAAGTATATTAGAAATAGCCAAGCAATACGAAGAACGTAATTAATGAGCTGAGAATGAAAAACGGGTAACGTGTATCGATGAGAGGAAAAGAATTTCAATTGTTTCGAAAATTACTCGTGCACATTTCCTTTATCGATAAGCCATGCGACTTCACTAAAATTAATTTTCTTTATTCGATGACAAGATAGTCGTTGACTGCGATCTCACCTGATGGTAAGTGAAGATGCAGTCTAAGATGGTAGCGGGCTAACTTGGAAGGGATATGGCAGTGTAGATTCAACCTATACTCGTTCTATTATACTCGTTCGGTTTCGGTAGTTGTATATGCATTTTAAAATGTTTATATGTACTGAAATTTTTGCATGCACATATGTTTTAATGTAGGTACAAGAACCTTGTTGGCCATCACGGCCGCCTACTCGTATTACCTAGCAAATGAATAAATTCATTTTATATTTCGACACAGTTTTCGGTATAGACTGATGAAAAACAGGATAATCCGAAATGAATAAACGAAAAAAAGAAGTTTATATGTTTATTTTCCACTGAAAGCGGATCCGAATAATGCGAAATTTCCGGGAAACTAAAATAAACTAAAATAAACTTTCATTCTCGGGGGAAACGCTGCGTAACGATGATCGTCTACTAAGGGATGACTCACAAAAGACGCAAAAGCCGCAACTCATTTTTTTTATTCGATGACATGATAGTCCTTGACTGCAATCTCACCTGATGGTAAGTGGCAATGCAGTCTAAGATGGTAGCGGGCTATCTTGGAAGGGGTATGGCAGTGTACTCATACCCCTAATCGGTTTCTACACGCCATCGTGCCGTAACGCTAAATCACTTGGCGGCACGTCTTTGACGATAGGATGGTAACTAGCCACGGCCAAAGCCTTCCACCAGACAATTCAACTTCATCGATTGCATCGAATCAATGCTGGTATTGTGTGCAGATTTCGTCGCTTACGTGGCCTCAGCTTTCGCTTTGTTACGTTGCACCCTGAAGGTATTACATGTATTTTTCTAATTTGAATTTAGAACACAGTCCTATGACATATACCTAGTGTCTCTGTGATTTTTCTTGTTAACTTCAAATGTAAAACAATAAATACAAACTAGCTTATAAATATCATGTTCTGAGTATTATTTCCAACACGCGCAATGCGCTGACGTCAGTCTTATTTTATTGACTAATATTTGCGGCTCTTGCGCCTCTCGCAAATCCTTTATTTCCTGCTGCCGTATACAAACTGTGACAAGACATGCCCACACTATGTAACAAAACATGTTTATATAACAATTTAATATTTAAAAAAAACATATGAAGGATATATTAATTGCTCGCAACTTCTCGTAATGAGTCCGCAAAAACTCTTTAAAATTTTTTTTAAAAATCTCCCGCCGAAATATTTCCTTTTCTGGGGATAAAAATGTCAATCTCTAGGTCTTTACCAATATCCATTTTTTTATTGCGAAATAGGCTTGCGCTTGACGAAAATCAACGATGGAAAACACTGACGAGGTTTTAATTATAATGATTTTCATTTTCAGTAGTACATGTTATATAAAAATGTAAAACAATATGGACGTGTTATATAACACGTAACGTAAAAGTACTTGTGTCATAATCTAGACTCTCCTTTACAACGAAGGAAATATCAGAAGAAAAGGAAATCAGTCAAATTATTGAAGCGTAGGAATGCTCATTTTATTCACGCGAGTAGTATCCCTCCACTTATTTTCTTTGTTGACGAAGCCATAGAGTTGTATTTTCTTTACCGAAACATAGATCGCAGGGTTTCTTCAGTGATATTCCGCCTTCGTATTGGTCACGCATGTACCCCTGTTCATCTTGCTAAATTAAGAATCAGAGACAACTCTTTGTGCGAGTGCGGTCTTGACGATGGGTCGGTCACTCATATCCTTTTCTCTTGCCCAAAATTCCTATATAAACTTTATGACGTTCTCCCTCTTGACATTCCCCGTCCTATAAATGTTGAGTCTTTCTTAATGCTAGTTTTTAGTCGTTATGTTAAGTTTGTCTGTAAATATGTACATACTAACAAAATCAGAATTTAATATGCAATAGGTTTTATATATTTGTATATAATTCTGTATTTATCTGTGTTTTTTTTGTTCTGTTGTAGATATTGTGACTAACAAGATTCTCCTGCTACTGCAAGTATAAATTTTTATTTTTTTTCGCCAACTTTTGAACCTCCCCTCTGTGGCTCTTCTATTCAACGTGACATTGGCGAAGTGCATTGTGCTGAATTGGCACTAACTAAAGCCAGAAAGCTAAAACAACAACAACAACAACAACAACAACAACAACAGCGTATAATATTAATATCTCACAGAATGGTCTCAACTCAACTTCACGCGTATTCGAATTTCAAATAGGAACCACGGCGAACAATATGTTTCTTAATTTTATTTTCCATATTATAGTTTTACGAGAGCTCGTGGCTCATGGTTGTGCATGTATCGTATTTGTATAAGTGTGAGCGAGAGCTTGCTCGCGCCTGACCGCTCCCACCTAGGTTCCTGAAAGGCACATACACTTACGCAATGTGCATGTACACGACGCGGACGTAACCACAAGTAAAGTGCCCGTAGCTTCGTGAGACAAACGTACTATACCTGCGTGCTACTAGATAGATTGCCTATTTATTCTTGCCTTGGCCAGGTACTCAAATGTAAATGTGGTACATGTGGTACATGTGGGAGTTTGGTCCTCCACAGACATCATCTCAATGGTCGAAACTAAATTATATATATTATTATCCTCTTATTATCCTTTGTCCTAGTGAGATGGAGCGGAAACTTCTTTCATTACGATTGATAGCGATCCGATAGGAATGCCAATATAAATCTTTGATACATTATGCCTAAGCTAGTGTGACTTATCTGGTTCAAACAAGGGTTGCTATGCGGGCATGTTTGCTGGATTTAATTTTTAATAAACCTCAATTACGCACCGTCTAAACGACTGAAAATTTGGAGGGGATAGGAGGACATTAGTCAAGTTCAGCTTGGCTGATATTCTTTTTATTAAAAAAAACCTTTAAACTACCTTTTTGCATAAACAAAATGATATTACGAGATTTATCTTACAATATATCGCTCATACAATAGAACAAAGACATAATTGCCAAAACTCGAAATTGACTTTTTGACTTATTATTAGGTAATCCTAATTGCGGATGTTCTATCCAAGGAAAAAAACAACAATTGTAGGTCTATTCGATCCTGCAAAATTTTAGGTCTACCCTACTATAGTGCTTTTTTTGTATGAGCGATAAATTGTAGGTACCTACAACATATGTTGTATATGCGATAGGCTTTATAATATTATAAAGCCTATTCCTATACAGATGTCTCAATTGCCTATCGTGTAAATCACCTTGTTTTGTGACTCAGAATGTTGTAATAATGTAATGCGTTAAAAAAACATAAACTTCAGCCAAGAAATCCCTAAAACTTTCTAAGTATTACATCTGTGGTATTACGTATCTTATGAGTTATGAGTACAGACTGGCATTTTCTGAATTATTAAGCTATTCGTTCCGTTAAATGTTATTACCTTCATCATTCTCACATTATTCCCAGCTGTGCGCTTCTCAGCGTGGCTGTGTATCTACTGTAGAGGTGGTTAATATAGCAATTAGCAACATATTACAGCATGCTATCGTTCCATATCGCACAGCAAGTGCTACATACGTAGGCGCTGTGGTGCTAAAGTGCTATAAATATCACGCGCTGTAGGCGGTGTAGCACACTGCGCGTAGCAGCGGCGCTGAGGCGGCCGGGCAGTTAGCGGATGGATTTATCGCAACTCGCAATAAACATGCTATGTGATTTAGCGTGTTACAAGACATAGCGCGCGCGCCGGCCGCCCACAAGCTTCCTAATTAAAGTTGCTATAGCATAGCATTTTTTATAACATGCTAAAATTTAATAGTTTATAGTCAGTAGCATGATATTGATTTATAGCATTTTTAAACAACTCTACTACTGAAGCAATGTAGCAGATAACGGCATATTATCTTCCGGCGCGACAGAAGTTATTGCAGGCGATATTAAATCTCTGATATCAGTTCCACCACAAAAGTTCCGTCTAGACACTTGTGTTCAAAATCGAAGTTAGATTTATTACAAGCTTGATTGACTACATAATATTTTTTTTAAAGAATATTAGTCAAGTTGAACTTGACTTATATTCTCCTCTCCCCTCCAAATAAGTGAAAAGCTTACACTAGGAGTTGGTACGACAATAGTGCAACGGATGAAGCTCGAACCAGCGACCTTTCAGCTTTCAGTTTTACCTTTAACCGTTGTGCTATTGAGGCTTTGGTCTTGGTATAATATGGTCATATAATGAGAAAATAATAATAAAGATACTTGCTCTATAGATAAAGATATCGAAAGTTTTTATTATGAATATTACAGGTAAATGTTTAAACTTATTTAATCCACACTACATGCTAAAGCGACTCTGTCCGTCTGACTGTAACATTTCCATGCCTAAACCTTTAAATCGTTTTTACAAAATTTGCCAAGGAAATAGTTTGCATTCTGTAGAAAGGAATCTAGAATACTGTCTTGTCATCCAAAAAATCAAAGAGCACATTAGGAGCATCAATCTAACTTAGGACGTTGGGATACTTATTTAAACTCCCGAGAGAACTTTACGTTCTTTTCTAAATCGCGATAAGATATTTTCAGCGGATAAGCCAAAAAAGGTTAGTTACAAATTTTCTTTTTTTTATATTTTTAGCGAGCAAACGAGCAGGCGGGTCACCTGATGTTAAGTGATTACCGCCGCCCATGAACATTTGTAGCACCTGAGGCACTACCAATGCGTTGCCGGCTTTTTAGGAATTTGTTGGTCCGCCCCTTGAATAACCCCATGTTGTAATTTAGTGGGAACACCGTCGCCAAATAACTATAACATGGATCATGATAAAAACTTACAATATGTTTAATATTCATATGGGTGTGGTTGGGTGTGGTTATTTAAATTAATAATTAACTTATATGAATTATCGATTTTGAAGTCACTGTGATGATCAGTTTCCGCACAGATTAAGATTAAATTAACAAACTTTCTTAATACACCCAAGCATATCCGACATGTGAAACTTTCAACCTAATACAAACTCAAACAGAACTAACCCTAACTCCTCGGAGAAGGCTCAAAGTCCTAGATCAACAGCGATGTGTACCAAAGCGATCGGATGTAACTTGTGAAACACTTTGTCGATTAAATTAAAAGTAAGTAAGTACTTTGGTACAAGATCACGGACTTTCATTAGTCCATGATACACTGTTCCTTTTGTACCTGCTTTGAAGTTAACTTCTGAGTTTAGATGTAAGGAGGTACTAGAGTCTATATTTTCACCATTTGCCTTCAGACGTCGATATAGCACCTGTATGTACAGGTACTATATTCTGTCTGGTGGGAGGCTTTGGTCGTGGCTAGTTACCACCCTACCGTCAAAGACGTACCGCTACCGCGGAAATAACACTCAGTGGATATCCTTATAGAAATATACATCGCCTTCTCCTCTGTCGCCATGCTTTAGCATAGGGAAAAGATAATTTTATCCCCTGTCAGTGGATAAAATCGGGGGATAAAACTTTTATCTCCTGCCCATGCTACCAGTGCTGGTCCTTAATTATATCTGTCCCCTTTACTTACGCTTATTTGGGTCATTATAATAATTATGACATGTCGACATAAATTGAAATAATAGAATATACCTATTGCTTTAAGCGCTGGTAAAATAGGTCCTGGTCCTTAATTATATCTATCCACTTCACGCTTTTACGAGAGAAGGGAATTAGTCAAATTCAGCGTGGCTATTATTCTAAAAAAAAAGGGCCTAGGGTCTACTGAGAGTAACTAATGATAGAAGTTTCGGCTAATGTTTGGCGTTTATGTGCGACGCTCCATATATTTTTATGCTTTGGGTATATAATATACTCAAAGACTTTTATGTGTTCATTAACTGTACTTTGTGCTCCACCTCAGGATAATCACTAGACTAATCTAAAAATTTTAGACTTGATTCGTGGTTTACTGACATAATTGTTATTAAATATCCCAACTAAAATAATTACCGTGGTACGTACTCGTGATATTTAATAACAATTATATACTAGACTAATCTGTTTAACGGTGATAATCTGGGGTTCAGAGGTTCAAATCCCTTCTAACTTTTCCGTGTTATGTATGTTCATTTGAAGCATTCAAAAACCACTTGCTCTAATTCAAATTCAAAATTTATTTATTTCATGTAGGCTACCTTACTTATGACACGTCATAAATCTACCAATCTTAAGATCAAGAATAACATCGTGACTTTGCAAGGAAGGTTTCCTCATAAAATTAATACCGTTACCCAAAACGTTACATAATTATTCCCATTTTAATCAAAATTGGAAACCAAATAGGTAGAGACCTAGTAGAGACATTCGCGTTCCCCAAATCATATGTCAAATCAAACTTGTTCGGACAAGTTTGTTCTTGATTTTCGTGTTCCTGGCAAGTTACGTCGAACTCGAATATGATTACTTATATGTGATAAAGTTTAGAGTTTAGCGTATTGATGGACAAAGTTGTGGCTGCTTCGCAAGATTTGTGCGGTGTACCTACTCTTGTAGCTCTGCGTTTTGAGATGGGCGAGTTGTGGAACATCTGAAATTGTTACGTACTAGACTTGAAGTTTGTCTGAGAATGGTACAGTCTCAACATAACTTTCGATACGACTTCGCTAAAGTGAAATAAGTCTTTATCAGAGCGTGTTATTTGGGCAGATTTTCAATAACGGCCGCGTATTTTAATCACATGTATTTCTAGCAAAATTGTTCATTGTTTTTATTTACCAGTGTTTTTATAATGTTGAAGATTTAACTGTAAGATTTGACATACTTAGTATGTTAATTGAGATTATTATTGACCTATGAGATTTTTTTATTGTAATTAATTATGACGTTTTACCATTGACATCATTTGTAATTTTTATAATAACAGCAATTCAGGACATTTTTATAATAAGAGCAGGAGATATTTTGACTGGAATTTTGCACGCAATGCAATCGTAAAATGTCACATATCTTGTTATTTTATCCACCTACCTGTTCCTACTATTTTTACTCATTTTGGCAAAATAAACTCATTTCATTTCGAAAATATGTTCTAGTAAAACTAGAGAATACATGATTCCATTATTTCAAATGTAAAAATATTCAAATATTTAGATTTTTATCTCTATGCTAGCAATTAAATTAGACTGTGAAGCATAAACATAATTCTACAAGGACGTATAAAGTGTACCTATAATAAAAATGTACCTATCTATGTAATTTAGAAAATAAATTTAAGTTAGAATAAGCCGCACGTACATACAATGTTTCATTACTTAAATAAAAGTTGATGTTTCTATTGTACGCAATAAACGCAGAATGTAGGTGCATAAACCATCGACTTCGTACGTTTTCGCATAACTGTTGGTAAAGGGTGAATAAGTCTGAACAAAACACATAAATCAAGCGTAAGTCTCAGGTATGGAAAGTTAGAATTAGTATCCAGTAGTGACGACCTCCCTGGCGCATTGGTGAGCGCTGTGGTCTTGTAACTGGGAGGTCTCGGGTTCGATTCCCGGCGGGGGCATTTTGGGAATTTATAATTTCTAAATTGCCTCTGGTCTGGTCTGATGGGAAGCTTTAGCCGTGGCTAGTTACCACCCTATCGTCAAAGACGCGCCGCCAAGCGATTTAGCGTTCCGGCACGATGGCGTGAAGAAACCGATTAGGGGGTATGGATTGAATCTACACTGCAATATCCGTTCCAAGTTATCCCGATACCATCTTAAACTGCATCGTCACTTACCATCAGGTGAGATCGCAGTGAAGGACTATCTTGTCAACGAATAAAAAAAAAATTGTTACTATCCACTATAATGAAAAAAAAGAAACAAAATATTAAATTAAAAAAACCAAAATCCCGATTACGTAAGTGAAAAAAGGAAAAAACAAGTCCAGTAAACTAGAATTCTGTTGAACTGTTAAGTCAATATCGTATTTACTTAAAAGAATTCTAAATTACTGGACTTCGTCTGATTTTGATTTTTTAAATTTAAAATTTTATTTATTCTTATGAGCAAAAGGAATGATTCTAATGAATTTATCGGGCTAATATTGTAGCGCACCGGTTTTATCGTTTCTATTTTGGTCCGCCAGACTTCAACAAAAGTTATTTTATGCTGAAAAAGCTGGGAATTTCAAATCACTGACATTATGTACTCGTAATTAATGTAACGGGATCCCTACCTTCGTCCCTCAGTAATGAAAAAAACGCCGTGGGTAGATGGAAATCAATAACATACGCCGTCTTTTCGCATAAATTATGTTCCTACTGGCGTTTGAAAAAGATACATAAACCCCAATACAATATTTCCTTTTTCACATAAAAGTCAATGTTCAAAATGAAAGCCTAAGCACGAAGCAATAAAATAAGTTTCAGTTCACATTATTTGCTAGGGTACAGTGTTGCCATCGAAGGATCATTAGAATTGGTCGTAATTTGAGAAATCATTTTGAAGGACCATCATTTTTCGTGGTTTTAATTTGTCTTTTATAAAGCTAACTAGCTTTTTTAAGCAATTTTGCTCATGTTGTTCGGTTTTTTAAACCTCTAGTTTACTTCCTTGTGGCTTGAATTTTCAAAAATCCTTTCTTAGCGGATGCTTACGTCATAAATAGCTAATCAGTATGCCTTTCAGCTCGATCAGTCCAGTGATTTGAGGTGTGCGTTGATAGATCAGTCAGTTAGTCAGTCAGTCACCGTTACCTTTTATATATTTCGATTTAGATATCAACTAATAATATCTAGCATTATCAGTTGTTATCTAAACTACACCGTTCGAAGACTTTAAGGAATTTTGGACGAGAAGACATCTCGAAGCTTCCCGAATTCACGCTCGGATAAAACTTATATTATGTTGGTGAAATCGAGTCCAAATATTGATGAGCTGTCATATTATATATTTTTTTTACATTTATGTTACCATTTCCATGTCAAACTACTGGAACAAAGTTGATGCGGTTGTCTGCATTAAATATTATGTATCGATCCAAGCAGATTTTTAGATATAGTGTAAACCATTATAGACCACTAGGGACCGCTTCAGTTAGTCATAAAAATATACCTAGGTCTCGTTCCCGTTCTGAACCTTAATATAGATATCGTATCTAATGTTTACAAAAGTATTTCCTTTCATTTAAAAGCCTCTATTTACACAGGAGTCTAATCAAGAAAGGTAACGGTTGTAAAAGCTACGTACAATGTTTCTCTTTCGCATTAAGGTGTCGCTCAAAGGTAAGTCTGAGCAATAAACGTAAAACAGCTTTAAGGTGGAGTTATTTGCCCGACAACAAACGACCGCGGCAAGTTCATTAGAATAGGCTCTAAAATGGCGGAGAAGCTTGAATCAGAATGTGTGGACATAGGAACTTCGGAAGGTTATCACATTTAGTAAAGATCTCAATATAAAGGTAAGGCCTTATTCACATACAACGCGCGGGAGCGGACGCTGGCGCGGGCGCGGTTGACTTGGCGATTTCGTGTTCACATTGGCCGCCAGGCGTTTGCGCGTTAATTTCAAACTGGCTGATCGTGACGCGCAGAGTGGATCGCGCGCACCGCATATGCGGACTGAAAACTGAAAGGTCGCAGGTTCGAACCCCACCCGTTGCACTATTAATTGTCGTACCCACTCCTAGCATAAGCTTTCTACTTATTTGGAGGAGATAGGAGGATATTAGTTAATTTCAGATTGTCTGACATTCTTTAATTAATTAATTATAAAAAAAATAGTAATGACTCATATGAGATTTATATAAATCTCAGACGTGCAAGTTTCCTAATATTTTCTACAACGTTGAAGCAAGTGATAATTAATTGCTTAAACGAACATAACTCTGAAAAATCAGAGGTGCTTGCCCGGGATTGAACCCACGATTCCCTGAATTGGATTCCATTCCCAACCACTGCGTTATCACTGCTCTATCATGTTATAAGTTATTTCTAGTAACACATAACCACGATTTCTGAGCAATTTTTATCTAAAACATCAAACGGATTTGTGGATACAACACTAAAAGGCACTTTTTCCCGTTGGCAAGCTTCCAATTTACGGCTTGGTCTTTTTTGTGTCAATAGGTTTCTCTCCAAACGCCAGTTCAAGCCAATATTGCATAACAATGTAATAAAATGGCTTCCAAATACAACTTACTACTTACTTAAACTACTACTATTGTACTTGTATTTCTTTTTCATAAAATAATGAAGCCTGGTCCGATTATTATCATAGATAATACACTATATACCAGAGATTATTAATACAAAAACCGTCAAAACATCAAAATTTGTCGGTTAAAGTTTATTTTTAAACGACTTCCAAAAAAGGAGGAGGTTTTCAATTAGTCGGAATCTTTTTTTTATGTATGTTCCCCATTACTCGAAGACGCCTGGACCGATTTGAGAAATTCTTTTTTTATTTGAAAGGGTATACTTCCCAGGTGGTCCCATTGTCATCAGGTCAGGATCTAATGATAGTATCCTGGAGAAATCGAGGGAAATCTTCAATTTTATAGCCACAATTGATAAACGACTTCAAACGCCATTACAAATAATGGCGTTTTGTAAAAAGAACTTTTAACGTTTATAATATACTAGCGGCCCGCTCCGGCTTCGCACGGGTATAAAATATATAGCCTATGTCATTCACTGTTAATGGATGTTATTATACATATAAACCTTCCTCTTCAATCACGCTATCTATTAAAAAAAACCGCATCAAAATCCGTTGCGTAGTTTTAAAAATTTAAGCATACATAGGGATAAAGAAAGCGACTTTGTTTTATACTATGTAGTGAAGTAAGATTTCAATCTTAACATGAACAGTCTAATAGTCGCTGACTCGATCAGATTTGTAATCAACTCTCAGAGAGTTCAATACCAATCAAAGCATATGCAAACAGCCCCTCAATCAGTCGCAAATGAGACTCCCACAGTGCACGACGGGAAATAGGTCTTGAGGGAATCTGCATAACGACCGGAGATATGCTTAATTACCCCAGAATTACCCCCGGGCAATTTAACGCTTCATTTGGTCAAGAGAGTCGGCTGCAAAGAGAAATGAGACGATGTATTTTCCAGCGAGAACCCACTCAATTCCTTACTAATATTATAAACGCGTAAAGTATAGATGTATAAATACAGAACATACAACAAAATAAAACTTAAATAAATAACTTAAATAAATTAAAACTACCACTACTTATATTTACAAAAAGTACACGCCGTAAGTGTATTTGTTAGGTGAAGATGCAGCCTAACATGGTGCGCGCTTGCCTAGAAAATGCCTATTCACTCTTGATTCGAAAGTACCCAAATTCTAGTTATCTGGAAAAACGAAGGCAGAAAGGCATTTCAAATTTTAGCGGTTGCGTATCAGGAACGAGGAAGCAAAGCGTTTAGTGCGCGTCCTAGTTGGATTTCGGTATTCAAACTTTTTTTGCACCAATTCGCAGCAAAACTAACCTGGGTATTTCTGCGTCTGTCAAGAGGATGTTAACAACCTTATATTCTTCTTCTTAATTTATGGATATTTCAAATAATTGTTTGTTTCATATCTGCTTGCTCATCATTCTCTTCAAGTAGTTTTAAACTGTAAGCATGTTGTGGCACCAGTAAGTAAGTTACTGCATAATAACTTATTTAACATGTATTTTTTTAGTTTTTAATTTTAATTGATTGTAACCTGTTAGTCCTGTGTTAGTCGTCCATATTAAAAATAATGGACTTTGGCTTGGCTATGCCAAGATAACTTAGCGCCTTCTCGATTTCCTAGTAAGTATAATATGTAAACAACCCCTCAATCACTTGCAAATGAGGATTGTACGCTACGGGCCGTGAAATGGGCCTCGAGGGAGCCCGCATTAAGACCGGAGGTACGCTTAATTGCCCCAAGTTACTTCTGGGCAATTTATCGCTTCATTAGATTAATGAATCAGTAGTAGTTCACTTAGGGCATATTTCAGTATCGCCAAGTAAATTATAACCGACGAATTTTGACAGATTTTCAATAGGTATAGAAGCAGTCTGAAAGTCAATTTCTGACAACCTCCCCGGTGCATTGGTGAGCGCTGTGGTTTCGGTCACTCGGTCAAGTTTCGGGTTCGATTCTCGGCGGGGGCAATTTGGGAATTTATAATTTCTAAATTGTCTCTGGTCTGGTCTGGTGGGACGCTTTGGCCGTGGCTAATTACTACCCTACCGTCAAAGACGTGCCGCGGCCGCCATGTGATTTAGCGTTCCGGCACGATTGCGTGTAGAAAACTAGAAACCGATTAGAGGGTATGGGTTAAATCTTTACTGCCATACTTAACTACAAATTAGCCTGCTACCATCTTAGACTGCATCGTCCATCACCACCAGCCACCACCGCAGACAAGGACTATTTTGTCTCGCAGTCATAAGACCACAGCGCTCACCACTGCGCCAGGGAGGTCGTCAAAGGTTATCAGATAGCTTGTTATAAAAGGTGACAGCCAGTGCCGGCTTTACCTATGGTGCAGGGTGTGCAACGCACACGGGCGCAAGGCTTTAGGAAGCGCCGCACCGAGCCGCGCTTGCTTGCTTCCCGACATCATTTAAAATTGCACCATTTTTTGCACCTGAATTTCCTTTCACTGGTGAAAATATAACTGTAAGTCAAACGGTATTCTTGTATTGTAAGTATTCCATTTTGGCCGCGCGTCTACTAGAGGGCGCCAAGATATTGATTGCACACGGGCGCTACTTGGGCTAGAGCCGCCTCTGGTGACAGCCATACAATAAGAATTCAATGTTTATACGTCCCTCGACGTTAGTGAAATCGGCACTTAATATAACAACTCTGAACATTTAAGAAATTAAGTTATTAAGATCGCGGCGTGACATTAATTTGCATTTATTTAAAGCGTTGGCTGCTAAGTCCATTATTTATATTAACGAATTCCGCTGGTGAAGAGGCCTTGATTTAATACTAGTCCTTTTGCACCTCTGTATATAGCCCCAGCTCTTATTTCAAGTAGGCTTTTATCATCAAAATCAACATTGAATGAAAAGGAAAAACCAATTTCTAAAGATTATTGAGCAAATACTTGTAAAAACGATACAAAAGAAAAAATTAGATAAGAAATAGATACGAATTCTTTAACGATTATTATTTATCTATACTAATATATAAAGCTGAAGAGTTTGTTTGTTTGAACACGCTAATCTCGGGAACTACTGATTCGAATTGAAAAATTATTTTTGTGTTGGATAGTACATTTATCGAGGAAGGCTTTAGGCTATATAACATCACGCTGCAATCAATAGGAGCGAAGCATCAGTGAAAAATGTTGCAAAAACGGGGAAAATTTAAAATATTTTCTTTTAAAAACTTCTTAATCGCGATCATAATAACAGAAATGGACGCGGACGAAGTCGCGTGCAACAGCTAGTAAATTATATAAATATAAGTAAGGATTTCGCAATTTGAAAATCGATGAGATCTATTCCGGACTATTGGCGGGGTCACGTACACAATTTACATTTTATGATGAGGTATCAGGTACCCCCTTAAAAGCTACTCGTTGTGAAATTGATTCAAGAATAAGGGAGCCGTGAAATTAGTTAACACGTAGTTAAAACCCAAGTTATTTGGATACGATACTTATGAAGTTACTTTCAGGCCGGAGTCAAACTGTGACATATTCCTCTCTCACTTCACCTCGGCTCATTATTTAAGGTCGTGATACCTGCCACTTATTACAATGGAGTTTAGGAAATAGTCAAATTAGTAGACTATGACATTATGTGCAACACAAATATCTGGTAGGTACTAGCTGTTGCCCGCGACTTCGTCCGCGTCAATTTCTGTTATTATGATCGCGATTAAGAAGTTTTTAAAAGAATATATTTTAAATATGGATGGATAATTTTCCCCGTTTTTGCAACATTTTTCACTGATGCTTCGCTCCTATTGGTCGGTGCGTGATGTTATATAGCCTAAAGCCTTCCTCGATAAATTGACTATCCAACACAAAAAGAATTTTTCAATTCGAACCAGTAGTTCCTGAGATTAGCGCGTTCAAACAAACAAACTCTTCAGCTTTATTATATTATATATAGATTTGTAATCTAAGTAATTTTATTTGTAGTCTAAGTGTAAGGTCCAAGCCTTTAGGATAAACAAAGCCTCAATCGTTTAAAATAGAAAAGTAACTTTTTTATCTAGCCATAATCAAACTTATAGCCTCTATTCAGTCGTAGCTTTGGGTATATAACCAACAGTCGTAGTTTAGTAGTATAATTAAATAATGATATACTTTTTTGTGAGTTTACAATAATGTTAGGTTGATAACAAAAGAATACCATACCTATATTTTATTCGTGAAGTAGGTAATTGCCTTGGTAAATATTAGGTATACGAGAATAGTTTTCGAGTAGGCAATAACTTCCGAGTTCCAAGAACCAATCCATATGACAGGTTATCGATTTTAATATCACATCCCAAGCGATATCGATGTTATATACGAGTGGTACGCCCACATTTTATCAGTTGCTATCAGACTTCTATCAGATAATGTCCCATATGCCCTTCGACTCGTAAAGTATGGTGCTTTTTTTTTTTAAAAAAGAATATTAGCCAAGCTGAAGTTGACTAATATCCTCCTATAAGCTTGTGCTAGGAGTGGGTACGACAATAGTGCAACGGGTGGGATTCGAACCTGCAACCATTCAGTTTTCAGTCCGCATCTTTAACCGTTGGGCTATTGAGGCTTACTTCAAAAGTACAACAAATAAAAAAATTGTAGAAAATTTCCACAACAAGTAGCTACTTAAAACATAATTATTTTAATGCTGCTTAAAAATACGCTTCTAACGATGTATAATATTAAAATAATTGGTTTAAAATAAGAAAGCAGTAGACAAAAAAATAGTTTGTTTTTATTTTATTAGCTCTTCTGTAAATAAGTGTAATTTTGACTTACGGTAGTTTTCAATTGAAGCAACGATTTGTGTCTCACTTTAACTCTAAGTCCGAGCTAAGTCAGAGCACGCTCTATAGATCTCAGCATTAGAATTTTTGTTACGAGGTCAATTAAAAAAGTTCCTCTTTCATCCGACTACTGCAAAGCCATGTTTGTATTTAAGTAAGTTTCATCGTAGCGCGAAAACTACTGAGCCGATTTTGATAAATGAAATAGTGTCAAGCGATTCGTCGATGCTCCGGTTAACATAATTTGAAAACTTTACATGACTTTGAAATCAACATTCTTAAAAAGTTTATTGCTATACCTACTAAATAACAGTTAAACTTAACTTGAAAAATTACACTCAAGTCTTTGAAAAACAATTGTTTTCCGACGCGAAGTTTTGTCTTTCGTGGCAAAAGCTGGAGTGATCTAAGCTAAATACACTATTCATTTTTCAGATCGGTTAAAAACAAAGATTAGCGTTGGCAAGACAAGGGAAAATGAAATTTCGGGAAGACCAAATTACGTCCACAAAGACGCCGCAGGAACAAATTAAAAGATAACCTTAATCTACGGAAGGCGAAAATGCGAGAGATGGATCGCTATTAAGGTTGACCGCACATTGACTGCAACTTAGGGACATCTGCTGACTGACGTGTGAAATCTAGTGATGAGATAAAAGTATCGAGTGCAAGAAAAGTACCGTAAGCTGACTATAGTCTATACTATTCTCTTTCTGATGTATAGTTTTATCTTTCTCGGTGTAGTACAGCTCTCGGGAGCTTTCCAAAGTATCAAACCAAAAGTATCGATACTACACAGTTATCGATTCTTTTTTCCCTAAGTTTCATGTAAACTTGACGGCAAGCTTGATCGTATGTATCCTCCCTTAGGATTTCGTAGTAGAAGAGAATAATTGTCATGTCGTGGCAAGCTTAGGGCACTTGTAAACACGATCACAGGACACTATTCGCCTAATAAACACCTTTTAATTTTTAAGTATTACTTAAATCATCAAACTGCCAACTTCCTCCGATTAGTACCTACTGAGAATTTCTTGACAGAAAAGTCCAATACATTTATTGACCCGACCCGAGAATCGAACCCGGGACCTCGTCATCCACAGTGGAACATACTAGCCACTAGACAAACGAGAAAGTTAGTCCGACGAATTAGTTAGGAGTATAGAAAAACGTTTGTGATCGTATATTTCGCCAGCTGCTCTTAATAAAGTAGAGGACAGTAAAACATTCAGATAGTTATCTATATGCGAACGATTTGTCACTGTACATATAACTAAAGCTAAAAGCAATAGTAGGCAATGTACAGTCAGCCTTACGACCGAAAACCAATTAATTAGAAAGTAACCTATGTAATCCAAATTCTACAGATTGAAGATCGGTTTAATCCAGATATGCAGCAAAGTGTAAGACTTAAGAGTAATGTGTTTACCATTTGGTACCCATAAATACTCACAGAGACAAGGAGGTACAGATAGCAATATCTGTAAGTGGATTGTCTTATTGACGCATTTTACTTTGATAATTACATTTGCGGCTTTAATTATACAGAAGTTCATGGTTAAATGTCATTTGCTTTTCAAAGGAATCCTTCAGAAGGTCTGAGGGTTCTACATTAAGGTTTCATAGGTATATGAAGTCTACAGATCCGTCCTCAGTCAGCTGGTGGAATATGGCCACTGACCTGTTTAATCTATGGTTTTTTCCTTTTTGGAAAGACTTGATTGATGCCATTTTGGATTTGATCGACGCCATCTTGGGGCTGTAAGCATAGATGTGAGTGTCTCTGAAACTATTTAAATTGCAAATGGCGCAATAATTAATCTATGATTTCATAGCTAACCTCTATTTCTAATATTCTAATATATTATATTCTAATAATCTATGATTTCATATTATGAAGTCATAGATTAATAATAGAGACGGTCATATTATTAGTTCCAGACACTCGCATGTCAATTGTGGCGCTTCAAATTGATCGATGTACCTGGAATAAAATTAGATAACCAAGTTCAGACGAGCATTCCCCTATGTGTTTTTTTCAAGCTACGTGATATTGGCAAAGTGTTTGGCATGACAAAAGCTATTAATCAAGACATAAACAACAATTTAGCTATCATTTGTATAGAGACAGCATGGTCAGTGACTATGGCTTAAGCTGAGAGAAGACCAACGCCTGGTAATGAGTCAGCGATGTTTCAAAAACAATAATGACTAGATTAAAATCTGAATAATATTCGTGTCCTTCAATCCGTAGATTTGGATTAGATGGGTCATTAATTGTGGCCGTTAATCATCGGTACGCGAAAATGCGAAAAAAAGCTCGCCCTTTAATTGAGTATAGAAAAGAAAAGTCTTATTTCACTTAATTACATTTACTCAGCTAATTGACTTTTCGTTTTACGATAATTACAATTAATAAAAGGACTGGGGGGAATAAAATTATGGTTATGGGCTGGTAAGCTGGTGCCAGAGTGAAATAATTTAGAATTGGTTTTAAAATTTTAACGTTCCAACTGTTTCAATCAACTTCATGTAGGTACGTTACGCGTTGCCCAATAATAACACATTGTTCTCTTTTTAGAATTCCGTAGTAAAACTACAAGGAACCCTTATAGTTTCGGTAAGTTCGTCTGTCTGTCCGCAGAGACTAAGTACCTACTGGTACTAAAGAGTTGTAATTTGTCAAGATTATGCATATTAATTACGGCGAAAAAGTTGTATGATAATTTTTTTAAAAAACGTAACGAGTAAAACAACGAGATTGCGGTGGCGGCCATCTTGGACCGATGTTCATCAAAAATAGCTAATGACACTCCCGACAATAACATCGGTGTTCGGGAGCTACGATGCCACAGACGGACACACACACAAACATTTCAAACTTATAACATCCCACAACAACAATGTAATTAGAATAGAATAATTTTTTATTCAAATAAACTTTTACAAAGTACCTACTTTCGAATCGTCAAATGAATCTACCACTGGTTCGGAATGCCGTTCCAACCGAGAAGAACCAGCAAGAAACTCGGCGGATGCTCTTTTTAAAAAATATATTAAACGGAAGTCTGTCTGGTGGGAGGCTTTGGCCGTGGCTAGTTAGCACCCTACCGTCAAAGACGTGCCGCCAAGCGATTTAGCGTTCCGGCACGATGGCGTGTAGAAACCGATTAGGGGTATAGGTTGAATTTACACTGCTATACCCCTTCCAAGTTAGCCCGCTACCATCTTAGACTGCATCGTCACTTACCATCAGGTGAGATCGCAGTCAAGGGCTATCTTGTCATCGAATAAAAAAAAAGTTAATTTCCGTTGACCAATATAATAAATGATGTAGGTACTTAATACTGTCACTTTCATGCTTCCGCGACTCCAAACGTTTCGGTACGACCGCTCGGGCGGACCGGTCTTTAGCGGATTGTCATCAATCTCTGTTATGCAGTACAATGGGTCGAGTCAACCTTTCTCGCTTCACAGAGAGCGGGTTCATCTCGTTAAGATGTGTAAACAGGATTATTAATTACACCATTACATTTACCATTATTAAATTTACCATTCGTAAAACACTGGCAAACGAATTCTTTAACACTTATAAATCGTTGGGCAATTTTCGAATTTGCTCTTTTTTCCCCGTCATTATATAACTTTTTTATTTATTTATTTTTTTCTATTCTTTATCATTTTTTCCCTGTTTTCCTTAT
The DNA here is from genome assembly GCA_038048805.1 of Hipparchia sbordonii. NCBI lineage: Eukaryota > Metazoa > Arthropoda > Insecta > Lepidoptera > Nymphalidae > Hipparchia > Hipparchia sbordonii. The sequence continues at coordinate 4,953,199 of CM076115.1, read as the reverse complement.
TATTATTTTTCTTTCTCCCATTTGAGTGTTTTTTCTTTTGCATATGTAAATTGTATCTGTGAAAACTTGTAATTAGCTTTTATTCTTCTTCTGTATTTATTGACTAATTTCTTCTAATAAGCTGTAAGTTTTCTTTTAAAATAAAATACAATAAGCTTTTGCCGGCGGCTTCGCTCACGTTAAGTTCGATTTTTCAACACCCTATTTATACTCGCTTATAGGAGTTGAATTTTCAAAAATGCTTTCTAGCGGATGCCTACATCATAATATCTATTTGTGGGCCTTTTAGGCCGATTTGTCCAGTGATTTGAACTGTGCTTTGATAGATCAGTCAGCCGATCATTCTGTACATTTAGATTATCATAATTATCTAGAGCAGATTATATTGATTATTTATTATTATTTACATAGAACATTTCCCCAAAATTTCCGTAGTCCTCCACAAATTTATAACCACATTATCATAACTTTCAAAAAGATAAGTGGAGCTACATTTTTGTAATTTATTTAATAGTTTCAAAAGTTATCTGCAGTAAAAACAGGTCTTACTTTACTTTAAACTTTAAAAAGTGTACCTAAGTACCTTACATCCAGTGGCGTGCACAGGATGTACTACAGGGTAGGCAGATGATACAAAATGGAAAAAATCTTCAGTGCGAATTTTAAAAAACTTAAGGGTAGGCATTGTACAAATTATAAAAAGCCTACCCTTAAGTTTTTATAACTCTTACTGGCGTTTTTCTCCATTTTATATCATTTTTTCGCATTATGCCTACCCTGTGTGCACGCCACTGCTTACATCTTATGTTTGTACTTAGTCCTAACGACAGAAACAGACATGAGTTCCCAGAGCGTGTCAACGAATTGACTATGATTTGTTAATATTCAAATAAATATCAGATTTCGTCTTCATATAGGGAGTGTTCGAGATAAACGCCTCTCAAATACCAACTTAAATGCCTGAATAGCAGCTCAGAACTCTGAAGGGTTGTCATCAATGCGTATTGTCTAGAACAAAGGGTCGATTTGATTGAACCCTGCCTTGATTTGGGTCTTGGGTGTCTATTTTGATCATAGAGCTCGATTAAAGGAGTCTAGGATGCGTGAGAAATATTTTCTGCCTGAGAACTACAATACTTGTATGTGACGTCATCATCAGCAACCTGTCAACGGCTAACTACTGAGCGCAAGTCTCCTTACAGAGAAGGGTTATAGGCCATTTTCACCACGGTGCCCTCCTTAGCTATACCTACTTATCCTTAACCAACATTGGCCAAATACGTTTTTTTCATTCTAAGAAAATAATTCTCTATCGATCCATCTAATCGGTATTCTCCTTACTGCTGTAGTTTTTGATATGGCAATATAAAAAAACGTCGTTTATCAAGTTTATTAGCTATCAAAAATGCCATCATATCTTTATAAATTGCCGCTTTTTGGATCATAGCTTGAAATACAGTTTCGGGACTTTAGTTTTAGGACTGCAGCACGCTGGCCCAGTGCAAATTGGCAGACTTCACACACCTTTGAAAACATTATGGGGTACTCTCAGGCATGCAGGTTTTACCTGCACCAGCACTGGTAGCATGGGCAGGAGATAAAAGTTTTATCCCCCGATTTTATCCACTGACAGGGGATAAAATTATCTTTTCCCTATGCTAAAACATGGCGACAGAGGAGAAGGCGATGTATATTTTTATAAGTATATCCACTGAGTGTTATATCCACCGCTGTGCCTATGCTCGACGGGTGGATAAAGCTAAGCGAGGGGATAAACGTTTTATCCTTTTCCCAGGGATAAAATTTCTCCCGCCCATGTTACCAGTGCTGCACACCACGGAGAAAGGTGAAGATTTACCTTCACAGGTTGAAGTATTTATAATAGTATAAGCGCTATAGGCACGCACGCTCGTAACCTCGCGACCCGTGGAATTTCATCAATTATTATTAGCAATGGAACGTGTTGATCTAGTTAATTAATTGTAAATACCAATACATTGTGTGGGTGTACAAATATATTGTGTATTTACCTTTTCAAATTATATTGTAAAGATCTATGTCTATTTGATGTCATTAGCTTATCGGTACACTAATATTATTCATATATATGATAATATTATTGTATTTATTATCCACTTACTCTAATAAAATTCAAAATTATTTATTTCATGAAGACCAACCTGTGGCTCTTGTCATGACTCTACCATTGGTTCGGAAAGCAGATTCTGTTGAGAAGAAAGAGCTGTAAGAAACTTAGCAGTTGCTCTTTCCAAAACAAAATGTTACAATATTATTATGTAGCTATCACAAATAGCTAGATTGTGTTAATGATAAATAATTACCTAAATGGTTTTTGAAACTGCAAAATAAATTCTTGCTATTAAAGTCAAAGTTTTTTATTTCCCTTATACTGTCTTGGTGACTTTGATATAATTTTTAAATACGAGTACAAATCTTAATATAAAATGAAAATGACAAAAACAAGTCGCCGTCTAGTTATTAGCAAACATTAGGGAAAATCACAACAATAACATCTGACACGCATCAGTTTAAAATTGTACACGCGAAAATGCAAACTGGATAGTTTTGCAACACTAAACGGTTATCCCCAGATGACCAAAACGTGCAGTAGTTTTGGCAAACAGCGCACTAGAATATACAAATGAATAGGCGCGTAAATTTTTTAGTATTCCTGTATTCCCCACTGAGATGTCATTTATTAGACGCAGTGTCCTGAAAACCAACCTGACTGATAAATGATGACAGTGGACATATAGAATCGACAAGCAACTTTTAATATAACAAAAAAGCTACATAAAAGTTTAATAGCATCGGCACACGAACTGGGCCTATAACACAGCTATAACACCAATTCTTAAAACATTATTATTTCAAAATTGTTTTGACATGTCAACCTTGAAATATATTTTTTTAATTACTTTAAAGTTGAAATAATACTGCTTTAAGTGTTCGCAGTATTGGTCCTGGTTTCAAAAAACCTATCATAAAATATGAAAAAGGAACGGGCCCAAAAAGGGATAAGTGAAGTTTTTAATTACCTACCTCTTGACTTATTCATCATTGAAAAAAAAATCTTTCAATATGTTATTTTTCGAAAAGAAAAAACACAGAATTTCATTAAATAGCCACGTAAGCTAGTAAAGACCCTATCAATGAGAGTATTAGTAACAGTAGGTGCCTTCTTTTGACATCAGGCAAACTGGTGTTTTTACCTATCTCACCAATAAAACAGCCAATTAAGATTTGTCAGACTGACAATCCTTAATCAAGCATATAAAGGCACATTCTGGTGTGAAAGTAACTTTAACCTTTTCCTTGTATAAAGAATAAATTTGCAGTAACGACCCTGTCCTTATCGTGACACGTAATTCGCGTAACGTTTTGTTATTTTAGTACGTTTCCGCCCTATAATTTATGCGACGTCACGGGCTATGTGGGGCTTATTTCTGTTTTGTTTATTTTCATTCTACCGTCACTGCGTTAAGTTCGCCTCGGAGAGTAAGTAAGTTAAGCCGTTGGTCCTGCGCCTGTTATTATCTCTCCAGTCGTGTCGGGCTGCCAGCCCATCGGATTATGAGAGTGATAGAAAGTTCATCTTTGTTTGCACACACTTGTGCATTATAATATCTCCTACGCACATTCATTTTTCCATTCGATTAATATTTCACCGGTAGAGTCTAGTCTAAATGAAAAATTTTGTCTCCTGACTCCATACATTGGTCCAATACCTTTGGTTTTGGTTGGTTTGGCTTTTGGTTGTTTGCCATATTGTATCCGTTTCTGTGGGACTTGTTGACCAACATTGGAGCCAATATATTACGGAACAAGCCTTGGTTTTAACGTCTGAATTCTCAATCGACAGCAAATACCTACTTAAGTTTAAAAGCATGAAAGTCACAAGACATTAGTAACTCGATCCAGCACACCTATTGTTCTTGACAACATTTTGCCCTAGATTTTTAACAAAAGAAATTCTAGTACCACATGTGATGTGTAACCTAAGAAATGTGTATGTACACACATTTCTAAGGTTTTGTATTGAAATAGGTAAAAGAAAAAACACGCGTTTTGATTTTCTGAAAATGTAGACAATTAATTGAATTCTAAGCAAATTCTTAAGGAAAATCAGAAAAGACGTATTCCATTTAAATAAAAAAAAAATTCCCAGGTAAAATAGGATTTACTTACACTCTACTTCGTAAATGACGAAAAAAGGTACTTGCTTATTTTTTTCGTGGTATCAAAATATTATTACATGAAAAAAATAATTTAGGTTCAGTTTACCTACTTGAAATAGTCCCAAGATCTCTCAATCTCTTTTAGGGCCGATTTCACCAACGTAAAATAAGTTTTATCCGTATCCGTTAGCAGTAATATAAGTATAGTACCTACATAAACTGTCAAAATATACAATAAGACTTATTTTACGTTGCTGAAATTAACCCTTAACAGTGCGCAGAATGCCAGAAAATAATACCCGCGATTGTTGAAACAAAAGATACCTGAAACCTCGTGTGAAACGGACGGATGCTAGCGTGTAGGAGTGTAGTAAGCGCCAGATACATCAAGTATACTAATAACTAGTAAGATATTCATCTTTATTAAAAATGGCTGGTTCGTCTCTTGGTAATATGCGTAGGATTTTTATATAAAAATTTTGGCTCTGTAATATGCAACATATTGATACATAAATGCAAATTAGTTAATACACTTAACTTCGCGATTTTTTTTTTGTTTAACCAATTTCATTATTTTGTTTCTGAAATTTTTTTTTCGGATAGTCAAAACTTGACCTACTGCTGTAAAAATTAAATCTGCATCTGAAGATTTACCAGCGAGACAGAATACAAAAATTTTTATACAAAGCCTCGCTTCTATTAGTTACCTGTCGCACAGCTTTTTATATTTATTTTTTTATCGCGTGTGGGATAAAAGCATAGGGTATTTAATATTCATACTGAAACGAGTGCTGTACAGATGCACTGAGTTTAAATATTAAAGCAATGTTCAGGAAGCTGGAAATCTCACACGGTAGAACGCTCAAATAAACACAATACAGGAAAAACTTCTAGGAAAATAGAGTTTTCATTTTATTTTCTTTTAACAAACAAAATACAGCATCAGTATAATTGCTGTATTGGAAAAAACTCTGTCGTAGGACACCCGATGTAAGCGACTCACTCTTTACTTTATGTCGTACAGCCAATGATGCGAGTTTCATCGCCATGTTAGTTTTTTTTACTTTTTGGTCTCGATTCCAAAATGCTTCAAAATGTAAGAAAAATTAACTACTCCTAAAAGCTTGCATGAACTGACTCTACACTCAAACTTAATAGAGACCTCTCAAGCGTACTACATACAAACGAAGTTTGATTCTTATTTCCACTTATTTCAATTTTAACCAAAATTCAATGCTTTTCGTGTTTTTGACAACTTCTAGACATTAATAACTTGTCAAAATACATAATTATGTGGTTTCAGAGTTTACGTAATTTTGGAACTCAGGTACATAATAATGTACCTACTTTCTAGAGCATAAATATCTATAAAAAAATATTGAGTTTTATGTCATTTGTATGAGATGTGCTAGGGCACATAAACGCAAAACGACGTATAAATACGATCTAAGAAGCGATGCTGATACGTGACAGTTGAACTAAATGCCCCACTTCGTTCATAACATTAAGCAGACACAATGTTTAATATTCTAAGTAAACACAATCCAAGTTGCAGCGAATTTAAACACAATGTTTAAACAAGGACCCATGTACAGTGTACACAGCGCGAATATTACTGCAATCCAACTACGAGTATAAATGCGCAGTAAAAGCTTTTAGGAACTTTTATTTCCAGTGGAATAATAAGTAGTGTAAGCTGAACACTGCGTTTTGTATAAAAAGTAAAAGTATAACTTTTCTCTTAATTTGCCGCTCCTTTTGAAAGTAAGAAGTGCTTTTGGTCTGATTGTGAATGTTTTCAACACTGCATTGAGAAACTAATTTGAGTTCAAATTCCACTTCTTTTCTCCACTCTTATTACAAGTTAGAATACTATAATATACCTACTTTTACTATAAGTTAGATTAGAGTATTCTCTAACTAGTGGGAGTAGTTAGAATGCTACACCTATACTGTAACAAATAAGTTTACGTTTGTATTAATTCGTTGCGGATAGTAATGGGATTTTTGACACCATTTAGAACATTTCTTGCGGAAAGTTTATTAACAGGTAAAATAATAAATCTCTCTGGAAATCTGGAGGGGTTACTATAAAAACCAACTTTACTTAAGGTTTGGTATCTAACCTGATGGTAAGTGACGATGCAGTCTATGATGGTAGCGGGCTAATTTGGAGCGGGTATAGCAGTAGGTATACATTCATGCTATACCCCTAATGGTGTTCTACTCGCCATCGTGTCGGAACGCTAAATCTCTTGGCGGCACGTCTTTGACGGTAGGGTGGTAACTAGCCCCGGCCATAGCCTCCCACCAGACCAGATACAATTCAGAAATTATAAATACTCAAATGCCCCCACCGGGAATCGAACCCGAGACCTCCCAGTTATAAGACCACAGCGCTCGCTACTACGCCAGGGAGGTCGTCAAAACTAATTCACATTCCATTTGAAAAGCTATTATTATGTAGTGTGTTGGATGCGGGATAAAACAATGCAAAGGGCATTAAATCATTCCTAACGGGCCATTTACGCGGGACGTGTCAAGCGGGAACATGTTGGGGATATGGGGACATGATGGGGATACAAGTGACAAAAACAGATCCCACACACAATATATGTCTGACGAGTGTAATGCCTCGTCACACTGACAGCGTTTTAACAGCAGGATAAAAGCTGTTTTACCTACCTATGGACACTTGCTGAAGCTTTATTTAAAAAAAATATACGCGACGATTTGAGAACTTCCTCTTTCTCTCGTCGGTTGAAAATACTGGAAACATATGAAATTGGTGTTACAGAAGAACCTTAGAGATATCTAGGAGAGATTAATCAAAAAATGAAACAGTAGGTATTTTAACGTATCCAAAAACGGGATACTCTTCTAATAGCGAATAAAAACAGCAAATTAAATTATCTGACTCATATACTTTGTGGTTCCATATTTAAACTGCTACAATTGATCATCAAGGCAAGATATGGGGCAGCAAAGGCAGAAAAAAAACATACGTGAATTAAAAAACTTACGCCAACGGTTCATACAGAAACGCATACAAATGTCATCCAAATATCACACTGTATGTCGCTTTGGTGTACCTGCACTAGGATTAAACCAGCCGACTGAATAATATATTAGCTCAAGAATCTACTAGATCATTAATTTTAATAAATGGAAGAGATTACGACACGCAACATTAAGGATTTAGAGATAATTCTGGAGTTAGTAAATAAATTATCTGTGTTATTGCTTTCCGTAACTATAACAAAGCAATTATCCAATAAGATTTAATTAATCTGCGAGTAGTGCAGTAAATTCTTCAGTGCCACGCTGACAGGTATGTGTATATATGTACAGTACACGCTACACAATGCAAGCTCTGATTAATGACCGGTAGGATATTGCACGTCCCAAGTCTGAAACTTCCTTACACGGGGCTGTCATTTACTTCACGGAAAATAAGTATTTTTAATTAATCTTGTAGAAAATACCACCATTTTTAAACATTATATTATATACCTATAGCTGTATAATTAAGACTAAAAATTGTAAGTAGTTCTTTGTAATAAACTTTTTAATAAAATATTTTGCAACAATTTTAGCTACACTATACACCGTTGACGGGTGGCATTTTCAAATAAAAATTCTACACACCCGCGTGCCTCAGAGAGCATGTTAAGCCGTCCGAATCAATTCTGCGCTTGATATTTCTCCGGTCGTATCTGATTAAACTATGAGAGTGAAGGCATAGAGAGTGCAGGTATATTTGCACTGTACTTTATATTACTTTCTTTGGCTAGTGTTCGTTGATCTCCTATAACATTCTAAGTTAAAAATATTGACTGCGCAAACTAGAAGTAAACTTGGGTAAAGGGAAGTGATGAATGGTGATGGTGGAAAAAAATCTTAACTTTTGTCAGTTAAGATTTTTTTTTTTCACTTTATTGCACAACATAATCTTACCAAAAGGTTGGATCCACCATTCCATTTATCCAAGTTTACCTTTTTTATACTTATGATAGCCTAGCATCCATTTTCTCATTTTTCCACACGCATAGCACTAGATGAATTGGGTTGAGGCAGCCATGTCCAATATGGACTAGCGCTGTACTTTATATGTCCAATCAAAGTTTACTCGCTTCAATATATTAGAATTTGAGCCCAAGCGACTTCAATTAAACTTTACATAATGAACTTGTGACCAATCTATTGAAACGATATTTAACTACGATCTATTCACATTATTATGAGGTAAAGTACATGCTTACCCTACCCGTACCCTACCCTACCCTAACCTATCCTACCCTACCCCTTACCCTAGAAACCAAAACCAACAGACCTCAACGAGTCGCAAAGCTGAAGTGGAAATGGCCGGGGCACATAGTTCGAAGAAGTAATGTTCGTTGGGGATGTAAACATAAGTTGCAAATTCAGAAAACAAAGATCGTAAAACAAGCAAGAAATCTTGACTGTCTGAATTTTAATGAACCTGAAGTTCAAAACAAATACTCAAATCGTTTAGGGACACCCATTCAGTTTGTTGCTGACAATGAAAAGGGTCTATCCAAGATTTCGCAGGAGAAATATCACATTCGAATAGATTTTAAGGACATCAGCATAGAGTTCAAAGTAAATTAGTTTATGAATCAATTCGTGTCAGTAGGCGCTGTCAATATTTATTTTGTATTAAAAATTGAATTGGTTTTAGTACTATCTGGCATCATGGCAATAGGAAGTGTCTTATTATATTATGTTCTTTCAATTCACGACGGCACGTCGCTCATAGTTGTATGCGTGTCGTGCCTGTATAAGTGTGAGCGAGAGCTTGCTCGCGCCTGACCACTTCCACCTAGGCTCCTGACAGGCACACACACTGGGATTGGATCCCCGAACCTCCCGAAAAGTCATAACCACTAAGCTATTACCGCTGCTGTATTATTCTGCGTGCGATTGTGTTAATATTTTCATTCTATCTCTGCCCAATTTTATTCGTCGGAATGCGGAGAAAGCATGATGTTACATTATTTCCCGAGGGAGCTTTGAATACAACTGTACATCACGCAATGGATACCAAGGGGCAAGGATAGGCCTTTGTACCCGACGACAGAAGGGTAGTGTTTACAATTATGCCTGTTTATATAGGCATCTTCACTTTCCATCAGGAGTAATAGTGGACAAGCGTGTACCTATAATGTATTAAAAAAAATGTTCCGGAGTTATGTGGGTTTAACCAGTTAAATATCACACGCTTCAACGGTGAAGGAAATATCATGAGGAAATCTGCACGCCTGCGAGTTCTCTATAATGTTCTCAAAGGTTTATAAAGTCTACCAATTCGCTTTAGGCTAGCGCAGCGTGGTGAACTACGGCTTGTCTTTTTTTTTTTATTCGATGACAAGATAGCCCTTGACTGCGATCTCACCTGATGGTAAGTGACGATGCAGTCTAAGATGGTAGCGGGCTAACTTGGAAGGGGTATAGCAGTGTAAATTCAACCCATACCCCTAATCGGTTTCTACACGTCATCGTGCCGGAACGCTAAATCGCTTGGTGGCACGTCTTTGACGGTAGGGTGGTAACTAGCCACGGCCAAAGCCTCCCACCAGACAAACCTTATAACCTGAGATGAGACTTGCGTCGAGTATTAATTAAGTGGGTTACTCAAATTATCAGTAAGTAGCCAATTACTCTGAATATAACGAGCAATACCTCTCAGAATATTTAATTAGCGAGAATTCATTACCATAATATAATATTAAAGAGCTGGTTGTTATGAATGATATTAATTATAATTTAGTGAAGGGGCATATAGCGCCCTGCCCCTGAAAAATCAATGGGATTTTGCACCAAGTGCAAAATTGACATTTTGTAATTTGTTTGCAAAAGTGGCATCCGTATTATCTTATGTGCTAATGATATAAATGGTTTTTAAAATTTCTCGGAAACCTTTTGGTTTTTTCCGATATAAAACGTAGAGTTTGTCATTCTCGGACCTAAAATGTAGCCATGTATATAAATATAAAAAAAAATGTATTTCTACCGTATGTATTTTTAATTTCTTGTTCTAACTTGGAAAGATTATGGCAGTGTACATTCGCCATCGTGCCGGAACGCTAAATCGCTTGGCGGCACGTCTTTGACGACAGGGTGGTAACTAGCAACGGCCAAAGCCTCCTACCAGACCAGACCAGAGTCAATTCAGAAATTATAAATTACCAAATTGCCTCCACCGGGAATCGAACCCGAGACCTCCCGATTATAAGACCACAGCGCTCACCACTGCGCCAGGGAGCTCGTCAAAAATGGTAATAAGCAATTTTCGATCGTCAAAATACTTTCATTTTTATTATAATAAGTATCTAAAAATATGATATCAATTGTAGGACCTGAGACGAATGATTGTTGACTGTGAAATTCAAAGAACTACAACATTTACATACAGTTTGAAGTCAAAAAGACAAAGCGAGCGGAAAAGAATACTTTCCGTTGAAGAATACGCTTCAAAACAAAGCACCACTTCAGTTTGTTCTGAAATGAAATATTTCTCTTGTTAAGGCTTGATCACACTTAACGCGTGGCGGCAGCGAATATAATGTACGATTCAGAATAGATACAGCGCGTCGAGAGCAGCGGCTATATTTTAAAGAAAATTGAAATCTAAAATGAAGGTACATAATATTAAATGTATACATACAACAAATTATTTCTTTCACATTAATAGTATTTAGGCAAAAGTTTATATGTGTGTGCGTATGTTTGTTATTCTTTCAAGCCACGACGAATGAACCGATTCGGCTGAAATTTGGAATGACATAGCTCGTACACAGGAATAACACAGGCTACATTTCATCCTGAAAAATTAAACAGTTCCCGCGAGAATTAAAAAACCTTAGGCCACTTGGACGAAGTCGCAATCATCATCTAGTTTGACATATAAAAAAGCTCTAACATTCCCAAATTATCGTCAAATTATACTTTTCAAGTTTCTTTATAGCAGTGTGGCTAATCCAACGCGTTGCGTTTTACGAGTATGTTGCTAAAAGTTTTGAAATTATGTCCCGTATAAACTTCGAGTAATAAACCAACTTAATACTCAAAGCTTATAAAGTGTATTTGTGATACAAGTATGTGCGCTTTCGTAGCATAGTAGTCCCTACGCAAACACTGCAATACAAACATTTGGTACTATTCCGTGTACACTTCAAACTGCAGTCATGCGTTTTATTTTATTTGTCCAAGCCTTTATATCTGTGATTCTTTCGAATAAAACCTAACTGGGTATTTTAAGTCCGTATTTAGCCTTTGAATCTTAAGAGCTTTTACAGGTCTATTTTTATAAGGAGTTTCTTGAGATTTATTTTTGTAGGAAATATCTACAGAATTTTATTTTCAACATAGTGTTCGGACCGGGTAGTAAAGTATTTTGTTAACCTCTTTGATCTGTGAAAACCTAGTACAAATCTGTACTAATATAATAAAGTGGAAGAGTTTGTTTATTTGAACGCGCAAATCTCTGGAACTATCAGTCGGATTTGAAAAATTCTTTTTGTATATGATAGCCCAATTCTTGAGGAAGGCTATAGGCTATTCAATATTTCGGTACGACTCTTAGAAGCCGAGCAAAAAGAAAAAATAGTGCGGGCGAACAATGCGATGCGGTAAGTCGGTGGTCGAGGGCGGTCACCCGACGAGAACCGAACAAGAACCGAACCGAAGGTTATTTATTAATCCGCAAGATCAAGCAAAGCGTTCTCACGGGGCTTTGATCGCGGGGTTATTAAAAACTAAATCCACGCGGACGAAGTCGCGGGCAACAGCTAGTTTAAATATAATAATACTTAGGTACTAGGGGTCTAAGGGTCTATTAAATAAATAAGCCAAGTAAAGGATGGGTCATAATGATGAATAATAAAATATAATTTTTCATTTTTATTTAATTCTTATTTCCCGACTGCGGCAAACTTAAAAGGAGGGTTATGTTTTTAGCAGTCTATGTATGTGACTAATTACGAATGCTCCACCGTAGCTTATAAAGTACTGAGCCAATTTTGATGAATGACGTTTCAGTAGGTTTCAGTCGATTCGTTATGATAATACGGGTGGCATGGGCTTTATTCTGGCAAAAAACACAACACACATACAAAATCATTATGACAGATGCTATATCTAATTTTCCATAGTAGAGACTGGTGTTACAGTTTTTAAACTTTTGTCCTTGTTTCAGAAAAAGATTCCATTATCGCAACTATATAATATTGTTTTTGGCCATAAAATGACAGACAGTATCGTGTAAATGACGCATAAAATGGACGCACGACTTGATGGATCACAGTTTATTATGTTTTACGAGTGGCCTTTGATAGATAGTAGACACTGGATAAGCTTACCCCCTCTTTTCCCCTCTGTCACTCTCCCCCTCTATCCTATAAATCTATAAATCAGCTTTTAGGTCGAAGCAATTTTTGTCATAAGTGCACTTAGTATGTTTATGTAAGTTGATCCTTTTATAACGATAACTTGAGCCATGACAATCTAATTCAGGGAAGGTAAACCTTTTAATTTTACAGAAACGCTCGTTCATATTTCCTTCAACTCAGTGAGGTAAGTTAGTTAACGAAGCTAAGGTAAATAATTGGAAGTTTCTGAGCGACAAGCATACAACGAAGCGAAAATTGTCAACGGATAAATTCGATTGGACTGTGCTTAGATTTCGGTATAACTCAACGAGCACTTTCCTGCATGGAGTTTCCAGCCAACATCTATTAGGTTACATTGGAATTAGGTTGTAGACGTTACAGTAAAGATTTTTGTAATACTGTAATAGTGTTTTCAGTGCAAAGGTTCGCAAAGGAACAAGTTGAACTCCCTTATTACGAGCAATTATTAAATAATATAATAAAGGTTTTCCGTTCATAGTATTGTTTACGGCACAGCTTGATTCAATCCATTATCTTTACGAGTTTCATCCGAAAATTCAGTTGTTTGAAATAGGGTCGATTTCGCGCCATGATTTATATGGGGATTACAATTTTATTGTGTTTAAGCACAGATGTACGGAGTTTTTATTGCTTTACTTCACTTTACAACGATTAAGGTTTATTTATATGAGTTTCGGTTATTTTCCCATTGTTGGTACAGCGGTGAGCTCAGTGTCTTATACTGGGATCAATTTAATCTAAGCTAATCTAAGTCAGCCAGAGCTGTCCCACAACTGGGCAAAGGCCTCCCTCCGATCTTTCCATTTCTCCCTGTTCTGTGCCTCGGTGGGCCACTCAACTACTTTAACCAATTTACCACGCCATCATCGTCTCGGCCTACCACGTTGGCCACGGCACGTTGGTCCAGAAAGAACCAGATTTAGCCAACAAGTCATCTGTCTAACGATCCGTTTCGATACCACGTGAATTGCCCTGGCTTTAACCAATGTTATCGCAGTACCAACAAATCCGAGCCGGTACAATGTCACGTTAACTGGTCTGGTCTGGCTTTAGCTAATGTTGTTACTACAATATGTACCGGCAAATCAGTACCGATACAATTCCGCGTGAAGGGTCTGTTCTGGCTTTAACCATTGCTAGTTATCTACCATATTACAATAAGGGCTTATCACTTCCCCAATCTAAATGAACCAGCAGCTATTTAAAGATGAGTCTGGTAAAACAAATTTTAATTTCCCCCACAATTGTAGACCAGCGGCACTTCATTTCCATTTACACAATCGTGCTGAAATGTGTTTTTCGAAGTGAGTTCGCAAGAAAAGTTTAATTAAATTTCATGTATATGCAAATGTTGACGGTTTGCATGATATTTTGCACAGATTTCCACGAACTGTAATAACTGGTGTGTACTGTACCTAACCATTGGGTGTAATAGGTATTAACGGCGGGGACAATTTGGAAATTTGTAATTTCTGAATTGTCCCTGGTCAGGTCTAGTGGGAAGATATTTTGGCTTCGGCTACCTCCCTACCGTCAAATGTCGATACAAATACTGTTTAAAAGCTGTTTAAAAAGAGAAGTAACAAAGAGTAATTATAATTTTAAGAATTATAATTAAATCTATATTTATCTATCTATCTATCATCATCATCAGAAACCCAACAACGGCTTACTATTGAGCGTAGGTCTCCTGTCAGAGAAGGGTCATAGTTCATCCAATGCGAATTGGCAGACTCCACGTACTTTCGAGAACATTTGAGAGAATTCTCAGGCGCGTAGGTTTCCTTACAATGTTTCCCTACATCGTTGAAGCAGCATAGCTCTGAAAAGTCGGAGGTGCGTGCCCGGACTCGAACCTGCAACTTTCCGAACAGGAAACCACAGTCCTAACTAATATAGGCTATCACTGCTTTTATGTATCTATCACACTTCATAAAATTTTGTGTAATTAGATTAGAGAAATAAAAAACTTTTTTATCAGAATCACTCAAGGTTTGGGATACTTTCGACCCAGGGGTAATAAATTACGAGTACAAGCCCAGTGCCAGATGCTTTCACGAACAGTTTTTACTTCTTGCGATAACTTTTCTTTATGAGGGCTCTAGAGATTTGTGACGCGATGTACGCCCTTGATTCAATATTGTACTCGTAGTTTGGGACACTTTAAGTTTACCTAACATCCAGTTCTCCGTGTAGAATTAGATATAAACATACATATATACCCATTCGCACATAGGAAAGGCGTTTTATTTATTCGGTTACAGTTAGCCCTTTATAAAAATCTCACCTGCATAAGTAGTAACGATGCGTAGTTAAAATTTTTAAAATGAGATAGATGCAGTTGAACTACTGTGTAAATAAAGTCTCACTAGTTAAACGGTTGTACTAGTGGGACTGAGTTCCTTGAAGAGGTTTAATTAAACCACGTGGCGGCACGTCTTTGCTGGTGGAATGGTAACTAGTGATGGCTGAAGCTTCGCAAAGCAGAAACAATTAAGGATTAAAAAATTCCCAAATTGCCCCTGCCGGAAATCGAACGTGAAACTTCCCACTTATAAGACTACAACGCTGACCACTGCAACAGAGGTCGTTGTAAAGTTGTTCCTAATTTTTTTTAAAGAATATTAAGCTGAACTTGTATAATACTCTTCTCTCCAAATAAGCGAAAAGATTTTTTTAGCAGTGGATATGACAATAGTGCAACGGGTGGGAATCAAACCGTTGACCCTTAAGTTTCTTGTGCTAATTATTCTATAAAATCCCTACCTTTAGAATATGTAGCTAAAACTGTACCACAAAAATAAATTCAAAAGCAAAATGATATAAAATAATTTTATCTTAAGAACTAACAAGAAAAGTATGTAGGTTGGTGCAAAAAAGGTTTTGTAACATAAATATACGCCCTAATGACTTTTGTACTTATCATGGAATGAAATCACCGACCCGTGTCCGATGTTGTGGCGTAGGCCCATCGTTACTAAAATATGAGAAACAAACTGCCAAAGTCATCTTCAAGCATTTTCACAATTTTTTGCTTCTATGGAACTAATTTAGATACGGTATCTTAATTATTTCCACAGAGGCTGAAAGTATTTTTGCGTGAAAGAAATTGAATCGGCTTTCCAAAAGCAGATGTCACATTTTTTCAACATTTCGCGTCAAACGCTTAAGCCTGGAAATACACGTCCGGTTTTTTCATCCGATTGTCTGATCCGGTAGCCTGATCAGGCTACCGGAAGGCGTTGAAGCCATTACTTTGTATGAACAGTCAATACACGTCCGATCCGGTGGCCGGATCGGACGTCCGAGTCGGAAACGGGCGCGAGGCGTTTCCGATTTTACTGTCGGTCCGGTTGCCTGAAGGCGCGGTCTACATACTTCTAGTATGAGACAAAATAGACATCCGGTTACTCCTTCCGATTTTGCCAGTCAGGGTTCTCAACTTAGGGCTTTTAGCCCCAAATTTAGGGTGGAATTATGCTTATTGGTATTTTTTTAGGGTTCAAAAAAATTTAGGGCTATTTTTAGGGGCATAAATAAATTTTCAAGCGTCACATAATTGACTGACCAAAACGAGTAAATAAAGCAAAACGTCTACGGTATTCCGGAATAATATGCTTAAAATCGTTTTATAGCTAAAGCGTTTTGAAAATATTTCAATACATTAGCGTTGAACACGCTTTTTCGATAATATATACCTAATTCCTTTTTCATTTTAAAACGTGATGGTGGAACGTTACTTTTACTCCATCTCCAAAAAATGTTACAGTTATAATGTAAACATATTGTATGACTATAAGAATTCCGAATAATGTAATTAAAATTAAGTTATATTATTTTTATTTACCTCAATAAAACGGGAAACTTATTTAAACATTAGCCTTGAATGGTAACAAGATACAGGGTTTTTTTTGGGGCTTTTGAATATTGCATTTAGGGTTATTTCATGTTGATGTTAGGGCTAATTTTTTTTAGGAGTTGGTAACCCTGTTGCCAGTTGAATCTAGCGCTGACACTGTGTGGACGCCTAGTTGTGGTTCGAATAATGGGCGAAAATTATGAAAAAAAATAAAAAAATAATAATAAAAAAAATTCATAATAATAAAATTATTATTAAGTATTATGAATTATTTTGGATGTTTTAAATAGAAATGACTCTCAGTAAGTCTTGTCAAATTGATTAGATGAATCCAATAGCGACGTTTTTTCTTCTTTCTCTTTCCTCTCTTTAAAATTTCTGTGGTGGCGTAGTGTGGTGCGGGTTGTTACGTTCCCTCAAATATGGTTGAGCGAAGCAATGGCTGGATCCTGCGTCATGCTCGTGAACGGGTGCCACCAACGGGAATGGGTCTGCTTTTGCCTGCCTGTCTTAACATGCATTGGATTGTTTTGCATTTTTGAAACTTTATTGTGGAAACACTGTATACATAGCATAGTTTTGTTACCTATTGTAAAAAAAATTTTTTTTGAAAAGAGCGACCGCCGAGTTTATTGCTGGCTCTTCTCGGTAGGAACGGCATTCCGAACCTGTGGTAGATTCATTGACGATTCAAAAGTACTTGTAAAAGTTTATTTGAATAAAAAATATTTCTATTTCTATTAACTCGTCATCCATCTTCTTTTCTTCTGCTTTGCTCCAAAGGCAAGCACTCGGGATGATAGCTCGGGAACGACTGAGTTCAGAAAAAGCCTGACGGAAAAATCGGATGTGTATCGAGTAAATACGATCCGGTTGCCTGATCAGACAATCGGAAACAAAATCGGACGTCTATTGCCAGGCTAAGCCTGGAAATACACGTCAGGTTTTTTCATCCGATAGTCTGATCCGGTAGCCTGATCAGGCTACCGGAAGGCATTGAAGCCATTACTTTATATGAACATTCAATACACGTCCGATCCGGTGGCCGGATCGGACGTCCGAGTCGGAAACGGGCGCGAGGCGTTTCCGATTTTACTGCCGGTCCGATTGTCTGAAGGCGCGGTCTACATACTTTTAGTATGAGACAAAATAGACATCCGGTTACTTCTTCCGATTTTGCCAGTCAGGGTTCCCAACTTAGGGCTTTTAGCCCCAAATTTAGGGCGGAATTTTGCTTATTGGGATTTTTTAGGGCCCAAAAAATCTAGCGCTGACACTGTGTGGACGCATCGTTGTGGTTCGAATATTATGAAAAAAAATAAAAAAAAAAATAATAAAATAAAATTTGGTTTATTTGTTTATAATATATAAGATATGTAATAATAATACTTAATCTATACTATTATAATAAAGAGGGAGCGCGAATTTTGTGAGTTTGTATGTATGTCCGGAGCAAACTTTGAAACCACCGCACCTTTTTCAAAAATTCTTTTACCAATTCAAAGGTACATTATTCCAGATGGTTATAGGCTATATATTATGCGCAAAAAGTATTATGGCTAGATATTATGTGCAAATTTGTTAAGGAAGTCGGAAATTTTTTTGAATCTTAAACGTTTTCAAGGCGTGCGCTGAGTCATATACTGCTATTGGATGAAAATGATGTACGGGTGAATTGTTCCTCTTAAAAAGTTCTAAAAAAAAGTCCGCGATAGCATATGTCTATCTTCTAAGAATAATTTACAGTGACCATTTCTATCTTTCAAATTTTGATTAAAAATAATGAATTATTTTCGAAGGTTCTTTAACCGATGCGATGTCAATCTATATCTAAATAAATATGTTTATTATCGTAAGTATTTAGTTTAGAACATATTTGCCCTTTACACTATACAATTTAAATAAATATCATAGGAGTTATCGGAAAATTAAATTAATGTGTGTCG
Organism: Hipparchia sbordonii; assembly: GCA_038048805.1. NCBI lineage: Eukaryota > Metazoa > Arthropoda > Insecta > Lepidoptera > Nymphalidae > Hipparchia > Hipparchia sbordonii. Next base: position 4,934,763 of record CM076115.1, on the reverse strand, counting down.
GCCGGCGCGGGGGCGGTGCACGGCGGCGAGTTTCGGCGCGGGAGATTCCTCTGGTTCCTGCGGTGATTTTATTTACAATCGTCTCCTATAAGAAGCTCTGTGCGATCAATCCCGTAAAAACAAATATGTATTTAAATTTTCAACCCGGACGAAGTCGGCGCGGGCTTCTAGTATAATATAAAACTAAATACTAAATTAAAACTAAAACGTAAATAACAAAAATAAAAGCGAAGATAAATGCGTATTCTGGGTCAAAATCACATATTCCTTTGTCTCCAAAATAACAAAAGGTTACGTTCCTTGCATAAACAATAAAATTAAGTTACCTGACTTTTGCTTTTTTGGCTTAATTATTTAAATAAAAAATTCTTCCATTCGCTTAATAGATACAAAATGAACAAAACCTTCCTTAAAAAAAGTTCCATTAGTAATAAAATTCTCAAAAACTAAGACAATCGTTTGGCAGACTTGGCTCCCATCTTTTGAGCATTTAAGCCAAACGCCCTAAACTCCCATCAGACAAAACTCGAAACGATTAGACGATATCAGACCAGTCGCAGGGAGCCACTGGATGTAGAGGGCGCAAGAACGAGGCCTGTGGAAGTCCATGCAGGACACCATTTGTTCAACAGTGGACGTCTATCGGTTAGTAAATAAGAAAATGTGTAGATGGTGTGTAGAAACCGATTAGGTATGGGTTGAATTTACACTGCTATACTCCTTCCAAGTTAGCCCGCTATCATCTTAGACTGCATCGTCACTTACCATCAAGTAAGATCGCAGTCAAGGGCTATCTTGTCATCGAATAAAAAAATTAAAAAAAAATGTTTTAAAGCTAAAAAGCCTACACAAAACAAGAGTTTAGTTTTATTACCTACAGAATTTCATGTAAGGATTCCAAAATTGTGTCTCCTTCAAAATTAGTAAATTCATCAAAGAAGCCGCAAATAGTCCTCTGAAATATTCAGCCCCATACATCAAGCCGTCACACCGACACTCAACGATTATTATCATTCTTACCAGTACGACCCTAGAGGGCTTAACGTTAACAACACTTGTGTTAAGAGTTGGTTAGGGACAATTTGGGCTTTGTTTCTTTTATAGGTTTAACAATTTTGTATGTTAAATTGTTTTAATTGGATAAAGTTATTTTATTTAATACCAACCTTCCTGACGACCTCCCTGGTGCAATGGTGAACGCTGTGCTCTTATGACAGGGAGGTCTCAGGTTCGATTCCCGGCGGGGCAATTTGGGAATTTATAATTTCTGAATTTTCTTTGTAGCTAGTTACCACTCTACCGTCAAAGAAGTGCCGTTAAGCGATTTAGCGTTCCGGCACGATGGCGTATAGAAACAAATTAGGGGTCTAAGTTGAATGTACACTGCCATACCCCTTCCAAGTTAGCCCGCTACCATCTTACTCTACCGCCGACTTACTGTAAACCACATTTTTACCTAAATTGAGTTTTTATTATAAACGGTATTTTAAACTATATAGAACCAAGGTACGTCGACATTTCCTACGAAAATAACGTAATATATTTGAAGTTAATATGTTACATTCCCGGGAAATCTCAACATGACCCAGTTACGTATCAGTTAGATGCAATCAATTCAGCCAATCACCACAATTGAGACTATTGCAATGATTCATGCAGCTTTTATGGAATCAACCATGTAAAGTCAAGGATGTTGATTCTCTAAAAATCATTTCATCACCGGCCCGTTATTGGTTAAAATGCATTGATGCAGCAAGAACGCCATAAATTCAGCCAATCAGAAGCCATTGCGATCGTTACTCTGATGCAATCATTTTTAGAGAATCGACTCACAGTTCAGTTATTAACTCTTTTACAACCCTTTTACAATATTATTATAGAATTTCGGTATAAATAAGTATAAAGTAATTCCTAAGGGATTAGTGGCCATTTCAAAACACGTTCTGCGTTGAGAGAAGGATTATTATTATCTAAACAACTAATCTCATCTATCTGCTCGAAATTAATCCTTAATTCCCTGTAATACGGAACATATTACGGTATCGTTGGACTTGAAATTTTAATTGGAACATTGCTCAAGACGGATTAGTTTGCAATTGGACCTCTGGTATCTGCAGTGATGCTTATCTTCCCACAATTCCCTATGGTAGGATTTGCGGGAAATTCTCAATAAGCAAATAATGGATTATCCCTAATAATCTATACATCTTCTATCTTAAGCTGAGAGATGACCAGCGCCCGGTAGTGAGTCAGCGATGTTTTGAAGCAATAATGACTAGATTAATCTATACATCTGCTGTACATATAAATAAAATTGAAGTGTCTATTTGTAATATATCAAAATAACAGCTTTTTAATATTATTGGATTTGGAATTTAATTATTAGGGTATGTGTATTGTGTAGTCTATGCATATTAATCACGCCTACAAATTTTTAAAATAAAATTTTGAAAACAATTATTTCTCCTGCACCAGCCAAAAAATACAAGTAACATCAGGATGAAAGAGTTTTTAAACACTCTCTGCTTTATAACTTCCCCCCCTTCACAAAATAGTAGAGGTGCGTTAGCCTAATTTCACTTTAACAGTGAAACTGTTAAGTAGCTTCTCTTTAATCTTGCACGAAAACAAAAATGAGACATTTTTCCAACTTTCTTTTGAGATGCTGCTTCTTGAGGAATGAAAGCTGAAAAATAATGATTACTCGAAACATCCAAGATATCCATGTCAAAAGACTATTGTAATGACGAACTGAGGTGGAGGTATTTTATTAATGTAATGATGGTAAAAGTGGTAGAATTCTGGGTACCTAATAAAAATTGTACTTTATTAACTTACGTTATAAAGTGAAATATGTATTACTAAGAAATTTTACGAAAATATGCCGGGTGTTCGGAAAATATAAGAAAAATTACAGGTACAAACAAGTACAAAGTGAATTAAGAAAACCAATAATGGTAATTCTATTATTATTATTAATATTATAAATGCGAAAGTTTGGATGTATGGATGGATGTGTGTTACTCAATTACGCCGCAACGACTGAATCGATTTGGCTGAAATTTGGCATAGAGATTATTATAGTCTGGAATAACACATACTTTTTATCCCGGAAAATAAGAGAGTTAAGAGAGAGATGATATCCAATTACTTAAAATGCACATAACTCAAAAAAATTAGAGGTAGGTAAGTGCCTGAGATATTTCAGAAACAAGAAACCCAACGCAAGAAAAAAGAAAACCGGAGTCTTAAGGCCGCTCATTTTTACACGAGTTACTTTAACAAAGGGAGATTATAAATGACTTCCATTAATCTTCATTGTGCCTCCCGTCTAGTCTTACCACTATTAAGTATTCTGTGGTCTCACGTTTGGGTCTTACGCTTAGTTTGTTATCTGAATTCCAGGCATCGGAAAGGCGCCTTGAGAGTAAATTATGGCTGGCTGTCTGATCTTACAACGTGTCATACCTAAAGTACAATGACTAAGTACCTAGGTATAAATGTATTTGTTTCTATTTAGAGTTCCGTATTCGGATAGCGTAGTGGTTAAAACTTCCGAATTCTACCTCTAACTTTTCAAAATTTTGTACTTTTTTACGGTTCCGAATAAAAACGGAATTCCTTGTTGTGCTTCTCTCTCTTTTTTTTATTCGTTGACAATGAATTTGATGAATATTTTCGGAGAAGGAGGACGCAACTCTTCAATGAATAAGAACATATCGCTCGTGATCGTGTGATCGATGTGTACCTACTTAGGCTTTTAACAATGCATTTTTTATTCGGTGACAAGATAGTCCTTGACTGCGATCTCACCTGTTGGTAAGTGACGATACAGTCTAAGATGGTAGCGGGCTAACTTGGAAGGGGTATGGCAGTGTACATTCAACTTATACTCCTAATCGGTTTCTACACGCCATCGTGCCGGAACGCTAAATCGCTTGACCGCATGTCTTTGACGATAGAGTGGAAATTAGCCACAGCCAAAGCCTTCCACTAGATCAGACCAGAGATAATTCAAAAATTATACTCGTTTATTCCCAACTTGACCCCGCCGGGAATCGAACCCGAGACCTTCCAGTTATAAGACCACAGCGCTCACCACTGGGCCAGGGAGGTCGTCAAAGGCATAGTTCATAGCATGTACATATTACATACATAAGCTCTATTCGGCATCTTAATATTTTTTTAAGGAGTAAAATGTAAAAAAAATTTTAGATTTTCAGAATAATTCTTAATGAGTTCTGGTCATTTTTGTGAAGTAAGTTTGTAGCCCGCGTGACTAATTACACAACTGTGATAACTCTGTAAGTATGCCTACTTAATAACTAGCTAAATATTAAAATAACATTTGTGAGTATGATTAAGTAACGTATCAATAAAACCGCCGAAAACATTAGCTAAGACTAGTTGCGTTCCATTTCCGCCATATTTCCATAGAAAAAATCCGTGATATTCCTCCACAGCCCGTAAAGGGCAATACGTGCGCGAATACGCCAAATACACAAATCATCAACACACATAACTCACCGGAATCTGGCACATAACACTTCAAAAAAAATCAAATAACAATTCTAATTATTATTCCGTGACGTAAAATATTACGTAATTTTTTTTTTAGTGGAACGTAAACGTAAAAAATAGTTGAATACGTACGCGCGCGGTCGTTCTCGTTCCGTGTGCGACGCCACCCCGGTCGGGAGGCGAGTTGAGTCACGAGTGAACGCCGGGGCCGCGCGCCCGCCCTTATACGTCCGCCCTAACCCCAGCGAAGGCGGTAGGCGGATCTGTATAGAGCTGTTATCACATCACACTAATATTATAAAGCTGAAAGTTTGTATGTGTGTGTGTATGTTTGTTACTCCTTCACGCCTCAACGAATGAACCGATTTGGCTGAAATTTGGAATGGAGATAGTTCATACCCAGGATTAAAATATAGGCTATATTTTATCCCGGAACACTAATATTATAAAGCTGAAAGTTTGTATGTGTGTGTGTATGTTTGTTACTCCTTCACGCCTCAACGAATGAACCGATTTGGCTGAAATTTGGAATGGAGATAGTTCATACCCAGGATTAAAACATAGGCTATATTTTATCCCGGAAAATTACAGAGTTCCCATGGGAATTGAAAAACCTTGATCCACGCGGACGAAGTCACGGGCATCGTCTAGTCCCGAATAAACCATTCATATATTTATTAAAGACTAAATAATATCCGCGACTTCATCCGCATGGGTTCAGTTTTATAAATCTCGCGTGAACTCAGATTTTCCGGTATAAAAAGTAGCCTACGTAATACTTGGCTCCAAGTTATGCAAAAAATCATTTTGATCCATTGCTCCGTTGCGTCACATACATGTGTGCGTGTTTGAAGGACAAACCGACAAACAAACACTCTTTCGCATTTATAATATTAGTATTAGTAAGGATATTTGTAAGGATAGTAATATTAGTAAGGACTAATTTTTACTCGCGGCTTCGCTCCCACCGCGGATTAAGAGTAATCCGATTTTTCGATTTTTTAACTGTCCAGATTTCCATTTTTTTAAGCACCTCTGAGTTAGTGTGAACAAAACAAAAAAAAAAAATTTTCAGGTTTTCAGGCAGGCGATGGTTCAAATAAAGGTAGAATATTGGAGTCCCAAGGTGCTGGAGTGGCGATTTCGCACCAGAAAGCGAAATGTTGGCAGACCTTCCACCAGGCGGACTGAAGACGATGACTGGGAGCCGCTGGATACAAGTGACGCAAAACCCAGCCATTTTAAAGTCCATGCAAAACGTCCAGCAGAAGACGAATATTATCACATCACACTAATATTTTAAAGGCGAAAGTTTGTATGTGTGTGTGTGTATGTTTGTTACTCCTTCACGCCACAACGAATGGACCGATTTGGCTGAAATTTGGAATGAAGATAGCTCATAGCCAAAACTAACACAGGCTCATTTTATCCCGGAAAATTAAAGAGTTTCCACGGGAATTGAAAACTATAATCCTTGTATTTGATCAAAATGAAGCATAAATTTTTGTTTTTAAAGAATATATTAGCCCCCTCCAAATAAGCGAAAAGCTTGTGCTAACTTCTAGCATCTAGATACGACAATGGTACAACGGGTGGGGTTCGAACCTGCGACCTTTCAGTTTTCAGTCCGCACCTTTTAGCCGTTGGGCTATTGAGTCTTATAAATTAAACATTATTTTTAACATCCCCTTTTACAATATTAGTGTGATATATCATTTTATCAGCTCGCAGTGGTTCCTCTCGGTGCCATCTCTGTCACACCACCGCAGGTTGTCAACAAAATGTTATTAGTCCTCATCTACGCCACCGCCCGTCGGAGAAAAATTCCGAGAGCACTACAGCAACTTTAAACGAATGGCCCTCGTACCCTGACAAGTAGCCTCGAACTATCCCTACCAACTACCAAGTGACCCTTTATGTCAATGCCTCACCTAACTTTTTATATACGTAAGTTACAAAGCAATGATGTGTTAGGTATATAATTAGATCGTGATGATCGATATTTAAACTAATTGATTAAGGTTTTTTAATTCCCGCGGGAACTCTCTTATTTTCCGCGATAAAAAGTAGCCTATGTGTTATTTCCGAATATAATTTAATCTATCTATGTGCCAAATTTCAGCTAAATCGGTTCAGTCGTTGCAGCGATTGAGTAACAAACATCCATCCATCAATACATCCAAACTTTCGCATTTATAATATTAAATTGGATAGGATCTATTATGTACCAGATATGGGGTTCCGAACACTCACATTGTTCAACTGACATGCACAGTCGACCGTGCATTAGTTGTCAGTGGTATGAGCATGAGCATTGGTGACATACGAACGGGGCGCTATCTACGCGATAAACCTTTTTAAGGGTATCGTCAGTAAATGGTAGAACTTCACTCTAATCAAGTTGACCACCCTTGATCTAGGTTGGTTGATTAGGAAGAAAACTCCAATGAAAATGCAAAGACTAAAATTTTACGTAAGAGAAGTTAGTCATGCTGCATGCACTTGCAAAGACCATAAAGTAAAGCTACTGTAAATAAAGCAGCGTGTTTTGCTCTTTGAGTCTTCATCAATAAAAGCACCGAGTCATAACTTATCGGAGTCCGCTCGCCTTTAAAGATATTGAATTTGAAATTAGTTTTGACATCGCTCTTAGTACTACAAACAAGACTACAACACACTACGGTTAACCGCTGATATAGTTCTTTCAATTCACGAGGGCGCGTGGCTCATGGTTGTGTGCGTGTCGTATCTGTATAAGTGTGAGCGAGAGCTAGCTAGCGCCTGACCGCTCCCACCTAGGCTCCTGACAGACACGCACACTTACGAAATGTCCATGTACACGATGTAGCCACAAGTAAAGCTCACGCGCCCTCGTGAAATGCAAGAACTATATACCATAAATAGGGCCTGTATCACCAACGTAAAATTAATTTTATCCGATCGTGAAGATATTTTGATAATATTTTCAATACGAAAACGGTCAAAACGCCCAATTTATTCCTGGGACAAACGTCACTCAACGTTGGTAAAATCGGCACTTAATATTATAAATACCAAAGTGTGTTTATTTTTCGGTTTGTTCTTCAATCACGTAGAAACAGAGCAAAGAACAAAGTTTGTTTTTGCATGGGTATATTTTAGGACCTGGAAATGAATAAATTAAAAAATTAAATTAGTAAAAAAACTAAATTAAATTAGTAAAAAAACGCGAAGTTAAAAAGGCGAAATCTAATGATTAACTAATGACAAAATTCGCGGGCAAAACTAGGTATTAGAAACTTAGTTTGTCTGTCTGTCTGTCTGTTTGTTGCTTTTTCACGGCTCAATTGCTGAACAATCTTGATGAATTATGACACAAAGACATCATGCCTCCTGGGGACGAATACAGGACTCTCTTTATCCCGGAAAATTAACGAGTTCCCGCGGGATTTTTTAGCAATTTAAATCCTTACGATCGAAGTTACGTGTCGGATACACGTAGTTTTCTAGAATACTTGCGGTTATTCGCTACAACCGTCTGCGGATAATAACCGTAGTGCGTCTTAAACTTAATAGCTACTTGTTCTTAGCTTCTTCTTCAATGAAATTTAGTTAAAGCAATTTTCTTAGCTGAAGTTCCAGGAAAAGGAAAATTTTTCAATCTCGTTTCGCGGTGCGAGGTCGCCATTCGAACACCTGAAGACCCCAACGTCCAACGACATAATATATCTAATCGCATATTTACATCGTATACCTATATAATATTTATCTATATTACATCTTTATCTACATGTAAGAATAGGCCTCAATAGCGCAATGGTTAAAAGTTTGGATTGAAAACTGAAAAGTCGCAGGTTCGAGCCACACCCGTTGCACTATTGTCGTACCCACTCCTAGCACAAGCTTTTCACTTATTTGGAGGGGAGAGGAGAATATAAGTCAAGTTTAGCTTGGCTAATAATATTCTTTAAAAAAATATACACTAAGTTATTTAAAAAATAGCTTAATATCACGGACCAAGTAAGTTTTACCCTACCCCTAATCGATTTATATTCGCCAATGTGCCGGAACGCTTAACCAAATTGCCCCGCCGTGAACCGAACCCGAGACCTCCCAGTTATAAGACCACAGTGCTCACCACTGCGCCAGGGATCTCTTCAAAAAGCTAGCTTTGACCTGTACAATGAAACGAATACCAACGACTCGGCCAACATGAATTTCATAGCAAAATTGAAATAACACAGTAACAACCTTTAATACCCCTTTCGCACCCACGTCTGTAAGCTAGGGGTGGCGATCAATGCGTTTGACTTCGAATTTATTTATTTATTTATTTTATTTTATTGTAATCAACAGCGATACATACACAATATAATTTACAATTAAATCCTAATACTAAAATAAGGCCAAATAGGATTACAATTGCATGAATTTATAGATATTTATAACAATAGTGTGTGTGTGTGTGTATGTGTGCGTGTGCGTGTGTGTGTGCTTGTATAAGTTCGTGAGTGCCTTTAATTATTTATTGAATACTTTTTGTAAAATATTTAACTAAGACAAACAATTTTATTCAAAAACTTTTACTTATATGCATCGTCAAGTGAATCCACCATTGATTCTACACAATACAACCGAGTTTTTCTCGGTTGTGTTGTATCGAACCAGTATTACATCAATAATTGCGTTTAGTCTGTCTGTTTATTTTCCGACTTTACTTTTCATCCGTTTTTAGCCGGGACGGTTCACTAATAATGCATAAATATTTTCCAGTAATTGGAAAAGTCATAGATTTTCTAAGTACCGCCAACCCTAACACTAACAAAGTAAAATAATGATTGTGCCAACGCGACGGTCGGCTTCAATTATTTGAAAAGGTATTTTATTGTCTACATTATTTATTATATTGCTTTTTCTCTAGATGCAATTTGCCGCGCCTCTTATTTGCAATAGGGTGTCCGTCTCGCACCCATACTTAGGACAATTCTTTATCTTACACAATTTTCTATCTGTTTAGTACTTAATTGTAAAATGTAATCGTCGAAATGAAGACTGCTATAAAATCTATAGGTTCTCCTTTTTCATGAGTATGGAACAATCGTAAATCTATATATATAAAATTCAAAGTCCTGACTGACTGATTGACTGACTGAGATATCAACGCACAGCCTAAACTACTGAAGTTAGAAACTTGAAATTTTTACAGTTGGTTCCTTTAATGACGTAGGCGCACACTAAGAAAGGATTATTGGAAATTCCACCCCTAAGGGGTTTAAATAGGGGATGGAAGTTTATATGAAACTCCGTCATTTTTCAAGCTGTTTCCATCAAAGTTGGTATTTGAGCTTTCAGTTAAAAATAAAAAAGGACGTGTGTCACAGTTTTTGAAAATTCCACCCCAAAATCTAATTCCACGCGGACGAAGTCGCGGGGGCAAAAGCTAGTTTTACATACATAGACTGCTTATATCCTAAACCTTCTTTTTGGCTTTGCCAAAGTCGGATAAAAGAACCTTGAGTTAGCAAAAACACTCAAAACTAAAGAGAAAATTCCTTTCAAGAATTTGATAATGAAGTAAATGTGTAAGAAATGTTTCAATTCAGCGAAATCCATAGAAATACCCAAATAAGATTACAAATGGAGTACCTTAATTAATGCGTAAAGATTCTCTCGGTTAATGTATTTCATTTGCCAACCCAGCAAATGTTCCATATTCTAAAATGGGGACGTAAGAACTTTGAATTCATACCCAAGTTCGTGTTCACAATCCCTTGTCAAAAATTTACCTACGCTTCTAAACTTTGTTCGTGCGGGCTCAAATTCGAAAAACAATCGTATGTGATCAGATATTCATATTATCTATTGTAAAATGTACTCTATACATTTTGGCGTAAGTCATAAATTTTGTTTGTCAAAGTCACTGTTACTTCGATAAGAGCCCTGTAGCAGATTTCTACCGGGAAATAAATATAGCGGAAACGCTGAGACTCCAAGCAGGTATGCAGAATATGTCTTCCCCTTCTTTCCAACTGTCTCTGGTCTGGTGTGATGGGAGACTTTGGCCGTGGTTAATTAGAGTCTGTTCAAAAAAAGAACCGTAATGGGATTGGCGGGTGCAGCTGTACTTAGTTACCTTTTTTGCTTAGCGGGCGGTATAATAGCGCAATAAATAGCGTTAGTGCACTGTTTTGCCATGACGGTTCTTTTTTAACCCATATGTGCCCAGAGGTTCGCTAACGACCCAAAAGTACTTGATAACTTGAAATGCACCCTAATTGCAAGTTATTGTATTAATTCTAATTAAAGCATTATTTTTTGATACACTAAATAACTATTTTGAAGTACAGTACAATAAAATTACTATCTTAAACAGACTCTACCACCGTACCGTCCCTATCCCTAAGCGATTTAGGGGTGTGATGGCCTACCAACCGTTTTATTTTTCTGCTGGATATTCTTCGATATCTATAATAGGTAATTTTATACCTAAATATCTTATATAACAATCTTTGTTTGTTTTTATTTTCAGAATATAACAATCTTTGTTTGTTTGGAATTCGGATATTCCCCAGTAGTTTATTGTTCATAATTATAGACATAATTTATATCGTATTTTTTTTTTTTACTTATGTAAGCCTCAATAGCCCGACGGTCAAAGGTGCAGGCTGAGAACTGAAAGGTCGCAGGTTATCGGTTTTCCACTTATTTGGAGGGGAGAGGAGAATATTAGTCAAGTTGCTTAGTATTGTCTTTTTTAAAAAAGCGCATCTTAGGGCAAGGAGAACTAACCTATACATTTATTTATATTCAACTTACAATGCACCTATGTTGTACAACGGACGAATCATGCCGTAGCTTCAGCGGTTTCGCTGATATGATGTGCTACTTGCCTCTATGCTACTAGAAGCAAAAATTTCACAGAATGGGAAATAGTTCGTAAAACAAGGCCCCCGCAAAGAATGCGAAAGGGTTTATGGTTAAACATTTTCGTGAATGTTTACAATCTCGAATATTTGTGTTTTACGACATTTGCTTTGAAATTAACGTTTTTGTGGGTGGTATGACGTCATTAGCGGCTTCAGTGGTTAAATATAAGCGTAGGAGGTTTCCTCCTCACAAAAGTTAACGTACTCAGAACTGAATAGACTTTAGGGTCCCATAGTGCTCGAGGGGCTGGGTAACTTCTGCGACGAACAACGAAGTCTATTTCCGTTACAATAAAGCCGACTCATTACGAGAGCAAAGAATCAGCCTGGCTGTTCAACTCGGAGATCCGGCGAGTATGGCTTTCATAAAAAAATATTTTTTTTCTTATGAAACAATACAAAATCTATTATTATTTGACGACCTCCCTGGCTCAGTGGTGAGCGCTGTGGTCTTATAACTGGGAGGTCTCGGGTTCGATTCCCGGCGGGGACAATTTAGTAATTTATTATTTCTAAATTGTCTCTGGTCTGGTCTGGTGGGAGGCTTTGGCCGTGGCTAGTTACCACCCTACCGTCAAAAACGTGCCGCCAAGCGATTTAGCGTTCCGGTACGATGGCGTGTAGAAACCGATTAGGGGTATGGGTTGAATTTACACTGCTATACCCCTTCCAAGTTAGCCCACTACCATCTTAGACTGCATCGTCACTTACCATCAGGTGAGATCGCAGTCAAGGGCTATCTTGTCATCGAATAAAAAAAAAAGTTTCGTAAAAAGTATTTGAAAAAAAAGTTGTGAAGAACTACTTACTATCCTTAGTATCTACAGAATTTTATGAAAACGCTTTAATGGGATCCACAAACAGAAGATACAAAATATCATAAACACATCTCTCAGCTTTGGAAAAGGATATCCGGCTACCGCTTCGAGGAACGTCTATATCGCAAGAGGAGACAAAAACACGATCTGTTAAGCCAACGCTACCCCGTTATCTTTTTCCGGAGCTTGTACAGATATTTACTGTCGTGTACTATTCCTGTTTACGCAACAATGTGAAGTGTTATTCAATAAATATTCGCATAAAAGGGGTTGAAATAAGCTGCTCGTTTACACTGAATTCAATGCACGCTGCGTATCCCTTTGAACGCCTACGCGATTTGGCGTTTAACATTTCCATTATAATAACGGGTAGATACTCGTGTATGATACCATAATGAAATTGCTACCACGTAACTGCGTTACCCGCGAACAAAGATGGCACCTGTGGGTGGAATAATCTCCTATAATCTCGCTTTTAGGAATTGAGTATTTAAATAAGAAACCCTGTTGTCTGTCAGAGTCCGTGGATCGATAAATAAAATACTTGTTGTAAGAAAAGTAATTTGTGTTACATGTTATTAAGCTATTGCATAGCTTCTATCGCGGGCCAGCGTGGAGACCGAATCCAGAAATTCCGTAACGAAAATAACCTGACACGGGACTCCTCTACGGTGAGCCGCTAGATGGCGCATTTTAAGCTATTGCATAGATGCCGCTAGATGGCGTTGATAAAAAATGCTATGCAAAAGCTATACCGCGGCAGTCCCCGAGTGCCACACGTCTTTTTTATTATTTAAATAACGCACAGTACGTACATTCAGAGCTTACATAAGGTGACCGAGCGCAGACCGAGTTGATAAGATAGAGGCAAGAGACGGAACCAGAGATAAAACAAAATATGCCAAATATGTATGTCGTGTTCCAAAAACTGATCTATGTCTCAGGTGACCAAAAGCTGGTGCTTATTTAGCCCAAAGACCAAGCCTCGTTATCCAACGAGGTAATAGCGTCAATGTTTTGGGCACCATGCCTATTAACGACCACTTGGACGGCGTATATTTTTTAGTAGAAGTTTTAATTAATTTAAGTAATTTCTTTTTTATATTATTATATTCACCATTATTGTAAAAAAAATACAAAATCACACTAATATTATAAAGGCGAAAGTGTGTATGTGTGTGTGTGTGTGTATGTTTGTTACTCCTTCACACCACAACGAATGAATTGATTTGGCTAAAATTTGGAATGGAGACAGCTCATACCCAGGATTAAAACATAGGCTACATTTTATCCCGGAAAATTACAGAGTTCACATGGGAATTGAAAAACCTTGATCCACGCAGACGAAGTCGCGAGCATCGTCTAGTAAATTATAATACACACAATAATTAATGTAAAGATTAAACATAATAAAATATGCCATCTATAATAACAAAATATACTGTTATGCCCCATATACACTGCTGTTACATTATTAATCAACAAACCCTATAATTTTACTACGAGTATAATTTTGTCCAAACCCTCTGACAGAAACTTAAATTATAGTTTGAATACTGTTTCAGATAACTATCACTTGAGAAGCGTGTTATACCTGCTCAAATTATGAAAAAAAATCCTCATGAATTTGAAAAGAAAAAAATATATGCTAATGTAATTGAACAATTTTGTTTTTTGTTTATTTATGTTTATTCTATTAATCATATTCTACGGATCGACGGACATAATTTTTAACTGGGTATAGTTGAAAAATGTTACGAAGTACGAGTTGTATCTATTTACGTAGTTTGTTAATTAGTTAGTTTGTCCTTCAATCACGCAGCTACGGATCGACGTGATTTTTTACTTGGATAGCTAATTAGATATAGTCCAGGAATGGGAAAGTGACATAACATACCACGCAATCAATTTTATCAGGGAAAATATAGGGTTCTCGCGGAATTTTTAAATTTTACTCTTCGTTGAGAAAGTCGTGGGTAAAAGCTAGTCATTCTAGTATATATAAAATAAAATAGTATTTGATTATTCCAGCACTGTAAAGTGCATAGTGTAGTGCGCAGTGCATTCGTGGACGTTTCAAGGAATCTGATTGCGGAATTATGAGAACGTGCCACGCTTCTCTCTTTAGAGATATTACTTGAAGAGAAACGACCAACATAAATAACGCTGACATTATTATTAATGGACCAACCTGTTTTCAAAATAAGTTATACCAGTTTTACAAAGGCTACATGAAATCCGTTTCAAGCAGTGCATTTCTAAAAAGCAGAAAAGCAATGCTCAACAAATTTTCAGGGTTCCGAAAAAAACGAACTTTTTTCTTTGAAACTAATAATATCCTAAATTCATTAGGTACAATATTAGCTTCAATATAAAATAGAAGCCGCAATAGCCCAACGGTTAAAGGTGCGGACTGAAAACTGAAAGATCGCAAGTTCGAGCCCTACTTATTGTCGTACCCACTCGTAGTACAAGGGTTTCTCAGAAATGCAGGATTCCTCACGAGGTTTCAAAAAAATAATTAAAGAGTTCTCTCGGGAATTAAAATCCACGCGAACGAATTCGCGTCATCTAGTAATTTATAGAGATGGAGTGAGGTCGTCCAACTTTCATCCAAATTAAGCCTACCTTAGCTAATAAGATCGATAAAACAAACTTTGCTAAATGAGAAAACAAGGAATTGCTAAATGAGAAAACTCCTTAAGCAGCAGGTAATCAATTAGCTGTTCCCAAGTGAAAAACAATTTAGCAACAATGTATTTTATATAACTTCTTCTTTATCTTACCCATAGACATTCACTGTTGAACAATGGTGTCTGCATGGACTTCCACAGGCTTCGGTCTTGCACCACCTGTATTCAGTAGCTTCCTGCGCCTCTTTTGATGTCGTCAGTCTACCTAGTGGGGGTCTGCCAACATTGCGCTTCCCAGTAAGGGGTCGCCATCCAATTTTTTGGAACCCTAGCAACCATGCTGACAGCTGATGTTATATAACTTGCCAAAGGAACAATTTCCCAAGTCATCAATAATAATTACTTGTCAAATGATGACAGTCGATCTCCAATAATGTGGTAAGCTTCATCAAGCAACATTTTCGTGTCACACGTCAGAAAGGGTAAAATCACGATCCTCGTCATATTCCCTGACGACACGAAAATGTTCTTTACTTCGCATATAAGAATATTATATATGTAAGTATACCAAATCCAGTTAAGTTACAAAATCAATCTTATGTAGATGAATTTGCAATGAATTTCTTTTTTTTTTCTTTTGGTATCGGAAGCTTTAGAAATTACTCAATACCATATCAATATTCCAATTATGTGCTATGTATTTACTAATTTAAAGCAAATGAATTAAATTGCAACTAAAATGGAAGCTCATATTTAGGACTATAAATTCATATTTAGGATTAGGTTACTCTTAATATAATAGTTCGATATAAGTACGGTATAAAACCCCTTTAATATTTGGGTAAAAAGTTATGGTAAAAACTAAAATGTATGAAGTTGTTTATACCCATACGTATAAAATACATTTGCTATCAACACAGTTTCGAGTTGAAAGCCACACTCAACGTTTTCTATTGTTATGAGCTGTTAAAACGCTGAATTGTGCCTAAGTGGAGCTTGAAATAAATAGCTCCTTGTTTAGGTTTATTTTCGTCTCTGTTATTAATAAATTTATACTGCTAATTTTGCCTGCGAATTGGTTAAAATCCCAAGGGAACTCTTTGATTTTTCCCAAATGAAAAGAAGCCTGTGTCACTCTCCAGATCTTTAACTATACTCATGCAATAGTTCAAACGATCCGTAGCTCTATACAGCAACAAACAGACTTATTTTCGCATTTCTAATATTAGTAGGGTTTATAATATTAGTTTGAAGAGCAAAAAATTTAAAATCATAGATTAACAAATATAGGGGGAAGTCCCGTAACGCCGGACGGCGCCTAGTACCGGACACTCGTACATCTCGGCGACTAAACAAGCGAGCGATTCAAAAACGAGTTAGAGGGGTGCGGAGGGATGCAGCAAAACTGAGTCACGGGACCCGGTTTGCCCCTGACGCGCGCGACAACAGTGGGAGTAGTTGGTTACTGTTTTTGGCCGGACGACACTGCGTCACGTAAGATTTAGGTGAGTGTTACAGGTGTATCTGTTATAATTTGATTACTATATTTGTTTTAAATAAAGTAGTGTTCATTGTTGTTAGTAAGTAATCAATAAAAGTTTTTGAGAATTTTGAAAATGGGTTTATGGGACCAAACAAGTTTACAGGGGTTTGCTAGGGGTTCGAAGTGAAGTCTGTCCGATACTAGGTGCCACTTCCAGAGACTGCGTTTTTTTGCACCAATGTTTAATTTATGTTTTTGAATATATTTATGCAGAAGTTGCATTTTTGATAATTGATATTGATTTTAAGTTTTGTTGACTAATATAAGACGTAAATAAAGTAAAATTTTTCTAAACAGATTTTTTTATTTTTCATAAAAACCATAAGTGTCCGCCACTAGGGGACTTCCCCCTAGTATATCACAAAAATATACGATCGGATAATTCATACATTTTGTTTCGTATTTGGAACCCATTTCATAGCCGCGTAAAGCGACGAAAATTAAACAATTTTTTTAAGAATATTAGGCTCACCTCGACTTATATTCTCCTCTCCTCTCAAAATAATACGAAAAGTATGAAATTTACTTCATTGAAACATAATAAAAGTCTAATAGAATCTACTCTCTAATTTACTTTATAGTACATTTATTTATTATTTTAAAAACGTAGACGTAGAATATAATATTCTTACTTAATCATAACTTGAGTAGATAAAGTGTGCTTGGAATATTGCTCGGGCAACCGGCAACAAGCTCATGACACTTTTATAACCAGACTTATTATCATATTACAAATCACCTTCTAACTGGCTGGTCACGGGAAACGGAGGTTCAGATAACTTGTGACGACGTCGCATCGATCCAAGCTATTTCGAGCTTCACGCAGACGCTTAACTAGAGCCTATTTTTGGTAACTTAATTTGCTTTGTGTTATATGTATGTATATAAAAAATAGGGTTTGGTGTATTTTTTTTTATTTTAATTCATTCTTTACATATCACAATGTATCACACAAAAATGACGTTAATAGATAATCAAAGTACACAAAAAATACTCTTTAAAACGATAGATACATACGATTCAAACGATTAAACAGATTCAGGGTCTTATCATAGCGTAAAGATAGTTCGTCAGATTTTCAATACAAAAACTGTCAAAATATCAACTTTACGCTGGAATAAGACTTTTTTTTAAAAAAAAGAATATTAGGCAACCTGAAGTTGACGAATATCTTCCTATCCCCTCCAAATAAGCGGAAAGCTTGAGGTAGGAGTGGGTACGACAATAGTGCAACGGGGGGGATTCGAACCTGCGACCTTACAGTTTTCAGTCCGCACCTTTAACCGTTGGGCTATTGAGGCTATATTAAATATATATAGACTTATTTTTATACCTACTTGGTGATATATTGTTCTCAAAGGTGTGTGAAATCTATCATCAATTCGCATTGGGCGAGCTTGGTGGACTATGGTCCAAAACTTGTCTGACAGGAGACCTGCATTCAGAAGTGAGCCGTTAATCTGTACTAATATAATAAAGTGGAAGAGTTTGTTTGTTTGAACGCGCTAATGTCTAAAATTATCAGTCGAATTTGAAAAATTCTTTTTGTATCTGATAGCCCAATTCTTGAGAAAAGTTATAGGTTATTCAATATCTCGGTACAACTCTTAGAAGCCGAGCAAAAAGAAAAAATAGTGCGGGCGAACAATGCGATGGGGTAAGTCGGTGGTCGAGGGCGGTCACCCAACGAGAACCGAACAAGAACCGAACCGAAGGCTATTTATTAATCCGGAAGATCAAAGCGTTCCCACGGGATTATTAAAAAGTAAATCCACGCGGACGAAGTCGCTTGCAACAGCTAGTAGGCTAGAAGAACCTATAGTAAGGATTTCACAAAAAAGTGATAAATGAAAATAAATAAAGTTGTTATATCAATGGAAGAAAAAAGAATTTGCTTGAACTTTCAGTTCAGATTTAATATTAAAAAATCATAAATTTTAACCTCATATCATGCAGACGAAAGCGTGGGCGATCCCGTACGTTATTCCGTATTTTTTTATTCTCACGTCACTTCCACGAACGATGGCTATAGTGGCTACATATCATTCTTTGATTTTAATTACGCCGATATGCCGCAATGTCGTTCTCTTAGTTTTTATTTTTATAGTTTTTATTTGATATTATTATATATAGATTTAAAACAGCAAACTTGGTATTATTTAAGATTAACATATCCCTTTTCAAGCATTTCAAGCTCACGCAAACCTTGCGCAGAATGTGACATTAATTAGTACTTAACTTATAGGAAAACTTAATAATTTTAGATTTTCATACTGAGGAGAGAAAGAAATTTGGAAAGTTACAGTAAAGTCTTTGAGCGTATTTTAAAAGGTTGAGTTTGAGTCGACGTTGAAAGTCGTCAGCTAAATTTTTTTTCCAGTCTGTTCCATCTTTTACTGTCTGATGAACAATAAACCAATATTAACGAAATTAAGCTGAAAATAAACTTGTAGTCGTTTAACCAATCAATGTGATATAGAGTTAGGTAATTTCTTTTTTTTTTATTCGGTGATAAGATAGCCCATGAGTGCGATCACACCTGATGGTAAGTGACGATGCCGTCTAAGATGGTAGCGGGCTAACTTGGAAGGGGTCTGGCAGTGTACATTCAACCCATACTCCTAATCGGTTTTTACACGCCATCGTGCCGGAACACTCTTGGCGGCACGTCTTTGACAGTAGGGTAGTAACTAGTCACGGCCAAAGCCTCCAACCAGAAAAAAAGAAAAAGAATCCAAAAAGAATTGCGTTATAGGAGAGTGAAAAGACATGTTACCGTTAACGACATTTTCAATATAAAAATGAATATATATTTCCATAGTATTATGTCATACGGAATCTTAGTATGGGGTAAGGCAGCCGATATTGGAAAAATTTTTGTTTTGCAGAAGAGGGCAATCCGCGCAATCTATAATTTGAGGCCGCGGGATTCCCTTCGAGAAAGATTTAAAGAGATAGGCATTCTTACAGTAGCTTCACAATATATTTATAACAACATAATATTTGTCAGACAAAACATTTTGAGTTACAAAAAAAAGAGTGATTTGTCCGATAGACCAAGTAGAAATCCAAATAGGCTCATGTTTCCTGGGCTGCGCCTCAAGAGGGTCCAAAAGACATTTGTGAGAATGGGCGTGACGTTTTACAATAAAATTCCACAGTCAATCTTAGACTTGCCTCTACACAAGTTTAAGAAATCAATTAAATCTGCTCTCATGAAAAAAGCATATTATACAATTGAAGACTATGTAAATGATAAAAAAGCGTGGATATAATTCGCTCCAGTGATTCATAAGACAGTAATAACTATCCTGTGTTCAATAACAATTGTAAATTTTTTATTTTTTTTTGAAAAGAGCAACCGCCGAGTTTCTTGCTGGCTCTTCTCGGCAGGAAAGGCATTCCGAACCAGTGGTAGATTCATTGACGATTCAAAAGTGCTTGTAAAAGTTTATTTGAATAAAAAATATTTCTATTTCTATTTCTATAAAAATCACCTTCTTATATTGATTGATCACCTCTTTATACCTACATATACGCCCACATAAGTTTGTCTTGCGATATTGTGATTGTTAGTACATTTTCTTATTCGATTACAAAATAGACCATGCCTACGATCTCACCTGATGGTAAGTGACGGTGCAGTCTAAGATGGTAACGGGCTAACTTGGAAGGGGTATGACATCGTATGACGGGGAATGGGTTCCCTTAATCGGTTTGTACACGCCATTGCACCGGAACGCTAAATCGCATGGCGGCACGTCTTTGACGGTAGGTAACTAGCCGCCACCACCTGCCACTAGACAGTTTATATAAGGACGCATGCGATCTTTCGTACTGTTGCGATAATAATAAAATTGTTAATAGGTATCTCATAACGAATTGCGAGTTTATCACCGATAAAAACGCCTCTCAGTTGGGGAGGCTTAAACCTAATATGCGGCGTGAAAGTAGGGGAAATTTTATATGATGTTATTTACTTACCATGTTTCCATGAAAACTTTTATTAGGACAATTTATTTTATAAATGAGATTACCAAAAACGAATTTCGGTGGTTCAGTCTTATCAGCCGAAACATAAACGCCGTACGACTTAGTCATCATTACTATTTCAATGGGTAGTCATTTCAGTGCTGGATATAGGTCTCTTGAAATGATCGCCACAGAACACGATCTTGTGCCACGTGTGGACACTTGTAGTTCAAAGAAAATAAAAAACTGTCATTCTACAGAAATACACCCTTTTTGGCAACGTTTTATCACAGAGACGTCAAAGAGAAAGTAGAGATTTCTTAGAAAGCAAAAAGGCTTTTTCAAATTACTGGTCACACGAGAGACATCATTTCCGGCCTATTGTGTGTTGTTCACTGATTACTACATTAACTATTTGGTGTAGGATTCCAAGTGTCTATTAACTACTTTATTTATATACTAGCTTTTGCCCACGACTTCGTCCGCGAGGAGTTAGGTTTTCAAAAGTCCCGCGGGAACTTTCTGTTTTTCATGGATAAAAGGTAGCCTATGTCACTCTTCAAGTCTTCATAATACTCAAGCATATAATATAAACGTAAAAATTCTTTTTACAAAACCAACTTCAAACGCCAATACAAAGTATATCAATTGTGCCTATAAAATTTGAAGAGTTCCCTCGACTTCTCCAGGATCCCGTCATCAGATCCTGACCTGATGACTATGGAACCACCTGGGAAGTATACCCTTTTAAACAAAAAAAGAATTTCCCAAATCGGTCCAAGCGTCTTCGAGTAGTCGGGGAACATACATAAAACAAAAAGATTCCGAAGAATTGAGAACCTCCTTCTTTTTTGGAAGTCGGTTAAAAACACCGGTTAGCACTCCATTGCTGCATGATAAACGACAATTTATTCAGTTTCTTAAAACATTATATCCCAGAAAAGCAAAGGGTGAGATTTTTCAAAAACTTTTAAACTCTACGCAGACGAAGTCGCAGGCAGAAGCTATTGGTTTATAAATTGGATTGTCAGCTATAATCTTCTAAACACGGGTCACTGTTTTGGAGCCCGGATTAAATCTATCACAGAGGATCACGGATTTGAAAGAAAACATTTTAATCTCTTTTTCAGTCTGCTTGTAATGATAGCGTGAAGCTATAAAAACAATTTTGATATTTTTTCTAGCACCAACCGGAATAAAATTTTTTAGCACTGTAAGCTCATAGCTCCTTCAAATATATGGTTCTGTAAACAAATCGTATTCATTTGACAATTTAGTATGCATGTATATTATTAGTTTGTCCAAGTTATGTTTTTTTACAATAATAAATTAAGAACTAAGTGACTTATCAACAGCTTGCAGATAAATCCTTAGTAAATAAATAATAATTGTAAATGTGATTTTTGTTTTCCCCTCAATCACGCAGCAACAGAGGAATGCAGTTGACGCGATTTTGAATATTTGAGTGCCAAAAGCTGCTTTTTATCCCGGAAAAACTAAGGGTGTCATTTTTAAAAAGCTTAGTCCACGCGGACGAAGTCGCGGGCAATAGCTAGTGGAATACAAGAACCGAGCTCTACTCTTGCTTGCTCAAGATTCTTTTTAAAGGAATTTTGAAGAGAATCTCAAAATAACGTAGGTAAGTAATGAAATCAACGCTGGAGTATTTGATATCTCCCACACGGGAATTTCTTTGTGGACACAAACACTCATGTGGGACGTCGTAAGCTTGAGGACAAAGGCTACAGACACAGAGCGGTTATCGTTTCTGTGACGTCATAATGCAGTAACAGTGTAAAGGTTACCATAACTATACTGAGTAAACAGTTTTACTATTTGCACAATGTTTGCGCAACGTTGATTGCTAGCTGGCCTTTGCACATTTTGCCATTTAAACGCAGTTAGAGTAGCACGCACCTGATATTGCGTTATGTGCGTTTAAGCATTTAAATATCAAATTCTTCAGTGGTGAAGGAAACCTGCAAGAATTTCACATGAAAATTACAGGAGCGCCTCCTGTAGTTTTCATGTAAAATTTCTTGCTGACGTTATCTTCGCCTTTACTGTTCGAAAGTTAAAATGTTGGTGCTTAGGCACAGCTTGGCTAATAGGTGTTCTTCAAAAAAAAGAAGTCTGCGAAGGAAATACGATAAAATTGCTTCCTGTTACTACAATTTTGCCTACGAGGCTTGTTCGAAAAGCTCTTTACCTGAATAAGAATGTATGTAAACTACTTCGCCCGCGTGGGTTAAGGTTCCTTAAAAATCATGTGGAAACTCTTGTAGCTTTTGGCATAGAAGGAGGTCTTTTACTTCTCAAGGACACAAACTCTTGGAAACAATTTTTCCTATCGGTTCAGTGATTGGACTTTGGAAAGGTAACAAACGTAACGATATCTCTCTGTCTGTAATAATAACTATAAGTAAATATAGGGTTATTACTGCATTAGAACATAATACATATAAAAAATATTATAATTTATCAATGAGGTAATTTTGAATAGACAGCTTCCTCTAACACTATTATTTTAACTCCAGATCTATTCAAGTCCTTCCAATGGCCATTAAATATAAAAAATTATAGGTAAAGGTTTGTGAAGATTAAATTTTAATGAGGTCACATCAAGAGAATACCTAAGCGGGTGTATCGATTTTACATCGAGTTCTATTTTTATCCAAACATAGCTTCTAGACTTCATTAACCGACTTCCAAATAAGGAGGAGGTTCTCAATTAGTCGGAATCTTTTTTTTTATATATTTAGTCTCCGATTACTCGAAGACGCCTGGACTGATTTGGAAAAGGATATACTTCCCAGGTGGTCCCATTGTCATCAGGTCAGGATCTGATGATGGGATCCTGGAGAAATCGTGGGAATTCTTCAAATTTTAGGCACAAATATATATATATATATATATACTTTGTAGTGGCGTTTGTAGTCGGTTTTGTAAAAAGAATTTTAACGTTTATATTTATTTTACAATTTACAAAATTGTCATTTCCTTTAGATTTTTCATTCATCCCTATAGTCGCATAAAATATTTATTGTTCAGTTTCAATAAAGCCATCTATCATTTAGTGGATGACATAAAAATATCAACATCCGTTTTCTATATTTAATCCATTTGTAATCCCTCAACAATAGATAAGTTATTTCCTCGCAACTTTGTTGTTTGTCAAAAATTGTATGGACTTGTATTTATTCCCATACAATAACACCATTGTAAGGGAATAAATACGAATAAATCCAAAATCAATTGATGAGCAATGGTAGCCTAGCGGTTAGGACTACGGTGTCCTATGCGGGAATAGAACGTTAGACAAGTTTAGCTTGACTGGACATAAAACCTTCTAATACATGCAAGAGACCTGGTCTTAGTCCAGCCGTGGACGTTTATCTTAATACATAAAAGGCAAAGGTGACTGACTGGCTGACTGACTGACTGACCAATCTATCAGCTCTATCGTACAGCTCTAACCGCTGGACGGATCGGACTATTATGACGTAGGCATCCGCTAAGAAAGAATTTTTGAAAATTAAATCCTTAAAGCGGTAAAATATCCCTATTTTTTGTAAAATATCGAACTTGATGTGAGGGGTTTGAAAAAATCGAACTTGACGTGCGAAAGCGCGGAAAAAAGCTAGTAGTAGTAGTAGATTATAAAGATAAAGATATCTAGTTTATTTGCTTGGACATGGGGAGTAAAATATACACACCTTATGTACAGACTAATGACGTTGTGCCTAAGTATATTCCTAATTCCATTATAGTAATTTCTACTACAGGCAGCTCCAAAAGACAGATGATCAGACGCTTCCTTTGACTTAACAATTAAGGCTGTGTATCTAACTACTAACTGAATATAACGCAAAACAAATTATCTTCCTTTTGAAGTCGATGGATGACTTGAAAATGAACAAATTAGAATTCTTGTTTCCATAACAAATTAGAGCTCGTACATACTAGCAGGCCTGGATAATTATAACGGCTCTAGATCGTCTGTTCTGTGTCTAAATTTAACGCCTCAATAGCCCAACGGTTAAAGATACGCACTGAAAACTGAAAGGTCGCAGGTTCGAATCCCACCCGTTGCACTATTGTCGTATCCACACCTAGCACAAGCTTTCCGCTTATTTAGAGGGGATAGGAGGATATTAGTCAACTTCAGCTTGGCTAATATTCTTTAAAAAAAAATATCGAATACTGAGCATCTATGTATATTCAAAATGTACAAAAAGTTGCAATTATAATAATTAAATAGTCAGCTGACATGGGTATAATTGAACAAATGATTGTAGCAACATTCTGAAAGGGTCATTGATGAATTATTTACAGTTTTGATAATAATTTACATAAAAATAAATCTGATTTCAATAAAAATAAACTATGCACATATTAATTTGGAAAGGTAGAATAAATGAAAAAGTAATCCATGTAAATTAACTGACTTATTAAACAGACTCTATTTCCAAAGTTAATCACAAAAATGTGTTATTATTTTTGAAAACGGGTGCACAATTTAGTCACTGTAAACAACCCTAGAGCTACAGCATAATTGAGTTAGAGTGAAACGCAATTTGTTGCCTTAATTTTTGAGCGAAAATGATTATTTTTAGAGAGGACGTAGGTTGGAAGAGAATTTTTCAAGTGGGTAATAAAATTTGCCATACCTACTCCTAGGTTAGCCGGCTTTCATCCGCTATTCTGAAATATTACCAATACAAAACTGTCAAAACATCATTTTATAATCATTATCATCATCATCTCAACCGACACACATTCACAGCTGGCGATGATCGCCACAGAACACGATTTTGTGCTACCTGCATCCAGAAGCTTATAGTGACTCGTCTAAAATCGTCTGGTCCGCTAGGAGATGAGCTTCATAGAGAAGGATGTATAACTAGACTGACTGATGAGCCTACTACTGAGGTACAGTATCTCACTTGCTTCGAGCCACATTCTCCGCCCATTTCTACTTCAGCTTTGTGACTCGATAGCAATGTCTTGGGACAAAACATATTCGAAGTGACAAATAAGAATAAAAAAGGTAAATTACTATAGAAAGCAAAATGGGAAAACTTCGAAACGCCTACAGCTGTTAGTGGATAGTTTGGAGTGTATCTACGTTGGGGTAGTTGTGCATTTGGAAAACTGATTTAATTCCTAGTTTAATACCTATTATAGATTCCTACTAATGCGGAGTTCGTAGCCGACCGCAGACAGCAATAGCAGACGACGTGTCGCCGCGACACTACTGGTTTTTATGTATTTCTATGAAATACCTTCCGTAGCTAGCAACACGTCTCCTGCATAGAAATACATAGAAACCAGTAGGTAGTGTCGCGGCGACACGTCGTCTGCTGTTGCTGTCTGCGGTTCTACGAACTCGCACCTTTATTGTCGTGTGAAAACTCGCGTCGCGTTGTTGAGATAAAATTATCGTGTTTGGTTATACGCGATGTTCTTGTTTACATTTGCAGTCAACTTGCGATTTACATTACCAAGTCAATGCCCAAAAGTTTATAGACCTGAGTCAACCACGCTGAATAAATGTGGATAAAAATTACAAGTAGGTTTGCTAGCGATGTTTTCCTTCATGATTAAAACAAAATTATTTACCCAAAACTAGTATCTACTAGAGTTACGCGGTTCGAAAGCTTACTTTCGAAAGTTCATGAATCTAACAAAGAAGCAGTTGGTAACAGATGGTGCCTCGATGATTTATAAATTGCTTCGAAACTGGGGCAGTATTACAAAAAGTACAGACAAAATGTTCAAATGTTTTATAGATTTTCTGAATGATATATGACTATGATCGGCTTTGAGTTTTATTACATACATACTAGCTTTTGTCCGCTACTTCTCCGCGTGCAGTAAGGTTTTTAAAAATGCGGGAACACTTTACTTCTCAGATATAAAAGGTAGTCTCGGTAGGATCTGTATTCCGAACCGGTGGTAGATTCTCGACGTGTCACAAATTGGCTTACATGAAATTAATGATTTTGAATTTGAATGTGAATCTATGTTACTGTTCAAATCCTCAACTATACCTATGCATTGTTGGCAATGTCGATACATTGAGTCATTACTGCGAATTGAAAGACAAACAGTAAACATAAAGTATATTAAACTACTCGTACGCACTAATAAAATTATATTACTAAGAACTAAATTATGCCCGTAACTTCGTTCTATAATTTTAAAGTATTAGGTCACATTAGTTAAAATGGGAAACAGATTCTTGTTATACAACTTTTCTTTGACTTAGTTACTTGTGTGACAATTTATGGTCAGCCTCCTTATTCAGTATTCTTCTATAAGACGAAAGGCTCTTTGTGTAGCTATTTTATTTACGAGCTCAGCATATTTACCAGTGTATTGTTAAAACCTTTTCTCTGGTTAAATAATACGTTTAATAATATCGTCTGGCCACTAAAAGCAAATATATTTTAATTTATGTCTTTTCTGGAAGCCGATTCTATTCATATTTCTATTATTAAAATGAGACTTCACTACTTCAGTTCAAATTCAAATCGAGGATTTGCTTGAAATTGAAAATGGCGACTTGAGTGTACCGATATGATCAAATGAATTCTGAAACGGTTTGATATAATGCTGAAAATGCAAATGAAATGCGGGCTACAAATAAACTAGGCGAGTTGCCTTAAATTCGCACGGGTGGCCTACGATAGTTGTAGTACCTTCCCTTAGTGAGAAGGAATGCAATTAGGCAAGGAATAAAAACAGAATAACGATTTTCTTTGGCCATTTCTCCGCGCCTATTTGGCGTAATATGACGCGTTTTTAGGGTAGAATTTTTTTAGGTAAGTATATAAATAATAATTTAGTTACAGTCATATCGATCACTGTCCAAGAAAAGAAAATGCTCTTATAAAGCAAACTTTTACGTTGTGCTTTAATTCGGGACAAACCTTATACAACCTGATATATTAAAAGCTTTCATTAACAGGCCATTTAACAAGTTTTCGTAAACAGTGATTGATCACATGCCTGGAAAATAACTCGAAATTGTGGAGGCAAATTGTAAGCGAACTTCTGTGTGACAACATGAAACACATTGCGTAGGCCTTTGAATGCAGCATTATGAAACATTCCCTTCACACTCGCTCTACTGAAATAGCAACTGAATATGTACGAGAATAGAATTTATTTTCTATTGTCCGACTGTGCCACGTGATGGTGAAAATTTAAACGAACGCTGTTGTCACATTGTCATAGGATTTGACGAAGGATCGTGAGTTTGCTCTTTATGCTTTCCGAATGAATTGTATTTGATAGGCGTATGTTACATTGTTTAGTTTTAGCGTTAATTATTCCTCAACCTTTTAAGCTTCTATAGAACTTTGGGTCCATTACGTAAAGACAACGTGAAAGAGTTTAATTAGGATTATGAAAATAGAATTCAGAATAGGTACAAGGGCCGTTCCACCAACGCTTAAAGTAGTATTATTTCTTACTTTAAGATCGTGTTGACATGTCAAAACAATATTGAAGTAATACTACTTTAAGCGGTGGTTTAATCTAACAACGGATCAACGTGATTTCTTGCATGGGTGAAATGTAGTTGAGAACTTGGAGAGTGACGTAGGCTACCTTTTATCCCAAAGAACGGAGAAATTCCGCGGGATTTATTAAAAACCAAAGTCCACGTGGACGCAAGTATGGGCAAAAGCTAGTAGAGTAATAAATCTTATATCTGTGACAAGCTATTTTTAGTAATCCTTAGTAAAGGCCAATTATTATGCAGTATCGTCGAGTAAGTATCACGAGCTCGTAGAAATTTTCAAAAAATGACGTGCTGTGTGTGTGTGTTCAGCACATTAACTATATCAAAAACGTAATTATCAGCACCAGTAAGTACAGAAAATACATAACCCTCAAATAGAGTGAAACTTTGTAAGAAACTTCTATTCTAACCATTATAGTTCGATTATCTACTCTGAAGTACCTACTATACAATATAGAACCTTTGCGTAGGAGAGAGTGCTGCCACAAAGGGATATGTAATGTGTATTGAAAACACAACCTACGCTGCGTAGAAGGCCGATATTAGCTCCATTGTGGAAATATTTATAGAACGCGATGATTTTTTTGCTTTGTTGAAAAAGATTATTTTGTTTCGTCTTTTTTGCGTAGAGCCGCAGCCATCCCTCTACGAAGTGTTACGCCGTAGCGGCAATATACGTAGCAATATAGTGAGTAAGTTTTCATTCATATACAGGATGTCCGGTAAAACGTCACGATACCATTGAGAAATTGTAGAGGAGATCAAGTGATATCAAATGACCCTCTAATACCTAAGGGCGAAAATGGCTCGTTTTGAGTTGTTGATAATTTTGTAACATAATTGTAGCGGCTACGGTTTCAACATAAATGTACAACTTTGGAAATTAGTCCTAAGCTTTTGAGGGTTCAATTTTATTCTTACCTGTTTTTCTAGCTTATGCTGGCTGTTAAATAAACTGTTCAAATTCAAAAACTTTACTTTTTATTAGTGTTTCATTGTTAATTTAGGGTAGTTTTCAAAAGTGGAAGTAAAAATAAAAACAATTAAGGTATTCACAACTTCGCGTGGATAAGTGTGTTCATGTGTGTGTATGTATGCCTGAGATTTCTCTAAAAAGCTCTCTTTTTGCATAGTATTGTTAAATATTTAATGCCGTATTCCTTACAGAAGAAAAAATTGTATTAAATCTAAATAATTTGGCAAAATTCAAATTCCCGATTAAGAAACCACAATGAATACCGATTTGGGGATAAAGCATTCCATAACGTCTGTCAAATTCATTTAAATCCATCTTGGATCCAGATAATGGGTATAACACGTGCACCGATTTTCACTTTATATGATAATTTTGTGTCTACTTTACCACAGGTAGATCTACATTTTTTTGTTCAAAATACGACGTTATTTTGTCGACATTTTTCTGTCCAAATACTTGAGAGGAATTAAATTGTATCTTTCAGACGTTGAATCATCAAAAATCATCTCTATGTTGAATCAAATCGTCTATTTGTGTGAATTATGCAGACATTTAACAGTCACCGTTAAAATTAGGTAGGTATGTCGTAGTTTTAATAAATTCAGATTCAGAGAATGTTCAGGTAGATAGATGCATTAGGTAGATACATGTTGTTAATAAATCTTTTGCTTTAGTTAGGTACATTCTTCCATCTCAAATAATGCACGTAACTAAAGCGGAGAAGTGAGTAAATCAAAAACCTATAAAAAATGCAAGGTTCTGGGAGATTAGAAACTAGCCCGTATAACAGATTGCTGAGCAACGAGTGAAAGAAATAAATAAACCATGTTATTGTGGCTCGTAAAATCCAACACGTTAAATCAACTCGTAAAGACAGCGAGAAGTGCTATTTGGATTAAAGGGATAAAGTATCAATGGCGCTTAAGTTTTTGACCGCCATAGGTCGATCGTACGTCCAGTATCACATAGGCTGGATCCCCAATTGGGATTTTACTTTTTGAAAAGGGATGAAAAATCACAGCTTCTTAAGTACCTGACCTCTGGAATAAGTAGTAATTGTGTACCCTAACTTTAACCTTTTTTAATCTTTATGGGGTAGCTAAACACTCAATGAACTGCTATGTTATTTGGAAGTGAAAACTTCTTTAGACGTTTTGAGCGGTTTTTAGTAGGGGAAAATTCTTATGAGTTCGCGTCACCGACATCTCAGAATACTCCTAGTAAACTCGTATACTTACTACTAGGAAACTCCTTGCTTTGGATCTATGTTATGGCTTCTACCAAAAACAACGTCTCCTTGTTTTCAAATTAGACTTATAGAAATTAACACATTTCACACATACTATTCACATTTCAAGACATACTATTTTTTTTTTTTTAGGACATACTATTGCAAAAGTATTGCAATCATTGTCGTTTCATATTGAAAGTTTTATTTGTTTTATACCATAAAAATTAAACTTAAAATTAAATTATGTTACTTTGAAACTGCTTTGTCACAAATTAGTTTTTTTTTTTTTTTAAATAAAGCTTATTCGCCGTCGACGTATTTGGTGAGTTGCCTATCTTAACTTAAGCCTATGAAATATAGCTTCGGTCTTTTTCGGTGGGAAAAAACTACTTTATGTTCCTCCATCCTGTTCCTAATCTTAATTTTATTCCGTTTGATGCTAGTTTATTCTTGCGATAACCACTTACAATAGCACTTAGGGTTTTATTTATTCCTTTTTACCAAGTAAGCTCCCATTTTTTTACTTCTGGATTAGATCTCTAGTTTGATAAGCTTCCCTTTATTTGTTTTGAAGACGTAAAACTTTTGAAAATATATCAAGTAAATAATATAGTTTTAAAAAGGTTGTTTGTTACTGTTATCCTCTCTCCTCTTTCTTTCTGATGACCTGCATAGCTAGCATGAGCAGGAGATAAAAAATTTATCCCCCGACTTTATCCACTGACAGGGAATAAAATTATCTTTTCCCTATGCTAAAGCATGGCGACAGAGGAGAAGACGAAGTATATTCCTATAAGTATATCCACTGAGTGTTATTTCCACCACTGTGCCCATGCTCGACTGGTGGATAAAACTAAGCGAGGGGATAAACATTTTATCCCTTTCCCGGGGATAAAATTTCTCCCGCCTATGCTAGCCCTGCTTGCGCAGTGGTTTGTCTTATAAATTAGAGGTCTAATGTTCGATTTCTAGTAGAGTTGAATAGAGTACTTATAATGTTTTAGCCGAGTTGGATTCTTGTTAAGTATCAAGTTAACAAGACATTTTGAAAGGAACAACTTTTTTACTTCAAACAAGTGTTTTAATACAATAGAATAGAAACGTTTTATTCAAATAAATTACAGAACGCTTTGAATCTCAAGTGTATCTAACACTGGTTCGGAATACCGTTCCGACCGAGAAAATAATGTAGTAAAATAACACTGTGGTGCCAGTTTTATTTGACAAAAGAACACGAGAAAAATGGGTCATTTCCATTCTTAAGCTAAGAAAAACATTAAATAGTCAATGGACTCCATTTCAATAAGTACATTTATAGGGATTAGTCATTCAAGACTCATTAATCTTAAGGCAAGATAGTAAAATCCAAATCCTAGGAAAAGCAAAGTGATTTACGTTGAAGAAAAAATTGCTCCCTTTATTACAACGGTAATCTGCAAAAACTCCCTCGTTGGTCTAGTGGTTAGCAAGTTCGACTGCAGATGACGAGGTCCCGGTTTCGATTCCCGGGTCGGCCCATAAAATGTATTGGGTTTTTCTATCAAGAAATTCTCAGTACTAGCTCGGAGTTAGGAAGTTGGCGGTGAGTCACCCCCGTGCCTCGGAGAGCACGTAAAGCCGTCGGTCCTACGCCTGATCTCTCTCCGGTCGTGTCGGATTTCCGCCCCAGCAGACAATGAGAGTAAGGGAATAGAGAGTGCACCAGTGTTTGCGCACACACTCGTGCACTATAACATCTCCCGCGCAGATGGCTAATCTCTGTGGAGATTGGCCGCCGTGGCCGGATTCAATCGGGAAGATATTATTTATTATTATTAATCTGCAAATCACGTAACGTTAGCACTCTGCATTAATATAAAATAGGG
This sequence comes from Hipparchia sbordonii, assembly GCA_038048805.1. Classification (NCBI taxonomy): domain Eukaryota; kingdom Metazoa; phylum Arthropoda; class Insecta; order Lepidoptera; family Nymphalidae; genus Hipparchia; species Hipparchia sbordonii. The sequence goes on along the minus strand of CM076115.1, from coordinate 4,902,768 downwards.
AAGATCTCTTTATTTTTCTTGGTCTATTTAGGACTGTTTTTCGCACGGAACCCTCCAAATTGTGACGGGCTTAATCAAATGAAATTGAGGCTCACGGTTTAGACCTGTAGGGGAAAATCACCATTTAGTCCGATTAGTAGACAAAATCGCAGGTTAATATTAAACGAAACATGGCCTTTTCTGTTTTTCTTCTTCAAATCGCTTAAGGAAAATACCTATTTTGATTTTATTAGATTATTTTCGTTATTAATAGTTTTTTCGGCTTGTTCGCTTTAGGACAGATTCGCTTTACGACAGATTCGCTTTACGGCAGATTCGCTTTACGGCAGATTCGCTTTACGGCAAAAATTGTACAGGTCTCGGTCAATAAAACAATTGTACAATTGTATTATTGACCGAGCGAAGCGAGGTCTCCGAGTCTACTTGAGTGAATTTGCACTTGTCCGTCATTTGAATTTTTTCTTTAAACTAAAGTTAGGTTAGGTTAGGGTTATACATGAATATTCAGGTGCCCGGCCTTCGGCCGGGCACTTAGGTTCTGTTGGGATCGTAAACCTACCTAAAGCTTACAAAAAAAAAGTAAATAAAAAAAAATGAATTTTTTTTTTATGCTAATATTAGGTACATTTTGATGATAGAACAATATAGGATGTGTTATAAATTATAATTATTGATGCTTCACTAAATTTTAAAGGTGCCGAGTTATGAAATTAGAAAAGACGTAATAAAAAATAATAATAGTTGACGCAAAACTGTTTTTAACATGACTTGACCGATAGTAAATACAGCGCCATCTATTAGCATTAATGTATTAACTTGTTTAATGTATTATTAATTTTAAACAAAAATCTATCTATATATATTCGAGTTCACTGTACTTCTGCCGTAAAGCGAATCTGCTGTAAAGCGAATCTGCCGTAAAGCGAATCTGTCGTAAAGCGAATCTGTCCTAAAGCGAACAAGCGGTTTTTTCTTCAAATTCACTTGTTGGAATTGTGTTGTGTTGAATGATGAATATCAAATATTTTGCGCAAAGAATCAGCCTAGCTGTCCAGCTCGGTAATTCAGCCAATATTAACACTATTTCACGTTAGCGTGACAGTAATCAGATTACAAAATACAAATTGTGTAACAAACTACGGCGACGTTTAACAAACAAATAATATTATAATAATGGCTGAGATACCGACCCTTTCAATATGATTTTCACATTATGTAAATTATTAAGTATCTTTCAATAGGCAAACACACTAAAATTGTATTATTTGAGTTATAAGTTTGTAAGCCTCCCTCGAATAAGCCCTGGTTAAACACACCACACGACGGTGGTGGCAGCGAAACCGCTCTTAGGAGTTGTGTGAAGACTGGCGTGATGAATTTGTTTATTACAAATCTCTAGTATTTTAGACTTTAGGGCTATCTCACCGTCGCCGAATAACGTAAAAACCGAGGAAGAAAAACGTTTTTTTTTTTTCAGTTTCTATATTGTAATCCTGTCAATACTTTAGAGTTCATGCAATTTCAGAATTGACTACGTCCTAAAATTCGGAGCCTGAAGGAAATTCAATCTCAGGACTTCCCACTTATAAGACCACAGCACGCATCACTGTGTCTGGGAGGTTGTTAAATAAATTAGTAAAGTAGTTGACGACATCCTACTGTTCTAAGTAGGTACTGCATTTAAGCGTCACCGTCGACACGCGTTACGCCTTACCAGGGCTTTAAACGAAATTATCTAACAAAATTTACGTTCGAGTTAGTTCGAAAATCTATTTATTACATAGATAATCTATATACGTGTTACGTAATATTAATACGGAGTTTGGAATAATCTGTGTCGGGCTTACGAGAGGGCTTGCGTTCATTATAAAGAGATTTTGTTGCGAAGCTTAAATAAAGGGAGCGATATAAAAAATAAAACTTGCTACGTATAATCCCTTTATTATGTTAATAGTATTAATTAAATTGAAACTGTCTTTTTTATCTCCCTTAAAAAACGGTGGGTGTTCTTGACTTAATTACTTTTTTATTACAAGTTTAGCTTTGTGACTTTGCCCGCATGAAATTAGAGTTTTAAAATCTCGCGGGAACTTAATGTTTTTTCCCGATTAAAGGAAAAAAATCACGTTGATGCGTTGTTCCGTTGATGCGTGATTGAAGAACCGACTAACAACCGAACACATTACCTAAATTTGATACAGAAATACAAAGATACGTCAGTGGGCTGCTTCTTAGTATGTAAGATATTTTATAAGTTAAGGTTAAATTAAAATTGGTCATTAGCCAGATTATTAGGCTAGATTGTAATTTTAGGGCGTATATATTAGTAGAAGACCTCCCTGGCTCAGTGGTGAGCGCTGTGGTCTTATAACTGGGAGGTCTCGGGTTCGATTCCCGGCGGGGACAATTTGGGAATTTATAATTTCTGGATTGTCTCTGGTCTGGTCTGGTGGGAGGCTTTGGCCGTGGCTAGTTACCATCCTACCGTCAAAGACGTGCCGCCAAGCGATTTAGCGTTCCGGCGCGATGGCGTGTAGAAACCGATAAGGAGTATGGGTTGAATTTACACTGCTATACCCCTTCCAAGTTAGCCCGATACCATCTTAGACTGCATCGTCACTTACCATCAGGTGAGATCGCAGTCAAGGGCTAACTTGTCACCGAATTAAAAAAAAAAGTGTATACTCACATTATTAAAAAAAACTACTGTTGATGGTTTAGGTAAAAATACGAGTAGGTAGCAAATGGAAACGACGATAGGAAAAAGATAAAAACCGCGATTTATTTCCGATGAACAAATACAGTAGAGCTCCATGCATTATTCAAATCGCGTGCGCTCTTAATTACACAAGGGCCGACCAAATTCGAGTTCAAATATTTTTTAAAGAGCACCGAGCTCGCTTCATATCTATGGCTGGATTTCAGATCACGCTTTCGACTCGATCAATGAATAATTCCTTCCCCAAATAATATCCACTTCGCAGAATTAATCAGCTCCTTTCATTGTTCAAAGTTTGGGCTTCTGGAAAAAATATCTTCAATGGAGATAAGTTATGCTAAGCCTCAATACAGATGAATTATACATATACTCATAGAGCCTCAATAGCCCAACGATTAAAGGTGCGGACTGAAACTAAATGGTCGCAGGTTCGAATCCCACCTGTTGCACTATTGTCGTACCCACTAATAGCACAAGCTTTCCGCTTATTTGGAGGGGATAGGAGGATATTAGTCAACTTCAGCTTGGCGAATATTCTTAATAAAAAAACGGATGGAGTTGTGTCGGTGCACACGGCCGTTGGTTTTAACGTGAAAAGTTAACGATATCTGCGAATCACTTTTAATGTTAAAGATTGAAAGAAAACCAGATTGACTTTGTTCTAAATATTTTATTACATTTCTATTTTTAAGACGCTATAGACCTTTTCGTTATAATAATCATGTTTTCAACATATTACATGAACCAGTTTGAAAACTGGTCGTGGTGGCAAAATAAATTGTGTTGTGCCAACGTTAGATAATAATAATTTTACTATTGCATCAATTTATAGGCCCCCATCGTTTTTCTAAATCTAGATAGTAATAATAACATAAAATCTTGTACGATGGTACGGAACTTGGCACTTGAACACTTGGCCGGTTTTTTATTTATTTCAAAGCTGTTTTCAGCATGGCGTATGAGTAAAAACGGTCCATCTATTTTTCAATTCCGAACAGAACTCGGGAAATGAACAAATTCAAAGCCTAACTAATGACCCATACTTTTCTAAACGCCCCTTCAGACGTTGGTAACAGAGGCACGTTTTAAACGCAACATTTGTTATTCCATTTCGCGAGAATAAGATGAATGGTCGGTTCCGAAACAATTAAAAACTTATTTTAACCCGGAATTGTAACCGCCCCTTGAGTTCCCCGGGGACACGGATTAGCTGTGTGACAGCTACTAATCTTGTTTTATATTTTATTTTCACACCATATTTTTTTTTAATTCGATGACAAAATAGCCCTTTACTGCGATCTCACCTGATGGTAAGTGACGATGTAATCTAAGATGGTAGCGCGCTAACTTAGAAGGAGTATGACAGTGTACATTCAACCCATACCCCTAATCTGTTTGTACACGCCATCGTGCCGGAACGCTGAATGGCTTGGCTAAATAGCACATCTTTGACGGTAGGATGGTAACTAGCCACGGTATTAGCCTCGCACCAGACCAGACCAGAGACAATTCAGAAATTATAAATTCCCAAATTGCCCCCGCCGGGAATAAGGCAAGTGATTTTTAATTGCTTAAAACACACATCTTTGAGAATATTATGGCAGGCAAGTTCAGGTTTCTTGACGATATTTTTCTTCACCGTTAAGTGATTTTTAATTACTTAAAACACACATAACTCCGAAAACTTAGAGATGCGTTCCTGGGATCGAATCGAACAAAGGCGAATGCTTGAACAACTAGGCTATCACCAATATGCCATTTACGAAGTTAAAAATAAACTATTTTTTAATATGATAGGAAAAATTTACTCTATTGTGCAATTAAAAATACCACTGTCTACACCACTGTTTTAACACTAGCATCAAGCTATGTCAGAAAAGCTAGTCTTTGATCCTGTCATGTACATAGGTATGTACCTACAATGTACATTGCCTAATAATACTCGTTGTACAAAGAGACCACAGACACTCAAAGAGTCGCTCGTGTATATGTCGACATCTGCCTTCCAAAATCAACACTACAATATTACAAAGCTATGGTACGAGGCACGTTTATAGCGTACATAATTATACAGCTTATTATCAGAACAATAAGATTTAAAATAGAAGAACGGAATGGTACATGTTATTCCTTGCTTAGAAGAGCTCGCACAAAACATCCCTAACAATATAAATTGCACTTAAATCTCCGCTTGGGGTCAACCGAATGTGACCAAAGAATTAATGCGGTATTTTGTTCATCCTAGGGGAAAGTACGATTCAGATCTAACGGAGCGCGTTGGACCGCAGCGACATTGCAATAAGTTCATGTTTACATGCATAGCTTACATCTGAAACAAATCAATTTAGCGTGAACTGTATGAATGTGATACACACATACGCTACGCATCGCGATCTGCGAAGCTTTTTGCTGAAGCACCAGTGTCGCGCATCGGTTTCATCGTTTCTATTTACAACATACGTGTGCAAACTAAAATTATATTATACTTTTAAGTGGCGTTTGAAGTCGGTTTTTTAAAAATATTTTTTAATTTATTGTTAGAGTATCATACCTATAAAATATTACTAGCTTTTGCCCCCGCGACTTCGTCCGCGTGGAATTAGATTTTGGGGTAGAATTTTCAAAAACTATGACACACGTACTTCTTTATTTTTAACTGAAAGCTCAAATACCAACTTTGATGGAAACAGCTTGAAAAATGACAGAGTTTCATATAAACTTCCATCCCCTATTTAAACCCCTTAGGGGTGGAATTTCCAATAATCCTTTCTTAGTGTGCGCCTACGTCACAAAAGGAACCAACTGTAAAAAGTTCAAGTTTCTAGCTTCAGTAGTTTAGGCTGTGCGTTGATATCTCAGTCAGTCAGTCAGTCAGTCAGGACTTTGAATTTTATATATATAGATTATGAGTTTTGCATACGCTTAATTTTCATTAGATAAAATGCAGATCAATGCTGATAGGTGTTATTTCACCCTAAATCATACAGCCTCCGTATGCAGTATTTATAGTGCACATTGTAACCGTCAAAGTGAAAATATAATCTACGCATTTCACGTTCGGTCTATGTAGGTATTAATTTTTGATTAGTTTACTAATATAGTGAATCCTAATGTACCTAGCCTCCACCATTATTTGACATTCACGTGATTTTAGTAAACAGGAAAAAGTCGACTAGGCTCACTAAGTAAAGCAATTATTTTCAAGAACTCTCAGTATAACTCAGAAGTTTTTAAATGTTTTGCATTTTGAAATTCAAAGCGGTGCAGTGCTTCAATGAAAAATTCTTAATTCACTCGCTCGTTAGTTCGCGCGAGACTGCTTTGAAAATGCTGTGCTATTTCTAGACTAGTTTTTCTTTTATCGATGACATTCACTTCAAAGCAACCTCACAAACGATGGAAATGTGGGAAATGCTAACCTGAAAGAGCTATCGTCTTCTATTTCAATCGACAATCGTCCACTGTTCGACATAAACCTTTTCCTACATCATCACTTTTCCAGACTCATGACTTCCATTGCGTTCTTGTTTGCACCACTGACTGGGTTGTTAAATGAATTGTCAGGGAGAGCATTGGTATTCAGTTTATTATTAATTTACTTCATTTATATTTTTCCACTGATTATTAAACGTTAAGCGACTAACACAACTGCCTAAGGAGGCATACTCGGGCGAACTCCTTGTGTGTCGTCATGCAGTAAATTTTATAGGGATCAGCAAACTGTACTGCATGTGCACATATGTGTTGCTACAAACCTTTTGTTTCTGTTCAATTCTGTTGAACTGTCTGAATGTCTTCAATTTTAGCGTTTTTCCGCGACAAGTATGTCATCTATTCACCTAGTGAAGGAGCCCCTCCAGTAGTCAATACTGCGCTTTTCGATATAAGGTCGCCGTTCCAACACTTTGAGCTAGCTGAGCCATTTGACATTTTCAGTGGCTATGTAAAACAATGGAAAGTTTCCAACTATCAAATCCGCATTTCGACGTTAGACCCTTTGAATGGTCTAAAAACTTCGCCATACAAACTGCGGGTTTGACAGTTCTTATAGTTAACAACTGTCGATAGCCTATTAGAAAATCCCCCTGATTTGAATTCGTCAAAAAACACCTAAATTAGATACATGAGAAAAATACCTATTTTTCCTCCCTAATTTTGAATAATTTTGATAGTTCCAAAACCAACGGAAATAAGTTATTACTCTTATCTTCGATCCATAATTCTACCACGCAAATTACCTGCCATAAAACGTGAAACATTTTCAAACATCACAATATTATTATTATACTAAGTATATTCTATTCACAGTCTGGGTTTCAAAACTGACTATCGTCTGGAAAATGTCGGTCGGAGGCGGAAATTAAAAATGAATCCGGATAAAATTCCAATTTCAGTACGACCACAGAAATAGACTTCGACTAAAATAGCGTTGGAAATTCACTAAAATCGAACGCGTCAGGCGCTTCGAAGGTAAATAATTGCATTAACACCTACCTTCTCATGATTCTAGAACCCTGGTACACGAGCTACATTCTTAATTGGACATGCCTACCAGGGACATAGACATTTAACATCCCCAAAATTCTGACGATCCGATTGCTAAATGACCTTAAAACTTTTGAAATTTGGGTATTTGAAAAAACTTCGTTGTCGTTCATATGCAACAACTTTTTTTTTTTTTTTAAAGAATATTAGCCAACCTGAAGTTGACTAATATTCTCCTGTCCCCTCCGATTAAGCGGAAAGCTTGTGTTAGGAGTGGGTACGACAATAGTGCAACGGGTGGGATCGACTTTACAGTTTTCAGTTCACACCTTCAACCGTTGGGCTATTGAGGCTTCGACTGAATAGCCTAAATATAAAGTCATAATACGAGGTTTGGCTCTCTCTTATTTCCTATTCCAATATTGGACCAATTTAAAAGATATTTCATAAACTGAATAAGGAAGATTATATACTGTGTCCTTCTTTCATTAATACGAGTAGCTATCAAAGTACACTAGGCCGCTGTTGACAGCGGTCTAAATAGGCAATTTTAATTTTCTCTTAATAAAATATACTAGGTACGCGAATGGCGTTTTTTTTTTTTCTGTATATCAAGGTCTATAATATTATCATATTTTATAGTTACTGAGACATAGGTTCAGACTACCTGTAGGTACCGGTAACATATTCTTATTTTCGTTATGTCTGTGGTACGTTTGGTTAAAAATAAATAAATAAAAATTACTACAATTCATTTTTTTGTCGATTTTTTAGTTTTTATGTTATGACACAATAGGTAAGTTGAAAACTTTCACTGAAACGAGATTCTGGATAAATATTTAATTAAAAACTTCCAGCTAAGAGTAAATTTGATTAAGTATTCGAAGCTTTAGCTCTAACAAAGGTTATTTCAAAGGTACTTTTAAAGCACAAAAATATCTCAATTCTTGCTGTTCTACGAAATTACAAAGCAAAAAAATATCACTGTTTACTCCGTTTACTTTGACGGAATTAATTGATTGCTCGTCAATCAAAGTATCAAAGTCATCAAGTTTCAAATGTCTAGTTAATAACCGATGAATAGATAGCTCTTGACTACGATCTCACCCGATGATAAGTGTCGATGCAATCTAAAATGGTAGAGGGCTAACTTGAAATGGGTATAACAGTGTACAATAAACTTGAAGCGCCTAATCAGATTTTACACGCCACCGTACCGGAACGCTAAATCGCTAGACACCACATTTGGTGGGAACTATAGCCGTGGCCAAAACCTCCCATCGGACCAGACCAAATTGCCATTGCCGGGAACCGAATCCGACACCTCTAACTAAACCGTAGCTTTCACCATTGCGCCAGGGCGATCGTCTCTATGCCAATACTTAATACATAAAATTTATTTACAGATTATATTAGATCATACTAATCTAGTTAAGCTATTGCATAGCTTCTATCGCGGGCCAGCGTGGAGACCGAATCCAGAAATTCCGTAACGAAAATAACCTGACACGGGACTCCTCTACGGTGAGCCGCTAGATGGCGTTGATAAAAAATGCTATGTAATAGCTTTACCGCAGCAGTCCCCGAGTGCCACACGTCTTTTTTTTATTTCCATACAAACGAAAGGAAATATACAAACCTCATAAGTAAAATAACACAAAGCTCGTCAAATGCTCATCAAGAAACTATCAATATGCTTTATAATATCCATGATAACATCTCTTTCGTATTGCTGCTACATACCAATCTCAACAACAACAATAGCAGTCACAGTAACAGCAATAACTAAAGTGAGGTCCAAATGTGATATATGGTGTCGTTTAAAAAGAATTGTATTATATGCCATCCAACAGCTGTTGAGCAATGATTTGTAGCTAGCAATAATAACACTGGACATGTTAATAAACTACAAAGACTCGATGCCTTTACTTGCGTAGTGAATCTGGGAGCATTTCACGTAATGACAACCTTATAAGGATTATTTTAAGGTTTAAAGGAGGTGGGTTGATAAGGCAACAAAATCCGCCCCTCAGACACTCGAAAAAAAAAGTTCCAGATTTCGACAAATTGTAAATGTATTTATATACTTGAAGATATAAACTTTATTTTAATATAAAGTTTAGGTGATAAAAAAAAATAGTAAGTTACAGAAAATATTACCCAAAAAGAGAGTGTTTCTTTTACTTTTCTTACATTTTCATACATTTAGTCGTTTTTTTAAGCTTTGATTTAATATTTTAGAATGAGGCGCTCCATGAACCAAAATAAATTAATACTCATATAAAAGCTTATAAAAGGAGCATCATTATCAGTTACGTTTACCATGGTTCATGAGCGCCTCATTCTAAAATATTAAATCAAAGCTTAAAAAACGACTAAAATGTATGAAAATGTAAGAAAAGTAAAAGAAACACTCTCTTTTTGGGTAATATTTTCTGTAACTTACTATTTTTTTTATCACCTAAACTTTATATTAATATAAAGTTTATATCTTCAAGTATATAAATACATTTACAATTTGTCGGAATCTGAAACTTTTTTTTTCGAGTGTGTGAGGGGCGGATTTTGGGCCTTATCAACCCACCTCCTTTATTAAAAGCGAAATAGTTATTTGTTCAACAAGATAGCAAAGTTCATTTTTGTTGCGAGTGCCTAGTTTGAATCCCGAGCGAACGAAGGATTCTAATATAGAATCACGAGCGTAGCGAGTGATTCTAAGTTAGAATCCTGAGAGTAGTGAGGGATTCAAAGGCACAAGAAGCAAAAACTTTGCTATCGTGTGATACATACAACTTTTCACCTCAATAGCGAAAAAATACAAGATGTAAGAAAAATATTTATTAAAACATAAAGGATATTTTAAAATTTTAAAAATTAGGTTTATTTATTTAAAAACTTTTCAATATCATGAGCGGTGAAACTAGATTTTTGGATTTGTGCCCCTCCGACTGTCTTTTCAAAAATGCTATAAGTTTAGGATAAGTTTCAATGTGAACGTCACATTTCGATTTGATTGTAGCTTTTAACATGGAGTAAATACTCCATAATGTAGATGGTTACCTCGTTTTAGACAATTCCATGAAATATGATAAAATCACAGTCTCTGAATAGGACTTTCGCACCCTTAGAAAGTCTCCAATCATTAAATAATATCATAGGCTTTCAAGTATTTTTCACGAGGACTTTTCCGGAAGAAAGTTTAATTCAGCGTTTAGACACTAATTCTTTTAATTCTGAAGGTGTTAAATTATCACTAGATTAACTCATTTTGTTAATTTTAAAATTCTTACAACAAATAACTACTAAGAAATTAGTACCTAATTAAGATATAGAATAGTGTTAATTATTTTTTTTTTGCCGCCATTTTATATTACTCTTTTGTCTGCGTTCGGAATTGTGTCATTCTAAAAATAAAATATATTAATTAATTAATTTTAATTTTCTTTTATGTTTCATGTTGTGTTACAGAATTATAAAGTCTAAACACATTTACGAAAAATAAATAGTTTAAATAATAAAATAGAGAGTTAAAAAAATTTGTCGAAATAAAATGTATGGGGTATGCAATATTATATACAAAATTTCTGAACGTTTCTTGAGACGATGAGTTGAAGAAACGCCAATCCAATGCGTTCTATATTCAAAACACTTTTTCTCACTGAGTGAGCAAAAACGACTTTTGCTCACTGGTTTTGGGCAGCAAAGGCGCCTTTTTTGAGCTAGAGAGGTGAAAACAATATTGAAGTATGAGATGAGAAACGAACGGGCATCGCACCACCTACAAAATACGAACCGCAACGACTTTATCAAGGCTTAGACTGAAAGAACAAATTACGCTTTTTGAAATAAATAGATTTCAAAATAATATCGCGGTGTAGTGGTTTTCATTTTTGTTTTAACTGTCTTCTGATTTAAATTGACGTATAGTTCTTCTTCTTGCAATTCATGACGGCGCGTGGCTCCTGGTTGTGTGTGTGTCGTATCTGTATAAGTGTGAGCGAGAGCTTGCTCGCGCCTCGCTCCCACCTAAGCTCCTCACAGGCACGCACACTTACTCAATGTGCATGTAGGTACACGACGTAACCACAAGCAAAGCTCACGCGCCCTCGTGAATTGAAAGAACTATATAGGATACGTTGACATAACGTTTTTGAGGAAATCCTTGCTTGGTTATCCAACGACAATAATTTTATGTACATTTTTGTTATCTAGTTATGCATTGTGAAGAATTATGAAACCACCACCTGAAGTTCTTATACATTTTGCCAACGCAACTTTTGTCTTTTTATTTCCCTTATCGACTCCTCGAACAATACGCAATTGTTTGCCAAATTTTCGCAAGTATATAAAACATTTTCATTGGAAATCGGAAAACAATGCTCACAATTCGCCGCTGCAGAACGAATTTCAGTTGATTGCATAAGATTTACCTGGAACGATGTCCACAGTTATTTCGAAGTGAAACTGTGTATTAATTTCAACTTTAAACGGAAAATGGAGAGTAAGTACAATATTGTATTGTGTTAAAATAAATCGGCCCGTTAATACGGCCTATATTAACGGGCCGATTTCACCAACATAAAATAAGTATATCCGAGCGTTTTCATATTTTGTCAGGTTTTCAATACAAAAACTGTCAAAACATCAAAACTAAAAAATATTTTATGGGGGCGAAATCGGGTGTTAGTGTCAATATCACCATCGCCAAGTGATTTAGCGACGAATTTGACAGATTTTCAATAAAAAACAGTCAAATTCACTCTTACGGTTGAACTTTATTCGGGGAACTTTAAAAATTCTTCAAGCTTTCCAATATTTTGTCGAAGAACATGATAATATTCCGTATATTAATAAATTATTATGAAATACCGACTCATAAAAGTCGGGTCAGGCAAGACGAACTTTTCAATTAATCTTTTGAAATGTAAATGACGACACATTTTCCGAAAAGCCAATAAGTATTAATGCTGTCCCTTATAAAACTTTCGCTAAATACGAACTTTTGTACACGAAATGATTCCTGGAATTTTGTGGATATTTTAGTTTGTTAAATTACGACATGAAAATTGTTTTTTCTATAGAATTAATCCAACAGGTAGACGTCCTCTGCTAGATATATTAGTCTCTAGTAGATACGATTTTGTGCAGCGGTTGCCGGCAATTCGCTTCAGATCATCCAGCCACTTAGTCGGCTATCTTTCATTGAATTTATATTTTTAGCAAATCAGATAAAATTATATTATGTTGTATTATGAAATACTAAGGAACCCCCAAGAAGTCCGTGGAATTTTGGGGCTGGATTATTTATACGGAAATCTGACAAAACATAGACAACAGATACTTTCTAGAGCATATTACCTATAGGTACATTTAATTTAAGAATCAAACCTGAGAGCTAATTTAAAGAAATTTTGAAATGCTTAATTGACATTTTTTTACATTTAACATAAATAGCATGATCTATATTCGTTGATTCCTCGAAATTTTTAACTAAAATAGACGTATATTGCCACAAGCATCATTTCCAATCAGTGACGCAAATACATATACACACAATATTGTACATATTATATAGAATTATGTTAAAAGCGAATATAAGCGTTCCCTTTTCTTTGTGTATTTTGAAAATTAGGTAAATTATCTCATTATCTCACCTACTTATATTTTGTTAATTATTGTGTTACATGTGTCTACAAATTCTCAGTTTTCGGTAAAGTAATTAAGTTATATCTATCTAAAAAGTGTAGTGCGATTTAAATAGTGTTTGTCAACTCATAAAACGATCTTATTTTTATCATTTCAGTGCTGCGAGTTCTTATTGCAATATCTCTAGGAGTCGTCATAGATTGTTACAGACAAAAATTCTTTTCACAAAACTTGGACACAGAACCTTCCTTATCAATTCTGTATGCACGGGACAAACGAAGCGATCTTATTACAAACGAATGTCTCTCAGAAATGTATCCTAAGAACCTATACAAATACCCCCTGAACATAGACCGCAATGACATACCCTGTATCATACACTGCGTGTTGAGAAAGTTTGGAATTATGTCCAACGATGGTATTATTAACATAAGGAACTACTACAGGCGAGTACAAGCGATCCATCGATACGATCCAAGGGTTTTAATATCGGACGTTGGCGAAACGTGTGCACAAAATATCAATGCAATGAATCTGGATCACGATGTATGTAAAAAGGCCAAAGTGTTTAATGACTGTACGCAGCTTTACGTCATTTCTTATAAAGAACCTGACGATTAAGTTTGTGTTAGTAAGAAAATCGTGTTCATGTGACAGCTTAAAACTTACTTAAAATTGGTTTCACATTATATCAAACATGTTATTATGTTTCAAGCTGTCTAAACCTCGATAGCCCAACGGTTAAAGGTGCGGACTGAACACTATTGTCGTACCCACTCCTAGTACAAGCTTTCCGTTTATTTGGAGGGATAGGAGGATATTAGTCAACTACTGCTAGGCTAATATTCTTTTAAAAAAAAAATGAATTTGATTTTCTTACGGTGTCGAATGGCGGACGCAATCAGTGAATTTACTAAAGTAAATTCTGTTTTTTGTAATAATTTATACTTTTGTACTGTTTTAAATAAAATAACTTTTTTTATTGAAATTTGTTTTCTTTCAAGAGTGTTTGAAAACGTCGCTTACGCGAAAACGAAACGGTCGCATTGTATTTTAAACCAGTCAAAAAATTTTATAAGGTGCTCTACAAACTATTTAATCTTCTTGAGCTCTGTCGATGTCCGTATAAATAACTAGTTTCAAAATTACACAAACTTAAAGATTACATACATTGAACCCGTTTAACTTTGAAGAGTGCTTACATTCAATAGAGTATTTTGACGACCTCCCTGGCGCAGTGGTCAGCGCTGTGGTCTTATAACTGGGAGGTCTCGGGTTCGATTCCCGGTGGTGACAATTTGGGAATTTATAATTACTAAATTGCCTTTGGTCTGGTCTGGTGGGAGGGTCTGTAGCTAGTTACCACACTACCGTCAAAGACATGCCGCCACTCTCTCTATAGATCTCAACATTAGACAGCAACATAGGAAACCTTTTTAAGCTATTGCATAGCTTCTATCGCGGGCCTTGAGCGTGAGACCGAATCCAGAAATCCCGTAACGAAAATAACCTGACACGGGACTCCTCTCACCGCTAGATGGCGATGATAAAAAATGCTATGCAATAGTTTTACCGCGGCAGTCCCCGAGTGCCACACGTCTTTTTTTCCCGAAGAAACAGAGGGTTTCATTAACTCCACGCGAACGAAGTCGCGGGCAAGAGCTTCAAAAGTAAGAATGAAATATTGAGCATGGCAAAATGGAACTTCCAAAGGTCGTAAGCGAGATAGTAATAACGTTCAATAAATCAATACTGCCAATCTAATTATCATTGTTACTTACTGGGTGGAAGCGATCCGTCGACCGTTCCAAATTTAATATAACTAGTAGCTCTATTTAATTTTAAACGAAAAGAAATTTGCTCTCGTTTCGTTTTTAATTAGAGCACGGCTCCTCGACACCTTTTCAATCTTAATTGAGTTACTGGCTAACTCAGATTTAATTAAAAACAGTGATTTGCTTTTAAAATATACTTAGGTGCAAATATCTACGTAAGTCCTTACGTATACTAGGTAGGTTATGACTTATGAATAATGAAAATATCGATCGTTTAACTGATGCAATCATTTTTTGAAAATACGCCTACTGATTATTATTTACTAGTTGATGCCTGCGGCTTCACTCGCGTGGATTTAGTTTTCAAAAATCCCGCAGGAACTCTTTGATTTTCTGGGATAAAAAGTAGCCTATGTCACTCTCTCGGTCCTCACCTATAACCTTGTAAAAAATTACATCGATCTGTTGCTTTGTTGCGGCGTGATTTAAGGACAAACCAACAAACAAACACACTTTCGCATTTATATTATTAGTAAGGATTAGTAAGGATGGTATCAGAACCTCTTCAAATAGTCATGTTACTTCTTTTATCCAATTTAATCCAATTATGTCTAGGATAGGAAGAGGATAGGCACTTAACAGATAGTTTTACGTAACTACTATCTTCCTGTTGCTACCTAGTAATTAGCGAATAAACGGCCCTGGCCACCTGATATCTACGGTTGGTCGCAAGTAGCTAATTAGGTAACTCCATTAACTTTATTATTTACTAGATGATGCCTGCGACTTCGTTCGCGTGGATAAAAATTTTTTGATAAGGTGAAGTTAACGCCAATGGAATGACATGTATGAAAATGACAGAAACGCTCCTGTCATTTTCATACAAAATTTCTTACTGGCGTTAACTTTTCCTTTACTATTCGAAAGTTAAAATGTTCGTGCCAGTTGCCTATACTGGTGCTTGATAGCTATCCGAATTGGGCATGAGCTAGATGTTGGAATTAATTAAAAGTAAAAAGAACGTTCTAATCACTCCAATATATTATATTTATTTTAATTTTGTAGAGAGCACAAAAATTATACAACCATGATCCATAGCCAAGAGAGACAGAGTAGTGTCAGTGTGGCCACCTTACATGACACAGATTATAATACTGTAGTAATACTGTAGACAATATTTTTATGAACACTAGAGCAAATTGTCCATTGACGCATTGTCGGTAGTTGTTTCCTATTGTTGCAGAAATTTTCCTCCTTATCCTGCTCATCTGCTCAGCATGCGCGAAGATCTCAGTGATGTACGCACACGAGAGAATGTCCGACATGATCGCCGAACAGTGCCTCAACGAGATGTACCCAAAGGGCAAACGCGCTGAGCTGCAGGACTCCGATGAATCATGTATCATCTACTGCGTGTTGAAGAAGTTCGGCATTATGAATGGGAATGGGCAAATTAACTTGGATATTTATAGGTAGGTATATCTTATTAAGCTATTGCATAGCTTCTATCGCAGGCCAGCGTGGAGACCGAATCCAGAAATTCTGTAACGAAAATATCCTGACACGGGACTCCTCTACGGTGAGCCGCTAGATGGCGTTGATAAAAAATGCTATGCAATAGCTTTACCGCGGCAGACCCCGAGTGCCACACGTCTTTTTTTTTATATATTTTTAGCGAGCAAACGAGCAGGCGGGTGACCTGATGTCAAGTGATTACTGTCGCCCATGAACATTTGTAGCACCTGAAGCACCACCAATGCGTTGCCGGCTTTTCAGGAATTTGTTGGTCCGCCCCTTGAATAACCCCTTCTTATAATTTAGTAGTGGTTTAATGATGATCATGAATCATAGGCAAAATGAGCAAACAGGACCGTAGGCTTTTACTTCAAATGTATTGTCTCACTTGGTTCACGGAATTGCAGCGTTTCGCCTGTGGCTTTATGCTTTTAGTTATTGAACAGAACTTGCAGAAACTCTGTAATAATCTGTTTATTACATAATTTCTGCAACTTCCGATTGACCTTCTTTGAAAGCTTGTCGGTGTAAACTAGAACTAGAAACAAGTTTGGCAAAGACAAATTGTTTACCCAAGTTGCCAACTACGAATAAGTATTATCGAATGTTAGATAATATTATGATAGTGAGAAAGGCGATACTGATGGAAGATGGTTAAGATGCGACAAGACGAATATTAATATTTGATCAAACGAACTCCTTCAGTGAAGCTCAATCGATATTTGTGTTGATCAAGCTTGTACTTGTATATGAGTTGCTTCATTTTAGGATACAACAATCAAATATTGTTGATTATAACCATTCTCATTTGTGTATTCTTACCTGTTAGGTCTTGGTAAAGTTCTTGCAATTCACGAGGGCACATAAGCTTTACTTGTGGTTACGTAAGTGTGCGTGCCTGTCAGGAGCCTAGAAGGAAGCGGTCAGGCGCGAGCAAGTTCTCGCTTCTACTTATATAGATACGACACCCAACAACCATGAGCCAGGTACCCTCGTAAAATGAAAGAACTATACGGCGTCAAACGTACTTGTTTCATTGCGTTTAAATTGCTAAAGTCAAAGCTGAACTTAACTTATATTCTCCTCTAAAGCTTATGCCAGGAGTGGGTACGACATTGTACAACGGATGGGGCTCGAGCCTGCGACCTTTCAGTTTTCAGTCCGCAGTTTCAACCATTGGGCTATTGAGGCATTTTTTACTTATCAGTCAAAATTACTGTTATTTGTCGCAGGAAACGAGTAAAGCAAGCGCCCCAGCTATACAACCGCCACAATATGATGGATGACAGAGGTGGCGCATGCGTCGAGAGCGCAGAAGCTACGCAGCACAAGCAAGATGTTTGCAAGAAGGCCAAAGTGTTCAACGACTGCACTCATCTGTATAGACTACTCTTTAAATAAAATATATATTGTATAAATAAATATATGTAAAACCGATAGTGGCTCTTTGTTGGTTTAACCTTCAATCATGTCATATCAGCGCTGCGGATCGACTTGGTTTCTAGCATGGATATAGATGAGGTCCTGAAGAGTGACATAAGCTACTTTTTATTCCGGAAAATCAAAGAATTCCCGCGGGATTTTTAAAAACTAAATCCATGCGGACGCGGCTATCAGCTAGTATTTATATAATTATGTATGAAAGATCATCACTTAAAAACTGCTAGACCGAATTGGCTGATTTTTTGTCACGTTAGAAAGAAAATTCTTGGAAAATTCACCGGAAAAGTCAGGGATGTTAACTTTTATATGAAAATCTCAATAAAATTTGAAAATTGCACTGGTGCGAAGACGGGGCGGGTCGCTAGTTTTCTATATTTTGCTTAATTTATTGACCAAGAGTAGCGAGGTCTTCGGGAATTTCCAAATACACCCAAGTTCGTTTGAATTTGCAAATGGCCGTCTTTCTCTCTAAGGGTCTGTTAGAGCCTTATAACTCCTAAATATACTTCTTGTAATGACTTAAAATCCATAACTCAAAAGCGAAAATAGCTATAAGGCTTAAAAAATCTTTATTTTCCATGAAGCAATAAATAATTGTCTAGTGGGATACCGTTGAAAAGAACTTTTTCAATAAACTTTTCAACTTACTGTTCCTTATAATCATCGTCTAAGTAAATCCCAAGAAACTTAAATGAAAACGCTCAATCTTGAACCAAGTTATAGAATACCTTCCCCAGATATGAAGCCCACAAAGAGCAACGCACAATACGTTTGAATTAACTTTTCCAGTTATTTTGATATTCATTCCTTGCCGTTTATTTTTGAATTTTTCACCTTTAAAGTAAACGTAAAGAAATTGAAAGGATTCAGAGTGAAAGCCTTTTAGGTGGGTGAGAAGAGAAAAGTGAACGCACGCTACCTATTTTAATTTTATTTCGTGAAAATATTCTAAAACGTTTTCCATTCTAGAGAAATGCTAACCACATTTCTGTGGGAAATGGCATGTATTTTTAACTCAAAGTTCTGTAACTGGTATTGTGGTTTTTGAAATATTATAGAAAAATTTTCTCCAACTAAAACACAAAAGGTAGCATAAAATATTATTTTCTTAACCTTTCCAAGAATATTAATTTAAGGTTGTAAAGAACAACTCTTTTGAACGAATTATGACGTATGACATAGACGTAAATTATGACTCACTTTTGCTCTCTTTCACTATCCAAAGTAAATATAGGGGTATGGGTTGAATGTACACTGCCATACCCGTTCCAAGTTAGCCCGCTACCACCTTAAACTCTTAAACTGCATCGTCACTTACCATCAGGTGAGATCGCAGTCAAGGACTTTTTTTTATTCAATGACAAGATTGTCATTGAATAAAAAAAGAGAATGCCGCCAGTTGGTATTTTGCATCTAATTATCTTATTATCATCATTTTCCTAAATGTTCAGGTTTCTTATCAAGTAACATGTCGTTGGCAAATGAACCCAGTTATTTTCATTGTATTAACATGGCTTTTGGTTGATATTCATTATATGAACTGGCATGACGCCAGAATTGTATGCCGAGTCTGATATATATATCGATTGAAAACGATATTTTCGCTTGAATTGCAGTGAGTCGCTTGTGCCAAGATATCCATTTTGATGTTACTTATATACTGAAACTATACCTACTCGTAACTTCCTGCTTAATATCTACTTACATTACCTACCTGGAGTGATACTGAGATGTTTTTGAATTCACACCTTTCCTTTCTAAATAAAATGGAATACACAACTTGAAAGTAGTTGTCCAACTTGGCACGCTAAAGATTATATACCAATCCCGTCGAAGGAAGTTTTTCAAATACTTTTCGACAAAGGTCTCTAGCATGGACCTCCACTGGCCTCTCTCTTACGTCGCGTGAATCCAGCGGCTCCCTGCGACTCGCCTGATGTCGTCCGACCACCTAGTAGGGGGTCTACCAGCACTGCGCTTCCCGGTGCGGGACCGCAACTCAAGCACCTTGATTCCAGCACCAGGTTCTCTCAATCCTGCTTTGATCTCGCAGGCATATTCAGAGAATAGACATAGGTTGGAAATTACTTTGTGTTTAATTTCACGTGAATGAAGGCACAAAAGATGAAGAACCAAATCAAGCACACATTCAGAACGTATTATTTTATTATCGGACTCTCACACACCTTCTAGCTACTCAGTAGTTGGGAGATAACAAACATAGCTATCTTCTGGATCCAGCACCAGATCGAGCAACTTCTCTTCTGCGGGGCCTCCTCTTCTTCTTCTTCCTGAGCTGTTGTCGCTGGTGTCGTCGTGCCGTCATCACAAAGGACGTATGACGTCATGAGTACCATAAATAGTACTAAAACTAACTTCAGTACCATCGACTTCATTTTCATATTTAATTTGACTTGTAGTTTGACTTCGTAGTTTTCAACTTGTTGTATGTTATGTATGAGTCAAACAAAACCTTTTTGATCTATGATTGCATATAAAATGTTGGTCGGTTGACTTCAAACACAATTAAGATTCATATCGTGATTTCCGAAATGTCAATTTAACTCTCATCAACATTATTGTATTTGATCTGGATATTCAATACCTTTTGTATAGAAATGGTACTTCCATTGTTGTTATTATTTTTAATGATCAGAATTTCAGTATTTAAGTATTTTGTTTAGAAATATTCTACTTATAAGCTACTACTATAGTTGTGTTTGTTTGTTGATTTGTCCTTCACTCACGCCTCAACAGAGCTACAGACTGACGTGATTTTTGGCATATATATATATTTGAGAGTATCATAGGATTTTGAAAAACTGAATCCACGTAGACCAAGTCGTGGGCAGCTCATATTCTATAATTGTTTAATGCTTTTTGCTTTATGTTTACAAATAATTTAATTTGAATATGGTATTATTTTAGGTATCATTTACGTGGTAAACTTGTTGAATCCCATTTCCATATTGAGGATAATAATAAAATTATTATTTAAGCATAATTAAATTCAGTGTTTTGTTCATCGACCTATAATTCTTAGAACAGAAGTTTCTAAAAAAGTTCTGTCCAAACGTAGGCTGAAAATAACCAATGAATGCGTGAGTGTCGTTTGTAAGAAAATACCCACATCGGTATACAGCCCTGAAAGATAATACAATAAAAAAGAAATCAGTTTTAAAAGAAAATTAAAAAAAAATTTGGTTATTAGAAAAATGTTTGTATAATATTCAAGAATATCTACAATTATTGTATTCTGTGAGCTAACTACTACTAATGCGACGATATTGCTTAGTCGACTCTAGAGGCTTACTAAAAATAGCTTATTATCAGAGCGTCGACTATTGCGCTAAGCATTTCTAAGCATTACAGTTCGATGGTGTTGTTATTATGATTCCCTGAGGATAATAGAAAATTATTAATATTATTATACAAGACATTTAAATTATGAGCCAGGAAAATTACGAAAATCTAAGATATATTATGAAAGCATCATATTATAACTTCTCGTCCTCGTCTTTCTATCATAAAATTTTAAGAAAATCTTCTGACGTAATTTAAATATAAATCCTTACTAATAAAAATGCGAAAATCTCTAATAAATTTTTATTAGTAAGAGTGTTTGTTTGATGGTTTGTCCTTCAATCATACAGCAACAGCAAAATCAATGTGATTTTTGCATGGGTATAGTTGAGGACTTGGAGATTGAAATACCCCTTTGTCCTAAAATCTTTTATCGCGGACTTATCGCGGAAAAACAGAGGGTTAATTTTTAAAACTAATTTAGCCACTCACTCACGATGCAGTTTAAGATGGTAGCGGGCTAACTTTAGGTATGGCAATGTACATTCAACCCATACCCCTGTTCAGAAATTATAAATTCCCAAATTGCCCCCGCCGGGAATCGAACCCAACCCTCTCAGTTACAAGACTACAGTGCTGACCACTGCGCCAGGGAGCTCGTCAAAAATACTCGACGATGCAATGGTGAAAATTACCACTAGGTAAGGATAATAAAGCTTTTCATTAAAGTTTCGAGGGAAACTGGAAGAAGTTTTTGTCTTAGAAATAAGCTTCACCTGTGTCCACTTCTTTTAAATTTCTAATATATTTTTATACTGTTTATATGTATATCACACTAATATAGTATTAAAGGCGAGAGTTCGTGTGTGTGTGTGTGTGTGTGTGAGTGTGTGTGTGTGTGTGTGTGTGTGTGTGTGTGTGTGTGTGTGTGTGTGTGTGTGTGTGTGTGTATGTTTGTTACTCCTTCACGTCACAACAAAGGAACCGATTTGGCTGGGAATGGAGATTACTCATACCCAGAATTAACACATAGGCTACATCCGGAATATACCTATTTTATATCCCGGAAAATTAAAGAGTTCCTGCGGGAATTAACACACTTGTAAATAACAAAAATAAAAAATAAAATAAAGTTAATATTGTAAAAGTCATGTCAAAAATATTAAACTAAAATGATAAGCCTTGTCTGTAAACTATAAATAGAGAGTATAATATCGATAAACGCGATATTTAGAGATTTCAGAAAATGGACCAAAAAGGGCCATGTACCGGAAATTTGCTAGGTCCATTTTGGTATCCGGAAGCAAACGTTTTTATCCGCTATTAGTCGAGCCGGGCACGTACCCGGTAAAGTAGGAACCGTCGTAGTTTAGCAATAACATCACACAAAGAAACCACTGGAGAGCATAAATTTGCTTGATTTAGGCCTAAAAATCCTAAAAAGACCTTTTTATCGATGCCCAGTTTATTCTACTCCATTATCTCACCTCGATAAGGATTTGTATTAAAAAATCCAGGTCCAACCCACGAACTCCGAATCCCTACTAATATTATAAATGCGAAAGTGTGTTTGTTTGTTGGTTTGTCCTTCAATAATGCTGCAACAGAGCTACAGATCGACGTGATTTTTTGCATGGTTATAGTTGAGGACCGGGAGAGTCACATAGGCTACTTTTTATCCCGGAAAATCAAAAGTCAGAAAGTTTAGTGTTGATAAAATATTAATGGCTGGCTCATTTTAAAACCAATTTTGATTTTATTTTCATAGAAAGAAAGGTTTTGGTTTGCAAGGAGCCTTGGGTCCTAACAAAACTTTTCTGGACAAATTCCTACTTAGCTCTTGCCATTAAAAGACTTCGGGAGCTCTTAAACAATTTTTAATGTGAAGTAATTACTTTTACTTTGTTGGAGAGTTTGAAAATTGTTTCTTTACTTGGAAATATTCTTTTGTGTAGGTAGCCTCGTTAAAATCCTATAATAGATTTTTCGTGAATTGTTAATATTTGGTTTTTGCAGGTTTCGATTGGAATGTAACAGAGTTCACGTTTTCACGTTTTTGTTATTAATATTTAGGGTTTCTTGCTTGACTTCTGACTTTGTTTCAATTAATTAATTTTTTAGCTCGCTTATTGGTAAAAAATCTCTTTTAACTACTGATAATGCCGTCTATGTAAGCACGTAGTACATATATACGTTTCTGTCTTTACAATCTTTAATATTATATGATTCATTGTAACTTCGTAACAATCATAAACTTAATACCTATAATTGCTCTCTGTAGCAATGTTATAGAACTTAACAACTTCCTTCTCACTTGTAATATCGTTGTATTATATTATCAATTCAAACTTTGCAAACTTAAGCAACCCTAGTGGACTATAATATAATATGACACCATCGAAATTGTTAATTATGAAAGTGGGATGAGGTCTCTTAGAAACTCCCCCTCTATTCATTAAATTTCTTCCCTTTTTTTTACAATAAAATTATTCTGTTATAATATTCTATCTTTGATACTCTCTACACAAGCTCGATTTGTATGAGCGATAACTTTGCTTACTCCGTTACTCAAACATAACCGGTAGAACTTCACGAAATTACTAAAATGAACCTTCACTTCCTTTGTTTACACGTAGAAAAGTAATTTTAATTACACCGTAGAAAGTTACAGTGCTGGGAAATTATACAAATACCAGTGCAAATTGAAAATTTCCACTGTCGCGTCGACACCAACAATTTATCTCTCGTCTGTAACAAATGATCATTTCGCGCTGCTTTCAACGGGTTTATAAAAGCGGTTTTGTTATTTGTCACATGCAATATAATACGTGCAGAAATAATGCATTCTCGTCGACAGTCGGTGAAGCTTGTTGCTTTTCATTACATGAACATAAAAAATCTTTTTAAAAAACCGACTTCAAACACTACTATAAAGTATATCAAGCGTGCCTATAAAGTTTGAAGAGTTTCCTCGATTTCTCCAGGATCACATAATCGTATCCTGACCTGATGACCATGGAACCACCTAGAAAGTATAACCTTTCAAACCAAAAAAAGAGTTTCCCAAATCGGTCCATATCGTATGTATGTGTGTGTACCACTTTGAGGTTTGGACTAGGGACTAGGGACTTACCCATCTAGGAAGCTATAAGTATAATCTTAACTTAGAATTAGGTGGAATCACATACAAACACTCAAAAGTAACAATAAAATAAAAAAGCTTTTTTTATGTTAACGAGGCTAAGTTAAGTTCCAATATAACTGGGATATTGCTTAAATGTTAAAAATAAATTATTTCTTACCTATTATTATTAAATCCTCCAAAACACACATCCGCTGTGATTTTTTTGTTTGATAACAAATTATTAAAGTACTACCTATCGATGGAACTAAGTATTAAGTGCGTAAAAAATAATAATGACGTCACAGTTGACTATTTCATACAAGCTGTAGATTAGGCAATATCCCTATATTACGTAGATAAAATTCTTATCATACCATCTGGTGAATGAATGGCTAGTTAATAATACAATGGTAATTGTTACAAGCACAGGTACCTACTCGGTTTATATATTCTTTTTTTTTTACAACTGAAATCTGTGAAAAACTGAAATACCTGTTCAATGTTAGAGAAGTGGTGAAACTTTGTGGTGCTTTCTACTTACAAACTCTTATTTCAATAAATTAATTTCAGCAAATTGTGAGCATTTTCTACTAAAGGATTAACGTAAATATCAGACATAAATTTTATCATTGAACGTATTTTAACCACCATACGGATTACTTTTAGGGTGGGTTGCATGGCAGGTGATTAGGGTAAGGTTAAATTTTAACACCATAAAATGCTGCTTTGGGTTGAGTAAGCAAGGATTCTTTAACTTTTTACCTGTTTTTTGGTCGTAAAACTTAATCTCATTACTACCATAACTTCTTGAGATATAACCTTCTCCTAGACCCACAGCTGTTGCCAACGTTGGGAATTGGCATTCTGTGTCAGGTTTTTTCCTCCAATCCATTCTTGCTGTGTCCAACATTGGACCACAACCGTTGGTGTACCTATGCCGTCATAAACAAATAGCTAGCCCGTGGCTAGAGCACAATAGGACGGATTAAAACAATGGCGATTGCAAACTGCAATTAGCTCGAGTACCTACCTGTTCTATAATAATTAACGAAGTTAGCGATTCAGAAAACTGTACTTACCTAATGAGAATCATGAAAATGCATTTTCCACGTACCTTTAAAATTATAATTATATTCTCGGTTCACTCAATATGAGGACGGATCGTCTAGCTCTAGCATAATAATGTATTCTTTGCTATTAAT
This sequence comes from Hipparchia sbordonii, assembly GCA_038048805.1. Lineage (NCBI taxonomy): Eukaryota > Metazoa > Arthropoda > Insecta > Lepidoptera > Nymphalidae > Hipparchia > Hipparchia sbordonii. The sequence continues at coordinate 4,877,556 of CM076115.1, read as the reverse complement.
AGAACTTATTCCTGGATTATTATATAATATTATTATGAACGAGAGCGATACCTTTTATCTGCGATAACGACGTACTTATTTCTACAAATAATACCTATCTCTATAAAATATACGCAGTATATTTATGAAGAAAACTAGCTTTAACCCGCGGCTTCACTCACGTTAGGTTCGATTTTTTAAACTCCTATTTTACCTCCTTCGGGGTTGAAATTTTCCAAAATCCTTTCTTAGCGGATGCCTACGTCCTAACAGCTACCTGTATGTCAAATTTCAGCTCGATCGGTCCAGTGGTTAGAGCTGTGCGTTGATAGATCAGTCAGTCAGTCAGTCAGTCAGTCAGTCAGTCAGTCACCTTTGCCTTTTATATATTTAAGAAGAAGAAGATTATTATGGACGAGAGTGATACCTTTTATCTGCGATAACGACGTACTTATCTCTACAAATAATACCTATCTCTATAAAATATACGCAGTATATTTATGAAGAAAATAAAAGTACAATATAATATTAAATATTTAAAAATGAAAGTAAATTAAACCTTGTATGAGTATCAGACAAAAAACAAAGGACCCTTTAAGACGAAATTACCCGAGATACATGTATAATATAACGAAGCGAGAATAGGCGGAATGTCGTCCGGTAAAAACTAGTGTATAAATCTTCTTCTTCTTCTTAGTCGCTTCTTCATCGCTGAGGGTCATGACCCACTATGTCAGCTTCGCCAGCTGGTGCGTTCTTGAGCCATATGTAGAGAGCCCTGGATGTTTGTACGATTTTCAGTTATCACATAGTCAGTCCAGAAGAACGGCGCTCTACCACAACTTCTCTTTGTGTCCACGCAGCCGGTGATAATGTGATATTCCAGATTATCCTTACTAATATTATGAATGCGAAAGTGTGTTTGTTTGTTTGTCCTTCAATCACGCTGCAAAGAAGCAACGTTGGTTATATTCTCAAAGGGAGAAAAGGTTCGAGGTGATTTTTTGCCTGGGTATAGTGAGGACCTGGAGAGTGGCATAGGCTACATTTTATCCTGGAAAAACAAAGGGTTCCGGACGGACGGACTTAAAAAATAACTCCACACGGACCAAGTCGCGGGCATCAGCTAGTTATGTTATATGTACCTACAATCTTTTTACAGAACAATGCTGCTGCACGTAATGCTGAGTGTAATTGGATGTACGGTGGCCTCTCAGCCACATGGCTCCTCGGGCACATTAGTTGATTTTACGGACCCTAAGGTACTTACTTTAATTTTGAAATACTAACAACTCAGACTAACAACCTCCTACGAAGCTTCTTCTATTTTACTACGTCTACGTTATAACTTCATAACATTTTTTGTACGACTTAAAATTATTATTTAAAAAATCAACATCTAAATATATAAAAGGCAAAGGTGACTGATTGACTGACTGACTGACTGACTGATCTATCAACGCACAGCCCTAACCTCTGGACGGATAGGGCTGAAATTTGGCATCCAGACAGCTATTATGACTTAGGCATCCGCTTAGAAAGGATTTTTGAAAATTCAACCCCTAAGGGGGTAAAATAGGGGTTTAAAAATTGAATTTAGCGTGAGCGAAACCGCGAGCAAAAGCTAGTATAAAATATTTTTGGTTAGAAAAAAATTAAAATTTTGATTTTTTTTTTTTGTTGAATTAGTAATCTAAGTTTTGTCCTATTTAGCCCCGTATGTTTCTTTATTTTTAACAAAGTATTTAACCGAGAGCCCAAATACTAATTTATATTAATAATACTTAAAATGACGGACTTTCATCTACTATTCCTAAAAACCCGTTCTTAGTGAATGAATACGTCATCAAAGGAACCTACTGTAAGTCTAGTAGTAGGCTTGACTCGACGTTGATAAGTGTTTGAAGGTTATATTACCCTAGCTTATTTATTTAACTTGCTTGTTCAAATTCAATTTTATTTTATTTTTCTCAGGTGCAAGGACATCTAGACGCGTTAGTACGCATGGCGCAGTCTTGCGTCATCAAGGTACGAGCGTCCCCCAAAGACGTCAGAGCCTACTTCACCAACTCGCCGCCAATCACCAGGTCGGGCCAATGCTTCGCGGCGTGCATGTTGGAGCAGAGTGACGTCATTAACCATGGAAAGGTAGACATTGGATCACAATAAGAATAGAAATTACTAGACGATGGCCAAGACTTTATCCACGTGGATTAAGTTTTTTTAATTTCCGCGGGAACTCTTTCATTTTCCGGGGTAAAATGTAGCCCATGTGTTAATCCTGGGTATGAGCTATCTCCATTCTAAATTTCAGTCAAATCGGTTCATTTGTTTTGGTGTGAAGGAGTAACAAACATATATAATCTTTCGCCTTATAATTAGTGTGATTAAACCGCCATTTTCTATTTCTCGGGAGAGAGTAGGTAAGGCAGAAATAGAAGAAGTGGTCATAAAGACGGTTTAGCATTAGGTACTATTTATTATTTTGATCGCTAAAAACAAGATTTTCAACTTTAATCTACTGTTTTGTTGTTTTATTTCTTCTTAGGTTTCTTTCTTTTTCTTTAGGAGTTCTTTTAGGGATAACTTATTAAAAATTCTCTTGCCTTTCTTTCTTGGAGAAGCTACTTTATGGCTTTATGATTTAGTGGTTTAGTTTAATACCTGTTAGGTATAAATGCGAAAGTGTAGATATATTATGTTTGTTCATTTCTTAGATAGTCCAACAATCACACACTGAGCAACAGATCGTTGTGATTTTTACATGGTTATATATGAGGACTCGAAGAGTGCCATAGACAACCTTTTATCCCGGAACAGAGGGCTTCCGTGCCATTTTAAAAAAACCTGACTCAACCTAAACTAAGTACTTGTTGTTCACAGGTAAACCGCGATCTCCTCGTACACCTGGCAAGCTTGGTGAACGGCAAGAACTCCCGTGTGGTCCGCAAACTGCACAGCATATCCCGACTCTGCCTGGACACCATCGAAGGAATGTCGGACCGCTGTCAACTGGCCTCCACTTATAATGACTGCTTGAATGAGAACATGATCGAATTTGCATTTCCTCTGGATATAGCAGAGGAGGCTGTCAGAAAGATGCCTTTTCACCTTATACAGCCTAAGTAAGTCATTATACCCGACTACGGCGAAGTTGAAAGTGTTATTATTTTAGCAAGCTATGTATGTATGTTCCACCATAGCGCCTAAACTACTGCACTGATTTTGATGAAAGAAGTGTCAATCAATTCGTTAATATGTCGGGTGATATAGGCTACGTTTCTAATGGCGATAGGGCAGGCTGTGCCTAGCGTGCATTTTTTTTATGAATAGCAAGCAAACAAGCAGGCGAATCACCTGATGTTAAGTGATTACTGCCGCCCGTGAAGATTTGTAGCATCAGAGGCGCCACCAATGAGTACCGGCTAATCCTTACTATAATATCATAAATGTGAAAGTGTATTTGCTTTTTAGTTTGTCCTTCAATCACACAGCAATGGTGCAAAGGATCGATGGGATTTTTTGCATGGGTGTAGTTGAGGACCTGGAGAGTGACATAGGCTACTTTTATTCCCAGAAAATCAAAGAGTTCTCGTGAGGTTTAAAAACCTAAATCCACGCGAACGAAGTCGCAGGCATCAGCTGGTAACAAATAATAATGCGCATAAAGAAGTAATACCTTCAATGTGTATGATTGGTATTACCTACATGTTGTACTAAACAGATTTTTCTACTTTGGCAAATTATAGCAAAAGTTCTTTGTTCTTTATCTCAACAGGAATCATACTATAAACATATTATTCTTGTCTCAAATTCTTGTATAGCACAAAAGTGGCGAAAGACTAACGACAAAAAAGGCTCAAAGTATCTATGCATTAAAGCTCCCAACATAATAGGTCAGGAGGGAAAGGCGACGAAAGAAAGAAAAGAAAATATAACGCATTGGCATTGCCATCGTGTACTCTGATGCCATGCTTAGCCTTAGGCCACGGCTTTTGACTAAAAACCACAAGCTTGTAATGAAATCCAAAGACATTTTCAGTACACATATAAGTCAATGTTTTATCCATAGAAATGTGACGAAAGAAAAAACAAAATTATTATTATATTCCTATTTCTACTATCACACTATAATATAATAAAGGCAAAAGTTTAGATGGATGGATGTATGTTTGTGATTTTTTTTAATTCGATGACAAGATAGTCCTTGACTGCGATCTCACCTGATGGTAAGTGACGATGGAGTCTAAGATGGTAGCGGGCTAACTTGGTATAGCAGTGTAAATTCAACCCATACCCCTAATCGGTTTCTACACGTCATCGTGCCGGAATGCTAAATCGCTTGGCAGCACGTCTTTGAGGGTAGGGTGGTACCTAGCCACTGCCAAAGCCTCCCACCATAGAACAGTGATGTTGATGCACAGAGATAGGTAATAGGTCTGGATTAACACATAGGCTGCTTTTTATCCTGGAAAATAAAAGAGTTCCCGCAGAAATTAAAAAACCTCAATCCGCACGAACCAAATCGCGAACATTAGCTAGTTTGCTGTAATCCACCCAACCAGAAAAATATGTCCTCTTTCGGCACGCTCAGGCGACATGCCTGTGGCCCTGCGGTTATCCTGTATGACCGACAGTGGCACTATTTGGGTCAATTTACTTGAAATGAGCAAAAAATCCTCATATCGTGGAGAGATTCCCTTGCTCTTTTACTTGTTTTAGCGCCATGACACTTAAGTATTGTGCGACGAAACAAGGGGAATTTCATCTATTTTTCACAAACACAAAATGTCTTTTATCAGGCTGTAAAATTGGTTTACGTTATGCGTCTAAAGCGACGTCCACGCCAACTAAAAATTATAGTTATTGTTTTTGCTGTTGTTTGCGAAAAATGATGCTATGGTCAGACATTATATCTAAGCATTCTATGGACAGAGCTGCAGTAATGTTACAATATTACTAGGTCACACACGTTACTTTTTATTATTATTGTAGACGAGATTTCATATTATTTATAGTTTTAACAAAAAGACAACTTTATTTTTTATTAATTCTAAGAAACTTGACTGTTTATCGATTTCAAGATTGTATCAAAAGTTTCAAATGTTTATAGGTTTTGCTTGACTAACTCACAATTTGTTTTTTGTTTCAGTTTACCACAAGAATTGAGACACGGTTACTAGCTATCACTTTGTTATGTTTTGGTAGTTTTTCTACTCTAATTTTTAATAAAAATTATTAGATACCTACTATTCGTTTTATTTTAATTATCATAATAGGTAATTTTAACCAAATGCTGTTTCAAGTCCTTGCCTTGATAAAAAACCTACAAATATTAACTTACTACAGCTAGGTAGTTAACTAGTGCCAATTTTACCATCGCCGATTAACTTTTAACCTATTAATAAATATGACATTCTGAAATTTTTTGGTATTGGTAATCTGTAAGAATAGAATGTCACTCGCCGTTTAAAATTTACTTACTTGGGGATGATCAAAAGAGCACCAGGAGCAAAAATGATAATATAAAAAAGTTCTTTTTACGGTAGATTTCATTTCACGTATTCACCTGAACAAAAGACAATATGATATCGATATTACCTTTTTCTTCTTTAGTGTTTATTTCCTAATACATTTGTATCTCGTAGGTACATTGAGTTTTCAATAAGCTTTTACAATTTTCAAGGAAACAAGAATTTTGTTTTGCGTCATTTATATTAATGAATTTTTAACCCTACTTTTTTTGACATACTTACGTTTTTTAACATACGAAAAGTGTTAGAAAACTGGGTTTTCTTCGTTTCTTATAGGATTCAGTTGGTATGGATAAAAAAACTAACTACAATTGATAAAGTTTATTACTTTCAATTGGGACGTTCTTAGTGCATTTCATAAGAAAGGACAATGATCATAAAACATTTTATATTATTATTAAAATTACACATAGACTTAAAATATATTTTACTTTAATATTAAATACAATTTTATGATAAACTTTAAACATGTATAATACACAGTCGCTATAAACAGAGAGATATAATAGTAGATAAAATTATTAAATTTAAAAAAGAAATTTCAGAAAATGCCTCATATTAATACACGTAACAGACATACCGCTATCGCTGAGTTTTTAGATAAATAAATAAAAATTCTTTCCTCTTTCCACTAATACTCCTTGACATGATTTCTTATAAAAATCTCATCGCCAGATATGTCTTATATACATAGAGTAGATACTTAATAAGTAATAAATTATAACTGATAATGTTTTCTATTTTGAATTTACATACTTAATAATTTCACGCCATGTTCAACCGTTTTCTAAATAAATATCTTACAAAACTTTATTTCTTAATTTTTTAATTAAAATTAAGAAAATAGTTACAGGGCCAATGGGGATCACATGATTGTATTATCGCCGAAATCAGTTTTAGAAACTGTAATAATAATTATAACTATTTAATTTATGTACTTCATTTTCTTTATTGAAATGGAAGGCTCCATAAATTTACAAAGCATACCTAAAAAACCAACTATTTATTAACTCTAAAAGTGCCAAACTCAACAATCTGCTTTACATCAATATTATCTCTAACAACGAATACCAACAGTGACTAAAATATTAATTGCAAATTTATTTGTTTTCTACAGGTTTAACAATATTGTGTTCTGAATAGAGACACTTATTTAGTTGAAAGATTACACTGGTCAACAAAAATCGACCTTTTGTGTGTAACAAGAAAACTGTTAACTAATTATGTCTAGAGCAAGGTTGAGGATGATAGAATTGATATTAAAATGTTTCCAATACGAATAGTTTTGTTGTAATAATTTTTTTTCAAAAATACAGTTTTAATAAACTTAATTAACATACATAGGCTATTGTAGTGTCACAAATACACATATCTTATGATTTTCTTTTGTATTTTGCTTCAGGGACGTCTCATCGTAAAGTCAAACAAAAATCGGCTAACATACGTGGGCTCCACTTGCCCTGGTATCGTTTTTCTATTTTAGAAATGACCTGGTGGAATCTTTCACCATGCTCATCGCTGACGGCGCTCAAATTTTTAGAAAAAAAGTCCAAATGAGAGTGCAAGAAGTGTATTTTTACAGACATGAGACAAATCAAAGCCTTATAGGTAGTTAAAAGCTCCTCAACAGTACTTTTATAGTCATCAGATCGATGATTTCCGAGAAAATTAGAAGTCATTTTCATGAAAGATTCCCAAGGAGATTTTTCCATTTCAGAGAGTTTTTCTTTAAAAATTTTATCTTTTATTAATTTTCTAATTTGCGGACCTACAAATACCACCACAAATACCCTCTGTAATTTTTGCTTCACTGATTTTAGGATTTTTTTAAAATTCTTATTGAATTGATTCACTACTTTCACGAAGTTTTTCATAAGGCTAAGTTTTATATGAAAAGGTGGCAAAAATAGTATCAGATCAATATTATGAGATTGTACTAACTATGCATATTTAATTTTTTTTTGTTCTGGTTGAAAAATAAAGTTGATATATTTTTTTTACTTATGGCGTCAAGTTTCTCCGTTGAGTTTTAAAAGAAAATTCACCACAAATGTAACAAAACTTGACAGGATCATTTTTACACTTTATTTCTATAATTTAAGATTCACTTAATTCGGCAAACACAAAATACAAGCACTTTAATAAAACACATAAGGTCCAGAATTGAACATATAAGATAAAAAAGATAAAAAATTATTTTTGGGTAGGTAGCTGTAACACAAAAACTAGACCTAATCGAAACAAAATAAATATGGTGTTATAGTGAGGGTAGGTAGGTATTTCAAAATCGCAAGTCACTTTTCTTGTTACAAAAATTTGTTGACTAGTGTTATCTTAGCTAGTCCTAATATTAGTTAAACACTGTGTAGGATAGCTATTAACCAGCACTATAATAAAAAATCTTAAAATAACCCTTTTTTATTTCAATTGATTAAAATAATAAGATAACCTAATTCAAGTCAGTTTTTACTTAAATAAATTTTTTGACGTGGGTTGCAGCTAATTTTGTCTTTCTTAGGGCCAATTGAATATCTGACGGTAAAAAAAAGTACCTAACCGTTAAGTTTTTGCACACATTAAACAACAAGCTAAGTGTTACATAAGACAACATTCGTACCTCAAATGGTGGCTTTTTCGGTGGTTAGATTTAACTTAACAGTTAACCTTATATTAACAGCCTTTTATGCAACTGACCCTTAAGTCTATATTAATTATATTAACATAGTAGATTCAGGCATGGTGTCAGGAATATTAAAACTGTGCTAAGTAATAGAGATCTTTTCAAAATAGTAATACTATTGATACCCGTCTAACCCTGGGTCCTATACAATTTGTCGTATTCAGGTACTTATGTCCAAAGGTTACGACGATTGTCTGGTACTTGGTAGCATATATTATGGTTTATCTGTTAATGCAGCATACACCAATGCGAAGTTCCTATCACAATACGTGTGCTTGTTCAGTGTAGGTACACACATAAACATTAGTAGATTACAATTTAGCTCCCAAACGCGAATATGTACTTGGGTCTATTCGAATAGTTGTGTCTAAAGGAAACGATGATGGTCTGGTAAGACTGGCAGTCTCTAAAAGTGCGCATTACTATATTGCTAATCGGAGTAATAATATCACGAATTTGTATCGCATTATTTTTGAGCTGCTCTACCTTTATTTCCAATACGTATGCAAACAAAGTATTCCTCACTTTTTATGGTAGTAAGGAATGCTATCTTTATGGCTTGTACAAGTAGGTACATACAGGGTGATTTTTTAGGTAGTGTACAGATTTTTTTGGTGGTTCTATATCGTTAATAGAACATATTTCCATCAATAGTTGTGTAGCTTTTTGAAATATTTTTTTTTTACCATATCTGACCATAAATTAAGCAAATCATGGTCATACTATTTGACGAAATTAAAATACGCGCTCATAGGTCAACGGCTGCCGCGCGCGCCTAGTGTATCAACGGCTGATAGATTACGTTGGTAGGGTGACCGGTGACTCTAACCGTCTGTTTAAAAGTGGATCTCTTTGGTAAACGATAACTTTAGTATTCTTAAGTAAAAATAAAAAATACGTTTTACATACAATATAAAAAAAAATTGTGCACTACCAAAAAATCACCTATATATCCACGTTTATAGTTCACGATCTAGCTCCCAAACGCGAGTTTACACTTGGGCCTATTCGGGTACTTGTGTCTAAAGGAAGCTATGATGGTCTGGTAGCGCCTATGGTTCATTCTCTCAGCGCGGTTGTGTCGCGAGCCGATCCTTGTAGCGGCGGCGTGGCAGAGGAAGGCGCCGTCAAGCACCACCATCCTGTACTCTTGCAGGCACATCTCTAACATCTATTTTTGAAATAAAGGTAAAGATAGTTTTTCTTTGCACGAACATTTGTACAAAATAGATATATTACGTTTATCTCACGAAGTTACGGGCGCTTTACTTGTGGTTACGCTTCGTGGTTACGTCGTGCACATACATGTCGTGTGCGTGCCTGTCACGAGCCTAGGTGGGAGCGGTCAGGTGCGAGCAAGCTCTCGCTCACACTTATACAGATACGACACAGACACAACTATGAGCCACGAGCCCTCGTGAATTGAAAGGACTATACCTAGTATAATTTATGATGTCAGTTCCAATATTATATTCTAGATTTATAGATATCTAATAAATTATAATAGAACAAAAACGTACAATAGTATTATGCTTAGTTCAAGATAGCTTAATACTTGAGCATAGCTGCCTAAAATTTTTAAGTAACGATTTTGTACCATACCTTGACCATGACAATTAACTTCATATAATAAAAATTCTGGCCTATGGGCTTTTACGCGCTAGGCTTCGACTAGTCTAGACCCGAAATCGAAAGGTAAAAGTAGAAATAAAAGAATTCATAATAAAGTATATAAAATCTTGTATAATAAAACTCAAAAAATACACAATTCAGTATAGTGGGTCCAAATATCTACATGCATTTATGATTTTTGTTTAGAATTCTGTACTTGTCCTTGTAGCGCCAAGCCAACTGATAGTATCTATAGTTGTTTAACGAAGTCGCACGTGACTTTACTTGACTCTTCATTGTAACACTTATAACTCGATGCGAGTGACAAAAGAATCCCCCATCAAGGATAACCAAATTGTACTTCTGGAGACACATTTCGAGCATCTAGGAAATAAGGTGAGGATTAACGAAAATAATAAAAATAAATCAAATTGAACATACAGGGTTACGGATACAACTTTCGATCAATTAATCAACAAGAAAATAATTAGTTGTATACCTATAAGTTTTTATCTACAAGCTTTTATTTAAAAAAAAAAAAAATTCTATAATTTTAATAAAATCTCCGCACGCCAATACACATGAAACTCGGTATTTGGGCTTTCAATTAAAAATGACGAAATATGTGTTTCATAGTTTTTTGAAAGTTCCATCTCAAAATTTAAATCCACAAGGACGAAGTTGTGGGGAAAAAGTTAGTAATATTGTAAACATGCGTCTAATTGGGTATTTTTGTCAAAATGTGGATATTCATTAATTACAATCGCAAATTTAATATGTAAGAATAAAATTTGTAAAAACAGAAAATAAGTCGGTCAAAAAACAAATAAGTTATAAGCTGTTTTACTGCGACTGTATCCGTCTCTTTCTAAAACGAAATTTTGTATGTAGAGTGTATGGAGCTACTAATAGACGTCATGTTGCGATAGCGCTCTCTTTTTCCAACAGGAAACTTAATAGCTCTATATTTTCGAGACTAGTTAAGATATTGAAAAAAGAAAAATGACATTATAATATTAAATACCCTTATTTTAAGTATCTAAAAAAAAATTTTGTCGTATACCCAATTAGGTATATTATAAACAATGTTAACTTGTACTGTGTAACTTTTAAAACCACACTGTGGCATTTTGAGACGTGCTCGCATTGGCTTCACTGACGTTTGGCCTCACTGAAAATAGGTTGCGGTCAGAACTTATTTTCCACTGAAACGACAGAGTCAGTCGGACAAACATAATATCTAGTTCAATATTGATTGAATGATACAATACACTGTGTATGTACCCAAGGGACATCAGTCAATGTACGGTCCAGCTGTTGTCCTACATTCAGTTAGGTATGCAGCTACAACAATTTTCGCTCAACTAATTTCGAGGCAAGTCAAACTAACGTTGCATAAACGCATCCCTTTGTGCCCGAACAAGCGATGTCTAAACATTGTATTTGCGAGCTAACGATTGCTTTGTTATGACATTAAGTTTCATTCCGGTCGGAAACTTCATTAACTAAAACAACGGAATATAGGAAACTGGAACATTATGAGCCAAATGATTGTTAATCTAACTCCAGTGTAGTTTGATTTATTTTGCACATGAAACACGTCGTGAATAATTAGTTCTATGTACTGTATTCAAACTAATTCTAAAGGAAGGTACACTGCACATAGGGAGTACTCGTTTTGTAATTTGGTTTGCAAGTATTCGTGAACGAATGTACACAAGTAACAAACACTGACACAACCAGTGTTCTCAAGGCATACTTATTCCAAAATAAATGCTTCCGGTGCGTACCCTCAATCTACTATTGAGTAACTGTAATATCTCCCCGTAATAAATAAATTAATAAATTATATATTACTAGAGACCTAGGATGTTTAATAAAGACGAACCAACGCAATTGTTATTGACCATTATTATTGATGTCACAGCAACAACCAGATTGGATTGGTTGGTACATTTAACTAAAGTATCCAAATATTTAAGAAATATTATATTCACCTGAGTCATTTTGTCCTGACGTCCTTCCCACGACAGCATCTCGCTGTACCAAGGCTCGTTCTTAGTACCGAAATATAGAGGCTCCCATCTGTGGTACGGATACTCTCTTCGGGCGATGAGCATTGGCTGAAATGTTGAGTTCGTCAGAAAAAAATATGTGAAAATTCGTAACAATTTCAACTATATATTCACCCATTCTAGAAAAAATAGTGAACAGTACAAGAAAAATTAAAATTAAGTAAACTTTAGCCAATGAATGGTACCTACCATAGCCAGATCAGCCAGATCAGAATCCGCCAAACCACCATTCATTGGCTAAAGTTATACAAAAACTTTATTCCTCGGATAAACGTTATCCGGCGATGGCAAAATGATGATTGATGACGTTTTATTTATACACCGGTGATCAGGCTAATCTTGATCCAGAATAAACTTCCAATGACTGAATGAAACATTTTCAGAATAATTTTGGGCCAAACAAGACATGATTACGGTTGTTGGGTATGGAAAAAGAACCAGTGAGTCGATTCTCTAAAAATGATTGCATCAGTGTAACAATTGCAATGACCTCTGATTGGCTGGCTGGTATCCTCCCATTTGGATGTATCGATGGATGGATGGATGTTTGTTACTCAATCACGCCCCAACGACTTAACCGATTTGGCTGAAATTTGGTACAGAGATACTCAGATAGATAGATCTGGAATAACCCATACTTGTCATCACGGAAAATAAAAGGACTCCTGCGAGAATTAAAAAACCTCAGTCCACGCGGACGAAGTCGCGGGCATCAGCTAGTCTTATAGTAACATATTTTGTCCAATAACACTGATGGTATTTTAATAAACTGAGGCAAGAATCGAACTTGTTTTTACTGGATCTAAGTTATCTAAACTTAGATAGACCGCACAGTAAAAACATTTCACTCACAATCTGGTCTCGTATTTTATAAAACACTCATATTTTATGGGCTCTGTCAAAACCATCCATCAAAGCACAGATATTTTAAACGCTCGAACCATACTCAGAGGAAGCCATTCGTATCTGTCGGAACACTTGATTGAAGTGGCATTGAGTTAGACGGTGGGGAATTCGATTTGGCGAAGTAGGACTTTGAGATAAGCTATTTTGGTGCAGAACACTTAACAGTGCGCAGCAATGACAGGAAAAAATCCCCGCGATAGATGAAATAAAACATACCCGAAACCTCGTGTGAAACGCGACGGATGCTAGCGTGTAGGAGTGTAGTAAGCGCCAAATACATACACTAAAAAATCTACTAAATATATACACAGTCCGTCCCCTAACTTTTACCTGCATATTATATTTTACTTTTACCTACAGGTAAGGGACTTAGTTTTACATTACTATACAGGATATAGTAAAAAATGCCATAGTTTTTTTTAAACACACTCTATAAACAACTCTACACACGTTTAAGTCCGCCATTCGTTTTCAACAAATAACAAATTGGTTATTTCAAGCGACAACGTTTCAAGAAACAACTTGAATCGATATTCTACATAATATAGTCACAAATAGAATAACCGCTTGCCGTTGTCCCAATTTTTCTACAATAATGACAAATATGAACGCCTCAACGCCTATACGCTGCCCATGGTAATCCTTTTAAAAAACAAAATAAGCACGACTCACTTCGCCACCTCTGCCAAATTCACACCAGTTTGTTTGAACGTTTATTCTTTGTTTGTAGTGTCGCCATCATGTCAACTAATAGACGCGGTCTTGTGCCGTTGTATCCAGCACCTGATAGCTTGGTACGATACACGTTTCACCGCTGTTTTTTTGGATGACGCTAACAGATTCCACGTTGGTAACTCTGATGCTCCTAAGGAACTCCTCTTAAAAACTTAAACAAACCTCAACTCCAGAAGGCGATGGTCGCAACAACCAAGACTGCAGCCCAGGGAACCGCTGACAATGAGCGCACACTTTCTGATGGAAATATTTGGCGCGGTTTTCGCTCACTAAGCTGACCAACCTGTTTAAAACAATAATCCCTTTAATTTTACCTACAATCATATGTATATATAAAATCATTGTAAAAAAAACCGGTGATCACCTAATTATTGAAAATCAGGAGCGCGTGTCGTTTCCTTTTCGAAAGTTTCAGAGTTCACTCCCTAACTTTTCAGAGTTAATGATCAATTAATATCACTTGGTTTAATAGTTAAGGAAAACTGGTGAAGAAACTCCCAAGCTTCATAGTTATTTATAATATTCTCAAAGGGGTGTAAAGTCTGCCGATCCAAACTTGGCTATCTTGATGAACTATTCATTCAAATTCAAATTAATTTTTTTTTATTTCATGAAGGCCAACTTGTAACTCTTATGACCCGTCATGATTCTACCACCGGTTCGGAACATTACCTATACAGTTCTCATTCGGTGTATTGCAATGAATGAATGAAGATGATGATGAATGAATGAGAATGATGTATGAGACCATCAAATCACTTGGTAATACGACTGTATGTGTGTGTGTGTGTGTGTTTCACCGAATATCTATCCATTCTATTTCACCTTGTAAACCATAATAAATCTTATGGTATTAACTTTTTAGCAGTACCGTTTGAGTGTATAAACCTACATTGAGATATTTATTGATGGTTTAAAACCTTAATATCTATCGTTAAATTTTGCCGCTTCATTTTGTTACAATTTTATGTTACCATCATGTAGGAGGCTTAAAATTTTATGGGCCACGACGAAGTTATGATATCGTTTTATAGTTAATTGACATTTGCCGAAGTACTTAGGTGAGTTCTGGAAGAACCTTCGCCTCTGTTAAATCTAATCCGCTATCGGAATAATTATAGAGACTAGCTTAAAGAAATCTTAAATATTATGAAAAGGTTTACGGTAGGTTTAGGTATTAAAGGGTATAAGATAGAAAAAAATTAAAGCTCTTAAATAGATAAGACTGAGCCTTTCAAAAAGAAGGAGTAAGTAATAAAGTAATAAAAAAAGGATTCAAGTAGTTACAAATGACAACAGAGATATCATTAAAAAAAAATCAAAATTATTTATTTCATAATTTCAGGACCTTTGTCTCTTATGACACTTCAAGACTCTAGCATCGGTTCGGAAATCTGATTCTGCTCAGATGAGCCGGTTAGAAACTCAGCAGTTGCTCATTAACATTATAATATTATTAGTCAACCAAACAAAAACAAAAATACACTTTCTTTGTTATAGACAATAATTAGGTATAGTAGTCAGCCTTTCCCGTCGCCACACAAACTTTAATAAAGAAAAACGAATCCGCCCACGCTCTTTAATGATCCTAATTATCCTCTAAGATTCCATTTAAAACTACAGCAAGTTAATTAATTATAAAAGTTTTAAATTAAACTGTTTTATTTTACCCACGACTCTAACTTATAAGATCCTTCGTCCTCACAGTTTAAGTAGACATCTACTTAACTTGACTTCACTGAACCTAAACATTAATGAAGTCATATATTGAACGCACAATATCAATATCCAATCGTTAGATCCATTGCTCCACATGGTTTGGGTGGAAAGTACTTAAAAGGGCATAACCCTTCCAACTCTGGGCTCACATCGTCATGGAAATAATATTCGTGTTGCTAGTTGCAAAAGGATGGGTTCAGCAGAAGGAATTGTATACCCGTAAAAAGATTTGAAACTTATACATAAAAGGACTATAATGCGCATACTGAATATATCTCATATTTTCCTTTTGTAATGTAAAGCTTTTGTTAAAAATGGCATAACAATAGTGCAATGGATGGGGTTGAAACTTGAAACCATCGACCTTTAGGTTTTCAGTCCACGCCATAATCTTCACGCTATTGAATTGAGTGGATACTCACGGAAGGTTTAAAACTTATACACTTTCTTAGAGTGAAGCAAAATAAAATAAAACAGTATAAACATTGTAGTTTACACTGATCATTTATTTACTTGATGCACTTAAAAGCGTACCTGAAATGACAGAGTGTTTATCGCACCCACAGTACATTTACCCATTGTTTAGTACAATGAGCTCGTACATGCAGGTGCTTTGAACACTAAGAGGCTCATTTATCAACTTACGTGTCTTTGTCGCGAGGTATCTCCGTCCCCTTCTCAACTTCGAATAGCGGCACTACAAAGACCGTCTTAGCGAATATACAACCCTCGTCCCGTTTCTTATCGCCCATAAGTTTCCTCACCATTGTCAGAAATTTCGTCGCTAATCCGTCACTTGGCACAAACTCTATGTCTGACACGATGAAATAGTTCGTCCTAGAAGCGTTGCGAGCTACGTTTCTCCCCACGTTTATTGGATATATTAAGTTGTTCTCCCGTCTGAATGTCTGTATATCGAAATCTGCCATTCCAGAACAATCGTCAAATATCAACTTTGGTACTACCTTCTGTTTCTGAATTCTAGCCATCATTCTTTCTATCTTCCTCTTTCGCACCCATTGTATGTACTCCGCTCTTGTTTTGTTGTTTAAACTTCTGTACCGGTCCAATTTTCTCGCTAGTAACTCTTCACTTGACGTATTTTTCGTGGTAGTTGGAGTTTCCACTGTCGTTATGTAGGGTTTTAGGATATCCTGCGTCAATGTTGGTAAATAGCGTTTGGGATAAAAAAGGTGAAGAGATACTTTCGACATGGCAGCATAACATCGACAGAGTTGGTTCATTATTTGCATCGTTATATCTATATCATAATTCGGTACAAAGACTGCCAGACTTATAGGTCCGTCCCAATATCTAGCTATTTCTGCAATGTGGTAAATAAATTCTGGAGTCGCTTGTGTGGCGTACGTTACTGCATTATATTTTGAATGATTCGCAAACGCCATGCCTTGTACGGCATTGTAAATTACCCTGTAAGCGCTTTTACTGTCTCCTTCAGGAGTGTTGTAGACTGGGATGTTTTTCCAATTAAGCGTTTCTGGAAGGCCGTAGTTGAAGAGGCAGTAACTTATGTTTTCGTTAGGCTGTTTTCCCGCTAGAAACGCACCAGGTCTATAGTCAAAGTCACCGACTCTCGTAGCAAAATGGGACATGTCTTGGTGTCTGTAAGCATACAGCTGGAGGATTATAGTCAGGACTAGTATGAATGAAGCTATAAGAAGAATGGTCGAATGCCTTCGAGACAGACGGTAGGAGTAAGCTCCACATATGCGCAGGCATCTCGACATTTTTATTGCACATTGTCTTAGATTAACTTAGTTTGATCGAATAGTACCTCTATAAATGAACTCATACGTCATAACACTGTTAAGAATCCCTCTTGCTATCCAAGTTCCAGTGTTATGTTATCAATATCGAAATACATTATCACCTTGATTATTGGCTTATCCTTTGAAAACTATACAAAAGTTTACCGGTACAATTTATAAACAATTCATGAAGCTCAGTTACACATATTTTTCATAACAAATTAAAATGAAAACTGTATTATATTTAACACTTATACAATTTTGGAACTAAATTTTCACGTCTTTATATTTTGGATATAATATTTGCCTTTTAAATCACTTATGTTGTTAATAAATTAAATACCAAAATTTACATTGCTTGTAGCAATTTCCTTAGACAAGAAACATCACTTTGACAGCTGCGCGCGCCGCAACGCGTATCTGGTGCGCAAAACGGCAAGTGCAAGAAATCAATATGTTCATGAGCTCTCAATGTTCGACAAAGTTAAGATTAGAAAAATGTAAAATACCTAATCTGAAAATAATGTATTCTGTAAAAAGTAAATCTTTGGAACTAAAACGATTTTATAAATAAAATAGACAAAAGTTATATAGGAGATGAGCAACTTATTTATTCATTTATTTACTAAAAAAGTTGAAACAAACTAGTTGAAGCAGTATGAAATAAAACCGTTTAGCTGCTGCTAGAAGATGCTTGATTACGTTAATTTACTTTTATAAAAGTAGAGCAGTCAAAAGTTTTTAACGGGTGTCCTTAAAATATGTCATTTGGCCGTGATAACTTAAACTTTAACTCACATTTCATCTAAAACATTGTATTTCATAAAATTATATTTTTTCTCTACGGCTTCAAAATATAAAAATTGTACTTTCTCCTTTTTTTGAAGTCAGTTACTGATTTAAAAAATTTAGGTACTGTATAGTAGATACTAAAAATTACTTAAAATAAAAGTTAAATCTTGACTATGCTCTACTATCAACATACTTGTATGTTTAACGCTGGCATTCAATGTTTTTATTTGTCCTTATAAATATGTTTTACTTTGTCTCTATAATATTACGTATTACTAGCTCCCTATGCGTGGATTGGATATAAGAGATCATTTTATAGATAAATAACACCCAGCACTATTGTTTTCTGTTCTGTTTTGTGCCTATGTACTGTATTGTTTCTTTGTGTTTTAATCTATACTAATATATAAAGCTGAAGAGTTTGTTTGTTTGAACGCGCTAATCTCAGGAACTACTGGTTCGAATTGAAAAATTATTTTTGTGTTGGACAATAAACAAGCAATAGCTAGTTTATAATAAAGTATTACTATTACTACTACTAACAATACTCTACTATCAGGTTTAAGATTGACAATAGATGTCTACTAACGTTGTTCGAAGAAAAGCAACACATTTAAATATTTCAGCGAAACTCCATTGAGAAACGCTGAAAAGTGTCAAGCAGCGAAGTACAGTGTGTTGAATAGAGTCGAGTGTCACGTCGTTTACATTTTAACTTCGTTCAACTCCGAGACACTGACGTGAGATGTAAATTGGAAGCCAAGCCGTGACTGGCGTGACGGCAATGAAAATTTAACTACGTATACCCAGGTGCCAAGTTTCACAGGCGTATCGCGATAAACTTATTGTCTTCGTAGACTGTGTAGAAGTCTATTAGTTCTAACACAGGTACTATGCAAAGTTCATAGAAATATTATCACACTAACTTTTCATCGCAACTTCGTCTGCTTGAAGTTTTTTTTTAAATAGCTAAGCCTAAAAATCACATCGATGCACTGCTCCGTGTATACGTGATTGAAGGGCAAACAAACAAACCAAGAAACACACTTTGGTATTTATTAGTAGAGATTTATCATATAATATGTACTATGTATCTGATACAAAGACATTCATTCAAGTTCGGCATACCTATAGAACTTTTAATTAAACATTTAACAACTCCGTTGCCTTTACGATTTTTAATAGTTTTAACCCCATTTCCCTAAAAGTTCGGTGCTTTGATGTTCCGCTTCCGGACCTCAACGTCTGTTCCGGAACTTGATAATTTTAAGTTTATTGCACGCTATCGTTGAGCCTTAAACAACAGTCTTCAACCAGATTCAGTATTGAAAGCTTAAGAATAATGAGAAACTCGTTGAGTGAAAAATTTAAAACAAACATATTTGTAAGACCGCTTTATAAAAACAGTAAGATCCATGATCGGGATAATGTTGAAAAAGGTACAATACCCTTCACGTACGACAGGACTGTTAAACTACGTGGCGACGATTTCAACGTCAAAACTGTGATATCTAAACATGGCGTTAATGTGATAAATGTTAAACGTAAAATCAATAAAGAATATAAAGTAGTGTTACCTGGTGCTTGCAATAGTGAAATAAATGCCGGTAGTTTCAGAAAATTCAAACAAATAGACCTAAGTAAACTTTCCAATAAGCAGGCTGATAAAAATTCTAAATCTGCACCTCTTTTTAAAAGCTCAAAGCAAAAGATGTTAGGAAGTAGTAAAGATTATGTTAAAGAGACTGAAAATAAAGAAGTGTTATATCAAGTAAATACAGACAATAAGGACATAGTTATTCTACACAAGGTACTTTACCGATTCGATTTTTATTAAAACAGTATAATTGTCAAAAAAATTATTGAAGCGTCTACATAGCACAATTAATGTCATTAGAAGATTTGATAATTCTGTCTTATTGCACGGTTTATACTCTCTTTTGTTTTTTTATAACAATGCCCATATTTTCATTCAGCCAAAAGACACGAAAAAGTCTGAAATACATCAACAAATGAATATATGTATAATGTATATGAACAAAAGAATACTCGTCAACAAACTTTTTGCGAAAAATCTGCCCTACGTGTTGTTAACAAGTAGCTTAATAATAAATGTAAGTTTCGTGTTTTTTGAAGGTGCCTGATACGTGGCTTAGAATATACCCAGCGCCAATAGTACCTGGAGAAACTTTGAATTCAGTGTTAATAAGATGTGTTCTATGTCAACTAGGATTGACTACATTCCTCATATTTTGGACTGTTATCGCAGTTTTCACCATTCAAAGTTTTGAAGGTAAGGAGAGAAACTTGTATTAACACATTAATAAATAATTAAAGCGTTCGAGATCAACTCCTCTTAACTTTATCCGGACAATTTACTTTGTTTTGCTTATAGGTCCCCATGAAGAAAAAGTTTCTATAGAATTTGAAAAAGAACAGAACCAACTTGTTATCGACCTAGCGACGGAGCTTAGACAAGTAAGTTCCCATATCTTGCCTATTTTATAGGCTAGGCGACTTTCATACTATTCCGAGCTTTACAAATATGTCAGCGAACTAAGTCTTCATCACAAAGAGTGGTACGTATAGAGATACGTGGTGCACTATGGCCTAAACTCTTCTCCTTCGAGACTCTTCTCAAAGGAGAAGAGTTTAGGCCATAGTTCACTACAATTACCAAGTGCGGATTGGCCAACTTCACGCACCTTTGAGAACATTATGGTGAAATCTCAGGCATCCAGGTTTTTCACCGTTAAAGCACATTTTATTTAATTGCTGAAACAACTCCGAAGAGTAAGAAGTTCGTGCCCGGAATCGAATCTCGTCCTCCCAAAAAGAAGGCAGAAATCTAATACCGCTGTTTTACGCACACTTAAACGATAATTTACTTCCATCGAAAAAAATGTTATGTAGGAAGAGACGTCATACATAATAATTGGGATTCCCTTCGGTGGTCTCTCAAATTGCATTTTCATGAATTTTGCAAATTGGGACGTTGCCATATTTTCGTTTCCCCTTGGCGACATGTTTCGGTATAAGAATAAAATATATCTCTGTTTTATGTTTTATAGAGTTTTTTTTTTTTCGCCATATACGTAAGTCTGTAATCTCTAGTTCTTATAAAACGTAACTACTAAAGCTCATTTAAAGAGCTGGGTGACTAATAACTGTTTGAAAAATCTTTTTATAATTACCTTACAAACAAATGATTATTTAAAAAGTTAGAAAATTTTAATAGTTCCAATACTTATTTAATAGTTAACTGGTGACTGAGCATTGGGGGATCTAAAGCTATTGAATAAATAATATTTCTTCGGTAAAATCAGATTCCGGAAGAGAGAATATTTAGGAAAATCAACTCTAGGGCTTGCAACTCTACCATAAAATACTTAGCTAAACAAAAGTGATCTTCTATAATTACAAATTATCTTATAAAACATGCATAATGTAATGTAGGCCGAAGAATAACACCGTACTATACAACGTTTATCTTACGAAGTTACGGGTGCTTTACTTGTGGTTACGTCGTGTACATGCACATTGCGTAAGTGTGCGTACCTGTCAGGAGCATAGGTGGGAGCGGTCAAGCGCGACCAAGATCTCGCTCCAACTTATACAGATACGATACACACACAACCATGAGCCACGTGCCCTCATGAAATGAAAGAACTATAATATTTTTACAGATTTTAACTTGAAATACGTTGGCAACCCTAGTCGCATTTTCTTCCATCCAATACGTTGGCTGTGCTTTACTCATGTAACAATCCACCATATCTATAAATTATTGGACTGGAAGGATTATTTTCTACTTTCCCTCAATGCAAAGTAGTGACGTGAAAATCTTTTATCAGATGACCAAGGAAGACCATATTATTTTCAGAAAATTGTAGTACATATTATAGTACGTTTATCTCACTTTACTTGTCGCTAAGTCGTGTACATGCACATTGTAAGTGTGCGTGCCTGTCAGTAGCCTAAGTGGGAGCGGTCAGGCACGAGCAAGCTCTCGCTCACACTTATACACATACGACACACACACAACCATGAGCCACGTGCCCTCGTGAATTGAAAGCACTGTATCAATTTTATTAATCTGAAAATGACATATTTTTGTTATTGAGGTTTGTGTTTTCAAATCGCATAAATTACCGTAACACTTGTAAGTTGTTTTCTATCTTTAGTGGGAGTGGAGTCACTGGTAGTTTAAACTAAAAATTCCGCCGATGTGTTAAAATGCCATTCAGTGAAAAATGGTATCTTAACACATAAAAATGTGAAATAGATAAAATATATTTTGGTCATATAAAATCATTGTAGCCATGCATTCGGCAGAAAAATAAAAGTATCAACTATGTCGTCGGTCTCCCATATCAAAATAAAATAAATTCAAAATTCGCTATAGATCTCAGCCGGTGTCCTTAAGTGATTTTAGTAATGACAAAGGTTAAAAGCGACATAAAATATATTCAAATAGTCTGATTTCTGAGTGAATAAAATATTATACCGTCTGTGGAAATAAGCATTGCAAATGTCTCTTTATAAATCTACTTTGAAGACTACGAAGGCGACATTTATAGTTATTTTCATATTTCATACATAATTTGTAATTTTAATTTCTACTTTATTTCGTAGGTTATTATACAGCTCCCAGAGTCCTTGTAGCAAAATCTATATATATAAAATTCAAAGTCCTGACTGACTGACTGAGATATCAACGCACAGCCTAAACTACTGAAGTGAGAAACTTGAAATTTTTACAGTTGGTTCATTTTATGACGTAGGCACACACTAAGAAAGGATTATTGGAAATTCCACCCCTAAGGGGTTTAAATAGGGGATGGAAGTTTATATGAAACTCCGTCATTTTTCAAGCTGTTTCCATCAAAGTTGGTATTACAGCTTTCAGTTAAAAATAAAGAAGTACGTGTGTCACAGTTTTTGAAAATTCCACCCCAATACCTAATTCCACGCGAACGAAGTCACGGGGGCAAAAGCTAGTACTATATAATAATACTAGCGGACCCGACAGACGTTGTCCTGTCTTAACTATAAATATTGAAACTCCCCTTTTTACCCCCTTGGGGAGAGAATTTTCAAAAAATGTAAAATACGTAATTCTTTATTTTTGATCAAGAGCCAAAATATCAAGTTTCATAAACATAACTTGAAAAATAACTTGAAGAACGAAGGACTATCATACAAACATTCAACCCCTATTTAATCCCTTAGGGGGTAGAATTTTTAAAAACTGTGAAACACCTACTTTTTTGTTTTCAATTTAAAGCCTAAGTACCGAATTTTATGGGTATAGCTTGAAAAATGACGGAGTTTCATACAAACTTTAACCCCCCTTTTTACCACCTTGGGGGGAGAATTTAAAAAAAATGTAAAATACGTAATTCTTTATTTTTAATCAAGAGCCAAAATATCAAGTTTCATAAACGTAACTTGAAAAATAACTTGAAGAACGAAGGACTATTATACAAACATTCAACCCCTATTTAATCCCTTAGGGGGTAGAATTTTTAAAAACTGTGAAACACCTACTTTTTTGTTTTCAATTTAAAGCCTAAATACCGAATTTCATGAGTATAACTCGAAAAATGACGGAGTTTCATACAAACTTTAACCCCCCTTTTTACCCCCTTGGGGGGCGAATTTCGAAAAATCCTTTCTTAATGCTCGCCTACGTCATAAAAGGAACCTACTGTCAAAATTTCAAGTTTCTAACTTCAGTGGTTTAGGCTGTGCGTTGATCGTCAGTCAGTCAGTCAGTCAGTCAGTCAGTCAGGACAAGCCTTTTTATATAATTATATAGATTATTCAAATCGCAAATCGGTTTAGAACTCTCGGAGATATCGATACACATAGGTAGAAAAACACTACTCCTTCTTCTCTTTTTACGAAAGTCGGTTAAAAAAGTAGCTTATGTTACTCCCGGGAAGATCAGCTATCTACCAGTGAAAGTCTCGTCAAAATCGGTCCAGCCGTTCCCAAGATTAGCGGCAATAAACAGATAGAGAGACAAAAATTTTAAAAATTGTTTTTTTGTTATAAGTACCATATTTACTTACATATGCAATTAGTAAAAAGCTGTTGTTTTGATATTTATTTATTTTTTATTTATTTATTTATTTAATACAAAAAGATACATCATACATAAACAAGTGTCGATAAAACTGCATTAGTGTAACACTGTGTCGCAGTTTTATCACCCAACCCTAGTAAGTATACACAATTTGACAAAACCATGAACACGTATTTAACTAACAATTCGATCAATCCATATTCTAAAATAATAATAAATATTAACACAAAATTAAATTAAGAAAAGTAATTAATATAATAACAATAATTATTAAATAAACAAAATGAAATATAAATGTACAAATAATATTAATCAGTAAACCGGAGAGTTTTGAGCATTTGTGCGTGGGGGTGTATGTGTGTAATGTGTGAGTGTAAGGTTTGTGTGTGTGCGTGTGCTTTTAAAACAGGAGTAGCTGTTCAGTCTCATCATAAGTAAGGGAGAGTAGCCAATTAGTTACTTTGTCTTTGACTTTAAAGGATGTCAGAGGGTAGATATGAAGAATTTTATTAATTTTATTATAGAGGGAAGAACCAATTAAGTAGGAGTGTCGACTTGCCAGATGAGTTCTACGCGGCTCAATCTGAAAGACCTTGTCAGATCTGCGCTTGTTTTTTTCAAATTGAGGATCGTAGGTAGTTTTGGTGTGCTTGCGAAGAATTACTACTAGTATGAAAAGTTGACGTACTGTAAGGACCTTGCACAGATTATATAGATCTGAAGTGGGGAAGCGAATAGGTTATTATATATATTACAAACAAACACTTCAATTTTATTTATATGTACATACATATAGATATATAGATGGATAATTATGTATATTAATTCCACAAACGAACGTATGGAACATACATACATACGAGCTGTTGAATTCGATAATAAAAGGGATAAAAGGTAAATCCCATTAGACAAATCATAAAATCTATACTAATATATAAAGCTGAAGAGTTTGTTTGTTTGAACGCGCTAATCTCAGGAACTACTGGTTCGAATTGAAAAATTATTTTTGTGTTGAATAGTCCATTTATCGAGGAAGGCTTTAGGCTATATAACATCACGCTGCGACCAATTGCAGTGAAGCATCAGGGAAAAATGTTGCAAAAACGGGGAAAATTATCCTTATTTAAAATATATTCTTTTAAAAATTTCTTAATCGCAATTATAATAACAGAAATTGACGCGGATGAAGTCGCGCGTAACAGCTAGTTTTATATAAGTATAGGGTGAATTTTATGATCAGAAATCTCTCTAAGTCGAAAATAGAACATGTTGTCACGTTTGTGAACATGTAACGTATTTATCAACAAATTCTCAGGATACGTCGTGTCTTGTCATCTCGTCTTCGATACATTTAAACGTGACATGAGTTTAGAAATCAAGAGACGAAGTGTCACACGTTAGCCCTTTAGGAGGAATCTCTCGCGAGACCCCATGCACAGTAATTATACTTAACCTATTTTAACTTAGTGTCTACGGTAAACAAGTTTTGTCTCGAAGAAATGTGAAAGCGATTTATTTACTTTTTAAGCTAAATAAAACAAGCTAAGAAAAATACTCAGGCTCAAGGATCTTTAATATCCTTACTAATATCGTTACTATATCGCATTTATATACGAAAGTATGTTTGTTGGTTCTTCCTTCAATCACCAAGATAATGAGAACATTTCAGTACAAACAGAAGTTACATCGATCAAAAGCAAGTCGTCATGGTAACCTTATTCCAGCGAGGATTTCTGTTTCTTTGAGCTTCTGATACGATGGTAGCCTACAAAGAGGATAATTCAAACACGTCGTGATACGTTAGGAAGCGTAAAGGAAATGCATACAAGCGTGATAAAAACACATAGGTATCGGATATTATAATAGTATGAACTCTACGCTGGAAAAGAATGTTTGCGACCTATACAATACAATTTTAAGAATAGGATATCCTCTTGAATCAAATCTCTACATCCTTCGATTTAGCATGGTTAAATCATCAGAGATTTAGAGGTTTAGTCGCGGTAAGCTAAAAAGAATATTATGTACATGAGTAAGTACAGTTTGATACTGTATGGCACACATTTCGCGATTTTTGTGTGGTTCATTTTCAACACTGAGCTTTGCTATTTTTAATGGCTGACTATTATTACTACTTTAGTAAGAGGAGTAGAAAAGCTTGGAATGGTCTAAGTAGTAGGTAAAGTAGTGAAAAAAAGGTCTTGATATACTGACAGACAGATTGAGTCTGTAAGGTTTACATTTTTACTCTAAAATGTGAATTTCCCCATAAAAATTTTGATTCTTTTTATTCAAAAAGTATAGGCTTATTTTAAGTAAAAACAGAAAAAATTGAAATATATACATACATAATATTATTTAAATATAATATGGATATGCGACTTTTAATAAAGAACATGAAAATTGCGCCGCTTTGCAAAATTTTCCATAAACTGGAGTCGCGGACTTCTTTACATATCAAAAACGTCTTGCCAACATCGAATTACACTTTTTTGCACAAAAAGAAGAACCACGATAAATCGTTAAGAGTATATTACCCCATTGACTTACAAATTCATAGCAAGCCGGAATTTCCCCTCCGTCGTAAATAAAGTAGGAAATAAAGTCCACCGTCAAAAGTCTCCCTTTTTGAGGGTTTGTCGAGGGTCTGCGGGTAATGTCGTGAACCGTAGACAATAAAATGGAAAAGTAATAATACCAAGACATCCGACAATTTTTGACGACCTATTTGGTACAGTGGGATGCTCAGTCGCCTATAACCATTTTCTTTCAATAACCCACTCAGTGTAAAATACAGTAAACAGGTCGTTGAACCCTGAGTAGGTATCTCTTTAAAATTAAGTAAAGTTGGAATAAATCTGTTATTGTATTACTAGCTTTTGCCTGCGACTTAGTCCGTGTGTAGTTTTTAAATATCTTTCTCACTCGCCATGTCCTCAATTATACCCAAGTAAAAACTAAAAATCACGTCGGTCCATTGCTCTGTTGCTGCCCAACTGATGAAAAAACCAATACACAAACACACTTTCGCATTTATACTCATCACCATCATTACTTCCCAACCGATAAATGCCCAGTGCTGGACTTAGTTCTCTTGAAAGAATAGGCAAATAACACGATCCCATGTAGATCGTAAATACCATTATTTAAACTAGAAAATATACTTGATGACTTTGTTTAGAAGCTTAACTACAAGCTGAGAACTTCTTCATTCCAAAGTAAAACAAATCTGGTTCGATGGCATCCATTAAGCCAGGACTGCATAAGCAACTATCTAGATCAAACAAGCGATTTTATACTCTGAGTCATTTAGTTCAAGGTTGGAATTCCAATAGTGTTAACAGCAAAACTAAGATTCCTTTGATTCCTGCGGTCAATTGCTAAACTTGTACGGATTGCGCGTCGAACCTCTTGTGCCTTAGTAATTTTAATGGAATTCAGTCAACAAGAATGTCTGCAGAAGATCGGAATAGTGTCTCTTAAATCAATATCCTGAAGGCTTGAGCAGACAAAACGCGTGACTGCAGTGAGGTGCATCGTACGACCTAACTGCGACATAATTTTTTTTTTTTTTTAAAGAATATTAGCCAACTTGAAGTTGACTAATATGACTAATACGGGTGGGATTCGAACCTGCGAGCTTACAGTTTTCAGTTCACAGTTTAAACCGTTGGGCTATTGAGGCTATTTGTCCGACCAAACCTTTGAAATGCGATAATACCGGCTGCCTTTATTTTCAAAAACTAATGCTGAGATCTATAGAACCTGCTCTGACTTAGCTCGGACTTAAAAGAGGGTTAAAACGAGACACAAATATGCTCTGATATTAATCCGTCTCGTTTTAACTCAGTCTTTAGTCAGAGCAGAGTGAGAAATATAGATTTCAACTTAAATCAAAGCGGACGAAGTCACGGGCATCAGTTAGAAACCCATAGATTGATCCATTAATGTAGCACTATGGAGGTTTTTCTACTTGAGTGGTCTGAGTTTCCTATATATTAACTTAGAAATACATTAAACCTACTTTCATAGCTAAAGCTCTTGTATTCTACCATTATAGCATTTTAATTTAAAGATACATAGTACCGAAACTTGTTTCTAACTCGGGAAAAAAAATGCAAATGCGGGCTTTAAAATTAGTATTCAAACTGACTTCACAGTAAAAAAAATTGTCTGTATTTTGTTTTCTCTACGGTTTTACCCATTTTAAATAAGTAGCAAATTCATTTACCTAATTAGCATTCCCAAAATCTAGGCAACGACTAAAAAGACCATAAACATAAAATGGAATTAGCGAGCAACTGTGGGCTAGTCCCTGAAGATTTTATTTTTATTGATGTCCGTGACTTCGTCTGATTTTCCGGGATAAAATGTATTCTATGTGTTCCTAGGTTGACCTGTCTCCATTCCAAATTTCAGCGAAATCGGTACATTCGTTGCTGCGTGAAGGAGTAACAAACTTACACACACACACACACACGCACACACACATGCAAACTTTCGCCTTTATAATATAAGTGTGATAGTGTGATGTGATCACTAAATTTAAACATGTAAATATTTTTATAGAACCTCCGAAAGCTCCGAAGGGTTGTTATGAAGGTTACAGGAACACATAAAATAAAATTATCTGCTCCGTGATCACTCTTTATTAATTTAATACTGAAGACAATGTGATGGATGTTAGCGGGAGTTTTGACAGATGAGCTTGTCAAACAGAATCTGTGTAAAGCTAGGTTTCCGTTGTACTATCGCGATTTGTGGCTGGCACGGATGAAATTACTACAATACCCGCTACCCGCTACGAGCGCAAGCTTTCACTCGAAGCATGCTCTACGGCGTAGAGAGTGCTTCCAGTGAGCGTAGAGTCTACGCTGGACTAAGCGTAGCAATGAAACTGCGCCTACGGAGTCTTGTTTACGACAGATACGAACAACAAAATATTCGAAGCTTAGCTAGGGCTTAGGATAACTTAAGAGGCTTCCAAATCTTTCCACACTACACGAATTTTATTCGTATCTCCATCTGTACTTGGTTCGCCAAGCATAGACGCAGCTTAACAGTTCGCTACAATCAAACACATACATTTCCTTTCACGAAGATATTTTATCGCCCCACCCGGGTTGACAAGGGAACCTTTTCCAAGAGACAACCAACATATTTTCAACCTATAGACGTCAAATGCTCAGTAGGTCTTTCTCTTTCTCAACTGTTTGGGAAGATTTTTCTACTTGGTATTCCTTTTGTAGAGGGTCCGAACCACTTTCTCTCAATCCAAATAACTTAAAAACAAGATTGAAAAGTAAGTCCAATGTGCTATTTTGAATGCGATGTTTTACAAAAGTTTTACAAAATTATGTTTTATTTAAGTCAAGCGATGGATTGAGAATAAATGAATAAAGTAATACAAATATCGCCTTATCAGACAGGCGATAGGTTTTCACAAACAAAACAAATTCCATCAAATATAGCCAAAGTTCATTTTTGAAAAAAAAAAACTGCATTAAAATCGGTCCATCAAACAATATTTTCGAGACTAGTGAAGATAAAAAAAAAATGACACTGTGTAAAAAAATTATACTACATATTAAAAACCTTTATTTCAAGTGTATAAAAAAAATTGTGAAATACCCAACTATCATGTTGTTATTAACTTTTGTTTGTTTGATCGGAAGATGTTGTGTTCAAAGAAGGTTTTCAGCTGTCAAGTTTCATTCATCGCCCACAAACCCTCTCTCTGTCCTAATTTAATAAAAATTACCTTTATTAATTAAATAAAAATATGAGATAAACAGCTTGGAAGCCGCTCTTTAGCCCATAAAATCTCGGCTAGGGGATTTCTGTCGCAATTAATCAGGTTCAAGTTACTTTATCCGAGAACTACACTATCATTAGTAGCCCTTATTGCATTGCTAATAACGGCTATATTTGCATAAAATTTGTGTATGTCACGTAAAGTAGATTTATCTTGTTCGCCGTTCATATTAGATTGCAGATTTATGCAAATTGTACTATCATCTAATTTATTGACCGAGTCAAGCGAGGTCTCGGAGTCTAGTACTTGGGGAATTTGCACTTGTCAGTTTGTCTATCTGAGTGGCTGTTGGTTAATTAATACATAAAAAAATACTTAGGTATAAAGTAAATAATACAACCCAAAGCCGAAAATAACATAATTAGTTGCAAAATTAAGACTTTAATCGGGGAGGGATTTAGAAACAAATTGGACAAAAAAATATCACTTTGCTTTCGCAGAGAAACCATTGCATCTACGTATAGATTTATCATTGTGCAAAGTAATTGATTTTTAATCAGAACTATCGAAATATATTAACTATAATCTGAAGATTACAGATCCTATGACAGTTTTATGAAGACAGCAAAAGTATGAAAGGAAAGCAATTATTATGTACTAGCTTTAACCCGCGGCTTCGCTCACGTTAGGTTCGATTTTTTAACCCCCTATTTAACCCTCTTGGGGTTGAAATTTTCCAAAATCCTTTCTTAGCGGATGTCTACGTCCTAACAGCTACCTGTATGCCAAATTTCAGCTCGATCGGTCCAGTGGTTAGAGCTGTGCGTTGATAGATCAGTCAGTCAGTCAGTCAGTCAGTCAGTCAGTCACCTTTGCCTTTTATATATTTAGATTTTGCGGACTTATATTGTCAAAGATTTAGTCCTTCAAACTACGATAATAGGTATCTAACTGCATTGCATAACGGTGACGAGGGTCTGTAAAATTGAAGGATTCTGGATTGTCCTCTATGGATAATAGTCTCTCGTCTGCTATTCTATTGGCACGGTAAAAGTACCGTACTCTATTGGTACGCTAAGTACCGTACTTGGCCTATTTCAGATTACCCCACTTTCAGATTACTCCACTTTCTCCAAAATGGCGGCATGCAATAGAGAGGCGCTTAGAAGACGAAAGGCAGCTGACAATGCAAGCTGTTGTTGTCGGGGCGATGATTCAACCTGGGGAGTTCTGGAGCTTGCCCGGGACTTTTCTATTCACTGTATATGTTATGACGGCTTTAGGTGGGTAAAGTACAAGTCATTACATTTAACAATTAATTTTATTATTGTCGTTACTTACTTACCCATGGTACTACCGGTGGTCATAGCATTAGGGAGAGCATTCGCTGTAATCTGCTGAATAATTTATTAAATTCGAAAAATTTATAAATGACACAAAAACCATTAAATTAGTATGGAGTTACTAAAATAATATTAAATAAGTACTGAGCATAATAAGTAAGTACCTATTTACTTAATTTTTCAATAATACAATATGGCGTAGAAACCGATTTAGAGGATATCCCTGAGATTTTAATTTATACTGCCATAAGTCACCCCTTCCAAGTTAATTCCCAACCATCTTAAACTGCATCGTCACTTACCATAAGGTGAGATTGCAAATAAAGTCAATCTTGTCTTTGCTTAAAAAATAAATAAAAAATAAACATTTACAAACTACAAAATACTTAAATGCCATTTGAATGATTATACATTAAAAAAAATATATATAACTACGCGCCGAATTGAGAACCTCCTTTTTTTCGTCGGTTAATTATTTATTAATAACTTTTGATGATAATTTCGCAGGTTTTGGCGCCCCTGTACCTCACACTCTCTGGGGAAGGACATCAGCATTGGTTTATGCTGTATTAGCTATACCCGCGCATATCTACTTAAGTGAGTATAATATTTTCTATACTCACAATAATCGGTGGAATAATAATACAAATTTATACCTACTTATATAATAAAGCGTTTGTTTGTTTGTTTGAAGGCGCTTATCTCAAAAACTACCACTAACATTTGTATAACGACCCTTAGAAACCGAGCAGAAAGAAAGCAGGTAATAAAATAACTAGCTAACAGCGCGGGTGAGCAATGCGATGCGATGAGTCGTTCGCCGAGGGCGGTCACCCAACGAGAACCGAACAAGAGCCATTCCAGACATTCAAAGGGCTCCTACAGGACTATTAAAAACTAAATCTACGCGGACGAAGTCGCGGGCATAAGCTAGTACCAAATAAAGGTATCCACAATGCAATATATAGTCGCAAACAAGCGATATGTGAACAACATGTTACATAATTATTCGTCTTCCAATAATCGTTATTTAATTATTTTTTTTTAATTTTTAATTAACTTATCACGGATCGCCAATGACAAGATATGTATACAGGGCGTCCCACGGCTATGCCACATGGAGGGGAAGTACCTTAAATATTGTAGATGGAACATTTTACTGAAAGAAGACTTCATTTTAATTTAAAAAACAATTTAAACTGCATTCATAGATTTTTAAATAATTGCCTGGTTGAACCGGGACTCGAACCCGCTATACGAGAAAAAAAATTAACCTGTATCTTTATCATACCGATCGGAAGGCTTCATCATAAGATTATTTTTTGTTAAATAACATAGCATGAGAAATAAAAGGAAGACCATGAATTTTAGCCTTTGATGTAAAATTTTGTTCAGAAAAATGAAAAGCTGACATTGGCGTATCGCATCGACATACAACTGACATGAACTATTACTATTGAGTACCCACTTGAGAAGTACGCATCATTTCCCGATCCTTACTATCCTTACTAATCCTTACTTATATTACCTATAAATGCGAAAGTGTGTTTGTTTGTTGATTTATTGGTTTATCCTTCAATCCCGCTGCAACAGTTTGCAGCGGGATTGAAGGACTTGTCGATACGCCAATGTCAGCTTTTCATTTTTCTGAACAAAATTTTACATCAAATGCTAAAATTCATGGTCTTCCTTTTATTTCTCATGCTATGTTATTTAACAAAAAATAATCCTTATGATGAAGCCTTCCGATCGGTATGATAAAGATACAGGTTAATTTTTTTTTCTCGTATAGCGGGTTCGAGTCCCGGTTCAACCAGGCAATTATTTAAAAATCTATGAATGCAGTTTAAATTGTTTTTTAAATTAAAATGAAGTCTTCTTTCAGTAAAATGTTCCATCTACAATATTTAAGGTACTTCCCCTCCATGTGGCATAGCCGTGGGACACCCTGTATAGGTTTGAGACTTGGTACGCTAGATCAGTCATCTCTCGTGCACTTAGGTTTATTTTCAACGTTCCTCGTTACTGGTAGACTTGCCTTAATGTAAGTTGTTTGTTCAGTGGTAAATGCGAGCACCTGCGCCGTGGTGCACTTAGAAGCCTGGGCTCATCATCTGAGAAATAGGATTAGGGGAGACACAGGGAATATAACTAAATCTAGCCTCGTCCAAGAAGGTAATTAGTTGTGCTTGCTGTAACGATGATACGTACCATATATATGTATTTTTTTTTAATATTTTTGGCCTTTTAGTCGTAAATAATCGCCTTTCAAGAATTTTCCGGTCTCAAATGCCTAATTTAAAAAGGCATGTAATTAAACGAGCTTCTATTTAATACCATTATTGGCGTCTAAATTACTAAGTCAGCTTCAAGTAGTGAGCCTCTAAAAAATATAATTTTAGCATCTATATTTATAACTTAGCTTCAAACCGTGAACTCCTAAAATACTTAAATATTAGCATCAAATAATACACCAAATCTTCAACCACATTTTTAATTTTATTTTTTTGTGAGAAAAATGAAATAAAAAAATGTTTCTAACTAAATAAAAAAACGTTTTTTTTTTGATAAAATGAAATTAAAAAAATGATTGTTTTTAAATTTAACTCAAGATAAATACCTAAGTACACATAACATTATAACATTTTTGAAAAAAAAAAACAAATTTTTTTTCAACTTTTTTTTTAGTTTTACGTAGGTTTATGATCCCAACAGAACCTAAGTGCCCGGCCTTCGGCCGGGCACCTGAATATTCATGTATAACCCTAACCTAACCTAACTTTAGTTTAAAGAAAAAATTATACAAAAATAATTGCAATATTAACACACTAACAACAGAACAACAAAAAAAACATATGCATGTTTTGAATGGCGCTCTCTGATTGGAGCAAATAGCCATAACCAACGAGATCGTGCAAATTGCCAGTCGCATCCGTCTCACTCGCACCAACGAAATCGTGCAAATGGCCAGTCGTATCCATCTCACTCGCACCAAATCGTGCAGTGGCAGTGGACAATAATAAAAATAGTGGCTCTTTATTTGATGCTTTCTTTGGAATATTTTGTGGCCATTGTGAAGAAGCCGAGTTAGTATATTAGAAGCTTCATCATTTTCCCGTTGCTGAGTTATTAAATTAGAAGCTAGGTTTTGATGCCAAAAAATAAATTTTGTTGGTCGACTTATTATATTCCATTTAAAAATATCGATTTGGGCCTGGCTGACGCTGCAAGTTCCCTGTACGTACGGCATGGACGCAACTAAACTCGAAGTTACTGTCAAGTAAAGGTTAAACATTATGAGTATGGCTACGAATAAATAATAAGTAAGGAAGTCTAACTGCGTTAAAAAAATGGCCCCAACAAAAATTGCGCCGAAGTGGGTGGAGATTAAAATTAAGCCGTTAGACGCGGGGATTAAAAACAAAAATAGCACTTCAACAGTCAGGTGACCAGCCAGCTCGTTTGCCCGCTATTTATATAGAAAAAAAAACAGTTGGTCATTTTTCTTACACGTCAAATTTTCGTAACATCGTCCAATGACTCAGCTTTCATAGCAGCACGCGCGCGAACCAATCATTGCTATCGTTCTGAATTTGAACCGATCACCAAGCATGTCTATCTGTAACCTCGGAAGTGATTCGTATGATTCGTATTTTGAATCATACGTCGTTTTGGTTTGAAATAGGGCCATTTTTTGAGTAGATTTTGTTCTGAATTAGACTTCCTTACTTATTATTTATTCGTAGGGGTTAGGTAATGGTATATACAATATCATAGGGGTAGGTAGATACGTATTAATTACCACATTATTGTGTATGATGAATCGTAGCAGCTAATTATTTGACCGCGCCGGTCATTTCACGACCCGTGCAATGGTGCATTCCTACCCTGCTCGGTGAAATAAGTAACTAAGTGGAGCACTTTGCTTTGGTAAGTGTCGCCAATTGCCACAATAAATGACACTCGCCACGGGCTGTTGTGGCTTTGTAAACTATTGGAATTTTAATGAAACAGCTTAATCGGGTGCCTTTTTTTGCAGTTTTTCCTTTAATTAAATTTTCTTGTGGTTATCTACCGATTTATTATTCTTCTTCCTTTAATTAAAACTTTACCTCTATCATTTGCAGTAGGTAGGTAGTACATACTGCACATCGAACTTTATAAGTGACTAAATGATGCCCTCGACTTCGTTCACGTGGATTTTTTAATTCCCGCGGAAACTTTCCTATTTTCCAGGATAAGTAGCCTATGTGTTATTCCAGACTATAATCGATCTCTGTGCCAAATTTCAGCCAAATCGGTTCAGTCTAACTCCTCTTTGCGCTTCGAAAAGATCTTTAGGTACCTACTCAACTTCAGTGACAAGGGCAACCGTATGAGGCCTAGCTATGGTCTCTTTCTGGGTTCGATTATTATGTTTACCTATTGTCGGTGAAGGAGGTAGGTATAGGTACTGTATGTACGTAAATACCCATTATTTTTTTCAGATATCCCAAACGAAAGCCCTAACAAATCGTCGAAATGGAACTGTATACGCAAAAGTATCAACGTGAGTAGATATAGTTACTATAGGTAATGCAATTAATTAATACTACCAAGTATTAGTATCTAAAATTACACTACTCAACAAATTTCGAACTTTTTTTTTTTATCTGAGTTCCTACTATGTGATAATTGTTCCTTGCTATTGACCTAAGAGAAATGCATAAATGAAGTTTTTCCATCACATCTCATTTTCGAGATAAAACGGTCAAGTCAAAAATTCAATTTTCTTAGAAAATGAAGCAACTACATTAACTTTTATTGATGTTTTGATGGAAAAGGTGAAGTTTTATTAGTAAAGCTGATTCCTCTTGTAGTAATGGTAGCCAGGAGTACCTCTGACATCGCTCCAACAGTAATCTGCAAGCATAGCAGGTTCCCATCTTCCTTGAAAACGGTTTTCGATTGCAGCTACATTTTGATGAAAGTTATCCTCATGTTCATTGCTAAATTAACCATATTTTCGAGAAGAAAGTCCAAATGGGAATAGAGGAATGAAATGAAGGAAATTTTAATAAGATTTTGCATCCCATTTTATGGTAGCAGTCCAACATCAGTTTTATTCTTTCCCAGAAGTAAGCGGTTTTGTTGAATATTTTTTCACGTCAAAAAAAAATATTTAAAACCTTGATTTTCAATGATATTGTTATGAGTAGATGTAAAAGATGAATTTTTAATCAGTTATTTATATCTAGACCTACGAATACGCCCACTTTGATTTTTGATAATCACGATTTTCACTGTCTCATAAACTAAACTTTTCTAAGTTTCTGTTTTCATTAAACTTTAACTGGGCCCTCAAGAATAGGCAAATTTTCGGAATGTGGCTAAGGTTTTCTAACTGATAACCTATCGGCATACTTAATATTTTGTTTAGATTTCTCAGAAAACTCCTTTAATTGTGTTAAACAAAAATAGTAATTCACTGTATGATTCGTTGGTTCAGTCCTTCCCGGCGTACCAAATGGCATTTTTTTTATACTTCCATCCTAACAACCGTTGAGATTCGTATTAGATATTAGCCAGCACACATTAGAAACCCACGTCTTATCTAGATTTCTCACATTTTGATTAAAATTAGCTAAATAATACTGTTTAAATAGGCCAAAACATGACTTTTTTTTCTATTTTGGCGCAAATTCTTCACAAATACAACAAAACTAATTAAAATTGTTAACACACACCCATGATATTTTAAAGATTATCAATCAAAGTAACTTGTAAGCTATGTTTTGTTTGCAAAACAATCGTATTTTTGAACTACCCACATTTTAAAACTCGAAAATAGGTGAAAAAATTAAAAGTGATATTTCTCCGCTTCTAGACGTGATATCAAAATAAAATGCCTACATATATTTATTATTAGTCAACCTCAATATGAAGCCATATGAGTGAATTCAGATATTTTTTTGGTGTTGAGTAGTGTTATTGTTAAATAATTCTAAGTTTATATCACCCTTCAATTTATATTTTTTTGAAATTAATGCGAGATGCAGGTTAAAATTCTTGTGCATTTTGGGGTCCCGACATGTTTTTATAGCGACCCCGTACTGAGAAACGCAGTTTTGGATGACTGGGTGGATCGACGATCTTAAGCGAGCAGCTGGATACATGCGCCATAAGATTGAGTAGCGGGCTGTAGCGAACTTTGCAAGAGACCAGCAAAGGACATTTATCGGTTAATATGACGACGGCGGAATTTTGATTGTTTCCAGTGGTGTTGCGGAATAATTGGTGCAGGACGATGTATTCCCCTGGCAACCATTTCCTACTACCTTCTGGGGTTGGTGTTTTTTGGCGTCCTCCGCGGCAAATCTCCCTTCGAGACCTTCATGTTCCCTCTGGAGTTTACCACCACGGGTGGTTTGGAAATTGTAAGTCAAAGGGACTGTCAGAAAACTTACCATTTTGACCATCCGGCGAGGATAGCGCTATCTGGAAAAATTCTGATGGTTTGCTGGGTCTAGAACATGAACAGAGTACGTTAGGAGAAATTTTTCTAACAGATTCTTATAATTCCAATAATGGCGTTCGAAACGTAATTAAACCTAACTAACCTTAGGATATACCTTAGGATAGGTAAGTACCTATAGTAACGTTTCTAACTTTCTTAGGGCCAGGGCAGACAAGACGCTTTTAACAGTGGCGATCGGCATTTCCGCGTTCGGACGCGGCATAGAACTTTCGAAAAGAGAATGAAAAACAGTAAAAACGCCGATCCCGCGCGCTAAGAGCACTGCCCGGGACGTTAGAAGTGGTGCTTACGATACATACTACCTACCTACAATACAATTAACTATTGCCGATTGTAGGAGTAGTATCTACGTACAAGTTTAAACATCTTAACACAACAAAATAATAATTAATCGATTCACCAGGTTTTAGTTACTCGATCACTAATGTGTTACTAAATATTTGAATGTGAACCATTCAACATCCACAGGTAGACGGCTACGTTAGAATCTTCTACGGTTTCTACGTGGAAGGTGCGATGTGCTTGCTGGCGAGCATCCTCGCCACTGTTCGTCGAAACAGTTCAATGTTCGCATGCTTACCTCAAACGCATCGCTTGTTCGAGACCGACGTTTGTGAAGACTGCGTTAAAACTCCGAAGAAATAACGCAAACTCTAGAGGCGTCGATGCGGTTTGTCGACTGACACAGAAGGACTCTAATTACACTGCAGCAGGGCCTATTGAAAGCAGATTGGAGCAATCTTGGGTGGTCTTTCACATGGGCTTGCAGCTGTGTATGCGCGGATGTGTGAAGGAAAACTCGCGTAGGAGACAGCGGATGCATAGATAATATGGACACACATACGCAATAACTTTTCAACCCACAAACTTTTGTCAAATTAAATACGACATATTGTAATGGAATAAAGTTAACTTTTCAATTGATAAGTTGTGTGGGTTGACTCTTTATTACGTATCTGCGTCCATACTTATGTACCTATATTATTTTTAACAGATTTTACTTCTTAGGTTAAAGGTGCATTATAAATAAAACAATCCAAAGTTAAATGTTATTATTTATTTACCACGTCCTACTAACTAATCAACGGCTATTTACAGCGTTACTTACCATGAGCGAAGAAAAATAACAAAATTATACAATAATAATTT
Organism: Hipparchia sbordonii; assembly: GCA_038048805.1. Lineage (NCBI taxonomy): Eukaryota > Metazoa > Arthropoda > Insecta > Lepidoptera > Nymphalidae > Hipparchia > Hipparchia sbordonii. The sequence goes on along the minus strand of CM076115.1, from coordinate 4,838,901 downwards.
TGTTGATTTGCATGAAGAAGGTATTGGTATTATAATAATAAGTAGGTAAGTATAACTAATCTTTGTCCAACTAATTCATATATCACAGTATTACAAAAAAAGTAAATTCACTTAAGTGAAGTAAGTATTAAGTAAATGAAAAAGAAAAAAAAACTGAAAACGAATACATTATGATTTAAAAGTAGGTAGTTAAATATTGGAATATTTTTTTACTACAAGACACGAAGAACTTCTCTTAACAGTCTGAAAATTCATTCGCATTAATTCCTCTAATCCCGCGCGATCACTTACATAAAGCCAGATCTACACCTGTAAGTTTTAATCAGATAACGTTTACGTAATTAACTTTCAATAACGAGCAATAGCGTAGGTACATTTCATTTTCAGTGAGAATAAATAGGTGCATTTGAACAAGAAAACTAGTAAGTAATCAATTAAGTTTCGTATAGTTTACTTTACTGTATAATAAATGCGAATATGTGTGTTAGTTTTTTGGTTAGTTTGTCCTTTAATCACGCCGTAACGGAGCTACGGATCGACGTTATTTTTTGGAGAGTAAAATAGACTGTTTACATTTGCATCATTAAATGAATGTAAAAAAAATTGTCGATTTCGTAAACTGCCAACATGAGTAAAATGACAGGTGTAAGGCCGGCCTAAGGCGATCGTATATCTACGGTATGACGTCAATCCTCTCTTTGGCTGACGCAGTCTATACGCACTGACGCAATTTTGAGTACAGACGACGCTCGTTATTCTCGCTTTCAGTATTCGCAAATGATTCGCAATTTACGGATTAAAGCATTGAACCAAAGTATCCTGATAAATCAAAGGTACTCCATAATAATCTTTTGTCTTTCCATATTCTAGAGACGGCTCAAACTAAAAAAGTAATGATTATTTATTCCTTATTCGCGGCATTATGACCTTTGACTGTATTGAGAAATTCGTTGCGTTCGGTGCGTCAAATGCGTAATGATACACATGTGCGATCAGCATTAGAGTGAAAGGAGTTGTCCCAAAATGGTTTTTTATTATTGAGTGTAATTAACCAGAATGATTTTAATATAGTTCGATAGAGATCCAAAAAGGCCTCTATCTAAATAATTTACCGATTTTTTAAAGACCCCGATTTGGAGAAAATATTTTTTTTTGTTTTGATGCATTTATGGACCTTTGCTTGTGATTACGCACCGATTAAAAAAAAAACTTCAAAAATATTATTTGTCTAGGTAACTTGTCAATGTCAGGCGTATGTCAGGTGATTGTCAGGACTGTCAAAAGTGACAATTATAATGACGTTTTTGAACTTTTGGCATTTAAATGACATTAAAGTGACAGTAACAGGTGTCAGATTCAATTATTTCTAGATAAGAAAAAGTTTTTAATGTTGCCATCCATCGAAAAATACTTTCTACAAACAATATTTTTCTTTATTAATTAAAAAAAAATGGGGGTTTCTAAAATTATTATTTAAATGGCGTTTAATTTTATATTTTTTTCTCTTTCATGTGATAGCAGTTTGGTTTTGGTTAATAGATACTCAGAATAAAAAACCACCCTCCATACTAAACTGGGACATGTCCTTTGCTACGACCGCTACTTGTGCTTGCAAATTCAATATTGCAAAGCGAATGCAGCACTGGTAGCATGGGCAGGAGATAAAAGTTTTATCCCCCGATTTTATCCATTGACAGGGGATAAAATTATTTTTTCCCTATGCTAAACCATGGCGACAGAGGAGAAGGCGATGTATATTTCTATAAGTATATCCTCTAAGTGTTATTTCCACCGCTGTGCCCATGCTCGACGGGTGGATAAAGCTAAGCGAGGGGATAAACGTTTTATCCTTTTCCCGGGGATAAAATTTCTCCCGCCCATGCTACCAGGGCTGGATAATAAGCTAGTGTTTTATCCCTTGCTGCGCTTGGGTTGCTTCATGTCGTCGTCTTCCGGAGTCTCCGTCGTGGCGCCTTCAATATTTTTCTTTTCCTTTAGCGCTTCCTTCACAGCATCTACTAAGTTCTGAGGCTCAGATATGGAGACTTTGTTACCTGTACCAAGAAAAAATTCTTATATATATTTTTTTTACTCGTTGACAAGATAGTCCTTGACTGCGATCTCACCTGATGGTAATTGACGATGCAGTCTAAGATGGTAGCGGGCTAACTTGAAATGGGTATAGCAGTGTAGATTCAATCCATACTCCAAAATCGGTTTCTACACGCCATCGTGCTGGAACGCTAAATCGCTTGACAGCACGTCTTTGACGGTAGGGTGGTAACTAGTCAAGGCTAAAGCCTCCCACCAGACAAATAATTTCTAGATATTGAAACCAATTTGTTGCGTTATACCACCGCTGCAGTAATCTAGCGAAAATTTTAGTTACTGACGGCACAACTTTGACGTATGACTGAGTTATATAAAGCCTTAACACTGCGAATTTAGTGACGTGAAATTAGTTTCACGATATGAATTTCATGCATGCATCATGAATTGAACACGTGAAATTGTTGATGAAATTAATGTCATGAAACTAATTTCATGCCACTAATTTCGCAGTGTAAATTCGGCTTAACTGATAGCCTTCTTATTGAAATCAGCAAGTCTCCGCTTCGGTAGACAAGACACCTATAAGCTACTGTCATCTTGCCTAGCTTACCCATTGTTTGTAATTCTCATCAGAAATTTCTAGCCCTTACAATTTGTCTTTCGTATACTCTAGTGGGAGGCTTCAATGGTGACTAGTTAGGTACCTTACCGGCAAAGGTATGTCGCCAAGCAATTCAGAGTACCGGAATGCCAAATAGAAACTGATATAAACCAATACCCCTAACTTTTTTTAAGGCCGCCAAATTGTATGCTATTCATTAAGGTCATTGTGTCTGTTTTTATATTATGTGTGGTGTACAATAAAAGTACATTCATTCATTTTTTTATATGATCGGAGACCCTAAGGTATTCGTTAAATAAAATTTGCCACACCCCCACTAGGTTAGCCCGTTTCTATCTTAGATTGCATCGTCACTAACCAATTAGTGAAATCGCAGTCGACAGACTAATTTTACTATTTTTTGATACTTATACTAAAGATGCTCTATTACAGGTATTTGAACTATAAATTATTATTATATTACTATTAGTACATATAAAAGAAAATTGTTAAGGGCTAGGCGTATGCTGCGATACTATACTTTTTAAGGGACTTACAAGGTTTTGGCGTGCAAATCTCAAATACGTATAACAAATCTTGCAACTTACGAAAGAAGCGCTTCTTTCTTTATATTTTGTCACCTACGAGAAGCAAATTTTATCTGTTAATTGATTACTTTACGGCCATTATTGATATATTTATGACATCGGCTATAGCATGATGGCTAAAGGGATTGCAAAGGAATTTTCAAATAAAACACCAGATAAATGTTCAAAATTTCATATATTACTGAAAATTATTTACATCTTCACAATTTCATAAATATGCTATTAGAATAACAACCATCATACTATATCCTCATAGGCATAAATACTAAAGCATTAAATGCCTTCACTTATAAGGCCGGCTTTACACCTGTAAGTTTTACTCATGTAAGTAACTTACGAAGTTACTTCACGATAATTTGCAAATGTAAGTCTCTTGTAAGTAGCTTTCCATTAACAAGTCTATCGTAAGTTAATTACGTAAGCTATTTACGTGCGTAAGCTATTTACGTAAATTACAGGCGTAAGGCCGCCAGAATTATTTACACTAATGCCTATTCCCAATAGTATACACAAATATTTAAACTATGGGCTAATTTAACCATTGCCGAGTAAAATTTAACCGATGAATAAATATAATGTTCTGAAAGTTTTTGTTTTGAAAATCTGTCAAAAGTCAACGTCGCATTTATTCGTTGGTTAAACGTTACTCGAAGATGGTGAAAATGACCCTAAACTAAATTGACAAGTTAAAATACAGTGTTATCTAGTGTTCCTTATCACAAAAAATCTTTGTGAAAAAATAACACACTTTTAAACAAGTAAAAGTCGAGTTTAAAGATTTGTGTGTAATTGAAAAGGCACTACGATTATCCTAAAGGTACCTATTATTATTTGTGGTATTGTTATTATTAAATCTATACACTTGTACATCTCTTATTAACTATTTATGCCTCATATAACTCTGGATTCTGTTCCTTTTGTTTGCTTATCGTATCTTTATACCCGAGAGGAACGTCCCTATACAAATCTTTATCGGACCGATCACTTTCATCAATATATTTTTGTAAACCTACAGTATCATTTGAATCGAGCGAAGCAAAAACAACGAATGCTATTATAGAGGAGAAGAAGCCTAAAAGAAAAGCGGTCCTATTTCTATCGAAAGCGTCAAACATGCTATCTAAGAAACTCCACACTGGTTTTTCTCGGGCATTGGGTTCGCGATTAGCTTCGTGAATCGTTTGTGAGTCTTTCGGAATATCGCTTTTTTTGTTTGTCGCTGCAAAAACAAATTTTATTATCAAGTTCACTAAAGGTGACATTACACTTGTCAACACGGATTCGCACTTAGCTGGATAATGGCAATAGCTAAAGTCCGGCCGTTGTAAGAATGTGTTCTTGAAGTCTGTCATTTTATCATGTTAAGGGTAAAATCGGGAGATGCCCCACTTTTTGAAAGAGCCTCCTAATTTTAAAACTATTAATTTACCTTGAATATTTAAAGATGCTGTCAGAGCACGAAATAAAGCCACAAATCGAGTTTCGCTCTTCTTACTCCTTATATTATACTGTACATCGAGACAAAGCGATATAAATAAGTACATATTATCATCGGAAACTATTTTTTTTAAACTGCCACCGCGTTTATTGCCGATTTAATCCCACATCAACATCTGTCCCGGTTTTACCCAAGTAGCTATAGGATTGACTAAAAATGATTGCTACCGTGTAGAATAGAATAGAATAGAATAGAATAATCTTTTATTCGAATAAACTTTTACAAAGTGCTTTCGAATCGTCTGAAATGAATCTACCACTGGTTCGGAATGCCATTCAGTGTGACGTTCGCAATGAGATTTGTCATTTCATTGGCTTTTATGGCGTTCTCGCTGCATCAATGCATTTTGACCAATAGCGAGAGAGTACCAGCCAATCACAAGTGATTGAGATCATCAAACTATAACAGTCATTTTTAGATAATCCCCAACGAGCAGCGCCGTAAATAGCCTTTTCTGCGCCCTGTGCGAGCTTCTATAACTGCACCCTTGTTTTTTATTTAGATATTATAGGTACCCTAGCTAAAGCAATGCTATGTATAGGCCTACTTTATTTCATTCAGGGTGATAAAATAAAGCACAAGGGCCTTGGGTGTTGATGGACAAATAATCTAATATTTTCGAAGAAAAATCTACTTTTTTAAGGGACTAGAACTAATGTGGGCAAACGAGCACTAGGGGGCAGGGGCGCAGCGGGAACTTATAACGAGCAATCCGAAAAAATAATAGTCCTGCCTGCCCCCCGATTCAGACCCTTCCGATAACTTATTTATCGATCGATTCGGTTTGTTACCGTACGATAACATATATTTTCAATTCGTAAATGCTCTTGTAATCGAATGTATCTTGTCGATGTCGATAACGTAGTCGATACCGAATCGTATCCTCAAACCAAACGCTCTGAATCACACGACAATTTTTTTTTATACGAGATCGATATCTAACCGTATCGACACGGTATGTTATCGAACAGGTCTGAATCGCCCCCCTGGTCTGGCCATTCTTGCGCCCCCCAGAGTCTACGCCCTGTGCCTGGGCACCGGTGGCACCGCCCTATTTACGGCACTGCCAATTAGAAGACTTCAGGAACGCACAATTTCAGCGGCCGAACTATATCAATGTTACGTGTATAAATAAAGTCACGTATTCTCACCATCTCTATCGTAGGAAACGCCGTGTATCTGTCCGGGCGTATCTTCCTCCAGTTCCGCGTACGCGTAGATGAGCGCTTTCTGCTTCGCATTCAGCGACTTTGGTACCTTGGACAAACATAATAGTAGATTATGGTACAAGTGTGGAACATCAACCAATAAAATAAAAAATAACTCTATAACTCACTAGTGAGTAATGAAAAAGTCACAGTTTGATTATAGGTGTCATTATATGCCAAATTGCGGTGAAATTGGAGCCACTTTATGAGCAAGTGTATTGAAAATACGTATTATTGTCTTGTACTTTGTCAACCGGTAGACGTCCACTGCTGGACTTGGACTTCCACATACCAGTCTTGTGCCAGTGGCTCTGGTCTGATGTCGTAGGTCTACCTAGTGGAGGGTATATGCCATCACAACGCTTTGTGGTGCAGGAACGCCTAGGAACCTTGCAACCTATTAGCTTTAACATTACTATAATATAATAATAACTAGCTGTGCCCACGAGTTCGTTCGCGTGGATTTAGTTTATAAAATCCCGCGGGAACTATTTGATTTACTGGAATAAAAAGAGCGACGGATCGACGTGATTTCTTGCATGGGTATAGTTGGGGACCTGGAGAGTGACATAGGCTACTTTTTATCCCGGAAAATTCAAGATTTCCCGCTGGAAAACGAACTCCACGCGGACGAAGTCGCGGGTATCAGCTAGTATTAAAATAAGAATCAAATTTGGTTTGTATGGAGCAAGCTGGGGAGGGCTCGTGTAACACCTCCTATATTCGTTTGTTTACTGGTGTGGGTTATACCTGTATCTTGATATGGACATAATGGTCGCCGTATCCGTGTTGGCTGACGCGCTTCATCCCCTTCCGAGACAGGCGGATCGTGCTGTGAGACGAGGTTCCGGGGGCTATCTACAACAATAACAACATGAAATTTTAAAAAAACCCACAATGAAATACAGCATCCCCTCGAGGCCACTGGCCTTTAATTTTAAGTTTATTCTACTTGAGTGTTTTTTTTTTATTATCTTCAGTTTTAGGGGACTTTCGTCCAACGCTAACATGCTAGCCCCGTCGTAGCCTAACTTATAAATTATTCCAGTGGAATATAACAACTGAAATCAAATTCACCGCTTGTCTGCACAAGCAATATATCTCAAAAATCGACTTATCTCGACTGCGATCTCGCCTGATGGTAAATGACAATGCAGTGTAAGATGGTAGCGAGCGGTATGGGGAATAAAACAAGCTCCATGACTAGAGAATCTTAATTAATTACTAAGCATTAGGAATATTATACTGCTTCTAGTAATTAAATATATATACTCTAGACAATTAACAATTTTTTAAACTCAAACTCAATTATTTAACCAACAATAGGTATATTTTGAAAAAATGATAGTGTGGGATTTTATCATAAATAGAACTCATGAATTACTTACTTGTAACGTATGGTCTTCATACAACCCTTGTATTCTCACAGTGCCGCCCAAAAGTGCTTGAGATATGGAAATCTGAAAAATACACATAACTTTATGCTTACACAGATTCTAGATTATAAATTTTGCTAAAACAAGTATATTGTAGTTAAATAGTAATAAGCATGAAAACTTTTTATTTTCTAAAATCTGTAAGAATCTGGAACTAAGAATTTCGTCTATCTTTTCTGGAAAACTTCAATTGACTTTTACTATTTGTAATTACGTAAAGAAACAACATTTACTTGAATTTCGCCTAGTAGTAGTAATAGTCAAAAAAATTACAACATTTAAATTGGCTGGCTTCTACATTGTTTTGGGTGTAGTGCCTTTATCAAATTAAAATGGAAACTACCTAATAATAAGCCTCAATAGCCCAATGGTTACAGGTACGGACTGAAAACTTAAAGGTTGCAAGTTCAATCCCCGCCCATTGTATTATTGTCGTACCCACTTTTAACACAAGTTTTCCGCTTATTTAGAGTAAGGGAAGAATATTAGTTTAGTTTTAACATTCTTTTAAAAAAACCTGATGATACACATTTTTCATAACCTGAATGATGGATAGACAGAAGGAATACTTGTCTCTTTAAGGGTCTACACACATCGCATTCATTTTTATTATGATTTTTTTTTGTAGGGAATATCATGCGATCAGCCGTCCGGGTATGAGCAGATGTGTTGAAATGGTGATTTTTTAAATTATATAGACTAGCGCTTGACTGCAATCTCACCTGATGGTAAGTGAAGATGCAGCCTAAATTTTTTAGATCGACAACTGTAATGTGTCGCTACTAGATGTCGCTAACAGTTGCTATAAAACTGATTGAAAAAGTAGACCGTGGTGTAACGGTTAACACACTCGGGCGCGAGTCCCAGAAAGATGTGGGTTCGAATCCCGCCGGCCTCGGAATTTTTGATATGTATTTATAAATCTATTAAATTTTTTTCTTTACAACTAATTCTCATTAATCAGTTATATTACGAGGGATTGCATTTTATCTATCGAGATTTAATGTTCTTTCTTTTCAAGTGTTTTAGATATTCAGGAACAGTGAGCCGCACTGCTAGCTGATTTGGGTGGTTTACCAGTCTATATTTGTACTTAGCACTACAGAGGTGTATCTCTTATCATAAGTTTACTCACAGTACAATCAGTATGAACATCTGGTCCATCCCGCTTGAAGTAGCTAGAACTCTCCACTTTGAAGGTGACAAAGAGTTCTGTGTTGCCGACCGACATGCGAACTGTCTGACCGTCTTCCACACCCGCTGGTACTGGCACTGTGATTTTTTTGCGTTGTACCTTGAATAAAGCATAAGAATCATAATTTCTGTTTAAAAACTGTAATCCGACTATGAAATGTATAATGTAACATCTGTTATTATGATTTTGTTCATATATAAAATATAGCCAACATCACCAGGACTTGGAAAGTGATATCACTGTTTTTTCCTGGAAAAATAGAAGGTTCAGAATTTTAAAATACTAATGCCATGAGGATGAGGTTGAAGTCTCGAATAAAATGTTTGTTATTTCTTTCATTCTAATGGAAATGGAAAAATTCTAGGATACATTTTAAATATGGAATTATAACATGCTAAATCTCATAATTTAACTTACTGACTGTCCTTTTCCCTCACATTCCACACACGGGAACTTAATTAGCATTCTGGTGCCATGACAATGTCGACATGTCGAGCGCATTACGAATGGGCCTGAAATCAATTTATTAATTAAGCATATAGGCCTAGTTTCAAGAAGCGACAAAGAGAAGGAGCGAAAGTTAGGTACCAAAAGGGGGGTATTTACTCAGAATGAAATAATATTAGGTTTAATTCTTCAAACTATTATGTAACTATTACTATATTTATACACTAGCGGACCCGACAGACGTTGTCCTGTCTTAACTATGAATATTGAAACTCCCCTTTTTACCCCCTTGGGGAGAGAATTTTCAAAAAATGTAAAATACGTAATTCTTTATTTTTGATCAAGAGCCAAAATATCAAGTTTCATAAACATAACTTGAAAAATAACTTGAAGAACGAAGGACTATCATACAAACATTCAACCCCTATTTAATCCCTTAGGGGGTAGAATTTTTAAAAACTGTGAAACACCTAATTTTTTTGTTTTCAATTTAAAGCCTAAATACCGAATTTTATGGGTATAGCTTGAAAAATGACGGAGTTTCATACAAACTTTAACCCCCCTTTTTACCCCCTTGGGGGGAGAATTTAAAAAAAATGTAAAATACGTAATTCTTTATTTTTAATCAAGAGCCAAAATATCAAGTTTCATAAACGTAACTTGAAAAATAACTTGAAGAACGAAGGACTATTATACAAACATTCAACCCCTATTTAACCCCTTAGGGGGTAGAATTTTTAAAAACTGTGAAACACGTACTTTTTTGTTTTCAATTTAAAGCCTAAATACCGAATTTCATGAGTATAACTCGAAAAATGACGGAGTTTCATACAAACTTTAACCCCCCTTTTTACCCCCTTGGGGGGCGAATTTCGAAAAATCCTTTCTTAGTGCTCGCCTACGTCATAAAAGGAACCTACTGTCAAAATTTCAAGTTTCTAACTTCAGTGGTTTAGGCTGTGCGTTGATCGTCAGTCAGTCAGTCAGTCAGTCAGTCAGTCAGTCAGGACAAGCCTTTTTATATAATTATAGATTATTAGCTTTACTTTAAAAAAAAAAGAATATTAGATAGTTGCATACACCTCTGATTGGCCAGTATTCTCTCATTAGTGATTAAAAGGCATTGGTGCAACAAAAATGCCAAATTCAGCCAATCAGAAGTGTTTGGCATCTTCACACTCAGGCAATAATTTTTAGAAAATCTCACAATTTCACAGGGCTAAATCGTGGTGTAAAAGCTAGATGAACATATCTACAAAAAATTCAAAAATCGTTTTTTTTTTTTTTTTCATAAAACTGGTCACAAACTACCAAAACAATAATATATCAATTAGTCATAAATTATAGTTATTTCTTTTAAATAACTGGTAAAGATTGAAGAGGCAAATCATCTTATTTTTGCTCTCCTGTGAAATTGAGAAAATGTAGATAAGTACATCCAACTCTTACACCGCGAAATGTAAATAATATAAGAAGCACCTCTAGAGAATGTCTCCATGCCAGTACCATTGCAGTAGGTACACTTGATAGACTTAGTGCCGGGCTCACACCTGGACCCCATGCATTTGGGGCAGGTGTCTATTATGTTTATGTTGATGTCTTTGTTCACGCCGCGCGCTGCCTCCGTGAACCGCAGATTTACTATGACCTGCAAAATTTACAAAGGTATTGATGAAAGTATTATTTAAATGGACTAAATAAAACTTATGGAAGTAGAAAAGAGCTGTGGCTCTTATGACACGCCATGACTGTACCACCGGTTTGATTGAGGGGAAAAGCATTTATTATACTAGCTGAGGCCCACCACTTTGTCCGCATGGATTTAGTTTTTACTCTTAGAACTAGAACTCTTTGATTTTCTAGGATAAAGTATAGCCTATGTCACTCTACAGGTCCTCAACTATACCCATGAAAAATATCACGTCAATATGTAGCTCTGTTGCAGCATTATTGAAGGACAAATCAACAAACAAACACACTTTCGCATTTATAATATTAGTAAGGATATTTCATTATCATCATAACTACATCATATATGTAATATTTAAGAAATAATAATTTACTAATATAAAACTATCTGTATGCTAAATTTTAGAACTCTTGTTTTGCTCTGTACCTTATGTGGTGTACAATAAATATATTCATTCATTCATCATGGAATATCATCCAGAACAAGTCCTCAGGTTCTCTGATAGACTTGAAAATGAAACATTACAATTACAAACAAATTTTCTTAATTTTCATTACAACTTACCTCCTGGGAAGCACCAAAGCCAAACTGGCTTTCAGCAAAGTCACTAAACGCCTCACTCTTGAACCCGGCATCACCAAATATCTTACGGAACAGCTCCTCAGGGTCTATGGTAGACTTGTACTGCCACTGGTGGGTGAAGCCGTCGGTGCCCCCTGGACCTCCCATGCCCATATTTTCAGAGGTTGTACCATATGTGTCATATTGCTTACGCTTGGTTTCATCTGACAGAATCTAAAAAGGATCATTTACATATCATTTTGTTTCTATATGATTTTTATTTTTATCATCTGTATTTGCAATTTATATAGGTATGTGCCAGTGTGATTAAATCAAAAATTTAATTAAAACTGGAACTCTATTAGGCTATAAAAGATTTTAAAAAATATTTTCTATGAAATGAACATAAATAATTGTGAATCACAAAAGTAACTGTGCCATTTGAGATGAGATGAACAAACTCTTTAAACTAAATTAGAGATTTAAACCAGTCAGTGTAGTTAACACAATTATTGTGTACAACAAAATTTGCCACATAATCACCATCCATATTTTCTAGCATATATTTACATAATTTTTAGGCAAAAATGGACAGGTATCCTATAGGCAAGTGCACTCCTAGACCTAGACCTAGCTTTCCACCAGGCAAGATTGATGCCAAGCACAAACCTACAGCAAAAGTAAAGAGACCTCTTCTTGTTTTTTGTACTGCAGCTATGCAGGTCTCAAGTCCCTGTAGCATGTTGACCATCGCCGCTCTAATGTGCTTAAAGTAAAGAGAAACTAACCTCATATGCTTCGGACACTTCTTGGAACTTCCTCGAAGCTTCTGGATCAGATTTATTTGCATCAGGGTGATACTGCTTTGCAAGCTGGTAGTAGGCTTTCTTTATTTCTTTGGCGGATGCATTCTTAGAGACGCCGAGGACTTTATAATAGTCAACTCTTGCGTATAAGCTGTTCGTAGTGTGAATACTTCGATTTCTTGGACTATCTATGTTATCTGCAAAACATTTGAGGTTATGTTTTACTAAGGCTAATTCATTGAGTTTAAATAAAAGTTAGCATTATGAACAGGTCAGGTGCAACAAATTAAGTACACATATAAAGTAAGAAACCTAATTTCGAAGAATTTAATTAGAATGATGTAATGACAGCATGTAAAACTTACATTTGAAATTTTTATGACCAAATGTCGAAACAGAAACCATGGGCCTCCCTAAAAAATGGTTGCAATTGCATTTATGAATAAACCGGCACGACGTTTTTGAAATATTACTAGTAAAAACAGCACTTAAAGTTTTTGGATTTAAAAATCCAATAATACTCCGGGTCGGAGCCATTTTGAAGGAAAAATCGAATTGTCAAGGAATTGTCAAATAGAAGATAAAGTGACAGCTAGAGTGTTGCAACATTTCGCAATTCATTTTCTACTAATAGTGCATAGGTACTCGCAGTGGATATTTAGTGACTCACAAAGATGGTTATTAATATTATACATTGGATGGGCACGAAAACAAAGTCAGTGTCACCCAAAAAAAAAAGTATACCTATAAAATAAATCTGCAACCGCATTTACTTAAGTGACAATGACCCTTACATGACTTTTATCTAAAGGGTTATTAAAAGGTTTTACGGCTATTAATATTTACAATAAGTTCCCCATTCTCTATACAAAAAATGATAGGTATTGTACAGTAGGTGTGGTACACGACAAGATAACGTTTTACTGCGATCTATGCGCTACTGATGGTAAGTGAAGTGCAGTCTAGATGATAGCGGGCTAACTTCGAAAGGCATTAGCAGTTTTTACTTAAACTAAACAAACACACACTTTCGCCTGTTGTTTTTGAAAGTCAATGAAGTCAGTTAAAAATGACAAGTATTTTTCTCCTCTGACAACATTTTATTCTCGGGCCGGGGCAACGGTAGGCAAGATGATTTATAAACAAAAAATGAGCTTACAAAATGCCAATAATTTGTATTGAATTTTGAAATAAAAGTATTATCAAAGCTTTAAATATTGTACAGTTGTCTACATACGATTTACACAATATAAAATAATAGTACGTGATGGCTTCGATAAGTGTACGGGACCAGAAGATTGAACAGCAAGTAAGAATTTATACATGTAATTTTCAAACGAAAAATAGTTTAATTTTACTTTAAATTGATAAAATATTCTTTTTTATCATTAGAAAGTGCTACTTAGTGCTTTTGTGACTTGGCTATTATAATTTTAGCGCCAAATAATGGAGCAGAAGATGAAACAAAAAAGACAGAATTCTGGTATGGTTCAAGCCAACGATCTAAGAGTAAGCTCTGCTAAGAGACCTATATCTGGAAGCCGCTCACGAGAATTACACGGTAAGCTTTAATTTCACTTACTTTTATCATTTTATTACTTAATTTTAGTGTTTACTGCATGAATGTGGCCCCTGTTTTTTTTATTTTGTTAAGTTATGCATTCTATTTATTTTTTAATACCAGGCTACGATGGTCCGATGCAATTTCTCATGTCTCCAGTAAATCCAGATCAAGTTATTCCTCTCCAAACAAATAGAATATCAACATATGATGGTAAGTATTGACCATTAATTAAAGCATGATAGTTAATCGCTCTGAGCTGTGCTTTACTACATTATGCTTTTACTGTAACCCTGTTTAAATTAATAACTCTTTTTGTGTTGATACCCCATTAGAGCAGATGCTTATGAGTTGATTTGTTCGTTGTATAAAGAAATTAATTTTAAAATATTAATCGTGTTCGTTGTATAAAGAAATTAATTTTAAAATATTAATCGTGATCACAGTATATGAGCTAGATGCTTACAACTTTATCATGCAGAGTCAAGAGATGTGTCAAAGAGTATCTTTTTGACACATCATAATTTAATGTAGGTATGTGTGGTTTAGGTGATTTCACAACTACACCTGTGTGATTGCAGCCAATTAAAATAAAAAGAGTATTCACATCTTTGCTAAACTAAAGCTTTTCTATGATACTATAAGCATAGTTGGACACTAGAGGTGCGAAGCTATGGCATGTGATAATTATGTGTATCAGTTAACGATGATGAAAAAGTTACTTGTTTAGAATTAGGTGGAACATAGGGTCAAATATGAATTTTACTAAAGGGGTGGGCATCAGTGGCGTGCACAGAGGGTAGGCATAATGCGGAAAAATGATATAAAATGGAGAAAATCGCCAGTACGAGTTATAAAAACTTAAGGGTAGGCTTTTTATAATTTGTACAATGCTTACCCTTAAGTTTTTTTTAATTCGCACCAAAGATTTTTTCCATTTTGTATCATCTGCCTACCCTGTAGTACATCCTGTGCACGCCACTGGTGGGCATGGTGGTATATGTATAGTATAGACTATAGATTTGCTGAAACTGTTTTAAGAATTGATTGTTACTCACAATATTATGAGTAATACAATTATTACTTGAAATGGTATGACTCATAATTACCAGTTCAGGTACAATAATACTGTACTTATTACCATTGTCAATCAATGTTTTGCTAAATATTTAATTTTATAAATGAAAACTTTCAACAGTCAAAAGGTAATAAGGATGTCGTTTGTTAATTTTTTTTTACTCAAATATGAACTATTTGCAGAGTAAAAACTCTAAAATAAAAAGTAATATGTAGTAAAATAAGGCGAGGTTATACGTATATAATATAGCCATGTAATATATACATAGTTTGAACTCAACACTAGTTATGCGAGTACACTCAAATTGTATCTTCGTAAGTTGGAACTGCGGCACCCACCCCTAGCACAAGATTCACACTTAGCTGTATCAGTAATGTCACGAATAGCAGTGATTAGAATTTAACAGGTGCAAAAACTCAACATTTCTTAGTATTTACTATGTAACTTAATTGAAATATTTAAATGCCATTATCTGTGAACATATGTGAGAAACTCATTTCACACACAGAACATGGCAGAGCAGCTGATATAGCCCAAAGGTACTGAAAACTGAAGAGTTGTCAGTTCAATCCCCTGTTGCACTACTGTAGTACTCACTCCTAACACAAGCTCACGTTTATTAGGAAGGAAAAGGGAAATATTAGTCGTGTTCAACATGGTTAATTTAAAGGAAAACACTGCAACATATTTCATGAAGATAGTAGAGTCTGTTCAAAAAGAACCGTCGTGGCCAAACAGTGACTTAATGCTATTTATTGCGCTATTGTATTTCCCAATCCCATGACGGTTTTTGTCATTTCCTGGGAATTTTCTCCACTAGTAGACGTTAATCGCCCGTTTTGCGTGGACGGTTCTCTTTTTGAATAGCCTAATAATGACTGTTTTTGAGATGTTGCATTGAGACAAAATGACACAACGTATGTACAGAAATTTCTATAGTTGTCAGGCATTTATATTAATATTAATTAAAGAAATATTTATTTATTCCAGAACTCGGGAACCAAATAGAAGTGTTAACAGTGGGCGATGACGTCGGCGAAGGGAGCGGTGAAGAGGAAGGGGAAAGCGTGCCAGTGTGCAGTATGGGACGTGACGCTAGCACCGATGACGTATGTGCGGACGCCGCGGTCGCCCCTTTGCACAATAGAGCTCAGACGGACGGCTCACCAACCCAGGTAAATGTTCTAGAATGTTCTACAAGTATTGATGTTGAGGAGGAAAGTGGAGTAAACAACCCTACCGTCAAAGACGTGCCGCCAAGCGATTTAGCGTTCCGGCACGATGGCGTGTAGAAACCGATCAGAGGTATGGGTTGAATTTACACTGCTATACCTCGCCCAAGTTAGCCCGCTACCATCTTAGACTGCATCGTCACTTACCATCATGTGAGATCGCAGTCAAGGGCTATCTTGTCATCGAATAAAATAAAAAAAAAAAAAAACAGGAAATAACATAGTATGCGACGTAACACCAATAATGATGATGCCTGGTCGCTCCTTTAGAGAAAATAATAATGTCCTCCCGACCGAATCCGGCAACGGCGGCCAATCTCCATAGAGATAAGCCATCTGCGCGGGAGATATTATAGTGCACAAGTGTGTGCGCAAACAGGTGCACTCTCTATTCCCTCACTCTCATAGCCCGATGGGACGGAAAATCCGACACGACCGGAAAGAGATCAGGCGCTGGACCGATGGCTTTACGTGCTCTCCGAAGCACGGGGGTGACTCACCGCGACTTTAGAGAATCTAGGGTACAGAGGTATGATCTCCCCAGCCGGGTAAATGTTCTGGCCCTTTCTAAAAGTATAGACGTTGAGGAGTTCTGTTTGATATATGTAGGTATAATGTGCGATATGTATGTGTAATGGCAGCTGTAGTATTGCATAGTACCGTAGTTCCTACGAATAATTTAATTTTCCTGGAAGGATTGTGGTTACAGATACCAACTTTATAACATTTCCTTTTACGTGATGTATTTATGTGCGTCCTTCTGGTTACGTATTTAGGACGTTTGTTTACAGATCCTCGCACGACACGACAAAATTCGGTAACGACAAAATATTATCAACTAGCGTGAATTCGTCTGTAATGAGTTAGGTTTTTAAAAATCAAGCAGGAATTCACTATTTTTCCGTATTATTCCGATTAAAAGTAGCCTATGTCACTCACCAAGTGCTCAAATATACCCATGCAAAAAAGTTATGTCTTTGCGTTGCTGCATGATTGAAGGACAAGCTAACAAACACAAAAACACACTTTCGCATGTATAGTTTTAGTGCGGATGCGTTTATTATTTAGGCATGTATGTAAGGTACTTGTAAGACCTATTTACATAGATTCAGTTGTCTGTTACATTTTCACAGCTTGACCCGCGAACTGAACCGACCTTTTAACGAATTAAATTTATCCGGGAAAAATGTCCCACAGGAAAGCACGAACAGTGGTAAAAACCCAACTCCACGCGGAAAATAGTCAGACAACAATTAGTAAAAAAGACATGTGGCACTCGGGGACTGCCGCGGTAAAGCTATTGCATAGCATTTTTTATCAACGCCATCTAGCGGCTCACCGTAGAGGAGTCCCGTGTCAGGTTATTTTCGTTACGGAATTTCTGGATTCGGTCTCCACGCTCAAGGCCCGCGATAGAAGCTATGCATAAATTATTATTAGTATTTAAACTGTCTCACTCCAGTTAGGCATACAAATTCAATAATTGTTAATTGATAGAACGTAGAAATGACAGGTTGCGAATCGTCAGTTGCGTAATATAACCGCGAATCGTGTCGTGGGTTAGACTTTGGAAATACACCTTTATGTTAGTCATATATGTGTTTCCATTAACACTTTCTGTACTGTGTTCCTATTGTGAAGAACGATAAAACTGGATCATAGTGAACTAATAGCAACAGTTGACTAGTTCTTCAGTATGGAGTGTTGATCTTTCAATTAAATATAATATATATTTAGTAGATAAATATTAACATGATACGTTTGACACTGGTAAGCATATTGAAATGTTTATATAAAACTAGCTTTTGCCCGTGGCTTCGCTCACGGTAAGTTGCATTTTTCAACCCCCTATTTTACCCCCTTAGGGGTTGAATTTTCAAAGATCCTTTCTTAGCGGATGCCTACATTATAAAAGCTATCTGTATGCCAAATTTCAGCCCGATCCGTCCAGTGGTTTGAGCTGTGCGTTGATAGATCAGTCAGTCACCTTTGCCCTTTATATATTTAGATTAGACTAGCTTTTGCCCACGACTTCGTCTGCCTGTTTTTCCAGGATAAAAGGTCATTTTCCTACCTAAAAACTCGTTCAATACAAAATGTATGAAAAAATGAAATTTTTTCATAATTTTTTTTTCGTGAATTGTTCCGATATTTTAATAGTTATTCAAGCATATAGTACAACGACAAATCAAAAACCATGAAAATCGGTCCCGCCGTTCTAGAATTACAATTAGTGTTTGAACAAATCCGACTGTTTTGAAAAAGTAATCTTTACAAGAGACCTTAGGTAATTAGACTGCCATTGCTGGAAGTACCTAGGACATGACGACGACGACGACTATTTTTTCACCCAGTTTTAACTATTTTCATAATACCTATTATATTGCGCTTTTTCAGACGGCAGAAATCGAAGGCTCCGTAGAAGGATCGGTGGAGACGTTCGTAATAACTCCCGCCAAGCACGGGACTCTGTACAAGTGCAGGATAGCGCGGGACAGGAAGGGCATGGACCGGGGACTGTATCCCACCTACTTCCTGCATCTGGAGAAAGACTACGGCAAGAAAGTGTTTTTGTTGGCCGGTAAGTACTTTTAAAAGATTTTTTTTTGCATTATTTATAGGTACATGCTTGACCACTATCATACCTGATAGATAGATAGTGTTTGTAGTCTGAGATGAATGCGTTTGCCTGCATGCATATTATTCACTCTTGGTTTAAAGATACCCATACTACACATCATTAGGTCAGGATCTGATGATGGAATCCTGGAGAAATCGAGGGAACTCTTTAAATTTTAAAGGTACAATTGATATACTTTGGGGTGACGTTTGTAAAAAAATAACGTTTTTTTTATTCGCTAACAAGATAATCCTTGACTGCGATCTCACCTGATGGGAAGTGACGATGCAGTCTAAGATGGTAACTTGAAAGGGGTATGGCAGTGTATATTCAACCCATACCCCTAATCGGTTTCTACACGCCATTGTGCCGGAACGCTAAA
Source organism: Hipparchia sbordonii (assembly GCA_038048805.1). Taxonomy (NCBI): domain Eukaryota; kingdom Metazoa; phylum Arthropoda; class Insecta; order Lepidoptera; family Nymphalidae; genus Hipparchia; species Hipparchia sbordonii. The sequence goes on along the minus strand of CM076115.1, from coordinate 4,819,926 downwards.
TCGCTTGGCGGCACGTCTTTGACGAGAGGGTGGTAACTAGCCACGGCCAAAGCCTCCCACCAAGCAATCTCGTTTATTTAAAAAGAAAATATGTAACAGAGTATCCGAACGCGCGCTTGCCTCCCGCCTCTTCGATTGGTCGGTTGGCCATCGGCCATTTTGTCTTGGTTCGTGAAGCGTTCTCATGTGTGGTGTTCTCTGCTGTTTAACTTTAATTTTTTCCCATTGTTATAATAGAAAGTAAAGTTAATAGTGACGCGACAAAGCATCTTGTAAAAATAAAATTAAAAGAGTATCGAATAGCTCACAAATATTATTAAGCATAAGGATTGAATTCAGGCCGCAAACGCAAGAAATCAGCGACCTCCAACTACCTGATGTCGACGGACCCGACGGAGCTCACGCGCCAGGCGGACAGCTTCGCGGGCAAGCTGCGCTCCAACCTGCTGGGCACCGCGTTCACGGTGTACGACAACGGCAAGGCGTGGCGGAAGACCCACCGGGACCCGCCCAGGCACGAGCTGGCCGCTGTTGTTTATGTGAGTTTTAACGCACGACGACGTGTGTGTGTGTGTGTGTGTGTGTGTGTGTGTGTGCGTGCGTGCGTGCGTGCTTGCGTGCGTGCGTGCGTGCGTGCGTGCGTGTGTTTAAAGAGATTGGTGTAGTAATGGTGGCGTCGCGTATATTTATAACTAGCTGTTGCCCGCGTCAATTTCTGTTATTATGATCGCGATTAAGTTATGTTGATAAAACTCTTTGACAAATAATTCGCAATAATGCATTAATTCCGATCAAATTTGATTACCATAAAAAATGTTATAATGAGTCAATATTAAAAATAGACATATACTGTCGCGGACGTTTTTTTAGATCATTTAAAGAGTAACTTGAACCGTTTACGCAGCGCACGCAACGGAAGCCCTCAAATATGGATAATTTTCCCCGTTTTGGCAACATTTTTCACTGATGCTTTGCTCCTATTGGTCGCAGCGTGATGTTATATAGCCTAAAGCCTTCCTCGACAAATGGACTATCCAACACAAAAAGAATTTTTCAATTCGAACCAGTAGTTCCTGAGATTAGCGCGTTCAAACAAACAAACTCTTCAGCTTTATAATATTAGTATAGATATCCTGACCTTAGTCTCTTCTCCAATCAATTAAAAATTTTAGATACTATATCCCCATTTATCCTTCTACTGTAGAAGTTACAAACTTAAACATAGAAGTTTCAAACCTAAATCCCAGTTTCATAAAGTGGTTTTTTGTTTGAAAAATAATATTCTTCCACTATCAGGTTTTCTAGTTTCAAATTCAAATTTATTTCAAGTAGGCCAACTTGTAGCTCTCTTGACACGTCATGACTCTACCGCCGGTTCGGAATGCTGATTCTGCTGAAAAGAAAAAACTGCTTTATTGTTTACTAGAAGCCCGCGCCGACTTCGTCCGGGTTGAAAATTTAAATGTTTGTTTTTACGGGTCCTGATCGCACAGAGCTTCTAACTGGAGACGATTGTAAATAAGATCACCACAGGAATCACAGGAATCTCCCGCGCCGAAACCCGCCACCAGCCCCGCCCGCGCCGGCCGGCACCATTTTATTATTTTGTCGCGCGGAAATATTAATTTTCCGATAACTCCTAAGATATTTATTTAAATTGTATAGTGTAAAGGGCAAATATGTTTTAAATTAAACACTTGCGATAGTAAACATATTTATATTTATTTAGATATAGATTGACATCACATCGGTTAAAGAAGGTCGAAAATAATTCATTATTTTTAATCAAAATTTGAAAGATAGAAATGGTTACTGTAAGTTATTCTTAGAAGCTAGACATATGCTATCACGGACTTTTTTTTAGAACTTTATAAGAGGAACAATTCACCCATACATCATTTTCATCCAATAACAGTATATGACCCAGCGCACGCCTTGAAAACGTTTGAGAGTCAAAAATTCTTTAACAAATTTGCACATAATATCTAACCATAATACATTTATGTGCATACTATATAGCCTATAACTATCTGGAATAATGTACCTTTGAAATGGTAAAACAATTTTTGAAATAGGTGCGGTGGTTCCAAAGTTTGCTCCGGACATACATATAAACTCACAAAATTCGCGCTCTCTCTTTATTATAATAGTATAGATTGGTAATATTTTTCAGGACACCAACGTCCTCGGCTTCAAAGGACCGCGGAAAATGACGGTGATCCTCCCAGGAATGACTCCAGACCGTCAGAGGGTGACGATAGCACCTCAAGATGACAGCGAATCGCTCCTAGAACGGTGGAAAAGCCAAAACTTCGACGACATAGTTGTACTGCATAACAAAACTCCGGTGTGGAACGATGAAACCCAATCCTACGTCCTAAACTTCCACGGGAGAGTTACACAGGCAAGTGTTAAGAACTTTCAGATCGTCCACGATTCGGAACCGGATTATGTGGTGATGCAATTCGGGAGGATCTCTGAGGATGTCTTCACTATGGATTTTAGATATCCGTTATGCGCTCTACAGGCGTTCGGTATAGCGCTAAGTTCGTTTGACAGCAAATTGGCCTGTGAATAAAGTTTTTTTTTTAATCTTTATCCTGTGATTCACATGTTTTCTAGTGTATCCTATTCTTATTGATTTTCATTAGCGACCCATCTCACTACTGAACTACTGAATTTAGGGTTTACTGAGGAAGAGTCATACCATAGTTCACCACACTGTCCCAATGTAGATTGGCAGACTTCATACACCTTTAAGAGCATTATAAAGAAGTCTCATACGTGGATTATACATTTTAGTGTTTATCTGTATAATTCAACTGTATAATACGAATAATACTGAATGTGCAAGTTCTAGAAACGCATTATGTTACATAAGTAAATTCATTATTTACCTTTACAGGATTACTTTAACATATTGTATCATCTCGACTGTTCCGTAGAACAAAGTCACATCTGCTAAATTCACAACTTGAAATTTGTTTTGTAAACTAAAAAAGTTTTTGTAAATTACATATAAAATATTTATAGTTCACTAAAACTTCTAAGGTTCAAATCTCAGTTATGAATTTAGCAGATGAGACTTTTTTCTAGGGAACAGTCGATCTGAACTTCAAACATGTGAATCACATTATTCCTAAGTCGATTTTAGTGTACTTAGATAGTTTTTACAATCATGTTTTCTTACACAGCCGATCTTATTAATGAACTTTACTTAGAAGGTGGTACAAAGTTAAGTTAACCACTGCTTACTTACATTAAAAGACTTTGTTATGTTTCTGATAGGTTTCTATTGTAGTGGTCGAAAACTTGAAACTAAGCGCACATACTTAATTTACACAATTTAGTTTTTCGGTACTTATGACAACTGTATAGGTTGTTTTTTTTAGTCAGTTATCAACGAACCAGTGATCTAAGTACCTATTACTTGTATTTTAAAGTATTAGACGATTGTGAAACAATTACTAGAAATAATGAAACACCTAGTTAGTTTTATGGTCCAATATGTTAGTCCAAGGGAATAAATAGTCCTTAAGCGACCTAAAACATTTATTTGGATTTGCCACGGTATTAATCCGAATTATTCCGAATTCTGTAGATTATTTATAATCTTTATACAAAATTAATGCTATCAAATTAAATATTTATTTGCCTCGTTGCGTAAATGCTTTCTGTAACTAAAAAAAAACACACGTATTTGGCAAATCCAAATAGTACATTATTTTATTTCAAACACACAATGTAAGTGGTATGTAGATAAAATGTTGTGTGTTGATAGTGTTAAGGTCGGCACAGACTACGAAAATAATAATTGCGACAAAAATGTCTGGCACTAGGTGTCGCAATGAATGTTAACACAGAAACACTCGTTACGATACTCATGTTACGGCTTAAAGTACGGTTACATCTAGATCTAACCAGTTTTAACAGTAACGTAGAGTGACTGTCTAGTGTGTACCCTAAATTGGTGTAGTCTAAACTTAGCTTTAAGACACCGGACATTCCCAAAATTATTCCAATAGTTTTTACCTATGTAGATAACTTAGATATAAAAGTGAAACGAAACGTCACAAGCTTGCGTGCAAAATTTGGCACTGCAGAGTCAATCGTAGCAAGTATTGTGTTTAAGGCACTTCTACAAAGAAGCAGCCGTTGTATTGTCCAAAAATTATTTATTCCTACAGTGTGATAATCTTAATCACCTCTGATAGGCTGTATTTATAACGTTCTTGCTGCATTAATGCATTTTAACCAATAGCGCGCGAGTACCAGCCAATGAGAAGTGGTTGCAATATTCACACTGTAGCAATCTATTTTAGACAATCTCACAGCTGTTGCAGGGTTAGTAAAAGATTTAAATCGAATGATCGTAATTGTATTCGATGACATTAGCGACAAAGTAAAATGTACCTTAACTGTATTGGTTTAAAGTTACAAATTCAGTGAAACCGATTTTAATTTGGAGCGTATTCGTATATGTAAACGTATAATAGCGCATGCATGAAATTGAACTCTAATTCAGTGATGTTACGGTCCATTTTACTGTGACGCTAACGTCATCGAATACGATCAATCGAATTAAATCTTATATTAACCCTACTGTTACATAAATTAATTTGAGATTTACGTGTTTCTGTCAAATGACCGCGAATTCCTCCAACGCAATCCAATGAAACGTGCCGCGTGAAACGTTCAAACGAAAATATTAAACGCTGATATATCGTTCAAACGTTCTTGGCTTCGCGTTGCGAGTTCAAAGTATGTTTCCACTATTAATAAAATTAAAATGGATTTGAACATATATTTAAGTTATATTAGTAATAATGTGTCCCAAATGAATTAACTTGCCTTTACTTTATGCTAAATGTACAAATTTTGTGTCATTTTAAATAGGTAATTAATGTTAAAATTAAAAATAGATCATGCGTTTTTTGTACTAGTCACTATCACGTATTTTATTTAAGGTAGGTAATTAAAAACACTAGATCAATAAGTGATTTTTTCTTACCATTTTCAATAGGTATTCAATTTTTTGTCTTTTCTATTTATATTACATCACAATAATAACAATATTTTCGGTGCAAAATCTATACAAATATTATATATATAGATATTATAATTCGCAAATAATCGATAGATACTCCAACAATTGAGAAACTAATCTAAACTAACTAACTAACGTTGCACAAAAATTTTATAGAACCATGTTATGAATTTACGCAATAGTGGGTCAATCCACACAAACTTATCAATTGAAAAGTTAATTTTATGTTTTTACATTATGTATGTATTTAATTTGACAAAGGTTTGTGGGTTGAATCGTTATTGCGTATCTGCGTCCTTATATAGTGTTGTTAACCAGTTCAGTATTACTTTGGCTAGCATTTACTTTGCCCTGAAAATAAATCTATTGCATTCCACTCACTTTCGCTGCCTTACAAATATAAGGTCCTGGTCACAAATAAAGCGACACGTAATGACAGAGGTTTAATACGAGGTACTTTCTGTAGGCTTTCATACTTACGCAACGCGCGTAAGTGCAGCAATGCTGCCGTCACCCGCCGCAATTAGACATCTCCATACATTTTTAACCGACTTCCAAAAAGGAGGAGGTTATCAATTCGGCCGGTATCTTTTTTTTTTTTTTTGTATTTCAAATCTCTAGAAGAATCTAAACTTGAGACATATATCACTGCATAGACATTATCGAGAAGACCTGACATAACTTTTTTAATATAATCGATATACACTTGACATAAAAAATCCGTCAAATCCGAATTTTGCATTTCTAATTTTTCATTATGTTGTGAATATAATATGTGTGTTTATTTACACGTTTTAATGAAGGCAAGAATATGCTAAAATCGGTTACATTATGGCCGCAATTTCTTGTAAATATTGAAATAGGACATTATGTCAACTCTTGCTTCCTCGCAAGCCACGCTGTCGTTCCGTGTTTTGTTTGACCAGGGTTGACTTGATAAAGATATCAATAATAATAATTATACTTACACTAAATAGGAAGCATGCAAAAATGGTTTTTTGGAATCATGTGTTCTTTTTAATTTTAACTATAATTTTGGACGATTCTTTTTATCCAAATTCTCAACAAGAAATGTCAAAAATAATATCTTGGTAATGTGAGAATCGCATTCTAAATGACAAAATATTTATCTAAAGTATAACGCAGACGGCCGACTTTTAGTATAATATTGTAATTATTTGATGCATTTTTAAGGATAATCAGTGCTTATTCAGGTATGCACAATCTCTTAAACTGAACTCAATTGAATTGTCTAACATATTGCTATCCCTTATACAATGTTCCTTCTCGAAAAGGATAACACTACGCTTAGACCTGTCAATCAAATTATTTAAAAGAGAAAGCACCCTTGTCTGTCGTCTGCGATAGTTTTAGCGTAATATAGGAGTAGAAAAATTAAATGTGTGCCTATATGATGTAGGATATGTGTATAGATAGTTTAAAATGAAATCTTAAATGAATTTGTAAAATAAATAATAAGAATAGAATAAAAGCATAAAGTTCACGAGCTTCTAGGATATCGTATTAACTGAGGATATAATTCTTATTATGAGCACAAAGTTTTTCACAATATCGATTTAAGTAGTGAAAGTTTTTTTTTTTCACATTTACTTACTAAATAATATTAGTAACTACTTATATTTACTTTTTACATACTAGATACATATAAATCGTTAAAATAAAAAGTGTGAAGGAAAAGGAAATGAATAATATTTATGTCTAAACATTTACTTACTCTATGGCATAGTCTATACTCTATGCGAATATAAAGGTGATCCCATACCACGAGTAGATCCGCAGACGCAAGAAGTAACGCAAGTTTTTAATACCGCGTAAATAGGCTACAATCAGTTCAGCCGCCCTAGCCATATTACTAACTTTCTACGATCGCTGATGCCAAAGCAGGGGTTCCCAAGGTTTTTATCAAGCATCCCTTCTGAAGGGATAGGACGTGCGATAAAACAACTTTGGGAGCCCTTGCTTTAGCGCGAGCGATCGTAGAAAAGGATGACAGGATTTTTAATATGGCTAGGACGGAAGAGATTTGCACTGACTTGGTAGAGACGAAAATGGGCGTCCTAGTTAAGCTCTTGCAGTCGCGGGCGACGACGACGTCACTGTTGTATATTACTCTAAGGGCCTTTACACACCGCGTTTTTTAAACGTGCCGTTGATGCGCGTTTTAGAAACGCGCGTCGACGGCGCACTTTTTTATCCTACAGAGCAGTTTGTTGTCCTTTGTATCGATACACACGCGCGTTAGCATCGCGTTTGTATCGCTACAAACGCGCGTCAACGGCGCGTTTAAAAAACGTGGTGTGCAAAGGCCCTAAGGATTGCGATCTTTTTCTGCAGAGAATCCGAGGTCCAAACGTCGAAAAATTAATCCAGATAACAAAGTTTTACAGATAAAACAGATAGCCAATCTCAATCGGTACATGGATTGAATTTTGACATGCATTCTATAAAAATAAACAAAAAATTTCGACTTTGAATTTTGGATTAGATATTATGTGAATGTCTATCAATTATTCTCCCATACAATCATGACGAATCTCCACAAAAGTCTGCAAATTAGAGTAGGTATTAAATATTTCAATTCCATGCATTCCTACTGTGATGTTACATCTTCGAATCATGTCAAATTACATTTACGGGCCTTTAAACTGTTTATTTTTATAATTTATTACATAGTTTTGTATTATGATTTGTGTCATATTTATATATTTTTCAAAAAATCACGAATTGACTCTTATCAAATGCTAACAGGCATGGTTTGACACCTGCTAACTTCACTCACAAAAACCATAGCGTAGTTGCAAGTGAAGTCAACAGGAATCATAAAACTGCTCCTGTTAGTTTTAATAGAGTTACTAACAAATACACCTAATTTATATAGGTGATGTAATTCTATGTAAGTATTTATATAAAAGTTATTTGTGGCTTAAGTGTAATTTTTTTGGGTAAACATGACTCGTTCAGTACAGTTTGCATTTTCATTCTAATTTTGGGCTAAAGATAGCTATTGTTCTAGAAAAATATGAGCATCAGGTGAGATTGTAGTCAAGGGCTATCTTGTCATCGAATAAAAAAAAAAGAGTAAAGGTCATAGTGGAAGGGAGTGTTCAAGTGTAAGTTTTCAAGTTAATGTTAACTATGCGTAAATCTTTAATTTTAAATGGGCGGAAAAGGGATGGAGGAATGTCCATCCATTTTAAATGTCCAATTAGTTAACAGTAATTTAAAAACTTTCCCTAGAATTTGTTGGGCCCTATAGCTTTAGAGTTGTACATTCACTATATAACTTTTCAACATTTCGACCTTAAAACTCTATTGAACTTGTTTTGATTTGACAAAAGAGTTACACTGGAGGCAAAGATATCAGTTTTTGGTGTATTGTGCCTTTGATAAACAAATAGGTTAAATGTTTGTGCCTTTTGTTTCCATGTCTACTATGTATTTTGTACCTGAGGCTTTTTGTATATGCTTGACTGTCATAGTATAGTTTAATGCTTTACACCTCCCGATTGGTACATTACATAGTAATTTAAATGTTGCTTAAAATTTTTGAAATTAAAAGACATAGGTATAAATGTTTCAAGGATTACCAGTCACTTATAGCAGAATAAATTCCTAGATTTTTTTTAATGTTTCTTGACTTATGTGCATCAAGCAAAATTTTTTTGTTTAATGAATTAATGAACCATTGCTCACTGTTTAAGTATTATGAAGTTCAAGAAAAGTATTAAATTGTTTCTGATTTTTACAAAAATTTAAAATAAACACTATATGCCTATGATAGGTGAAATGTTTTGTATTTTGAGAGGTATTACTTTAATGTAAGCTTGATAGTAAAGATATTAGTCAGTATATATGGTAAATGTTACACTTCGAACCCCAATTAGTGATTATCATCTCAGTCACTAATATCTATATGATACTAAGACAACCTTTGTCTATGAAGCCAACCAAAATGTATTTACTGCTGGTTGCAGTTACACTATTATATTATGTAATAATGGCTCAGCACACACTTGTATGAATTTTTGAGGATTTGACTAATCCTAAGCATGTCAATCAGTATTTTAATACAATTTTTTCATCAATTTCATTACAAGATTACAAAAATGCATTTTAACTATCAGAAGTTAACATTTATTTCACTTGATAATTATGTATCAAAACATTTATGTATAATGTTGATATGTATGTAAAATAATTAAATATTATGTATCAAATGTTTATACTAAATAATGCATTTAATAATTTGTTTCCTGCGAATGTTTATTTTATTTAACGAAAATCATGTCTTGAGGCTCTACCGAAGGTATTTGTTGCATTTAATTAAATTATCTACTTTATTATCTTCAGAACAATATTCTTACAATATGTTTTTAACAAATAAAATTATACCTACACGCATGTTTTTATTTTCTCACCATTTCTCACCTATTATAATTCTTATAAGTCACGAGGGTGTGTGAGCTTTACTTGTTGCTTGTGGGCACATTGCGCAAGTGTGCATGCCTGTCAGGAGCCTAGATCGGAGCGCTCAGGTGTGAGCAAGCTCTCACTACTTATACAGATATGATAACCATGAGCCATGCACCCTCGTGAATTGCATGAACTATACTTGCAATTCACGAGGAAGTAAAATGCAATTTTGAACTAGCCAAAATGCAATTTTGAGGTAAAATATAGAATAATAATTAATTAGATCATGTATTGGTAACAGGAAGGCAGGCCTAGAGAATGACAGGATACTTTTTATACCAAGGAACACAGGGTTCTCATGTCATTTTTATAAACATAACACTCAGAAGTTATATGATAAGTTTGATATAATGTAGTAGTACTACTCAAAAAACTTAACAAAATGTAAAAAGTTAGGAAATAAATTAATTAGACAAATAGGTTTTATGAAATTTTATTAGAGGCTTACATACAAAAAGTTATTCCGTTTTGGCTGCTGCTGCCTTGGGTTTCTTTGCCTTAATAGGCCTCTGGGATCGGAGGATGGCTGAGGCACGTCGAAGAGTGGCTTTGGCCAAGTCTGTGCGGTAATTATTGGCTCTAAGCAACCTCTTTACCTTGTGGAGCGATCTCCTCGCACCAGCTTTGAATGGCCGGCGTACTAGGTTCTTTGCCGGCTTGTATGTGGCTTTCGCCTTCTTGTACACCACAGTAAAACCTTTTCTGTTGGGATTCTCCACAACTCCAACCGCTTTTTTGTGGATCAGACCGTTGTATCTGTACGCGTTGAGGTTAGTCACATTGTTGGGCTCCTTGCTGAACGGCTTCTTGATGTTACGCTTCTTCACAAGGAAGGCGTTGTTGTTCCTGATAATCATCCAGTTAAGATGGGACGACATTTTCAATGATTTTCACGCTAAATTCACTAAACAATGTGCTCAACAACGTGTTTCACAAAAGAAAGAACCATAGACAAAAGAATGAAGAAATGACAAGTTGATAACCCATGACAACCAAGATCTTTACCTACCTTCAGTCATTAAAGTGCTGCCATATTTTAAACTGGCATGTTAAGATGACTGTGGATAGCTTAAGAATCACGTTAAACTTTGTGAATACCTATAAAACGAGAACGAGTTTTTTTTTTAAGATGATCCCACACTAAATCTCCAATATAAAATTGCGTTGCGTTACGACTGCGTTACACTATTTTGTAGTCCATACTTGGTACATACAGCAACGTAGTTATAAGCGAGTGCAAAATTTTCTATTACAGTACTACACCATTATCTAGTCCAATAATTTGATACTTTTGGCACCTGGCAGGTGCCACGAGCGGCGCTCGACGCCTCCTAAGACTGCGTCGGGGTGCAATGACGTTTTGGTCAAGAAGCTTATTTTGATGCGTAGGTAATCAGGTTGCATTTTCCATGAAAAAAACTGTAAACACAAAGAAAAATTTTTTGAGAGACTTCAGGACTTCCGTATAACGATGCCAGCGTAACATTTTACATGAAGTCTTAATTTTACCAAAACAAATGATCTTTATATAATTTTAATCTTTGTATCATCATCATCATCATTATCAGCCCACATGCATCCATTTTTGGACATAAGCCTCTTTCAAATAGCGCTAAACGTTACCTATTCTCGGCCTTTTGTTGTATACAGTTTGGAAATCCCACAAACATTATATGTTTGTGGGAAATCCTTTCATTAGTTTAGTCTAGTAGTTTCTATTTGATATATTTTGAGCGTAATGTATTCAAAACATGATTCAAAAAAGATTCAAAAGCATCAAAAACCACTATTGTTACCCCTTGGAGGATATAGTGGATATAACTAATAATTGTTACCCATATAGAGTGTAGAGTGTCTCAGCCAGTTGCCAGATTTTATTTAGTCTATGGAATTTACCGTTGTTTCATCAACTTACATTTTTGGCAGATGTCAAATTCCAAACTAAATATTGGACTATTTCGTGTAGGTTCTTAGAAAATATCGCTTTTCTTTTAATATTTACTGTTTTTCTTGTATTAAATGTAGTTATTCGACAAAAATTTTGTGTGTAACTTGTGAAAAGTGCCAAATTGATGTTTTGTTTGAATCGGTATTATGAATCAGGTTGATCAAAATATAAACAAAGATATGATTGATTTTGATCTGATTGACGTGGAATCTTTGGATTTTTCTGATGATCAGACATGGTAAGTGTGCATATTATTCATAGTAAGTATTATGGTACAAGTACACTTTACTGGCATACCAAACTTTCTTTTCTCAAGTCCTAACCAGACCTAAGACATTACCTACCAACTTCACACCTGTTCTTATTCTAGTTATAATTTGAGCAAATTATTATCTGCTTATTTATTAGAAATATATTTTCTTTGAGTAACTACTAAAATGGTATTGATTCAAATGGAATACAATACAATACAAATGTTTCTGTTGAATACAACTTAAAAATTTTGACAACCTGCTTGGTGCAGTGGTGAGCGCTGTGGTATTATAACTGGGAGGTCTGGTTCGATTTCCGGCGGGGGCAATTTGGGAATTTATAATTTCTGAATTGTCTCTGGCTTAGTCTGGTGGGAGGCTTTGGTTGTGGCTAGTTACCACCCTACTGTCAAGGACGTGCCGCCAAGCGATTTAGTGTTCCAGCATGATAGTGTGTAGAAACCGATTAGGGGTATGGGTTGAATCTACATTGCCTACTTGGAAGGGGTATCCAAGTTAGCTCACTAAAATCTTAGACTGCATCACCACTTACCATCATATGAGTTTGCAATCAAGGACTTGTCATCAAATAAATAAATAAATAAAATGTAAAAGATGGGAAGATAACAATAATAAACTGTATTTTATTGATAACCGATAACACAGTTCAATTATCTTATTGTACTAAGAGTACCTACTGAATATGTATAATAAATTAAAGACACCTTATAAATTCCTTTGTTATTTTAATCTGATTAGTTAATATAAGGTTGGGTGGTTTTTTTTTAAAGAATATTGGCCAATCTGAACATAACTTATATTTTCCTTTCCGCATCAAATAATCAGAAGGCTTGTGTGTTGTGTGACCCAGACTTGATTACAATCCTGTTGTATTTGATTTTCCCATTGGACTATGAAAGTTATAGAGCACTGGTGCCTGTCCAAACACACATGCACTATAATATCTTCTGCATAGAAATAGAAATAGAAATATTTTTTATTCAATTTATTTGAATAAAAAATATTTTTTATTCCAATAAACTTTTACAAGTACGTTTGAATCGTCAATGAATCTACCACTGGTTCGGAATGCCCTCCTGACGAGAAGAGCCAGCAATAAACTCGGCGGTTGTTCTTTTAAAAAAAAAAAATTTTTTTACAATGGATAACAAAACTATGCTATGTATACAGTGTTTCCACAATAAAGTTTCAAAAATGCAAAACAATCCAATGCAATGCATAGTTCGGTAGTCTCTGCCTCTACCTATTGAAATGAGATAATAATTATTCAATATTTATTCTATTCAGGTTATACACAGTGCCAGACGATTCTGGACAGAAGGTGGACTTGGTAGAGTTCAATTTTACATGCGACTGGCCCGTCAATGAAGATGAAGAATATCTTACACTGGAGAAGGAATTAAACAACATATTGGATAATATTCTTAAAAGTGAGCAGTTTTTTTCATAACAAAATTATAGTTTACTATAGTTGATGCCCGCGTCTTTGCTCGTGTAGATTTAGTTATTAAAAATCCCACAGGAACTCTTCGATTTTCCAGGATGAAAAATAGCCTATGTCGCTCTCCAGGTCCTCAACTATACCCATGCAAAAAAATGCGTTGCTTTGTTGCGGCGTGATTGAAGGACAAACAAACACACTTTTGCATTTATAATATTAGTAAGGGTTAGTAAGGATTGAAGCTATCACCATCCTCAATAATGAATATGAATATGTTTACTTTGCAAGCCTGTAATAAGAATTAGTGTGGACACATCTCCCTAATATTGTACTCGAGATTCAATTATAATGAGTGGGGCACAAGTTCGAAGAACTGATGGTGGTTGGGGTCACAAGGTGCTCGAGTGACGACCCCGCAACAGAAAGCGCAGTGCTGGCAGACCTCCCACTAGGTGTAACGACTACATCTGTTGAGATGCAGGGGCCACATTAGGCACAAGACCGAGACCTGTGAAAATTCTTGCCTTTGTCTTTTTTGTTTGTGCAGTGGACGTCTATCGGTTGATAAAGAAGGAAAATAGGTCATAAATGATTAAAATAGAATCTTTATTAGCAACCTATGACCATGTTCATGTGTGAACAAACCTATGAACCATATCCAAAGTTATTCAGCTGCAAAATAAATAATCCATCTGGACGATTATTGTCTTTTGTTCATTTGAACAATTGAATTGTCTGTATTAAATCTCCGAACAATTATATATCATATTGCATGCAGCTTCCTTATTTTGAGTACTCATGGGCACTTTTTTATGAATACGTCATACCGTACGTAAGTACGTACGTCATAGATACTTACGTTTATTCGCGACGTCACTGAAAATGCCGTTAGGAGACCATTATCCCTTGGTAGACCCCCCCAGTAGATGGACCTACGAGGTGTAGCTGCTGGATATAGGCGGCGCAACACCGAAGCAAATGGAAATCTATGCAAGAGACCTTACCGTCCGTAACGTCTGTCGGTTGATAAAAAAGAAGATAAATCGAATTACAAAATATCTAGAAGTACCTATTGATTTCTTGATTGATTAGTCTTGTCAATTCAAGGTCATAATATATTGAACTATTGCCCGATTGGTCGTCTAATGGCCGGTTTACGCTAAGTATTAACGGTTTTGATTGCTACACAGTAGCATTATCACAATATGAAGCTGTAGAAATGCGTTTATAGCTATTTTTTACTGCCGTTATCGAAGAATCGAACAGATTCCACGTAGGAAGTGAACGAGGAAACCGATCCGTTGTAGAACAATTTTCCCATATTAGAAACTTCCTACTTGTAGCTATACAAGACCTTAATACATATAGGTATCTGTGAGATGCTTAGTAGGTGAGCTAGGTCAGATTATCTTTTCTAATACATATTGTATACTATCTTTTGCCCGCGACATCGTCCGGGTAGATTTAGTTTTCAAAAATCCCGGAAAAACAAATGGTTCGCCATTTGTTTTTCCGGGAAAAGGATAGGCTGTCTTCAAGTCCTCAACTTTACTCTTGCAAAATTCAAGTGGATCCGCTGCTTTTTTGCGAAGTACAAACCAACAAACAAACACCTTTTTGCATTTATAATATTATAAATTGAGGATTGGTAAGGTAAACATGTAAAAGTTCATAGAGAATAATAGTCGGTTCACATTATTCCAATTTCCGCATCCAGCAAACTCATTCCAACGCTGGATTCCAATCGATTTCGTTGTCAGGAATACTACTGAAATAAACTGAAGCGGTCTCTAAAGTATTAGGACTTGTCTTGCACAATCCTAAATTCTCAAGTCTTATTTTTATCTCACTTTTGAAGAAAAATATTTTGTTCTTTTATTCATTTTACAATAGGTGTTATCCAGGTCAGATCTTAGGGTAGTAAGTAATAATATATATTTACGGGGCAGATCATAAAGTTTCCGGATAATATTGTTACCTAGAAGTAGAAAGTCTTTTCCAAATAATGCGAACATTGGCCAGCACAGCTTACCTACACAGGTCTAGCATGTTCTATATTCTAGCTAAAAGGGCTAAAGTTTAATCGTAACTAGAATCAATCGTATCCGAAATTGCATAGTGCATGCAACTGCAGTGCTAGACAGATAAATTGTCACCTTACCGGTCTACTGATGTCGTCAGCTGCAAAACTAGTTGTGCACCAATACTTGTTTTTGTTTTACTGGCTCCCACAGGTACAGAAAGACTATAGAGGTGTTCACACATTATTTACCCACCGCATGACCGTACGACAAAATTGCGTACTTATTTTTTTTTGTATCATTTGTAGAACAAAAATATATAGAGATGGAATGGTGGTCATCGTTTTGTTATGGGTTCATGCGTGCCTTTTTCTGGACAAAGTCACACATCCATGTTGTTTGAAAATGTTGATTGCAAAAAAATGCAAAGCCTGGGTTGCATTTAAGTGTGCAGATTTGCGTGTATTGAGCGAGAAGGCGAAATCAGATTCGATGGTAACGTGGGACGATGCAGCATGAGGGATCACGGAGAGGTGTCTTTCTACACACAATTCACAAGAACAGTAAAAATCTTTAGGCATACGTATTGAGCTCGATCAGTGCTTAAGCTTAGCCTTACATCTCACGCCAGAAAAACCGGATTTCAGTAGACATGAGGGACCTGACTAGAATTTGTAGTTAGGTCCCTCGTGCTTACCTCAACGAAAATGAAGAGCATAAGAGTTACTTTTGCGTGCGGCAAGTGCGTACAACTACAGTGTTGTCATGTGTGCGGTTACCTTTATAATTCCACAAGTTGAATTGTGATCCACCTGTATATTGATCTACGAAAGTTGATCATCCAATCATAAGTCTTAATATCTTAGCAGTACATGGACTTATTAAAATTCGTATAGCAGTTAATACACAAGATACTCGTAGTATACGCAAAATAGTCGTACCTACTATTATTGTGTTCTGTTCTGAGCAAAATTTTTCACTTACTTGCAGAGTTATGTATAAAATAAAAGGTAAATTAATTTTAATAATCTATTTTTTTGCTTCGATAAATGTTGTCAACTCAATCTCATTCAATCTCACTTCTGAATTTCATAGACTTATAATTTCTTTCCTAAAAGTTTGACTAATCATAAAAAGTGTCTCCCGAACACCTCTTAACCGACTTCCAAAAAGGAAGAATTCTTCAATTTGGTCGGTCTCTTTTTTTTTAAGCAATGAAATATCAATTGCTTAAACGGTGAAGGAAAAACATCATAAGGAAACGTGCACTTCTCCATAATGATTTCAAAGGTGAGTGAAGTCTGCCAATCTGCACTTTTATATTGTTTTCCGTTGCTTTTTAATTGCGCAGAAGAGTGTGGGAACCAAAAAATTAATTGTATTGTTAAAGTGTTTATTCAGAATACAAATTACAATACCGTTAATCGAATCGAGCGAAGTGAATCATTAATCCGCTTCAATTCGCATTATTAGGGACTAGTTTCTGCCCGCGACGTTGTTCACGTAGAGTTAAGTTTCTAAAAATTGCGCGGGATTTGTTTTTCGGAATAAATAAGTAGTCTATGTCACTTTCCGTCCAAAAAATCACGTGTAGCTCTGAAACGGCGCGATTGATGGACAAACCAACCAACGACCGCACTTTTGCATTTCTAAAATTAGTAGAGATGTGAACACAAATATTGCTCTGTATTGCGATTTTTAAGGACGGTGTCAAGATAGTTTTGCGGTTAGAAATCATTTGTGGTAGGCCCGCCACAGTCCAAACTATGTAGGCGGCTACTGTACTTAATGTACCTATAGAAAATATTTATGTCTGCCAATTTGTATTGTACCTACACTAGCATGGTGGACTATGGCCAATAGAATAGAATAATTTTATATTCAAATCAACTTTTACAAAGTTCGGTTCAGAAGGCTATTCCAACCGAGAATAACCAGCAAGAAACTCGACGGTTGCTCTTTTAATAACCAAACCCTTCACTGAGGGGAGACTTGCGCTCAGTTGTGAGCTGTTGATGATGGTAGAAAGTAATAACCGGAGGTCCATCACTGTAATTAAGGACCATTTGTACGACAAGCGCTTAAAGTAAAGATACCGTTAAAGTGAAACTTGTCCACCAAAAAACAAGCAAAGTGGGTTGCAACTTGTAGGTCGATATCTGTATCGCCTTCCATGCTTAAGGTTCATGGTAAAAAATTTTTTTTGGTAGTCATACTGATGTGATATTAAAGTATCTTAAACCATAACAGTTTTCATTTAAGAGTGTGATTATAAAGACCGTTATAATGGGACTTCTTGTTATTGTCATAAAAATTCTTTTCAAAAAATAAATAGAAACGATGAAACCGATGCGCGACGCTCACATTCTAAAGAGACACGTATGTTGAAGTCGGATGGGCTTAAATAGAAACGATGAAACCGATGCGCGATATGTGACTAAAAAAACATACCGGCCGAATTGAGAACCTCCTCCTTTTTTAGAAGTCGGTTAAAAACCTGATGACATGAGTCGCAACTCCGTCGTAACCTGTAACCACGATCCATGAAACTAAGATCGGCAGTTGCAACTAAAACAAATATCGTGGTACGTACCCGTTTAGCACATTTTGATTATGTCAACCCACGGAACGAGTCTAAAATCTCAAGAACATAACTTAATTTGAATAAGTACCTGATACAAGTCAATCACGCTTGTCCTATTTATTATGTCTCGATATGATAAGCAAATCCTTATACGTCCTCGACTAATTATAATAATTGTAATGATGTCATCGCGTGATGTACCTACATACCCAAAGGCACTCTACAATGACACCTATATGGCATTCATATGTGGTCGAATGGTCTCCCAACTGCTTTCACTTTCATTCCAAACTCGACTCTGTAATAGGAATACAGCCCACCTTACTGTAATTTGTAGCTCTTTAATCTTCGCTGCCTTTTGCAAATACCTATCAGATAAGGACGGTCGTAAAATTTACAGTATCTACTTAGCACTATGTTTAGAAGTTGATTTGTACCTATTAGATAGTATGTGACGATGTTTATAGCCTTCACTTATAAAAATGTATATCTATATATTTTTTATTCATGACAAGATTCTTGACTGAGGTCTCAACTGATGTTAAGGCTGAATTTTATATATGGCACACTCACTCAGCTCAGACTGAAGACAGAGTTAAAACGAGACAGATTTATGTCAGAGCATTAACTGTCTCGTTTTAACCTCTAACTTAAGTCTGAGTTGAGTCAAAGTACGCTCTATAGATCTTAGCATAATTGTGACGATGCAGTCTAAGATGGTAGCGGGCCAACTTATAAGAGGGTATGACGTTTTAAATAAACCCATACCCCTGATCAGCTTTTAGAAGTCTACGTACTAGAACTCTGATGGTAAAAGCTTGGCGGCACGTCTTTGACCATAGGGTGTTATCTAGCCACGGCCCAAGCCTCCCACCAGACTATATTATGCAAAAATGACGTTAAAAACTCTGTATGTAAAAATTGTCGCCACAAATTCGAACATTTTGAACGCAAAACGCAATTTTTCAATTGAATGGAATTGGCCTTAGTTGGAATCGACACTAATTGTGAATTATAGTGCCTGTAAAATTGAATTAATTAACCGACGATAGTAAAAGGCATTGGAAAACCCATGAATGTACCGCATTTCACCTACCTATCGTGTGTCGCCAGTGACTAACCACAAGATTTCTGGAAGTCATACTTTTTATAAGTTTTTTAGACCTATACCAATAGCGTCATCGATGCTCTTCCTAGAACCTAGAGTTTCTATTTATTTTGCTGTAACATAATTA
Source organism: Hipparchia sbordonii (assembly GCA_038048805.1). Classification (NCBI taxonomy): domain Eukaryota; kingdom Metazoa; phylum Arthropoda; class Insecta; order Lepidoptera; family Nymphalidae; genus Hipparchia; species Hipparchia sbordonii. Next base: position 4,800,884 of record CM076115.1, on the reverse strand, counting down.
AGGATTCAAGGTTCGCTATCAATCACAATATACCTGCAGGACGCGGACGGTTCCTGTTAAACAGTCGTAAGTTAACCCAGCGGGAAGCTTCGGGAAAGCCGATTTCTTTTATAAATGCTCACTTACAAGTCGCCTGCCCTAGATGTGTCAAACAAATCGACACAGTGTCAACTTGTGGTATCAGTTAGGCCGGAAACATACTTAACAATCCACACGTCGTGTCCCGACGTCACGAGACGCCGCGCGCCGGTTCATTTAAATCGAAACACTACAAACATCGACGACGCGTGTCATGATGCGTTATCGCGCACTTTCATTATAATAAGTTATTAATCTTCTTTTTCTATTATTAATATTGTGTTAAATGTGGTAATAATCTAAATAAATATTAAAGGAAAAGGTGACTGACTGACTGACTGATCCATCAACGCACAGCTTGAATCACTGGGCATATGGAGTTGTTTGGCATACAGATACCTAGCTATAAAGATAATTCTAGGTGCTAAGAAGGTATTTTTAAAAATCTAACCCTAAGTGGGTAAAATAAGGGTTTGAAAAATCGAACTTAACTAACAAAAGCTAGTTTCAGTTAATTTCTGAAACGGTCGCGTGGCATGTTAATAGTTGTGTTCGAGCCATCAAGATCATTTTTGGCTGGCAATTTGCCTGGCGAATCTCGACGAGCACCTATATGCAATCTCTACTTTTTTTTGTACGGATGTCATTTGCAGCCCGGTTTACATAACGGCATTAAATAATGTCAGTAAAAGTTATATGTACCCACTAACGGTAACTGAAATTGTTTCCGTATTAATGAATTAGGTACATAAAAAGTCGTATATCAACTCATTGAGTCGATAAGCTAATAGGCTAATAATAATCGGTAATAATAACTCATGAGCTGATAAGCTAAGCTTTGTTATAAAAAAAATTAAATTAATACTTACTCTGAAGATATTAACTTGAATTAAAAATGTTCATTTTAAATAGTTATGTGGCAAAAGAAATTATTCTGTACTAGATGATGCCCGTGGATTTGGTTTTTACAAATCCCGCGGGAAGTCTTTAATTTATCGGGATAAAATATTATAGTCTATGTGTTAATCCTGGGTATGAGCGATCTCCATTCCCAGCCAAAACGGTTCATTGGTTTTGGCGTGAAGGAGTAACAAATATTCATCCATCCTGACAAACTTTCGCATTTATAATATTAATTGGATAGAAAATTAACAAAGTAATTTCTCTTAGTTTGCACACGATCATCCGAAATCTAAATAAATGTTAAACAATAAAAAAGCCTTGTGATAATATTATTATTTTTTCCAGATGAAGTGGCACTACCCGATAAGCACAAATTCGACTCACGCACCTACGTCAAGCCAAAGAAGCGAATGCAAAGACCAAGTATCCAGAGCATCGTCGAAGTTAGCTCCAATCCACCATCCATGTCGCCACATCCATCGCTCAATGGGTCGCAGAACAAGTATCTGACGTATAACAAATACAGCAATCCCTTGGGTCCAATAAGCCCCATGTTGAGGCTGAAAACGTTCAACGTCGATACCAACACTGAGAACAGCAATGCGATCAAAGAATTCGCGATGAAGAGACGGAGCTTGGCCATTGACGATGACCCACAGGTATTATTTTTTATAGCATACACGTTACACACACATGCCAACTTGTCGGCTGTTCGCACAATCCGGACAGTCCACACATGTATAGCATTTTTTAATTTCATTTCAGTGCCTATTCGCTTGTATAGATCACAGAGTTAAACTAAATTAAAGGTCTAAAGGTAGAGTTTTCGTTTCTGCAAGTAATATTGTGAAAGACATTGCTTTAATCTCTTTGGAGCGTTTGTATGTGCGTTTCAATAAATTGAATATCAATTGCTTTAACCGTGAAAGAAACTTGCATCTCCATAATATTCTCATAGATTTGTAAAGTCTCGGCCAGTGTAGTGGACTATGGCCAAAATCCTGGGCACTGTCCAGTATTGGATCGGTGATGTGTTGAAATAATGATGATGGAATTGTCTATTTACTTTAAATTTCTAAAATATAACCGAATTGACTACATAATCAGTACTCCCGTACGAACTGCACGCGCCGAACATAAACGTGATCTACTGAAGACGTTACTCCCTTTCAGTACAGTCAATCGACCAATACCGCGAAAGTCGGATTCAGAATTGTTGGAACATCTGTAGGTGTTTTAATTCTGACCAAAAAAACCGGTTATTCAGTTTTAATTTAAGGCAGTTGAACTCGTCAATGTGAATCTTATTGTTCGGAATGACATCACAGCTGATGCTGCATAAACGAACTGTTTAGTAGCGCGTAAAATCATCATAAAACAGTTTTATGGGAAACTCGTTGGATCGATCTTTTTCCGTATAGTAAAGTACAGTGGCCAGACTTACCCTGCATCACGATGTGCATCGTCACTTCAATCCTTCGTAATATGTCCTAGATCTCTCGATTTTATAGTCACTCTGGTTTTCGCCCGGCTATTCCAAAGCCAAGAGGATATATGATATTAAGAGAGGTATATGATATTAACAGTCTACGTGTTGTATGTTCCACCGTGTTCAAAATCGGCTCAGTAGTTTAGGCGCTACGGTATACGTAGGCATACGTAAATACAAATAAACAAACATTACGATAGGTTGCTAAAATCATAACGCTTCTTTGCCGTAGTTGGGTAAAAATTAGCGAGTTAGTTGTGGGCTTTTTCCGGTCCAGAAATAGAGACAGGTCAATCCTTACTAATATCATACATACATAAATACGAAAGTATGTTTGTTTATTGGTTCGTTGGTTTGTCCATCAATCACGCCGCAACGCAGCAATTAATCAACGTAATTTTTTTCATGGGTGTAGTTGAGGACCTGGTGAGTGACATAGGCTACTTTTTATCCCGGAAAATCAAAGAGTTCAGTTCACATTTTTAAAATTAAATCAACGCGGACAAAGTCGCGGGCATTAAATAGTAATTAATACAATCTAAATATATAAGCTATGAAAAGATCAGCGTTACCAAATCGTGTGTAACGGTATCAATGGACGTACCAAATTGAGCATGACCGGCAGTTTCGAGTTCCTCTCAATTAAATTCGATACTGCCAAGATGAACCCATTAAATCTCAGCTGAGATATTCGCTACGTAAAAGACCGACAGACTTTCGTATTTGTAATGGTTAGTATAAAAATATAGTATGATTTTTTGTATGGAATATAGATAAAAGACCACTTTGTAGTATGGAATATGGATAAAAGACCACTTTATAACTTAATTTGTAAAATAGAAGATGAGCTTTTCCCCTAACTTCGTCCGCTTGTTGTTATTAAAATATTTCGGCTTTATTGTGATCATAAAGGTGCATGACCGGGATCGAACCCACGACTCCTGGTATAGAAGACTGCAGTCGTAAAACCACTAGGCTATCACTGCTCTTATTCTTTGATCCTTTTATTAGAATTTTTCATTATTATTAGTTTACTAGCTTTTGCCCTCGGCATTGCTCATGTTATCTTCGATTTTTTAACCCCCTATTTTACCCCCTTAGGGGTTGAATTATCAAGAATCCTTTCTTAGCGAATGCCTACCTCACAATAGCTATAGCCTTCCAGCATGATCCGTTCAGTGGTTTGAGCTGTGCGTTGATAGTCAGTCAACTTTTCCTTTTATGTATTTAGATAGATTAGATAGATTTCACCGCATTATCGTCGGCTTAATTTTCAAACTTCGTAACTCCATTTGGTCAAACTTTACAGGAGAAAGAAAAAACTTTTTTACTATATACCTAACTAACAATAAAAACATAGACAAACAGCTTTATTTACATTTGAATATTATTGTGCTTATGTTTGTTGTAATTATGATATATTATCTGTTATCATGATTCAATAAATGGACTTAGGTATTAGGTCAAAATGGCGTCGGCTTATGCCGTGGTATTTTTATTTTTTGTAAATAGAAAAAAACCGGTCAAGTGCGAGTCATACTCGCGCACTGAGGGTTCCGAAACTATTGACCAATGTATTAATTAGGTACCTACTAATGACCTTCTAAACGTCAAAAAGAATCAAACGAGTCGAAACTCGATGGGGTTACGTCGTTTCATTACAGAGTTCCCATAAACGCCTTTCGGCTTCATCATCAGAACCTGCATATCATTTAGGACTAGAGAACTTGTCAAGACGAATTAAAAAGCCCAAACTCGATGGGGTTGTGTAGTTTTCTCACAGAGTCCCCAATCCATCTTTCATCACATTATTTGTCTTGTTGGTCTAGTGGATGTTCTACTGCAGATGACAAGGTTCCATTATATCTGTACCTCAGAGAGCATATAAAGACGTTGGCTTTACACCTAATCTCTCTCTCTGATTTCCGTATCATTGAACTATGAATTGCCTATTACTACTATATTATTTTGGGGTTGACACAGTATTTTGATAATACAAAATTATAAAAACAATTTAATTTATTCATTAAGTTTATCTTACCTATAAAAAATGTGAGTAGGAGATACAAACTTTGGAATTAAAGTGACCTAACTCAAAAATTGCAATTTGAGGGAAATGAGCAAGACTTCAAAAAAGTAGTGTTGAGTAAAATTGAATGTATCTCTGCCAATAAAACTATTAAAAAAGTTAATTATCTTAATACTTAATCATCTTATACGTATGGATTGGTAATACATATTATATTAAATGTTAAATACATTTTACAACAACAGAAGTTACAGGAATTTTGAGTTAAATCACATTAATTCTAAAGGTGATATATAAACATAGCAAAGGTTGACATTGAGCTTACCACACAGTGATTTGAAAATAATGCCTCAGCATATCAGTTTAATAACATTTCTTTGACTGCAATTGGCACCAATAGGCATTCAACATTTTATCCTAAAAATATATAATGTCTCAAGGTAAACACAGAATGTATATGAGCTTGTGACACAATCCTAAAAGTTGTAGGTTCTCTGGGTTGTGTGGAGGTACAGATATATGTATGGATTCTTCATAATCAATATTATCCATACTCAAGGAACCAAATATCAACAACAAAAAATTGACATTGTGCTGCATTTACTTCTGAATATATTATCTCTTCTAGCAGCAATCCAACATGCAGTGCAAACTCTAGTAATAGTCTGGTATTCTGGTAACCTGAAATAAAAATAATTATTGTTAAAATAATATAAGTAACTGGTAAATTGGCAAGCTAAGATTAAACTCTTAACAAATCCTACATCAAACTTTTCAACGAGACAGGTCAGGTCATGTTAACTTGTCATCGTACTAAAGTCTCCTATAAGAGTGGGGAGTGCACTTGCAATTAGCTGGCAGCATAAAAATTCTTTTCAAAAAACCGACTTCAACGCCACTACAAAGTATAAAAATAATTTTATTTTGTACACGTTTGTTGCAGTCGGGCGGGCTTAACTAGTAACGATGAAATCGATGCGCGACGCTTACCTTATGGTGACATATAAGAGACACGTTTATTGAAATCGGGTGAGCATCGCGTATTGGTTTCATCGTTTCTATTTAAGCCGCCCGACTTCAAAAAACGTGTACAAAATAAAATTATTTTTATACTTTGTAGTGGCGTTGAAGTCGGTTTTTTGAAAAGAATTTTTATTTTAAGCTTTTTAGTGTAGCTTTTTCCTGCTCTTTTTCTCTCCTCCCTCCAACGCTACGGTACTAATGTAGTTCCTACAGTACTTATTAACAATACACAAAAGGACTAGGAGCTCCATGATGTAGTCCATGGTTGCTACCAACAGTATCAATTCGAAAGCGTGAGTTCGTAATTCCTCCAACTCTGCAGCATCAGGATTGAGGAGCTAGAACCTTGAGCATTATGATGTAGTATATACTAGGTACCAACAATATCAATTTCTAAACGACAGTTCCTAAATCCTCACAGTTTAGGTAGGCAGTACCCCTGCAGCATCAGTATTGAAGAGCTAGGACCTTGAGTTCCACAATGTAGAATATGCTTGATACTAACAATATCAATTTGCAAGCGAAAGTTCCTAAATCCTCACAGTTTAAGTGGGCAGTACCCTGCAGCATCAGGATTGAAGAGCTAGAACCTAGACCCCAATGGTGTAGTATATGCTTATAACATACAATAACAATTGATAATTAGCATTTCCTAAATCCCTATAATTTAGGTGGGCAAGTACCCTGCAGCATCAGGATTGAGGAGTAGGACCTGGAACTCTATGATCTAGTATATGCTTAGGCCAAGCATACCAATTCGTAAACGACGGTTCCTAAAATCCCATAATTTAGGGGGGAAATACCCCTGCAGCATCAGGCTTGAGGAGTTGAAGGTAAAAATTTTTATGGGACCATTTCGCGAGCTTCCTCTGTCGATTCAAAAAAAAATCTTGTGAATCGGTCAAGAAACCCCGGAGTAATCGGTGGACATACATAGAAAAAAAAAAAAAAAAAAATATATACCGGCCGAATTGATAACCTCCTCCTTTTTGGAAGTCGGTTAAAAAGTAGAATGTGCTTCTATTTTTTCTATTGTCAAATGATTATTTAACTGGCCTGTCCAAAAAATTATAATGCACGCTAGTTTTGCAAGTTACTTAACAAATGCCTTTGCATAAATTAGGCTTATCTCTGATTATATTATGATATATTGTTGTACAACACATTATCTATACTATTATCTATACTTCTATATAATATTGACATGAAGAATACCTATTTAAATAAACTTGTTGAAAGAATTATTATAATGGTATGGGACAAAATTTAGGTAGCATTATTACTAGAGACCGGATTATATGCAACATAAAAAGCTTGTTATATGCATGCAAATATGCATGAAAAATGCTTGAAATATGCACGAAAACTGGCAGAATATGCAAAATTAAATGATAAAATTTAGGAATCCCTAAAAAATAGAAAAGTTTTTTATTTCAAAATCAGCATACAATTAGTAAATTATTTTTTGATAGGCGATAATAGGTACAGTAAGTAACATTATATGATATTAAAATGATTTAGAATTTGTGTAAACGTAAGCAATCAAATATTTTTCTAAATTTTCAGTGGTAAGATTGTGTCTACGATCATTTAGAATATTTTTGTAAGTAGAAAAGGTTCGCTTCATATCCATTGAGGTAACTGGGCAGAATTTGAACTTGGGTGCTATGGCACTTATAGTTTCCGGCAAAATTTCTGCTGTCCCATTAATGAAACTATCAATTTGACACAAGCTTTGAAAACCTGGGTTATTTATTGCTCAATATGTTTTTAAACTTTTCTTTAAGTTTATGGGGCAATGCGGCGGCGGCGGAACGCAGAGTGAGTGAAAAATATTGTAAATGTACCGATAATATGCATCATAACTAGATCTTAGGTAAAATATGCTATTACCGCTGAGAATGGCTAAAATATGCAAATGCATATGCGAATATGCAAATCCGGTCTCTAATTATTACTAATTAAAACAGTAACAATAACAAGCTAGTTTTAACTCGGTCTTAAGTCTGAGACTGTCTTCTATAGATAGGCATTTCTATAGTTAGATGACTGCATGAATTTGGGAGTTGTAGTTTGAGTTTCCCTTTCTAATGCTTCTTTGCGAGAGATTAAAATAAATAAGTAGGTACTCACCGACATTGGTGATGACGTATTATCCATTGGCGATGGAGTATTGTCCATTTTGATAATGGGTTTAATTCACAAAGTTAGGTATATGCATTAAGTCTCTGTCTCGAATACGAAGTTCACCTCCATACAAAGTTAAAAGAAAACACTGATTCAGTACTAATATTGTAAAATGTAATATAACTATCCCACATATAAAACAAGAAATCAAATGTTATTTGTCTCCAAGAGAATATAAACCATTTAGTATGCTTATTTGTGCAAACTACTATTGAACTTTTGTTTGTTTGAATTTGGCTTTGAAAGTTTGAATTTTGAACCAACTTTGAACACCGTAGACAGCTGTCTACGCCTCTATGAAATCTATGCTATGATTAATACCTACTGGACTGGCTGTCTCTGCAGGTACCTACCTACCTAGACCTACCTACCAATGATTAGATACCTTAATAGTTATGAATCAATTTGAAGCACCACATTTGACATACGAGTGTCTCTGGAACTAATAATATTGCAAATGGTGCACCGACCGCCATAATTTTATTAACTAATATAATATAAATAGTGAATAAGTAATAGTGGAGAAATAAATTAAAAGTAGGTAATTGCATTTATCAATGCAGTGTCGCTAACTTTGTTATACCTATACAAAAGTTAGCAACAAATCAATACTTTCAACTTGAAATTTTATAATTTTTGAGTAGGATTTTATTTTGATTTTAGTAGTAGTGAGTAATATTTTATTTATTAGAATGACATACTTAAATCTGTAACATAAAAAGTATAAAATCAAAGTTTATGGGTAGGGAATGCGTGTATGTACTACTGTACTAATAGTACTAGAATTTACTAAATGACATACAGCACAGCACAGACAGCAGCCTATCCACTGTTAATCATAGATTAATTCTAGAGGTCAGTGTAAAAAAGTTGTAATAATAATCTGTAGTAGAAAAAAAATTCTATTAGTGTTCTGTGAATCTGTAGTTGTGACAAGTGACATGTGGACGTGACGCGTTAAAAAGTTAAGCTTTGAACAAACTAACGGACACGTAAGCCGCGGCTGGATAGTAAATTCCATTGAACTTTAGACACTATATCGGGCGTAGTCGCGAACGTAACCTTTGGCGATCCTTGAGCGTTCGGATGTCCGATAGAAATATGGGCCTGCTGATCTCAAACAACTGTGCACACTTATCAGTCGCAGCTATAGTCGCGGCATCCGATAGTTTGTTTTAGCCTTAGCGTTGCAATTAATTTAAAAGCCATAGTAAGTTATCGTTTTTTTTTTGTTTTTTTTACTGGTTTAGGTACTATTAATGGTTTAGAGGTATCAAAATCTCCGTAATTTGCAAGATTTTAATACTGGTGTTTGTAAAATATAACGGGACTTACTATGAAACTAAGAATTAGGTGTGGAAAGAAACGATTTTTGGAAGATGTCCCTTAATTTGTTTTAATAGTGAGAAAGCCGTGGTTTTAAAGCTGTAACTTTTCACTGAGTTAAGCTATAAGCTTGATATTCTTAAAACACTACGAGACCATTGAACTTTATATTCAGTATAAATTTCGACTTAGTATCATAAGCCGTTTTAGAGAAAAACGGTGGTGACACACTGACAGACAGACGGACAACGGAGTGATCCTATAAGGGTTCCGAAGTTTTTATTCGGAACCCTAAAAAAACTAAAAACAAGTGGGAGATACGAGTGAGTCCATCGTTTACGTTACCGAATTTTACACTACATTGCGTCAAAATAAAAAAATCGGAAATTTTGGAGTTACGAAGTTTGAAAATTAAGCCGACGTTATGCTTATGAAATGTTAGCAGAATATTAAATGATATAATTACGTCTACCTACAGTGTACGTAAGTCGAGTAATAATTCACCGCAGAGGGACAGCTGATATCAATTCCTTCGTGAAATATTATTCTCAGTATAGCATTGCGTAAAGTGATATAGGATACTAGTGTTACGATTTCATTAACCTACTCGTATCAAACTCAGCGTGAAGTGTCATTTTTACATTATGCATGTAGATTTTTATTAAATTACAGTTCGATTTTTTTTTTTATATGAGTAGCGGGCAACCGAGCAGGAGGGTCACCTGATGTTAAGTGATTACCGCCGCTCATGAACACTTGTAGTACCAGAGGGACCATCAATGCGTTGCCGGCTTTTCAGAAATTTATTGGTCCGCTCCTTGAATAACCCCATATTGTAATTAAGTGGAAAGTAGATAGGAAAATATTTATAACTGCAAAGAATGAGTTGGGAATTGGAGTGATATGACTTCTATTCATAGAACGTCAAGCCAGGTCAAGGCTTAGTTGAGAAATCACGAGTCTATTTCCTATAAGCTATCTCCATTCCAAAACCCACCAATTTGGGTTTACAATTCGATTCAGTAGTTGTGGAGTGGAGTAACAAAAATCTAAACATCCAAACTTTCACTTCCAAATCTTTTACTCTTTTGTCAATCTTCTATCTGTTCGTTAGTCGGGCTAAGATTTAAAATCAACTTCAACCTTAGGTATTACTGTTTAGAATTTATTGCAACTATGTAAAACCAATACAGGAAATCCGAATGTGACCAAGATGATGTCACACTAGCAAAACAAACAGGTTTCTATGTTATTTGTGTGTGAAGTACAAGAAGGTTTTACACTTGACCTCTAATGCTGAGATCTGTAGAGGTTAAAGCGAGACAAAAATATACTCTGACATAAATCTGTCTCGTTCTGTCTTAAGTCTGAGGTGAGTGAGAGTGCGGTTTATGGATTTCAGCTTAAGATAAGAAACTTCGTCAACTAAATGAGTCTGGACTCTGGAGTCATCACATCTAATTTGAACATGTTATTATATGTTACCATATTGACCAGTACGTTAAGGTACCGTAAACTGTAGGTAATCCTATTAAAATTATAATTGCTTAAGTTTGGATGGATGTACGGATGTTTGTCACTCAATCACGCCGCAAGGACTTAACCGAATTGTTTGAAGTTTGGCACAGAGATAGATTGTCTGGATTAACACAGGCTAATTTTTATCCCGAGAGTTTCCGCGGAAATTAAAAACCTCAATCCACATCCACATAAAACACCATTAACGTGCAAGACGATGAAATTGTTTCAACTGCAATAAAATTGCAATCGAAACGCAACTTTGCACTCGGCTTATATTTCCAAAGTGTGACACATTGAAAAGATACTTAAATTATGTCATAATTTATTTTGTATGGGATGCTAAATCTTATAGCCACATATTATTAGTGTGATTGACAAGAGTAAACATTTCGTGACGTACTCCGTTCGCTTACTAACAACATATTATTATCTGATGATAAGACGTAGACGCCGGATAGACTGTAATTCAATGCCAATGGAAAATACGGGTACACCTACACGACATGAGTCATTTACAAAGAAAGCTTTCTTCGAAATCTCGGACGATCGACTAAATATGGAGTTGTATAACGCTCTTTAATGGAAAAGTTCACTAATTTTGACCCGACTAAAAGGATGGGTTATAAATTTAATAGTTTATGTTGGTGTGTATGTATTTATGTATTTTCCACCGTAACTAAACTACTGAGCCTATTTTGATGAATGAAAGGTGTCAATTTAGACGACTCCCAGGCGCAGTGGTGCAGAATTTCTAAATTGTCTCTGGTCTGGTCTGGTGGGAGGCTTTAGCCGGGGCTAGTTACCACCCTACCGTCAAAGCCATTTAGCCATTTAGAGTATGGGTTGAATCTACACTGCCATACTCGTTCCAAGTTAGCCCGCTACCATCTTAGACTGCATCGTCACTTACCATCAGGTGAGATCGCAGTCAAGGACTTATTTTGTCTACCAATAAAAAAAATCGATTTGTTATTTACCTACTCGCAACAAAATCTATACGATGAATGTTACATTAAATTTCCGTAGTCGGGTTGCAGTTTTTAAAGTTTTTTCTTATCATTGGGATGTGACTCCTATAAAATCAAAGTTATTTATGTCCTTCAAAATGCACTTTATTATGTTTTTTTATTTTTATGAACAAAATTACTTACTGAACTAATTTTAATCCGTTATAATTGCGATATAATTAAATTTCAACTGTCACGAAAAATAAATATAAAAAAGTTGGTTTCATAAAACGTTTTCATTGTGTATTAAATATAATGACGTTCATTTATCGTTTCGTTACATCGATATTAGGTATCACTTGTGATTCTTATGAAATCGATTCCGTGACTACAGATCACTTTCAATTTCATTGCAAGTTTTGTACGCATGTAAAGATTTTTTGGTTACATATTTTAACGGATGTCTTTTTTATTATTCAATGACAAGTCTTTGACTGCTATCTCACCTGATGATAAACGACGATGTAGTCTAAGATGGTAGCGGACTAACTTGAAAAGGTTATGGCAGTGTTCAACCCATAGTTCCGGCACGATAGCGTGTAGAAACAGTTTAGGGGTAGGTATGGGCCATACCCCTAAACTGTTTCTACACGCTATCGTGCCGGAACGCTTAATCGCTCGGCGGCACGTCTTTGACTGTAGGGTGGTAACTAGCCACAGCCAAAGTATAAATAAATATAAATAAATAAGTAATTGCGATTTTTTTGAAGAAATACTTGCAAGTGTAATGCATATAATTTTCAAAAATTATTTTGAATTTTTTTGCATGCTTTTTTTCCTCTTAATTTATGTTTATTTATGTTCCAGCTTGAAGACGTCGAGGGGGAAAATTCGGCGCCCGAGCATGTTCCCTTCAAAGCGATCAACATCGATCTGTCGCAACCGGCTCATAATATACACAAATACTTTCAACAAGTGAGTGCAACTAACACTAACCTTTATAGGTGCCTCCCACACATCAGTTATATAACACTTTGATAAATTGTGGCAGTTATATAACACCTTAATATTGTTGAACATCCCACACCCAGATCAAAAGTCAGACAACTCAAAAAAGGTCTCTACTCCTTAGAGTTAGACAATAAAAAAAAGTATTTCTTTTCCTTTTGTTAGTTGAAATTATGAAACTCAATTTTATTGTATGTTATACATAATATGTTATGAACTTGTGACCTGAATACTAACAAAAGAAGCAGAAAGACTCTTATTTTCCTCTAGAGAACAGAGACCTTATTTAAGTTGTCTATTGATCTAAATGTGTGACATGTTGTCATCATATAACAATTCTAATAGTTTCGAATTTACTTTCGAGGAGGCTTTAAATCACACTAATATTATAAAGCCGAAAGTTTGTATGTGTGTGTGTATGTTTGTTACTCTTTCACGCAAAAACTACTGGACCGATTTGGCTGAAATTTAAAATGGAGATAGATTATAACTTGGATTAAAACATAGGCTATTTTTTATCCCGGAAAATCAAAGAGTTCCCGCGGGATTTTAAAAACTAAATTCACGCGGACGAAGTCGCGGGCATCAGCTAGTCAAAAATATAATATGTACAACAGTTCTCGTCATACTATATGAAAAAACATGGTAAACATGGTTAACATAGTTTCACTAATTGTCATAAAATGGTATATAACAAATGTTATACACCAATCATTTACAACAGCAATACGGAAGCACCATATTGTTATAAAACAAGTATGCTGCACAGGCCATGCAAATTACCGTTGATACTTGTATAGAAGTAAATTATGGCAAAAAATACGATCCACTAACTATTTAGCTAATGTTTCTTAAGGCTTACGCTAACAAGTCGTTAGTTTCTTCGTAGATCGATCGCTTTCACGTCTTTTTATTACGCAAAGTCATTTAAAATAATTGAAAGAAAGTCTGTCAATAGTTTTTGTTTCGACTATAAATTAAATTTATTACAATTTATTACTTGGAAGTATAAAGATTGTTGATCCACGAATTGAAGATTCATTAGCATAAAAGTTAGTTCTGTGAACTATCAATTACTCGCTACTTCGTTCGCGTGGAGTTAAACCAGCGGGAACCTTTTGTTTAAAAAAAATAGCCTATGTCACTCTGCAGGTCCTAAATTCATATAAAATCACGTCGATCGAATTATGTTGTATGATACATATTTAGAAAGTCGTAAAGCTGAAAATGAAATGGGTGGGACACATAGTTCGAAGAACTGATGATTATAGTCTCCCAAGGGGCTGGAGTGGCTGCCCCGCACCAGGAAACGCAGTGTAGACAGACTTTCCATTAGGTGGACCGACGACATACGAGTCGCAGGCTACCGCTGGAAACATGCGGCGCAAGGACAAAGCCTGTGGAAATCCTCGCAGAAGACTTATGTTCAACAGTGAACGTCTATCGGTTGATGAAGGGGAGGATAAGGACTCGACTGAATTTTCACTTTTCCAAATACTTCATAAACTTTACTTTCATTGGCATGACACATTGAAGACACCTGTGATATAGTATGTGTATAAAAAGAGGTGGATATGTTACAAGCGTGCGGTAAATGAAGCGCGTAATGGCAGATATTTGTCGTAATTTGTCATATCATTTGACAATGAAGTACTCTATTATACTCTTCGTTGTTCGGCACAATTTGTTCGCTTGTTTTGTGAGTATATAACTCATCCCTAGTAGAAATCATTGGAAGACACTGGTTAAGTTAGATTTTAAGTAAACTTATATGCGTGTATGTCTAAGTGTATTTGTTTTTGTGTATAATGTCAATTGCATAGTGAATAAGCGATATTCTCTACGAATAAATAATAAGTAAGGAAGTCTAACTGCGTTAAAAAAATGACCCCAATAAAAATTGCGCCGAAGTGGGTGGAGATTAAAATTAAGCCGTTAGAGGCGGGGATTAAAAACAAAAATAGCACGTCAACAATTGGTCATTTTTCTTGCACGTCAAATTTTCGTAACATCGTCCAATGACTCAGCTGTCATAGCAAACAGCAGCACAGGCGCGAACCAATCATTGCTTTCGTTCTGAATTTGAACCGATCACCAAGCATGTCTACCTGTAACCTCGGAAGTGATTCGTATGATTCGTATTTTGAATCATACGTTGTTTTGGTTTGAAGTAGGGCCATTTTTTGAGTGAATTTTGTTCTGAATAATAGACTTCCTTACTTATTATTTATTTATAGGATATTCTATTCTATTAACATGTATATTTTTTCTCTTCCCAGAGGTGTAATGCACATAATGCAGGAAAGTGGCAGCATGAACATGTACCGGAGCGGCGAATCTCTCATGCGCATGTCGCCGCCGAGTCTCGTCTCCTCAATGCTTATGGAGAACTCTGGTAACTTTAATGCCGAGTCTATGGATAGCCGAAAATCGCAGAGGGACTCAGGTACTTTGGGAACTATTATTCTTATGATATGGCGTTCAAGGAAATCAGAGATCGCATTCTAGTTATCATTAAGTCAATCATTAAGTTAGTCAAGGGCTATCTTGTCATAGAATAAAAAAAAAAAAAAAAAAAAAATTTATCAACATCATTTCAACCTACAGGGCACGGACTTCCTCTCGCAGAAGGTTTTTTTTTATATTATTACTCGTTCCCCCGATATAGAGGTCGGAGACCTTGTTAAACCATCACTTTCATAGATTTCTATATTTATTTAAATAATTCTAATTATAAACCGCGAGTTAGGGAAGGGTCCACCGAGCTGGCCCAATGCAAATTAGTAAATTTCGCACAATTTTGAGAACATTATGGAAAACTCTCAGGTGTGAAGATTTCCTCACGTTTTCCTTCACTGTTAAAGCAAGTGATATTTAATTGCTTCAACACAGATCCCAAAAGTCAGACGTACATGCCCGGGACCGAACCGGCGACCCTCGCAAAGGTTACGCCTCTCGCCATCTGACGAAAGTTTTAACTCTCAAATGTTATGTTCTTCATTAAATCTAAATATATAAAAGGCAAAGGTGACTGACTGACTGACTGACTGACTGATCTATCAACGCACAGCTCTAACCATTGGACCGATCGAGCTGAAATTTGGCATACAGGTAGCTATGATGACGTAGTCATCCGCTAAGAAAGGATTTTTCAAAATTCAACCCCGAAGGAGGTAAAATAGGAGTTTAAAAAATCGAACCTAACGTGCGCGAAGCCGCGGGTTAAAGCTAGTGTAACATATGTTTTCAGGACTACCGATGTCCGGTCGAGATAGCATAGACCCAATGATGACAAGTATGACACTCAGCATCTTAGACGAAAAGGACATGAGCACCAGCTTCCTCTCGCAAACAACTTACCCTGACAACGATAGCTTCATGGACTCTCTACCGCCCAGTTTAGTCAACTCAGTCAACTCTTCCTTCGTAGTTTCCAACACCTCCAAAGCTAAAACAGAAACGAACGACACAAACATATTTAGTTCGGCGACGTTCACTCACTTAGACCAATCCGAAAAACTTCTATCCGCGAGACCCAGATGCCAACTCTACAATAGTTTCACAAAACGCGAGTCGATCAAAAACTCCGAGAGTTACACCAAAGCGAAGGAGGAAGCGTGCCAAATCGACACAGTTAAAATTCTAAACGAAAACTCCGACTTAAATCTGGGAGTATCGCAGCCGAAAAACTCCCCGAAAACCCAAAACAAACCCAACGGGGAAATGAGTGAAACAATAACTCTACACTATTCCAACAATAAATTCAGACGAGATAACGATGCAGAAAAAGAAAATCTGAATAGAACATTTCAATGCGACGACACCTTCTACAAGGATATGGGCGTTCCTAAACCCCATCCGGTAGATCAAGGGAAAAACAGCTTGAACGTAACCCTGGATAAACAGGAACTTAATGAGATCATACAGGCGAGGCAAAAGCTGTCACTGGCTAGAAAGGCCTTACCGAGTGAACCGGAGAAACCCCCAGTAGATACATCCTCAGTTAAAACGATACAGCTTCCAAACCAAACTGTTATAACAGTTCCAAAACAGAGTATGGAGAATGCCTCCGAACTGCTTTCAAGAAGAAAAGCGATGAATAACTACGAAAGGCCCGAAGAGCATATGAGGGAAACGCCAAAAAGGAACGCAACCTTCAAAAAAGTGTCACCAACCTGTCCAAAACCCATCGCAACCAACGCAATGGACGCAACGGTGGTTTACGTGAAAGCAGATGATAATAACATAATCGATATTAATTCTGCCACGATGAACCTTATCGATGCTGGTGGTAGAACTTTGACTCAAGAGGTGAGTTTCATAGTTTTTTTTTTCTTTTTCAGTCTTGTGATCGTCGTTGAGGATCTTGTTCTCTTCCAATTATAACATAATGGAAATGGTTGGAGATTTCTCTGGTAGAGTCCTCCTTAGTTTATTAGCAGACTAGCCATAATGCTTCAATTTAGCACCCAATTTAGAAATGCACTAAGGTTAATCTCGAAGATCTTATTCTCACTCTGCTAAGACTCAAGTATGAATTAAAACAGACAGACTTATATTAGAACATTTGTGTTTTTCTGAAATAAATCACACACACACAGGCACACTCTCTCGCTAATTCATTGCACACATGCAACACAAACACACATACCAACACCAGACACAGCAACGATTTTCTGAAACAGTGTCCCGCAATGATAGCAAAAAGTGTCTATATTTGTGCAGCGTCACAAAAAACCTAACAATACCTAAGTGCCATACTACACGGGCGGTTCTCCCGCTGCGGGAATCCGCTCGACAAAGCTGCCGCAGACCATCAAACTACACGGGACGCGGTTAACCGCTGTCTTTTGTTCATTTCAACATGGATCCGCCATTGATAACTGCGCTTGCAGCTCTTGTTTTAATAGAATTATTAATGGCGTAATCCTTCGACTGCACATCATACAAAGCTGGTCGATCTTGTATTTCTACAATAAAACGCTCCGTATCGAACATTTTGACGCGACACTAGCCAGTAGCCAGTAGCCACGCAAGCGCACGAACGACCAGCGAGCGCCAAGATCCCGCGCAGAATGACGTAATAGCGGGAAACCGCCCGTGTAGTTTAAAACGGCGGTTATCCGCGGCGGTTTGACGCTGCATGCGGCGGTCGTATTTCTCCCGCCTGCAAACCGCGGCGGGAAACCGCGCCGTGTAGTATGCACCATACAACTTTCATATTAAATTGTGACCAGAGCGGTTCAGAAGCGGTTTCCCGCGGCGGGAGAACCGCCCGTGTAGTATGACACTAAAGGAACAAGATTCACTCCGGAAAATGCTCCTGCTCCTGAAAATAAATAGCTCTTATTATCTATACTATTATAATAAAGAGAGAGCGCGAATTTTGTGAGTTTGTATGTCCGGAGCAAACTTTGGAACCACCGCACCTATTACAATAATTCTTTTACCATTTCAAAGGTACATTATTCCAGATGGTTATAGGCTATAATTATGTTAATAAATGTATTATGGCTAGATATTATGTGCAAATTTGTTAAAGAAGTCGGAATTTTTTTTGACTCTTAAACGTTTTCAAGGCGTGCGCTGGGTCATATACTGTTATTGGATGAAAATGATGTATGGGTGAATTGTTCCTCTTAAAGAGTTCTAAAAAAAAGTCCGCGATAGCATATGTCTATATTCTAAGGATAACTTACAGTAACCATTTCTATCTTTCAAATTTTGATTAAAAATAATGAATTATTTTCGAAGCTTCTTTAACCGATGTGATGTCAATCTATATCTAAATAAATATGTTTATTATCGTAAGTATTTAATTTAGAACATATTTGCCCTTTACACTATACAATTTAAATAAATATCTTAGGAGTTATCGGAAAATTATTATTTCCGCGCGACAAAATAATAAAATGGTGCTGGCTGGCGCGGCGGGGCACGGTGGCGGGTATCGGTGCGGGATATTCGTGTGGTTCCTGTGGTGATCTTATTGACAATCGTCTCCTATAAGAAGCTCACAAGAACAAATATTTAATTTTCAACCCGGACGAAGTCGGCGCGGGCTTCTAGTCAATCAATAAAGTGCAATTCGATTGACACAGCGCTACTTACCTACCTTTTTATTCACCGAGGCTTTTCTCTTTATATGTCGTCACTCTTATCCCTTCGCCTCTCTGAATTTAGGCCTTTGGAAGAGGTACGCCATGTACTTGTAGCTCCGCACTACCAGGCCTGGCGCACTCCGCAGCTTACTTGGGGAGTGCGCCAGGCCTGGCAGCGCCTAGTGCTAAATTATACCACTATTCTTCTTCTTCTTCTTTATCAACTAATGGACGTCCACTGCTGGACATAAGTCTCCTGCATGGACCTCCACCAGCCTCGGTCTTGCGCCGCCTGAATCCAGCGGCTCCCTACGACTCGTTTGATGTCGTCTGTCCACCTAGTGGGGGGTCTGCCAACACTGCGCTTCCCGGTGCGGGGTCGCCACTCCAGCACCTTGGGACCCCATCGACCATCAGCTCTTCGAACTATGTGCCCCGCCCATTTCCACTTCAGTTTCGCCACTCGCCGAGCTATGTCGGTGACTTTGGTTCTCCTACGGATCTCGTCATTTCTGATTTGATCTCGTAGGGATACTCCGAGCACTACCACCATAATTTTAAGGGTTAATTAATGTGATTTGTTCATGCTACCAGGATTGGGGTCTGCAAGAGCGCGCCATGGTGGGGTCTAGCGAGAGCACGGGCACCGACACGGGCACTTTCAGCTCGAGCAGCCCGCCCGAGAGCGTGCCCGACACCGCTGATCCACGTAAGAGCTATTCAATAATCCTTCATCATACTGCAAGCATGTCTACATTTCCCTGCAATCCACAAACCTAAACAAAGATAATCCTTACTAATATTATAAATGCGAAAGTGTGTTTGTTTGTTGGTTTGTCATTCAATCACACCGCAACAAAACAACAGATCGACGTGATTTTTTCATAAGTATAGTTGAGGATCGGGAGAGTGACATAGGCTACTTTTTATCCCGGAAAATCAAAGAATTCCCACGGGATTTTAAAAACTAAATCCACGCGGATGAAGTCGCGGGCATTAGTTAGTCTAAATATATAAAAGGCAAAGGTGACTGACTGATTGACTGACTGACTGACTGACTGACTGACTGATCTATCAACGCACAGCTCTAACCACTGGACCGATCGAGCTGAAATTTGGCATACAGGTAGCTGTTAGGACGTGGACATCCGCTAAGAAAGGATTTTGGAAAATTTCAACCCCAAGAGGGTTAAATAGGGGGTTAAAAATCGAACCTAACGTGAGCGAAGCCGCGGGTTAAAGCTAGTAAATAATAAACGTATATTCGTTTGTGTATTAATTCATAATCTTTCGTTCAACAGGCGCTCAAGTAGCATCAACACCGCTGGGATCCATCAAGAAGGGTTCCCAGAAAGAGTTCCTAAATATCCACAACACCATATCCCCAATATACGATATGTTAGACGAAAAATCCTACACGGTCACTAAACTACCAAACCCCACTGACATGGTCAAAACGTACGACTTGAATACTACAGTCATAAACAGTGCCACTATGGTCAAAAAGTCTGCCAAAAGGGATATAATGGTCCCAAAAAGTTCCCCGGAGAAGAAAATATCGTCGCCTTCGCAAATGCAAAAGCCCGCCGCTGTCAATAGAACTTCGCCTACGGATAATGGTAAGACAAATATCTTCTTCTTTACCGAGCTATAGACGTCCACTGCTGGACATAAGTGCCTTGTATAGACTTCCACATACCTCGATCTTGTGACGCCTGTATCCATCAGTTCTCTGCGACTCATTCGATGTTGTCGGTCCATCTAGTGGACAACAGAGAAATATATAAATAGAAATGATGACACAATGATACTTAAAAATTTGAAAAAAAAAAAAAAAGAAATCACGTTGATTCATGGCTCTAATGTTTCATGATTGAAGGACAAGCCACTAAACCAACAATTCAACAAACCATCACCTTTCCTATTTAAAATATACATACTAGTTTTTAGCCGCGACTTCGTCTCCATGGACTTAAATTTTGAAAATCCTATGTCGCTCTCCCAAGTTCTTAAACATGTCCATACAAAAAATTACGTCGATCCCTTGCTGTAATCATATTCGAGTAGTCAAAGGATAATTTTATTTATGTTATTTTAGGGATGTACAGTGCCATGCCACCGCCAACAACTGTCCCAAGAAAAACCGGTTTGCCAACATCGAAACTTCGACAGTACAGTTCTCACAAGGAACTCAACAGGATACCTGGTGAGTAGACGTCGGTCTTTATGTGAAACAACTCTCATTATCCTGTTGCCAGTTTATTGAAGAACATGTAAAACTGATGGTCCTGCGTCTGATTTTTCGATCTAGGTCTATTTCGATGGCCATAAAGACGTTTGATAATAATTTTTTTTTTTTTTTTGATAAAATGGAATAAAAGAGTTTAGAATAATTATATCGAGAACCGAGGACCAACACAAAACTCTTTAAAAAAAAATTCGCAACATCCTCATTTTACCCTTGAAATGCATTTGTACACAGCCTTTCGAGTGCCGACTGATTGTATAAACCAGATGAGAGAAGGTCAATTTATTTATAATACCGTTTGACAGGCAATCCACCATCAAGTGTTAAACCAGATAAGAGAAGGTCAATTTATTTATGATACCGTTTGACAGGCAACCCACCATCAAGTGCGGCGCGAGTGTTAGCGGGGCGGACGATGGTGCGGCGCGGGGTGTACGCGTCCAACCCCGCGCTCAGCCCCACCGCGCCCGTGCCGCCCGCCCACTCGGCCCTCACCATCCCACAGCGGCGGGAGTCCTACACCATCACCACACATCAGGTATGGACATTTGACAGGCAACCCGCCATCAAGTGCAGCGTGGAGTGTACGCGTCGTCCAACCTCGCGCGAGTTTGCGTGCGTGTGTGCGTGTGTGCGTATGTGGTAACGTAGCTTTCGAACGGATGAACCGGTTTTTTATTTTACAATTTTTTTGTTTCAAAGGTGAATTAGTCGGGAGTGTTCTTAGCTATGTTTGATGAAAATCGATCCAAGATGGCCGCCGCCACAAAATGGCGGATAACATATTTTCATTTTAACGATTACTGACTAGCGATTTGGATGTTGTTACATGTCGGGGGTGTTTAAAATTTTTAATCTACACTTGTATAAAAAAAATATCCTCGCAGAGAGCAATGGAACAAGAAAAACAAGAGAGGCCGGTGCTACAGAACCCTCCGGCGCTGGTTCGACAAGGAACGGAGACCTTGCGTCGAGAGCGACCGCAGAGTCAACTCGTAGCGCCGAAAGATGTAAGCCCCTATTGAAAAATATATTAATATTACTGCATAAAAATATCGACCGTAGCAATTAACATAGTCGCATGTGAAAAACCACTACTCCAGGGCACGGCCGCTCAAAGCTTCAAATATGTGAAAAGTGAAAAACAGTCAACATATCCAACCCTTGCACTTGCAAAAACCAAAGATGGTTGGTTGATTCCAAAAGTTTCACAATTGGTGGGGGCATTGCTATCCCCATTCTAAGACCCTTAATGCAACAAAACGAAAATCGCCAAAATGTAGATCCGACACTGTTAATTGCTACGGTCGATATGGTTATTGGCTGAATTTATGGTACTCTTGAATGTTCCTGTGTACGGAAAACAATATCAATATTTTATGTCACTATAAAATAGTACATCGTGTAATGGTTGTTTTTCCGAGACGGAACGATTTTCCTGCTAAAAAATAAGAATTATTTTTGTTTGGAAAAAAATGCGGAGAACCCGGGTGGAGTAGTTAACGTAGCGTAAGGCGAGGCAAATAGCTCAAGGAAGTAGACGCTGGATAAGCGGCACAAGATAGTGTTCTGTGGCAATCCTTGCAAAAGATCTATATCCAGCAGTAAGAAGTCTTTTGCGTGAGATCACGATGATAAAAACACAAGTCTCTTGATTTATTTTGGGTTAGTTTTGGATATCATAGAATCGGTTATAACACGGTGGTGGTTTACTAAACTTAATTTTAAATCATATTTTGTGACTAATCTTCATTGTTCATTGTGTTAATTATTTTATGTGTTATTAATCCTAAATGTTTGTGTATGTTCAACATTATGGCTCATAGCATAATCAAGCAAAAAACAATAATTTTATTAACATAATTGTTATAAAATACTACGAGTACGTACCACGGTAATTATTTTAGTTGGGATTGTCGATATTTCGATCCAATTGCATGGACCGTGGTCACGACAAGACTGCGGTGTTGAAAATAATTACCGTGGTACGTACTCGTAGTATTTTATAACAATTATGTCAGTAAACCACAAATCATGTCAGAAATGTTTAGTTTAATAATAATTTTATTAATTTTTTTATTGCATGCATATGTTTTGTGCACACAAGAAACTTAATTGAATCATATTCATTCATCAAGTTGGGTCGGATCGTGTCGGGGTTGGGTCCGATTAGTTCGTGTTGGGAAAGATTTGTGTTCATCAGGCCTGACTTAGTCTAGGTCTTTTGACGGCACTCCTCTAGCATATTTCAGTATCAAACAGTAAAAGTAGTACAGTAAAGCATTATGGGGTATGACCTATTTTGATGAACCTGTAGTTTTTTTTTTTTTTTGGATTATTGTTATGCTATGGGCTGTAACCCGTATTCCCCGGTGATACGGTTCAATTTTGTGAAGCTTCGGCTGAGCGCAGTGGGGGCGAGTGGCGTGCCAGTGTCTCTGCGCAATCATCACGCACCCGTAAGTTTACTAATAAACATACTCCATACCATACCATTAATTCATTAATTTACATATAATTTAATTTAAAAAAAATTATAAATCAAGTCCAATACTGAAAAGACTGTTTCACTGATTGCTTGTAATTTTAACGACTTTCCTAGATCGTATTATTGCCTATGACTTTGGATAGTAAAGGGAAAGGTGATTTATTGACTGACTAACTGATCTATCAATGCACAGCTCAAATCACTGTACGGATCGGGCTGAAATTTGGCACACAGCTATTATAGCTGTGTGCCAATCATAATAATTATGATGTAGGTATCCGCTAAGAAATGATTTTTGATTTTTATTTTTGAAAATTCAACGCCTAAAAGGGTAAAATAGGGGTTCTAAATCCATAAATTAAATCGGAATTCAATGTGAATGAGGTCGGCACGATGGCGATGGCATGGATCAATGACTATCTTGTCATCCAATAAAAAAAAATGTTTGTATCATCTCATATTACAGCCGCCTACTACTCGGCCCTACTCGATAGCGGGCACGTCTCAGCTGCGGGTCAGCAGGCCAGCGTCGGTGCCTCTACACAAGCTCGCATCAGGTATGGTTAAATACGCATTATTAAAACTTATAGTGCGTTTCAAATGAGAATAGGACTGTCAAACAGCCATTTTATATTTCCGTCCTGCTCATATAAGGTTTACACTGAGCGAGATAGAAACAGAAAATGGCGGCTTCTCATTCTTATTGTCATCTGAAACGCATTATACTCTGAAGCCACGTTGACGCAACGCGTCTTGCGAGTGCGATGTTTTTTTTATTTGCAAGACTAGTTGATACCCGCGGCTTCGCTTTTATTCGCGGATATAGTTTTTAAAAATTTCCGCGGGGTCTCTTTCATTTTCCGGCATAAAAGTTTCGTTGCTTTGTTGCGGCGTGTTTGAAGGACACACCAATAAACCAACAAACAAAGACACTCGACGTGATTTTTTGCACTGCGAACCAGTGGTAGATTTATTTGACGATTCGAAAGTATTTTGTAAAAGTTTTTTGTATGTTTCTATTCTATTATATTGCTATACTTGAGGACGTGGAGAGTGATTTAGGCTACTTTTTACCCCGGAAAATCAACGAGTTCCCGCGGGATTTTAAAAACTAAATCCACGGGAATGGAGTCGCGGGCTTCAGCTAGTAATATTATGAAGAAAAAGAAGCATATCCAATATTTCCTTTTTTCTTTATAAAATTTCTTTATTAACTAGAACTGGCCTTGCTTCTTTTTCTTTATAAAATTTGTTTTTTAACTAGAAATGTAATATGTTTCCAGTGGCGCCGCCGCAGGTGGAGCAGCCGCGGCCGTCGGCGGGCGTCGACCGCATGTCTGCGCTGCCCCGACCCACCCGACTGCCGGCGCCGAGGAGAGGATTAAGGTAACTTTCCTGCTCTATAAACCTCTTTTTTACCAACGGAACCCTATTACTGAGCCTCTGCTGTTCGTCCGTCCGTCCGTCTGTCTGTCAGCGGGCTGTATCTCCTGATTCGTAATTACCACAGTCGAAATTTTCACAATATGTATATTTCGGTTGCCGCTATAAAAACAAATAATAAAAATTACAAGGGACTCCCCTACTAGAAACCTGTCTTTTTGGCGTTTTTGGGTGCGGAACACTCCGTATGCGAGTCCGACTCGCATTTGACCTTATATTAATAAGGTATATATTTTAATGCATCTCGACGTCGGAGTATCGAGACGCGTGCTCGATGCTCCGAGGTCGATCACCGAGCATTGAAATACATAACTTATTTCCATTGGATAAGTATTAAATTCAATTGACAAATTTCAAAATTCTCCCGTTCGCCACTAAAAAGTGCACAAAATATAAATATACAGCTTACTCTTAACTATTTCTGTTTCAGACCCCCCTCAGTATACTCTGTGGCGCCGCCGGGCGACACGGAGCAGTACTGACATACAATCTGTTGTGCCAACCTCCTGGGCCTCTAGCCCTTGTATTACTAATATAATATAATAAATATACTAAATCTAGCGTTAATACACTATAGATTATAGTACGCGACAGTGCAGGAGTACTTGGGACGTGTGATTTAGCGCATGCTTCGATTGGGGGTGATTTTCCACTGAAAGGAAATGTGTAATACGTTTCAAATGACAATAGGAATGAGAAGCCGCCATTTTCTGTTTCTATCTCACTCAGTGTAAACCTCATATGAGCAGGACAGAAATATAAAATGGCTGTTTGACAGTCCTATTCTCATTTGAAACGCACTATACAGGCAAATGCCCATTTTTGGCCTAGGTTCGGCTATATACAGGGTGTCCCACGGCTATGCCACATGGAGGGGAAGTACCTTAAATATTGTAGATGGAACATTTTACTGAAAGAAGACTTCATTTTAATTTTAAAAACAATTTAAACTGCATTCATAGATTTTTAAATAATTGCCTGGTTGAACCGGGACTCGAACCCGCTATACGAGAAAAAAAATTAACCTGTGTCTTTATCATACCGATCGGAAGGCTTCATCGTAAGGATTATTTTTTATTAAATAACATAGCATGAGAAATAAAAGGAAGACCATGAATTTTAGCCTTTGATGTAAAATTTTGTTCAGAAAAATGAAAAGCTGACATTGGCGTATCGACATACAACTGACATGAACTATTACTAATGAGTACCTACTTGACAAGTATGCATCATTTCCCGATCCTTACTAATCTTTACTTATATTACCTATAAATGCGAAAGTGTGTTTGTTTGTTGATTTATTGGTTTGTCCTTCAGTCCCGCTGCAACAGAGCTACGAATGTCAGCTTTTCATTTTTCTGAACAAAATTTTACATCAAAGGCTAAAATTCATGGTCTTCCTTTTATTTCTCATGCTATGTTACTTAACAAAAAATAATCCTTACGATGAAGCCTTCCGATCGGTATGATAAAGTTAAAGGTTAATTTTTTTTTCTCGTATAGCGGGTTCGAGTCCCGGTTCAACCAGGCAATTATTTAAAAATCTATGAATGCAGTTTAAATTGTTTTTAAAATTAAAATGAAGTCTTCTTTCAGTAAAATGTTCCATCTACAATATTTAAGGTACTTCCCCTCCATGTGGCATAGCCGTGGGACACCCTGTATATTGACAACCTATTGAGGAAACAGCGTTTCCATTTATCACGTCATATCTCAATGATCTGATTGGTCCTTGGATCTTTGAACTCCGCTCCATTTCAGTAGAAATGAACCTCCGGGAATTATATTGGGTACATGCTGGCCTTTCACTGTCGCGTACTATAGTTTCCTAAAGCTGTACTGTCACATAGCGTTTTGATATACAGGTTGTTGTTATGAGAATGGTCAGTGAGGCGAAAAAATAAACGAACTATTACAGAAATTTGGTTTAGGGAAAAATGAGTCAAATGAAGAAAAATGACGGAAAAATGAATAAGTGTGGACCAGGAATCGAATACGCACTTTTCTGTCAAAAAGTCTTAAGTTATTTTACTATGATTTATCATGATAGAGTATCGTATAAAAACCATACAGTATGAAGTGAGGATCCTTGTGAAAGTTTTAAGTATTTTTAGTTTTTTTTTTTTACAAACAACCCGGAAAACCTTTTGAATATAGATTTTTTAAATCTTAAATCAACGCCATGATTTATACTTTTTTTTAATTCTTAACTTATTTTTCGCCTCACTGACCGCTTTCAAAATGAACATCCTATATAGCATTAGCTTAATGCTACATTATATAGAATGTTCATTTTGATGTTTGTTTGTCCTCACTTATAACTTGTTCATTGAAACTAAATGCGTGTTATCCAGAGCGTTACTTGACATCGTAACTTTGGTGTTAAACTCTCTGTAGCGAAGTCTATGTGACAGCACCAGAACTTAATGCTGAAATCTATAGTGCGTGCTTTGACTCAGCTCAGACTCAAGATAGAGGTTAGAACGAGACACAAATATGCTGTGACATAAATCTGTCTCGCTTTAACTCTGTTTTGAGTCTAAGCTAAGTGAGAGTGTGGTCTATATCTATAGATTTCAGGCTAAGACTACTTGTGCACTAGTCCGATAAGAATTCTACAAAATACGCGCCAAATGTTTGTATTACTGTCAACCGAATCTTAAAGTCCACTTTATTTCACCTTTCTACATTAATGTGTGCATAGTTTATTGTTAATTTAAATCAGATTATTTTTAACAGACTTCAAAAAAAGGGGGTTCTCAGTTCGTCGGAATCTTTTTTTTTTATGTATGTCCCCCGATTACTCGAAGACGCCTGGACAGATTTGGAAAATTCTTTTTTTTGTTTGAAAAGGTATACTTTCCTGGTAGTCCCATTGCCATCAGGTTAGGATCTGAAAATGGGATCCTGCAGAAATCGAGGAAACTCTTCAAATTTTATAGGCACAATTGATATACACTGTAGTGGCGTTTGAAGTCGGTTTTGTAAAAAAATTTTTTAACGTTTAAATTATTATATAAATTATCAAACAGATCGGACTAGGGTACAAGTGCTATAAGATCACATTTGATGAAGGGACCCCATGTTTTTAATATTTAAAGGCGATAAAATCTTCGACATAGTTCTCGAAGTGGTCATGCTAGGTGTGCGGGAATGTGATAAGACAAAAGTCCCAAGTGTGATCTTATGCTAAATTTTTATGTTACGAAAGGTGGTGGGAAATTTTAAAGAGGTGCTTGTTAATTGCTGAAGGTTCTTTTATACTAATCGCTGATTAATGGCGCACCTTTGTGGGTGGTTTTGCTTTGTGATGACAAAGTACATCAGTTGATTGCGCTGTTTAACTAATTTGATACTTATCCTAATACAAGGTGGTTTTTTTTCGTATGGATTTCACTATCCTTCAATGCTTCGGACCACACTGAGCCATCAATCTCGGTTAATATTACAGTTATTATACTCTATCGTCATTTGGGGCTAAATGATTTTAGATTCTTCAAAGTTCTCTATGTGAGTTTATCCTAAAGCTTTATTTTCTTCTGCCAGTCTTATCTACTTGAACGAAGTTAGAGGAGTTACCTTGGGAGAACCTTCCAGCTCACCTTGACAAGACTTTTCACCTTTTATCAAGCACCGCCTTAAAATTCGCCACTAGCTTTCTGAGTAATACGAAGTGAATACGACTGATTAAACGAAATTCGGCGTGTATTGTCGAACTTTCGACCGCTTTCGTATAAAGTTTTTTTGTAAATGTAGATAAATAATATACAGGCTAAAAATTAATTTAAAATTTAATGTTGCCAGTATTGTTACTACCAGATTCTACCGTTTGAGATTAAAATACCAGTTCTGATTAATCTATAGTAAGAATGCTGATAATATTTTTTTTATATTTTAGTCAACAATCGATTGTTATTTAAACTACTTTATAGGGAGAGATTTATATTGCGTATATTATTTGACTAAAAATATTTTTTTTTAATGAAAAAAAAAATGATGAATTGACTATAAAAGGAGAAGGTGAGGTGAACCTTTTTTTTATTCCAAAGTTTCGAAAAGTCGCGATTCCTTTTGTTAAATAATATAACGCTATAAATCTCAAAATGTTTTATTAGGGTGCGGACGTACTAGCAACTTTCGTCAAGTCTAAAAAAAAAGATGTATAATCTTGGATGTGTAAGACGGAAGATGCAAAGTGTGTGTTACCCTTATTGTATAATGATTACATAAATCTAAAAGAGCAATCGATTTTTTTTAATAATTTACCCCCTAACTTTAACATAATTTTTGTACTATATTTTTTAACTGACGAGTGTCAAAGTTTTTAACATAATAAATAATCTGTACAATATCTATAAATATTATCATCACATTTCACGGAGTTTGAAGCGTTTTTTGTTTCGGAAAACTTTATTGCGTGATTTGATTTGAAAGCAATAAAATATAATTTTAGTTCCTGAAATTAAATATGTATGTATTAAGACAGAACACACTCATAAGAACACAAGTCAACCACTCGCTAACAAGTGGCACTGAGTCTAATCTTGTGTTATAAGTATTTATTGACATATCCTTGCAAATTTTCAAAATTAATGCACATAACGTTCATTTGCTGCAATAATGTTTTATCTCGAAAAGTTTTTTTTTATTATACAGACTAGCGCTTGACTGCGATCTCACCTGAAGTGATTTGAACTAGTACATATGTAGGAAAAAAAAAACTCCATTTTATGCTCTATGGAAACTATATTAGTTGAAAAGTCGAAGATTTTACTATAAAATTTTCGTAAAGTAAGGTTAGACGGTTGACCCCTATTTGACCTTTAGACATATTTATTGAAAAAAAAAATCAGGATGTTTGAGATAAAACAGCAAATGAGCGAAAATATGTTTCGTCATGACATTTACTGTAATTACATTTGATATTTTTATACATGCACGAATTATAGAAAAATTATTTCGACATTCAAAATTTTTGTGTATAAAAATTTTGTTATTGTCTTTCACTAGAGGTAGCAAATTCACTTTTCAAGTAGTGAAAAGGCTCCAATTTC
The DNA here is from genome assembly GCA_038048805.1 of Hipparchia sbordonii. NCBI lineage: Eukaryota > Metazoa > Arthropoda > Insecta > Lepidoptera > Nymphalidae > Hipparchia > Hipparchia sbordonii. Next base: position 4,771,039 of record CM076115.1, on the reverse strand, counting down.
GTCCTCTAATTTTGCATGACGCTCTCTAACATTGAAGTATTCGTATTTACCTAGCTCAAAATTCCAAATTTTCCACCTAAATTCACGATTTGGTACAAAGACATACAAATAAGATATTATTTCTATGTTATTTACAAATTTAGTGCGTAGTAATTAATTATTATTATTATCGTGTATTGACCACTTCAGAGTTAGTTATTTATTTTTCGGTGTAAGACAATTTTTTGCATTTTGTTTGGAGATTGTATTCATATAGGAAAGTTTACACTGTACATGTATTTTGCTTTAGATGTAAAATTTACTATACACAAAATATATCTTTGGATTGCTAAGCCCAGTCCACTTATATCTGTCTATAGTATTTTATCCACATTTATTCACAAGTAACGCCTCGTTCACACATACAACCATTCTTAATGTTATTTAGGTTGAAATATTATATCTGTAACCTTTATCGACACGAATTCACTAGACTATCCATTTTTTTTAAAATCCTACTAATATTATAAACGCGAAAGTTTGTAAGTATGGATGGATGGATAGATGTTTGTTACTTTTTCACGTAAAAACTACTTAACCGATTTGGCTGAAATTTGGCATAGAGATAGATTATAGTGTGGAATAACACATAGGCTACTTTTTATCCCGGAAAATAAGAAAGTTCCCGCGGGAATTACAAAACCTTAATCCGCGCGAACGACGTTGCGGGCATCAACTATTACTTAATAATTACATGAGCCACTTAAAATAAAAACGATTCGACTTAAATCACCATCAGGATTTTGTGTGAATGAGTCGTATATATAGGGAAAAATGTATCACGATTTCAAAATATTTACACGCACAAATAGTACACGATTTTTCAACGAAGTATTTTGAAAAAAAAAATGCAAAATTAATTAAAATATCTAAACTCCTCAGTTTAGCTGGGTACAAAACTGTTTATATGTATACTTACTAATTAATAAATTACGCATGTATATTATGTAAAGTTCGTTGGTAATCTACTTTTAAATCTTTATAAGTGTCTTTACAAGTAACGCCTACCGCTTTTCCTATTATAAATGAATAATATACTTAAATATTATACATATCGTTAAAACATAACATCCGGCTTGTTTAATATTATTCCGCAAAAAATTTATATCTAAATAGAATATCAGACTTTTTACAATAAATTATATTTTATTATGACACGAAATCACTTGTTGCACACTTTGTAGATGCACATTGAGATAATATAATAGAAAATTGTGTGTTAGAAATATTTTTTACTACATTTTGTGACTAAATTCTTTTTATTTGAACATTTGGATTTCAATAATTTATTATTTCGTTCGTATTTTTGAATTCGTACATTATAATTATTGTAAGAATTTTACAACGTATCTTTCAACTAGACCTTGTTTCAAATTAATGTTAATGCGATATAGATTGCGAAAGCAACGCGACAGCGGAACAGCCTTAGAAATATAAAGTTCTTTTTGCTACCACGCTACGCTACAATTAAGGCATGGTGTTTATATTTGACTGCAAATAAAGTTGGTAAACGTATTAAAGTTTATTTGAATAATTTGAACTAAATTGTATAGATACAGAATATTTTCACACAACACAAAGTTAGTTACTGTGAAGGAAACCTGTCAATTTAATTTAAAGACTTCTACTCGTGTTATAAAAATAGCACCAATAACTACAATAGCACTTGGAGAATCACGAGCTAAATTGATAATTGGCGCTGTGACGTCATATTCCCTGTTTAAAAATAAACGTGAAAACAGTTACCAGCTTTATTTTCGGTCCAAAAACAAATCGTGCCTACATTGTGAACATGTGGCATTTTTGCCGTTGCGGTGCTTTCGCATTATATGGACGGTGCAGTTTTGGGCCGCAAATAAAGTTGGTAATTTTTACCACATCCATTTCTTGCTGTTCTAATGTGAATTTAACAATCTATAGGTAAGCACTTTTATAACTAATCTCTGCTAATACTTATCTTTTTTTTTATTGTTATCAAAAAATTTTAGATTCCTAAAATTGCATAAACTCCACAGTGCCGCAAAGCGGTATAGCGTGCCTTAGTGCCTATTTCACCTAAGATATTAACGCCGCCGTAACCGTAACCGAGGAATAAATTGGACTCTGACAATTTTTGTATCGAAATTTTGCCAAATCATCAAAATTGCACAGTTGAAAGTTACTCGGTGTTGGTAAAATTGGCACTTAGACACGTTACAATCGCGTCGCGCTGATGTCGCGCGTCGATTATTTCAAAAATAGAATGGAATGATTCTCAGAGAGTGCACAAGTGATGCGGTCCGCGTCCACGCCGTGTTAGGGTCACTTCAGACCTAACAGAAAAATCCTCGCGCATATTTTTGTTGAAACTGAAAAAAAGATTGCATCAATTACTTACGACAATGTAAATTTAAAATCCCAACTCATGCCAGAGCATACCTAAGTAAAGAAAAGACGCTCGAGAAGGCTTGAACGAACGAACGAAGCACTGTCTCACGAATGGTCTCAGTAACACTACGCGGGCGTAGCGACTAAAGCAGCTCCCTATTTCTGTAACTCAGTGCCTATCAATAAATGAAAGCCACTGACATACATTTTTTATCCATTGAAGGTTTACTATGAAATATTAAATGACATTTCTCTTCAAACCTTCAATGGATAAAAAATATATACAGAATCGAGACTTCACCGCCACACCGGCGGTAGCGATTAAAGCAGGGTGGGGTGTACGCACGTACAACGCGCGGTTTTGGGTGCGGTGGCGAGCGCGGCTAATTTTGAATAGAACCGCTCACGTTTTGTATGTGTCCCTATGTTTGGAATTCGTGATCGTCCGCGAGATAACGTGAGCATGCACTAGGACGCTCTTGGCTTTCGAATTTCCGCGTCTATCTTTCGTGTATTGCCCGGGCTCCACCTGCACCGTAACGCGTAAATTAACACGATAATAAAGGCATTACGCATATGGGGCCAATATTTTACTGCGTTAAATGTATGTAATGACATTAGACGCTAAGCGCTAATTTGAGCGCAGCCGTTAACACTAACATTAATGCAGATGGAGCAGTAGCAAGTGACAGAATTAATGCGCGCATAGATTTTTCTGTTCGGTCGGAACTGACCCTTATTTGTTAGCCTGTTGGTCCATCCGTTGCGTCGCTTTGTGACATATATCCGCCGTGTATGGTTTGTTTGACACGTCGTGCCTTATTTAGGTTATAGTGTAAGAATTTTGTTTTCATTTTCTAATAAAATTGTGTATTTACAAAATGCTGTTGTTTTATTTACTAAGCGCAAACCCCATCGCGATCTAAACTAACTTAGCTTAGCTCCCAACCATGTGAGATAAAATATATACATATTTTTACCTGACTATAGCAAAGTTTAAAGTAAAGAGTTTATTTTAGCAGTCTTGTCTTACTTTTTTGTTTTTACGTATGTAACCTTAGCGTCTAAACGTCTAGACCACTGAGCCGATTTGATGAATGAGGTACCAATCGATTCGTTATTTATGATCCAGGTGACATAGGCTCACAAACATATATAGGCTACATTACGAACAAAATCTACCTATATGACGCATGTACCTACCTATCCAGTTTTCTGTAGGCTGGTTACATTTTTTGAACTTGTATACGTACAACATGAAAATATAATAGCGGGAACCTACAAGCAAGCTGCTATGCAATGCAAGCTGCTCTCTGGTAGGCGGGACAAAGGGCAAAACTATTATGTGTGGGAAGGCGCGAACGGAAATAGGATCCATAAATCTTCAGCTTGATCCATTTTTGACATTTTAGTTAGTTAAGTGACCATAGAAAACAATGGAAAGTAGCTAAGAGCTATCAAACCCATATTTCGTCTTACAAACTTGATAGCCACTGTAAGATAAAATAGGCTTGCTATTGCAGCGACGCAGTTTCCTTGGATTGGTTCACGGCTTGCGGTCCCCCGAAGGCACCATGTTCAGCCTCCGGTGGATGGGCACCCGAAGTAGTCTGCCACACTGTCCACTCCACAGACTGGCAATCTATTTTATCCATGCTGAACCTTATTAATGTTATCCTCTTTTCTCGTCCTCCAATTAAGTGGAAAGCTTGTGTTAGAAGTGGGTGTGAACACTAGTGCAACGGGTGGAGCCGTGGAGATCGAATCTTTGGCTTTTCAGTCCATATCTTTAGTCTGCAGTTTAATCAAATTAGTTGCGCTAAACTTGATCCTAGATGGCGTTACTAGGATTGCAAGTTATTTTTTTTTACGAAATATCGTAAGTATTTTATTGTTCGTCATATTATTATCACAGATTATTTTTATTTATTTATTTATTTATTTACATATTTATTTCTAAGGTCAGGTTCTACTTTTTTTACAATAAAAATAGCATAAATATTTGGTGTTCTTCGTGTAGTTGTATAGACGTACGATAGATGACGCAACATCTGAAAGACACAAGCACAACTAACTTTTTGAGATTTGTTCTAATGTATGAAAACAATCTACACTTTATTTTAATATAGCTAATGAATTTTTCTGTAGGGGAAATTAATTTTATTCAGACCATAATATTATTAAGATTTTACCATTGACTCACAATGTTTAACACATTATTAAAGTTACTATACAAACTTCATCCGCGTAGCTTTAGTTTTCGAAAATTCCACGGGAACTCTGATTTTCTCGGGTAAAAATATACTCTGTCTACGGGTACAAAATAGGTAAAAAACAATCTCATGTCACTCTCCAAGTCCTCAACACTTGCAAAAATAATGTTAATCCGTTGCTGCACAAAATTGAAGGACAAACCACCAAACAAACAGTTTTCGCATTTATACTAAGTAAATAGTTATTAGATAATAAATGATGCTCGCGACTTCGTCCACGTGGATAAAGATTTTTTAATTTCCGCGGGAACTCTTTAATTTTCCGGGATAAAAATATGTATCTACCTAAACTAGGTATGTATGTGTTAATCCGAGGTATGAGGCTATTTGGAATGATGATAATATATCAATCATACGATGCGATTCATTCGTTGTGGCGTGAAGGAGTAACATACATATCCTACACAATATAGGTACATAATAAATATATTTGTGATTTTATATAACTAAGATTTAAGACTAAATCTTTACTGATATGATATTGTGTTTGTTTGTTTACCTCTTCAGCCTTCAATTCCCCTCCTTCAAATTATAAGTGTGATTTTTTACCCGACACAACGATTACCCGTAACACAAGTTTTTACCCGAAAAACAACATAAACCCGGAAATCAAAGTTCCCGTGGGATTTAAAAAAAAAACGGATGAAATCGGGAGCACAAGTTAGGAAAATATTTTTCCAAAAAGTGGTCTTTTACATACCCATTAAAAAATGAATATTTATGTGATCTACGATTTTTTCAAGATTTCACTGTGTGATTTGAATTTTCATTTTTACTTTTCAAGATTACTGAGACCATTATTTTTAGGGTACGTAAGAAATATGTAATCGCACTAATGTTGCCATATACAAATAAAGTTGTAATACTATTAAATATTATCTGTCACCTTGTCATTTCATGTAAATGTGTGAGTGTGTGTAAAACGAAATCGCACGTTCTGTAAGTGTGCAACGTCGCGAGTGCTGTCTACTAGATAATTTTTCGCTTTATACGTTTTTATTTTTATAAATAACCGATTTAGACAAAGTGATTATTAATGTAATAACGTAAAGTGATAAGACTTGTGATATATCAACGCAATGGCCCTGAAAATATACAGTGTTTTCTTCTGTGCGATCCCGTGCAATAGCTCGTCACTTTGGTTGTTTGTCAATGACGTCTGCGCTTAGCGCAACGAAAAGTGGAATTGTATTTTGATTGTGACAAGTAGTGCAAACATAAGTAAATTAAATTGTGATAACCGATGCGTGTTTGTAAAATGGATGAGTGTCTTCTTTATTGGAACATTCCTAAATCGTCTGGGGCTTTCAGAGCTGGCTCATGAAGAAAGGGTTGGTTTACTTGTTTTTTGTTTACATTTGGTGTACAACTATAGTACGTCTTTATATCCTGAACACATCCAAACTTATATCTTTACAAAAACAATATAAGGTCTAAATAAAAATAATCGCTCGAGTGATTCAGTTATAGGTTATGATTGGTTGATAGATTTGTTTACTGTTGTCACTTTAATATTTTAAGTTATTACTCATATCAGTGATGTGTATTGGATATAAACACGGATGCGATAGTTGTTGTGGATTGAGGTTGGGATGAATTCATTCTCTTTTGTTACTTTCTCTTAACCATGGAGTGAAGGGAGAGACAGAGATGGCTTGATACCATCAGCCATGATCGCGAGCGAGATGGCTCTCTACAATACGTGATTACTATGTTTTGACTGTCACATAAAACTACATAATATTATAAAACTTATATGTAAGTACACTTATTATATTTGACATTAGAATACACTAACTCAGCCTATAAGTAAGCATTAAAATATAATTGGTTTTCAGATAAATCTAAACATTAATTTAGTGTCCAGCTAAGTTTTAAAGTTTCTTTAAACTTTGATCAAACTTACATAGTTATACCAACTAAGAGTATTGTAACATATTTATGGTATAGGGTTGAGGAAAAACAAAACTAAGTACTCATTTTCTTCCACCTTTTCATTCAGTCATGAGTTTATGACTGACTAATTAATAACTCAGTTCATATTCTGCTTGCATATTTCAGGATGTCAGAAATACTCTTGGGAGCAAAGAAATCACACTATAGTTGAGCCATTACAAAAGTGCAAACTGAGTCAAAAATCATTTTTATCTGACCTCGTACGTACTTCCTGGCCTCATGGAACAGTCAATAACAGGTGGATAAGAAAATAATACAAAATATTGTTTAGGATTATTTTTTATTTCTGCTTCTAAAACATCCTATTGTCTTCGTCTTCGTTTCCTGGGAATCTTCTCAGCAAGTAGGCGTCGATTCGCCCGTTTTCCTATATTGAATGCTTATAAAACTGAAATTAATAGAAATTTACAATGATACACATCACTTCAGTTACCTGTAGCTGAGCAGCATTTTTTATCAATAATGATTTCTGGTGAGAGGCTTAGCTAGTTACCACCCTAACATCAACAATGTTCCACCAAGCAATTTAGTGTTTCAGTACAATGGTGTGTAGAAACATTAGGTTACATAATGCAAATCAATGACTAAGAATAATTAATTATTATTAAATTACTGAAGTTCACCTGTGTGAACTTCAGTAATTTAAGGTGAGTCGACTTATTTTCTTTTAAGTACTCTTTTTACAATAAATACCAATTAAAGGCGAGACACCAAAATTATTCAATTAGAAACCTAGAAAACCTTAATAGACCGGCTTAACACCAATTACGAAGAGTGTTGCAGGTAGCTGTTGTCTATAAAAAGTTTATGATTTTGTTTTAATTTCTTATTTTTCACTTTATTTCACACTGAAAATAGTTGTTAGTACAATTTTATTACTTAGATATCAACAAGAGTGCCAACAGACCCCTATAACTAAGTCCGTGTGAGTCCGACTGTCTCTCAGCTGGTTGCATCTCATGAACTTGAAATTTTCACAGAATATGTATTTCTGTTGTGGTGATTTGGCTGAAATTTGGAATGGAGATAGCTCATACCCAGGATTAACACATAGGCTACATTTTATCCCGGAAATTTAAAGAGTTTCCGCAGGAATAAAACTCCTTTATCCATACAAACGAAGTCGCAAGCATCGTCTAGTAACTAATAATAGAGTTTTGTTTTTGTTTGATTTTAATAATAGCTGGTGTTAAATCTTGTAAGATGGTACTGAACCCTTATTTAAACTGACTAACGAATTTAATAAGACAAATTACGTAAGTAGATAATGTAAAGTGTTAGTATAATATTGTAATGAGTTCACACTAGGCACTAACATATACACTTCAAAATATTTGGCTAGTTATGGCGCTAAAACAAAAATAAAATTCATGCTTTGTGTAGCTGATTAGTATTGCTATTGTAAGTGGTACTCTGTATTGAAATTAAACCATTTTCTTGCTGATAACAATGTGAGGTCAAACACTCATAACTTGCCTATGAATAATAATTTATATTTCAACCGCAAAACAACTTTATATTCCTTTAAAAGTAGATGGTGTAGTCATTAACATTATAGGTATTAGGCTGAAATCTACAGACTGCACTCTCAATCAGCTCAAACTCAAGACAGAGTTAAAACGAGACAGACATATCAGAGCATATTTTTTTTATAAAATAAAATATTAAAAAACAAACAAAAAATTTTTTAATTATAGAATCACTTGGCATATATGTTAATAATTATAAACTAACTAATTTACTATTATAAACTACTTTAAAAGCTACTTACTATCTACAAAGTAACTTAAATAATGTAATTTGGCCTTACTTTATACCTTATTTTTAATAACTAAGTATTAAGTTATAGAAAAAATTGAGATAAACACTTATAATTGTATTACAATGTTGCTGGCTAATTCAGCGGGACACTCAAGCTTGAATACCTAATTGCGATCTCAGTTAAAGTTAATTAAATTTTCAACTAACTTAATATTATGCCATCCTTCTCACTAATCATAGTTATCAGTGTTTTGTAATGATGTAAGTTGACTTTGGATTTTAAACTTGCTCAATATGCTTCATTATGCATATATCATATTGATAAGATTTTAAAATATATATAACATCTTACACTGCTCAATCTCTTTTGTGCCTTCTCCATCAACGTGACAATGGCGAAACAAACTGTGCCCAGTTGGCACACCTGAAAGCTTGGGAATTGAATTGAATTAAATTTAGATTAACTGGATTCTGAAGGTGTAGTATGAAAGTTTGTGGCTACAGCTTTAGTGTGATGATAGCAATCACTGCTCATTGGCTAATTCCTATTATGCTATCCTAAGTGAGCGAAATCTTTGCGAATGTATTATATGATGCTGTGTCTTACCATTTGTTAGAATGCTCACCTGCAGCAAGTTGCAACAAGAATCCATAATTTTAGCCAATCACAACGATTGAGTTTATCATAAAGGATCACAACAGCTTCCATGTTTAAATGACGATATGAATGATAACGAGTGAATATACAGTGTGAAAATTATCTCTCTTTTCTTTCTACATGCTGGGAATTTAATATTTTTTTATTTACTTAAAATAAAGGTTTATAAAAATTATTATAACACATTGCCATTATTTTTTCAATATCTTAAAATATCTCAAATTCATAAAAATAAAATCCATAAAAATTTTCGTTTTAGAAAGAGTCAGATACAGTTGTTATAACTTAGTTGTTTTTCGACCGATTTATTTTCTGTTTTTACAAATATTATTGTTACATGCTACATTTTCGATTGTAATTAATGAACATCCACATTTTGACAAAGGTCAAATACCCAAATTGATTCCGCAAGTAGGCGGTGGTGGCCCATTTTGTGTGAGTTCACTGATGCGCCGCACCACTAGATCATTCCTTAATCCAAGACGACCACCCAATTCGCCAAGGACTTCAGAGAGTATTGCTGGAGAGCATTGTTGTCGTTGGTCGAATACACCTCTGCAGCACTACGGGTGAAATCTATAACCACACTCTCACTCAGGTTAGACTCAAGACAGAGTTAAAATGAGACAGATTTATGTCAGAGCATATTTGTGTCTCGTTTTAACCTCTATCTCAAGTCTGAGCTGAGTCAGAGTGAGTGAGAGTCGCTCTATGGATCTCTGCATACGTGTTCCGATGCCTCGTCGCGTCGTCGAAAATTATCTCAAAAGAGTTTCAATTAAATGAAACAGATTTCCGGTTTATCATCAATTACGTGCTGTTCGTAAATAAAGTATGTATACCTACTAACTATATAACTTTATGTTGGCTGTCGATAATGGCCGCAATTAATCTTTGTTGCGCACGCGCCTCTAATCTCCCCAGTGTTATCGCTGTTTCGCCATTGGTATTTCAGTTTTTCGATATGTACATACATACATATATGTCCTAAATACTAACGAACTTGTAGATACGTAAATAAACTCATAGGAGATCGTTGTAAAAAGGCGAACCGTGAAAATGTACTTATTACATATAATAGGGGCATAAAACCTAAAAACTTATGTGCGTTGGTCAATGACGAAGACTGTCGGGACGCATTCCTGAGATACGCCGCTAAAGTCGTCAGGAAGGCGGCAAGGGCCAACGGGTCCTTCATTTAGTCATAGATTAGACTAGTTAGATACAAGTAAGATAGAAGGAAGTTAACCGATATGAATGAAAGAGGAAAAAAATAATTATAATAAGTATACATATAGTAATATCTGTCAGCTCTAAAAGTTGCTACAAAAGAAATAGTAGCAAGAATTAAAATTATAATATAAAAAAAATTACATATAATGTCTGCTTATTCATAAAGTACCAACAGTGAACTCTGTTTTCAACTTACTACGGTCGTAGATTGCTAAACTGTATATCGACATAGCCACTGAACCTACCTTGACTATAGGAACACATATTTGCATTCTGAAGACTAACATAGGATGCCTACTCTTAAACAAGATTTTTAAGATAAATAGATGCGTACGAAATTACAGGCTGATAAAAAATTCAATAAATTATAGCTCTTATGACAAGTCGAGAATTTACCACCGGTTCGATGCTGATTCTGCTGAGAAGAGCCGGCAAGAAACTCAGCAGTTGCACTTTTCAAAACAAAAAATGTTACAATATGTATGACAGCTGAAGCAAAGCAGATTGGTTCCAAGCGAAAGGAATTCATTAACTGTGTAATAACTTGTACTTATTAAATGTGTCTTTACACGCTGTTTGAATTTATGTAATGGTAAATCTTCGAATTCTTTCGGGATCAAGTTATAAAAGCGTATACTCGATCTAGCTTGGTATTGGATATATCTGACAGGTGCGTTCCTAACCGTTGAATAGAGTCAAAAACTATAAATAGACATGTTTTTTAAGTACGGCACAGCGCCAATTAAGTAAGCCTATAGAAAAATAAGTAATTATTCATTGGTATTGAAATACGATCAGCCTAGGGCCAAAGCAATGATTAAAAAGTAAGCTAAGTAAATCTAGCGTTAACTTCATGAAAAACCTGAACGAGATTAGCTGAAGCTTTACTTAATTACCATTATTGAAGAATATAATTTTGGCCTATTGCCGTGGATAAAGCGGTATTTAAGACACTAGATTTATTTTAGATACTGTTCTGTATTAAATTTATTAAAAGCTTCCATTAATATTGTACTATGTTGTCTGTCTTCAATAAGTAAAGTCACTAAAAATTAGTTCTCAATAATAACTGAGAACCTATTTTAAGTGAGAAAGACGATGTGAATACTTACGTTTCACGTTGCCGCATTATGCTTTTAGAAATTGCAAAAATGCTACTGTGTACAGTCAGGTTTAAAGTTTTAAAGAAGTTTGAAGGAAAATATACTTTTGCATGCTTCTCGTAAGTAGATCCGAACTTTACTTATTTCTCACGCTCACTCTTTAGGGCCTATTTCACCATCGCCAAGTATGACCGAAGAATTTTGACAGATTGTTACAAAAACTTTCAAAATCTCAATTTTTGACAACCTCCCTACCGCAGTGGTGAACGCTGTAGGCTCGTAAGAAGTAAGAATCTCGGGTTCGATTCCGAACAGATGAGTTCGAGTCAAGGGCTAACTTGTCATTGAATAAGAATAAACTTTTACTCCCCATTTTATTTGTAAATGGCCTTTGTTCTTTATGTAAGTAGGTAGCCACTAAATACAATTCCTTACCAAATGTCATTTCCACCTTTAGGTGTTCCCTAAAGGTTCGTGAAAATGAAATTGACAGAAAGCGTCAACTATTTTAATTTTAGGTAGCCCGTAAAAGTTAGCTTAGTCGAGCTAGCATCGCGCATCGGTTTCATCGTTTCCATTTAGGCCCGCCCGACTTCAATAGAACTAAAGATAGAACTGCATATCTTGTACAATATTGATCGCAAATTAAAAGGGCCGAACTTGATCACATTCCAATTACCTAAGTGCGTACTAAACTGTCAGTTTATGGACAAAGGAAAATAGGACGTTACGTAAGCCTCTTGTTAGTACAACCCTAAAGGGTTGCCATCTTCAAATTTAAAAATGCAGGACTGCGCTACAAATAGTAAACTGGAATCACAATTATTGGACTTATCGCTCTCTGCGTCGTGGCCTCATTACTGAGGATCGTGACTCCTTCCACCAAGGATTCTTTTGTGTCTCAGTTTTTTTTAAATTAGACTTATCATTGAGTGTTAAATTTTTTATTAAATGAGAAAGAGAGCCTCTTTAGCCTACCATAGCCATTGTAAGAAATTTACATCACTAATTTCGTCGATTTGAATCAAGAAAATTGTTAAAAGTAACTCGCTCGCTGGAGAGGCTGTTGAGATATTTGTATGGAATAATAACGTTATATAATTCGAGTTAAGGGATAGCAGAGCATAGATACTTTCCGAGTACATAACTCGTACATAAATTACTAGCTTTTAATCCTCACGATCTTGTCCGCGTGAATTTAGTTTGTCTATTAAAGATCCCGTGGATAAAAAAGACGATTTTCTGGCGTATTTCACTCCAACTCCTCACCTGTACCCCAAAAAAATCGATCCGAAGCTCTGTTCTGGCGTGATTGAAATACAGACCAACAAATCAACAAACAAGCACACTTTCGAATTTATAATATTAGTAAGGAAGTAATTAAGTAAATTAAAAAAAAAACTGAGGTTTTTTAAATTTTATTAGAGCAGGACCGGTCCTGAGACAAAAAGACGTTTGGCAACCATATATTACGGTAGACATCGGATGCCTTTTGTTCGTTGTTTAAACTCAAGCTATTATGTAGAAATATCTTTGTAGTTTATTACAGGTGCGTAGTTAATAAGCCTACCTGGTATTAGTGCTACTTTTGAAGTCGTAATATTCAAAGTGTAAAGTCAGTTATTATCCTGGCAGTGTGGCTAATTCTGTTGTACACTATATCTGTGTAGATGAATTATTTATTGTTTGTGATTTAAAAAAAAAAAGGCGTGTGGCACTCGGGGACTGCCGCGGTAAAGCTATTGCATAGCATTTTTTATCAACGCCATCTAGCGCATAAAAAATGCGCCATCTAGCGGCTCACCGTAGAGGAGTCCCGTTTGACTAATTGAACTTCCAAAGTAATAAAACAAAGTGTGATCTAGGTCTCCCTTTTAAAAATCAAAACTGTTGTGATATTGGGACAATAACGAGGTTCACACACATGTTCAGTGCCTAACGGCTGAATCTATCTTGTGCAGGGATAATACCTATTATTATGGATCTTGGAGACTGTCATCCTTACTAATATAAATGCGAAAGTGTGTTTGTTGATTTGTCCTTCAATCACGCTGCAACAGAGCTACGGATCGAACTGAATTTTTGCAAGGGTATAGTTGGAGACCTGGATAGTGACATAGGCTACATTTATCCCGGAAAATCAAAGAGTTCCCGCGTGATTTTAAAAACTAAATCCACGCGAACAAAGTCGCGGGCATCAGTTAGTAGATTTCTTTTACACGGAATTTTCAAAAGATTTAGTAAGAATTATAACACTGCTGGCCACAGTGACCGTAATCAGAAACTATTTATTTCCGTAACTAATAAGTTATCACCGTCCATTTAGGTTGTTTTTTATTTGTCGTAGCTACAGGTGTACCGTGTATGCCGACGGTCTATGGGACCATATTGATTCATCCGAATGGAATCCATCCAAGTGTCTTACTTTCGTATAGTTAACTGTAGCTATGTAGTTATTGTGTATGCTGTAAGGCGAGTCATGTAATTATTTATTTTTTATCGGTAACCATGACATATTTATTCGGAGTTGCTGTTGTTTGGCGCCTTTATTTTAATAGAGTGTAAATCTATACTAATATAGTAAAGTGCAAGAGTTTGTTTGTTTGAACGCGCTAATCTCTGGAACTATCAGTCGGATTTGAAAAATTCTTTTTGTATCTGATAGCCCAATTCTTGAGGAAGGTTATAGGCTATTCAATATCTCGGTACGACTCTTAGAAGCCGAGCAAAAAGAAAAAATAGCGCGGGCGAACAATGCGATGCGGTAAGTCGGTGGTCGAGGGCGGTCACCCGACGAGAACCGAACAAGAGCCGAACCGAAGTCTATTTATTAATCCGGAAGATCAAAGCGTTGCCACGGGATTATTAAAAGCTAAATCCACGCGGACGAAGTCGCGAGCAACAGCTAGTACAATATAATTATGTATTTACATACTCTGTTAAAATCACTGCTATCGTTCACTTCAGTTACAAGTCCAAATCGGTCCAGGCGTCTTCGAGTATAATTGGGGAACATACATAAAAAAAAAAGATTCCAACGAATTGAGAACCTCCTCCTTTTTTGGAAGTCGATTAAAAACACCTGTGACAAGTAAACAGACTGACACAAGAAGTATTGTAATAATAGTCGACATTACATTTGGGTTTGGTCACCCAGCGCAATGAATTTTATCAACAATTTAAACCACCGCAAGCCACCAAGATGACGGGGATTGTCTGCTCGGGCGGAGACATAGCTTAGAGATTCAGACGTCGCGGCGAGCGGACCGTGGCGGCATGCCAATGGGCTGCCGGATTGGAATCCTACTCTGCTATTAGGTACTATTGTCCTACTATTTGATTGCAATTCGAACGCTGAACGATTATCGTGTCAAGCTCGAGCGATTTAATTTAAGAATCGTTTTGAAAAGTTCTTAAACTAAAAATTTTAGCTCATTAACTGCAGTAATGTTTTATCTCGAAAAAATCGTCATTTCGTGCTGGTGAAAATTACATTAGTCACCATTTAGTCACACAAATATTATAAAGGTGAATGTTTGTGTGTTTGTTACTCTTTCATTCACAAACTACGGGAGGGATTTGGCTGAAATTGGGAATGGAGATAGATTATATCCTGGATAGGCTACTTTTTATTCCGGAAAATTAAACAGTTCTCTCTTAATTTACGCGGATGAAGTCGCGGGCATCATCTAGTTGAAAAATAATTTTAACAAATTTGTAAAAGAAAATCCACATTTTTTTAAATTCGGATATTTTGAAATGTGTTTTAGAAATTTCCAAAGAAAATATTTTTTCGATCAGTGAAATCGAATCCGTAAGAAAATACGGTATTAAAGTTGATGCTGAGATCTATAGAGCTTTTAGCTCAGACTTAAGATAGAGTTAAAACGAGACACAAATATACTCCGACATAAACCTCTCTCTTTTAAACTCTGTCTTGAGTCTGAGCAGGGTGAGAGTGCGGTTTATAGAGCTCAGTCTTGGAGTCAAGACAGGCGATTGATGGAAACTAATAAATAGCAAGAGAGAAGCTAGGTACCTAGCTTCTCTCTTGCTATTTATTAGCTTCCTATATTCCTATTGTACAATACCTGCGCTCTATTGAGACCGGGAAGACTGCCATGCCCGTTTGAAAGCTAGATACGAGCGACTTCAATGTTTGAACTTTAACCTAATGTTATCCTATTTGTTATTGAAAAAAAAAATTAAAATAATTGAGTAACTGTAACAGGACTAAAATTTAATGTATTATCGGTCGTATTGATTTTGTTCTTATAAAATGGAGAATTTGCACCTGGATCGTTAAACGAATCGATTCACATTTGACACCTCATTCATCAAAAATGGCCCAGTTGTTTAGACGTTAAGGTGTGGAACATACGTAAATACAAACGTACGTACATAGCATGCTAAAATCAGAACCCTTCGTTGTGGTCTTGCCGTAGTCAGGTAGAAAATAGTTTGAGGCTAATTAATTTAGTTAAAAAGTGAGTACTTACTTTTCTGAAATAACTTTGTCATTTCAAGCACCAGTTGTATTGTGGAGTACACTAAGCAAAATGCGGAGTGGTAGAGGACGCTTCGCGTTTGTAAACGTTGGTTTTTGCGAGTGCTCCTCATTGTTTGTGTGGATAGCGCAAAAATGCCGAGAGCCATACGCCCATTGTTCCAGCACGCTGCATATTACTGCGTTGAGCCGCTACACAAGCTCACATGTTAGTGCTTGGTGCAACAATTGTTTAGTTTTAGGGCTACCGTACTAACTACTCCTTGCCCTCACGCGTTTCTCAGGGCTTTTGAAGGCCTTCCTGTCTTTGAACAGTGTTTTTTTTTACTTTAACAGTTGCTAAAAACACCGATTGAAAAAGTAGATAGGTTTTCACTAACTAGCTGTTGCCTGCGACTTCGTCCGCGTCAATTTCTGTTATCATGATCGCGATTAAGAAGTTTTTAAAAGAATATATTTTAAATACGGATAATTTTCCCCGTTTTTGCAACATTATTCACTGATGCTTCGCTCCTATTGATCGCAGCGTGATGTTATATAGCCTAAAACCTTCCTCGATAAATGGACTATCCAACACAAAAATAATTTTTCAATTCGAATCAGTAGTTCCTGAGATTAGCGCGTTCAAACAAACAAACTCTTCAGCTTTATAATATTAGTATAGATAATTTCTTTGTTGACGTGTAGTTCGATTTCTACCTAGCGAGAGACCTTTTTTCGCATTGAACGTCCATCGGTTTAAACTTTAAACGATGATCTCCAATCGTGAATTGCTCAAGATATTAAAAATTCTAAAAATATTGTTTGCTAAGGCTACGATTTCTCGGTAAAACAGGGGTACGAACACTAGGAACATTTAAAAAGTGAATGTCTCGGACTCCTTACAGGCGATCTATTTGCGTCCACATTCGAACACAACGTGCCTATTTATACGTTTACAACGTGATTATAATCTATTTTCGACTTATTGATTCATTGTTACGGTATTTATGACCGTTGGGATGGAAACCATGTGTTAGTTATGTGTATGGAGTGGCCCCTTTTGATAAATAGAAAAACTATAGATTTACCTCTATGACAAGACTAAAATAAAGGAGACGGTCCACTTTGGGTCTACTCTTGTACCATATACCATGAAAAGCGAAAAATTCAAGGAGATCATTAAAGATAAAATCAATTAGAAAATCATAATAAATAAATTGCAAAAATAAAAATGTATTTCCAAGTTTTTCGGTACTGCTCACAACAATTTTGACAGCTAACGTCAGAAACATGAATCCGCCCGCCATGATTACGTATGTTATGTGCGTTACGTGTAGAAAATAAATAATATTAACATTGAAATTAAGATGAATTCGTGGATTTGATCGATCTTTTTGATCGATCGAATGGTTTCATATTTTATTTTATTACTGGTATAAAGATCAGACCCACGCTGCATACAATTTTGGACCGTCTCCTTTACACAGCTTCACGAGTTCTTCTATCCTACCATATAATCCCTATGTTATGTTTTGTTTGTCTTGACACATCGATGGTCTTGACCCATTTAAATATCAAAAAATTCGACATTCAAATAAAAATTCAAAACGCATTTTACAGGCAGATGCAGTATGAAAAAGTTATATGTACCTTATTTCGCAAGTGGAGTAAGAATTAATAAGAATATTCTGAGTGAATATGCTGGGTGATCGATTCTACTCTACTACGTCTTCAAGAAGGTGACATCCCTTTGATGTGTTTCTCGTTATTTTTTATGAATATCTATTTTAAGGAAGGTCGTCGTCACCCTTTTTCATATGGCTGCGTAGTACCTAGGCGCGGTATTCTTTTTCAAATCACCGCGTTATTTAGATAAAATCTTTTGCCGAGTCTAGAAATGTTGGATCTACCTCAGGATTTAGGTATAGTCCCACTTCGGTTTTTCTTGAAGGAAATATAGTCTGAACCGAAAAATCAAAATTACTACCAGGTGTTTCCATTGATGTACCTTTACTAATCACACTATCACATCACATCACATCACATCACATCACATCACATCACACTATCACACTATCACATCACATCACATCACATCACATCACACTTCACATCACACTTCACACTAATCACATCACACTAATATTATAAAGCCGAAAGTTTGTATGTGTGTGTGTGTGTGTGTGTGTGTGTGTGTGTGTATGTTTGTTACTCTTTCACGCAAAAACTACTGGACCGATTTGGCTGAAATTTAAAATGGAGATAGATTATACCTTGGATTAAAACATAGGCTATTTTTTATCCCGGAAAATCAAAGAGTTCCCGCGGGATTTTAAAAACTAAATTCACGCGGACGAAGTCGCGGGCATCATCTAGTTTCAAATAATTACATAAGGATGCAGGATGATTAAAATTTACAAATCTACTTCTCACTAAAAAGTCACACTTATATAATATTATAAAGCCGAAAGTTTGTATGTGTGTGTGTGTGTGTGTGTGTGTGTGTGTGTATGTTTGTTACTCTTTCACGCAAAAACTACTGGACCGATTTGGCTGAAATTTAAAATGGAGATAGATTATACCTTGGATTAAAACATAGGCTATTTTTTATCCCGGAAATACCTATGTAAACTCTCGTTTATTTACGTCTCGTCAAAAATTGTATGAACTTTTTGACAAGTAGCAAGGTTGCTACTTGTCAAAAAAGGTATCCTGGGTATCTTCAAATTACAGATAGATTGAATATAGGAACCGGTCATAACCGTCGAAGATCGGAAAATGCATAGATCTTGGTTGGATTTTTTATAATTTATCTATTACATATACGTAAGTAATTAAACACATTTCAAGTTTTTGTAATAAATATTTCAACAATTCAGTACGGCTAGTGCGCGTTCAAGTGGATCGATTTAATGTGTGAATTTCTTTGTTTCGAATGATTCTCAGTGATGCTTTAAATAATAATAATGCAAGCAGGTGTTATCGACCTATATCTAAGCAAAAAATTCTTGAATGCGATATTTTTTATATTATTAGTTACGTAAGGAATTCCATACTTTAGGTACTTTATCAGGTATTCAATCGCTTGCTATTGCTTTCAATAACATTCAGTGTCAATTATAATATGTATATGTTCATTATAGCTTTTTAGTGTGATAGTGTGATAGTGTGATAGTGTGATTAGTGTGATGTGATGTGAAGTGTGAAGTGTGATGTGATGTGATGTGATGTGATTAGGTATTCTGTGCCTACAGTAATTTTGCATTTCTTAACAATAAAAAGATCATGATTTATGATTAAAAGGGTTCACCGCTTTTCTATTGTGAACTACAGAACCCTTCTAAACTACACACTGTTATTTATTTAATTTAGTTTTGTTTTTAGAGTAGCGTCATACTCTTGCATCGTCAACGTTTCCATGTTGCCGTCTATATTTAATTTGTTTTGACAAGTGCGGTGTAGATATCGATGAACATCTGTCCCGGTGGACGGACCGCCCAACTGTTGAGTGTGCGTCGACTGAATATTACAAGCATTTCTTTTTTAATCCCCAAGAAAAAGTTGGGTTTTATATGTTTGATGTTTTTTTTTATTATTCGATGACAAGATAGCCCTTGACTGCGATCTCACCTGATGGTAAGTGACGATGCAGTCTAAGATGGTAGCGGCCTAACTTGGAAGGGGTATAGCAGTGTAAATTCAACCCCTAATCGGTTTCTACACGCCATCGTGCCGGAACGCTAAATCGCTTGGCGGTACGTCTTTGACGGTAGGTTGGTAACTAGCCACGGCCAAAGCCTCCCACCAGACCAGACCAGAGACAATTTAGAAATTATAAATTCCTAAATTGCCCCCGCCGGGAATCGAACCCGAGACCTCCCAGATATAAGACCACAGCGCTCGCCACTGCGCCAGGGAGGTCGTCAAATGATGTGTATATCTGTGTCTGTTTGTTCCCTCGTAGCTCTCTAATGAATGACAGTTTGAAAGCTGACGTGATCAAGGTGGATTGTAGCTATATTGTATGAAGCTCTGCTCACACGTCACGTCTCTATGTGAGCTGATCCTTGATCTATGGGTATAAAATTTAAATATGGCGCCCGTCAAAAAACTAATCGAATGTTTTTGACTTTTCAGTTGATAAGTTTTAATGCAGTCGGGACTGTTTTATAACTTGCCGATTATAAACCAGCAAATTATAAAAAAAAATCTCCCACGAGACCTTATTATAGATTATTATATAGCTCTGACCAGTCTGCGTGTTTCTTCCTAGACTGATTTATGGAGAGATTAAGTAATTTTCAGTGCTCACAATTAAAGTTGACCTAGAAAATAAATTTGCATTTCTTTGTTGCAGGTACGTTTTTGAATGCAGTTGTGCTGCTAGTTTATTAATGAGCGGATAGTCTACGAACAAATGTAAAGTATGTACTTACTAGTAGGTATTATAAAATAAATGGAAAATGCCTTTGTTTGTTGGTTTATCCTTCAAAAAATAGCAACGGAGCAACGGGTTGCCTTGATTTTTTATGATAGTAGAGGATCTCGACACCGACATATTTTCAACCGATGAAAAAAGAAGAGGTTCTCAATTCGTCACGTATATATTTTTTTATGTATGACCACGCAAAACATTTCGCACAGTGATCTGAGTTTGACGATTCTTTTTTTAATGGATAGGGTCTACCACGAAGTTGGTTAACCGATGATAGAAACAACTAAAAAGGGAAAAATAAAATATAAATCTTTAGTCGTACTAATCATCAAAATCGGTTCTGGCGTATAGAAGTTATGGAATATACAAACTCACATACGTCATACATACATACGGTATAAATACATACATACATGAACCCTGAAAACAATGTAGTCGTTTTTTCAGGTAGTCGTATAAAAAAATAAAGCTCGTAGTTATGCTCCCAAAAAGTTTGTCGTCGACTCAAAATTAGTTACTTACATTAGTTTAGTTAGGTGTTTAGTTATTAAGACTAAAAATATTTATCTTTTATTTTTCCCTTTTTAGTTGGTTCTATCGTCGGTTCCTTTTTTTGTAATTGAAGTTAATTTAATAAAAACATAATATTTAGGTACCAGTAAGTAATATCTGTATTATTTCGAGTAAATAACATTATGTAATGAGGAAGGTGCTGCGACTCTTTCCTGTTTTGACTGTATGCGAATTGCGATAAATGATTTTAATAAATTAACTTATAAATATTTTATCTCGTAGTTGCCATGTTTTTTATATTGCGCTTGCACAAGGTCGTATCAACATTTAAGTCCGAACAGGATTTTATATTTTACATCGAAATTAATTTGAATACTAAATATTAAAGTTTTGTAACACTATATTTAGATTACTTACCTGCAACAAATATATTTGGTATCATAGTGACTATATTTTACTTATTTAATACCAAGGGAGTGGAATAAGGGAATATAGTAATAGGAAGAAACTCTGTAATAGAGTGAGGTCATACAAAATTATTGCAGTAAAATGATTGTTATGCTTTACTGGCCCTCCAACACACAGTCGTGTGCATAAATATAATAAATACAATATCAAGAATATAATAGATAGGTATTCTTCGCATCAGTGTAATCACTGAGAAAAATAAATTTTTTAACTACAAATTATAGACTACTGGCCCGGTCCAAAAATGGATGGGTCAAATGAACCACCAGGTGACCTTTATAGGACGATATAAGAGCATAAAATAATACGATTCAGCACTATGCCGTCACTTGTAAGCTGTCCAACTGAGTGCTGGTGAGAATTGAAAAGTGCAGCTAGAGGGAGTACATTTTGGTCATATATTTTTGTACGGCATTTTTACCATCGATAGATCCATGAAAAATAATAAGGTAGCGCGCAGTGTCGTACAAAAATGTGGATCCACAAAGTCGGTAAACTTTTTTGATTTTCTGAAAATTTCCAGGGTAAATTTGGTCATTTGATTCTGTACGGCATCAGCTTCATACTGTTTCAATACAGCTTCTAATCCATTATTCCGCAACGCCGTACAAAAAACATGCGACAATGGAAAAAAATCGAGGGTTGCAACCCCCTCTCTTTTCGTGGTCCAGGGAGTGATTTGATACAACATAAAATTAATTTATTTTGAAAGTATTTTATGCATAGATAATATTTTTTTACATGCCGTACATTTTCGTTGGTCCAAAGTTTTGTAGGGAAAAAAAAACTCAAGGACCTCATCCCCTACAAAACTTTGGACCAACGAAAATGTACGGCATGTAAAAAAATATTATCTATGCATAAAATACTTTCAAAATAAATTAATTTTATGTTGTATCAAATCACCCCCTGGACCACGAAAAGAGAGGGGGTTGCAACCCTCGATTTTTTCCCATTGTCGCATGGTTTTTGTACGGCGTTGCGGAATAATGGATTAGAAGCTGTATTGAAACAGTATGAAGCTGATGCCGTACAGAATCAAATGACCTAATTTACCCTGGAAATTTTCAGAAAATCAAAAAAGTTTACCGACTTTGTGGATCCACATTTTTGTACGGCACTGCGCGCTTTCTTATTATTTTTCGTGGATCTATCGATGGTAAAAATGCCGTACAAAAATATATGACCAAAATGTACTCCCTCTACCTGCACTTTTCAATTCTCACCAGCACTCAGTTGGACAGCTTACAAGTGACGGCATAGTGCTCAATCGTATTATTTTATGCTCTTATATCGTCCTATATAGGTCACCTGGTGGTTCATATGACCCATCCATTTTTGGACCGGGCCAGTAGTCTATTAGTCATTGTGCAGAAACCTAGAGCAAGATAAGTTAGTTTAGGACATAATAATAATTATAGCCTCAATAGCCCAATGGTTTTAAACTGAAAACTGAAATATCGACGGTTCGATTCCGGAGACTTGTCGTATCCACTCCTAACATAAGCTTTCCTTTGGAATGACCTCCCGAATATCATGTTTAACCGACTTCTAAAAAAGGAGGAAGATCTCAATTCGTTGGAGTCTTTTTTTATGTATGTTCCCCGATTACTCGAAGATGCCTTGACCTATTTGGAAAATCCTTTTTTCTGTTTAAAAGGGTATACTTGCCAAGTCAAGTTGCCATTGTCATCAGGTAAGGATCTGATGATGGGATCCTGGAGAAATCGAGGGAACTCTTCAAATTTTATAGGTACAATTGATATACTTTGTAGTGGCTTTTGAAGTCGGTTTTGTAAAAAGAATTTGTACGTTTATATTACTTCTATCAGCTAATAAATATGTGAGTTAAGTCTATGTGAGTGCACAAGTATGATCACACTTAAGTGCTAGTATTAATTTAAAAAAAGATCAGTGATATTCCATATTACTAAATTAAATTAATGCGATGGTAAAAAACCGGGTCCGCATCCCATTAGCATTAGATTCGCGTATCCGATTGAAACGGTGTCGTATCGCCGGCAGGGCGAAACTGGGTCATACCGAGGTCTGAGACGTTATAGGAGATGTTTTCTTTTTGCCTTACTTGTATTGCTTTAGCCTAGGTCACGACAGCGACAGTATGTAGTTCGACAAAATGTTGCAAGTATAGTTATCTCAATTACACTCAATTCCCAATAACCGGTCGAATGCGAGTCGGACTCGAAGGGTTCCGTACCAAAAATGCCGAAAAAAACACGTTCCTAAGTTCACCCTTTAATTTTGAAAAAAAAAAAAAAATTATTATTTGTTATTATAGCAGCAACAGAAATATACATTCTCTGAAAATTTCAACTGTCTACCTGCTACGGATCATGAGATACAGCCCGCTGACAGACAGACGAACGGACAGACTGCGGATGCTTAGTAATAGAGTCGCGCCGGCATCCTTTGGCGGAACCCTAAAAAGTGGACTTTAAGCGTGCCAACGGGGCACATTGTTTTGCTAGTTGATGGAGGAGGCAGAAAGGAGATTAAACGGTATGACACTCAACAGAATGCTAGCCCGCTCATTAAAAAGCTTAGCACGTCACTGACCTTATCTCTTTCTCTTATAATCTTTTATTACGTGGAGTGTCTGGGATTCGAATCCGGAAACTTTAATTTATAAGACCCAAGCAGGCACGACTGAGCAAGGGAGGTCGTCAAAATTATACCTACTTGGATAGCGACTTATTTGTTTACTGTAACAGCTTATGTAACTTTTGTCTTATGTAAATTTTAATTATATTTAAGCCTATATGTGATGTCAGATTGAAGGTCAGATGAGGAATTGTCTAAAAATGATTGCTCCAGTGTAACAATCGCAATCACTTCTGATTGGCCAACACTTTTCCGCTATTGGCTAAAATGTATTATTGCAGCAAGATCATCATAAATTCTGCCAATTACGACAGCTGTTGAGACTATAGTAATGATTGATGCAGCTTTTCCACGAAAGACGAATCGAGGCGATTAATGAAGTGTCCACGGGATTGTCTCTACAGATGTATGCAGGAAGACGACAAAACAAAATGTCGCCAATGTGCCCTTACACAAGATAGCCTTGCTTCACGTTACGTTACGTTTTCTACTTCGCCCGGCGATGCGGAGAAAGTGGATTTGTCTCACTGAACGAATCCGATGGCCTATAACGTTGGGGTCGATCGTGATCATCGAGTTTTTTTTTTCAAACGGAACACGAGTTTACGCTTAACTCGTTACATCACCTGATGATCTAAGGAACGTTCTTATCTGAACACCTTGTAACCTTTGACAGTTTTAAGCACTTAGCTAGCCGAATATTATGCAAGGTGCTCTATGTATACTCATACAGTATATATCCCAAAAATATTCTTTGAAAAGGTTTTTCAACGTTACTCCCCAAGTTTTTGATTTTGTGCATTATGTGAACTAACATTTTTGACGACCTCCCTGGCGCAGTGGTGAGCGCTGTGATCTTATAACTGGCAGGTCTCGGGTTCGATTCCCGGCGGGGGCAATTAAGAAATTTATAATTTCTAAATTGTCTCTGGTCTGGTCTGGAGTGTGGATTTAGCGTTCCGGCACGATGGCGTGTAGAAACCGATTAGGGGTATGGGTTAAATTAACACTGCTATACCCCTTCCAAGTTAGCCCGCTACCATCTTAGACTGCATCGTCACTTACCATCAGGTGAGATCGCAGTCAAGGGCTATCTTGTCATCGAAAAAAAAAAAAAACATGACTAGTAATCCTATGCACGCCAAATCTTTATAAAAAGTAAAACTAAACTAAAGTAAATAGGTAGGTATTGTTAAGTAGGTAGGTGTGTTATTTAGATATTCAAAGTGTATTGTTTAAGCGACTGTTCGACTGAGCCAAGGTCTTGGGATTTTGTTTGTAGGTACAATATTTAAAAACAAGTTATCCATTCGTGAAATTGTTGATGCAGGCAGTTCGCATACTTCTGCCACGTTGCGGTTAGAACTGTTTGCGTTTCTTTTGTCACATACGTGATAACTGTGTTTATTTTATCGTTGGAGATAGTCACAACAAGGTTGTAATCCAAACATTGTGTCTACAGGGACCGGTAGTTTAGCCTCTGGTGCGGTGCACTGTGATGTCCTTGAACGATTCCCAGATCGTCAGCTGACCTTTAAGGAAATTAGGTTAATAGATTTTCTAATTAACTCACGTAAAGTCTAGTGGGAGTATTACCGTGCTGCTACGTGTTCAACGTGGGTTTTAACCCGAAGGCCACGAAATTCAATGCTCAGAGCGCAGTCGCTCTGCGCTGCAAGCTAGAGCTGAGTTGATCGACCATTTCTTTCGACGACGATCGCGACCCATTGCCAAGGTGATAAAACTATATCACATCGATCATAGTATCGAAACTCGCAACGAAATCGCTGTGCCAGCGCTGTCCAAGAGCGAGCGGGTAAAAAATTTATCGAATCTATAAATCGCATATGGATTGTAATCGAATCAATCCGTCGTGATCGACAAAGCTCTACTGCCAGCATGAGCGCCGACGACGATTAAAAAAAACAGCAATGGTCTTAATATTAGCACAAGTTCTAGGTCTATAAGTTCTACAGAGCACTGTATATAGACTAAGAAAACGACGTGCGTTGGTGTTACGTTCTGCAATTTGTCAGGCACGACACTGCTTCTTGCAGTACAAATACACGCGTTCGCACGCGACCAGTGCTATGTCCAAACTCTTGCTTTCAGACTGCAGTTCCCACAAACGTTATGTGCCTTTAAAATCAAATTACTGAAGTAGATCACAGACGCTCAATAGTTTTTATATCGCAATATCAAACATTCTTACGATCACGTTAGTTTTATAGCGTACCTACCCATAAATCTTGCGTGTGTTGAAAATAAATTATTTTCATTGTGGCCATTGATTCATTGCCCCGGGCGGAAAATAAATCGTTTCAGGATGTCGTGAATACTGAGTTGTGAGGCCGCGACGCGTTTTGTCACCGCTTTCGATGAAAACCACGCCTGAAATAGATATTGCATCTCCTATCTCCTTTGTCCAAGACGATTTAACCTTTAACCTATAACGCTGGTGGGAAATTAAAAGTCATTTATTAATTGTTACATCTTCGTCTTCTTCGTTATCAGCTGATAGAATTGGATATTGCTTTCTTGCATAAACTTCCACAAGCTTCGGTCTTGCGCCGCCTGTCGTTTGATGTCGTCGTAAAATGATACTATCTTAATTATTACAAACTTTTGATCTCGACTTCGTCCATGTGGAGTTAAAGTTTATAAATTCCTCGGGATCCCTCTATTTTTCTGAGATAAGAGATAAGCTATATCATCCTCCAAGTTGGTAACTATAACCATGTAAAAAATCACGTCGATTCGTTGCTCCGTTGCTGCGTGATTGAAGGGCAAACTAACAAACAAACACACTTTCGCATTTATAAAATTATTATAGTAAGGATTAAAAAAAAATGAAAAATGATGAATTAAATTAAAACATAGGCACACAATACTGGTACATTTTGATGAGATAAATTACCTGTTACCTGCTTCTACGAAATAGTCTGTCCAATATTCTCTATTCTATGTACATATCTATTTCTTTTCTGCCATCTCTTGTGTCTATTTTGTTATTGAGGTTGGTAATAGCAGACATAATAATATCCGGTTGAACAAAATGAATAAAAAAAAAAAAAGTTGCAGTTCTCATTCACAAGTTTGGATAAGAAAATCGCTTACGAAGCTGCCAACAAAGCTGTTGCTTGGATTAGCATTGTAAAAATAATGAAATACTGTGTTACTGTATCTACTTAATAAAGTGTATGTTAATTAGCTTCGATATGGAAAATTACGCGCGTTCGCACATTTTTGCGGAGAAAGTGAGAGGTCGCGAGTCTCTATATCGTCCGGTATGATGGTACTTACTGGGTATAAGTCGACCGTTTGCACTAACCACCATCCGTGCATCTATCATAATAAAAACCGAATACCTCTTTAATTAACTTCCATTGCGTGTTCGCCATTACCTATTAGGTACTGAAGCACAGATGAGCCCGACTTGCTTCCCAACTTACGTTCCAACCTTGTTGGTAGGATAATTAAGTCGCCGCTTCTCGCGATTCCGATGTCGGTCACAAAGTTTGCCTGCTGATCGGCAACTTCATCTACAAGGATTTAGGTTTTTTTTAATGGGATAATGGGACCTCTTCGATTTTCCTAAAAACGATTGTTTGTGTTATGCCATAGTCCGTAGTCATCTAAATATATAAAACTAAGGTGACTGACTGACTGACTGATCTATAAACGCACAGTTCTAACCGCTGCTAGACGTATCGGGCTGAAAGGCATATAGATAGCTATTATGACACTGGCATCGCTACGAAAGAATTTTTGAAAACCTAAGGGGGTAAAATAGGGGCTTAAAATATAGAACTTAACGTGAGCGAAGTCTTGTTTTATTTTTAAATCACAGCAGCAATTTAATTTAATTTATTTTTATTTCTATCTAAGTTAGGTCGAGAGTAAGTACAAGTTGACAAAGACTCCTTTCAATTTAAAGTGGACTGGGGGTTGCTATTTATGTGCAAGCGCGGTTCCTCAAGTAGGTAGAGTTTGTCTTTTCTGCCGGTGCAGTGTTAACGAAGAAATTACCACGTCACGAAATTAGGGTATTGAGGAAGCCTCAATAGCCCAACGGATAAAAGTGCGGACTGAAAACTGAAAGGTCGCAGGTTCGAGCCTCACCCGTCCTCACTATTGTCGTACCCGCTCCTAGCACAAGCTTTCCGCTTACTTGAAAGAGAGAGGGGAATATAAGTCAAGTTCGGCTTGGTGAAAATTCTTTAAAAAAAAGTGGTTGAATAAGTTGTATTCGGAAGTTGGCTCTGTCTGTAGAGTCTTTAACGCCATTATGATGTTCGTATAATAGTTACGCGCGAAACGCTATTATTTAGCCATTGCACACTTTATGACGCCCGAGTGATATCTGGTTACCTAACCGCGGTGAGTTTTGAGCTTGCCGCGCACTTGACGATAGAATAAAAAGTACAATACAATAAAAAAAGTTTGTATTGAAATAAACTTTTAGAAAGTGTTTTTGATTGCCGCGTCTTATAATTTTGTGACATAAAACACTTCACATGGGTGTCTGTATGTCTTATGGGAAATCATTAATTTTCCGATATAAATTGTAGCCTATATATTAAATATTAATCCTGGGTATGAGTTTCCAAACAGCCATATGGATTCAATCGTTGGGCGTGAAGGAGTAACAAACATCCATCCATCCATATTTATAAGGATAAACTTTCTCATTTATAATGTTAGGAGGATTAATTGTCATTATCGTGGTGAAAAGGAATATTTGTATTCTAAGCTGGAAGTTTATTAATTGTACTTTGTGGACTCGCTTCGCTTCATATTGAGCTGCGCAGCCAAGCTGTCTAGTGCGCGGCTTGCCTTACAGCATAGGCTACCCGGGGGACAGACCCCCCTACACGTGTATGTTCCGTTTTGCTGTTATTTAGGTCAGAACAAGATGCTCAAACGTTAGAACGTATACAGTTCTACGAGTGTGGAAAAACGAGTTTTACTGTGTTTTACGCAATTTGCAGTAGCGACAGCAGCAACATGACAGCAATCGGTCGCAAAATGTCACTAAAAATCGTATTACGGGAGCCAATCGCACGTTTGTTGCTCACCTGTCACTCAGCTCTAACTCAGCTCAGACTCAAAACAGAGTTAAAACGAGACAGATTTATGTAAGAGCGTATATGTATCACGTTTTAACCTCTATATTAAGTGCGAGCTGAGGCTGAAATCTATAGACAGCACTCTTATTCAGCTCAGACTCAATACAGAGTTAAAACGAGACAGATTTATGTAAGAGCATATTTTTATCACGTTTTAATCTCTATCTTAAGTCTGAGCTGAATCAAAGCACGCTCTATAGATCTCAGCGTTAGTCTACATTATTTATGATTTAGCTGGATGTTTGGATTTTATGAAATTGCAATACGAAGCAACATAACGGTATTAGAGATTTTAAGAGGAATACTTGTAAATTCGAGAGGTAAATCTGAGTTCGAATACTTTGAATTGGAAAAGAAGCATTCGTTTCAAAGGAAATACCCACTAAGGCGCTTCAACTTTTCCCCAACTTCAAAAACAAGTTTGGCTTGTGAATTTTCAGTTCCGTTTAGTTTTAGAATATTGAGACATTTTGTAAAGTTACATACACTTTTACTCTGCATATCAAAAACATAACGATTCCCAATCCTACTATCCTACTATATACAGCTCGTAAAAATGCGAAACTTTGGATGTACGGATGAATGGACGTTTGTTACTCAATCACACTGCAACTACTGAACTAATTTGGCTGAAATTTGGTACAGAAATCGATTATTATAGTCTGGAATAACACATACATTATTCTTTAACGCGGAAAATAAGAGAGTTCCAGCGGCAATTAAAAAATCTCAGTCCACGTTTTGATAGATAGTTAACGACGCTTTAAATTCAGGACGGCAGTCCACGACTGCTCGTGAACTTCTAAGTAAACTTGCAGTTCTAAGTAAAGTAGTGAGTAAACGTTTAGACATAATTTTCTCGTGATTAGCCTTACTAGTATGAGAGATCAGATAGGTCACTTATTATCACGGAAAAAGAGAGGGTTCCCTCCACGTTCCCTCGAGATAAAAAAAAAAAATAAACTAATTCCACGCGGACGAAGTCGCGGACCAAATCTAGTAAGGAAAATAAATCGTGTCCAATATTGAGCGCGCGGTAGATAATCTCGTCTTAATAAGTAGGTAAACTTATCAAATACAAGCATATAGCAGCAAATCTATACTTAGGGCCAGTCTGTACAATAAACAGACATTACGCAGATTGTATCGGCAATCGTAAGTTCGCGATAAGACGCAGGCGCGTTGTCTATAGTTACAATAAACGTCCGCATCAACTTACGATCGGTTTTTATTGCCACTAGGTTAGGTAGGTTAGGTACGTGCATTTAAAATAATTTAAATACCCAGACGTTTGCTTTTCGGATTTATGAACTGGAGCGTACCGAAGTAGCTTCTTAGTTCTATTTTTCGGGGAACTAATCACATAGTATCCATACTATTATTTTTAGGCTATAACATAGCTTCTATCGCGGGCCAGCGTGGAGACCGAATCCAGAAATTCCGTAACGAAAATAACCTGACACGGGACTCCTCTACGGTGAACCGCTAGATGGCGTTGATAAAAAATGCTATGCAATAGCTTTACCGCGGCAGTCCCCGAGTGCCACACGTCTTTTTTATTTTATTTTATTTGGTTTACCAACAGCTTAAACATTTATATAAAGCACTAAAACTAAATTAAATAAAACAATAATTAGATCAAACGCTAAACTAATTACAGGACACCGCATGCATAGTGATAGATTATTTCTTTTACAACTTAAATACTTAAATTAATATTATGCAAGAAGAATAGTTAAAAAAACAAACATATAATAAAAGCATTAACAATAGATAATGAGAAAAAAATAAGGTACAATGAGGTAAAACATACTAAAGGACTAACTACCTATCTACTGCTTGCGTAACGCTACATGGACCGATTTCCGGAAAACTGCCACAGAATCACCGTCACCAAACTTTATATCAAGCTTCATTATTATTAATATAAAACTGTCTGTCTATCTACTAGTTACTTGTTCACGCTGAACTGATCTTGCTCATATAGTTTGCAAACTATATGAGCAGGATGCATCCTGGAGACGGACATAGAACAGAATATCGTTTATTTATTTGAAATTACATTTTACACAAAAAAAAATACACTTAGACTGAAAAATACACTATGGCTGATAGCGCGCTGGACCTACAAATCTACTTCGAAGACTCATAAATTAAAGTCAAAATTACTGTCACAACAGCATTAAGTACTCTAAAGGTAATTAGGGCATAAGCAAAAAAGTTCATATGTTTACATTACATATTACAAACCAGTTTTGTGGGAAAGGGCACACGCAAGCGTCGGCTTCTGTCATGAGAAGAAATTCGGGCTCCTTTTACTTTTATTTCCGTAGCGCTTGAGAACCAACCGAATCTTTTAATCGCCGCCGCTGAACTGCCATACAAACAAGTTATGCTTTTTTTTTATTCAAATTCAAATTCATTTATTTCAGATATGATCATCCATAGTAATAATAACAACAATAATCAAAAAATAAATATGAAAATGTCAGTCAAATGAAATAAAAATAAATAAATAAATATATCAAAATGTCAGGAATAAAATTCTTTTATTTTTTTTAAGCTATATCCTTCTCACCTTATTCGATGACTAGATGGTCCTTGACTGCGATCTCACCTGTGGTTAGTGACGATGCAGTCTAAGATGGTAGCGGACTAACTTGGAAGGGGTATGGCAGTGTTAATTTAACCCATACCCCTAATCGGTTTCTACACGCCATCGTGCCGGAACGCTAAATCGCTTGGCGGCACGTCTTTGACGGTAGGGTGATAACTAGCCACGGCCAAAGCCTCCCACCAGACAGAAATGTCAAAGAGATGGAGTGCTCCGTGAGATTGACAAATAATAAGCACACAAACGGATATTTAAGCAGTAACTCTTATTATTCTTCTTCCTCTGCCGGTTAGGGGTCTTTTGCATGGACTTCCACAGGCTTGTCTTGCGCCGCCTGTATCCAGCGGCTCTCTGCGACTCGTCTCATCTCAGTGTCTCTACTTATTATTACAAACTCGATAAAAGTAGTCTACATGATTATATAATTCCATCAACATCGGTTCAGCTATTCCAAAGATAAGCCCGGACAAAATTTAACAAAAAAAACGTGCGTTACATTAACATTTGAGTTGCGAAGGTTATATTCCGAAATCACTAGATAGATTGACAGTTTTCAATTTTATTAATTTGTATAGTTTAGTAAAGGCTTTTTAACTAAGAAGTCGGAAGATAATAATAGACGATCATTAATTTTATTTATAACTATAGATGTATCCATTAATTTTATCAAATATAAATGTTTGCTTTTGAAACCAGTTTTCACGTAGATATGGCGTCATGACCGCCTTTAAAAGCAGCGTTGTTTATCTTATTTCCTAACAGGTTTGAATCAGAGATTTGCCTACTTATAGAGTAGAGCTATACTAATTACAAAATGTTACTTCACTAGGATATCAGCGGTGGGATTGTCTAAAATGATTGCTACAATGTGACAATCGCTATCACATCTAATAGGTTGAATTATTGGCGTTCTTGCTGCATCACTGCATTTTAACGAATAGCAGCCAATAATTGACTGACTGATTGATTAACAAAAGCACAGCTCAAATGGATCGGGCTGGTCATGCGGATAGCTTTTATGACGTATAACGTAGGTTTTATCAGCTAAGAAAGGACTTGGAAATTGAACCCCTGAGGGGGTAAAATGTGGGTAAAGCCGCGGGCAATAGCTAGTCGTCATATAAACTTCATAAATTTTTAACACAATATCTCTTCAAAGTTTTCTTGAAAATTGAGCCAAGGTTGATAACAAATCCATGATTATCATAAAGTTCAGTAATTACGTATTCAGTCGACCTTGGTATGATTCGCGAATGAAGTAGGTAGGTACACTCGATTTCACGTTTAGAGCTTATTCGAATAGGGCCTAAAATGGTATGAAGTTTTAAGGCATTTCATACATTATGTGTTCTGACTCTACTTTAGATAGTATGGAGTTACATTGCAATTTAATTTAAAAATAATAGTGTTGATTCGGATGATTTCTACTAAAGAGGGTCTGCCAACACTGCGCTTTTCGGTGCTAGGCCACTCCACCCTTTTACGATACCTTTAATATAGGTATTCGTAAAAGTATCGTTGCTTCAATCCCCCAACAATCTGCGTTTTCCATTACAATGTTTTAGGTTTTTCTATGTTAACTTAATTAAATTTTCGCAAATCACCGTTTTCTACACGTTTACTTAAGTAATTGTTTGTTTTTAAATAACACGCAAAAAGCTAACATTTCAGCTACCAGTCATCCACCCTATCAAAACAAGTAACAAAAAGCGGTTTGCTACCGCACGCGCTGGCTTCTCTAAGTGTACGCCCACACTACCGACCCGAAGATCAAGAAAAGCTGCTTTACCGACGAGATACCCTAAACTAGAATCTTCTTACCCCGGGTATGGGCATGAGGAAGACCACTTCCACGGTGACGTCTTTTTTTTTTTTTTTGCTTTAGTCAGCTACTTCTTTAAAGGACAAATAGACATAATAACGATGACAGCCGATATAGCAGATACTCTCGACGAGGTGGCAGCATTAAGGAAGCTTTGAGGTGTCTTCTCAAAAGTGCTTGAAGACCAAAGTCTTCGAGCAGTGGTTGTCGCAACTAACAACATACAACTCCGAGACATTTTCGCTATCTATGGATCTCAGAATGCACAGTCATTCAGCGGGCGATAGAGATAGCTATTTTTACCTTTCTTTCTTTCTCTGCGTGATCTGATCACATGAGGAAACCCATAGAAGAAGCAGAGTCACTGACATAGCTCAATCGCTTACGTGCTCGAAGAATAGTTAAACCGCAAGACCTCTCCACTCACAACAGATCTATGTCTAGTGGGTAGTGGACGTCTATAGATAGTCGACGACGACGATGAAGAAAAAATTTCCGAGACGCTGTCAAAAATTCAACAATTCACTACGCTTGGTGTCAGGGGATTACTCACACCCTGCACAGATTGTCATAATTCGAGTTACCCATGTGATACGACAAAATGTCTTAGAACAAACATGAAAGGGTTGTCTATGTGTACTTGGGCTAAAACAGGCGAGGCGCCTACACTGCTCGAAGCAATAGCTTTAATTATTTCTCATCGGTTATTTATGCGCGGGTGTTTTGGATGTAAACACCTAAACAACGCATAAACTATTAAGAGGCAATAGCCAATAGCCCGCAATGAACGCTCTTAATTGCTTTATTATCTCGATAGGATCGCCATTAATCCAGCATTAACTTTTGTTCGCTTTCCATTAGGCCCCTACGATCGCGCGATCGGTCGACTTTAATCAGGAACGCTTGACTTGACTTTTTTACAGGTGCCACTACGGGTACTTTGATTTTATTGAATTGCGCATAAAAGGTCCTAGTTTAAGTACACATCGTATTCATATTATAAATGCGAAAGTTTGTGAGGATGGATGGATTTTTGTTATTCTTTCAGCCCCAACGAATGAAAAAAAATTGGCCGCGAGAAACAAAAAAAACTTAATCTATGCGGAAGAAGTATCTAGTAGGTACAAAATAAAATAGGCAGGTCTCTCGCATAGACTTCCACATGCCTCAGTTTTGCGCTGCCTACTCCTCTTATGTCAGTTCACATAGTGGGGGGTCTGCCCGCACAGCGTTTCCAGGTTCGAGGTCGCCACTCCAGCACCTTGGGACCCTAACACCCTAATCCTTAGGACCCTAACCCTTGGGAGTTCTTCGAACTGATGTTTCATACGAGCACACAGAAGCATCAGTTCTTCGAACTGTTTCTTTGTACTTGTAAGAAATACTTCTAGTTGAGAAATCTAGATCGTTTTATTTGCTGACGTAATACCCATAATGCTGTACAAAATTGCAGTATAAGCAATTCGGAAGTATAGGTATAAAATAAAGTCAGTCTGCAAAATGCTTGTCAGACGAATGCATACCAAAATAACACTGATTCACAACCTCGGTCAATGTTACTGCAAAGTCAGTATTTTGCTCAAGGTTTGTATCCGTGTGCAATTTTTATTTGATTGACTGGAGCGCTTTGTCAATTCTGCGGTTTTACCACTCGACATAACTTTCTCTACGTTTGAATATTTAAAGTTTGCCGCGCGCATAACGCAAACACCAGTGGACCGATTGAGATGAAACTTTCGCCGTTTTCACAGATCAAATACGGTGTGGTGGTTTTTTTATAAGTGCGAGACTTATTTATTTAAGAGGAGCTTCTTAACGGATGTTTGGGATGGGGGTATGAATCCATGTTTCTCTAGGAATCAAGTCGATCCGTCAATGCTGTATAATTAAAGACAATTTGACAAACAAACACATTTTCAAGTTAGTCTAAAATTCAAAGTCGGCTTGACCGTTTTTTTTTTGCTTTGTACGCACTAATACAGCGGTGGTTTAAAAAAAATTGGTAAAACCCAAATGAACAGCTGAAAGATCGAAAGAATAAAAGTTGGTAATTTTTTACCACCATAGGAATCACAATCACAAATGGAATCATCACTTTAGATTACTTTTAATAGATGGGAGGGAGCGAAGTCGCATTTAAAAAACTAGATGATGTCAGCAGCTTAGTTCATTTGGATAAATGTTCGCAAACTCTTTCTTTTTCCTGGATAAAATGTCTAATCTATGTGTTAATTTTGGGTAGAAATTATGTATTCCAAAATTCAGCTAAATGGGTTCAATCGTGGCTTGAAGGAGTAATAAACGTACAAACATCGAAACATAGTAAGATAGTCTAAAAAAATGTGAGACGACAGCAGTTGAACAAGTGCCTCATTTCTTGGCGCAGACAGATCTCCATTAGAGGACAATGCCCGGGGCAATAAACTAGTGGCACGCATACCTACCGGACACAGGTACACAGCGTCTGGGCTACGAGTGAGCCTATAATGATGCAGTTTATAATCGACGCTCATTGCCTCGCCTGCAAAAAGGGCTGTTTTAAATCCAGCACATATGCTGGAATTGTTAGCACGCTTAGGCATTTTTACGCGACTGCCGAGGAGTGCAATGTTTTCAGGGTTCATGTGTCTATGTGCGTCTCTTTATTCCACCATACCTTCTGAATGTCTGAACAGATTTGGATGATTACAAGTTTCGTTAGAATCCTAACGTAATCCCAAGCGACACAGGCTATAAATCGCTTGATATCCTTTAAAGCAGCCGGGTTTTTTGTTATCTAAATATAGTATAAAAGGAAAAGGTGACTGACTCACTGACTGACTTGCCTTAAAAACCTTCGTTAAGTACAACTAACCTTAATGTTTGCCATCGTTCTTCTTTATGAGATGATGATCGCAGTCTAGCTCTATCAAGATAGACATAGGCGACAGCCCAATATCGGATCAAGTGCATCCATCAAACAAGCAAGGGTTACATACTAATCTGGGCCTATTCTTTTTTTTTTATTGGATGACATGATAGTTCTTGATTGCGATCTCCCCTGATGGTAAGTGACGACGCAGTCTAAGATGGTAGCGGGCTAACTTTGAAGGGATATGGCAGTATACTTATACCCCTAATCGGTTTCTACACGCCATTGTACAGGAAAGCTAAATCGCTTGGCGGCATGTCTTTGACGGTAGGGTGGTAACTAGCCAGTAGCCAGGGCCAGAGACTCCCACCAGACCAGACCAGTTGCCAACCTTCTCTAGGTCACTAGAAGAAGAAGACATCTTTGGCAAGCAATTATAAAAGCAAGCGACACACGCGCCGGGTCACGTTTGTTATTCGCATGCGCAATAATGCCGCGCGCACACTTCCGGCATCGAGCAGGGCGGCCCACGCGGCGTGCGCGGCTGTAGACAATGTGGCACTAAATTAGATAAATACGCCGATATATCGAGCCGAGCGGGCCATCGTGGACATAAACAGGCATATTTTATTAGCGTGCGCATAATTTATTATTCAACTAGAACTCTCGGCTTTGGAATTAACATTTTGCTGTTCCATTGAAATAAATTCCACTCTATAATAATATTGAATACGAAGTAATTAGCGCTAAAATAGCTTAATTTAGAAGTTAAAATTAGATAAACATAAGTACGAATTCTGTAGTACACCATGCGTCCTTGAAATAACTAAAATCAGAGCTTTAAATTAGTTTAATTTAGAGATGTGTACAATGGAGTAAGCACCATTGTAAAGTATACAGATGGGAAGCGGTAATAAAACCTACCGAAAACGCGTAGAAACGCGTAGTATTCGTGTCATCATTATGGACGATCTGAAGCGAAACGCTGGCAGCCGCTTGACTCTAGTGTCACAAAATGGCGATTTTGCTAGAGATTCTATGTCCAGCCGTGGACGTCTATCCGTTGGAATCCGTTGGACGGTTTACTTGCAGGGCTTACACACACCCTACTAGGTACGTTTACACTGATGGCAAGTACCTAGGCTTAGCCAATTTCACGAGCGTCACTTGATATACATCAGTTGATGTAGTAGTTAACGCTAACTCAACACAAAAAATGTAATCCTGCATTCTATGTACATCTTATCATTCTGATATGTTATCATTCGAAATTCCATTCCTAATGAAGGCTTTATATGATTATCAAAAAGGTAATAAATATTATTCCCCCAAAACCTTTCCACGATTCGGATTATAATTTAAAATGTCATCTGATACTAGCACCATGCTTAAGCTATGATTAATTAAGTAACTATAAATAAACCAAATAATTTACAGTATAGCCATACAACAGTTATGAAACATTTCATTTAGTCTGTCTTAACATTCCAAGATCGTGTGTTAAATTGTGTAAATGTTAAAAACACGCAGCGCTCTGATTTTCTCTAATATTCTGTAAAAGGCAATACAGGATAGTCCTTGCAGAATACTCATGTTTGCTAAGAATAAAGTACTTATATACATTTACTGAGATCTATGGTTGGCTCGTACTTGAGAGTTATAACGAGACAAATATGCCCTGACATATCTAAATCTGTCTCGTTTTAACTCTGTTTTGAATCAAAGCAGTGTGAGAGTGTGCTCTATCAGCCTAGCAATGAATTAGTGAAAAATCACGATGCCTCGACTCAGTGCACGGTGTTCTCGTGATGAGCCCAAAAAAAGTACCTACATTCGTTTACTCAGAAATTCACTACGGTTCACTGTATGATTGTCTCAGCTGTGGCTTCAAATCTTCCAAAGTCCGGTGCACTGTGCGCGCTACGAGTAAATTTTGTCTACACGTTTACTCGTGAATCTCTATGGAGATTCACATAGAGATTACGAGTAAACGTGCAGACAAAATTTACTCGTGGCGCACATGTTAGCCCTACTGGCAGTTGTTTGGTTTGGTAAAATGCGTTAGATTCGACGTCGCGTCGCGTCGGAAGTCTCGGAAGACGCAGGTTCATTAACATTGGGCGCGGCAAGGTCACCGGACCATATGTTACAAGTTACAACGCTACTTTTAGGGTTAGGAAACTTACTTCATTTTAGTTAGTTATTAGGTCACTTAATTGTTAGGTTTTTCTTTAAGAAACATCCTACCCAAACTTTTTTTTTTTTAAATTTTTGTTCATCTAGGTCAAAAAGGATTTTGCTTATTTAACTTTTTTAATTGACTTCAAAAAAGGAGGAGGTTATCAATTCGTCGCGATCGGCTTTTTTAAATACTGAAATAGAACTCACAAAAGTTCTCTCACTGTTTAAAGTTTGAGTAGGTACTATTTTAGAAAATTCTGGATTTTCAGAAAAAGGCGAAAAGAAAAGAATTGCATAACACATTTGTATAATTATTTATAGGCCAAAGTGGCATTATAAACAGGACATTTTAAAGGTAAACAAAATAATTTTAGTGGTAATAATAAAGTTAATATTCTTAATTTCGTGATTTTTACATTCCTCCACACCACAGTCTTGACCAATTAAATCGTTCATTTACTAAAATACAATCGTTGCGTTAAGTTCAACCTTGCCTGAACGCGGTTTGACGAGGCCTATTCGGCCGTGACATCCGTTATTAGTTATTACTCACGTTGTATGTAACGACTATTGCTACCTATCTCTCGTGCCAGTGTTTGCGGCTAATACAGCGCGATATATCTAACGTACGCTTCCATTTAATCTGTAGCATAGTATGCTAAATTGAACTATTGCGATATTTATTTATTTATTCGATGACAAGATAGCCCTTGACTGTGATCTCACCTGATGGTAAGTGACGATGCAGTCTAAGATAGTAGCGGACTAACTTGGAAGGGGTATAGCAGTGTAAATTCAACCCATACCCCTAATCGTTTTTCTACACGCCATCGTGCCGGAACGCTAAATCGCTTGGCGGCACGTCTTTGACGGCAGGGTGGTAACTAGCCACGGCGAAAGCCTCCCACAAGACCAGACCAGAGACGATTTAGAAATTATAAATTCCTAAATTGCCCCCGCCGGGAATCGAACCCGAGACCTCCCATTTTTTCCGTCTGAACGCTAATTTCATCAGGTTAGTTTCCGGACTGAGCTGTTTATGATCTGTCAAGATACTTCCACTTCCACCTATATTTATCAGATATATTTTTTATTATTACCTTGACTGACGTCTCACCGGATGGTAAGTGACGATGCAGTAAAAGAAATGTTGACAGCCCTAGTTCGTGGCCTATGTATTGTTTTCTTATTATTTTCGTATCACGAAATTTCCGTCCCGTCTAAAGTTTTCCAAATCATGGAGGGTATTTGTGGTTGCGGCGCGCGTCTTGTAATGTAACCGAATAGCCCTCTAATAAGTACAGGCTAAACCATTTTAATAGGGACCCTCATTACCGATTTGGGGTCTAAAGGATCGGATTCGATTTCAGTTGGTTAACTTCCAGTTATCAACTGTCCATTATTCGTAGTAACCAAGTTACATAGATACGAGCTTGAGATAACTATGATATTATGGTAAAAATTGAGGACATATTTTTATTAGCTTGAATTAAATTTGATGTGTACAATAGGTAGCAATTCCGTATATCGTATCTATAATAACCGAATTAAATTCAAACAAGATTTGAAAAGGGACATGTTCCATATAAAACTCTTAAGAGGAAATATTTAAATATCTATTAACTTAAACTGATAGTACAACTTTAAGTAGTCAGTATATCAGTTTCCACTAAAATATCAATGAGTATCTTAAAAGTCATAACATAAGTCACTAAAAAATTGTTTATGTGAGCCCTGTGGAACAGATTTAAAATTAAAAGTCTGTGGCTGTGTAAAAATTTAAAAGTTTTGGCAAAGCAACGTAATTAGGTGCAAAATCGTTATAACGGAGTAAGTACTTGAAACTTAGCGTATCGACGCGGTGGCACCCAAGGCTAAGAACGTCTGAGTATTGTCGCCATCTCTCTCAACAAGCCTGGATATTCCATTTAACGTTCTCTTGCGTATTTTATTATTCAGAGTTAAGTCAAGCTCTTTCAATAATGAATAATAAATTTCTTTTATTCAGGCAACAAGACAACAACCTACGAATCACATCACTCTAATATTATAAAGGCGAAAGTTTGTGTGTGTGTGTGTCTAAAAAGTAGCCTATGTATGTCACTCTCCAGGTAGTCAACTATACCCATGCAAAAAATCACATCGATCCGTAGCTCTGTTGCAGCGTTATTGAAGGACAAACCAACAAACACACTTTCGCATTTGTAGTATTAGTAAGGATAAGGATGAAGGATTACGATTGTATTTTTGCAATAAAACCATTTCTACAATATTTTTATTTGTGGTAGGTACTTTTGAATTGGACGCACATACCTATTAACGATTCAACCCACAGACCATTGTCAGCTTAAATAAATACATAACGTAAAGGAATAAAGTTAACTTTTCTATTGATAAGTTGTGTGGGTTGACTCTTTATTGCGTATGTGAGTCCAAATGAAGCAGTGATTTGTCGTGGTCACCCTATTGTGAGTCAGAAATGAGTAGGTAACTAATCAAAACTTTCCCAGAACCACAAACCGTTTCACTAAACTCAACTTATGTCGGTATCGAGTTTTCATAGAAAAGTTTTGAAGTTCGTGGATATTTTAACACTTTTATAAAGCAACAAACTACAAATTGCACCGCAAGGTCGGCAGGTAGGTACATCTAAGTCGCTTGTGTTGTTTGAGATTTCGTGGAAAGTCTGTTGAATGCCTGGTGGTCAAACTAACCTTTTTTCTACAATTTTTAAGTAGGTCCATACCAGATTTTGCTTCCCAGAAATTAGTGGTAAGGTAAGAACACCCAATTCAATACCTATATAGCCCAAAGCTTAAAAAGGTTTTTTTTTTATAAATAATAGACTAGCGCTTGGCTGCGATCACACCTGATGGTAAGTGAAGATGCGGCCTAAGATGGAATGCGCTTGCCTTGCGCTTGGAAGGTGCGGATTGAAAATAAAAAATCGCAGGTTCGATCCCCACCCATTGCGTTGCTCATATTGTCGTACCCACTCCTGACACAAGCTTTACGCTTATTTAGAGGGGAGAGGAGAATACTAGTCAAGTTCAGCTTGGTACTAAATTTTTTTAAGCATAAAAAATAGATCGATTCAGTTTTCAGTTCAGGCACAACTGAGCTAAGAATCAGCTCTTGTAAGTAGCGCTGTGTCAACCTGAATTGCACTTTATTGTGTGGTATTAAGAGTAGCTATTTATTTAAATCATCTTGCGTAGTAAATCTTCTATACATTTAGGTACTATTAGGTATTCCTTGGTATGGGTTTTTTTTTAATTTTCTAACAAAGTTCCGCTCCAAACGTAAGCTCAAAACTTATTTTGTGATACAGGGTGCTTATAATTATTGTTATGAATTATGACATCCTTTACAGTAGGTACGTAATTTTTTATTAATTTTCTGCTAACTCGTCGTATTAACGCGATGTAACTGTGTAGTCGGCCTTGAAGGCTTACTAAAATGACTTATCACTGCGTAGACTATTGCGTTTCGATGATTATTTATTGAACGAGCGAAGCGAAGTTCTCTGAGTCAACTAGGGCGCTTGCCTACTAGACAGAGAAGTGTGTTCGTCTAAATGTCTGTCAGAGCCCTATAACTTCTGAATTACTGAACGTAATTACTTCAAATTTAAATATAATATGTAAACTGATGGCCTTCAGCCGAACATTGTATAAAAAAATATAAAAAGCTTTATTTCAGGGGGGCTCTCATAGAAGCGTATTTGAAGTAAAATCTTGTTTGTTGCTCTACATAGACTTGCGATATATCTTTTTAAAGACGACTTTGAACAGAGTACAAAAATATATTTTTTTTAATTTTTCCCTAAAAATTGACCAAATGGGGGGGTTTCAAAGTGGAGATTTTAATTTGAGCCATATGTCAAGAATTACTGAATATTAGAACGTGAAACTTGGTTGAAAATTCAGTTATATCCTGTACTTGAACAACAAATACTAAAATTAGATAAATGTTATAAAGAAACGAAATTATTTAATTTTAATGCGCCATCTATTAGCATTATTGTGAAGCTAATAGCTTCACTATAATGCTTCACTATAGATGGCGCTGTGTCAATAAAACAGTTTTATGTCAACTATTATTTTTTTTATTGCGTCTAATGTTAAAAGTTAATTATTACAATATATAATTAAAACTTTTGGGAATTATGGGATATCGCGAGGTCTCAGTTCGGGGCGAACCACTAGTTATTCTTTGATCTGAAACACTAGAAACACCAGACGTAACACGCTGGGTGCTGTAACGAGTTATAACCGCGCCGGGTTCATTAGTTACTGTCTTCGGTTGAGAGTATACTCGTAGGAATCATTTAGTGACGTGGAAATGTATGGCATAGATTAATACGCTACAAAATGCCCTACTAAACGACACTGTCAGATAAAATAGGTACTTCCCCTAAGTGACGACGGTGCGGTCCAAGAATAACATATTGTGACAGATATGGCAAATTAGCTATTAATATTATACATGGATTCGATGACAAGTCTGCCACAGACACAGCCAGCTGCTCCTGTTTATCATACTTAGTACTATGTGTAATCGTGTTGGATTCATTTTACTTGACATTTCATAACGATGTGGGAAACTTTTAGACCGTCTTGCATACTTCTTGTTCTTTATCCACCGATAGACGTGCACTGTTTTTTTTAATTCGATGACAAGATAGTCGTTGATTGCGATCTCACCTGATGGTTAGTGACGATGCAGTTTAAGATGGTAGCGGGCTATCTTGGAAGGGGTATGGCAGTGTACATTCAACATACCCCCTGTTGAACAAAGGTCTCTTACATGGGCTCCCATAGGTCTCGCTCTTGCCCCCCCTGTATCCTGTGGCTATCGTCCGATGTCGTCGATCTGCCAATACTGCACTTTTCGGTGCGGGGTCGCCACTTCAGTACCTACCTTGGGACCAGTTTAGTTTATGCGTTGATATTGTATCAGCCAGTCAGGTCTTTGAATTTTATAAGAATGATTCATCATCATCATGCAAAAGATGGATTTGATGACAGGTCAGACACAATCAGAGCCAGCTGTTACAGTTCTTGCGATTCACGACGGCGCTTGGCTCATAGTTTGTGTGTGTGTCGTATTTGTATAAGTGTGAGCGAGAGTTTGCTCGCGCCTGACCGGTCCCACGTAGGCTCCTGACAGGCACGCACACTTACGCAATGTGCATGTACACGACGAAACCACAAGTAAAGCGCTCGTAACTTCGTGAGATAAACTATACCTGGCTATCGTACGTTTAAACGTGTTGAATTAATTTCAGTAGACATTTCACAGCGAGGTTCGAAACTTTTGGTTCGTCTGACATTCAATTAGTCTTTATTGTCCACAGATCCGCTTAGAATTTTAATTATGCTCTCTTGGAATTGAGTAATAAAGAAAAATAATACCTAATTACGTGCTTTGTTTATATATATGCACCATAATTAAGTAAAGACGTATTAAAAAG
The DNA here is from genome assembly GCA_038048805.1 of Hipparchia sbordonii. Lineage (NCBI taxonomy): Eukaryota > Metazoa > Arthropoda > Insecta > Lepidoptera > Nymphalidae > Hipparchia > Hipparchia sbordonii. The sequence goes on along the minus strand of CM076115.1, from coordinate 4,727,049 downwards.
AACTGAAATATATCCTTACCCCTGAGGCTCTTCATACAATAAAATCTTTGAATTTTTTTAAATTATTATTTGTAGTTACAGCGGCAACACATTCTGGTGAAAATTCGAGTATCTCTGTAACCAAGATACAATCCACTGACAGACGGACGGACGGATGGACAGACGGACGGACGGACGGACCGACGGATGGACGGACGGACGGACGGACAGACGGACAGTGAAGCCTTAGTTATAAGGTCCCGTTGGCACCCATGGGTACGAAACCCTTAGAAGTGACCAAACAACAGAAGAAGTTAGCTGTTCTTTTGTTTTAGATCTAAGTATCTCAAATTGACTTAACTATACCCAGGCTTTTAAGAAAATCAAACTATTTTACCATACTATGGAAAAATTGAGGCTGCAGGTTAACACAATTTTCATTTCGACATTGAATAGACTTACATAATACGAACAGCTGCGCAAGTACCGCATTTTACTTTCGATGTAACTAAGTGTAGAACATTAACTCGTAATTACTCGTAAGTAGTTAAGTATCTACTTAATAAGTCATAAAAAATCTTGGTTGAATTTTAACTTACACGATTAAAGGTTTTAAGTAACCTGACTATGAAAAATCAGATGTATATATGTAAATATTGATTATGTTCGTGCAAAATTTAATCTGTCACCCGGACCACAATAACGAACCGATTGACGTATCATTGGACAATCAAATAAATAAAACATTCATCAAAATCGGCTCAGTAGTTTAGGCTCTACGGTACATACGTACAAACATACATACACAAATACATTTACTTTGCCGTATTTGGGTATTAAGGGGGGAACATAATGGTTAACTCTTGAGTCTTGAGTTTTGACCTATTTAGATCTGCCTTCGAGGCTATCGCATCTCTGACATAATAATTCTAGGTACTTATTCTCTATGATGAACTAATACAAGAACAACTCGTGTTTTCAATACAAACCATCGTTTGTTCCAAGCACGCTCTGACGCTAATGGGTCGCTGTCGCAGTCATTTATCAAGCAATTACATACCTACCTTGTCACTAGCATTTATTGTATCGCCTATTATTAAACCTTGTACCTACCTAACTATTAAATAAAACTTTCTTTAAAGTATTCTACTGTTAATATAATAGTATATCCGATTTGGCAAAAATTCTAGCTTCGAACCCATCAGTTTAAGCGCCGATTTCACCAACGTAGGATTAAATTGGGCGTTCTGACAGTTTTTGTATTGAAAATCCGCCAAAATATCATAACGCTCGGAAAAGACTTATTTCACGTTGGTGAAACGGGCCCTAAATGGTATTTGCTGTGGATTTTCTAGTTAGTATACAAGAATCATAATTGTTTCATTACAATGAAAGTTAGGATTACCATACGTCAAGAAATTTTGGGACTTGACCCATTTTAAGGTTCATTTGGTAGTAGTTAATTGATATTGAAAATAATAACTCAAGTTATACTTCTTACTAGCTTCCTTGTAAAATCCAACGTTCCCGAGGGAATTAAAAAACCTTAATCCACGCGGACGAAGTTGCGAGCGTCGTCTAGTATTTGATAAAATTTTGATATAATTCGAAATTAAGTCATTGCATATGTAGTAGGTAGATACATTCCTACTTAATACCTAAATGTACAAATGTCAATAACAAAACAATATAATAGTTAGTAACAATACATTCAAATTATAACTCATTAATGTAAAAACAATATTACAATGAGCGTTATATAAAAGTTTCATAAGGTTGGCGATTGTCTGCCTATGTATATGTACCTAACATACATGTGTTGTGTTTATAAATACATTCTTATCGCTAAATGGAGCCTTGCGCGATACAATAGAGCGTTAACTGCACGCTTCTTTTAGAATATGGGTGAGGTTGTTTTATCAACTGAGTAAATACTTTTAGCAAAGTATTTAGCTGGATGATTTGCATGTTTTAAAAATTTTATCTTTACGAAGTAATGTTACAAAAAAAGACGTTACTGTAACCAGAAGGTTTTACAAGCTATCTTCAAGTCCTTTCCTACAAAGAGTGCCTGTTAGAGGTTCAAGTTTGTTGCAACAATAAAGCTGCCTATGCATGCCCTTACTTTATGTTAATTTTTTTTGTTTTTGAGTGTGTATATTTTACAAGTTTTTCGTCTTCTTCTTTTTAGGCAGTGATGGTAGCCTAGTAGTTAGGAATTGGGCCTCCTTTTCGGGAGTTTGAGATTCAAATCCCAGGCATGCACCTCTAAGGCAAGCGGTGTTCCTTACCTGTCTTTATATTTTATTTTAAATACCTACTTTACAAAATGTATTTCTTCGCATCCTATGTGTAGGCTTATTGTAATAAATAAGTAAGTACTGTTTTTTCTTCGTTCATCACTATCATATTTTTGCAATCTCTACTTCTATGCCTACTCTAGAATACTCTAAGATAGACTTAAATCTAATGCCGCAGTCGCCTTCAAGTGTGTATTTTCTAGGATTTTTAGTGTGATAGATTTGTTCCAGACTATGAGTTGGTTTTCTTTCGAAAACCAGACAATGCAGTTATTACGACTTCGCCTGCGCTTATATGTACCTATTTAAAAAAAGTAATATTGAGGCGATGAAAATGAACGAACAAAGAAACGACGTGACTGATGGAATTACAATTTCCAAGAATCATTAGCCTTGCAGTTAACTGGTTTCAGACCTTTATTACCTAGCTCGTAGAGCTGTTATTAGGTTTATCCGTGTGAACTTGCGACTACAAGTTGTTAATTAAGTATCTACTCATAAACCAATGGCAATTAGTTCAGAGCGTTTCAAAAGCACTCTGTTCTTATGTACCTATGTCCCTCGTCACTGTTTTGTTTAGCATTTCATTCTGCATCGAGTAAATGAGGACGTAGTTATGCATAATTTAACAAAGGTCATGATAATTTCATTGGACCGTATTGTATTATGATTCATTGAGATAGCACGGTTTCATGAGTACGGAAATGATTGTTATTTCTAACGCATTATCGTCGTCAGAACGATGGCCTCCGATCGGAGAGCGTGAAACAAGTTGAAAGCCATTTACCGAGGGCGAGCAATGAGAGAGAATTTTACGTCTTCCTGAAAATTAATGAGAAATGCCGCTTACGACGTTTGCGCTCGCACCTCGTTCCCACAATACGGCGTCGGCGGCGCGCCCGCGAACTGCCTGCCCGCCGTCTAATGACTACAATACGAAATCGTAAAAACATGTTTGTCTTCCTCACGCAGGACCAACGATCTTCTTCCATCTCGCTCTCACCACACCCGAAGCGGCAACGTAGCGTTTTAGACGGATAAATTACATCCTATTAACTTCATTCCGGTGCTCGATTTACGCTTTAATGTCGCCAACGGTAAGGATTAATATTGCACAAGGACATTTGTTTCATGTCCAATGTTTACTTAAGACTTTATTGCTTGAATTATAAAGTCCACGTTGGATCGTTGTTGGTGTACGTTACGGCTTTCCGGTTTCGTCGGCGATTATTAATTTGCTGTCAAATAAAGGGGCCGCTCACTTGGGCGTGCGTGTCGGAGCAAATTTCTGCCATACTTCGGAATCGGTAGTGATTATTTTTTTTGCCTTGACTGGATTCGCAGACGGACATTTTAGTACACATTATTCTAGTTTCATAACGTTTGGAATGCCTTTTAATTAAGCTTTATTGTACCGCTTATATAAATTTGTCGAAATATTTACGAGCCTAATATTAATAAAATTATTTACAGCGACCGTGATAAAGGTTTTTTATTGCTTATAAATTGTATAATATAACAGATTTGTGTGTATTTTACACCAAGTGATTGTATTGAAAATGTTATCATTATTATTTATTGGCGTAACCGGTTTTGTTTGTGATGTAAACATAGATTTTTTTAAACATTTTTTTTTTTTACATCAAACTGATGTTTAATGAAGATTGATGTAACAAGTCTGTAACTTGAATCGTTAAAGCTGTGGTATGAAATTTGTTAAGAATAAGACAAATAAAGTCAGGACGTGTCCCATTTAATCGAAACGTTTGGCCCTTCTATTAAACAGAATCGTTATAATTGCAACCGAGTACAAACCTCTCATCGATGAAAATATTGCGAGTATGTATGGATTTTGTTACATAAATATTTAAATTGACACCCGCAACAAAAGATGAATGTAGAACAATGGATAGCCGGTCGATCCCATGTTATGTAGGTATTTGCTAGGGGTGTCAGAAGTTATGTTTACCTCAGATTTGTCCTAGTTTAGAACGGAAAGTCACCTGGGAGCATCCGAGCAGAGATTTAACACCGTCTTTAATAAGGTTTTTTGTAGCATGGGGCAAATAAAATTTGTCTGAAAAACGTTACGATGATCGCTGTGACACGGGTAAGCATAAAATATTTTGTATAATAACAGAAAGTGAGATGCTTACATCTTACTTCCTTAACGTCTATTACTACTTAAGATGGCATCTTACGTCCTGCATCGGATTCTGCGTAGAGTCAGTCAGATATAGATCTTATTTTCAAGCATGTTATATTTTGTTAGCAAAGCAATTTTTCATGAAAAAATTTTTAAATGGGCCTGAATTTTATGTGATTTTGATAGACTCCATCAAAACTTCAAAAGTGAATTTTGTGAGTAATTATAACATTACTTTATTATGAATTGACATATTAGAATTGAAGCTAATCAATCAGTTGACCCGATGTATCTACAATTGAATTGATGGTGGCTTTTGCAGCTCTATGTTTTGCCCCATAATTCGAAAATCCACACAATGTACATAGACATGCACAATTAAGACTGCATAGCGATGACTGATGCAATTTTTCTGCAATCGACCAGCTGTATCTATATGCAATTTAATTGACGGTACTCGTAGATTATTTCTGGCAGCCCTATGTTTCCCCCATAAGTCGAAAATCCAAATATGTACATTGTACATGCATAATAAGAGTGTAATATAGCAATGTATGATGCAGTTTTTCTGCAATCGACCAGCTGTATCTGATTTAATTGATGGTAGATTATTGGCAGCCCTATGTTTTTCCCTATAAGTCGAAAACCCAAACATGTGCAATGTACATGCACAATAAGAATGTAATATATCAATGAATGATGCAGTTTTTCTGCAATCGACCAGCTGTATCAGCGATTTAATTGATGGTAGATTATTGGCAGCCCTATGTTTTTCCCCATAAGTCGAAAATCCAAATATTTACATGCATATTAAGAGTGTAATATATCAATGAATGATGCAGTTTTTCCGCAATCGACCAGCTGTATCTGCGATTTAATTGATGGACGATTATTGGCAGCCCTGTGTTTTTCCCCATAAGTCGAAAATACAAATATGTACGTGAGCCGACGTCGACATGTATGCATGTGTGTTCGCTGATCCAATTTAACCTCATTCTTATTCAACACTCGGGTTCGAGGCCCCGGAACATTTCGAATGCATTAGGATTTTTATAAAGGTTCGCTATCCACTAAATAGGACGGGGAAGTTGTTTTTTCCCCTTGAAAGATTCGACTGCGCTTTTTTTTATTGATGTTACTTTTATGAGATACTAACTTAAATGGTTATTCTATTTTGTTTGTAATCTTTGTATGGCATTATTTGCTATAGCGTTTGCAGTATAGCGTCAGCATAGTTGTATTTTCTCTGTGTTTGCTAAATATTTCCATTTTTCACATCCTATCTAATACTTCGGTAGGTAGGTGGTATTTTATCAAGAGATATATATTACCCACTTACTAGATTTTGCACGCGAATTCGTCCACTTGGAGTAAAGTTTTTAAAAATCCCGCGGGAACCGTTTGTTTTTTTAAAGAAAGTGCAGTGTTGACAGACGACATGAAAAGTCACTGGATACATACCTTCCTACGGTGCGTTTAAATCGACACATGTGGAAGTCCATACAAGAGACCTATGTCTATCAGTTGATACAATGGATGAACTCAATTCATCTATTGTGAAGTATTGCAATCTGTTTAACTAATACTTTACAGTTCCATACTTTGCTACATATTAATTTGGAAAATTTTCGACCTTCAATCTTTTGATTTTGTTTTTACCATTTGTACATTCATTCATTCATTGTACTTTGCGCAGGTTACCGTGGCTAAAAAAAAATAAACTAAAGTTTAAAAAAAATAAAAATACTTAAACATTACTTTTCTTTTTGTCGCATAAGTCTAGAAAGTTTTATTTCGTTAATTTTTCTCTTTTTAAAATTTCTTTATTCAGTTCAGAGATTTTACTATTTGCTGAGTAGTGACGAGTAGGTAGGTAGTATTCCAATTTCAAGCATCGCATGAATTGGGAATTCCCCGCAACACTGGTTCGGATATCGCAATTAATGCCTCATGTGTTTACCCTTAAGCTTTTTGTGCGGATTCGTTTAAAAATACACAGCCTAGGGATGAAACTATAACAGCCCGGTATCGATACTTTTACTCGATACCTTCCGTATCTGTGTAAAAACTAAACTGTCGATAACTAAGTACTCAGAAACGGTAAAAAAGTATCGATTGATACTTAGTGGATTAGATATATTTACGACGATTTTGCGTATACTCGATACCTAAGTATTTTTATTGATCTCTAGTACAGTATCAGCGATAGAGTATCGAAACTTATTAAGTACTTTTTTACACTCGCGTTTATTTATAAAGCATCAGGAAATTCGATTTACTGTACTAACAGGATCACTGTATGTTGGATATGTAAATTATAGATCTTTCAAATGAGCAGAACTGAACTCACGCACGAACGTTTATCGATACGAGTACTTTTCGCTGATACTTCACACAGTAAAAAGTATTATTAATATCAAAAGAATTTGGTATCGAAAGAAAAGTATCGACAATGGAGGACCTACGCAATCGTATTTACTCGCATCGTTTTATCCCTTACACACACTCACAAAACTCTCACCGGAATATTTGCGGCGAATTTCCGTATATTGTGTTGTTAGTGCTTTGTTTACGATAGCTCTATTCGTAATTAAAAAAATAAATAAGAGAGGTATTTTTTTATTCGAATAAAGCCGATCATTTTGAATCATCCTCGTACCTTTTTAACCGACTTCAAAAAAAAGAGGAGGTTCTCAATTCGACGCGTATGTTTTTTTTTTTTTTTTTTATTTTTATTTTTTTTATTTTTATTTTTATTTTTATTTTTATTTTTTGGCGATGTTACTTCATAACTCCGTCAAATCTGAACCGAATTCAATAATTTTTTTTTTATTTGAAAGGACGTATCGTCAGGTTGGTCCCATTTAAATTTGGTGAAGATCTGATGAATATCTTCGGAGATGGAGGACGGAACTCCTCAAAAAATAAGAGCAAATCGCTCGTGATCAGAGTGTGTGTCGGATTTTATAACCATGCATTCTTCATAGCATACATACATAATGCTTTTCTATTCGGCATTTCAATATAATTTTTTTAACCGAATTTTTGACGATGTTACTCTATAACTCCGTCAAATCTGAACGGAATTCAATAATTTTTTTTTTATTTGAAAGGTCGTATCGTCAGGTTGGTCCCATTTAAATTTGGTGAAGATCTGATGAATATCTTCGGAGATGGAGGACGGAACTCCTCAAAAAATAAGAGCAAATCGCTCGTGATCAGAGTGTGTGTCGGATTTCATAACCATGCATTCTTCATAGCATACATACATAATGCTTTTCTATTCGGCATTTCAATATAATTTTTTTAACCGAATTTTTGACGATGTTACTCTATAACTCTGTCAAATCTGAACCGATTTCAATAATTTGTTTTTATTTGAAAGGACGTATCGTCAGGTTGGTCCCATTTAAATTTGGTGAAGATGTGATGAATATCTTCGGAGATGGAGGACGGAACTCCTCAATGAATAAGAGCAAATCGCTCGTGATCAGAGTGTGTGTCGAATTTTAAACATGCATTCTTCATAGCATACATACATAATGCTTTTCTATTCGGCATTTCAATATAATTTTTTTAAACGAATTTTTGACGATTTTTTTCGTTATAAGCTTCGACTTGCCTTAGGTATAGACTTTTACGATTTGACAATGATGAATCAAGTATTTATAGTAATATTTTTCACCGCTACATATTACGACCAGATGAACTAGAAGTTTGCTGTACGCTTCGAAATCGTGAGTAACGTGCAATGGAGCGAAGATGGAGATGCGGAACTAAGAGATGAAGATAGGTAGTACACCAGCCAGATACATTAGAATGAGAATAAGAAACAAGCCTGCAGTTTTGCATATTAGTGCAATTTGTGCCATTTCGTGATGAGCATGAACTTTTACTGGAAAACGAGACTGCTGAAGAATGTTTTGACAGAACAATTTGCTCACGCAGAACAAGTTATTCAACAAGCTCTTGCTCCTTTAATATGTGCTGGTGAACAGATCGTAAACGACGACGATAATTACTGCGAAGACATAAGTGATAGAGCCGTAATGTCAGGAGGTGCTGGGAGTGGAAAATCTTTTTTTTTTAAATTAGTGGTTGAACACATAAAAAAGATGCTATGCACCTACAGTTGATATTTTGTTAAAACCTAATTTTGTAGAGGTTGGTTTGGTTAACGGGGGTAGCCGCTCGATAAATATTTGGCAAGTTCATAACTTTTCTTATGACCAACTAGCTGATGCCCGCGACTTTTAATATATCTATGGCAATTCTCAATCAACGGCTTGTAAATGCGCCAGAGCACCGTTAAAAATGTCATCATGGAAAGCTGTATTTGTAAATATCTTTAAGCCGTCGGAACGGTATAGACTTTTACGATTTGACAATGATGAAACAAGTATTTATAGTAATATTTCCGACGGCGGCGGTGACAGCGGCGGAGTTTGAAATAGTAGTTTGAATAGTTGGCTGTGGTGGTAAAGAAGTTACAGGGGTGGTGGTGGAGGGTGGTGGCTCCGAGTGCGGCGGCGGTGGCGAAGAAAATCTATATTCTACTGTAGGTAGTGCCTACTTTGCACTCATGAATTTCTAATCAGCATTTTCTAGGACTGGCGATGGAGCAGGCAAGTGATCACAGAAATCGAACCCGACGGCTGCGATGCGATAGAGAAGGTAGTGGCACTGGAGCTGGCAGCTAAGGTGGTAATGGCAGTGAAAGCGGTGGCGATGGGTAGTCGCGGCGGCGGTGGTAACGGTGATAGTGGTGGGGTGGTGGAATTTGTTCAGCATTTTCTAGGATCTGGCAATTGAGCAGGAGATAAATGGTGGGGTTACGGCGGCGATGACAGTGGCGGAGTTTAAAATGTTGGCTGTGGTGGTAAAGTTAAAAATTATATCGGCGTTTAAAAAGTACTATAACAGTACTGGACTATGAGGTATTCAGGTTACGCAGCCTTATCATTTCTGTTAAAGATCTTTCATCATGTGGTCTATTCAACAACTTATTGCTATCTAAATCACACAAAGCAATACCTTGTAGGGTTTTAACCCGACTGAGAGCTACGTATATCTGCCCTTTAGCAAAATTTTTTTTGCCTAGGTCTATCACCGCTCTATCGAGAGTTGTGCCCTGCAGTTTGTGAACGGTGACAGCCCAGCTTAAAATTAAAGGCAGCATTGTGCGCTCAACATCGCCGTATCCTCTTGTTGCTTGAAATGTTGTGCTACTTGGTGCTATGGCTATACAACCGTCAGCGTCTTTAATTTTAGGACCAATTGTTTCATCATCAAATTTAATAAGTACGGCTTGAGGTAACTCTCCTTCCTCCAATTGGTCCCTACGAAGCGCCGGCCATTTAATACTTTTAACTATGCCCATAGCACCATTTACCAGTCCTTCAGATATAGATATATTGCGCCTCAACATTACACGTGAGTTGACTGCTAACTTAATTGAAGGTAAGAAACCACCACAGCTATTAACATCTTTTGGGATAACATTTTCTGGTGGTTTTTTACCATAGGTTGCTATCTCGCGAGACTCATCGATGGCATTTATGATATAAATTCGGTGTGTTTTTGCATTTTCAGCAGTCATTTTTTCGTTATAAGCTTCGACTTGCCTTAGGGTAGGAAAAATGCGCACAGCAGCACCATCAGCGAATTCATTTTCTAAAAGAACGTGTCGCCGTTCACAAAGTAATTGCAGTTGAGTAGTTGTAAGTTCACCTACACGCAAGCTATTTAAAAGATCGATGAATTCTGAGTCATTGCGTTGTCGCATATTTATGGTAAGTTCACAAAAAGAGAACTGCCACCACAAGTTTACTTCTGCTGAAAACCATGGTGGCTGTAAATAGCACCAATGTCCTTTAACCGGAGGAAGCTGAAGAATGTCACCGAAAAGTAAAATGTTCACTCCACCAAATAATTTATCATTATTTTTATATTCTTGGAGCCGAAGGTGCATGATTCTTAAATTTTCATAGGATACCATTGATATTTCATCCACAATAAGCCAATTAATATAATGCCATTTACGCCTCTCATTTTCTAGTTTTAGACCTGTAATTTTTTTATATGTCATTGTTTTTCCTTTTTCTATTGGAAGTGAAAATATAGAGTGCAATGTCTTGCCAAAGATTTGTCGAGCGGCTACCCCCGTTAACGAACCAACCTCCACAAAATTAGGTTTCAATAATATATCCACTGTAGGTGCATAGCATCGCTTTATGTGTTCAACCACTAATTTTAAAATAAAAGATTTTCCACTCCCAGCACCTCCTGTTATAAAAAGTAGCAATTGCTCGTCTATCCCATGCAGGTCATTTTCAATAGCTGCAGAAATTTTTTGGTATAAATGTTTTTGTTGGATATTGAGTCCACGAATGTGCCCGAGAAAGATTTCATCTGGCATTACGGCTCTATCATTTATGTCTTCGCAGTAATTATCGTCGTCGTTTACGATCTGTTCACCAGCACATATTAAAGGAGCATTGTGGTCCAAATTTGCATCACGTGCTGCATTCAATGCAACTGCCTGAGCAAGAGCTTGTTGAATAACTTGTTCTGCGTGAGCAAATTGTTCTGCACTCACGTTGCCTTGCAGTGGTCTGAGCTCACTTTGCCGTCTTATAAAACATTCTTCAGCAGTCTCGTTTTCCAGTAAAAGTTCAAGCTCATCACGAAATGGCACATGGCATACTAATAAATTGTAATAATATGCTTCCTTATCGCTATTTAAGGTATAGTATCGAGTACGCAAAACTGCAGGCTTGTTTCTTATTCTCATCCTTGAATTATCTCTCATTCTAATGTATCTGGCTGGTGTAGTATCTTCATCTCTTAGTTCCGCATCTCCATCTTCTTCACTCCATTGCACGTTACTCACGGTTTCGAAGCGTACAGCAAACTCAGCGAGGCTTAAATCTTCTAGTTCATCTGGTCGTAATATGTAGCGGTCAAAAATATTATTATAAATACTTGTTTCATCATTGTCAAATCGTAAAAGTCTATACCGTTCCGATGGTTTACAGCTATTTACAAATACAGCTTTCCGTGATGACATTTTTAAGGGTAAGTGGCATAGCCTATATGCACACTCTGGCGCACTTACAAGCCGTTGATTGAGAATTGCCATAGATATATTAAAGAGCTGGTTCCATATACTACCACCTTGCCTTTTTGCCTTCGCAATAGCTTCTCGTACGACATCACCTGTATCATGCGGTTCACATTTGCTTGCATATTTAGCCACATAGTATGCAACAGCTGTTACGTTGCCGCATGGTTGCACGTCAATATTTCCCTTCCAAAGGCTTAAGAGAATAGGGTTATAGTTGTTAACCATATTCTCCTCAGATGTCCTTTTTAATACGCAAAATCTGCCATTGTTTGCAATGGTTTCATCTGGTCCCAAGCAAACAGTATTATTGGTTGTCATTCTTGGGAAACCAAAACGACAACCATTGTTGGTACTTGGGTTATCCGAGCGTAAAGTATTTTTATAGCAAGAGGTAGTATGCTTGTGTATTTGGACATCTTTGATTAGTCTTAAGAGCTCAGGATCAGCAGGATCTAATGAGCACGACACAACTTTATCAATGATTTTAACACCCTCTTCAGTGGAAAAATCTGGCATGTTTTGACACCAAACTAACATGTGCAAATGTGGACTTCCTCGATTTTGAAATTCAATCCTGTACCAGAAATCTTCAATAGGGCCACCCAAACAATCTTCATCATGCTTAAGGAATCGCATTAAGGCATTTACACGTAATGTGAAATGCCTAGAAACAACCACCGGATATTTCTGTACCAAACTTAAACGCTCCGAAAATGATAAGCTCTCGGCTTCATTGATGTCGCGACCATCTGCTATTAACAGAGCCTTGATCATGTCTGCCCAGTTTAAGTCATTACACGAGAAGGTCATGAACCATGTTGGAGGTCCTAATGACCTCACCATTGCTATGAGTTCTGAACAACATTTTTGCCAGTATGAAGCTGATCCTCTTATATTCCGTATAGTAAGGTGAATGTTGTCTATGAGCCCCTGCGGCGTATTCTCTCCTTGGCCTTGGCGCATCCTGCAGGACACGGAGACACTTGATTTTGCTCTAAAATATTCGACGATAGATAATGCATAAAATAAATAATCATTACGATTGAATCTTCCGCTGCTCATTATCCGACTTTGGAAATAGTCTAAAGGAGTTATTGGTATCTCTCTGTCTTCTCCAAATCCATTTTTTCCGTCGGGAAAAAGAAAATACCAGGCTAACTCTTCCATCCGCCGCTCTCGCTCAATATTTAAAGGTGGAGCCGTCTTTCTGGTGATTTCAGCTAATTTTATGTTACCATCTGTATCATGTGCTGCGGTATTAAGAGTCACGACACTTTCTAAATTTGGAACAGTTTCATCAATACCACGAAGCATAGATGTATTAAATATAGTGCAAAGGTAGGGTGAGTCAATTTCTCGCTCCTGGGCAGACACGATTGTTTGCAAATGATCCTGCTCTTGATTCATTCGCAGAATAGACAACGATGTCAGTGAGAAAACGTTTTCCATAAAACTTACGTTGTCTGTTCCTTTTTTTGGTGTCAAATACAAATTGCGCCGCAATACAGCATGTAGGTCGTTCAAGTTGTTAAAACGCATGCAACATGCTGCACCTCGTCTTGGAGCTTTAGCACCTTTGGGGCCACGTGCATGAGAATCAAATAGCCAGTACTTTTGTTCTGCAGGTTTTGAGTATACTGCAACGGATACAGCGTTGGCAGTTAAAATTCCATGTGAGTGTTCCCTAAAAAAGAAATCTAAGGAATTTAATAGGTTAGGGAAACCATCAGCAGTATTATCGTTGTCAATATGCCCATTAAAATTAGTGTCTCCGTGCACCGTTATAGTGACCCTCTCGCTATTGTATGTGATATAGGGGATGAGATCTGTCACAGCGAGATATTCTGGGTTCACTTCGCCAGCTGCAGGATTATCTCGAGCTGCGATACAGTCCCTATAATATTGGTCGCCGCGTGCTACGATGTAGTCGATGTCACTCTTGGCCCATAAATTTGGATCTAGTATACAAAAGGCTACGCATGCAACAGCCGCTATTCCCGTGCACTGTTTGCCACGAGATTCACATTCGAACCTTAAATCTCCTTGGTGGAATGAGCCATGAAGTATAAATATATTCTCATTTAATGCGATAAATTGATTTTCTGGTACAGATTTTTCTAATACATGGCCAACGACATCAACTACGGATTCTGGGTCAACGGTCTGGACTACTTCATTAATATCTATTAAATTCTCAAAATGCGGTCGAACGTCTCTATAGAGAGTGTTGTTCCGCATTAACCAAGTTAAGGCTTGCTTTAATTTATGTAGATCCACAATAAATTCCTTGGACCGTTGTAGGTTCTCAAGGCTTTCTACGACCAGAATTAGACCAGCTTGGTTGGGCGAAAGTGGCAATTGTTCAGCTAATTCAACAACATCTTTTGCAAACAAAATCACTTGTCCTCTTAGCCATTCTTGACTAAAGCGGTTTTGAAGTTTTATTATTTTTAGAAAGGGTATAACTCGGCTTAGAAACCTTTCTTCAATTATAGTCAAATTGGCCAATTCTGGAGGAATCTCAGCGGGAGTCATCTTATTCCAATATGCAGTCGAGGGAACCTTGTGTTTTCTAATATTATTATAACAGCGAGAACACGTTTTAATTTCGTGTAAAGAAATCAACTCTTCAGGTAAAATTGCACTGTAAATATCTGTATGTAAGTTAAATCGCTGCTGGGGGTATAATAGTTTTTTGCATACAGTACAAGGAACATTTGCATAAACATTTATGCCTTTTTCAAAATCTTGAACACAAGATACGATCCTTCGAATATGACTCGCTTGTCGCATAGCATTTAAACGAGTTACTCTATCATCAGATGATTCGTTTGACAAACGCTCGCGTATCACGCCTAAACGATGAGCCCGCTGCTCCTCGGTCTCGTTTGATAATCGACCGTGTATCAAAGCGAGGCGATGAGTCCGCTGCTCTTCGGTCTCGTTTGATAATCGGTCGTGTATCAAAGCGAGGCGATGAGTCCGCTGTTCCTCGGTCTCGTTTGATAAACGGTCGTGTATCAAGCCGAGGCGATGAGCCCGCTGCTCCTCGGTCTCGTTTGATAAACGGTCGTGTATCAAGCCGAGGCGATGAGCCCGCTGCTCCTCGGTCTCATTTGATAAACGGTCGTGTATCAAGCCGAGGCGATGAGTCCGCTGCTCCTCGGTCTCGTTTGATAGACGCTTGCGCATCAAGCCGAGGCGATGAGCCCGCTGCTCCTCGGTCTCGTTTGATAATCGATCGTGTATCAAAGCGAGGCGATGAGTCCGCTGTTCCTCGGTCTCGTTTGATAAACGGTCGTGTATCAAGCCGAGGCGATGAGTCCGCTGCTCCTCGGTCTCGTTTGATAAACGGTCGTGTATCAAGCCGAGGCGATGAGCCCGCTGCTCCTCGGTCTCGTTTGACAAACGCTCGTGTATCAAGCCAAGGCGATGAGCACGCTGCTCCTCGGTCTCGTTTGATAGACGCTTGCGCATCAAACCGAGGCGTTGAGCCCGCTGCTCCTCGGTCTCGTTTGACAAACGCTCGTGTATCAAGCCAAGGCGATGAGCACGCTGCTCCTCGGTCTCGTTTGATAGACGCTTGCGCATCAAACCGAGGCGTTGAGCCCGCTGCTCCTCGGTCTCGTTTGATAAACGCTCGTGTATCAAGCCGAGGCGATGAGCACGCTGCTCCTCGGTCTCGTTTGATAGACGCTTGCGCATCAAACCGAGGCGTTGAGCCCGCTGCTCCTCGGTCTCGTTTGACAAACGCTCGTGTATCAAGCCAAGGCGATGAGCACGCTGCTCCTCGGTCTCGTTTGATAGACGCTTGCGCATCAAACCGAGGCGTTGAGCCCGCTGCTCCTCGGTCTCGTTTGACAAACGCTGGTGTATCAAGCCAAGGCGATGAGCACGCTGCTCCTCGGTCTCGTTTGATAGACGCTTGCGCATCAAGCCGAGACGATGAGCTCGCTGCTCCTCGGTTTCATTAGATAAACGTTCATTTATTAAATTCAAACGGTGTGTACGTTTCTCTGAGTTTTCGCAGCGCAGAACTTTTTCCATATAAACTCTCTTTTGTGAAAGTCTTTGTTCGCAATGTTCATTGCTCTCTTTCGAAACGAATTCTGAGTTATGAACCCTTACTTTTTTCAAACGTTCTTCCCTTTCTTCATTCGTTTCAGCCGCTCGTTTAGCCCTCATGAGAGCAGCGCGTTTAGAAGGTCTACCCATATTGTGTAAATAAAAATGATATTTACTATATATATATATGTATATAAGTATATTTAAAAAAACTTCTGGAAACAACAAATACTATAATATGCACAAATTAAACAAACTAAATACTTAAACCTACATAAACAAAAAAATAAACTTCTGGAAACAACAAAGACTATAATATGTACAAATTAAACCAACTAAATACCTAAACCTACTTAAACCCTTTATTTATAATGATATTAGTTTTTTATTAACAAAAATATTCTAATCTAATCTTTACTTAATATAACTATTTAGACCTAATCTAACTTAATCGACTTAATTCACAATAATAATAATTAATAATACACAATAATCAATAATAATCTACTAAGTACAGCGTGACAATTTAAATTAAACAGAAATCAAAACCAAACAAAACGTTAAAAGGCACTAAACAACATTCAGTTTTCCTTGTAACGAGCGTCCGTTCAGTTCAAAGAATAAATTCTTATAGGGGACGCGCGCCCAAGTGCTCGCCTTATATAGACGTACGATCGGCCACGCATGCGCCTTGCTCTAGTTTAGTACGAGTAGTTTAATATACTGCGGATTTTTAGGGATTTTTAAACAAAATAAAATGCTGATGCTATGCTAAATATCCGATTGTTTTGAGGCGAAGACAGTTTTTATTTATGAAAAATGAATTTAATTCTATTGTTAGTAAAAAAGATGTTACATATTATTAAAATTTAAGATAACTACAAGAGAAAACATATTTTTGTTTTCATTGCACATGGGGCTGAAATGATGACGTGACTTTGTCCACATGGATTAAGATTTTCTGATTCCCGCGGGAATTGTTTGATTTTCCGGGATAAAAGTAGCCCATGACTTAAACCTAATCAAAGATATAATCTATCTCCATTATAAACAGCCAAATCCGTCCAGTAGTTTTTGCGTGAAAGAGTAAAAAACACGCCCACACACATATACAAACTTTCGCCTTTATAATATTGTTGTGACCAGCTTTTCCCCGAGGCTTCACTCACGTTAAATTCGATTTTGAAACTCCTATTTCTACATCTCAGGGGTTGAATTTTCAAAAACTATATTTATGTGGGTGAATACGTCTTTATGCCAAACAGCCCAACCCGTCCAGTGATTTAAGCTGTACGTTGATACATCAGTCAGTCGATCAGTCAGTCAGTCTATCAGTCACATTTTCTTTTCATATATTTAAAAGACAACATGATGCCCGCAACTTCCTCCGCGTGGTTTAAAGTTTTTAATTCCCGCGAGAACTCTGTCATTTTCCGTCACAAACTCTAGCCTATGTGTGGATATGAGCTGTTTCCAATCTAAATTTCATCCAAATCGGTTCATTCGTTGTGGCGTGAAGGAGTAATAAACATCCATCCATCGTCACAAACTTTTGCATAAATAATATTAGTAGGATAGGATCATTATAGTAGGAAAGTTTGAATAGCCGAAGGCTCACTAAAAATTGTAAAATAAAAATTTTTAAAAAAAAAATATAAACCGACTTCAGTAATAACTGTAACTAAAAAGGAATAAATAATTTTATTTATTACTTAATTTATTTAAACAAGCATCAGTATCAGGCGAAAATAAATTAATAACATAAAATAAATTAGAATCCATTAATTAAATTCGAGGCACTGGAAATAATAAAATATTTCTTTTTGAAGTTGGTGCCAAACAACGTTTGAATGAAAATAATTAGAAAAATAAATAAAAATTGTTTTTAGTAACAACAACTAAGTACTTAAATAAAAAGAAACAAATAATTTTATTTATTGCATATTATATTTACACAAGAGTTATTGTCAGGTACCAAATAAATAAATAACATAAATAACTAAATAAATAACTTTAGGTCGGTAAAAATATAACGCCTGACGGTCGGATGCCGTCTATTTTTTATTTTTCATTTCAAAATATTACTGTATTTATTCGAGTTTGCCGCAGATAATGTTTAGTGCATAACCCAAAAGCAGAGACGTCCTGATAACAGACATTGTTGGGGGTCGGATCTTCGTTCAGAATATTTTTTCCTTTAAAGTGTTGTTTGGCACCGACTTCAAAAAGAATTATTTTATTATTTCCAGTGCCTCGAATTTAATTAATGGATTCTAATTTATTTTATGTTATTAATTTATTTTCGCCTGATACTGATGCTTGTTTAAATAAATTAAGTAATAAATAAAATTATTTATTCCTTTTTAGTTACAGTTATTACTGAAGTCGGTTTATATTTTTTTTTTTAAATTTTTATATTATGTCTTTTTATAACATTGCTTCCGTTCTAGCGAATAACGGCACATCAATTAAAAAATCCTAGGTTTGATTGATGCAATTTTAGCTCTTTTGTTATTTAACTATTTTGATCTCTACCAGGGACCCTGGGTAGAAATTAAACTACCTACATGAACGAATAAACTATCTAGGAGGTGAACTAGGCAAAAAGGATTTACGCTACACGATACTTTTACAACAGCTGCGATTTTTGCGATTTTAGTCGCTCGGAAGCTCGATGCCGCGTTTGAACGTAAAAACGCAAACCGCCGCTGATAAACACATCGTGTCTGCCCGGGCCGTTAGGCATTAGTATAACCATTCAAATAAGCGTATTTAAATTGAAATTTGAGTACATAAATGCTTAAACCTAATCTCAAGTTCCTTGATACAGATTGCAATCTAGACCGTATTAATTCGTTCTGCCTAGCTGATAAAGTTAATCGTCCGACGTCCCGCCCCCGCGCTCGTGGGCGATTTGAAATTGGCGACCTTTAAATGTCCTGCTGCCTCTATAACATTATCTATACTCTTTGGATTTGTTCTTGTCGGAGCGTAGGTGGTGTTGGTAGGTGTATGTTTGTAGATATAGTAGAGTTGGGACGTTTTATTTATATAATCATCGTCATCAACACATTGGCGGTCCACTGCTGGACTCGGTCTGTAAAGTTCCGAAGTACCCGAAGGTTAACCAACGGGACCCTGTTACTAAGCCTCCGCTGTCCGTCCGCCCGTTCGTTCCGTCCATTGCTGCTATAACAACAAATAATAAAAATAAAGGGGGCTCCCCTACCAGAAACGTGGGTTTTTTTTAACGTTTTTTAGTACGGAATCCTCATACGGTACGGAAGTCATATTATTACTAAATTAGTATGACAGCAATTTGCTTTTAAGCACTATATTATAGTGACTTAAATATAAAAGGCTAGTATGATTCGAAGAGCTGACAATGTTGTACCCAATCTCTAAACTCAATTGACAGGT
The DNA here is from genome assembly GCA_038048805.1 of Hipparchia sbordonii. NCBI lineage: Eukaryota > Metazoa > Arthropoda > Insecta > Lepidoptera > Nymphalidae > Hipparchia > Hipparchia sbordonii. Next base: position 4,708,013 of record CM076115.1, on the reverse strand, counting down.
CCATCTGACCTTGTGCTATCCTTTTTCGCTCGGAGTATTATGAAAAGGATAGCACGAGATGTAGACCTGTCAGATTAGTTTAGCCACAATACCGGCATTTCATTATTTCGGTAACAGTTGTAACTTTCTTTTGTTTACATTTATAGCTATGAATACGTGATGAGTAACAGTAGCAGCTCATTGCGGCGATGGTATTGCGAATGAAATGGAAAGGTCAGAACGGCAAGGCCGATGGAAAGGGCCGTGTCGCGGCTTGGTACCGTCTTGAGACCCCTACACATTTGATGACAGAACGCTTTGTACCTACAGCGCCGCCAACTGATCTGTTCAGGCGGACAAAATTGGAACTAAGGCCGCTATTTTAAAATATCATTCCGCGCAATTCCACTGTCCAAGTGTTTATGGTCTTTGCTGCTCTCAGTTCTTTCTAGTGAGAGAGAGATAATGTTATGAAAATGCAAGAGCGATTTATTCGTTTTTAATGTTAAGCTTAACATTACAAAACTCACCCTTAGCGACCTCGTCATCTCAACGGGATTAACTGAAGTTGGTGGATGTATAAAATGATTTATGCTCATTCCGCGTCCATTATTTTATTCGATGACAAGATAACTCTTGAATGCGATCTCACCCGATGATAAGTTTAGATGCAGCATAACATGATAGTGGGCTAACTTTGAAGGGGTACTGGTAGTGCAAATTAAATCCACGCACAGGCCGTCGTGCTGAAACATTAAATCGCTTGGCGGCACGTCTTTGCCGTTAGGGTTATAGCCACGGCCAAAGTCTTCTACCAGATCAGACTGGAAGCAATTTCAAATTGGCCCTCTCAGGAATCGAACTCGTGACCTCCCCCTTATAGCGCTCATCACTGCGCCAGGGAGGTCGTAAAAAAATCAAATTTTTCCCTTAAAAATAATCGCGCATATCGGCTAACCGTCCAAGTCGGTCGACGCCTAGTGTAAAAGAGCTTAAGAGATAATATCGCGATAGCGACAGCTCAGCTACTTTGTGCTAATGTAAATGACGTTTTCAATCGTGGATAGTGACAGTAAATAAAATACGGCCGCTTAGCGTTAAAAGGTTTACATTCGGGTTTTAAGAGAGTTTCGTTGCCTTTGTTTAACTTAGCTTTTGATAGTATACCCCAAACATTTTTTGTATATTGAAGCTATGTTGGTAATTTCGTTGGTAAATGGATGTCTAAGTGGCCGTATAATGAAACGTTGTAAATGGGGTTCACTTTTATTCAACTCCGAAGATCAAAAAGAAACAAGTAAAATCAAACAATATTCGGGGCTTAACCTAAAATAAATAGCAACAGATAACTGTTTCTAATCCTATCTACGCTGTATAGTGTATTTTTTTAAAGCGGTACTAAGCGGAAAGCTTGTGTTAGGAGTACGACAGTAAAATTAGTAAAATTAGCGCAATGGGTGGTGATGGAACCTTCAACCTTTCAGTTTTCCGTCCGCACCTTTAACCGTTGGGCTATTCATATTGTTCACTAGATGATGCCCGTGACTTCGTCTGCGTAGATTAGAGTTTTTTGATTTCCGCGGGAACTTTTTAACTTTCCGGGATAAAAAGTAGCCTGTATATTAATCCAGGGTATAATCTATCTTCATTCCCAGCCAAATCCGTCCGTCCAAAGTTTTTGCGTGAATGAGCAACAAACGCACACGCACACGCACACACACACACACACATACAAACTTTCGTCTTTATAATATTAGTGTGAAATATGAAATTCCAATTCCAATGTCATAGAGAATAATGTCACAGAGGATTGCTCCCACGGTTCACATTAGAAAAGGTTAATTAATTTTCAGTAAATTTCAGTTGACCTAGATAAATAAATAATTTTCATTTCTTTGTTGCAGGTACGTTTTCGGATGCAGTTGTGCTGCTATTTTATTAACGAGCAGGAAGTCAGCGAACAAAAGTAAAGTACTCATTAACAAGTCGACGTAGATACTTCTATCACTGTTATACCTAGAGGTATTTTTTCTTCAATAATAAAGTTTGTAGAGGGAAGACGTTTTTTACTTCCGTAGACATTAGAAAAGCAAAGAAGTTATAGTTTGCGAACCTTTGTTGTTTTTACAGTGATTATTGTTTATTGTCGATGAAAATCAAAAAGAGTGGTCATTAGGCGCTATACTCATGACACTGCGGCAGGGCCGATTTAGGGTGAAAACATGCCAGAGATGCCTCACTGCGATACCTCGCGGTCGCGGTTTATCTCGCTACCTCGATGCCACCTCCATGTAAAACAAATGTATGCAAACAGACGAGCGCGATCATGCCGAAGGATACCTCACTGCGATACACCGCGGTACAGCGAGGTATCTTCGACATGTTCGCGCTCGTCTGTTTGCATACATTTGTTTTACATGGAGGTGGCATCGAGGTAGCGAGCTAAACCGCGACCGCGAGGTATCGCAGTGAGGCATCTCTGGCATGTTTTCACCCTTAGGGTGACAAAGTGGGGAGATGCCTCCTAGATTACCTCCTAAACATATCGTTTGTAGGGTCATTCTAGGTAGGATCCTAAATCGCCTCCTAGATTGGCCGGCAGAAGCAGATGCATCCGATGTTTCCTATACGAGTTTTCCTTCACACATCCGCACACATACTGACAGACCCATATGGGGACCAGCCTAGATTGCTCCAATCTAGCTGCCTCCTAAATCGGCCCTGCCGCAGTGTCGTGAGTAGAATGCTTTAGCCACCACAAGTATCTATAAATGTATGAGAGAGATGACCACTTATCACCAAAGGTAGCATTTAAAAGGTCTCGTAAATGAGTTTTTTTACAATACTTCAAATGAAACATCTCTTTAAAAAACGTGAAACTTTTTACATCTTATTTAAGCAACGCGATATAAGATGTATTGCACTCGAAGACTTTCACTGGATGCAATTATGGATTAAATCATGCAAACCTGTTTAGGCGTAGGAATCTACAATACTTAACAGCAATAGAGACCGTTCCTTTACAAGACAATCCCCGCGACTCTATCTGTGTCTCCATATAGATATTTAGATAATTCAATTGGGCGTGAGCTGTAGATGAGAATGTTCTTTTGAAACTACGTATCATTGTTCAGCAAATTAGATTTAACACTTTTAACCCTACTTATAAATTGACAGTTGTAAAATGAATACCTACTGTACTTATCACAATTATGTCCTAGACCTGTTTGATTCGGTGAGAGAGCTGTGATCACATGAATTCGGAGTCATGAAGAGTGAATATAGACATATTCTAGGCAAGCGCGCTCCAACCTAGACCTCATCAGCGCTATCCAGTATTGAGTGTCGTAAAGCGCAAGCCTATTTCGGATATTTTTATTTATTTCATAACAAGATAGTCCTTGACTGCGATCTCACATGATGGTAAGTGACGATGCAGTCTATGATGGTAGCGGGCTAACTTAGAAGGGGTATGGCAGTGTACAGTCAACCCATATCCTTTATCGGTTTCTACACGCCATCGTGCCGGAACGCTAAATCGCTTGGTGGCACGTCTTTGACGGTAGGGTGGTAACTAGCCACGGTCAAGCCTCCCACCAGAATGAGATGTTCAGTCTTCATTTTCACATTAGCCTTTTATAGATCAAACCAAATCTAGTCTATTTCTTAACGAGTCACTTTTTCAACTTTCGGTTAACTATAAATAACCGAAGCTGCTTCCCCTTAAAATGATTTTTAACAGCACATTAATCTGATAAGTGAACACAATTGTCATCGGCTTTGGGGCCCTGTCGCCCAAAGTGCTCGAAATAGAATAACTGTCACCGGGGGTGTTTATTTGCGCCCTAATTCAAACCACGTCACGGGGTAACCTGCCATCGCCGCACCCTGTGTCACTGAGAACGGGGCACTTCTGTCTGGTGGGAGGCTTTGGCCGTGGCTAGTTACCACCATACCGTTAAATACGTGCCGCCAAGCGATTCAGCGTTTCGGCTTGGCTAAAATAAATGGCATATAACACAACAGTGGAATTAAGCCGCCCTTTTGAATTTAAAATATCCCTTGCTCACTCTAAAGATAGAGCATGAAGTTCCTGTCCGTCCTGACGACCCGTTACCAGAGTAGACGAAAAAATATAACTTTTCATTATTAACACAGCCTCCCATCGATACAACCCACAACTAACATCTGCAATGGTAGCATGGGCAGGAGATAAAAGTTTTATCCCCCGATTTTATCCACTGACAGGGGATAAAATTATCTTTTCCCTATGCTAAAGCATGGCGACAGAGGAGAAGGCGATGTATATTTCTATAAGTATATCCACTAAGTGTTATTTCCACCGTTGTGCCCATGCTCGACGGGTGGATAAAGCTAAGCGAGGGGATAAACGTTTTATCCTTTTCCCGGGGATAAAATTTCTCCCGCCCATGCTACCAGGGCAGAAGCAGGAAGAAGTTAGACGTTAAACCAACTTTAGTTTAACAAACTATCACCAACGTTCAGCAAATACATAGATTATTATTTTCCGCACAGTAAATTCAGTTAGACATGAAACTGTGTCGGTGCCTATGAAGTTAGCGCAGCTGCCGGCGATGACTCTCCTGGCGTATTTCCTTGCATTTCATTTATTTCTAGTTTTATTTTCCGTGTCATAGATTATGCGGGATCGATGTTCGCAGACTACATTCGTATGGGCGTTAGGTGCAAAATTTATCCACTGTCCATTACTTTTCTGTTATACAAATAGCTCTTATAGTAACGAAACTGCGAAGCCACATAATATGTTGACTAACGTGTAGTTTGTGACGTTAGGCCTTGAAGAGTTAGGGCGTGTAGAGTTAGAAGCTTGCCTCTCCATGACATCTGTCAACTTTTTGACAGTGTGAGTCATATGGTCTCGTCCTTGCAACATTTTACATGAAAATGTTTTTTGTGGGATACTTTTTTTTTACAGAAAATGCGCTAATTAATTTTATTTATTATTTTTTTAAGTTGAAAACTAATTACATAGAACATAGATTTATCGAGTTTTGCAATATGAAGTTTCCTGGCGCACTGCTCTCTGAGTTTAATTTCCGACAGAGCGTGCTTTCTTAGTAGCTTTCAGAAAAGATTCAATGTATATTACTTGTAACAGTATTTCTCAGTTAATTGGGCTTAAAACTATTCGATTTCACTACATTCAGGTAAAACACTGTGAAGCTGTCTTCTTCATTATCGGGACTATTATTTTCCCTAGTTCACTCCAATTGTCACACTAATTACAATTATTATAAATGCTAAAGCTTGTATTTTTTTTTCCGTCACGCCAAAACGAATGATGCGATTTAGCTGAGTATGGAGATATCTCGCTCATATCCAGGATTAACACATAGGCTACATTTTATCCCCGAAAATTAGAGTTCCCGCGGGAATTAAAACTTTAATCCAACCGGGCGAAGTCGCGGAAATCATCTAGTATTCAATAAGATTAAGTTTCAGGATTAAAATTTTGCAAATTTCAAATAATAGCGGACTGAAAATTGAAAGATAGACTTCTTGCACTATTGTCGTACCCTCTACTAACACAAGCTTTACGTTTATGTATTTGGAGGGGAGAAATAAAATGACTACATATTATAAAAAGTAAAAAAAATCTTACTTTTACTGCAGTAATCAATAGTGAATTTAGTAATCTCTTGTTGTCTGCCTCGTATTTCCGAGCGAATAGCTTCGAACTGAGCGCATTTCCTTTCAATATTTTTCATTTCAGTATCAATACATTTTATCATACACACTATGCGTTGCAACTGAGACAAGCACTGCCGTATTTAAATTTTTATGTAAAACTCGTTCATAAAATCGAGATTGTAGGGGCGAAGATTCAAAAGAAAAACGCGGGACGTCGTCGGTACGGGTTTATTGCACAATATACACAGAATACGTGTTAGACTAGTTAAATGCTAGGACAAAGTACTTGCTTTCAAAATGTCCGTCCCAGCGAGGGTGGAATCGGAATCTTTACCACAAGAACTTTGCGTGTACTGCTGGGGTCGCTTTCAACATAGTCCCAACAAGGTGGAAGCTACGTATGCCACGACGTCGCAGTAGTGCGAGTAGATTGATTCACCGAGTGATTACATTTTGGAGAACATTACATTTCCATCGGGTGGTCGGCCTATATAAGTATTTTTCACAGTGACCACCTTACCGCGAGGCAGCAGACCGGTGGCGCCATCTAGTTGGCGTTTAGGAAATTAGCCGGTGTTACAGTCTCCCCCTCTGTCTCTGAAGTCGTCCCGACGAGGAAGACAGGAAGTGATGTGTGGTTCTTCTTCGTATAGCCGACGCATGGTATACACGGTATCTGTTGTGACAAGCTCAAAAGAAGCGAGTCATTTTCGCCCTCCCCCTGTACTAGAACTGCTCCGATAGCGAAGTTACTTGCAATGGCTTTGTCTCATCAGCCTGTGCGAGTACAGTGGTGGTTGCTCTTCCGTACTTGGTGACGACGTATCCCGGATTCCGCGTAGTCCTAGTGTTGCTAACTTCTTCTTCGCCCTTCATAAAGTCGTCGGTTCGTCGGGCCCGCCGTTGGAGCGCCAATTGTAAGGGGCGAAGATTCAAAAGAAAAACGCGGGACGTCGTCGGTACGGGTTTATTGCACAATATACACAGAATACGTGTTAGACTAGTTAAATGCTAGGACAAAGTACTTGCTTTCAAAATGTCCGTCCCAGCGAGGGTGGAATCGGAATCTTTACCACAAGAACTTTGCGTGTACTGCTGGGGTCGCTTTCAACATAGTCCCAACAAGGTGGAAGCTACGTATGCCACGACGTCGCAGTAGTGCGAGTAGATTGATTCACCGAGTGATTACATTTTGGAGAACATTACATTTCCATCGGGTGGTCGGCCTATATAAGTATTTTTCACAGTGACCACCTTACCGCGAGGCAGCAGACCGGTGGCGCCATCTAGTTGGCGTTTAGGAAATTAGCCGGTGTTACAAGATTCTTTTATTTTTCATTTCAGAAATATTCATTTAAGATTAAAAACAGTAAAGTTGGCCGACTAAGTGGACCGACAACATTAGAGATTATTTGTGGTAGATCCTCTACTTCTCATAAGAGCCACAAGTTGGACTATATGAAATAAATAGAATTAGAGTAGCAAAGAGCCGCTGCATAGGCGACACAAGACCCGATTCCGCGAGATATGTAAAGTCCATGCAAGAGATTTATGTACGTCCAGCTGTGGTCCTCTCTTCTCAATAATAAATAAATAAACATTTATTCACCTCACACAAAAATTAAAAGTAGGTACAAAGCTTGAGTAACACTAATTGAAATCCACAGACTGCTGCACCCCCACTCCGCCCAGACCCGAGACAGAAACGAGACAGATTTATGTCAGAGCATATTTCTGTGGCTCGTTTCAACTCCAACCCAGCCCCCCGATTCAGACCCTTCCGATAACTATTTGTCGATCGATTCGGTTTGTTAACATATATTTCGCTCGCTCTGAATCCACACGACAAAAAGAGACAGATATCTAACCGTATCGACACGGTATGTTATCGAACAGGTCTGAATCGCCCTGCTGGTCCGAGTTGGTCACTCTTGTCACTGGTCGTGGCTGCTGAGATAATATGACATTACTCGTCGTCGGTCTCTTTAGTTTTGGGTCGCACCGCCTCCCGCGCGATGCTCCTCCACTTTTGACGGTTTGTAGCATTGCGGGAGCACTCCACCACATTTGTCTGGGTCACCGCTTTGATTGAATCCGTTCATCGCGTGTTTGAGCGTCCTCTCTTTTCCCCTACACCTGACCCTGCACTACCAACCGCTCCATCGATCCTTCATTTCTGGATATGTGACCAAAGAACTTCAGAATTCGTAATTGCACAGTCGACGATAGCCTTTATTATCTTCATTTCTTACAAGATGGAATTGTTGGTTCGAAAAGCCATCCAAGGGATCTGGACGTCTACCGGTTGATAAATAAGAAAAAGAACTAAAGTTGATCTACAGCGTTTGTGTTATCGCATTGTGTGCCACGGACTAAGTTAGGCTTCAAACTGTACGGAAGCTTACTATTTCTAAGTAGTTAGTGCACTTCGCAATCTGCAGTCGCCTTCGACGCTGCTCCCGGCGACTAATTTCCGACTGAGCGAACTTCCTTAATTGTTACATTTCTCATTTGATATTCTATATCTCCCTTCAGATACGAAGTTTTCAGGACGGGAATACATATTTTCGATTGTATCAATATTAACTGCCTCGTTGAGTGGTTAGTAAGTTCGACTGCGGATGACGAGATCCCAGGTTCAATTCCCGGGTCGGGCCAATAAATGTATTGTGTTTTTCTGTCAAGAATTTCTCTGTAGGTACTGGCCCGGGTCTAGGAAGTTAGCGGTGTGTCACCCCCGTACCTTGGAGAGCACGTTAAGTCCTCGATCCTGCGATTGCTCTCTCTCCGGTCATGTCGGATTTCTGTCCCACCGGATTATGAGAGTGAGGGCTTTGGTATGAAAATCGAACGTAACGAGAGTGAAGCCGCGGGCAAAAGTTAGTAATTAATAAAAACCTTACATTAATTACATAAAAAGTGGCCTCGTTGTTGACCCTTTATATAGAGCACACTTACTTATTACTGCTTACTATTCCGGTCCGATCGTTCCACTTTTGGTGTGGTGTGAACCACGCGAAAGTTTTTGTCACACGGAACGGAAAAGCTTATCTTTCACAATACAGGAATCCGACTAATGGAGTCTGTACTCCAGACCATACAGTGCAGTTTTACATACCTATAATCTCTAATCTAAATATATAAAAGGCAAAGGTGACTGACTGACTGACTGACTGACTGACTGACTGATCTATCAACACACAGCTCAAACCACTGGACCGATCGAGCTGAAATTTGGCATACAGGTAGCTGTTAGGACGTAGACATCCGCTAAGAAAGGATTTTGGAAAATTTCAACCCCAAGAGGGTTAAATAGGGGGTTAAAAAATGGAACCTAACGTGAGCGAAGCCGCGGGTTAAAGCTAGTAAAAATAATAAGAGAAAACTAAGCGTATGAAAGCAACACAAGTAACGCGTCTGTTTATTCTTTTACTCTCATTATTTGTAAGTTTCAGCGGGTGTTCTCGTTCCACTATTTTCTTTAGTTTATTCGTCAAACGTCCTAACTGATAATCACATAACACGATCTTGTGCCACTTGTGTTCGGCGAAACCCAGTGACCCGCTTGAGGTCATCCATTTTTCTCAGTTTTTCAAGGGTACGATAATGGTAACAGGTGGGGTTACAACCATAGTACCTTTGGACTTCAGTCCGTTCTTGAACCGCATTAGATACGACTTCCCACAGCACTGATAGGTATCGCTATCTCGTAAATATGAAGATAAAGGCCATAATTTCTGTATCTACAGCGACTATTATAAAACCAGGATACATTATATCCATGATATTGAGGAAAAAATAAAATACCTTTACTATAAAATTATTATTTTATGTTAATCGTGTCATGGAATTCCGCAAAGCAACGCCTGCTTCTATCCAAAATAATAAATCCAAAAAGATGTAGAGATATGGTCACCCTATCCGACTATAATAAAAGTGGGACATATCCGGAAAGTCCGTGACATGTGGCGACCCTATGTGCCATGGGGCAGCTGTAGCGTCGGTAATCCAGTCATTACCTAGCGGGTGGTCTCCCCCCCTTTCCTTTATTGTTTGTTTTACCGCGCTAATGGGATCGCTTTCCCGGGAATGTTAGGATGAAGCGATAATTTCTGTTCTGTCAGTTATAGACGCTAAATAGTTTAGGGTTTGATACGCTTTGAGTTAGGCGCAATGAGATTAGTTTTCGTGGTTGAAAGTTGAAACACAAACGAACAAAAAATTCCTTAATTTTTAAATAGTACTATTATTAAGTGATATTACATTGTTTCAACGATGAAGAAACCTTTTTTTATTATTCGATGACAAGATAGCCCTTGACTGCGATCTCACCTGATGGTAAGTGACGATGCAGTCTAAGATGGTAGCGGGCTAACTTGGAAGGGGTATAGCAGTGTAAATTCAACCCATACCCCTTATCGGCTTCTACACGCCATCGTGCCGGAACGCTAAATCGCTTGGCGGCACATCTTTGACGGTAGGGTGGTAACTAGCCACGGCAAAAGTCTACCACCAGACCAACCTCCTCCTCAACTCAACCTCGTGAGGAAACCTAAGATTTTCCATAATTTTCTCAAGAAGTGTGTGTTAGACTATAGTCTAATATCCTTTCTCTAAGATAAGACCTGTCTGCAGTAGTGAGCCGTTAATGGATTGTTGGAAGATTACTGATGCCCTTTAAGTTATAAATTTTTTATCTAGTCTAGATCTTTAATAAAATGTGTTAAACGTGACATTTTGCAGTTAAAAAAATATTATCATTCTATCATTCCGATATCAATAACTGCTGCCATTGATATTGACACACTGGCTTCGGTAACTTGATTTGAATGAAGACGGATTAGAAAATTAAGTAAACTTCGCTGAAACATTTACCTACTGAACCGTGACGAAACTTCAGTGCGTAATCTATACAAATAAATGAAATTGAAGAGTCTGTGATTTGGAAACAATTGCTGCTCGTTAGCTGTTTGCTCCAATCCAACTTTTGTTTAGATTTTACTAATATTCACTGTTTAGACTAGTGAAGTTGGTTGGGTCTTGACTTCTATACTTACCTTGAGATTCCAATCTATAAATTAACTAGCTTTAACCCGCGGCTTCGCTCACGTTAGGTTCCATTTTTTAACCCCCTATTTAACCCTCTTGGGGTTGAAATTTTCCAAAATCCTTTCTTAGCGGATGTCTACGTCCTAACAGCTACCTGTATGCCAAATTTCAGCTCGATCGGTCCAGTGGTTTGAGCTGTGTGTTGATAGATCAGTCAGTCAGTCAGTCAGTCAGTCAGTCACCTTTGCCTTTTATATATTTAGTTATTTTAACTGTTGCTCCGTGATTGAAAGACGAACCAAGAAACAAACACACTTTCCCATTTTTATTATTTATTATAAAGGAAAGGATAGATATACGAGTATCACGTGACTTAGCACACACTAAGTAAAAACTTTAATCAGCAAATATAGTAAGCTTGGCTCATTGCATAAATTGCTTTACTCCGCAATGAAACAGCCCATATCCCACAGCTGAGTCACGTACAACTGGCGACACATGCCTATCGCCTGTATTACAATAGCGGTAGAGGTTAATATAGGTTTAATTTATGTGCAAGTCTATACGTGGTAGACTGTATAAGCAGATGTTGTAATTTGACCCCGTCTCGATAACAATAACCACAGTGGACCCCACTCGTTTATACTGAGACGTTTGATTTGAAAGGTTTCGTGCTAGAATTTTTGTTTAAATGATTGAGTGTACTACAACATTTGCGAATGTTTGCTAAAAGCAAGGGTCAGCTCACACCGAGACGCGACGCGACGCGACGATGCTCGTACTTTTGTCAAATTCAAATTCAAATTCCAATTCAAAATTAATTTATTTCATGTAAGCTAACTTGTAGCTCTTATGACACGTCATAAATCTACCACCGGTTCGGAATGCAGATTCTGCTGAGAATAGCCGGTAAGAAACTCAGCAGTTGCTCATACAGTGCTTCCACAGTAAAGCTTCAGATAGCGATATCAATATAGAACCTCTTACCTTCTTGTCGACTCGACTTCTTGTCGATAGCGATATCAATATAGAACCTCTTAACTACACAATAAAGTACAAACAGTGAGGGCGGCGTAACGAGTCATACTTCGACACGTATCTAGGTCGCTTTCGCGCTCTTACTGTTTTGCGTTGATGTAAACTGACCCTAAGGGTTCTATCCCTAATCACAGCCAAAACTTAGGCGCCAAAACTAATTTTTCTATAGTCTTTCTACATTGTAAAGATAGATAATGTGAAATCTGAACGCAGATGAACAACGAAACGCAATTCTGCTTTAATGTTCTTCCCGGTTTCGCGGCTATAAAATTAAATCGCCGTATGCAATAGAAACATAATTGCTCGACCTAGAACGCAATAAATACAGCCTGCCATCCCATCCTGTCCTTAGCCTAGAAACAATTCCTGTAATTTATTGCCAACACCTCGCTGCTATGTCGCTAGGGAAGTAACATTTCTTATCGATAACGGAGCGGACGTCATGTAACGACGGTAATGGGGCATTGACGGGTTTATAATGAGCATGGAAACGTGGGAAAGAGATAAATTGATAAATACTTAGTCATGTATTTACTCGCCTGTACGGATTCCGTCTCGTTGCCCGCTTGTCTCGATAGGTCGATACTCGATAGTGTTTACATTGTCAAGGCTCTATAATCTATATATGTAGAATACATATATAGAATATGTATTGTGCAGCGTGAGAACTTGAGGCAGTTGGCCATCTTGCCATAATAGGTCAAGTGTTATTTCGTTAGATACAACCGTCTCAATCAATTTCCTATGGTACATAATAGGAAGCTGTAGACTCACATCTCTGAATGGTTTCTGCATATCCGGGTTCGCGTTGACCCTTACGCTTTCAGCTAGTGTTTCAAACGTTCAAAATCCTTTCACTTCGATGATTTAGCCATACATAACACTTACGAATGTAATACTACAGTTAAAAAGTGTTTATGTTGGCGACGGTAATTTTGTCGTTTTGAAACATTAATTTATTTTATTTGAACCCAATTTATACACAAATGCACATTTCGCATTAGTTATAAAAAATTATATCATTAGCAACATTTTTTTATTTAAATAATTTCTTCTTCTTCATTATCAACCGATAGACCTACAAACACATAGAGACCTAAGTTCTCTGCTGGACATAGGTCTCTTGGATAAACTTTCACATGGTCCTTTCTTGTGCCGCCTGTATCGAGCGGCTCTCTCCGACTCGTTCCACCTCGGGAGTCTGCCAACACTGCGCTTTCCGAAACGAGTGTGTCAAAAATTAATAAACTAAATCCAAATTTTGTCCGGGATATGCAAAATGTGCAGAACGCTAGGTCATTATTTAGAACTTAGAACCAAATGTGCCGATAATTAACATTTTGAAAGTGCACAAAAATGGCAGAGTTACTTTCGTATCATCTTTCTTAGATTAAAATACGCGCGCCAAGCATCGATCACCTTGACAGTCCTTGTTCAAATCGATTGCCACATTGAAGTCAAACCTTGCTAAGTTGCTACTCTATATTGTAGCAAGGTTCGAAATGAAAACTCCGATAGACTTATCTACGCGAGTACGCGACGGTATGAGTAACTAGATACTAAACATTCTCTAGTAAAGTCTAGTGTAAGAAATATGGTACCGTTTTAAAAATACCACCAACAATAAACATTTGTCCAAATCGCGTCATAAATCTCGAGAGCAGATTTTAAGCCATAACATCCACTCCATTTTGTATTACGCCAATGGAACCGACAATAAATTTATGTTATGACAATTCTTGCAAGTTTCTTGGCAACATACAACCCCGGCCACAATCGCACGATACTTGTTAAAAATTAAACTTTCTACAATTTTACGTATTGTTAAAGCTTTCTCAAAGATACTGGGATCGTAACAGGGAATTGTGCCGTAGATGGGTACACAAAACTAAATAATATAGGGGGAAGGACTTAACTAAATTCCGGAAGGGCGGTTGGCTTTAAATTGCATTGATTACCGACAGGAATTTTATTGCTCTAACATTTAGGGTCACTGTTGGCCTAAATTCAAAATGGCGACTAATGGCGCCTCTGCGATAGACGCCATTTTGAATTTCAGGAGGCCCAATAACTCAGTTAGTAATTTTTATCCCGATGGATAGCGTACGAAAGAAAGGATGAAAATAAAACGCACACGGGCGTCGGGAAGGCGGAAAGTCGTACCTAAAAGCTAGTTAATTATCGTTTGTTAGTATTTAAAGAGTTAGGTTTTTAAAATCCCCCGAATTTTCAGGATTAAAAGCAGCCTGTGCTACTCTCAAAAGTCCTCAGTTATATAAATCACATCACGTCGATATACGTTGCTCTGTTGCTGCCTAATTGAAGGATAAACCAACAAACACACTTTCACATCTAAAATATTAGTAAGGATTAAGTCCATGACCTATCTATAAACAGCAAATAAGGCCAAGCGCGGTTTTATTGACCAGCATTATAGTTTGCATGTCCCCATAACGGAACTGTTTCGATGATTGCCTGCCGCGCCGTGTCCTGCGTCACCGAGAGACGTCGAGCGACAACTCGACAAGTTGTCCACGCGCTCCGATAACGGTACCGCCGGCCCGGATGTGCCATCCGGTCGGTTCGGCTGTTACCTCAGCGTCAGTACCTTTAGCGTGAGTTTGCACCTCTCGATTTCGACAACGTTGACGCTCGACAGGATTATCGTGTCAGAGTCAAATTTATCTAAAGCTAAATAAAATAAACTCAGTCTCCTGCGGCGGTGTCACCACTAATCTTTGATATAAGGTTACTCACAGGTCGGATCAACAAATTCCTAAAAGGTAAGAAACGCATTGACGGTTTCTCTGGTGCTGCAAATGTACCTACATGGGTGGCGGTTACAACATCAGGTGACTCGCCTAATCGTTTGGTTAAACAAGTTTCATTATTAAAATCTTATTTGTATAGCTTATAATCTGATTAATACTATTTCATTAATTCCTCATTAAATATTTAAATACACATCAGATATTGCAGAAATGGTGATATTCGAACAAAACTCTTACTTTCATTGTCTGCCGCTTCTAGTCATTAGACTACGGCACACTAATTTGAGTGTATAGAAGATGTTTCGTTTCTGATTTCGATCCCACTCGAAAGTTATTATCGGCAGTAGTGGAGGATATAACTCATGCTAAGGATGTAGAATCCAGGGTCGAGTGTCGACACACGACATATTTTCTCTATGATAACGCGTCGCGTGCGAGGTGTGAAAATAATTTCCTAATCTTGAAAATAGAACAGATCTACACTATACTTTAGTCCGCTTATCTTATACTAGTTGATCTTGATGCCCGGGACTTCCTCCGCGTGAAATTGCCTTTTGAAAATCCGCGGGAACACTGGGTTTTCCAGTATAAAGAGGAGCCTTTTTCACTCTCCAGACCCATGAAAAATATCACGTCGATCCGCAACTCTATTGCAGCGTGATTGAAGGACAAACCCACCAAACAAAGAAAGCAAGAAAGATATAGAATGTTCAATATGCTGCGACTAATAAATAACTTTCGCTTTCACTAACATGATTTAAAATAAATACAAGTAGGTATACTTGCGAATATCTTTAACGTTCTAACTTACCTTACATGTGTAGGTACATTGTACAAGTTAAAACTACCTATTAACAGGTCTGTGTTAATACTACGTAATTTACTCACACCATAAATCTTTAACATAACTATTATTATTTATTACTAGCACTATTTTCACACTAAAGCAAACTAATGGACGATTAAAAGTTTTGTTAACTGTGAAAACATTCGGCTAAGCACCGTTTAGTTACAAGAATAAAAGTTAAAAACTATAACCCGACTACGGAAAATGGGGGATGTTGCAGCTGTCAAGTTGATTTAGCTCCTATAAAATGTAGCCTATATCACCCGAACCGTAATAATGAATCGATTGACCCAGCATTTATCAAAATCGGCTCAGTAGTCTAAGCACTCAGTAGCACTATTGTCGGAGGGGAGAGGAGAACAGTTGACAAGTTCGGCTTAACCAATATACCTACTTAAAAAGAAAAAAAAAAACGTGTGGCACTCGGGGACTGCCGCGGTAAAGCTATTGCACAGCATTTTTTATCAACGCCATCTAACGGCTCACCGCTAGATGGCGTTGATAAAAAATGCGCCATCTAGCGGCTCACCGTAGAGGAGTCCCGTGTCAGGTTATTTTCGTTACGGAATTTCTGGATTCGGTCTCCACGCTGGCCCGCGATAGAAGCTATGCAATAGCTTAAAAATACTAAATGTTGTACATACACAATTACACACATACAGGGTTACTTAAAATCTAACCTAACTAGTGTCTACTATGTGTCATGCCATTGAAAGGGTCCTAGCTCAGCTCAATGCTGTTGGTAGCCAGTGACTTGAGTCATAGACGTGCTGCCAAGCGATTTAGCGTTACGGTACGATGGCGTGTAGAAACAGATTAGGACAATGGGTTGACTGTACACTGCCATACCCCTTCCAAGTTAGTCCGCTACCATCTTAGACTGCATCGTCACTTACCATCAGGTGAGATCGTAGTCAAGGACTATCTTGTCAAAATATATAGACTACTAAAGTCAAAACATTCTTTTTGCGTAGTTGGGTAAAAAAATCAATATTTTAATACACTTATAATACGCAGATTCAAAGGCGTTAGGCGATGCGAATTTGGGTGGTCGGGGCATAATACCAAGGTTGGCGGGTCGTTCACACAGAATTCGGTTAGTGACGTCTAACCAGGTTCAGTGGATGATAATTCGCACCGTGCTTTGATAAAAAATGTGTTTCGTCTAATTGGTATGTTGCCCATGTTAAGAATAAATTAATTTCTTACTGTTTACCCAATAGATGGTCTTTGATAATAAGTAAAAAACACGTCCACTATTAAAAGTTGTTAAATAATTTTAAATTATATCGATTATACTACCACAGATGACCTAATAGTACCTAAAGGCACAGAAGATTCACTCCGCTCAAATGATTTAAATAAATAGCGACTCTTGTCACCACACAATAAAGTGCAATTCAGGTTGACACAGCGCCACTTACCTACGGTCTTATTCACCTAGACTTTTCTCTCTTTCTATCACGTAACTCTTATCCCTTCGCAATCTCTGAATTTACGCTCTTGGAAGAGCTATGCCATTTACTTGTAGCTCCGCAGTTAGTGCGTCTGATGTTTATGACGTCACAGTTCGCTATTTCATACAAGTTGTCATACTTTGACGATTGATAGAGTTGCTGGTTTGATTGGTTGGCAACATTAATACGAGTATATCAATAGCCTGAAGGTGTGTTGATACTCCCAATCACCAAATTAGTTTTCAAATGTGCTATTATGGGATCAAATTAATTAATTGATTATTTATCTAAACCTATTAATTTCGAACTCTATAACTGTAAAGTTCTACGAATAAATCTACCGATTTATTTGGCATAGGATTGTTAATAGTACAGCCATTTTATTAAACTGTTTGAACACCGAATTTACTTATAGATAGACCTATATTTTTAAAATATAAATAACCCCATTATTAAAAAACCATACCCTTATGTTTAACGGATTCCATATTATTAGGCTCTTTAGAAAAGTTCATAGGTCGATAAACGTTTTCGACATAAGCCATCAAGAGAGCACTTAAACTGGTCTTCAATCTCAGAGGGGTTCATCGTCCCTTTTCGGGAATAATCGGGTTGAAATACCAGGATAGTAGCGGACATTAGGAGGTTGGCACGAGTTCGCGGGTCAAGGCGGTTCACGCATTGTCCCGGGTCGAGGACCGCGACGTACCCGCCCTCCCCTCACTTGAGGTAGGTCCCGTTAACTCATGCTGGCCTATATCTCCCTGGTACTTGAAATCCGAGAACGTTTAGAATTTTGTGCCTTAAATTCTAGAGAAAATTGGTAATTTGATATGATTGAGTAAACCTTTAGATTAGCAAACTTTATTCTTTTCATATTTGTTCGTATAAAAGTAAAAGCACAAAACTTATATTATGCTGTTACTAAAATTAAACAAACCTACAGTTAGAGCTCGCAGGCCATTAACTTAGTTGATTATATAATTTTACTAGACCTTCGAACCCACATTATGGCTATTTTTAAGTAAACTTTCTCACGTACTTTTTTTAAAAGTAACTAAATTAACTTTGTACCGCTATACAAACTATTTTAATTCTTGTTTTGTAATTTTAATGATAGAGGCAAAGCTTTATAACAAGAAACGGCTTGACAATCGTGAAGACGTGTGCCTCTAGTGTTAGAATAATGATTTTATTTGAAAGCACGATATTTTAAAGCGAGTTCAACCAATTATGTAAAACACAAATTAAATTTCAACTTTTTAAATCTTATTTCTTCTGTATTATTCTATTTTGAAAAGATTTTAACTTCAAGCTTCTCGTGAGACTGCAACGAAACTAAATTCATGTAAGAAGAAAGTACTGTCTTTAAAGTTAAACCAAGATTGTAAAACTGAGCGTGGGAACGAATACATCGCAGTCAACGAAATGGCTTGTCCGTGTTGTCGTTACATTTAATTGAACAGTATCGTTACATTAAATTACATATTTTATTGTAAATCATTTAACATGCAGTTTTATTTATTTGTAATTTTTTTCTCATATATAAACTATTTTACGGTGAGTACATTTTTTTAAGCAACGCACATAAAGCCTTCATTTTTTTGCTTTTCATGGCTCAGTGAGCACCGGAAGGCGAAATAAATATTCAATAACGTTCGTGGCTAAGGCCATCCGTGGTGGTCTCTTCCCTTTTTAACCGACTTCCAAAAAGGAGGAGGTTATCTATTCAGCCGGAATTCTTTTTTCTATGATTTCTGAACCGATCCGTATGTTTTTTTTATCGACAGAGAAAGCTTGCGATGTGGTGCGATAATCGCGAATCGGTTTCATTGTTTCTATTTAAGCCCGCCCGACTTCCAATAAACGTGTCTGTCACGTTGTTTTTTTTTTCAATGACAAGATAGCCTTTGACTGCGATCTTACCTGATGGTAAGTGATGATGCAGTCTAAGATGGTAGCAGGCTAACTTAGAAGGACTATAGTAGTGTACATTCAACCCATACCCCTAATCTGTTTCTACAAGGTTTCTACACGCCAGCGTGCCGGAACGCTAAATCGCCTGGTGGCAATTTAGAAATTATAAATTCCTAAATTGACTCCGCCAGGAGTCGAGCCCGAGACCTTCCTGTTATAAGATCACTGCGCCAGGCAGGTCGTCAAAATGGTCGTCGATGTATTATTACTAAAAACCTTTACCTGAATAACAATATGTATAAGGAAAAGGTGACTGACTGACTGACTGACCGACTGACTGATCTATCAACACACAGCTCAAACCACTGGACGGATCGAGCTGAAATTAAGCATACAGAAATAGCTATTATGACGTAGGCATCCGCTAAGAAAGGATGTTGAACATTCAACTCCTAAACGGGTGAAATAGGGGTTTGCAAAATCGGTCTTAAGGCGGGCGAAAGATAGTTTTAAGCACATAACAAAACTAGCTTTTTCCCGCGGCTTCGCTCACGTTCAGTTCGATTTTTCCAACCCCTGTTTTATCCCCTTATAGGTTGAATTTTCAAAAATCCTTTCTTAGCGGATGCATACGTCATAATAGCTATCTGTATGCCAAATTTCAGCCCGACCCGTACAGTGGTTTGAGCTGTGCGTTGATAGATCAGTCAGTCACCTTTGCCTTTTATATATTTAAGATTTAGTCAAATACCCAATTCGTAGGTCCGAAAATGCTTACCACTCTTGCAGTGAGACCGCGCCCCGGTGCGTGGCCGCGTGGGAACGGAGGCCGGGAGCGTTCAGCGAATTGGCTTATCTCGAAACACCGTCGCCGACGCGGCCGCGCCGGATTGTCCTCGCTATCGTTGCGCTTATTAACACGCTCGTTAATTCTGACGCTCACTGTTGAGACGGAGATTTTAATACTATTTCTCTCCGCAACGTATTCCTCATTGCTGAGGGTCGTGACTCCTTTACATTATCTGTGTTCTCCTATTTTCTTCTTAATGTATTAAAGAAAAGAGTGGCTGGCTGGCTGACTGACTGACTGACTGACTGACTGACTGACTGACTGACTGACTGACTGACTGACTGACTGACTGACTGACTGACTGACTGACTGACTGACTGACTGACTGACTGTCAACGCATAGCTCAAACCACTGGATGGATCGAGCTGAAAGGCATACATAAGGGGAAAAATAGTGGTTTGAAATTTTTTTTTCTTAACGTGAGCGAAGTCGCGGGCAAGAGTAACTACTAGTTATACTATAAGGGCAATGGCAAATCTCTCGATAATCTGTAAATGGTTTGAGTGTGTGTCTGCGCTCCGCTCGACTCGTCTCCGCTTCAGTGCTTCATTACGGCCAGTAGGGCTAACATGCGCACCACGAGAAAGTTTTGTCTACACGTTTACTCGTAGTCTCTATGTGAATCTCTACTGAGATTCACGAGTAAAGTGTAGAGAAAATTTTCTCGTGGCGCGCATGTTAGCCCTACTGGTGGAAATGCTTATCTCGATATTACCTAGCCGCTGACAGCCTTTGTCGCGGCAGCTCGCAGCCTCCCTTGACGCGCCGTCGACATTGTTTTGATGGGAAAATGTAGTAATTTCTGTTTAGCCATCATGAAAATGGTTCAGATTATCATCACTGTATACAGTCTTTGATAGACTAGCTATTATTTTTTTTACCCGACTACTGGCAAACCCAAAAGAAGGTTAACGATTTTAGCAGTCTATGTATGTATGTTTGTATTTACGTTACTACGTAACTACGTATTTACGTACTTACGTTGTAAGTATTCTAATAACTCGTAAGATATTCATTTTTTTTTAAATGTGTGTATCATCTCTTAGTAATATGTATAAGTATTTAATATAAAAGTTTTGGCTCTGTAATATGCAACACATTGAAAATAAATGCAAATTGGTTAAAAATTAGACTTCGCGACTTTTTTTTTGTAGAACTTTCATTATTTTATGTTTCTACTCAGTATCGTCCATTGAAAATATTATGTAATTTTTGCATGTTTTTTTTTCGGATAGTTTAAAACTTGATCTACTGCTATAAAAATCAATTCTGCATCTGAAGAGATTAACCATTGTCCATTACACGTGCTCTTAATCTATCCATTATTTTGGTCCGGATGGTATAGGCTTACATTATTAGTATTTAACCGTTTTTATATGAATTACTCGATTAATATTCCCCTCTCCCCTCCAAAAAAAGTTAATCTTGTGTTAGGAGTAGGTACAGCAATAGTGCAACGCGTGGGGATTTGAATCATCGACCTTTCGGCGTTCAGTCCGCACTTTTAACCATTACGCTATTGAGTCTATCTATTGTCGCGTCTGCTCGCGATACCTATTCCCTTCACGCTCAAGTTGTTTTGATTAAGGGTCGTTATTTTACGACGGTTTTCCTGTTTTCTTATTCGTTGTTACGTCTTAATGAATTTTAAAGTTTGCAAGAACCATTAAGGTTTCTTATTTGACTTCATTGCGGCACGTTTTGAGTATTATTTAAACCTCAGTAACTACGCCGAGCGCCGGTTCGGAAAGCAGATTCTGTTAGAAAAACTGGCAAGAAGTTGCTCTTTTTTAAAATAATAATCCATTATGAGCTATATTAATGTAATAATTTATGACACTCTACACTTATCTTCTGTCGCGTAATTGTCTATCTAATAATAATTTCTAAAGTATAACGATCTCAATCATCTATGTTTCAGTCAAAAACTAGAATTCAAATTGTAGCAGTGATTGATACAGCTTCTCCAGTATCTAGATTATTCTCGACTTAAAAAAATGTGGTTATTATCGGAAATAATTTCTAGCACAAACTTTATGCTCTACGTTTCTTATATAAATAAATATTATTATACTAGTTAACCCTTGCGACTTCGTCCGCGTGGATATAGTTTTTAAAATCCCGCAGGAACTCTTTGATTTGGAATAAAAAGTAAAAGTCACGTAGATCCATATTGTTGCTGCGTAATTGAAGGACAAACCATCAAACAAACATACTTTCACATTTATAATATTAATAAGATAAGCAAGATTTAATGTGTAAACTAAATCTACCTAACTGTGTAGCCTAGAGGCAAATACATAACAATGTTAAACTATTATCCTATAGGCCTAGGGACATAATGTGATATTGGGCATTTAAATAAAGATGGGAAACTCTACGACAATACGTTCAGAACATTCGTAAATAGGTAGGTACAAGATTATGTTCAAGTAGTGTGTATGAGTCAACCAAAATGTATTTTATTCCTAATCCATGAGTCATCAACGTTGCTTAGTGAACCAGGCTAATCCACTAAGTGCCGATTTCACCAACGTTGATGAATGTGACTTTTAACCGAGGAATAAATTGGGCGTTCTGACAGTTTTTGTATTGAAAATTTGCCACAATATCTTGCTCGGATAAGTCTTATTTTACGTTGCTTAAATCGGCCCTAAGGGTCGGAACACGCCAGAGATGCCTCACTGCGATACCTCGCGGTCGCGGTTTAGCTCGCTACCTCGATGTCACCTCCATGTAAAACAAATGTATGCAAACAGACGAGCACGAACATGTCGAAGATACCTCGCTGTACCGCGATGTCTCGCAGTGAGGTATCCTTCGGCATTTTCGCGCTCGTCTGTTTGCATACATTTGTTTTACATGGAGGTGGCATCGAGGTAGCGAGCTAAACCGCGACCGCGAGGTATCGCAGTGAGGCATCTTTGGCATGTTCTTACCCTAAGAAACACAGTAATCTGACTGGTAATTATACAGATGCGATGTTTAGCGGTCGCTGTGGATTTACAGTAATTATGGTTTAATGCTGCACGCTTCATTCCTTGCTTTAGGATTTCTATCCAGATTACATCACTGCTCATATTCTGTTGAGTTCCATCATCTCGTATCTCAAATTGAAATCTTATAACTTCTCAGTCTATATCTATATCGTCGGCTCAACCGATAGATGTCCACGCAAGGATTTCCACACGACACGATCATGCGTCGCTTGTATCCAGCGGCTGCTAGCGAACGCTTACGACTGCGGGTGTATATTCGCACGAAACGCTTTTGTTTTACGTTTCAATGAACCGTTTAGGTGTTGAAGGTCGTTAGTCGTTACGGAGTCCGTGTTTCCTGCCACGTATATAACTGAATAGACTTCTTCTAGGCAAGCGCGCTCCAACCTTAGATCTCAGTGCTTTCCATTATTGATTGTCGTCGAGCGCAAGCCTATCTCGCAATAAAAAAAGAGTATAAGTACTAAAATATATTCCATCTCTTTTCTTCTTATTCGTCATCTTGAAGCTTTCGCAAGGTGGAAACTGAAACATTAAATCATATTTCACGTTCGTCAAACAAAATTCGATATACTTGCTTATCTAGGTCATGGTCGAGGCCTTAAAACTGGCCCAGTTATTCACTATGGCGTTCAAGCAAGCATTCAACTCGTAAAGTAAATCTTACTCGCTACATGACGTCAAACTTGATAGGTCTTGCAACAGACGCGAATTTGACGTCATAAAGTCCTCAATAGCACAACGGTTAAAGGTGCGGACTGAAAACTGAATGGTCGATGGATCGAACCCCACCCGTTGCACTATTGTCGTACCCACTCCTAGCACAAGCTTTCCGCTTATTTGGAGGGGATAGGAGGATATTAATCAACTTCAGCTTGACTAATATTATTTATATAAAAAAAGTCGCGGCTCAATAATAATATTTCGAACGATTACAATGTGGACGATGATTGTCGTCGATAGAAAGAGCAACTGCTGAGTTTCTTTAATCAATTTTCATTAGTGAATTAACTACTTTCTCACATTTTTGGTAAAAATAGATATCATTGTAGCCGCGTTCAGTTATTGAGGTTTGGATCACGCACACGGTTATCGAAAAATTCCGAGTTGAATTTTTGAACGCCGCGGGGCGTAACAATATCGTAAAAATAGTTTCGAAACAACCAAATGTTTTCACATTTTGGCTTTATATTTAAGTTTCAAAAACCGCTTTCGTTGTTAGGATTTTTCATTGCTGAAAAACTAGCTAATACCCGCGACTTTGTCAACAGTTTAGTAACTCCTTGAGCTACTAAACCTGCCTACATTCTTCCTGACGACGCAAGCTGTCTATCTCCCTACCAGAAGAATGCTTTTCTAATGTTTGGACGATAGAAGGTGACATAACGACAGAGTTACTTTTGCATTTGTAATAAGTATGGATTAAAATAATAAACAAAGGATTAACATTTAGCGAGTCATGAAGCTTATTGGTTATTCAAGACGGCGGTTAACCGAACTATGACCTTGAGGTGGCAGCTAGCAAGGTCATAAATACGCCGATACATGTACGAAGGTAAGTGCCTTGTTAATATGCACCTAATTGTGAATTCAATAGAGTAACCAACACCTCATGAATAAAAATATTATGCGATTCATTTTCAACATGGCTTAGCCCGATGCTACCGTAAAACAGTGGGCCTACCGCCTACTGCCAGTTATATATAAACTTGAATTTACACTGTTATACCCCTTCTTCCAAGTTAGCCCGCTACCATCTTAGACTGCATCGTCACTTACCATCAGGTGAGATCGCAGTCAAGGGATATCTTGTCATTGAATTAAAAAAAAGTAGGCCACCTCTCAGGACGGGTTATAAGCATAAGGGCCGGAGAGAGGTCAGGCGCGGGACCGCCAGCTTAACGTGCTCTCCGAGGCACGGGGGTGACACACCGCCAAATTCCTAACTCCGGGTTAGTACTGAGAATTTCTTGATAGAAAAAGCCAATTCATTTTATGGCCCGACCCGGGAATCGAAACCGGGACCTCGTCATCTGCAGTCGAATTTGTTAACCATTAGACATACGAGGCAGTCAAGGCACTAAATAGTACCTAGTAGCCGAAATACAATACCTAAGAGTCATTTAAAACTAAACCTGTTTGTATGTTTCTGATAAATATCTGGAAAACTGTTAAACGACGCTACGTTCCGAAGTTGACTTAAAACTTTGTTTAATTGCACTTTCCATTTGAAAATGCACTCCTTTGTGGAAACGAGAAGTTTTTCTCTTAAGTTAGTAAGCTGCAGTGGAACTTTCAAATAATTGGGTAAATTGAATGTTGTTTAAATTGGATAATACACTTGTTGATGTAACTATGTAATAAGTATGTACATATAACTAATGTATCTTGTATGCTGGTCCCCCTTTGTTTTTATTTTATTTTTATTATTTGTTGTTATAGCGGCAATAAATATACACATTCATGAGATCTTTTTTTCCATATACTTTGAAACTGTAGAAGTAACCAACTTCCTGCGACGGTGTTCCCACTAAACTGCAACATGGAGTTATTCAAGGGGCGGACCAACAAATTCCTAAAAAGCCGGCAGCGCATTGGTGGTGCCTCAGGTGCTACAAATGTTCATGGGCGGCGGTAATCACTTAACATCAGGTGACCCGCCTGCTCGTTTGCTCGCTAAAAATATTTAAAAAAAAATACAGCCCGGTGACAGACAGACGGACGGACAGCTAAGGCTCAGCAATAGGGTCGCGTTTGGCACCCTTTGGGCGCAGATCCCTAAAAAAGGAAGGCATCGCGCTAAAAAAAATATTGCACCAAAAAACAGAACAACATTACAACAACAACAGAACATTTTAATACCGTGTGCCAGTTAGGAGACTACCGAATACTGTGATTACTTGTAATTTGGAGCGCAACATCTCGCTGTAACACCGAGTCTACAATCTAGGTCACGCTTAGCGGCTAAACCGCTAATTGACTTGTGATATCCCCGCGCATCTCCAAACATCATTAATGCCTAAACGCTATTATAATAGTGAATACTAATGTTGCACTTTTATTTATTTATTATAATCTTTATTTGTACCACTCAAAACGACTTAAAAAAGACGTGTGGCACTCGGGGACTACCGCATAGCATTTTTTATCAACGCCATCTAGCGGCTCACCGTAGAGGAGTCCCGTGTCAGGTTATATTCGTTACGGAATTTCTGGATTCGGTCTCCACGCTGCCCCGCGATAGAAGCTATGCAATAGCTTAAAAAATATATATTTAAAAGAAACAATGACAAAAAGTATGACACAAAAGGTGGCCTTACCGCTTAGTAGCGATCTCTTCCAGGTAAGCTTGGGATTTTTGAAACTGATTAAAAATAGAATAGAATAGAATTAAATAATTTTTTATTCAAATAAGCTTTTACAAAGTCCTTTCGAATCGTCAAATGAATCTACCACTAGTTCGGAATGCAGTTAGATAAGGAAAATAGGTACTCAGCTATCACACTTCACATCACATCACACTTCACACTAATCACACTAATATTATAAAGCCGAAAGTTTGTATGTGTGTGTGTGTGTGTGTGTATGTTTGTTACTCCTTCACGCCACAACGAATGAACCGATTTGGCTGAAATTTGAAATGGAGATAGCTCATACCCAGGATTAAAACATAGGCTACATTTTATCCCGGAAAATTGCAGAGTTCCCGTGGGAATTGAAAAACCTTGATCCACGCGGACGAAGTCGCGGGCATCGTCTAGTTGATAATAATATTGTAAACAAGACCTTTATTTCGTACCGTTCCTAGGTGTAGAACTTGTTGAAAATTCATACAATACGAGTATGTATAGTAGTTCTACAGTCAAGAATCAAGATTTAAAATAATAACCGGTCTAATGCGAGTCGGACTCAATTACGAAAGGTTCCGTACCAGAAAACGCCGAAAATAACACGTTTCTAGTAGGAGAGCTCCATTTAGTTTTCTTTTTTTTTGTTTTTTTTTTAACTTTTTATTTTTATTTATTTATTTTGTGGAAACATACAGTGTTTTAAATATAATAAAGCTAAGACTGATATATAATGCTTAAACCTAAATTGTTTCCAATGAAACTTAGCACGTATAACATTATTATCCGACAACGAAATAATCGCCAATAATAAGATTTTTTTTAATATTTTAAGAATATTAGCCAAGCTGAACTTGACTTATATTCTCCTCTCCTCTCCAAATAAGCGAAAACCTTGTGCTAGTAGTGGGTACGACAATAGTGCAACGGGTAAGTCTCGAACCTGCGACCTTTCAGTTTTGATGTTATAGTGGCAACAGAAATACACATTCTCTGAAAAATTCAAGTCTCTAGCTATTACGGATCATGAGATATAGCTCTCTGACAGACAGATGCGTGATTGAAGGACAAACCAACACCCTTTCGCATTTACAATATCAGTAAGGACAGAACGCATGACATTAGAGTATGCAACGCAATATCTCAGTTTACAGAACAGTAAATAGATGTAACCTAGTCACTAGTAGGACATGGAATTTACATTTTGATTGGTATTACCTCTCAGACAGTTGTTTGCCTCGTGTCTCCTCCTATGATTATGATGATTGAGTTTGTAAAGCTCGGACACTGCACGTTGCATGTGGAAAAACATTGAGATTGAGTTTGAGTTGAAAGAGGAAAAAAGCTATCAATGTTTAGTATTAGTTTTTCTGATTATTTAATTTTTTTTTTATGCGATGACAAGAGAGTCCTTGACTGCGATCTCACCTGTGAGACCAGATAAGTTACGATACAGTCTAAGATGGTAACTTAGAAGGGGTATGGCAGTATATGTACCCCTAATATGTCCCGATATCTACCCGCCATGGTGCCGGAACGCTAAACCGCTTGGCGGTAGGGTAGCCTCCCACCAGACCAGACTAGAGACAATTCAGAAATTATTGAACCCGAGACCTCCCAAGACCACTGCGCTCATCACTCCCCCAGGTAGGTCGTCAAAATTTAAGTCTGAATGATACTGCGTTTTAAATAATAAATTAAATACCACTTGCTTCAACGGTGAAGGTACTCTACCAGTGGTCGAGGTCAAGATGCTTTCGGGGTTCATCATACATAGGTAATTGCAAAAATATTAAAATTTTTGAAATCGTGAAATCAAGCATTCTCAAGTCATTGACGTTGTACACGTACCCAATAATCAATGTAAATACACTTATTGCTCATTATCAAGCACAATTTCAATATGTGAATGTCAAATAATTATCCTGAACGAGGTTAAGGTACAACGCAGCACGCGTGCTCAATTACTCGACGCATAATAAATGACACAATGTAAACTTTAAGCTGATCGCAGATTACAACAACCTCCGCAAGAGACGCTTAAGTCGCACGTGGCAAACGCAATGCATAAACATGCGTCTTTCGAACATCAAACGATCAAGAGACTAGCAAAATCTGTTTTTCTATCATATTTACCATGACATGATATTTACATGTTTTTATTTACATAGGTGACCCGCCTGCTCGTTTGCTCGCTAAAAAAAAAAAATCTAGAGGGAAGCGACAAGGGTTAATACTAGAGATTTATCATGTGCTTTTTAAAATCTCATTCTTTGCAGAAACCGGCATCTTTTTCATTTATGTAATTAGATTGATTAGGCTCTAGAGCCTGTGTTTTGGCGCCGTTTTGCAGTGAGACACGGTGCGGCTGTAATTAGCGCAAATAGTTCGTTGCGGCTCGTCTCTAATGAGCGACTAGCTTTATCGATCACCGATTCTTATGTTGAGCGTCCACGGACTCTAAAAATTATCGAGCGTTCAAGACTAGGGCACTGCGAGCTGGCGCACCGCCAAATTCACCTACAACGATCATTAATGGAGACGACTACTTTATTTTGAGATACCTCTTATATTTACTATCCAATTACCTTATGATAACACTGAACGACAATGTACTAAGTATACTTAAATAAAAATTATATTTGAAATAATTAAACCTGATTTCGAAATTATATTATACGAGTTCATCTTCTTTCTCAATCGATAGGCGACCACTGCTAAGCAAAAATCTCTTGCATGTAGTTCCACAGTGCTCGGCCTTGCGCTGCATGTATCCATCGGCTCCCTACGACTCGTTTGACGAGTCTAACTAGTGGGAGCGATGCGGGGTCCCCACTTCTGCAACTTGGGACCCTGACCATCAGCACTTCTTCCCACTTCAGCTTCGCGACTAGCTGATTTGATTTTCATATGACTATTATATTATTAAATAAACTATAAAGAAGTCTAAGATGTATTAAAATTCGGTGATAATAAGTAAATCTAATAACCATGATAATCTCATCTTAACTTAGTAGTTTCGTATGTTCCATTTATGTTTACAGAATATGGTATCGATTTTAAATATCTGGACATAATATATATCTGTATATACGATATTAATCATATACTTAAATCGATATTGTAAATGTGAACCTGTAAAGGTTCGATTTTAATTTGTCAAAGAGGCTTAGAATAAAGTATAAAGTTACGTGCTCTGAGGAAACTTTATTATTAACTCTCTCACAAAGCCCGTGTTCTCACGCAAGATTTGAACGTCCGAATTCCGTTGGGTGTTATGAAAACATCAATAAGACACAATAAAAACTTGTTTATTAGATAATTTTGATTCGATGATGAGAACGGTCACGGTAGCCTACAGATATTGGATTCCATGAAGCGCTTATATCGGAGCTGGAAGACTAATTTTACCGTAAGATAAATTATGGTCGAGCGATCATGTTTCTCTATCGTAAACCGGATTCGATTCCCGGGTCGAGCTATAAATACACCGAATTTTTTTGTCAAGAAATTTGCAGTATCTACTAGCTCGAATTAGGAAATTGACGCGAGTCACCCCCGTGCCTCGGAGAGCACGTAAAGCCGTCGGTTCTGTGCTTGATATCTCTCCGGTCTTGTCAGATTTCCGTCCCATCGAACTATGGTAGTGGACTATAGTCTATAGTGGACCCTATAGTGTGGTGTTGTTTTGTTTAAAGAAAAGGTCCACTTTAATAATAATCGAGTGGACTTTCTTTTCTACTTTTTTGACTGCATTCAGCTGTGTGAACCGTTTAATTATTTATGTACTTACAAATTAAATAAATGCTCTCACTGAAACTGTATAAAATATCGAGCGCTCGAGACTAGGGCATTGTGAGCTGGCGAGGAGCCAGTAACACCTATAGCTATTACGGGGTATACTCGTAATACAGTATTTTTAACCGACTTCAAAAAAGGAGGAGGTTCTCAATTCGATGCGTTTTTTTTTTTTTTTTGGTGATGTACTCCATAAATCCGTCACATCTGGACCGATTTCAATAATACGCGTCTCGTTTTTTTTTATTTGAAAGGATATATTGTCAGGTTAGTCCCATTTAAATTTGATGAAGATCTGATGAATATCTTCGGAGATAGAGGACGGAACTCCTCAATGAATAAGAGCAAATCGCTCGCGTTCAGAGCTTAAAATAAGAATAAATAAAAATTCTTTTTAAAAAAACCGACTTAAATGCCACTACAAAGTAAAAAAAAATTGTACACGTATATTGAAATCGGGCTAAGTTTAAGAAAGTATACGAAGCAGCGTCGCGCATCAGTTTCATCCTCGGAGGAAAAAAAATTTTGTGTTTTAGATGGAGACGCCTTGACGTCTAATTTCTTTGCAAAAAAGTCTGTCAATTACGGTGCGGGGCGAGGTAGCACACATAAACAATTTCTTACTACAGGTGCATTTTTCAATCACGTCGCTATGCACGCACACGACAAAACTACCAAACACAACCTTAAAGTATACGCACACAACCAAATTCACACACAGGGACGTTCTATCCTTACACGAAACAATCATGTCATTTATGTAAGCAATTTTGGGCTGCGACACTATCGATTATCGACTTTCGATAAGTTCTAAATGAATTAATGAATGAATGAAGTTCAACTAATAGTATAAATTAAAATATTGTTAAATCAATTTAGCAATCAATTACTGTTCGTTGGTCTGGCTAAGACTTAAAAAGTTTTTAATGAATTGTATAAGATGAGAATATAAATCTAAATCGAATGTTCTGAATCGAATATATAGGATACTTTTTATCCTAATAAACAATAA
Source organism: Hipparchia sbordonii (assembly GCA_038048805.1). NCBI lineage: Eukaryota > Metazoa > Arthropoda > Insecta > Lepidoptera > Nymphalidae > Hipparchia > Hipparchia sbordonii. The sequence continues at coordinate 4,677,275 of CM076115.1, read as the reverse complement.
GGTTCATCCGCGATAGGGGATGAAAGTTTTTGAAAAATACTATTTTATTCAATTTTGGTGAAGATCTAATAAATATTATCGGAGATAGAGGACATACCTTCTCGCGGATAGTAGCAAGTTACTCTAAACTACGCCACGCGGACGAAGTCACGGAAATCAGCTAGTAAATAAATAAATTTAAGTAATGCCACATACAATTTTGTAGTCGAGTTTATAGTTTTTAAACTTTTATCCATGTTTTATCAATGGATAGTAGACATTTGTTGGAACACTAACTGGTTCTATAAGAAAATTAAAAAATACATGATGGACCTATACCATACACACCGAAAATATCAATATCGATATAATTTCTGCTTCCAGCCTTAATTTTCTTGCAGTGTGACCAACTTCTTTAAAATAAAATCCTCATTTTTGAACAAAAAACTACCTTAAAAATATGTACTGTTAATGATAAGCTTATCCAACTTTATGAATGGGTACAATACCTATTACAATTTAATTTTTCATAAACCGAGGTGGCACGAAGGCATTTAATTGTGGCGATTGAATATTAATAAGGCTTTTTAATCACAAATTTGTGTATGTTTGTAATGATTTTTGCGCATGCAATTATACCGGTTACTTATATTATACTAGCGGCCCGTCCCGGCTTCGCAAGGGTGGATATTTATTTTTTAAACATTTTGGCATAAACGCACAGTAAATGCAGGACATACCTAAATAATAATGTATTTAGCAATAGTGTATCGCTGGCTCCCTTTGGGTATGGGACTTGATGATTGAAAACAAAATGATAACAGAATAAATGACATCAATGAACTCGTAATATCTTTCGAATGGAATGTCCGATTTTAATAAACTAAAAAGTAATTTGCAGGTATTTAAATAGCCTTGCTTGAAAAAACATTTATTTTGGTAAGGATTAAGGCAAAGGTATAAATAACTTGGTCTGATTTTGGTCGGATTTCTATTAAATTTTAAAATGTTAAAAAGTAGTTATAGTGACATAGCTACAATAGTAGCTCAGTTTACTAGTAAGAGTTTACTACAGATAATGATATATTTTTACTATGCAAGACCAACAAAATCTCAGTCACACGACAAGAAAATATTATAAAATGTTAACGAATATTCTACTTAACTCAGTTTTGACGAAATGTGTGACTCGTACCCTTTTCAAAATAATCGATTAAATTGTTTGCCTAAAGTTTATAAATCAATATAAATATAAACCCCCAACCTTTCCTATTTTGTATGTAATCAAATCATTATGCAGTTCATGATAAAGGGCTCCAATCGAGTAATAAGTAGATTGGTTAATTTTTTTAAATTTCCCGAAATTATTTCTTGTACGATTCCGTAGCAACATTTTCGGATCAACAGTATTTTTAAGTTTTCTCCTTAAATAGTGCATTAATTGGATAAAAGAATATATCAGGAGAAAAGTAATGTTATCCTTTCATAAACTGGATATTTTTGGTATTTTTTTTAGAAGGAAAATCACTCATAGTCGGCATATTATACCGGAGCTCATCCTCCGCTAACCATACGTTGTTGACAGGCGCGTGACGCGAGTCAAACAGTTTTATATAACGGGTATGACCGCTGGGCATACCCGTCAAATAAAAACTTACAGAGGGGTACGCATCCTATTGCTACTCCAGGGCTTAATCCTCCTAGGTTTCATCCCTTCTATTTAGGCCCGCCCGCCGAACATCTCATTATAATCACTTGCGATGAAATACACTATTCACAGTTTAATGATAAACAAGGTCGCAGTAAACAGCTGACAGCCAGCCCAGTTTTACCGGTACCAGTATTATAACCGGATTTACGGGTAACGCCCTAGAGCGGACTTTGGGATATTGTCTTTTAATACCTATTTAAATTATTAATAGAGGAAGCAATTGCTACTACTAAAATGAAATACAACAAGCTATAAAATTGGAGAAAAATTAAACTGACATCATTATACCGAAATCTTATTATTACTATTGAAAGTATGGATGGATGGTTTGTTACTCAATCACGCCGCAACGACTAAATCACTAGCTTATAACGTGATGAAACCTGTAAGACAGAGAATTATCAATAAATAATCTCAAAGGGTTTAAGTCTGCCAATTCGCACATTTTATATAAAATTATTTACTATGTTAAATGTTTTATGCAAACGGTTTAAAAGGTCTATTTTTGTATGATTTGTAATTAAATGCAAAACCTGTAATCGATGCCTTAACGATAACATCTCAATAAGATTGATTTTATTTCGCTTTAAGTGTATGGTATAAATAAATGGAATGGTAGTTATTACACATGTAATACCTACTCGATGCAGTCGGCAAGCGGAAAACCCACAAGATCATGACTACTTGCAATCGGAACCAACACTCCGCACACTTTTTATTACGTAGACTCTATTCCTCCAAATAATTCAAGCAGTATATTAGTGGAGTAATAACAAAGGACAATGGGCAACTTTCTTATGGTTCGCGGGCCCAGTATTAGGTGTAGCACTTTTTTACAAGCCTTAAAATGATCTAAATAATTTCAACATTTTATGATAAGCATAACTCTTAGTTCCAAAAAATTCAAAAAACTTGCAGCAGTTCTAAAAGTTTCAAAAAAGCAGCAGTTCCAAAGAAATCACTTCCACTAGGATAATAAAGGCGAAAGTTTGTATGCATGTGTGTTTGTTACTCCTTCACACCAAAAGGAATGAACCGATTTGGCTGAAATTTGGAATGGAGATAGCTCATACCCAGGATTAACACATAGGCTACATTTTATCCCGAAAAATTAAAGAATTTCCCCAGGAATCTAAAAACTTTATTCCACGCGGGTGAAGTCGCGAACATCGTCTAAATTATAATATTAGTAAAGGAGCAAGGATATCAGCGAGTGACTAATAGAGTTTTAATAGGAAATGTATGAAAAACTCCTTCAGAACACTTGAAGGAATTACCTACCTATCTCGATGACGCTTATTATATACCGCGCGGCTCTCGTTCGACAGCCGACACGCTTCGCCTGGCCCCCATAGAAAGAGAGAGTCGACTCGCTTGAGGTTAGCACGTCGGCCGTACCTACTAATTACATGAAACCACAAGTACACGACAATATTGTGGAAAATTGTTAATACACTACTTGTGAAATCATTTTATTACGTGTTACTCACTAAATCCGCTTGCCAGGCCTTTAGCACATTTGCATAACTGTTGCAGCGGAAATAAAGGGAAATGCATCCTCCAAATTTTTGTCTGGTGGGAGGCTTTGGCCGTGGGTAGTTACCACCCTACCGTCAAAGACATGCCGCCAAGTGATTAAGCATTCCGGCACGATAGCGTGTAGAAACAGATTAGGGGTATGGGTTTGAACACTGTCATAACTATACACCTTAGACTGAATTGTCACGTACCATCAGGTGAGATAGCAGTCAAGGACTATATTGTCATTGAATAAAAAAAGCAGGCGGTTCTCAAACGGTAACTTTTTAGTTTAGTTGTAGCTTGTTCTTTTTAAAACGATAGACGTTTAATGCTGGATAAACAGATAGTCTTCTGTACCTATTCAGTGGCTGGATCATCTATTTTAGGAATTTTCACGCAGCTCGGTCTTATGCCACCTGTATCCAGTTGCTCCCTGCGGCTCGTCTGTCCACTTAGTGGGTCTGCCAAAGCTTAGCGACTCGACGAGTTTCGTCGGTAAATCTGTTTCTCTAACCGTAGATCTCTCTATCACTTGCTGAGTAACCCTCGAAAGAGGTTCGTTATATTTTGGATCCATAAGTCATCACTGGCAACACACATTATTCGATGCTGAGATCCATAGAGCGTGCTCTAACTCAGCTCAGACTTAAGATAGAGGTTAAAACGGACATATATGCTCTGACATAAATCCGTCTCGTTTTAACTTTGTCTTGAGTCTGAGCTGAGTGAGAGTGCGGTCTATAGATTTCAGCCTTAAGTCTTAAGGTAGATGCTGAGGGGACTGAAAATTCAATTTTAAAAATATTTAAAAATATTGTGGAGAACTTGTATAAAATCCGAAAATTCCACTCGTTTTGAGAATAGTCTCTCCAGACATAAGATTATCTTAAAATTTTCTTGTAAAAATTTATTAGCATGGCTTGAAATAACGCAAAATAACAAGACTGGAATATGGAGAGTATAAATTCCATACGCACCCTAATCTAAATGTGATTTACGAGCAACGAACAGGTTTACTTTGTTACCATGTTAGCGAAAGGCCAATTTATAGTTGATATTCTATTGAGAGCGCGGTTGCGACGCCCGAAACTGTGTTCGAAGATTATCTAAACGCATAATAACAGGGATATAAATTATCCGTGTATTACGTGACCTATTTGTAACTAGCTTTTGCCCGCGACTTGGATGAAATAAAAGGCGTTAAGATATCTGCACGACAGAACCATTTATAATGCAGGGAACCTTATCAAGTTCGCGACGGGGTCGGCAGGATAACCAATGCCCTTTTCGAAGTGTTGAACTCGATTGAAGGTTTTTAAAAAACTCGAACCTAAAAACTATCCTTGCACAGTCCTCTACCTACAAGGATTTTTTTATTGGCTGACAAGATGGTAAGTGACGATGCAGTCTAAGATGGTAACTTGGGAGGGGTATGGCAGTGTACATTGAACCCATACCTCTAATCTGTTGCTACGGTCTTTGACTGTAGAGTAGTAACTAGCCACAGTCAAAGCCTCCCACCAGATCAGACCAGAGAAAATTTTAGAATGTTTAAATTCCCAAATTGCCACCGTCGGGAATTGAACCCGAGACCTCCCAGTTTTAAGATTACAGCGCTGACCATTGCGCCAGGGAGGTCGTCAAAAAAAATATTGTGTACTTAAAAATCAATAAAGCCGTTTAAAAGATTAGTCTGGACAAACAGACAGTCGGATATAATATAGAGTACTTTTGTTTTGATTACTTGTAAAAATTGTTATTAATGAGCAGAATAAAAAAAGTCATTTCTAAATGACAGACAGACCATTGCAAATTATTTGTGTAGATGTTTGAGGCAAATGTATGGTGATTTAAGACAGATGTCAATTGAAAATGCGAGTTGTGCACCTGGTATTTAGATTTAGTGGCTGGTTTAGATTATTCCATACGATTTAGGCCATGGACAGTTGCTAAGAAGAAATCTTGAAGAAATAGATTGAAAACTCTTTTTATACATAAATCAAATTACGCTAAAAATGATCCAAGATGGAATTACTAGAATTATAAGTAGGTAATATATTTTTTTTTTGTTGAAATCGACGAAACATCGTATTTATTATTCTGGCTGGTCATTTCTAGATTTATTACGCGATCAAAATAGAGAATTTTGCAAATTTTTAGATTGTTTTAAGTATTTTTTCGTGTTATTAGTAGTTACCTGGTAGATGGTGTTAACTCTGAAATAGGTGCAGTAACTAAAGAGCTTTGTTCTGATAATGACGTTATAGCAATCAATGCTTCTTTAACTAATCTCTTTGCATGGCGGTTGGTATTAAGAGTTGCTACTACTACTACTATTACTACTACTAAGTTAGCAATCTATACTATCTCTGGTATGGTGTTGTGTAGTGATAGTTTGTGCATAAGAGGATTCGCCTGCCCAACTTGAAAAATTACCTTAATATTACCTTAAAATTTAAAATGTCCCGTGTGGAGAGCGCCCCAGCCTTGTTGTGGTTCTCAAAAATCACCCCTTTTCTCTAGCACCACTTGCCCCCCTTAGCTGCACTCTGGGTCGCCTAATGAGCTGATGCATCTCTATTCCACATCTATGGAACCCAGCTAGGTTTTCATTAGCTGTATCTTTACACTTAAGTGCTCTTAGAGACATTTTTTTACATTATTTTAATTCACTTTTTTCGCGTGCAATCCTATAGTATTTTCTTCCTTTTTTTAAGTACGGGCTTACATGTTTTAAAGTGTACAATTACACACTACTTACATTTTCAATGACTTGCTTGTGTATGCTTTTTACTCGCGCAGTTTTTCAACGAACTACCTATGGCTTGTGCGATCTAATGAACAGAATAATTTGCAGTCATTAGTTCAGGCTCAAGTAGAGAACCTAATCTCATATTGAATCCCCTCTAAGACTGACTCATCAAGGTCTGAAGAATTTATGGAATCACCAACATTTTTAATATTTGTTGTATTAATTTAATGAAGTATTCTTTGTTTTGTTATCAATCGAAAATCCGCCTCTTAACTTGAAATCACCTAGTCTATACATTTATATAAGCGTCTTCTACAGAAGCAGGTAGTCGCAGGATCGAAACCGGGCACGCACTTCTGACTTTACTGAGTGCATGTAAATATCACATGCTTCAGCAGTGAAGGTAATCAATTAAATATCCCGTGCTTCAAGAATGAAGGAAAATATCTTGAGGAAACCTTTACACTTGGGAGTTCTCCATCATGTTCTCGAAGTGATGTTTGACACTTTGTATTGGGCCAGCCTGGTGGCCTATAACCCTTCTATGAGAGGAGAGTAGTGAACCATTAATGGATTACGAATGATGATGGTGATGAAGCATCTTCTAAGTAATGAATCGCAAGTGTATTCTCTTTTTGCAAAATGCCTTGAGTCATAATAACGGGACCATTCTAGACTGAAGAATTTTGTTAATTCATCGAATAAATGAACTTGAGAACTTCACTAATGTTAAATCTCCGTAGAACTGTTGGAACATTAAGTTAAAAACGATAAACGCTAACTGTTAAGTCTTAAAAGTAATAAAGATTAGTTCTAGTTGTAAAGTGCCATTAACAGGACATGCTAGATTTTACACAGACTCGGCCGCGACATGAAACGATTTTATAGCTAGGTATTCTGGTTTTATAGATGAAGATCATGGCTACGTGCTGCGTTGAATTATTATTGAACTACTAGTTTTTGGCTGAGACGTAGTTCGTTGTTTATAAATCCAGAAAGGACTCTTTGTTTATCAGCATGTCGATGCTCTAAAAATGATAGCATTTGCATCAGTGTAACGATCGCAATGGCCTCTGATTGGCTGGTGCCTTCCCGCTATTGGTTAAAATGCATTGATGCAGCAAGAACGCTATTAATTCAGCCAATCACAGACCATTGCGATCGTTACACTGATGCAATCATTTCTAGACACGCCGGGCTAAAAAGTAGCCGATGTTACTGATGTACACAATCTCTAAACTAAATTGACGGCACTAATGACTAAAGCCTTTGTAAAAATCACTAGTAAACCTAATAAATAAAATAAATCCTATAAATAAAATAAAGCCATGACTATGCATTTTTATAATTTGGAAAAGAGCATCATGTCCTTTATCCGTTACATCCTTTTACACTGGCCTTGCGAAATACCTCCATTGTCGGCGGATCTCAAAGAAGGTCGAACATATCTCCTCGAAAATGAGCGATATTAATGTTCTCTTTCTTATTAGCTACTAAATTGTTAGTATCCTGTCTCGCTAAATTCATCGATAGTAAATTATAAGGAGAGTCGCGATGACTCAAAAACGGAACATGTTTTTTTTTTAATTATTATCTTTTGCTTGCGACTTCGTCCGTGTGGAATTAAAAATCTTTTCCTCTCTTTTTTCCGGGATAAAATAATGTCCTCCAAACCGAATCGAGTCCCTTCGCCCTATCTCCATAGAGATTAGCTATCTGCGCGAGAGATATTATAGTGAGTATAGGAGATATATAGAGTATAGGAGAGTGTGTGCATTCTCTATTCCCTCACTCTCATAGTCCGAGGGGCGGAAATCCGACACGAACTTGCAAGAGATCAATCGCACGACCGACGGCTTTACGTGCTCTCCGAGACATTCATGGGATCTAAGTTAAGTAGGTACTAAGTAAAACAAATTATAACAAATGTTCTTCTAACCGAATTACGAAAGATTTATCTGATTCTTTCTTTTATATAACTGTTCTTAAAAAATTAATAACTTACTTTCTTAGCTTCTTATATACTTAAGTACATTAAGTACATAAAATAAACATTCAGAAACATTCGTTGATTAAAATGAACTGTTAAGCTTTTGGGCCGTATGTTCAAATAAATTGTTAAAGTTTTGAAATTAAAGTTAAGAACTCACGAGCAACCTTGACACAAAAGAATATCTGTAGTTCATAATATTTCATAGTTATTTGTATTTGTTATTTTAATTGTCGTACCCGTAACAACTATTATCTTAAAAGATGCGGCACAAAAAAAGGTAGGAACTATTCTTTCTTCAGAGCGGACGTTTCTTGTGACCGCGTTTTATATTCCGAACGAAACTACACCATCCTTTATCTGAATTTCTTTTGCCCATTCTAAATCTTCATTATTTTCAACACCACGCCGACGGCGGCGTACGGTTTGCCATTATAAATTCTTTTACTTTGACCGTTGATAAAAGATATTGTTTCTCTTTTAGTAATAAAATTAATGTTCGCTGCCTATTCTATAGAGTTTAAATGTTTAATAACTTCTAGACCTCTTTTATGGATGACTAGCTTTACCCACGACATCGTCTACGTAGAGTTAGGTTTTCAAAAATCCCATCGGAACTCTCTGTTTTTCTGGAATAAAAGCCCTAGCGACATATCACTGTCCAGATTCTCAACTATAAGTTTATAATCATGCAAAAAAAGTCAATCCGTTGCTCCGTTGATGTGTGATTGAAGAACAAACCTACAAACGAACGCACTTTCGCATTATTAGTGGTAAACATTAATACTCTCTCATGTCCGGTTTGCAACTTCATTTCGGGTTTCGCAACTAACCTTTTTAACCTAATTTTTTTAACCGAAACTACCAAATAGTCTCGGTTAAAAAAATATTGGAAGAATATGGCATTATTGGCAAATATTAGAAAGTGGATATGAGCATTCGCAAAAAATTGGTGTAGCAAGCCGTGAGCAGTACATAAGTTTATCGGTGTCTATACAATGAATCTAAGATCCGGCTGGCTTGGAAAGGCACTTGTAAGATACACGGTCGATAGATTCGTGATTCGTCATCATTAGGCACGTTTTGGCCTGCTGCGGCACTTTTTTTAAACAACCACATATTTTTTTAACAAATGCCAAAACAAAATTGCGAGACCGATGGGATTTGAACCCTCAGCTCTCTGGGAATCCCGCCTTAAGTGTGTTGACCGTTTACAGCACAAAATTCGGAAACTAGCTAATACTCACCACTTTGACCTCGTGGGTTTAGAGTTGATGGAAAGATGACGTCAAACAAATCACAGAGCGGCGAAGGATACGAAATACAAACGGCGCGAGATCCTGATGTGTGGAATTCCCTTCCCTAAAGATCTAGGTCCAGCAGTGGATGTCATCCGTTTGTGACGAAGACCTCTCGTATTTTCGTCGACGTTCGGTTTTTCAGACCGCACATTGATTAACCATTGCGTTGTTGAGGATTCATGGAGTAGTGGAGTAGTATTTCTACTTTTCGTTTTTCTTCATTGAAAAACAGTGAGATGAAACTTTGTCACTCACAAAACTAGTCGGGAGTTTGCGGAATGAAATAACAGTTGGCGGTCAAAGGCTTATAGTTGTTTCGTGAAATCAAACTGCCGCTCTCGCGTTGTCAACCGGACTTTTGGAAGCCGACCGTATTGTTATCTAACAATCGTGATCGTTACAAGTTTTATGAGTGAATATAGGCTCAATTTAATATTAATTGTTATGGCCATTCTAATTAAGTGGCAATCTAGTGCGATTGCAATAGACGAAATAAATCGGCTAAATGCGCGCACAAAAGGTTCTGTACGACCACACGATATGAATTTTATACTAAATGCCAAAATATGTTTTCGCGAATACTAGATTTAAAATTTACTGCCTTTCGGACCCCATCATAATATAACGTCATATGCAACACATTGAAAATAAATGCAAATTGGTTATAAATTAGACCTATCTTCGCGATTTTTTTTGTGGAACTTTCATTATTATTTTATGTTTACCGTCCCTTGGAAATATTTAATTTTTGCCTGTTTTTTGACACTTAAAACTTGATCTATTGCTGTAAATATAAAATCTGCATCTGAAGATTTACCATTACGCTTTTAAAGTAATCTCACAACAGTTTTGCCCTTTGGGTACAGATTACAGAATCTTTGAAAGCAAAGTTACTTTTGAACGGCCGAAACCGATACCGATTGACGTTTCAATTTTACAATCGCGCCTGGCAGTTCATAAAAATGTCGGAGCGATTTGCGAAAGAGATATTTCATTCGCAGCGTCCAAGTGCTCTGTTTTTGCAGACGGAATTTTTAAGACTGCAGATTTAGAAACTTTGCAAAGTCGTATAACTGGAGAATCGCTTCTGATTTAGATTCTGTTTAACTGTCCATTTGCTAGTAATACTTTTGCACGAAAGTTATAAATTCGCATTGCTACAATAGCAATGTTTTTGATTGCCTAAATTTATGGTATACTTGCTGCAACTTTACAATTTTGTTTAATAGTGTTAGAGTGACAGCCAGTCAGATGTGTAGCAGTCTAATTACGACAGTAGGGCCTTCTAGTGTTTGGGCTTTTTAGTGAACTTTTTTTACTTGTTTTTTGTATGTTTAAAGATTTTATATAGGAACTAGCTTTTTCCCGCGGCTTCGCTCACGTTAAGTTCGATTTTTCCAACCCTTATTTTATCCCCTTAGGGGATGAATTTTCAAAAATCCTTTCTTAGCGGATGCATACGTCATAATAGCTATCTGTATGGCAAGTTTCAGCCCGATCCGTCCAGTGGTTTGGGCTGTGCGTTGATAGATCAGTCAGTCAGTCACGTTTGCCTTTTATATATTTAGATATGTGCTTTAATGAGAATATTCGATGGACTATTCATTCATTAGCTGTAGTGATATGAGAAACTACTGGAAAATGTTTTTATATTACAGAAAGAGTACTACTCTGTATTCCGAAGCGGTGCTAAAGTCTCAACATGTCAAGAGCCATACATTGATATACGAATTTGGAGCCACGTAAAATAAATAATTTTGAATTTGAATACTGTGTTACTGTTAATAATGGCAAACATAAATCTAAATCTAATCTTTCAAAGTAGAAACTTAGCTAGTCATAAAATATCACCTTCGAACTGTTATCGATTGTAAATAATAATAATTACACTATGTTTCCATATGAAGTACCCACCAATAAATACTTACTGTTGAATAAATAATATTGATTTATTTAATATTGATTCATTGTATCTTTCTAGATTACAGTCGATTATGTTTGTTCCTAACTAATTCAAACAAATTCACACCGATTGTTTATCGCGGAGTTGCGAAAACTCCAGTCGTTGATAAGGGGCTGATAAGAGGGTGATAAGCGTGATAAGACGCGCGGCCATGGAAAGTAACGTAATTAGATTCGTAGCGATGACCTGTGAGACCTTGGCGTGGTCTTGATAACGTGTTGTGATAACCACGGCCAGTAATGTGTTACTGTGTAATGAAAACACTAACAATCGTTCGGTGTCAGAACGCTTTGCCCTAATAGTGTTTACTTTTTATGTTTTCATCATCATCGTTTTTTAATTGGTACACTTCCACTGTTGGACATAACACTGCTGGCTCATAACTAGAATGTTTTTTTTATTCGATGACAAGATAGCCATTGATTGCGATCTCACCTGATGGTAAGTGACGGTGCAGTCTAAGATGGTAGCAGGCTAACTTGGAAGGCAGCAGGTATAGCAGTGTAAATTCAACCCATACCCCTAATCGGTTTCTACACGCCATCGTGCCGAAACGCTAATTCGCTTGGCGGCCCGTCTTTGACGGTAGGGTGGTAACTAGCCATGGCCAAAGCCTCCCACCAGACCAGACCAGAGACAGTTTAGAAATTATAAATTCCTAAATTGCCCCCGCCGGGAATCGAACCCGAGACCTCCCACTTATAAGACCACAGCGCTCACCAATGTGCCAGGGAGGTCGTGTAGGAAAAAAATCGCCATTTCATGCTCTAAGAAAATTGAATTGAATTGACATAGCGTCGCATCGCGTTACTCTGGTTCTTCTAGGGATTTAGATACTATAAACAGTTCACTGATTTAACAATTTACGTAATCTAGAGCTGGTGTTTTTTTTTTTCGTTACCAAAGACAAATTTTCGCTTGACTGAACATACTTTCGATGACACTTCTTGGTACAAAAAAAAAACGAAATGCGTTCCAATTTTGTTTGCGATTCTAATTTTTAAATCTCAGAGAAGCGCATAAAACAACAAAAAACCATAACGACAAAAATATTATGACACTGTAGATGTTTTAAATTCTTTGGAAACATTAACTTACCGGGTAAGTAAGTTTTTAGAAATCGCAACAGACGAAAATCAAAACTTATTTTAATACATACATGAACAATACAACACTTGTTGTGGGTTATTTAGAAAACAACGTGGAATTAAACCGTTTATCTTCAGCGGTAATTGTTTCTTTGTATCGAAGGTATCGGGATGGAGCGAAATATCCCCCGGGGGAAAATAACACGATAAATATATTCCCCGGGCAGATCGATTAATACCCTGTGGATATTGGCCACAAAGTTACAGCCACAAGAAGATTAGGTACTGATTACTGCTTTCCGGCGGTGGATTATGCACGTATCTACTTAGCGATCTACCAAAACCTTGTTTAATCATCAGCCAAAAGTAACAGTTAATTCAAAATGCATGTAAAAAAAAAAACCGGCCGAATTGATAACCTCCTCCTTTTTGGAAGTCGGTTAAAAATAAATCATTTGTACCAACGTGTATTTCTATTGATAATATTCTAACACTAGTTTTATGTAATACCTATACTAGACTAAAACATTATGGCTTAAACTAAATATGCATAATTTATTAATTTAGGCGTTTAGTGTCTGGTTATTTTGGGCCTATTAGTAGGAATGTCAAGAAGAGGTCGAAAGGCGTTCAATACGCAGAAAGGTTCATTGCAACTATCTAGAAACCTAGAAATAAAAATTATGGAATAATATCACTTTTTATAAGTATGGATGAAACTATTCAATGACGGAAATAGTCTTTTGCAAAAATTTCGAAAATTTCTCATTTCTAAAGTTGCTTCTTATTTTAATCTTTCTCCGCATCTGCAGTGTATCCTTAAGGCATAGTAACATGATAAAAATCTTCCCCGGGCGTATCGATTAGTACCCAATAGTCGAATATCTGCTACAACCAGCCAAAGATTATCGTGATTGCTTTCGTGTCTATCCAATACGATTCCATTCGGTTTTCTATTTAATACCGGATTTGCATACTTCATTTTATTCTGTTCTTCGGTAGTGGGCCTCGCATTGTTATAATACGTTTTTCCTCTTATGATGTTTACTTTTTGTTTTTGTTGAACCTACTTACTTATTTAGTTATTAACTATTTCTCTTAATATGTAGTTTTTTTGTACCTAATATGTATCAACTGTTTTTTTTTACCTTTAGTTTTCGTAAGATGTTTGTTTAACGTTTCAGTTTTGATTCTTTAAAGTTGCCTTTTTATAGTTTTTTTGTTTTTTGTTTTAATATTTTGTTTTCGTTCCTTTCAGGCCGCCCAAAATGATGCTGGAGTCGAGCCGGTAAGTTTTCAAAAATATGTTTTAATAAAACGACCGGTTTTAAGTTCTTATGTGTGTATTAACTATTCTATCCTCGTTATCAATCCATGAACGGTTCACTACTGACAGCAAGTCTCTTCTCAGTGAAAACTTATGGGCCCTAGTGCACCACGCTTGTCCAGTACAAATTGACAGATATCATACACCTTTGAGAATATTATTGTGAACTCTCTGGCGTCCAGGTTTCCTTACAATGTTTTTCCTCACCGTAGAAGCATGTAACACTTAATTGCTTAAACTATGTTATGACCTATCCTAACTCACAATATAGTGACGCAGAAAGAATAGGTATATGCAGTAGGTACGAGTTAAATATGTGAATAGCATTACCTATACAAATACTTAATGCTTACCTTCCTAGTGTTCATAGAAAAGGAAACTGCTAAGTAATAAAACAAATAGTTGAATCGACTATAAACGTAACAATTTGTTATTCTATTCCATAACTTGTTTCTATGAATTTTTCTATGAATTTGACGTATGGTTGTATACCTAATATAATCGAATCGATTCTTCAAGCCACGTCTCCGTTCATTGCCACCCTACTCAATAAGCTATGTCGGTTACTCTGGATCTGCGGATTCCATTCATGTGTTCTCGCAGGGATACTCCGAGCATAGCTCTCTCCATTGCTCAACAACATCCATTAAATAAGAGTGACCCTGAGCTGTCTTTTGAAGCCCATAGTTCATCATGTCAATTCTCAAACGATAAACGTCCACTGCTGGTCGTAGGTCTCTTGAAATGATCGCCACAGAACAAGATCCTGAGCAGTTTGCATCTAGCGGCTGCCAGTGACCTACCTGAGATCATCCGTCTACCTAGTGGGGGTTCCTCGATACGGAGTCCGCTACTCCAGCACCTTGGGACTCAAACTTCCATCGGCCTTTCCAGCCGTGTGACTCGCCTGTACCCCATAACTTTTTTTATTCGATGACAAGATAGTCATTAACTGCGATCTCACCTGATGGTAAGTGACGATGCAGTCTAAGATGGTAGCGGGCTAACTTGGAACGAGTATGGCAGTGTAGATTCAACCCATACCCCTAATCGGTTTCTACACGCCATCGTGCCGGAATGCTAAATCGCTTGGCGGCACGTCTTGACGGTAGGGTGGTAACTAGGCACGGCCAAAGCCTCCCACCAGACCAGACCACTACTATTCAATAGACCGGAACGCTAAATCGCTTGGCGGCACGTCTTTGACAGTAAGGTGGTAACTAGCCACGGCCAAAGCCTTCCAGACCAGACCGCTACTATTCAATAGACGTTACCAAACTGAAACTACTCTGTCCCCAGACGCCATTAAAAAGCGAGTTTACGAGTTTTAAAGACAATGTAAACGTACACACACGGACAAGTTAACGTAGGTAGGTAGTTAGTACAAGAAGAGCGTGCTCCGTTCACATAATACGCCGAGCCGAGTCTGTTGCACTCTGTATAATTAGTTTGCCTATCCGCTCGCACTCCATCAATTACGTGAAAGTACGTCATTTTCTAATTTCTATTTTAATTACTATTCGCATTACACACTGCAATGTGTACTAACACACGTTTTTTTTTTTGCACTGAGACCTGAATAAAGTACTTACACGAATAGAAAAGAAAAGTTTTTTGAAGTGAAAACTTCTAGGCGCGTTGAATGATTTTTGTTAAGAGAAAATCTTGTGGGATCGCCGCACCGACTTGCTAATGTTAACAATATAATTATATCTGTAACTATGAGTATGATGTGTTTTCTCTTTCAAATAAAAAAAGACGTGTGGCACTCAGGGACTGCCGCGGTAAAGCATTTTTTATCAACGCCATCTAGCGGCTCACCGCTAGGTGGCGTTGATAAAAAATGCCCCATCTAGCGGCTCACCGTAGAGGAGTCCCGTGTCAGGTTATTTTCGTTATGGAATTTCTGGATTCGGTCTCCACGCTGGCCCGCGATAGAACCTATGCAATAGCTTAAAAACATTTATGGATTATTTTTTTTATTTGAATTTTGATTTATTTTCCGTTTTTACAAATGTTATTCTTACACATTACATTTTCGAATGTAATTAATGAATCCATATTTTGACCAACAGTTAAAATACAATATGTAATTTTTTGAAACACGCGTAACTGAAAAGTTAGTCGAGTTTGGTATTCCAATCCGGACCTCCGAAAAGCAGACAGATTAGCTACCTCAATATTATATTTTATTTGTTTAGAAGAATGAATTATTTATACGCGAACGATAGGTATGTATGCTTTGTGACAAATCGTTAATTTGTATTCATCACAGTTACTTTCATAATTTATTACTTATGAGGAAAACCAATACTAATTAATTGTTATTATATAGCGTCTTAATTCTGATAGCCAAGCGCGCAGTTCATTTACAAGTAGCGATAGCGATGTAAAAGCTCCTAGACTATAAATCACTGTGCGACAAAGACAGAGAGTGTGACTCACGATACTTTAACTACGAGTATGGTAGAGATGGATAGATGTTGCGCAAACACATCGTCGAATGGCCATGAACTGGCTACGTACAACGTAAACACCGGGCGGTGTAAATGTAAACTAATTTATTTACCACTCTATTCTTCTAATTTAGGTTTAATTTGTAATTCTGTGATTTGAATTTGTACGAATTCCTTCGGGATGCTTTTTGATGACGAGTTGATACTTTGCCTCCATTACTTCAGTCTGATAGAAAACGATTCTACTTCCTCCAGGAGCGTTGCGAAATGTGGCGCTGTTGCGTTATTTTTGATCGACTTCAAAAAAGGAGAAGGTTCACAATTCGTCCGAATCTTTTTTTACGTATGTTATTCGATAACTTATGACGTCTGGACTGTTTTGGAAAAATTTTCAATTGTTGGAAAGGGTATACTTCTCAGGTGGTGCTATGGTTATCAGGTCAGGATCTGATGATGGGATCTTGAAGAAATCGGGAGAACTCTTCTATAGGCACACTTGCTACCCCTTGTAGTGGCGTTTGAAGTCTGTTTTTTAAAATGAATTTTTATTTAGATTATTCCTCATGCGTTTATTTCGCGGTATGCCATTCGGTGCGAACACCGCGAACAGCCGCGGTAGCCGGAATCGTTGACCAAGTTAAATAAACACATACCTACACCTCATTATAAGAATTACCCATTTATCTTACCCTTATATCTTACCCTTTGCTTGCTTACTTTAGCCTATTGTTTGAATTTTGGTTAACTGACACGATCGTTTCAAAGACATGACCAAGTAACAACAACCTTCATATTTAAAAAAACTTGTAGTTACTTCCGTTTCATTTAAAAGTTCGCGAACCTGACCTGACCCTACCTATATGCATACAAAGCGCCGAATATGAAAAAAAAAACGGCCAGATGCGAGTTGGGTTCGCACACGAAGGGTTCCGTACCATCCAGTGATTGTTAAGTTCGAGCAAAAAAACACCGAAAAAATCAAGTTTCTTGTATGGGGACCTTTCTTTTTTATTTTAATTTTTATTATTTATTTTTATAGCGGCAATAGATATAGGTACCTACACGTTCTGTGAAAATTTCAAGTATCTACCAATTACGGTTCGTCAGATACAGCCCGCTGACAGACAGACGGACGGACGGACGGAAAGCGGAGGCTTAGTAATAGGGTCCCGTTGGTACCCCTTGGGTACAGATTACGGAACCCTAAGAAGGTACCTACTTATTAGCATTGAAAACAGTGTTGCCAAGCGCACACCGTTTCACAATTATGTACATTGTACTTGACGCGTTTCGGCCTTCTCCTGCCCTTACGATTTACGAGCGACCATCCACTGTTTACGATTACCGGCTATTTATTACTTTCCAGTTTTCTGTAAACGCCGCTCCATTGTTGTCATCGCCAGAGTGCCGCGGCCAAACAATGAGAAGGCTCCGGGCGACCGAAAAAAAGGTGCATCTAATCAATCACGGACAACGGAGTCGCACATTAATGCCGGTTGTGCACTGCGTCCGCCAGAAATGTCGAACACTTAAAAAATTAAAAAAATATTTATTTGGCAAAAAACATACATTGAATGTAATAAATATATATCTATCGAAACCCACACTAGGTATTCCTGAACCGAGGGGCCCAACCACAATTCACCACCATTAACAATTATCGATGACATGACAACCAAATTACCAACAAAACAATTACAAACAATGTTACACAAATAATTAAAAATACAATATTACTAATAATACTTTATCCTTCTCCTTTATTAACCGAAAGACGACTGCTGGAAGACAAAAAGTCCCTTGCATGAACTTACACAGGCTTCGGTCTTGCGCCACCTGTATCCAGTGGCTCCTTGCGACTCGTCTGATGTCGTCGGTCCAGTCGATAATTTGTCTTTTCTCTCTTTCAATTAACTTTTGATAAATAAATTATATCGTTTTCCAAGGACAAAATCAAGTCAATCCGTTCATATTCATCTGGTCATATTCATTGGCACGTATTTATTGAAATTGCTCGCTAACTCTAATGACGAGTTTTCACGCAAAATTGAACCGTGTATTAATGGTTTAGATTTATAGCGTTTGACGCGACCCGACTGCGCACATTTCCTCGGATGCAGTGCACAAACTCTCCCGGTAAGATGCTCCGCTTTTTGTCGTCCATTCCATTTGCATATCTATACTGTTGTCCTTTTCTCTCAAGTTCAGAGAACTATTAGAATAAAAGAGACAGATATTGTCCCGTTGACCTTAGCCGAAGTTGCGCATGCCTCGATACCGTTTCACCCGTGAGAAGGTATTTTTGTTCGATCTGGCTTGGTGTTATAATTTGATTTCGTGGTTGTTAGTGTAACGCTCACTAGCGACTTTTGTTATATTTCTTGTCCTGTCGTCTTTCACCTTTAATAAATATATGATAAACTAGCTGATGCTAGACTTCGTTCGCGTGGATTTCGTTTTTAAATCCCACGGGAATTATTTGTTTTCCTGAGATAAAAAGCCTACATCATTCTCCAGGTCCTCAACTATACTAATGCAAAAAATAACGTCGATCCGTAGCTCCGTCGCAGCGTGATTGAAGGTCAAACCATCCGGGGCAATTTCGTGCCCAGTCCTAAACTCCTAACACAGACTGTACTCTTAATTTGGAGGTGAAATGGGAATATTGGGCATTTTTAACATGGTTAAATGGTATGGATTCGCTGTGTCTGCTGTCGCCCTCATGATTGGTTAGATCCTCCAAGCCTTTATGAAATCTTTGTTGTATCTACATGTTTAGGTTACTTTATAAAATTGATCTTTAACGATCGATTTGTCTTAGGACATGTCGTGAATCCGTGTCTACCCTTACACGGATTTCACACAGCAAAACTTCGATTGCGGCACCTTTATGCAATCGTTCCCATTAATTATTTTCAGATTGATTAATGAATTTCTTGAACAACAATGACTTTTATTTTCCGTTTTGCAAGCTAGCTGCATATTCTCACCGAATCATCTTAATATTGAAACCTAAGAGAGTTGCTGTTGCCACACATTCCGTTGCGAGCGATTCCAAACGTCCTTGTTACCTGAATACCACCACAACTACAGTAGTAATATTTTAATATTATTTTGACATTTCATACGTCCTTAAGTTGCACCGGGAACATCAGTCTTAAATTTTTTTTATGTTGAGAGCAGCAGGTATAAATTGGGTAGGCTATTTTCAGTAGGTGGGTACCGACCTACTGAAAATTTAAAAAGATGCGGCAAGTCGTCGTTTACTGTTGCTAAGTTAATGCAAGATATACAAAACGCATCGAGTTGTGTCTATGACTGTGACAAAATTTATTAATAAAATGAATTTATTTTAGTAAACGCGATCTATATAGAGCTGGTGAAATCTGATGGTCTGGTGAAATGCGCTAGTGAATGATTTAACTAAAACCGAGATTATACATTTAGGGCCGAGCGTAAAGATATTTTGACAGATATTCGAAACAAAAACTGTTAGAACGCCTAATTTATTCCTCGGTTAAACGTCTCTCGACTCGAATTGGTGAAATCGGCACTAACTCAGTTAGCCAAACGTAATTCATTAAACACGGCTTACACAGCGAACGGTGGAATCGGCCCTTACTCTGAAACAAATGTTTTACAATCACGATCGCATTAAAATATCCACTCATTCCTCTCGAGTAAGGGGTACATTAAATCCACACAAGCACATTAGCCTCCATGTTTGAGCGAGGGCGGGTTTTATCAACTGCCTTGGGATTCTAATCCGATTTCACTACCCTTTGGATACAGCTAAATCCAGTGCGTTCATCAAATTGAGGATTGTATCTCTCGTTCTTTATCTGTTTATAACTTTTTTTTTTTTAATTTTTGTAACTTCTACGACTTCAAATTCAAATTAAAAAAATTATTTATTTCATGTAGGCCGCCTTGTAGCTCTTATGACACGTCATAAATCTACCACCGGTTCGGAATGCAGATTCTGCTGAGAAGAACCGGCAAGAAACTCAGCAGTTGCTCTTTTCAAAAAATAAAATAATTTTACTATAACTAACCAAACTAAGCTATGTATACAGTGCTTCCACAGTGAAGCTTCAAAAATGCAATACATAATATTATAATCCAACACATGTCAACATGGGAAGACTTCGACCGTATTTTCAAGTTGTGCATGGCGAGGTATGGGTAGGTACAAGCATGACTTCCGAATCGTTCGAGAATTGTATCTCTCATTTTTCATGTGTTTATAATTTTTTGTTTATTATATCAACTTCTGCTATACGACTTCGTTCGCATTTTCAAGTTGACCTTTAGAGTGCGCGGCATTGATAAAAGCTAGACTCTTGCATCGTACTTACTGGTAATTAAAAAAAGTTGTCTTGAATGTCAAGAACAAATCTAAACTTACTAAACAGTAATGAAAGACCTATTAATATTTATTCAAAAGGTACCTAGCTCTACTTTTAATCAGTCGGACAATTCATAACGTGTGATAACAATATTCCACTACTAACACATTCACACACACTAACGTTATGCTATTCTAGTATTCTTAAAATAGATTTCGCTATTGCCAACAATAAAAATAAATTAGTATCAATCTCGCAGCGAGTTAAAAAAGAAACTATCGCACGCGCAGAAATGTAAAGTAGCAAAATCACTAACGGGATAAATACAATATTATCCACTCAACGTTTAACATGATATTAGAGACATTTTGTTTTAAAATAATTTGTTCTTTGACTTTGACTCGAAATAGTTTGTTCTTTGAATTGACTCGGTGACTCGAAAATTTTAAAATTCTTCTCAATCGGTCGCTCTAGTTTGACAGAGTGGTTGTAGCTGCTGGGAAATTGTGACGTCAGTAGTTGTCGGTCTCCTTGGTTTTGGGTCGCACCGCCTCCCGCGCGATGCTCCTTCATTTGTAGCGGTTGGCAGGACTCCACCACAGTAGTCTGGGTCACTGCTTTGACCAAATCTGTCCATTGAGTGAGTGAGCGTCCTCTTGCCCTTTTGCTTTCCATCTGACCCTGTACCACCAACCGCTCATTTGACCCTCCATTCCGGGACATGGGGCAGAAGAACGTCAGAATTTTAAAATTGAATAGCATAATACACACAGACGTCGCAAATAGGATGATGTGTGTGTACCTACGCTTGGCGGTCACTGAACTTCATGTTATGTGGATATGACGTCACATAGCTTGCCGTCGTCGTCGTCAATTTAACCGACCGACGTCAGCATACATCTCTTGATGGTATTCCAACTGTACACTGTAATTGTGTAATCTATTTTTCCTTGTATATATATAAACGGAAACTTTTCAGAGGAACGCGTTCCTTACGATCGTAGCTGAGCGCTTACGACTTTCTTAAGGTTGTTATTTTACTTGTAACGCGGTTTCATTGTTAGCGCAGTAAGAACTACGCGCTGTTCCTAGCGCGTCGCTTACGCCTTTCTGCGAGAAAACACTTGTTCACCTTTTAAGACAGCTAAGGAAAAATACCTAAAATCATTATGCTTTTTTTTAAAAAAAGCGGCATTTTTATAGCATTCTTTTGTGGATCTATCTCTATTGCGACATTCAGATTTTTGTCTATATAAAAAACAAACCTTTTATTTTCTGTCACTCTGATATGACAAAAACTACTTAGGTAGAGTTCATACTTTGCGTAGATATCAATAGTTTGCACGTGCCACCCGTCAAGGTAATCAACGTTGTATGAGAAAGCCTTTAACCGCTTCTGTCTCGGTAACCCAATATTAAGTATGTACTCCATTTCATATTTTATCGGTGTTTCATATACAACGCTATTTTTACAAAATTTGTAACATGTGTTTAAAATAATGCATATTTCCATTCCTAGAATGTGTGTAATTTTTCAAAAAGAAAATATGAAAACCAAAGTCCGTGCCGCCTTTTCCTTTTAGTACTACGATGTTCCATCGTATAATATACAAAATACAAATATTATGTACAAAATTTCTCAAATTGTAGCCAAATGCATAACCTGTCCTCAGTTATGGTAAAAAATAACTAACTATACTCGGTTAGTAACTGTTGTTATGATCGCAATTGTTATCCACCTACCCTCACTGCTATTGAATATTAACGGTACAATGGTCTAATAGGCTTTTACGAAGAATTAGTTGACCCATATTCGACGTTTTCATATATTCATAACTAAACACTAAACCAATAAAAAAACAAAGAAGCTTTCACTAGAATATTTAACAAAACTGTTTCACTCACTATCAATTTCATGAAGTCGTGTCTTGTTGTCTCACTAAACTCTGGTCAAACAAAACGCGATGACAGTGACCTATGGCGACATTTTTTTCTTTATCAATCGATAGACTACTGGAAATAGGTCTCTTGTAGGCCTCTTCCACATGCTTCGGTCTTGTGCCGTCTCGTCTACCACTATTGCGCTCGCTAAGGGGTCAGCCAACACTGCAATTTACGGTGCGAGGTTGCCACTCTAGCACTAAACACGAACCACCACAGCTTTTTTGATTTATATGCCCCGCTGCTGAATTGTAAGCTCTTGGTAGTAGAATGCTTTTACTTATCTAACCGTGGTTATAAGTTTGTCAACGTAAAATATTTTTCTTTTTTGATTTACGCATAGGCGATATACTCCTCAGTGTAACTTGATTTATACAGTTGTATAAAACCATTGAAACTTTCATTTACTGTGTGATATTTGTAGCAGAAATGATTATTATTATTATTACATTAAAGTCTCTAAGCCACCCGCGACACGCTTTCTTGTGTTCACGTTGAGGTCCTACAGCGCAGATCCCGCTACGCGTGGTCTCTGTCCAGGGGTTTATTGTGTAAATATTAATTCACGATAAATATGAATTTACTATGCATCACGCTCCAGTACAACCTGAGTGGCGACCCGTTTCATTCCACTCATTAATTATGAACGGCTATGGGCTAACAATGGGGCGATCACTCGTGCTAATTTATTATACCTAATATAAAACTTGTGACCAATCATGACGCCTTGTTATGGCTGTTTCTCTTATTTATAGACGCATCGTTTTGTTCTATATTTTATTACCACTACATCAATATCTTTATGCCGCAAACTATTCATTAGCCTATTACTTTTGAGCATCAAATCATAATTTTGGACACATTGGTCTTCCGTAATGGTCACTACCACACGGGTTCATAGGTTTTCTCATCCAGCCGCTTCCCACCATCCTCGTCAGTCTATCTTACTTTTTTTTAATTTGATAACAAATTACAAATTTCCAAATTGCCCCCGCTGGGAATCGAAACCGAGACCTCCCAGTTATAAGACCATAGCGCTGACCACTACGCTAGAGAATCATCAACTTACTTGTGAAAAGTGTCTGCTGACTTTCTGGCTCTTACATCCTCCACTATAAAAAACCAAAGAGGCTCTACTATTCTAGTTTGTACTATAGCTTCGAAAGTTTCTAAGCAATACATCGGAACTATATTAAAATACTTATTTGTATTGAACCTGATTCCTTCAAGACGAGGAAAAATTATATAAGATGATTTTTTAAATCGATGACAAGACAGTCATTGACTGCAATCTCACCTGATGGTAAGTGACGATGCAGTCTAAGATGGTATCGGGCTAACTTGGAAGGGGTGTGGCAGTGTACTCCTACCCGTAATCGGTTTCTACACGCCATCGTGCTGGAATGCTAAATCGCTTGGCGGCACGTCTTTGACGGTAGGGGGTAACTAGCCGCAGCCAAAGCCTCCCAATGCTCCCACCAGTGGAACCAGAGACAATTCAGTAATTGTAAATTCCCAAGTTGCCTCCGCCGGAAATCGAACCCGAGACCTCCCACTTATAAGACCACAGCGCTCATCACTGCTTCTAGATCCTAGCCCACCACTCTCATAGCTAAAGGTACTTGTAAACATATTCATTATGCAGGGAAGTGATTGGATGAGGAAGACGGACTCTTAGTGGAGGTGCTCTTTGAAGAAGCTCTATGTTCAGCAGTGAACGAATGTGGCTTTAAAATGCTTAATTTATTAAGGGGAGGGTAAGGTTAATTCGCTAAAAAAAAGGCATGTTTTCAAGATTTTTTTTTTGGCAATACAGATGGTGTTAGTTTATTCAGTCGATCCATACATGATAATGTAACATTAGAACAATATTCTCCTAAATTTTCATTGCAAAATATCAAAAATTGAGCGAGTGACAGTGAATTTCCGGAGGCGCCTCGAGAAAAAGTTGTTTTGCCGTGTCCATCGTAACTCGCAACCAAATCATCTGAAACAAAAAAATCAAAATGCATTCATTAAAGGAGATGTTTGTTGAGGTATTCACGAGAGGATTTTTTTTTTTTTCGATTTTTCGATTTTTCGTAGCACTTGGAAGCCAAAAACCAGATTTTCGCTAAAAAAAACGGCTAATTAGCTGTTGTAAAAAAATTGATAATTATTGCAAAAAAAAAAGCTCTCGACAATACCTGGGGAATTATGTGAAGAAACACTGTGCAAAATTTCAAAACGATTGGTCCAGTAGATTTTTAGTTATGGTGGACACGGACTTCAAAAATGACAAGTCTCAGAAAAACGCTTTAAAGTTCGCGTACTGAAGTATTCAAGATAAAATTCGACAATTTTTTTATACTCACACAGAGTCGTCGATGCCAGGTCCGTCACTTGTTACTGCTCAGCACAGCATACAGCATTTAACTGATGCATAGATCATGCCTAGAATATACCTGACTTTACCTGAACAGACCCGTTTGGGGCGGGTGGGGCTGTAAAACCTCAGGCTGGCAACGGACGCTGAAATACTCATAACTTCGTCAATTTTGCCCCGATCGACTTGAAATTTTAACACAATCTTCTTGAGATATTATGCATTCAATTAGAAAAATAAAAAAAAAATCGAAAAAAATAAATTTTAATACCTTACCCCCCCCTTAAAATTTCCGTATGAATGTATGTACCTAGCTACCTACTTGTTGCTTCAACGCTATTCGTTAACACGTAGTCATTGTGTGATAATTGGGTTTTTATACTCTGTTATTAAATGTGAGGTCCCGTATCAGAGTTTAAATTATATTATTCATTGAAATACAACCTTTATTACAATTGCATTAGAGTGGTGATACCATCGTATTGGGGGCGAGCTGTGTGATCGACTGTAAATTATAATATTATAATTAAGTGGTAGTAAAAAAGTCTACGTTCACACTTGTCCAACATTTGCAGTTCCAGCGTTTTGAATGAATGAATGAAATTCTTTTTTATTTACTAGCTGATGTCCACGATTTCGTCCGCGTGAACTATGAAGTTGGTTTTAAATATCCTGTAGGAACCTATTGTTCTTCCGATATAAAAAGTAGCCTATTTCACTCTCCAGGTCCCCCAAACAAACATGATTGAAGGACAAACAAAAAACACACTAGTATTTTTAATATTAGTAGGGATTGTACAACATAAGTTATAATATAAGATAACCAATAGCACAAATCAGCAAAACAAAGTAGGTTAGGTTATGATCGCTGATTAATAATATCGCTAAGTGTCAGCAGCAATGGACCTTGACATTGATTGCTTGTCAAAGGCCTGGGACTAAGTGTCATGAAGCAAGGACGTCATAATAAGCGTGCGTATATATTATAGCAATTGCTGAGCACGAGTCTCCTCCCAGAATGAGAAGGGTTTATATAGTTTACTGCGTCGGCCAAATGCGTCCTGGCCGCCATTTTTAAAACATTATGGAGACCCGAATAAGTTTTTAAATAAAAAAGATTTCTTTTGAACTTCCAGTCGTGCAGATTTTCTCCAGATATCGTCCATTATCGCGAAAATAAGTGATATTTAATTGTATAAAACGCACACAACTCAGAAACAAAAAGTTAGGAGGGCCTGGGATTTGAACCCTGAACACTTGAACTGGAGGCCATATTCTAATCCACTAGGATAAAAAATGAATCTTATATCACGGCATCTCTTTTCAAAGCTTTTCGAGGTTACAAACCCTGAATGTGCCAGTTATCCCAATATTAGACCAAAGAAGAAGAAAAGAATGATAGCATTGTACCTGATCAAATAATGTGGAAAACCATTATGAAACTCGAATAATATGTGTATGTCATTAAATCATCCGTTTGAATAACATAACGCTTAGAGAAAACTTTTAAAAGTAGATCGGATCCCTAAATGTGAAAAGATTGATCGCTCCTTATTATTATCCGCCAGAAAAAGTTGGAGAATTTATAGGCAAAGGCTAATGGTTAGTTGAATGTGACTGCTGGGTATTCTAGAAAAATTGATATCGCTTATGTAGTCTAGTTTTTGTCACTGTGAAATATGCTAAAAGTGTCATCAACGATATATTTTTGGCCTTATTGTAAAATTAATGTCTACCACGCAATATTGTGAGTACACGCAGGCTTGTTGGTATATGGTTGGTATGAGAATATTCCAACGAAAATCTCTTATGACAAGAGTCTTGAACTCTACCATAGGTTGGGAAAGCAGATTCTGCTGAGAAGAACCGAAAGGAAACTCAATCTCTCAATTTCCAAGGGCTGGCAGCATCAGAATTCGTTTGGACATCCAAAGGGGCAATGCTGCCAGCATCTTGGGTATGATAGGATAGTAGGTACTATGCCACGCTGTGGTGTCATCGATGAGGAGTAAGATTTATATAAGTTTTAATTTTACAAGTAATTTAATATTAATTGTTTACAAAAAAAATTGCATATTGAGTTAGTAATAACAATACGTATACTAAAATATTGTGCATTTCAATAAGTAAGAAACACAATTAATAATAATGTAAGTTGGCATGTTCAATATTGCGTTGAAAGGTTACTGACCTACCTAAACTATTATAAAATTGTTCATTCTGCACTCGGCAGACGCTCGGTACGGTAGGTAGGTACACATGAATAAGGAGTGGAAAATTTTACGCGGCGTTGACAAAATATGGCGTCTGTTTACGACATTGAGTAGCTGAATCGTTATTAAGCGTTTTATTTAAATTCATTGTACATTCCGCCAATGTCATTGGCGACCGTTCTGCATAATTTGAATCCGTTGAATTTCCTTGTTGTCTGATTGTGCATTGTGTGATTGCCATTTCCTTATGGGGCATAAAAAAATTACATGGGGGCAGTTGAATTCGAAATTCTTTCCTTCGTTCTTGTTTAACTGTTTTGTTATTGGACATTTTGTTTTTAGTTCAAGAGAGTAGTTTTCAATGAGATTTGAGAAACGATATAATAATGCCACACTTTTAAATTAATTTGGTTTTTGCTCTCCCTAGTTGGGTAAAAAAGAAAACGGAACACTCATATACTAATGAGGGAGTGAGTGGTAATCAAAAATTCTTTCATTACTGTGACATTGAGCCGCGCAGCAGGGCCCCCATTATACTGGGAAAATTGTAAACACGCCTCGGAGAAAGTCTAATATATTCGCAACGATCTGCCTTCAACCCAACATGCAGTTGACCTATATACTGCAAGTGCATGTTGTTTATTATGTATGGCAACGGAACCGACTTGAGACGGGCTGCCTTCTGACTGAGATAAAATATAGCCCGTTGAAAATGCTCAAATACTGGTGAGCACGCCGTATTTCACTCGATTCCTCGTTTTACACAGATTTGTTATATTTTAAAACTGTCTGTTACCCGCGACTTGGCGTGAATTTCGGTTTGTAAAAGTCCCGCTCTGTTCTCCGCATATCTGTTCCCGGGGTGCAAATTATATCTGTGCCGAATTTTCGATTCGCCTATTCGGTATGTATGTAACATGTACTAGCTATTGCCCGCGACTTCATGCGCGTGGACTTACGTCATTTAATTTCCCTCAGGAATCCTATATGCCAAATAAAATCCAAGGTATTAAGTAGCCTAAAGTCCATACTAGCCATGTCCTCAACAATGCCCTTACAAAAAATCACATCGATCCGTTGCTCCGTTGCTGCGTGATTGAAGGATAATTCAACCAACAAACAAAACGCACCTCCGCATTTATAGGATTAGTAAGGATGGTTCCTAACAAAACCATTTTTTTTATAACGCAGGAATCTTAATATTTCTATAATAAAAAGATACGAGTATCTAGTTCTCAATTAACTCCTTGAATAATTCTATACCAGCTTGTGAAAGTCCTGAAATCAGTCTGTTGTTTCGAACCTAGAGCATTTAATGCTCGAAGTTTTCGAAGATTTACTTCGTCAAACAGACAGTTAAATAATGACGTGTTTATATCAAGTTCAGCTATCGTTTAAATAGTCAAATAAGCTTCATTAGAATTCTGTTATCACAGCCACTTTAACTTTATTTATTATGTAGATGTATCTCAAAAAACTCGCTCGCTTGCAAAGTCGTATCGGATATATTCTTGCTATTTATTGGGATTGGAAGCTGACCAAGAGCATTGGTTGGAAATTTTGTTTTGATACCTACGTGGAATTTATTTATACAAAAAATGTGTCTTTAAAAAGAACTCTGTTAGCACTTATTGATGTTTGAAGCCGCTTGTTTGTAAATTTCAAAACTGGCCGATAATTTGTTTGCACAAAGGAACTGGATTTTTGGAGAGTGGGGGGCACGTTTAGGAGTCACGTTGTCAAGCATCTAAGTGGTTTCCACTTTTTATCCAATACTAGATGATGCCCGCGCCTTCATCCGCGTGGATTAAGGTTTTTCACTCCCGCGAGAAGTCATTAATTTTCCGGGATAAAATGTAAACTATGTGTTAATCCTGGGTATGAGCTATCTTCATTGTTAGTCAAATTGGTTCATTCGTTGTGGCGTGAGGAAGTATCAAACACATACACTCAACATAGTGTGATGTGATTTAGTAGGACTTTTTTATCATGATGGCAAAAGTTGCTGGTAAAATAGGCTTTGGTCGCAGAAAAAGTCCTGGCCTCGTAACATCCGGGAGTAAATTGGAATCGCCAATGCAGGTGAACTCTTTCACTTTGCACAGAATAAGCAGGAGTATGCCAAGCTGACTGCTGACCTCCGCTAATCGGAGAGGCACCCCAAAAAGAAGAAGTTTTTTTATGGGTCTATTTTGAAGTAAGTAGATTTTTTTTATGGGCCTATTTTATAAAGCAGGTGTGGGTCACCTAATATGATAAGAGCTGTAGTCGAGTGATTTCCGATCTCTAATCGAACGTTCGTAGCACCGTATAAGTTTAATTCAACCAATACTTAAATTTGTGATATTTTTGATTTTTTACGAATTGCGTTGTGTTTTAAAATGCTTAAAAAATAAAAGGTATCCACACCTTGTGGATACCTTTTATTTTTCACCACATCCAAAATTGTGCAGGCACCTAGCGAAAAAAATGCGTAATATTGTCACCCATTCATTCACCTTTCGCAGTCCGAAAATGTGGCAGTGATAAAGCAACAAGTCCCTTTTTGCCACATTTGAGGTCATATTTCGCTGCAGGGTTGGGGTGGCGAAGTTTAATACGTATTTAGTATTTATAAGTACGTGACAATCGTTTCGCAGAACGTAGAAATGTGAAATTGTGGCTGTGAAATGACGTCTTTAAATTTAAAATTATTTATTTTATGTAAGTCAACCTGTGTTACTTATGACAAGTCAAGGCTCTACCACCGGTTCGGCTCTACGAGTGAAATATCAGTTTAATGAACAGGTTGTGCAACGTGTAATTTTACACTAAAAAATTCTATAAGTATCTAATACTTATTGTCACACTACGAGTACCTTTATTAATTGTTAATTCAATCTAATGTAGATGTAAAGCTAAATGATTTCGTTTAAATGAATTCCAGAGTCATATTATGATATAATTGCTATAACTGTTTTGCACCAATGGTTCAACATCCCTGCTACGGAGGGTGATAAGGGGTAGGGTGGAGGCGAGGGGACTTGTCGCGCGCTCTCACCGCTATAATTATTTCATACTTTGCATTTCACGTTTCGAATAGAGAAACAATCGTATCCGAACGACGTCGTATTTTTCCGTCTGGCTGCGCGGGGTGAAGATTTTAGGGTTCTCTTTTATATTGCATCTAGCTTTTTGCTGTGACATCTTTCGCTTAGATTCAGATTTTTTTTAATCCCGTAGGAACACTGTTCTTGTTCTTGTCCTTGTTGCAAGCTACGTAGGGTCGACAAAACATGTCTTTTTCATCCACTTGCTTCTATCATTCGTCAACACATTATCAGTGGATAATGAATTTTGTGAAACAGATAATACGCATGTAAGAGGAGTACCTCTTACATGCATATTATCTGTTTCACAAAATTCATCCATCTTTTCTTTGGTCTTGCAAGTAAGTAATCTTTGTGTGCCTGAAATCTGATATTCTAAATATTTCAAAATCTTATTTTGTTAATATTCAAATTATTATAATACTCAAATCTAGTTTGTTTGAAGAGCAGTGGGATAAAATTTTTCTTTTTCTTTTCTTTCCAAGGCAATAAAAGGCAAGTATTACGAAATCGCAGACATACATAATCAATTTTATTTACCTATCTGTATTGATAGTAATTCATATAAATAAGTATAGGAAAAGTAAACGCTTTGTTTACAGTCTTATATTATTTAATGACTGTGAAAATGTACATGCGAAATGTGTATTCTCGAATCACTGGTTCGGTTTTATTTCATGCATAGTTATAGTTTTGTTTTGAAGATTATTGTCAGTTTATTTTTATACAAGAGATACTCTTAGCTGTTTAAATTGCTTTTTGGTTTGATTAGTTTAAGAATCTACCAAAAGGAATTAAATCTCGTACGTAAAACGCATACCTTTTCCTAGCTTAATTTATCGTAACTGAAAACGAATGCCTGTTATGTGTACTTTTACTTTTGAGCGCTGTATCAGACTAATGACACTTTTTATAAGCGAATTGATTCATTTGTCTACTACCTGACAAAGGCAACACTATCAAAATGAAGCTACGTAGTATCTGAGCTAAACGTACGTTTTAGGCGACTATGATGTCGATAAATTGATAGGGAAGAGTGTGTATCGAATATTATTTATTGAAAAGAATTAGTATTCTTTGATTCTGTAGTAATTCTGATAAGTTTTGCATTAATTATTATTAGACTTTTGTAGCTAAAAATATCGCGGTTAGTATTTTCCGCAGCAGCAGTAGCATATTTAATTTTGTGCGGAATCGTGTTTTCATATGTCCAATCATGTAGTATGGTATATTCCGCGTTCTCAATAAACACAGGCTCTGTTTCAGATGTCTTTGTTCATGGTACGGTGGGCTTCATATGCGATCTATTGCATATTGTTTTCGCAGCATTATCACCTTTATTTTCAATATGCTAAGGATCATCTTCACATCTATCGTTTTACATATCCCCTGGTGGGTCGTAAATATACACTGTCTGCAATGAAAATGCGCTTCGTTTTGTGTATTTTTAGGCTGCAGTTAAAAGCTATTGTCTTCTACTGTCATTTTAAGTTAAATAAATAATAAATGTTTATCTATCTCTATGTATAATCATTTTGCAATAACTATTACCGTACCTGTATGCAATATAATATAATTTATATGAAATAGTTAGCAGTTAAATAAATAACAATCTACGAACAATAGGATAGACTATTTTGAAATTAGATTAAAATTATAGGTTTTTGTTGACAAAGTCTAGTCTTCTAGATTGTCTAGTATGCTAAAGTGCCCACTGTAATGTCCAGTCCTACAATCCAGTGTTTAATGATGACTAGTGTCCAAAAATGTCCAGCGTACTAGAACGTCAAATGACCTATAACATCTAGTGTTTTAACAATACAATAACATGTATAATAACATAATGCAGACGTTGTAAGAAACTTTTTACCATACCACTCGTTAAATAATAATACTCATAAAAACCTAACAGACGGATGAGAATACATATTTGTTAAAGCACTCGTATAATGTGCCATTCGTCAAATAAAACTCAAGAGTTAAAGGGTTACAGAATGATTCCCCACCGCAGAAAATCTGCCGATCCTCCACAAATTGCTAGGGTCACGAGATTGTCGAAACGTCGATTTTATTCCCTTTGTAAATAAACATCGTTCGGGAGCGCTACGTCGGCGTAAGGACAGACTTTTAAAAGATTGATCGTTTCATTTATGTGAATCAAGTGGAGGTGAATTTGAAAGGATCAGGAGAGTTTGAAAGAAAACTTTTGCGTAACAGTTCTGGGGGCCCATTACCAATGCTTAAAGCAGTAGATATTATTTCAATTTTGTTTGAAGATTGAATGTCAAAACAATATTGAAATGATGCTGCTTTAAGCTTTGGTAGTATAGGCCCTGATCTTGTAAAAGTTAAAGTTGTTATTTATGCAAATCCCCAAATAATACTTAACTGAGTTGACATCAACTATCTTAGAGCGGAAGTGGACATTATTATGACGTCAAATGAGACAAAGGGCTCGTCTTGAGCGGCAGAAGACTGTGGATATGACAAATATCTCCAAAAGTACACGGCAGAAGCATTTAATATCAGTTGGGACGACCACGAGAAAAAAATCACTGTGCTCAATATTTCCCTTAAATCCTGTTTAATTTTTTAGAACAGCATAAATTGCTTTCATTGTTCGTAATTTCATAATAATTGAGCTGTTCATATAGCATATTTAAGGCAGGAATCCGGCAGCCAGGCCAGGTTGTTCCCGGGAAATGTGATTACTTCGCTCAACTGAATATAATTAATTGCGGCACTCGGTGTTAAATCGGTTCGGCCGAATTTGCTAGATGAACCATATTATGTCACAGGGATCAATTAATTAACACCATTAATTACCATTGTTTTATTGATATACATTTTTCAAAGTTTGATTGATATGTGCTTAAAGTAGTTTTTCCAGAAATAACAAGCGAACGGGTTAGTCTTAAAAAGAATAAAAAAATAACATTGATCTAAGATTAAATAAAGAAGAATAAAACAATAAACATCATGATGTTATTATAATACTAATTTGATTGAAAACTGAAACTGTTGATTCGTTTTACAAAAGTAAAATAAAATTACTTAATTGAAAAAAAGGGTCCGGCGCGTCTAAGTAAATCCCGTGAGAAATCCCGAAATCTTGCTTTAATATCACTTGCACCTGCGTCGGAGAAGGGTGACGTTGAATAAAGTTTCATTCAACAAAAGCTTTATTGCAGTCAGCAACGATTTTAAAAAAACGCTGGTTATGTGATGTTGTACCTTTTAGCCTTTATTTTCGCTTAGCCGAGTTATTGTCTGCTACGTTTCAGCTATCAATAGCTCCAGAAACAATGATGGTGAAATTTCCTGTAAGCCTCGGCCATTTTAACTTCAATTGAGTATTCTAAAGCGGCACGTTTTCTAAGCAATATTTCTTAGATGTGTCCAGTGATCTCTGTATTTCTTGCCGAATAGTTCAGATCTTCAAACTTCTTCACCTAGCATAGCCTTAACACAGCATAGTAAGCCTGTTCGTATTCCAATTCTAACCAGCTCATTTTTTAAGTTCTGTGTATTGAAAGTTAGGAAACATGGTAATTAAAACTGGATTACCTTTACATAGAATACCTACAAAAACACAATTATCTTCTTTATATGAAAAATAAGAGAAAAAATTTCATTCTCTCACCCCCTTCGAATGGATATGACTGTTTTGTAGTTGGAATTCAAAATCATAAGTTAAATTACTTCAAACATCCCGTGACTTATACCAATTGGCCTGATTGATTTAAGACACTAACATTATGATTGCTTATAATGGCTGTTACAAACGTATTTCACACTTGCCGACTCCTAAAGACCTCGCTCAAAATTGCACCTGTGTAGAGCGTGCCTACAATTATCATTAACTTCCTCTCACCCTGATCAATGTCATTTAATCTATAACGAATAGGAAAATAAAGCTACCAAGTGCGCTCGGCTTCGTCCCCGGTTGGCCCTAACTTTCCCCTCACCACTCCCGCGGGATCATCCGCCTATTTCCGCTCCGGCCGACCAACCGCTCCACTTGTCATGAAATTTGGGTCACCACATATTACTTATCTATGTGGAATTCATTTAATGGCCAATAACGGGATTCTTTCCCAGTGCCTTGCGACGTGGCATGTTCAATTTTTTAACAATACCCTCACCGTGTAAAACGGTATGATACAAAGGATAGTTGCGTACTTTCGTACGCTACCATGTTATCTATACTTTATAGATAGTTATATTGTAGAAAGTAATTTGGTCCTGAAAAATGAAAATGAGACAGTAAATGAACGGAAAGTCTTTCCGTACAGGTATGATAAAAGAACTTTTGAAAAACATATTACAAGCATAGTTATATGCTTGTAACTAACACAATTCAGCAGTTTAGCCAACATACACGTATGCTAATTGATGTCGGGGTTTATTTTAACTGCAGTGTTTTGTAGTGAACTTAGCGCAATATACATGAAGTAAACCCCTCCATCAGTGTTAATGAATTAAACGTTGATGTTTTCCCAGTTTTATAGCTCAGTTTATGTAAGTACAAATTTTGCGTGGGTTATTCATTAGTTTTCTCTTCTCTACTCTACGTCTAATGATGTTTAATACTGTGACTCAATGAACGGAAAAAATGTACTTTTCCACACAACACGTCACGGATTTTTTATAAATGTTGCCGCGAAATAACCAGCGAACTGATACATTCATCAAACGAAGAACGCTTCTTAATCCGACCAAAATACTGCGAGCCGCACAACATCTTGTTAAATGGAAGTAAGCTGTAACACATTCTTACAGGAAGGGAAATGAAATCTTACTGCTTGAGGATACGGTCGGTTTCGAAATAAACACTTTAGTCAATATTATTTGAGAACGTAAAACGTGCCATACGCCTTAAAACGGACAATGCTTAAGCAACTCCAATAGAGTTGCGATAGAGTACATAATAAAAGAATCGTAAAATAGCAACAATTTTCGATTTAAATGAGAAACCAACTCTGGGTTCTCAGAATTGTGATCGAATTTAGAATCATGAGCACTCGTGTTAAGGTTAATTATTGTTTGTTCTGAGTGGCCATAGGACATCAAAATTATTGTATATTCTAAATAGCCATGGGACATCAAAATTACTATGGATCTTCTGCGCCTGTCTCATTTCAAGGAGCGATACCTTTTTCTTTGTACTTTTTCCGTTTAAAACAGTTATCAGTTAACCTTATAGCTTCGTGATTCAGAATTTTTGTATTTTATTCAGAAACTATTGAAACTGCAAAGTTCAAATTTAGTAGTTAGAAAAACTTGCTACTTCATAGAGGCGCTATATACTCTATATAGGCTTGCTACTCTATAAATTTAAAATCATAATGAGGTTTCGAAAAGCGTATAGTGAAGTTACACATAATGTAAAACAAATATCTATTGAGTTATGGTCAACCAAGATGATGTGTAGTTTGATGCGTTGACTGCGAGAACAAAGACAAACTCTATCTTGATAGAGGTTTCAATAGAGTGTATACATCTTCGTTTCTTGTAATTCTTGCTTTTACTTCAAGTTAAGGATTTTTTAGTCAGACTATTCTATATTGTCTTTTTTGAGGCGCACTTGACCAGTTACAATATATCGAATCAAATTATGGGTGTTGATGTAGAGCCTTTGTTACATCTTTAATTTGTAACTTTGTAACCTGTGGTACATATTGAGGTGAGGTAATTGACAATAGGAATGTAATTAATAGGGGGGCACGACAATAGGAAAAAAAAAGAACCGAGTGTTACAATTGTTACAGTAATTGATTTGATTTTTAAGATAACGCCGTGTCATTCCCGTTGAATGATCGGTTTCAATGCGTAAGGAAGCGAGCGAGGCTGACGGTGCAACACCGGATTATTTGGAACGTTTACAACATAATAGAGAGCATTAGTCCGATCCACTTTTGACATCATTATCTGTGTAGTCGGCTCACGATAACCTGCGAGTGGCGTGCGTCGCACCCGCCCCGCCTCGATCGTCGGCAGTCGCGCACAACGTCGCATGCCGTTTGGACGTCAGCGGTGCCTTCCCCCATTCCACTGAGCGAACACCTCACTTTTGGCGGGTATTCGCACGGACGCGGGCAAACGTGACGTGAATCGGAATGCGCGCGTGTTGTCAACGCGCCCGACTCGCCGTCGCAGTGAAATCTGTGACTCGGAACACTTGGATTGCAGTGTTGGATTGTTGTATGGAATAGTGCTCCGTGGCGTTTTTTGTAAGAACATGCGGATGGATGCGGTGTCCATGATGTTGACTCATGCATGACGCGCCTGATCGCTGGAGCTGGCCACTTTTTTATCGCTGATTGGTCACTTACTGCAATAATTTTTAGTTTCTACTACCTCAAATGCCGTTATAGGATGTAATTTATATTCTTTCTTAGTCGTCTCAAGTTTATGATCTTATTGATATTCAAATGCAAATTAGGGTTACGAAACAGAAATCTAACAAAAAATCCGACGCTGCCTTGCATTCACCTTCTCACACAAACACGACGATGAATAGAGAAAGTATTGACAATACGGATTAGTTTTTCATTATTTGCGACTACGAACAAACACTTAATTTATAATTTTTATATAAAAAAATGAAAAACTAAGACACATATTTATAACATTTTGTCTTTGAATGTAATACCAGAGACTAATATTGCCCAAGTCCAATAGTAATTACAGACAGTAACTCGGTAAGGCCTGACTTGAGGAAAACTATATTATTACTATAATAAAAGCGAAATGAGAAACGTGTTTGAGTAATGATAGTAACTGAATTGAGTTACTGAGCTTTGAGGCAAATCTATCATTGTTATTTGGACAAAAAGTGTCAATAATGGCTTTACTTCCAACAAAATTACTTTTTGCGACGAATTCAGCGAATGGTTTTTGCTTCTCGAACAACTCGCTATCAAGATTACGTAACTTATTCAAAAGGTCATCAGTGTATTTATTACATTTTGATTTTGACGTCACTATATTAGAGTTTGATGTCGCTGAACAATATAATTGAATTGTTGTAAGCGTTACCCCTAAGGACCGTTTCCTTGAATTGAGTTTTGTAGAGGGCTTATCTTTTTATGATTGTTTATATTCCTATCAGTTAAGTATCATTTGATAATAATGATGGAACTTCAAATTTTTATTTTTCAACAAGGGCACCACTATCTATTTAAAGATTAGCTTGGTAATTTGTAAAAGTTTTTTGTTGTGGATGTACCGTACTAGGTCTGTAGGTAAGCGAATATATTAGACGCGTAACATCAGACTCTAGATGTGGGTAGATAGTAACAATACAACTGTATTGTTACTATAAATGCAGCCACCATGCGGTGGGTGTCTCAGTCTTATATCGGCATCGGTGTGGCGGGACAAGTGAGTGATCTCTGTAATACGTAGCCATTATGTTGTGTGGTTGTACTGGGCAAGCCAGTACAAGTGGCGACCCTGCCAGGATCAAAGTAATCGAACAAAATTTTATTAATTAATTATTGCTAGCAATGCATGTGTGTCAGTACTTTTAATTTACCTATTCGTGATAGTATAATGAAAGTGAAGTTATGGCTTATTAAGCTAAATTCGCTATGAATAATGCCGTTGCAGTAAAATTTATTTGAACTTAATGTCGGTCTTGTAATATTGGTACCTAAAGAAGCGTTACCTTATTCCAGTAAAGCGTTATTTTGTTGTAAACATAAATGTAGAATTCAATCGATACTATGGAAATGAACGGATCCATATTCAAAGATTTTGGTAGGGTAAATTGTGATTTCTACTCCGTTTATGAATTTGGATGCGTTTTTTTGTTGTTCTAAAAGCCAACAACAAAATAAGATCGGTTCTTTATTATTCATTATGGTAAATTGTAAATAATCAGACTGTCCGGAACTGTCTGTAATCCGAATGTGATATATGTGTCTGACGGGACTAGTGTGGCATGGCAACTAATGGTTAGTTCCGGTCGGTAACACTCGTAAAATTGCTTAAGGTACGAATAGCAAACCAGTGTATAATATACTCTGGCGGGCCAGATCTAGAAACTTAGACGTGTTATTGTGTTAATAGTGTCCTTAAAAAAAAGACCACAAGCGCCGTGGTTTAAGACTAAGATGAAGGGGCTGTAGGTTAAGACCCACGCAAACAAATGTAGATGTGTAAAGGTTTTGTGGATTCCGTATACGCACTAGCCTAAAAGCACGAAATTTGTTGATCGGTGTACATAATGGTGACTAAATTTATTATGATTTGAATACATACTAATATCATTTTTAAAGCCTGTCCAGTTAGCCTTTAGATTCCATTTAGATGAGTAATAGATATCATTCTTTCTGAGACGAAATAAAAATATTAATTATAATTCTTATTGTTAAATAGTTGGATATGCCTTTGGCGGAACATGTTGGACCTATTATGATTATTATGTCACCTATTATGTGCATTGATTTTGCAAATGTAACGGAGGTAGTTCGAGAAATCGAACGGTACCTAAAAAAAAAAAAATCTGGTAAGTTCGCGATGCAAATCGGAACTGTACCAGCGTGGTAGTCAATACCGATAGTAAAAAAAAAAGGAAATTTAGTAAAAAAAAGGAAATTTGGTAAGTTCGCGATGCAAATCGGAACTGTACCAGCGAGGTAGTCGATACCGATAGTAAAAAAAAAAAGGAAATTTAGTAAAAAAAAGGAAATTTGGTAAGTTCGCGATGCAAATCGGAACTGTACCAGCGAGGTAGTCGATACCGATAGTAAAAAAAAAAAAGGAAATTTAGTAAAAAAAAGGAAATTTGGTAAGTTCGCGATGCAAATCGGAACTGTACCAGCGAGGTAAAAAAAAGGAAATTTAGTAAAAAAAAAAAAAGGAAATTTGGTAAAAAAAAAGGAAATTTGGTAAGTTCGCGATGCAAATCGGAACTGTACCAGCGAGGTAAAAAAAAAGGAAATTTAGTAAAAAAAAAAAGGAAATTTGGTAGGTTCGCGATGCAAATCGGAACTGTACCAGCAAGGTAAAAAAAAAAAAAAAAGGAAATTTAGTAAAAAAAAAAGGAAATTTAGTAAAAAAAAAGGAAATTTGGTAAGTTCGCGATGAAAATCGGAACTGTACCGGCGAAGGTAGTCGATACCTAACAAAAAAAAAAAAAAAAAAGAGATGCATGGATCGGGGCGATCTGAGGATGACCGATGCCATGGCAACTCAGTATGTATGCCGTGCCTCGGAGAGCACGTAAAACTGTCGGTCCTGCGCCTGATCTCTCCCCGGTCGGGTCGATTTTTCCCCGTCCCATCGGACTATGAGAGTGAGGGAATAGAGAGTGCACTTGTGTCTGCGCAAATACTTGTGCACTATAATATCTCCCGCGCAGATGGCTGATCTCGTGGCCGAATTCGGTCAGGAGGACCATCATATGATTGGATCCCACGGGTAGTTGGCACAGTGGCCAATCTAGTTAAAAGTAAAAGTCCAAATCTAAAATTAAATAAAAGAATAATATTCTTGTCATAGACCTTGTATTGTGTCATATTGTTTTTAGAAGTTAGTGGCTCAACAATACTGACCTGATATTACGATGATATGTTTCAAGTGATTAGTAACTTTCATGTTATATGATATGATTGAGTGGATACGATAGCAATCGCACCTCAATTGAATAAATATTACCATCTTGGTTTTAGCCGAGTATAATTGGCTAAATAAAACCAAATAGGTTTTAGAGAAAACTTCGTTCAAACTAATCCCTGGATCTGATATTAAAATATTAGTGTTCCATATTAATCAGGGACTGGAAAAAATGCTATTAAAATGTTAGGTAATCCCTGCTTCTAGGAAGCGGTTACAATCAGTGTTACAAAGGAAACTTAAATAATAACAAACTCGGGAAATGATGGTTAAAGGCACCCAGTACTATGGTAATTTAGCTGGTATTTTTATTAGCACTAAAAAGCTTGTACCAATTAGCTACCTATATTAATAAATAATAAAATGTTAAAATCAGTAATCAAATGTTTTCTGGGTGTAGGTGTCAGTTTTATAAGCGTCGAGTTTGGCATTTATTTTTATTTCAAATCACAAGATCACAAAATTACATCATTTAAAATTAAAAAAAAAAAAGGCATAAGTATATATTTGAAGTATGTCAGCACAATTGTGTTTTCACATTATTTTAAGAATTTTTATCATAAATTCATACAGTGTCACAATTATTTAAGGAATTTGTATTCATAATATTGTTAACGCTTAGTTGGATAAATAATAGCAATGCTAAAACTACGAAGTATCTGTCAAATATTCTTTGAGTAATAACTGTGTTGAATAAAATGTCTTGGGAATATGATGCTGATTGCTGGTAGGTTGTTGTAAATTTGTGATACATGCCAATGATAACTGCACATTAGCTAAAAATTAAAAAAAAAAATCAAAAACGAAAAGGAAATGGAACGTGTAATGAAACGCCATTGTTGTTGTTGTTTTAGCTTTCTGAATGAAACACCGTTGTCAATTTGAGATGTCAACGGTGGTGCGATGTCATTTGTCAGTGTCATACGTCTACGTATACTGCATCTCGTTCGTGTAGTATAAACCATTCACGATTTTAGTTTCATAATAACCTAAAAGTCTAACTTTGACTTTGAATTAGTCAAAAAAGCCGCAAGTTCTAGAAGTTTTAAAACTTAGGTAAACAATTGGCAATATCATTATATTGCTATGCATAATTCATTCTTGTAAACGTGAGTGGGTTAAAGTTCCATAAATTTTTGGCATTATCCTTTATCAAGATACAGCTTACATCAGTCTGTAGGGCTTGGGTTACATGCAATTGACAGGATCAAATTTAAAATAGATTATTTTCAGTTGTCGATATATTTCCTTGCGGCAAGATATCATTAGTTTGAAATGGAATTTTAAAGTATTGACAATTGGGCATTTTCGTTAAATCACAGGGTATAAAAAACACTGCGGTTTTAAATGGGGAATGCTGTAAATATGATGGAATTTTAAAATTGCAAACTATCTGTTTTGTAACGTAAATCAAATCGATATAATGTTAGCGAAATATTGGAATAGTAAAGTTATACAACTTCGATGTATTGAAGGTGGTTTTATAAAATCGATGTTTGACTTTGTTGACGACGTAGGTGCCGGTCTGACGGCGCGCCGTGGGGATAAATACAGCGGATTTGACGATGCGAGTTCGGTCTCTCTCAGAGACTCATTCGGCTGTTAGATGCTTCCGCGTCTGGGTCGTTGTATTTGATTGGTGGGTTGTGGTAGCAATCGCGCCCTGATCGAATGAATATTGCCCTGAGGTTTAGATGAGTGTAATTGATTAAATAATTCTTGGATATGTTTGATAGTTGCCCTCACGTTCAGATGGTGGTTTGTCTGAAGTGTTGTGGTTGAATTGGTTGGATGTGAGGACAGGGGCCGTTATGAAGTTAT
This sequence comes from Hipparchia sbordonii, assembly GCA_038048805.1. NCBI lineage: Eukaryota > Metazoa > Arthropoda > Insecta > Lepidoptera > Nymphalidae > Hipparchia > Hipparchia sbordonii. The sequence continues at coordinate 4,635,785 of CM076115.1, read as the reverse complement.
GTGTGATTATATTTATGACCAGGTCAATATAAATATTGGTCGTTCTGTAGATTTCACGTACTTGGGTTGAATTAGGCATAATTCTATCCGATAGAGAACTTCCTCAAGGAATTCAAGGTAGTTTTCAATAAATACATTTTAATTTTATTTGCATTTATAAATGGTTAATCTTAGAATGATTTCGGATGGTATAGTTGGTAGGTAATAACTTTTCCTTCCGGATTTAGATTATTACATTTGTATCAGTGCAAGTTTCAATAAATACATTTTAACTTTATTTGCATTTATAAATGGTTAATCTTAGAATGATTTCGGATGGCATAGTTGGTAGGTAATAACTTTTCCTTCCGGATTTAGATTATTACATTTGTATCAGTGCAATTATAGGCACTTAGTGTTCAGATAGATCCATTAAATATTTTCGTTGGTTGAGATCACTTATTTTGAGATTTTGTTACAATGAGTTCAGTTCGGGGAAAAAGGAAAAGGAAGAGAGCACAGTAGAAGCGACTATGTGTAATTAGGTTAGTGGCTTTCTAGCTATCAAGGTTAAGTAATAGTAGTACCCGTACTAGGTACATTGGATTATTTATCCATATTACTATTTTGTCAGATGACCACTGACATGACAAACAATATGAAAAATAAAATTAAAACAAGGAAGAGATGTACCGTACTAGGTCTGTAGGTAAGCGAATATATTAGACGCGTAACATCAGACTCTAGATGTGGGTAGATAGTAACAATACAACTGTATTGTTACTATAAATGCAGCCACCATGCGGTGGGTGTCTCAGTCTTATATCGGCATCGGTGTGGCGGGACAAGTGAGTGATCTCTGTAATACGTAGCCATTATGTTGTGTGGTTGTACTGGGCAAGCCAGTACAGTGCTGTTACACCACTTTCACAATCTAAGCACGTTGCATTTTTTGACTTCAAATAAAGTTGCAATTGATTTATTTTGGATTTGAAAAAAGAATTTTTTTCTCCGCTCATCTGGATTTTCTTAGCAGAATCTGCTTTCCTGAATATTTTGGTCACGAATGTGTCAAAATTTGATTATCATAGCAAAATATATACAAGGGGCTCTCTAGTACAAAAGGTCGTTCAATGGAATACTACTAACAAGAACAACAGATAGTAGATCTAAACAAGATGGTATCGTCAAATCAAGTGACAAGGCGATCAGCTCGACCTCGGTTTAAAGTGGGTTAATGTATTTGAAATGTGGCACAAGCGAGATTTGGCTCCAATAGAAGTTTCCTCGTATATACCGAGTATTGTAGCAACCTTGACTGACATTTTTAATTACGACTTGTTTACACCCGCATTACGTTGAATACACTCCCCAGGCTTAAAATCTCCACGATTGTTGTATTTTTCATTTATATTCTTCTTTGTACTAACTTGTTTTCGATAGATTTCTCTTTTTATCGTTTTTTACATGTAGATTTGTCAGATCTGTTAATCACCATGTGCAAAATGCGTTTTATCATGGAGTTAGGAAGTTCTTAATTCTTAGGCTTCCATGATTTTTTAAGGTCTTTGACACTGATAACATGGAAGTTTAACATCACAATTTGCTAAAGGTGTATAGCTACGATTTAAAGCGCCTCACTGGACCAACAAGATACTCTTGGCCTTAGTTTTTCAAACTATTCCTTTATCAAAGTGATTTTATTGTCTCTTAAATGAACTAGGACACGCGTCAAGATGTACTACGTATTTACTCTTGATACGCAATCCATAAAATGTATTTCGACGACCAACAGCGATCAATCACGCGCGAAAACACCCGCGTAATGGCTCGTCATGACCCTTGCGAAAAATACCACATTCTATTTACCACGCTGTGTTCTATACGGTGTATAGCCATTGGCACTTTCTAGGGTCGTGAGATCTCAAAGCGTTTATCAATGTCCGTTATTAGATTTGTTTGCCAAATGTTGGACTCCGAATCGAGCCATCCAATTTTCATATATCGGAAGAGGCATCGATTACGAGACTAGTAGTCTCTAACATTTGAACAATAATAAATGTAATCGTTAACTCAGTAGGAGAAAAATATTCGGAACCTAACAGGTGGCTCGTTTTGTGTTGAAACTTGTAGCTTCTCAAATACTTTTCGAAAATGAGCAGCTTCTGGCCAAAGAACTCAAACAAAAGTATCATGCTAGGACAATGAAGAGAAAATGGCCTTTTTGTACCTTAATGTTGGCAAATTAAATGCGCATTAAATATTTAACAGCAGCATCTATCGCCTTCATTCGCATCTGACATACTTTTATTGGAAATTTTACAGTGACTCCATAGCTACAATTTTCAGTACATATATAATTGTTACTCTTTTAGAATATTCTGCCTTAGTTCATGTAGACTCTACTCTATTTCTCTACATATATATTTTGTGTTTTTTTGTAAATCTTTTAAGTTACTGCAGTTTTTTTCGTTAAGTACCATTTTGATATTGATACGTGTTTAGTAATTTTATTATATACTAGCGGATGCCCGCGATTTCGTCCGCTTCTTCAATTCACAATCGACAGTTCCTAAATCCCTACAGTTTAGGAGGCAGTACCCCGGAAGCATCAGGATTGAGGAGTTGGTACTTGGTGAAACAGTAGCCTACGTTACTCCCGATAACATCAGCTATCTACCAGTGAAAGTCACGTCAAAATCGGTCCAGCCATTCCCGAGATTAACAGACACTTCAATTTTAATATAACACTACCATTGGTAACGTCGCAAGTTAAAATAGATGGCGCTAGCTGTAGGTTGGCACGCGATGTTACGCGATTGATGTGCGTTGCATAAGACGCTGCTTTAGGAAATGCTTTTTATTCCAGACATTTCAATTTTATTTATGTGTATATAGATATCAAAAAAAAATCAAAGTTGAATCTCTTAAACAGAATAATGAAGTTCGGTCAGAAGGTAGCAATTTCCATTGGAATGGATACTGAAGAATCCTTCTAAAATAAGGCAAAACGTATTCTAGCGAGAATTTGGTAATTAATCATCGACTGTCCCGAAAATCCGAGCGCAATCATTGTGCCTTAAATTAGGATTACGACTTATCTTTTTGAAAACTCCTTTCCATTCTTTTACCCTCTTTTTACCTTCCTAATCCTCTATCATACCCAACTCTATAGAGACATCATATGCTTTATCATTTATTATTATTTAGGTACTACATATTTAGGCTTTGGTTTTAAATTTTAAAGAAATTAATTTATTTAATCAGCCAGTGAAATTACGCATGGGGTTTCAGAAATGTTTACGTATTTGCACATTTTTTATAATGAATAATAAACAATTAAAATACACAAAATTAAAAGATAAATTCTTACCATCATAAGCATTGAATGTTTATATTTGCTAATGTTAAGATGCAGGCAGCTGTTCATAAAACAAGAACATAAAATCCAAAAGGTTAAAAGTGTCATATCCAAAAATATATGGCGGTTAAAAGCGTGTGCGCGTGCGAAAAGGTGCCATTTCCAATGATAGTGGCCATCAATCTGTTGGAATCGAGTTGGAATATTTGGTAACCATAGCAATATTCACATCGTAGCAATTCGCGTCGCGTGATACATGTGAGGGCGAATAATTCACGTTATTTCCTTTATCCGTGACGTTACAGATGATGACGCCACAATATGGCCGCCTGCTTGATAATATTTCAACTAACTCGTAAAATAGCTCTCCGTTTGCAAGAAAACATTACAAGGAAAATTATGAATTTTAAATAAGTAATTCCTTTTAAAGTTGCTCGATTCAAATTGAATTACTTTGCAGGTCCAAATTGATAATTAATTTCGACCACATTTCCAAGTTTCGGCAAGTTTAATGGGATATAAAAGCCGTCGGGTTTTACTTTAGATATAGAGTGCTTAATAATATGATATGCTTGATATACCTAATTCTACTCCAGCGATAAGGCGAAGCATGACACGAATATTAACCGTTAACTGATTGGCTTACATGGATTTAAAACTCCGCATCTAACCTTTTTATTGTCCTGTAGGTGTACTCGTATAAACGGATTGTGTTTCGGTTGATGAATGTTTCCATCCCGAAAAAAATGTTCGTACGTGGTGTAGATTAAAGTGACTGATTCTAAAAGAGTGCTTAAAGTTGAATATAGTTTTGTGATTGTGTATTCAGAAACATCTTCAAGATTTCGTTCAGTGGTAACAAGTGTGCAAGGATAGACGGTGCAATAGCACGTAATATGCATATGTGCTATGAGAGGCCGGGCGTGGTTACCACCTTGAACGGGGGCGTTGGGTAAGCGTGCTTTTCTATTACTTTATTGTAATTTCGACCGTTCCGTAGAACAAAGTCTCATCTGCTAAATTCATAACTTGAGATTTGAACCTTGCAGATGTGACTTTTAAGGCTCTTTCAAGTTGTGAATCTAGCAGATGAAACTTTGTTCTACGGAACGGTCGATTTATTACTTGACTTTTTTTATCCGATGACAAGATAGTCCTTGACTGCGATCCCACCTGATTCAGTGACGATGCAGTCTGAGATGAGAGGGCTAACTTGGAAGGGGTATGGCAGTGTACATTCAACCCATAAACCTAATCCGTTTCTACACGCCATCATGCCGGAACGCTTAATCTCTTGGCGGCATATCTTTGATGGTAAGGTGGTAACTAGCCGCGGCCAAAGCCTTCAGAGCAAACCAGAGGCAATTTAGAAATTATAAATTCCCAAATTGCCTCCGCCGAGAATCAAAACCGAGACCTCCCAGTTATAAGACCGCAGCGCTCACGTCAGGGAGGTCGTCAAAATACAAAATGATTGGTTGTGATTTTAGCTGTCTATGTTTTACTTAGCTAAACTTTTTTTTGTTATGTGAAATATAAACAAACCCTTCATATAACTATTCGTATTGTAGAATAATGTTATACTGTGGTAGGTTTCTAGAGAAATTTTTGTTACATAAATTGGATATTAGAGATACCTTTAATAAAGATTCTATACCTAAGTGTTCTTGACTCTTATAAGTAAGAAGTTCTAAGTTTTAAAATAAAATGGAACTTTGATAATAAATATTAAATGCGGAAGTAACTGTCTGTGTGTCAGTCTATGTCTTACTATTTCACACCTAAACAGTTCAAGTGATTTTTAGCATACCTACTGAGTTCCTTTATCCCGGAATTTAAAAATATTCCCACAAGATTTAAAAACCCAGATCCAAGTGCAATGGTTAGTAATATATAAGAAGTTAATCATAGCCCTTAAATTCTATTACTCTGCCCTTCTCTCTAAAGAAAGGTTTTACGTAGGTTAAAACAAAACAATATAACGCGTTATATCATATTTTACGGCACATAAACGCCGAGCTCTCTTTATTGGCATCGTTTAATAAAAACAACGAAAACAATTATTACGAGACAGCCTTTTCGGACACCCCGAAACAGTTATCTTCTACTCTTTGACTTAGCTTATGTTCCCATTTTTCTTATTATTGTTAGCTATTATCAACTCTTTTCTGGGGTCTGATTCTGTAACTCAGTGCCTATCAACGACGATAGGCATTTTTTATCCATTGAAGGTTTGAAGAGAAATGTCATTTACTATTTCACAGTAAACCTTCAATGGATAAAAATATCTGTCAGTGGCTTTCATTTTTTGGTAGGCACTGAGTTACAGAGTCAGGGGGCTGTTCTTTGACTTAGATGATCGTAGTTCAGTCGCAACTTGTAAGTCTTTTTTAACTTTTTATTTTCCTCTAATGATTCCTGAGTGAACTTGGTTACTCTATATATTTTCAACTTAATGGTCTACTGAATAATTTTAATTATCGATTCGATCCTATGAATTTAAAGCTCGACCTAAAATCCCGTGTTTAGGTACTTCTCAATAATGTCTGTCTTTATTCAGAGTTGAGTTTAGATCCTTGAATCGGAATGCCATTTTACAAATACAGATATCCATAGCAAATAACCAACTGCCGAGTTCTACAACATTTCTATTTAGTAGTGTTTTTAGTATAAACAACGTCAGTTATTGTTTGACACCTGCTAATAATGATTTAGACGCCGCGTAGGTAATGTATGACGCTTTTCGCTTTGTCAACAAGATCATCAGACTAGATTCTCAGTTTGCGTAAATAAAAATTGTGCTTACATTATGTTGTTTTACTAAAAACCGAAAAATATTTGCTTAGTCTTATACGGTAAACTTAGATTACATAAATTGATTAATACTTTTAATACATCTCGTTTTTCTTTTTAACTCTCTTTATTCGCTTCTGTTATTGTTGTTGTATTATATCTTGGAATTAAGCGGCCTCTTAAAATATCGATCGAATTTCCCTTTAGAAATCCATTTGATCATCTATTTTATCGACCAACCCATTCCTTTTTTTATATTAATTGAAATCATTTAAAGTAATATCACTTAATCCTTAACCAATTTTAATTTTGTTTCTTGGAGGTGTGTACTAAGAATTTTATGTTATTGTGAAGTGTGATATCCAGCTGTACGTGTCGATAGTGTTTTTCTACGTGCTCCCAGCTCAAATATAATCCAATAAGCTGAATTGGTAGGTAGGGTCAACCTTCTTGCCGCGATTTGTAACTCAGTAAATATTTCGATCAAGTAACAGTTGTGATTTTACCTAATAAACGTTTGTTAACGATCTTATCTGCATTTACTTAAAAAATGGTTCTTAAAATACTTTGAAATACCCAAGCCGTGACCTTTAGGATAAAGTTATCTTTACAGCCTACTGAGTCATCTATAGAGACCTCGTAAACTGAGATCATACATATTTATTTATATGGAAGTCGAATTACACGGATAATTGGATATTCACACCTAATATGTAGAAGGCAGTAATTAACTTGAACAAAACAACGTCATCTGTTATTTGCTTCTGAGGAATATAGCAGGTGTACCTACCAGTTAGAATTTCTCTCACTAATTGTTATTGAATAGTGATGCTGTTGTAACTTTTAATTGTATTGATGTTGATTCCATGAAGGGATTACTTAATGGTTGATTAGGTACCTACACCATCCACTTTGCCTTACATGCAATCGAACACGTGTATGGTTCATGAACCAGGAGAGACAAACCTTGAACTTAAAATAACCTTAAATATTCAATTACTAAAGAGGTTTCCTCATCTTTACGTTAATTTTATGATTAACGTAATGTATACATATTACATTCATTTAAATCGAATCACTCAAAAAATTCGTATGGACATTAGACCACGTTGAGTACCATTATTTAATTCAATTTATGTCCTAAATTAAAATTTAATGTAAACGAGAAGCTATTGGACGATATAGCGTTCGCCCATACACGGCAACGACCAAACAAAACGTGCAATTTAACCAATTACGACGCTAAACTGATTATAAAACGACTGGAATTAATGCATCCGGGCGAACCAGCCGGCGTCGATATTAATAATTTTCATCCTTATACTGAATAGCCATAAGGTTGAACCGTGTTAATGGATCGTAGAAAACGTCGTGCCAAGAAGCGAGTAAAAAAAGAGTAGCGCGCGGTGGCGCTAGAATTGTTTACAGTGATCATATTTCAAAGAAAGAGGAGCAAAAAATTGCGAAAAGTCGCCTGTTTAACGTGATAACTACAGGATGGATGGCGTAATTATATTTTCTTATTATAATAGCAGCCTTTCCCACTGAGACGTTTATAATCATTAATTCCTTTAACGTTTGCGTTTTGAATAATTGGAAACAAAAGCTCACTATAATCTGCGTAACGGATAACTGTTTCACAAACGAAATATATTTTATCAGTTGGAGACCATTAATTACTGCGGACAGAATTGGACTGTGCTTTTGACGTGTCACTTTATGTTATAAATTACACTAACTTTGCGATTTTATTAATTAGGTCATCTCTATTTCAATGCTCGAGTCGAAATTTTGGATGTTGTTGTTTTGATAAAATTTGACGACAGCAACAGACAGAAATATGTAGGTATATCTAAACTATTTCAAAGTTCTAATGTCACATTGATATGAAAGGCCTTATAGGCCCTCATTTCTGGAATCTAACCTTACAGTAGCTTTTTCCCGCGGCTTCGCTCACGTTAAGTTCAATTTTTCATTCCCCCTATTTTACCCCCTTAAGTGTTTACTTTCAAAAAAGACTTTCTTAGCGGATGCCTACGTCATAATAGCTATCCCTATGCCAAACTGCCCAATCCGTCCAGCGTTTAGAGCTGTGCGTTGATAGATCAGTCTGTCAGTCACCTTTGCCTTTTATATATGTATTTAGATAAAGAAGAGTTGGATCTATACTAATATAAAGTAAAGTGGAATAGTTAATTTATTTGTTTGTTTGAACGTGCTAAACTCTGAAAGTTCCAGTCGGATGGTGGTTATAAGCTATTCACCATCCCGGGACGACCCTAAGAAGCCGAGCAAAAAAAAGGAAAGTAAAAAAAAAAACGCTAAGCGAAAACGAAGTAATAGCACGGGCAATGATGCAATGAGTTGGTGGCCGAGGGCGGTCACCCGACGCAAGTCGAGAACTGAACAATTCTGGAAAATCAAACACGAAGTCGCGGGCATCAGCTAGTATGGAATAAAGATGAAACTCGCAACTCCTTGACTCTAAGCAACATCCATAAATCTTAATCTTTCAGTTATTATTACTAACAATGGACGATCCTCGTTAACCCTAAATTGTAAATTGTTGTGACCTTCTTTGCACCTACTCGGCCGCCTTTTAATGATGTTTGAGTTTCACACCGTCTCTGCAGAAAACTTGTAATTTATACTTACCTTAAAAACAGGTTAACCTTAATCAGACATTTGCGTTGCTCAGGAAGTAAAGTCATGCACACCAAAACTAATTACAGCAGTTACTCAGTTAATTGATTAAGGTGATTACAGTAGACTTTCAAAACGATGGACGCTTGATAAATTAATGTTATAAATGAGTCGACGTTAGGCTGGGACGCGCTAACTAATGGATTGCTTAAGCGACCAACGCGCTCTCTTGATTTGTACTTAGCCGTTGGATGACTATGTTGCTTTTTCTACTAAGCGCTTGATTTCCCTAGAAAAAAATAAAATCTATCTCTGATATCGAAATAATAGCATCTCCCGAAGTTGATATGCCTGTTTGAATAATGGTATAATCCATTTTTGGAATCCAATCTTTAGCCAAGCCGTTCACAGGCAGGTAAAGCTCCTTGTGTAATCATAAAGAATTGGGCTACTTTTATCACCGGCGTAGGTTTCCTTTCCTAAAAATCAAAATCAAATTCAAGTTCAAAATTATTTACTTCAAGTTCATGTAGGCAAACCTATGGCTCTTATGACACGTCAAGATTTTACTACCAATTCGGAATGCAGATTCTAATCTAAAATCTAATCTAGTCATAATCCCTAAAAAACTTAAAGATTTTAAAATCCTTTTCACAATAGAAAGTTGAAGGATAGTTAACAACAGAATCGTCCCCATTGCCTACTTAAAAAAGCTGCCGCTTGCAAATAAGATTTACTGATCCATGATGTACTTACTCGTAACTCTATGGATATTTCAAATCTGCAAGCCGGGGTTGTGTCTGCCTCGCTCGTTTTTGCCGGCGTCTTTTTTCTCCATTTACGATGCGATGCATTATCTTTATTACTTATTATCCCTCACGCCGCCACGTTCGTCTGTCTCTAGGCTTCTAGCTTAATTGTAACTCACACTCGTACGTCAAGATAACGTTTTGATTTAACAGCATCAGCTGCGCTCTCGACATTAGCTGTTTATTGTTGTTTAAGGTCGTTTTCAGATAACAGTACGCATTCCTTATAATTTTCTTCCTCGATTCTTTACTTAATTGTTATAAAACTGTTCACTGGTAAATATTTGCTCCAACTGATAACTATAAATAGGGTATAATTAATGGATTCATTATTTGTAGCGCCAAGGAAAAAGACGTTTTCTGCCACGTCTAACTTAGATACTTTCAAGGCCATAGTGACTACGTATTTTTTAGGCAAGCGTGGTCCAAAATAGACCTTCTATCAGGCATGATTATGGTTATATGCAAGTCTGTCGTGCATAAAAAGCATGGGGATTTTCATTAAGCTTAACTTAAAGTAACTTTATTAAGTGAAAGAAATTAACATCAATATCATCTCAAGTCTCAACCGATCGCCACAGAACACGATCTTGCGCCGCCTCTATCCAGCGGCTGGTTCCATCGTGGTTTGTCCATCAATCACACAGCAACGCAGCAACACATCATGATTTTTTTACAAGGGTAGACTAGTTTTATTCTGAAAAAAACAAAGGATCCTCGCACTATTTCTAGAAAACCTGGATGAGGTAGAGGGAAAAAGCTAGTAAGGATAAATTATTTGTAAAAGTAATCATAATATAAACACTAATTAATGTTACTTTCAATACCTTAATTAACCTACTCGCTAGTTTATTTTATTAACAAGCAGAAACTTATCTAGTGTACTTTACTACTTAAAATTTTATTGCCTCTAAGTTACTGTAAACCGAATAAGCCTCCGCTTTTCTTATTAATTTACGATACCATTGGTAATGCGGTGTGTGTACATTCAAATTAATGATTCGTTCAACACCTGTTTATAACTTCGTCGGTCTAATTAACATCTGAAGATTATAATTGGTCTTCGCATTATTCTTCAAAAAAAATGAGAGTTTAAAGAATATGAAGATAGATAATCTGGATTAGGTTTTTTACGAATTTTTGTATACCTATCCTGAAATTGTGATGCTCGTTCTTCGGCCGTCGCGCTCGCTGTCTGTCCAGGCCTTTAAGCTACTGCAGGTTTCTCGACAAGGACGTTGACCCCGCGTTCCCCCACGTAAGCATTGTCACCCGCGGTGTCGGAAGTGGGAAGTGTATTTCCATGTATCGCAATCCAATGGTTTCGCTCGTGACCTTTATGTTAACTTCGTACTCTATTCATCAGAAATCATTCCGCGCATTCGTGTTTTTCGCGCAAATTAACGCTAAATTGCAACATTGAGCTGTAGACTATAGAGATGACAGTGTACACCTCATACATGAGGCGTTAAAAAACGCGATACCTAAAAAAAAAATTAAACATGCACAACAATATTTATCTCTTTTACTCTTGGTACATCGAGGATTGAATCAGAGAGAACCAGAATTGTTTTTAACTGCTACTGCTGTACACAATTGGCACAAGTTTGTGTTTTGTGGCGATCCTTCCTAGAGTGTCCATATTGGTTGACAGAGCGACGATTGTTGTAACAATACTGTAAGAGTTGCTGATATATTACAATAGCTATCTTGTTTATCAGTCAAGTTGAGGCGTTTTGCGAGACTCTGCCTCTAGGATATGGCACCTCTGTGTTAAATTGTAAAGGTTAGTTAATTAATTTGCGTAACATGTCTACAATGTTTTTAGCGTGTCGAATTTTCCTTAGAAATCATGTGTGGGTGATTTTTGTAATCGCTAATAAATTCTGTTCGTGAGGGCGTTACGTCGGGTATTGCTATCGAGTGACTTTGCGGTTATTATCGTTCTGATAAAATTGACGTCCTCGAAAAGATACCGAGTCAACGACCGAGCCAGTAGTCGGTAACTAGTGAGCATCGGCGCTTTCGTATCATAGGGAAATATATTAAATTTATTTTTTATCGGAATTTAAATAAAAAGGCCGCTTTGGATTCACCGTTTCGCCAATTTCGAGATTGCTTTTTTTAAATTGAGTATTTTTTTCTTCTACAAGTGTTGCAGACACGTTGATTACTTATTAATATTTTATTTTATGTTTATGATCAGCGACCCGTCAACGTCTCACTACTGGGCGCAGGTATTCTCTCGAAGTATGGTTATACTAGTTGATTAAGGTTTTTTGTTCCCGCGGAAAGCCTCTTATTTCCCGAGTAAAAAAAGGAGAGTAGCTAAGGTTTTAGCAGCTTATATGTTATTCCAGATTATAATCTATCTCTGTGCCAAATTTCAGCCAAATCGGTTCAGTCGTTGCGGCGTGATTGAGTAACAAACATCCATACATCCAAACTTTCGCTGATATAATATTAATTAATAATAGGATTATGCCATAGAATTACTATACTTTATATTACGTTGTTTGAAAATCATCAGCTGTTTGGACAATATTATCATCTCCACACAACAGGTTTTTACAGTAGATTTTATATAAACAAGGTTACCTGGTAAAACCCAACTAAAATAGGTAGTTAGTTTATAGTAGACAGAGTTTTACTTCTTTATCAACGACGTCCACTGCTGGACAGAGGTCTCTTGCATGAACTTCCACAGTTCTTGGTCTTGCGCCGCATGTATCCAGCGGCTCCATGTGACTCGGCTGATGTCGTCGGTCTACCTAGTCGGGGGTCTGCCAAAACTGCGCTTTCCGACGCGGGGTCATTTCCAACACCTTGGAACCCTTTTACGACTTTTTTTTTTTACTTACTATTTCCTATAGGACTTTTCTGTCGATATCATTGCGTCTATTTTGTGCAAAACCTAAATTAAATTTTTCCAATCTCAAGATATGATATCGAAAATCTGAACACAAAAGCGAGGATTATTGAAAAATTGAAAGCAATGATTTCATTTCGCTTTGTACAGTAAAGTACATTCTTACTGCTTACACATATATTTTATGTTTTTAATCGATTTAAAAATAGGATGTTATCAATTCGACACTTATGTATAATATGTAATATTAGTATTAGAACAGTTAAATATTCACATATTATGATAATAGTCTACAAGGGTTCCCAAACAAATATATATATATGTACTTACAAAATTTTTATGGGCGTTTGTTTATATAGGGTAAACGCACACCTATAAAACCTTGATGCATACATAATATTATATATTATGTATGTATATACCTACTTATGTATGTTTGTCCACGCATTTGAAACGGGTTGAGATAAAAAAAAAATTGCTTATATTTACTTCAAGTTAAGAAACAGTTCAGATTTCTTCAAAATCGGTTCGGTAGTTTTCAACATATTATGGATATTTTTCCCTTCTCAGTGAAGTTATTCTTTATTTCGGCAAATTGAAGTCCATATAACTTTTCTTAAATTATAGCTTTTGATAAGAAATTGACATTACATTTACTTATCTGTTTTCCCGCGGGACTGCGATATTATTTTTCCTATATAAAAGTAATCTAGATACATCTCGAGCTACCTTCGTACATGTGTTGTTAAGATTTCTTTACTGGTTGAATCGTGAAGCGGTTAAAGACAGACATTGGTGCTAATTCGGTTGAATACAATGCCCCAAATTATATTAACTTCACAACTCGTAACTTTTTATTTTATTTTATTCGATGACAAGATAGCCCTTAACTGCGATCTCACCTGATGGTAAGTGACGATGCAGTCTAAGATGGTAGCGGGCTAACTTGGAAGGGGTATAGCAGTGTAAATTCAACCCATACCTCTAATCGGTTTCTACACGCCATCGTGCCGAAACGCTATATCGCTTGGCGGCACGTCTTTGACGGTAGGGTGGTAACTAGCCACGGCCAAAGCCTCCCACCAGACCAGACCAGAGACAATTTTGAAATTATAAATTCCTAAATTGCCCCCGCCGGGAATCAAACCCGAGACCTCCCAGTTATAAGACCATAGCGCTCACCACTGCGCCAGGGAGGTCGTCAAAACTGAATGCTATCTTTTTTCTGCAGGGAACATTGTGAAAGGGATAGCGTTATTTTTAGACCTATCTATTTAATACGCTCCTCTCACTTCGCACGGGTTGGCTTATCATCTCTATAGCTATGAAATCGCAGTTTTTGGCTTTGTTTTATAATTTTTAAAGAAGAAACATTAGCAAGTATAAGATAAAAAGGTAACAGGTAATTTAATAGCTGTTTATATTTATTTAGAAGGCAACGTATTATGTGACACCCTCTATCCTCTTGAATTACGGTCGATGACCTGAAGAGGGTGACTTTAGGAGTATACGCGAGGGGATTGATAAAATATGTAGGCATGTTAAATGTGAGGCTTTTTAACGTTTGCAACGTTACTTTGAGTGAATAGTTAATTTGCAATTATAATTTGCGCAGATTTACTTAACTTGTTTTACTTAGTGTCGCACTCAGAGACATTAATTATATTGGGTATGTCGTCAGATCCTGGGTATTTGACAAAAAAAAATTATAATTACTCTTAAAAAAAAGGTTTTTAATACTGTAACACAATGTCATTTTTATTTTTTTAATATCTTAACTAGTCGCGAAAATGAAGAGCTTTTAAGTTTCCTGTTAGAAAAAGAAAGCGCTATTGCAGCATGACGTCACGATTCAGTAGCTCCATACACTCTCCATAGAAAATATCGTTTTAGAAAGAGACGGATACAGTCGCATTAAACCAGCTTATAACTATTTGTTTTTTGACCGATTAATTTTTTGTTTTTACAAATGTTATTCTCACATGTTACATTTTTGATTGTAATTAATGAATATTCGCATTTTGACAAATATAAAACATAAGTTTACATACTACACACTTATCAACGAATTTTATAATGTGTGCTAAATACAAATAAGTGATTTTATAGATTCAAATAAGTATTAAATCTATACTACGCTAAGTATTGTTTTGAAAATCTGTCAAAACATCTTAATTATTTTACGTCGAGTGAAATCGAACCTTAGAGATATTAAATTAAGGAAATGTCAACTACAGAGTAAAAAGTATAGTTAGTAAATTATAAGTGAAATACTTTTAATCGTTGCATTTAGCTACACACAATTTCTAATCGTTACGAGGAAGGAAGTTTCCATCGCAATTTGTTTCGTAATAAAGGTACGTAGGTAAGTACTGCTATTCATAAAATAGACAGACTTCTTTTGTGTTTAAATCCTATGTAATATAACATAAACAATACAATCGTTTGTCAAAACGATTACCTTTAACTTCAATAGTTACAATAGTTTTGACTTTTTATCGGTTTACCTGAGGTTTAAGGAGTAACGCATACCCACTAGTGAAGAAAGCAACTTACGTACCTACCTACCTGGGCATTTCAATGCTATTCTTTTTGAGTAACGGTTGTTTTAAGAATGGAATAGAATAAGAATTTTCATTTTCCTACAGATATCTGTAGGAAAATGAAAATTCTTGCAATTTCTTCTTCTTCAGTGCAAATATCGGTCTTATAACAATTTTGTACTGGCACATTCAAACTAATAATAAATTAGTAAGCAAATTACATAATCGATTATTTTATTCACAATCATACTAAGAAATAAAACTTTGCCATTTAATATTTGTAAGCTTCTATTAAAATAGCCTGCATGTCAAAATATTCAAAGATAAATAATTTATTTAAAATTATTATAATATAAATTATAAAAAATATTCCTACACTGATGATGATGATGATATAATATTGTCTCCACTGTTAGGCGTTGCTCCTAACACCCACCTTTAAAACTTTTTGTTTGAAGGACTTCTTGGTACTGCTTGGTATCACGAGAGGTCGGACTTTAAATGTCAATATCATGTACAGGTAATTTTTTTGTTTTTTTTTTTTCAATAGTCGAATGACTTAAGCCTTTTATTCGGGTTTTTTATAACCTTAAAATGAATGACAAGTTAATTAAAAGTATTAGGTTGTTTTTCGGCACCATAACTAATTAACTACCTACTTAGTAACTTAGTTATCCATACTATCATGAGTATAATGAACGCAAAAGTGTGTCCATCTGTCTGTTCGTCTGTCACGCACACGAACGAAGTCGCGAAAGCTAACTTTACATCACACTTCACACTATCACACTTCACATCACACTATCACACTAATATTATAAAGGCGAAAGTTTGTATGTGTATGTGTGTGTGTGTGTGTATGTTTGTTACTCCTTTACGCCACAACGAATGAACCGATTTGGCTGAAATTTGGAATGGAGGCAGCTCACATCCAGGATTAAAACATAGGCTACATTTTATCCAGGAAAATTACAGAGTTCCCATGGGAATTGAAAATCCTTGGTCCACGCGGACGAAGTCACGGGCATCGTCTAGTTAGTAATATATTAATAATAATTTAACTGTAAATTGTTAGTGACCATGAATATTTTATTTCCCCGCATTTATCGGTATTGAAATATTTATTGTTTTGAATAATCAATATGTCCAATATGCGAATACTTCAAACAGCATATATCTACCTAATGTGAGTGGCCCGATAAAATTGATAGCGGCCAAATTATAATACAAACTTGATAAATTTCGCGAATGCGGCGGGCATAATAATCAATCAACATGATTGTAGGCGTATTGGGGCTGGTTATAGGAAAAAGCGGACAAAGTATTGCCATTGGTTACCTATACATTGACGCTTTCGCTACTCGACACTCCATACAAGCTCTGAGAGAACCAGCAATGGTGTGAACGCACTCAATAACTACCGGAAATAGGTGACAAAATATTGGGATTGATTGCCTGTCTATGTTACACGTACAGTGATCGTATCGTTTGTCACAAGTGATACAATCGTTTAGTAAAGCAGCAAGGTAACTGCTGTCATAGTTTATGAATCATATAGTTCAGCAACGCTTTTAACCGAACGCTTACTAAGGATTGCCACTTTCATGTTATTGGAACGAAGTTCCTTATCGCGCGTTGTGAAAGGAGGCTAGACGGAAAAATTCTTACGAAAAGTTGTCACGACACTTTTTGCTATAGGCGTCGCATGTTTCTCTGTCTGTCTCTCTCTCTCTTATAGAAAGCAAGCCAGATATTTTCATTTCTATTTCGCATTGAACTTCGTTTCATCCGGGTGTCCCTTGACACCTCTCAAGTTTTTTAAAAAATATTGAATTAGTAGCGGACACGCGCTACTTCTTCGGTTAAAAAAGTAGACCATGCTACTCCCGATAACATGGTGATGTTATCCGGAGTAACATATGTACCAATGAAAGTCTCGTAAAAATCGGTCCAGCCTTTCCCGAGATTACAATTCGTTAAAATAGATGGCGCTAGCTGTCGGTTGGCACGCGCCATGCGTATATCGTTGATACGACACAAACACTGTAGCGAATGACTTTTCTAGGCACTTCATTTTTATTTATTTGTTTATAGATATTATACTGCCCAACTGTATACTAGTGGAACTGTGCTACAGTTATGTTTATACAATGGGCTTGACAGGAAGTAGAGGATGGGTCTAATCATAAAGATAGTATTCCTTACTACCGGCTACCGTACTAAGGCATACTATGTTTATGGGTCTAATGGGAAACAGCTGGCAAATATTCCCATATGACTTATTGCTATACTCAAAGACGACGTTTCACTAAACAATAAAGTGGGTGTTCTGACAGTTTTTGTATTGGAATTCTGCCAAAATATTACGCTCGGATAAAACTTATTTTATATTAGTGAAATCGGCCCTTAATTAGCTGACTTGTATAATGAAGTATTATCTGATAATAATGACAGTTAATCTTTAAATTAACAGACGAGACAAGTTGGTCGTGTACACTTTTAGAGAGCACTTTCCAGGGGACGATTTGCAAAAGTTTTCGCATTTGAGTTCGATTCCCGATGGGGGAATTTATATTTTCAGAAATAACTCTGGTCTGGTCTGGTGGGGTTACAATCTTACCCTCAAAGAAGTGACGTCAAGTGATTTAGCGTTCCGGTACAATGGCCGAAACCGATCACCTAACAGTAAGTGACGATTACTTACCATCAGGTGTGATCGCAATCTAGGGTTATCTTGCCATCGAATCCTTTTCCTATCCTATTTTAATATTATAAATGCGAAAGTTTGGATGTATGGATGTTTTTACTCAATCCCGCTGTAACGACTAAACCTATTTGGCTGAAATTTGGCACAGAGTAAGATTATAGACTAGAATAGCACATAGGCTACTTTTTATCCGGGAAAATAAGAAGTCGCAGGTATCAGCTAGTAAAAAATGAAGTTTTTACAGTGATGTAGATTTTTTTTAGTAGGTTAATACACTCAATATAATCGTATAAGGACGTGGCATATTTAGTAAAAAGGGAAACCTTTGTAATGTTGCCTATTTCTCTTAACTCGCAACTTCTTACTTTGCGAAACGAACAAGGCTGCCAGCTGCAAGGCTTCGCAGAATAATACGCTGCTTAATAAATATGGCGCTTAAAATGCTTAAAAGTTATAAGGCCAGCTTGAATGACTCATTAACTCATTAGTATATCTGTAGGTAGGTCTGTACAGAATATAATAGAATAGAACAGTTTTTTATTCAAATAAACTGTTACAAAGTGTTTTCGAATCGTCAAAGGAATCCACTGGTTGGGAATGCCGTTCCAACCGAGAAGAACCAGCAAGAAACTCGGCGTTTATTATCGCTAATACCAAATCAGTTATATTAATTAGGAAAGAAAATTAATAATTAATTGAACATTTTCATTCATTAAAACATACACGTATATAGGTATTTAATACACCATATTTTTATGTATTCCACAAAACCATGTTTGATCGAAATGTAGAATAATATTAATTGAAATTTTAATGCAGGTAGGTACCATAATATTTCATTTGATCAATAGATAGTTATTTATTCCTATTAGTAGGTACTTAATTTATTTATTCGGTCTAGATTTAAGCTTGAAGAATTTCCTGTTTTGTCACATGAACCTTTTGCGTACGTACGTACACCTTTTGCGTATAAATATGTATCTAATATTCTTTTAACTCAGTTTCACCATAAATCTGTGAAAACAGAGTCATGTCGGATGTTATCAATTTCGGCTTAAAAAGTTTTAATATGCCCATATATAAACAAAGTAAGTATCTAGGTAGGCACTTATTTATTTTATATGTCAATTGTATTTGTATAATTAAGTAGGTATCTATTTAACCTTCTTATCAACAAACTATGTTTTATGTACTTACTGATAAAACTAACGTAAGTCTGTCGTGACGTAGGTATGCCTATGTTGCTATTATTTGTAAATATGTATATGTATTAGACTCCAATAAAATTAGAGCATGCACACGCAATAGGTGCAATACAAATCTTTCTAAAGATGTATCAATAAATTACTCGTAAATGCCAACGAGTTTAACTTCCGTCAACACAATTAAAAAGTTTCGCCCACCAACGGAACCACCATTACATAAAAACGGCTTTAGAGTACGGCCCTACGTCCATTGTTAATGTATATAGAGTGTATATTATTTATTTATTACACGATGCTACAACTACAAACACGCGACGTATTAAGAGATTTTATAGAGATTTCTCACAGGTATCCTCACGATGAATGAGAAGTTAGATGTCTGTCTGAGATTTAAACCTTAGTCCCGCCGAAAAGTAGGCCGAAAACTTAACCCCGAAGCTATCGCCGCGCCGCCGTCGCCCCACGCTACCTACGTATCGTATTACCCACTCGCAATTTCACGCTCGTTGTGTGCAAGCTTACACACAGCGCAGCGCGAGTGGGGTAAATAACTTTATTCTAGTGTGCGTAAATTCATGCTCGGGTGTGCAAGCGTTTACACACACACAGCGCAGCGTAAGCAGTGTAAATAACTAGATTCTAGTGTGAGTGCCCGACATTGAGCGAGGTCGTTGTGTACAAGCGCTTATATAAGTGTGAATAAAAGCTACGCGTGTGTGCGTGTTCGGCATTGATCGGCACGACGGAGTCGTAGTCTCACTCAGTCGCGAACGAACCGTTGAGTCACAACAGTTTTGTATTTACAACGTGCGTGTTCGATTTCTCAAGTTCAATCACAAAATGGAAAGGAGGAAGAATAAAAAGAAAGTTGAAAAACACATCTCACATCTCACACAGCTCACACCGGTAAGTAAGAGTTTGGGAGCTTACCTCCTTTTTGTTGAGATTAGTATTAATTATGGAACCGAACTAGAACTGGGTAGTCGGAGCCTGAAGTTTTTAGGGTGTGCGCTCACTAGACTTGTGAAACCACTTTAAATTAACACAATTAAACTTTTTCTTACCACCTAAAAATAATTATTGGATCAGTCTACGATAGATAATCACATTTAAAATAATAAATTAACAAAAGAATTGCTTCAATTGTTATTATTATTTTCATTTCTCCTTTCTAATATGTATGTGATTTGTGTATGTATGAATTTAAATAAATATTTTTTTGTGTATAGTATGTTAAGTATTACATTTAATTTTTTTTTTTTTTCAGAAAAAGCAAATGGTCATCAGAGTTTACCTGTTTCTCCGTGACGAATATAGGTTCATCAAATTACATAATTATGATAATTGTAAATTAACACCTCTTGCTCCTTTAATAATCCGTACTGCTCAAGCTACGGGCTTAACGTCTGGTTATGTATCCCGCATAGTCACACCATATAAAAACGCTGACTTCATGCCTTCATTGCCTTCATCATCACAATCAAGTCAAACGAGCGACAATGATCATCAAAAAAGTAACAATTCTACGTTTATTGAGGTTAATGTAAAAAATGAACTTATCACAGATACATCAGAAGAACCACTAGCAGAAGAAAAAGATCATTTAGGTAGTGAAACCATTTTAGGATTTATAGGTACGATTAAAGAAGAACCAGACGTTGAACAAGAAATACCAATAAATCAAGATACCCTAGTTATTAAAAAAGAAACACCAGACACTGAACTAGAAATAAGTGGCATTATGCAAGAAATACCAATTATTAAACAAGAATTATTAGACATCGAGTATGAAGAAAACGATGAACAAGAAGAAGTTAGTGAAGAAATTAGCGAACAAAATAACGATGAAATTGACGAAGAAATTGATTTTGAAAATAAAATTATGAAGAAAACGATTTTGAAAATTTTGACGCCGCATAAAAATGAGACTGATACTACCGATCCGTCTGCCGCTGGTGAAATTATGTATTGTGTAGAATTTAAAAAAAAACGAAAATGCTAAAAAACAGTTACTAGAAGTAAGTTATGTTGTTAGTTTACGCAAACTAAATTTCGTATTGTAGTGGGCTTAAATTTTAACTTTCAAAATTATAGTATAATGGTGAATTACTGATAAAAAAAGATATTTATCTTATTGTACAAAAATACGTCAAGGAATAAAATATGTATAATTAAATAAAAATATGTAAAATTACTAATAGCGAATTCATGTCCTCGATTTGCTCATTTCCAACTCAAAAATACTATTATGTATTATATGTACATATTATAATTATTTGATAAAATGAAAAAATAGCCAAAATAATAATACAAAACATTGTCATTTAAGTGCGTATTTAATAAATAAATATTAAATCGATCTGGTTTCACTATTAGCAATAAGGTCACTTTTTCTGTTACACTGTTTATTTATTTATATATTTTGTACCTGTTTTTTCATGCAATAAAGTTGTATAAATAAATAAATAAACAGGGTGGAGTTTTCGAAATTTTCTGGAATCGTTAAAAAAATCAAATAAATAATCTTATTCTTCACTATCAATATTATAATATCAGTTATTAGTCTGATTCTTCAAAAAAGACAGAAGAGTACTTAAGATAATATGAACCGATTGTGCGTATTAAGTAAAACTTTTTAAAATGTAAAAACTGTTTCATAATAGTTGTTATATTATAAGCATCATATTCGTTTCTCATATTTTCCAAAAAGTAGTGCATAAGTCGGACGGAACCGGCTCAGAGAAAAAAGATAACTATTCGACTGCGTAACCTTAATAATCCTATTCACGATTAGAGCTTGGCAGCGACAAGCGGGCCGACAGCGTTGTATGTGTACATGTAAGAGTCCTATTAAGCACACATGCATCATGTTGGACTCGTGAACGTGTTTTACGCCGAGTATCGACCGCCATCGTGGCCATTTGCCGTCTCAGTTCCGAGCAAACTGTAGCTCGAGTCAGACGATATTATTATTTATTAGATAACGTACTTCATTCGTAAGAATAGAACAATGAACAGAAAGAATAAAAAAGACAGAATGAAGAGAGGGGAGAGAATAATCATTCGAAAAAAGGTATTTTGGCTTTCGTTTTTGAGTTATTGTATTCATGGATAAGAATAAACATTTGGCGCGTTGTGGTGTGCGATACGTTTTTAAGTAGCTGTGTGTGTTTACGTAGATGTTAAGGGCGCGTGCGCCTCTTTCGTAAACACATTGATACTTCAAAATTCATAACTTCATGCTCATTCATTTGAAAAAAATTATGACGAACACAACCACAACCGCGCCGCGCTCTCTGTTTATATGAAGAAGCTCTTAAGTATGTATTGCGATATTGGTTGATATGAAGTCTTTTGTGCTTTATAGTAATCTATACTAATATATAAAGCTGAAGTGTTTGTTTGTTTGAACGCGCTAATCTCAGGAACTACAGGTTCGAATTGAAAAATTCTTTTTGTGTTGGATAGTCCATTTATCGAGGAAGGCTTTAGGCTATATATATATATATATATATATAACATCACGCTGCCACCAATAGGAGCGAAGTATCAGTGAAAAATGTTGCAAAAACGGGAAAAATTATCCATATTCAAAATATATTCTTTTAAAAACTTCTTAATCGCGATCATAATAACAGAAATTGACGCGGACGAAGTCGTGCGCAACAGCTAGTGATATTATAAATTAACTCTAACAGCAAATATCTTAACCAAGTATTAAGACCGGCCGCCAATGACATTATATTATGTCAATCGCGTATTACCTATCAGAAACATGAAAGTTTTCAGTCTTCGCAGTTAGGCATCTACGATCCTTCAAATTACTGATGTTTTGTGGGATCTATTGTTCTATAGACTTCTACAGAAGTAGGTAATACTATCGGAAATTCCAAATAATATACTACGGCCGGTAATTTCAAGTAATAAACGAATTTTTATTTTTAACTTGATAGATTTTCAGTTCAATATATCAAGGCACAAAGTTTAACAATCAGTTCTAAGTTTATTGTAGTAATACCGCAATTTTCGTTTTGCCCGTTTTTCATTCTTGCTTATTTTTAATTTTCCCTTTTTTTATTGCTATCATAGAGGTTTGTCACTTGTCAGACGTAATTATTTCGTTGGGTTTTCAGTTTGGTTCTAGATAAGTAATTATCTTAGAATATTTAGAGTTTTAGTATGGTATGATATGATTTTTATTACAAGATACACTATCTTTTATATTATTCGTAACGATATACAATGAGGTATTTTAATTTTCTTTATTTATTCTTGTTTAGATTCATGCAATGGTTGGCAGAGTTTATTTATATTTAAAAGAAGAGTATAACTTCATGAAAATGTGTAACACAGATGGCTGCAATATAAAGCCTTTAAGTAATTGTAGACAACGAACCGCTATAGCTACAGGGACATCTGCTAAGGGCGTGCGCTTGGGCATACGCGTGCAAAAAGAAGAGCAAGAAGTACAGAAAAGAAATCCAACTAAGATTCTTAACGATGATGACGAAGATTGTTTATTGATTGAAGATGAAAAAGATTGCATAGTGATCGAAGATGACAAAGGTGAAAGGCAGAATATAGAAAAACGAAAAATAAAGAAATTATCACCTAAAAACCGAATTGTAAAAAAGATAAAAAAAGACAACTCTCATACAAATACAATAGATATAGAGAATTCAGATTCATCTACTAACGCAAATAGTTCGTCAAATGAAAATTTAATAGAAATCAGTGAAAGTGATAAAGAAGAGCATAAAAGGTTATCTCCATCTTCTAAAAGCACTGATAATGAGGAATCTTTATCGTCTTCTAAAAGCATGGATAATGAGGATGACGAAAATCTAAGTCAAATCGCACTATTTGAGAATGTTGTAGCAGAAAGGAGTAACCAGGTAAACCTCAATACTGCAAGTAATAATAATGAAGAGGACGGATTTCCAAGTACATCTTCACACCAGGCAGAGTGTAATATTCTATTTTCGTCTATAAAGAACTCCGTACAACAGAGTACAAGACAAGTCCGTCCGTATCTACAACGAATAACGCAATTTAAGGACAAAATAACACAGAACAGTGAACAAGTAGATGTCGCTACTGTAATAGATATTAATGAAAACCTGGCAAATGATAACGAAGAATCATGTCAGTTTCCACGATTAGAAGACGAAGTTACAGAGAACAATAGATGTATAGAATTCCCAAGTACGTGTATAAAGCAAGAAAAATTTGAAACTTTACCTTTATCTACATACACAGCAAATGTTGACGAGGGCCTACTCCGTTCAATTTTAAAATGTAAGGCTGAAGTTACAGAAAACAATGTACAAGTAAACGCTGATACTGACACATATTATATGATTCAGGAGGCAGGATGTCCAAATCCATCTGTAAAGCTAGAAGAGTATGAAGTTATTACTTCATCTAATACATACATGGATTTAACGGATTTTAAGTCGGACGAAGGGCAGCTTTTCTGTTCACAGTTAGATTCAGTTCGACAATTTCAGAACAAAGTAGAAGTCACTATTGATTCAAATGTGGCTGGAAAAGGAGAGATTGAGGACGAGCAAGAATTAGACCCTCTCTCAAACATGAAACAAGATTATTATATTTTAGAAATTGAGAAAGAAGAAAATATAGATGTAGATATTGACCGAGATGATACATCCGTTGACGAAGATTTACCGTTTTCATCTAATAGCAATTTATACAAGGCCAGTGACACTAAAGATATAGAATTTGTTTGTGTTAATGAGGCAAGTTCAGATTCCTCAGACTAAGTCCTGTAAGGAAAAATTGACAATAATGTTAATGTTATAAGTGAGGTAATTTAATGAAGTTTATTTAATGAAATTATGTTATTTATTTTCTCGCAGTCCCTGTTCAAATCACTAACAGGAAGTAACATGAGCGAATGAATGAATCACTAAAAGATGACAATAAATAGCTAACTTACTTTCTTACTAATATTATGCGAATAAATGCGAAAGTGTGTTTGTTTGTTGGTTGGTCCTTCAATAACGCTGCAATAGAGCTACGAATTGACGTGATTTTTTGAATGGGTATAGTTGAGGACCTGAAGAGGGACATAGGCTACTTTTTTACCGGAAAATCAAAGAGTTCTCGCGTGATTATAAAAACTAAACCCACGCGGACGAAGTTGCGTGCATCAGTGAGTGTTAAGTAAAATAACTCAAAGTATTTAAATTTATTCTCAACTGTCTGTTGCCCGCGACGTCGTCCGCGTAGATTTTTGTTATTAAAAATCACGTGGGATCCATTTTTTGGGATAAAATGTAACTTACATCACTATCCAAGACTTTAATTATACCTATGCAAAAACTGATCGTTCCGTTCCCAACAGTTTAGATGAGGTAATATCTAGATTCACGCGAATGGAGTCGCTGGCATTTGCTAGTCTTTAAAAAAATATACCTTTTTTTTATTCGATGACAAAATAGCCCTTGACTGCGATTTCATCTGATGGTAAGTGACGATGCAGTCTAAGATGATAGCGGGCTAACTTGGAAGGGGTATAGCAGTGTAAATTCAACCCATACCCCCAATCGGTTTCTCCACGCCATCGTGCCGGAACGCTAAATCGCTTGGCGGCACGTTTTTGACGGTAGGGTGGTAACTAGCCACGGCCAAACACCACCAGACCTACACAAAATGTTCGCACAAATATCGCAGATGAATATAATAATTTTTAAAAAGAGATAAGGTAAGGGAAGAGTTCTAATGGATTGGTAGTTGGTACGCAAATATGCAATGTAGCTTTCAAACGAATTGCAGGATACGCCAGTTGTATCGATTATATTATTTACCGATACGTACTATCGCCGCGCCGCGCCGGTTTCCTACAAGAGCGGATATGAGATCAATTGTATTAGATTAAACTAACTGATATTATATGAGGAGCGTCGGAACAAAAACCGATAAATCACTTCAGAATTTTTGTTGGGAAATTGAAAAAATGTGTCTAAGTCTATGGCGTTTTAATTTAAAGATGAACAATATTTATTAATATATTGGTGTTGGCAGCACTGTTTTAGAAACCTTAATATCACAGTATTGAGTTCGGTATCTGTTGAGATAAAAAAAAAAAAACAAAATGGATTTATCGGTTTTTGATGAGACTTATTGGGATATACAGGATATATCGGTGTTCGATAAAACCTGTATTAAAAAATCATTACTGGAGAACAATATTTGGGCAAGAAGTCGGCAACAAAAAGCCGATGCTTTTGGAGAACATTTGGCAATTTTTTTTACGCCAAATGAACCTGATCACTGTAATGATACAGAACTAGAAAAATGGATTTATCGGTTTATGTTCAGATTACTGTATTTCGAGAACGATTTTGAAGCCGATTTAGAGGTTTTTTGTCAGGTTTGATTAACGATGCTCATAGATATATATGAGAACAACAGCTTGCCATCATTAATAGAAAAAAAGTCAAAATGGGATTTATCGGTTTTTGTTCCGACGCTCCTCATATATATCAGTATATTGATTTAGTTGTTTACTGACCGTTCTGCAAACGATTACATTTGAATAAATAAAAATATATTAATAATAATTACGTCTTTCTGTTTTTTAACCGACTAAAAAAAGAGGAAGTTCTCAATTCGACGCGTTTATGTTTTTTTTTTTGGCGATGTTACTCCATAACTCCGTCAAATCTGAACCGATTTCAATAATTATTTTTTAATTTGAAAGAACGTATTATGTACCATTTTAATTGAAACTTACCAGCGTCGCGCATCGGTTTCACTGTTTCTATTTAGGCCCGTCCAACTTCAACATACGTGTACAAACTAAAATTATTTTATACTTTTACGTGGCTTTTGAAGTCGGTTTAAAAATTTTTTTTTTTTACATTATTATTTGTAATAAATAGGGAGCAAACGAGCAGACGGGTCAACTGATGTTAAGTGATTACATGAACATTTGGAGGACTAGACGCACCGTGAATGCGTGGCTGGCTGGCTTTTCAGGAAAACAATTATGTTGGTTTGCACCTCGAACAACCCCGGCATGTTGAAGTTTAGTGGGAACATCGCCGAAGTGATATTATGTAGAACAGAATAAAAAAGATTTTTTAAACAAATAAACTTTTACAAAGTGCTTTTTGAATCGACAAGCGAAGTCTACCACTAGTTCGCAATGCCAAAAATCACACTATCACACTAATATTATAAAGGCGAAAGTTTGTATGTGTACGTGTGTGTGTGTGTGTGTGTATGTTTGTTACTCCTTTACGCTACAACGAATGCACCGATTTGGCTGAAATTTGGAATCGAACGTTGGGAAATGCCTTTACGCATCCCGCCCGTCTATGACAACAGGCGGGTCTGTGGGACTCGTTGGCACTGGCAAAATACCCACTAAAACCGAACAGGCCCGTCCTCGCTTTTATAGGGAAGCCACAAGATTATACCCTGAATTAACACCATATTTTATCCCGGAAAATTAAAGGGTTTCCGCGGGAATCAAAAAACCTTAGTTCACGCAGACGAAGTCGCGGGTATCATCTAGTATGTATAAGTGCCATAGCAACAAAGTTAACTCAAAACAATACAGGGTGCTATAATTAAATCATACTACAGAGAATATTGCGGTTCCAATCTCAGCGGTCACCTAAAAGTTTAATGGATCACCCGCGACGGTGTAACGCTGAGTGCACATGTAGGTATATTGCACCTAGGGCTACCAACATTTATCGGGCTAATTTTATCCATCTATTTATATAAAAATCACTCTGCTCACAAATCACAATCAATCGGCTTGACCGAGTTGAAGGTTATATTACAAAGTTTGTTTGTATGTGTATGTGTATATGTTTGTTTGTTACTTCTTCACACCACAACGAACCGATTTGGCTGAAATTTAAAATGAAGATAGCTCATACCCAGGATTAACATGTGTTAATTTCCGTGATATTGTAATTTCCGTGTTAAAATATGTAAAAAATTATAAATTGTAAATTTCCGTGATAAAATACATATCTATTTTATAAAATTAAAGACGAAAGCAAGAGCATCATCTAGTAGAAAATATTTTTGGAATAAAAGTGTAATTTTCACTGTCATAATACATGAATGATTACTACGATATTCATCATAATTATGATTATTTATTCCATAAATATATATTACATATATGCAACATTTTTTTAAAGTTATTCCTCTCTCTCCTCCAAATAAGCGGCAAGTTTGTATTTGCGACTGTTGCGTTTATTTTCTCTGATATGCCTACCTGTACTCATTTGGTGTAAATATATGCAACTTTTTAAGCTATTGCATAACTTCTATCGCGGGCCAGCGTGGAGACCGAATCCAGAAATTCCGTAACGAAAATAACCTGACACGGGACTCCTCTACGGTGAGCCGCTAGATGGCGCATTTTTTATGCGCCATCAGGCGCGTTGATAAAAAATGCTATGCAATAGCTTTACCGCGGCAGTCCCCGAGTGCCACACGTCTTTTTTTAAATATGTTATCCTCCAAATAAGCGGCAAGCTTGGTTTGCGACTATTGAGTTTATTTTCTCTGATATACCTGTACTCATTTGGTGTAACTAGAATAAAGTGTAGTGCATATTCTTAAAAGAGTATACGATGCGGTTGGCAGCCCTTATTGCACCTGTACACATAATGTAGGTACACGCCAGTGTCGGCTGTCGAGTGTGAGCGCTCGTGTAGTCCGGATTTAGGTCACTCCACTCCGTTATCGTACAATACGCGACCGATGACTGATGATGATGACCATTATAGTAGAGATGCAGACGATTAGTGCTAACAGAACTACTGTCTTGGATAAAAGCGGGCGTTACATGATACATATTCAAGGAAATAGTTATTTGTTCAACAAAACCAATTGGTAAAGTAAACAATTCACAACATAACCAAAACAAGTATAATAGTTTTGGAAAGGAAAAGAAACCTAATGAACTTCAAAGAAGTTTGTTTTTAAAATACCGCTCGGAATTAACCCGCTGGCTGGCGCCATACGAATGATTTAAGTATGCACATTTTTTTAACACACTGCCTCCGAGCAATACGTGAATGTGGTTACTGAACTCTACTTCCGTGCTACTTAGACCACCCATACCGAATAAATTCCTCCCGACCCTATTTTTGGTGGCCAGATCGGTGATGTGTTATAGTACACACTTGTGCACTAATACAAGTGCACTCTCTATTACTTATATCTGTAATAGTCCAATGCGATGGCAATCCGACAAAACCAGGAAAAGATTAGGCCTAGGACCAACGGCTTAACGTGCTCTCCGAGGTACGGAGATAGGTATATTTAACGCCGGTAACTTTTCAACTCCTGCACTGGTAGCATGGGCAGGAGATAAACATTTTATCCCCCGATTTTATCTACTGACAGGGGATACAATTGCTTTCTCCCTATGCTAGAGCATGGCGACAGGGGAAGGGAGAATATATCCCTATTTGACATTACAAGTGGAGCAACTTCCCCCGGCTAGAGCATGGGAACAAATGAAAGAGATAAACTTGTCCTTTTTTGACTTTTGAAAGGGTCAAATGAAAACAAAAACCACAGACAAAAACCACCTACGAATCACCTATTAGCTGTCAAAATACAAGTATCGATAGAAATAGAAATAGAAATATTTTTTATTCAAATAAACTTTTACAAGCACTTTTGAATCGTCAATGAATCTACCACTGGTTCGGAATGCCTTTCCTGCCGAGAAGAGCCAGCAAGAAACTCGGCGGTTGCTCTTTTCAAAAAAAATAAAAATTTACAATTGTTATTGAAACTATGCTATGTATTCAGTGCTTCCACGATGAATTTTCCTGAGTACAATACAAGTAAAAATAAATACAATACAAATACAAATAAATACAATTCAATACATGTTAACACAGGCAGGCAAAAGCAGACCCATTCCCGTTGGTGGCACCCGTTCACGAGCATGACGCATGATCCAGCCATTGCTTCGCTCAACCATATTTGAGGGAACGTAACAACCCGCACCACACGACACCACCACAGAAACTTTAAAGAGAGCATGACATACTTAGGCTACCCATGTTATAAAAATAATGACTTTTTAAAACCGAATTGACATAAATTTTGAAGTATTGTGATATTTGTACTTCCTACTTCCATGATTTTCTTATAATGGCAATAATTACGGGGATAAATTTTCTACCATTTTATCCACTGTCAATATTCTTCCACCGCTGTGCCCATGCTCGACGGGTGGATAAAACTAAGCTAGGGGATAAACATTTTATCCTTTTCCCGGGGATTTCTCCCACCCATTTCTCCCACCCATGCTACCAGTGCTGGTCGATATTGAGAATATTGTCTTGACAAAAAACCTGATGACTTTGTTTTTTGGGGCCGGACTCTACGAAATCTAGCAGGATTTCAAAAATGCTGCATCAATCATGCCCAGAATCTCAATTGCAGCTGATTGGCTGAATTTATGGTGATCTTGCTGCAACAATGCATTATAGCCCAATAGGGAGAGAGTATCCTTCAATGGTTCATTGCGAGCGTCACACTGTAACAACGAAACTCTGCCGTCGAAGACATACCCAACAAATGATTAGCGTTCTGGCACGATAGCGTGTAGAATGCGGATTAATTAAGACCCCATCCACGTTATCCCACTGCCATCTTACACTGCATCGTCACTTATCATCACTATCACACTGTGTTTATTATTTTTAGACTATCAGGCTAGATCAATGAAGCAGTCAAAGCTCACAGCCTCAGAGCACTGCGTGAATGTGGTTATTGAACTCTGGAATGGCATCGCACTTCTTAGGCCACCCATCAAGAGGAAACGGGTTAATACCTATCGAAAGAAACAATGTCCAAAACAAATAAACGATTTGGACTAGGGTTGTCTCTCTCTGTCCTTCACCTGAGATATCGATCTCGAGTCGTTGTACTCCTCATTGCTGGGGATTATGAATAGATTTTGACAAGTGAACTCTTTCTATTAATGGCAGACCAGGTGCAGGTGCAGGATATAGAATGGAAGATGGTGAATCGGCTTGAACGTAGTTTTAAGACATGCTAAAGTTATTTTGAAACTAGTTAATGCCCGCGACTTCATTGGCATGGATTGAAAGTTTTTTGATTCCCGCGGGAACTCTTATTCTTCACTTAACGGGGTCTTTTCCCTGTTTCTAGCAATTTCGCGTCTTTTCAAACAAGTTTTAATTCATGAAGAACTATTTTTTTTGCATCGAAAAAAATATATATTGTAGATACATATGTTATCTGAGGTTCTTATATTAGAGAAATGTGTAAGGCCATACTTTGCTCGATCATAAAAAATCATGAAGAAATCGTGATTTTCACTAATATTTCAATTTTGTGTCTAAAGTTTATAACTAAATTAAAAAAAAAATACATGAAAATAAAGCTTATTACATTTATGAAGGTTCCTATTTACAATTTTTTAAATAAAAATTTAAGCTTAGCTCTAGCTTATTTCTAGACGTAAAAGGTCACGCGCATCCTCTAACGGGGGTGTTTCAGTGTCCCACCGGACTCTATCGAGGTTGGACGCACGTCAGTTTTCGCAGGCCACGTGCTTAAATTCTCAATTTCATTAATTTTGTTGTAAAAATATTATTTTGTAAAATCACTAAAACTTTTTATTAGATCTTAGTTAGCACAGTACCTACTTAGTACTTAGTTTTTATATAGTTTTTAGTTAGTATCTTAGGTTACTATCTTATCTTGTAAACAGTTATAGTAAATAATTAAATATAGTGTTTGTTTTTATGAATAATAATGGATGATAAAAGAAATTTAATAAAGAAAATATCAGCTTTGAAGCGAAGGAATATTAGAAAACAAGTATGGTAAGTGTTTCTTTCACTTTATCTAAATACTAGCTGATTCCGCGACTTCGTCCGCGTGGTTTAGAGTGACTTGCTACTATCCACGAGAAGTTATGTCATTTATCTCCGAAAATATTTAGTTATTTTTTGAGTAACTTGAATCGTTTACGCAGCGCACGCAACGGAAGCCCTCAAATATGGATAATTTTCCCCGTTTTTGCAACATTTTTCACTGATGCTTCGCTCCTATTAGTCGCACCGTGATGTTATATAGCATAAAGCCTTCCTCGATAAATGGACTATCAAACACAAAAATAATTTTTCAATTCGAACCAGTAATTTCTGAGATTAGCGCGTTCAAACAAACAAACTCTTCAGCTTTATAATATTAAGTATAGATAAGATGATGCCCGCGACTTCGTCCGTGTGGTTTTGGAAAAATCCCGTGGGAACTCTATCATTTTCCGGGATAAAAAGTATACGTTCCAGGCAATCTATCTCCACTCCAATTTTCAACCAAAACCTTCCTTTTTACGGGAAAGAGGAATAAAGATACACACACACACACATATACAAACTTTCGCCTTTATAATATTACTGTGCTTACCTAGGATTAGAATTTTTACAAAAGGCGTGAATAAATTTTGTTGAAGAAGAATAATTATTCCAGATGTAGGTATCAATGTGAACACAGTGTAAATACATACAGTGAGGCGATAGGTTGGGAGTGTTCAAATAAAGGTCACTTGAAACCTCATCCAACTGGCAGCGAGCTAAAAAAAACTCCAAGATGGCGGATTCAAGATGGCGGGCATACACATTTCGTCGGTGTCTATCTTAGAGAGTATAAAAAATGGAAGTGTGGTTTTCTGGCAAAAGATTATCAGGATTGAGGATCCGAACGTCTACTTGATGAATAGAAAAAAAATTCAAGATGGCGGAATTGATTTTTCCATACAAAATATATGCAAAACTTTGATACGGTTCCTTTTTATTTCTGACTAGCTGATGCCCGCGACTTCGTCCGCGTGGATTTAGTTTTTTAATTCCCGCGGGAACTCTTTGATTTTTCGGGATAAAAAGTAGCCTATGTCACTCTCCGGCCCGTAAATTACCCCTATGCAAAAAATCACAGCAAGCCGTTGCTCTGTTGCTGCGTGATTGAAGGACAAACCAACAAACCAACAAACCAACAAACACACTTTCGCATTTATAATATTAGTAGGGATAATATTAGTAGGGATGGTTTCTATAGAGCACATAAATTCATTCGTAGGAAAAATATGTAAAGAGCTGATGATTGAGGATTTCGGAGACAGGTGAGGAGCACGGCCAGGGTATTGAAGATAGGTGGGCGATGTTCAACCAAAAGCCACTTGCAACCTCATCCAACCGGCAGCGAGCTAAAAAAAAACTCCAAGATTCAAGATGGCGGCCATACAAATTTCGTCGGTGTCTATCTCAGAGAGTATAAAAAGACGGAAGTGTGGTTTTCTGGCAAAAGATGATCAGGATTGAGGACCCGAACGTCTACTTGATGAATAGAAAAAAAATCAAGATGGCGGAATTGATTGTTCCATACAAAATATATGCAAAACTTTGATACGGTTCCTTTTTATTTCTGATGGTTTCTATAGAGCACATAAATTCATTCGTAGGAAAAATATGTAGAGAGCTGATGATTGAGGATTTCAGAGACAGGTGAGGAGCACGGCCAGGGTATTGAAGATAGGTGGGCGATGTTCAAACAAAAACCACTTGCAACCTCATCCAACCGACAGCGAGCTAAAAAAAAACTCCAAGATTCAAGATGGCGGCCATACAAATTTCGTCGGTGTCTATCTCAGAGAGTATAAAAGACGGAAGTGTGGTTTTCTGGCAAAAGATGATCAGGATTGAGGACCCGAACGTCTACTTGATGAATAGAAAAAAAATTCAAGATGGCGGAATTGATTGTTCCATACAAAATATATGCAAAACTTTGATACGGTTCCTTTTTATTTCTGATGGTTTCTATAGAGCACATAAATTCATTCGTAGGAAAAATATGTAGAGAGCTGATGATTGAGGATTTCGGAGACAGGTGAGGAGCACGGCCAGGGTATTGAAGATAAGT
Organism: Hipparchia sbordonii; assembly: GCA_038048805.1. Classification (NCBI taxonomy): domain Eukaryota; kingdom Metazoa; phylum Arthropoda; class Insecta; order Lepidoptera; family Nymphalidae; genus Hipparchia; species Hipparchia sbordonii. The sequence continues at coordinate 4,601,909 of CM076115.1, read as the reverse complement.
GGGCGATGTTCAAACAAAAGCCACTCGAAACCTCATCCAATTTGCAGTGAGCTGAAAAAAACTCGAAGATGGCGGATTTAAGATGGCGGCCATACAAATTCTGACGGTGTCTATCTCAGAGAGTATAAAAGATGAAAGAGTGGTTTTCTGGTAAAAGATGATCAGGATTGAAGACCCGAAAGTCTACTTGATGAATAGAAAAGAAATTGAAAATGGCAGAATTTATTATTCCATACAAAATATATGCAAAACTTTGATACTGTTCCTTTTTATTTCTGATGGTTTCTATAGAGCACATAAATTCATTCGTAGGAAAAATATGTAGAGAGCTGATGATTGAGGATTTCGGAGACAGGTGAGGAGCACGGCCAGGGTATTGAAGATAAGTGGGCGATGTTCAAACAAAAGCCACTCGAAACCTCATCCAATTTGCAGTGAGCTGAAAAAAACTCGAAGATGGCGGATTTAAGATGGCGGCCATACAAATTCTGACGGTGTCTATCTCAGAGAGTATAAAAGATGAAAGAGTGGTTTTCTGGTAAAAGATGATCAGGATTGAAGACCCGAAAGTCTACTTGATGAATAGAAAAGAAATTGAAAATGGCAGAATTTATTATTCCATACAAAATATATGCAAAACTCCGCTGCTCCGCACCCATCTCCGAAATCCTCAATTGTCAGCTTTCTCCATATTTTTCCTCCAAATGAATTTATATCCTCTATATGAAACCATCATAAATTTGGAAAAGGAACCGTATGAAAGTCTTGCACATATTTTGTATGAAATAAAAAAAAACCCGCCATCTTGAATTTTTTTCTATTTATCAAGTAGACCTTCGGGTCCTGATCATCTTTTTCCACGAAACCACTCTTCCATCTTTAAAAGTCCGCAAGATAGAGAATGACGAAATTTGTATGGCCGCCATCTTGAATCTGCCATTTTGGAGTTTTTTTTCAGCTCTCTGCCAGTTGGATGAGGTTTTGAGTGACTTTTGTTTGAACAACCCCTACCTATCTTCAATGTCCTGGCCGTGCTCCTCACCCATCTCCAAAATCCTCAATCATCAGCTCTCTTCATGTTTTTGCTCCGAATGAATTTTTGTCCTCTATACGAAACCATGACTGAAAAAAAATTTTGAGAGAAATTTTGATGAGAGGTGCTCAATGATTCAGTCAGTCAGTGAGTCAGTCAGTCAGTGAGTCAGTCAGTGAGTCAGCACGAGTAGCTCTATGTATATTAATTATTGTAAAAATCCAAATTTACAAGATTCATTTTCATTCATAATAGAATACACTATAAATATAAGCCTCAATAGCTCAACGGTTAAAGGTGCGGACTGAAAACTGAAAGGTTGCAGGTGCAAACCCCACCCGTTGCGCCATTGTTGTACCCACACCTAGAACAAGCTTTCCGCTTATTTGGAGAGGACAGGAGGATATTAGTCCACATCAGCTTGGCTAATATTCTTTTTTAAAAAAGAAACATACCTTATAAAGTCCGTTTCATGACGTTCAAGACGGGTAATCACCCGGGTTAAAACCCATTCGTGGGCTTAATCTGGGTGATTACTGATTTACCCATCTCTAAACAGGGCTTATTTGGAAATCCAGGACACACCTGATAATAAAAACTTCCTACTCCTTCCTTTCTAAAGCCCTCAAAGTTAGAATTTCAGATGCTTACACTATATAATTTTTACAAGAACAACGTCAGTAATTTACAAGTGTAAAATTTCAATGCCTTGAAAAATTAAATTTGCCGAGTAGTAAGTAGGTACATACTACATACGTATAATTTGGTCTATTAAAATTTTAAACAATATCTGTCAAGTTGAACTAAGTACCTACTGTAGTTTCATATATTGTGACCAGGAGCGCCCGTACGGGTTCACTGCGCTTTCGCTCCATGTCTGCCCAGCGCGTATTTAATACGTACACGAGGATTTCGGAGCGGCGCGGCGCGCGGCGACATAGCCCGCTAAATACCTAAAGTTCCGGGACCAGCAAGCCTTAAAAAGTAGCCTCTCTGTGGCAAATTTCCTCAAACAGACAAATCTGTTAAGTTGTTGCGGTGTGATTGAGTATCAAATATCCATCCATCCATCCATCCATCCATGCAAACTTTCGCATTTATAATATTATTTTAAAATTACTAAATAATAATAATTTAAGTTGACTACAAAATACTGTGTTTAATTTGAGCTCATTCCCACATTTACATAAATTATTCCGTACCCTTCTTATGCATATTAACATGGCAAGTAGATAGTGGCTACTCATTAGCGCTGCTCGATTCGCGCGTGACCCAATTCCGAAGTCGCAGCTGGCAGCCCTACGTCACTAGCGCCTAGCTCTCTGGCGCTCGCAACCAGATAAGAAATACAAACATCGCTTTGTGCGTTTATCTTTGACTAGTTATTGGCCAAAACATCGTCTGCGTTGATTTAGGTTTAAAAAATTATGTTTATTTATTTTGTTTTTGATTTAGGGCAAGTTCAATAAAGTTTATTAATATAATAATATAAAAAATACTTTTTTTTTTTGTAGTTTGTTCACGTATGTTGAAGTCGGGCGGGCCTAAATAGAATCGATGAAACCGATACGAGATACCTACTAGCCCGATACTAGTATAGCTTCATAGGACCGATTCACTTGATCATTTGTTTTGCTCATTATATAAATAAAATAATATGATGCCGAATAGAAATTTAGCATATGTATTTATGTATGCTTTGAACTAAGCAAGGTTAAAATTGTGCTTTTTGAAATCAAATGCACAAGTTACTGTAAAAAATATCCAAATCCCTTCAAGTGTGCTTATAAAATTTGAAGAGTCCCCTCCAGGATCCCATCATCAGATCCTGACCTGATGGCCATGGGACCAACGGAAATTACCCTTCCAAGCAAAAAAATAATTTTGCAGACGAATTCAGAACCTCCTTCTTTTTTGAAGTCTGTTAAAACTTCATTTATTCATTTATAAATATTGTTGCAGGTACGACAAGTGGGAGCGGGGCGGGGGCGGCGGCGGCGGCGGCGCGGGCGGCGCGTGGGCGGGGCGCGAGCCGCACGAGGCGCGCGCCGCCGAGCCGCGCGAGGCGCGCGACCGGGAGCGCGAGCGGCACCGCGAGCTGGAGCGGCAGGCGCGCGCGCACCAGATGTCCAGCGCGCGGCCCGCCGAGCCCGACGCCTCCTCGCTCTTCCCCGCGCCTTTTAGGGTGAGTTTACCCTATACCTACTGTACTAGTTGATGCCTACGCTTCGCCCCCCTTAGATTTAGCTTTAAACTCTTTGATTTTCCGGGGAAAAAAGTTGCCTATGTCACTCTTCAGGTTCCCAACCATACCTAAGCAAGTATAACCGCTCAAATGCGAGTCCGTCTCGCATACCAAGGGTTACGTACCAAAAAACGCCGAAAAAAACACAATTTCCAGTAGGGATTTATAATTTTATAATAAGGATTGTTCTCGATTCAATCGAAACACTGCATTTGTACAGTCAGGGGGCAGTTCGAACGATAGCATGTAGCAAATACTCGTTCTTGTAACAGGTGTTGATTACATTCATGAGAACTCGGTGTGGGATTATATATAAATGATTGCTACCTCACCATCATTTCACCTCTGATTAGCGGAATCTATGGCGTTTTTGCTGCATCGATGCATTTCAACCAATAGCGAGAGAATACCAGCCAATCCAAGGTTGTTGAGATGGTCAACCTAATGAAATCATTTTAAACGATTTCAAAGCGGATGTTGTTACTCATTAGTTTATTTTTGTATTCGTTGACAAGATAGTCCTTGAATGCGATCTCACCTGAAGAGTGACGATGCAGTTTAAGATGGTAGCGGGCTAACTTGGAACGGGTGCGGCAGTGTTGATTCAACCCATACCCCCTGATCTGTTTCTACACAGACGGAACGCTAAATCGCTTGGCGTGCCCGTCTTTGCCAGTAGGGTGGTAACTAGCCAGGGCCAAAGCCTCCCACCAGATCCAGTCCTGGTACCCAGATTAGTAATTCGATCGATCCATCTTCGATGGGTTCCTTGTCAAATGTGGATTACATTATTTGAATATATTCCGCGAATACTCTTGATCAGACTTTTGTAACACTATAAAATCACCAATCAAAATATGGTAAAATGAATTAGTATTCCAAACGAATGCAATTTGTATATCTGCATCGCTTGACCTAGAAATAGAAATATATAAAGCAATAAAATTTAAGAGATCGCCCGACTGGTGTCGACCGTCGAAACCGGATTGACCGGATTCTCTATTTGGCAACAACATCCGTAAATGCTATTTGGACTAGAAAACAGATTAACAACTGGCAGTGTAATTAATTATCGACTAAAGCAATTGTTGTATCAATATTAGTTGTAATTACGCGGAGTTGTTAAGAAAATTGATAATTTAATTAATCACTCACTCGTACAACCAGTGTAAGATGTTTAGGTTTGTGATGTGCGCTCAAACCTCTTGGCAGTAGAAAGATTTTCCTCCGGCTTAGTGGATTATCATCTCATTATCATATGATATAGATTCACTAGCTTTTGCCCGCGCCTTCGCTCACGTTAGGTTCGATATTTCGAAGCCTTATTTCACCCCCTTAATTGAATTGTCAAAAATCCTTTATGAGCGGATGCCTGCAAAGTCATAAACTTATAATAGATATCTATGTGAATGTGCCAAGCAGCCCGATCCGTCCAGTAGTTTGAGCAGTCAGTCAGTCAGTCAGTTCTAGTTATAGATATATTCAAAGACGGAGAAAGTTCTCAATTCGTCGGAATCTTTTTTTTTTGTTTGTTCCCCGATTACTCGAAGACGTCTGGAACATTTTTGGAAAAATTTTTTTTGTTTGAAAGGGTATACTTCCCAGGTGGTCCCGTAGATATCAGGTCAGGATCTGATGATGGGATCCTGGAGAAATCGAGGGAAATCTTTTATAGGCACAATTATTGATATACTTTATAGTGGCGTTTGAAGTCGGTTTTGTAAAAAGAATTTTTACTATTTAATTATTAGATTAGCAACTTGCCCACAGAATAAAAATAGTAGTAAAAAGCAAATATTAAACGTAATAGTAACATAGTATCTAGATAGAATGTCATTGTGGCTATTTGACACGTGTATGTACCTACATAAGATGCACGTGTTTCTATTGAATATAATTAAGTATAGAACGTCGAGTCGATAGTTATGATGTAGTAAAACTCTTTCACAGTAGAAGGAGGTCGTTTCAGTGCTGCCACTTTACTCTCGGAATAGGGGCTATTAACGAACGGGTTAAAAAAAGGTTAAATCTGATTATAAACAAGTACTTACAGGGAATAGTTAAACAATATTCACTACTATACAGGATGGACGGTGATGTCAAAAGGTAAAATTTAAATATTTTATATTAAGGACTATCCAAATCACCCCCTATTCAGCTAGAGATATCATGTTTTTTAAGATTTTTTCATATTTAATTTTTTCTCTTTCTAAAAACCTTTTTGGATATTTTTTGTGGTAAAAATTACGATAAGTTTAAATTGATGCCCCCACACAGAAATGCACAATTTACATCTACGTAAAAAAAATCTTTTAATTTCCTAAAAGTTGTCTATCACACTTTTCATTACATTTTCAGCTTCTCGTATTTTCTCTTTATTTTTGCTTTGCTGAGCATTATTGCAAGCAAGTCTTATGCAAAAGCGACACTAAAGGATTTTTTATCATCACAAAGATGCCATAGAAAGCGACTATCGCAGTATGAAAGGTACAACAACAATATCGTCATACATTTGTGAGAGTAAACAGAATTGAGTATTGCGAAAGACATATTCGCCGTGAGCATGCAAGCGTTCTACCTGTAGGCCAGGTAACTTTTTTCGTTTTGCGCCCGACGCGTGACGCCGGTATGTTTACGAGTCTAAACCCTACTAAGAAATCTATACAGCTGTGGTATCCCCTAAAATTGAGTGTAACGATCGCATTAAAATAGAATAATTTTTTATTCAGCTAAACTTTTACGAAATACTATCGAATCGTCAAATGACTCTGCCTTTGGTTCGGAATGCTGTTCCAAGCGAGATGAACCAGCACGAAACTGACCTCTGATTGGCTGGAATTCCCCCTATATTGGTTAAAATTCATTGATACAGCACGAACGCCACAAATTCAGCCAATCAGTGTCGATTGTAGCCAAGTAGTGCGATAGTTATACTGATGCAATAACTTTTAGAAAATACCAAGCAGAATGTAAAGGACATGCTAACGAAAACTTTGTGAAGTGTTTACACAATGCCTAAACGAAATTACAAATAGCACCTGGGTATTTCGATAATGCCTATATTGTAATTTTTGACCACGCAATGTATCGCGAATAAGTCAGGGAATCGTTGATTTTGAATGTCTTGAAATGTTTTTTTTTTTTATTACATAATTACTTTTAAATAATAACAATGAAAAAAGTTTTGAAAGTCATGAAAAGATCGATGAAAATCCGACACTGAGAGACTCAGAATTATGTACTGAATCCCTAATTTCAATTCACTTGAATTGCGATTAGCAAAAAGTTAAAAAAAAAAAAGCAAGTAGTTTCGAATCGCGTGACCGTGCCAGCTTATACTATGTAGTGTGGTCTCAAGAAGCGTCTACGTTCCACGCTTTTGGACCGGCAAACAAAGATCGTCTCGACAGCTACTCAACGTTTTCTTTAATGAGATCTCGATAAGTGGAAGTTCACACTAGAGGTTTTTTGTAGTACTTGCCACTTTTTTAAACACAACTGGTAGTGGGAGATTTCACCGCGTTTTATCTAGACGATTGTTTTTGAGACTGAGTGTTTATGCTTAAATCTGCCATGGAGCTATACTCAATGACAGGTTTACGCACAGTGAAAAGTTACACTATTGCTTCCGAAGTCAGTCTCGTTCCAAGTTTTCCGGTCGATGGAGTGGTTATATCTATTGGGTTTTAGTGGCTGTTTTTTTTGGTTTTGCTGGCTTTGATATCATGGGCTGTGAGTTCGAATAGCCATCCAGGATAACCCTTTGTGGGGTGAAAACGATTGTTTTTGAGAATGAGTGTCTATTCTTAAATCTGCCATGGGGCCTCAATGACAGATTTATGCTCAGTGAAAATACACTATTGCTTCCGAAGACAGTCTCGCTCCGAGGTTTTCCGGTCGAGCGAACGCTAAGTGAGTTCGAGGCCACAGTTGTTTACGCCTTGACGTCGGTAATTACGCTTACGTTCCGTCGGATCGCGGAGGAAATTGTTGCCAAATGATTTACTTGACTACTGGCCCAATATTTACCGAGGTGATAACGAGAGTGTTTCGCTTAGTAATGTACAGTGTTTACATTTTGTCAGATCTATTTTCACTGCCGGCAAGCTCAGCCGGCTATGTTGTTACGAGTAAGTCTTTGTTTAATCTACGTACAGGGGATTTCCTTTGTGGTAGAAACTGGAAGCACATTTGCAAAATACTAACCTATGCTATCCTACATCGCTGGAAATGTGTTGACTCCAAATTGTTGTTAATTTATATTAAGATCAGAAATTCATTTGGATCTTCGACGCAAGGTGATACATACTCAGGCTCACCGTCTTCGTACTAAGGGGCAGATCGATATAGATTGATAGTAATGCAAGGATGTCGTCAATGCAGCGTATTGCAACCTTGCATTTTCTTCACGCCCTGGTGACATAGCGTGGCACGGTCTTCTTCTTCTTTTCTCTTCCACCCTGGGATGGCGATTCGCAAATAGGCGATGTCCACCCATTTTGCGTGAGTCCACTGGTACAGCTCCCCACTGCTTGTTTCGGTTCAGCTACAGTAACGTGTTCCGAATGTGTAAGTTGTAGAAGTAACATTACGTCACGTGATGGAAATCTGTTTCTACCATTATACGTTTCTATCTTTGAAGCTGAAAATTAAAACTAATTGGAATAACTCGTAAACCCGCAAAGTGGTTAAAATGACTGCGAAGGAACAAAGTGGAGATATAATAACGTTTTAAACGCGGGTAAAGGCTTGGATAATCACAACGCGTCTCTCAAATGCATCTGTTAAAGGTTGTTATGCGAGTACAAAGAACTTTAATGACGGTGTTCAAATGGCTGAGCAATGAGCATCTATGCTGAGCAGCATTGCAGCTGCTATACTGCGCAGTGTGACGTATAATAAATTAGACACTCTGAACGACTGTCCAATTTGTTATGGCATTCTGGGGAGCTGCCGTTAATCTTTGCGTATATCCTGACTCTTTAATATAAAATGACGTAATAGCACATTCGCAATAGGACGGTATAACGTCACAGTGGATCTATAATATGTCTATGCCGTGTTATAATACATCCATGTCTATATCTACCTTTAGGGTAAATGCCAAAGCATGATAGCAACTGAACGGTATAACGTCAAATTAAATGCGCGCGCGTGTACGATTTGTAATACAAGTGGGGGAAACAGTGCATCACGAGACATTGATTCGGCGGCTCTTTTGTGCACTTCGCAGTGTGAATCTCTATTAATATTATAAACACGAAAGTTTGTTTGATTGTTCTTCAATTACATAAAAAAGGCGCATCGGATCGACTTGATTTTTTGCATGAGTATAGTTGAGAATTTGGACTTTTATCCTACAAAAACAGAATGATCCCGTAGGATTTTTTAAAACCGAACTCCACGCGTACGCAATGTCGGATAAAAATTACCTTTGTATATTTCCTTCCGTGGTAACGTTGAAGAGCCGCATTGCACACCTTGCTGCCACTACGCGTTGTGTTTGTCCCTGCCTTTTGCTAGCGCGGTGCTGCCACGACCCAGTTCGCGTTGCATCGCAATCCTCGGAGTAAGAGCATAATATATACAACTGTAATTAAAACTTATGTAGGTAGCTACTTAAGTCTGATCAAAGTGAACTCCACGTACCTACTTGTTGGATCTTGGTGCTCGCGCTCACTCACTCGTGGTGCCGTTAAAGTTGGAAGTTTTGAAGGCATAATGTGCTGTCCAGATACCTACTGTGTTTGTACTTTTGACTTTGCGTAGTCGGGCAAAAATACCATACGCGAAGCGTGACATCTTTTTATCATACATAAATGTCATCTCTCGTTAGTATAGTTATTTGATAACGTGTGAAAGTGGCATCTGCAGTAAACAACTTTACGCTATAAAATAAAACTTGCAAAATTTTTTAATTTGCATTTTTTCCAAGAAAAACACTTAGGTCTCCACTTAAAATGTCAAACTAAATAGATACAGACTCTACTGAGAGTTATTTAAGCGCTTAACATCTACAACACGGGACGGTAGCGTCAGCAATAATCTTCGCCGTAGTTTCAACCTATATAGGCGTCTTTCAAGGACATAGCAATCTGGTGCCGTTCCTAGCGTCTTTCTTTCTTTAAAGATTATTTATCAGCTAAGCTGTACCTACTTGTCTAATATTCTCCTATCCCATCCAAGTAAGCTGAAAGCTTGCGGCTGATCGAATCTGCGACCTTCCATTTTTTCAGTCCACACCTATAACCGTTGGCTATTGAGGCTGCTTGTGATCTCCCTTCCATTTAGTGGAGGGTGTTCTAACGTTGCGTTTCTCGGTGCAGGGAGTGTAGGGATACCACCACCACCGACTATCGGTTTTGCAAGCTATTTTCGAAAGAAGGCGGTTGGAATAGATTCTGTAAGAGACAGTTTCAATTTAGCCTCTTACCGCCGTAGTCGTGACCATAACCCATGTAAATAGGTCAGAATATCGTAATTTTCAACTACAATTATTATTGTGTTGTTTTGTATACCTATTTAAAGCATGGACGCATACTGAGCGTCTCCAGGGCGACGTTCTGCCGTTTAGTTGCCGCTCCGCGGTGTATTTGTTTCAGCCTTTAATCAAATGTATGTTCTACTTGCATATAAATTAAGCATTTAATGCCACCGGTTCTGTCACCACCCGTTGCGTTTGCAGAATTTTGAACATCTCCGGTTTATCAAGATTCAAGACATTAGAAACATACATCTACGACAAAGAGACTTAAGGTGGTTTGATCCGGTCAGCGGTCACATCAGCGCCAATAGATGGCGTAGATTTTGTAATTAGACTTATTTTATTTCTTTTATGAATGAAAATGTGAATATTTTTTTATAATAATATTGTTCCCGGTTGTAGCGGTATATTTGTAATATATCCAACTACGTTTCAGATGTATTTTAATTTTCAAAATACTTTCATTTGTCCTGATATAAATAAAGTATATTGAGCAGCAGTGCTGCTACCACCGCGTGATTGTTGCTACAACCTATTTTTTCATTCACCCATGTCAACTGACTTATTGAATAGACTGCAAAAAGAGTAACTTGACTTAACAGACACACCCTGTCCATAGAGAAATAGATTCATGAAAATCACAATAGTTTAGTTCAGCGACTTCCAACTTGAAAGCTAGATTGTGCAAGTTAAGCTTCTATCTTATTTTGCGAATCGTAACTTTAGAAAACTAGAATACAATAATTTATTCTAACAGGGTTAGCAGTCAGACTGTTTACATTAACCGTTATTGTAACAAAATTAACGTAAAGAATTTATACCGCTTCATTTCTGTGACATCCTAGTACGTAAAATCTATATTGGACAGTTTAATTAATGAAATGAAAATGATCTCAATATCCTGTCTACAGTTTTTACTTCAATATCGATGATCTCTGTAGATAAGTAAATTATTATGGCCAGAAATTTTAAAATGCTTATGCATAACAATAACAAACTTGTTTCTGTATAGGAAAGATAAAGATGTATAAAATTAGCGGCTTTATCTAGCATTTTGTTAAATTGCAGCAAAGATAAGATAAAGAGTTGATGTTAAGTAAAAACTTAATTTTTATTTAATTTGTTTTTTTATTGACAAAATTACGATGATATTTCGGTTTGGTATTGGTTTGGTGGGTGTAAACATATACTCGTTCAAATTGTTCCGTACACCAACTGATTCTAACATTAGGTTTAGAAAAGTTATAAATTGTTTATTTATGTGTACATATGTTCATCAAAACCAATTTGCAGCGTGTTACTACTTTTTTTACCCCTGTTATTAACAAATTTCATTGTTTTTTAATAATAAACAATGTTCCGTATATTGCAAAACGCTGCAAATTTAATACACGTTACAAAACGGTAAGAACAACCTAATTATAAATTTGCAGCGTGTTACTATTTTTTTTACCCTTGTTAATAACAAATTTCATTGTTTTTTAATAATAAACAATGTTCCGTATGTTGCAAAAGGCTGCAAATTTAATAAACGTTACAAAACGGTAAGAACAACCTTATTATAAATTTGCAGCGTGTTACTAATTTTTTTGGCAATGTTATTAACAAAAAACCCTTTTCACCCCTTTTCAACCCTTTCCGTATACCCCACAACACTGCAAAATCACACGGTAAGTTATTTTACCTTCTTTAACAACCCCCTAAAATTTTTATCAAGTTACTAATTACTTTCGGGTTTTGGCTTTAATGACTGGGCTACTACACCAAACGCAAAAACCAGCGACGGAAAATCGCAAAAATCAACGTTTAAAAATCGCGAAAACGCGATGCAGACGCAACAAGTCATGAAGTCATAGTAATGAAGCCCGCTGTATGTTACTCAATTTAAACCGACTCGTGCAAAGCGAGCAGCCTGTGTATGTATGTATAATGTTCCTCTCTAGCGCCTAAACTACAGAGCTGATTGCCATTAAAGAGGTGTTAATCGATTCGTTATTTTACAACAGTTTTTTTTTCATATGTTCGAAGTGACTTACATTTTGTACGAACAAAATAATGTTATTCCGTAATCGGGTTACAGTTTTTAACTTTTCTTTTTAATTGTCCATACCTAAGGCAAAGTTTGGAATCCATTCATTGCTCCCTAATCATTTGCATACGGCACAGGACAGATTCTTGGGGGGTGAGTACGGCAAGAACAAGTATGGGGAGTAATACAAATACAATAATAGCATTGTAGTGGTGTACGGGCGTCTAGACGGCCTCATTACTACCACCCTTGCACTCTTCCCATCCCCCCTGTGCTGCACTCCCTCCACATGCCCTTGCCGTTGCGCAGAAAAAAATGTTCTTCGATAATAATATTATAATGTTACTGTCTTCCTGCTTTTATTTTGGGGAGGGATTTGACGACTGCGCGCGGTTTTATTTGATTGCGGCTAAAGTTTTTTTGATCCACCAGTAGAGGCCAGAGCGCTTTGTATAGGGCTTATGCTGAGATCTAAAGAGCGTGCTCTGACTGAGCTCAAACTTAAGATAAGAGTTAAAACGAGACACAAATATATTCTGACATAAATCTGTCTCATTTCATTTCTGTCTTATGTTTGAGGATAGTGAGAGTGCGGTCTATAGATTTCACTTTTCAGCCTAAGTTTGGTGTTTCCCTGAAGGATAGGAATAAGAAAGAGATAAGAAGGAGAAAGGGCTGGATGTGGACTGATGAATGGATGTGGTGGCTTCGCTGTTGCCTATGGATGATGATGGTGATGAAACTTCTTTTGGAAAGTTTCTTTTTGATTGTATTTGTTGGTCCTATTTAACTAATATTGTACTATTGTATTGTATAAAATTCAAAATCAAATGATTTCATGTAGTTCAACGTGTATAGTTTTTGAAATTCACGAGGACGCGTGGCTTATGGTTGTGTGTGTGTCGTATCTATATAAGTGGGAGCGAAAGCTTGCTCGCTAGGCTCCGGAGCCTAGGTGGGAGCGGTCAGGCACGCATACTTACGCAATGTGCATGTACATGACGTAACCACAAGTAAAGCTCACGCGCCCTCGTGAGTTGAAAAAACTATAGCTTTTATGACGCTATAGCTATATTTAGTTTATAGTTTCTGCTGAGAAGGGCCGACAAGAATATATAGATTTTCTAGTTCCTATATCCAAGTTGAAATCACAAAAGTATCCTATCAAGAATACCTACCTTGTTTCGTTCTCAAAGTCCGGTCCGTTATACTGAGACTCGGCGAACGCGAAGGTGAAACAGCAAATAAATTTGTCAACAAGAATTACACGATCCATTGAGTGGACTGTATTTTCTACAACGTTGTTGCTCTTTTATTACTTGTCAGAAATGTGGCAATATCGTGTTATTAATGTTCCAGCTAAAAGAGGTCTCTGCCAAATTTGTTTAAATGAGCTTGAACCGTAATAAGATTTCAGTCCATAAAGCTCTAAAATATTCTTCTCTCATTCCAAGCATAGCTATTTTTCTGATTGTAGGACGCACTGTAAAGCTATAGGTACTCAACGTAATATTGTTATCAATTTTTTATAAAAAGAGCAATAGCCATGTTTCTTTTTGTTCTTCTCGGTTTGAATTTAAAAAAATGTAATAATGTGCCTAGAGCATCACTAACGCGTTTCCTTCAGGGAGTACTTGTTTACCTTTTAAGAGAGCAGAGGAAAAACAAATAATACTACATAGACTGTTAAAATCATAACCCTTTTTATTATCTTTGCCATAGTCGGGTAGAAAATAAATAATGAGTTTCGGCGATGGCAGCTTGCAGCGTCGCGCCGCTGCCCCACTCCGGCGGGCGTTGACTCCGCGATTTATCGCAGTCGCGCTAAAACATGTGGACGACTTTACTCGCACCATTGACATATTTATGGCGTAGGAGCCGCGCACGCTGCCCGCTTAGCGTCGACACCGCAGAATGTAATTGTAATAGTATAATACCAAGTACGAGCGTCTACACACGTACCGACTTCCAACATCAAACTTACGTCCCAACCAATTTGTAATATAACCAGCTTTTGCCCGCGGCTTCGCTCACGTTAACTTCGTATTTTCAAACCCCTATTCTACCCCCTTAGGGGTTGAATTTTCAAAAATCCTTACCGGATGCCTACGTCATAATAGCTATTATGAATGCCAAATTTCAGCCCGATCCGTTTAGTGATTTGAGCTGTGCGAAGAAATCACGACTATTTTTAAAGAAGAAGAAGCTATAATAAAAATTAAAATAAAAAGAAGACTAAAAAAGTGCAAGTAAAACAGTATTAAGAGGCTGTATCTCGGCTTCCGTTTGGCTTTATTATCAAACTTAATTCAGTATTAAATTCCAAAGTCACGTCATTTAATATGGATTTGATGAAGCATCACCTCTCTGTCGTCAATTTAACCTGCAAATAAAGTTCTTTTCCTTTTTCTTTTTCAACAGACGTGACAGATTCTGTGATACTGTCGCGGTCGCAGCTTTGACACTTTATCTAAGTGCCATTTTAGTTTATCAACGTGGTGTGACGTTTAACTAAGGAATAAGTTGGATATTCTGACAGTTTCTGTATTAAAAATCTGCCAACATTTCATTCTACGTTTAAACGTCACTCAACGCGTTGGTGAAACCGGCACATAATTACCCATTATTTACCAAGCTGAAGTTGGTACGTGTGTAGACCCTAATACATGTGTCGTAACTTCGCGGACATTCGACGCTATGGCGTGCTAGAGTGGTTCTTTTGAATAAATTAACAACTGGCTCTGTTTGTGCTATAGACTCCTCTATTTTTATTGTTTGTTTATTAACGTCGGTTTAATTTTGCCACAGGAATTCTGCTTATGTGGTTCACTTGCTTACTTTTATTTATTGTTCGTGTTTAACGCTTTACGTTCGTAACAATTATAATATAGGGGTTTTTTAATACATTCATACGTAGGATAATCTGCTAAATTATTTCGTTGAAAAATGTTTATAATTCTCTACAAGTTTTTAATAAGGTTTATGTCGCACTATACTAAGAGTGTAGAGAGTTGACTCTATTTTCGTATGATTTTGGGGACACGCAATATTTTATATTAATCCTAACTAACACAATTAATTCATGAAAACCTACCTGCCTAATCCATTCCTTTCAGACAAATCCGTCCAGTAGTTTTTGAGTAAACGTAAATAGCAAACAGACACTCAGACAAACAAACTTTCGTCTTTATTATATGACTAGAGACTTGTATCCGGAGACTTGTAGTTTTTATCCCGGAGAGTATCTCAGTCTCACTGAAAAAGTATAACACAATATGGATAAAGTTGCGGGCATCAGCTAGAGTTGAATAAAATAGCAACGTATTCTTGGAAAGTGGTCTCCTTGATATCGTCATTGTTTATATTCACCCATTGTTTGCCACTACGCCTAAATATCTTAGTGGAAATGAAACACGGGCCAGTTCATGAGCTAAGAGCCGTCGTAACAATAAAACGTCACGTTCCGAGCACAAAGAATAATTCCACAGCGCGGAGACAATGCCCCACAACTCATCATAAAATATATTTTTGGCAGATATAAAAATTTTAAATGACTCCTTTGAGATTGCATCCAGACAATAATACCGTAATACTTACTGATTTTGTACGTATATAACTCTTTTTGTGAGCAAATTGCAATCGTTGATCAGAAATCATTTCAGATTAAAAGCGGGTTCATATTATTTTAGTAACAGCCAGCCAACTAACCACGTGAATTTTCCTATTGAAATTAGGTGAACATCTAGGTACGATTAACATCCAACCACGTAATTTAAAACTCTATGTTTGAATAATGTAAACAGTGGCGTTTTGAGTTCAGTAGAAACACCATAATTAATAATCCTAATATATATTTTAAAAAAATGTTCGTATGACTGTAGGTTACAAGTAAAGTCCACAGGTCTAAAGAAAATCTCTGCCGCGAAATTTTAGCGAAATAGCTGAAGCCTTGGCATGTCTTGTCTTTTGTATGACAGAAGTGAGATTGCTAGTTCTATCCTAAAGCTTTGACTATGAATCTCTGTTCGAAGTGATTTTGGTGACTTTCGTAGCACACCTTCGCACGAAGGGGTTCGTGAATGGTGTCCGAGTTTAGCTCCGAAATCGCATGAGAAAGAGAGACAACTTATAGTCTCTCTCTTATGAACAGGTAGCATCGCTTCTACTCCTTATGTCGGACTATGGACACACGCCGAAGCTAAAGTACTTTTGTAGTTACGGTTTAACTGACTACAGTCAGCGATACAACGATATACAAATCCATTTCAATCAACTCCAATTTAGTATCGTAACAGGATTGACATTCTACTTTTACATGCGCCCTATCCTCTGCACGACGCGGGACGGTATCCTCTAGTCTAGACGCTCAATTTAGTGCGCATTCCGCATAGTGTTTGCAACTCAATGACCGTAAATGACTACAATAATAATGTGTTGCATGTACTCGTAGATGACGTCATAATCTCTGGTTCAGCAATGCAAAGGACTTATTGGAACCTGTCGCTGGAGTAATGTGAACAAGCCATTATGAATTTTCTTTACAATACAGATTTATCATTATTGCTCTGAGTAGTAATAAAAGTAATTTTTGTTGCAAATTAATTGCAATATACAGGTGATTTTTTGTTAGCTATAATTGCTGAAAATAGTAAAAAAAAAACGGTTTGAGTCTCAGAAATGTGATTGATTGCAATTTTTACTTTTAAAATTTTAATTTAATATTATTAGGTGATCGATTCCTGTGATTTCCGTCGCCCATTGAAAGGTATCGAATAGGTCTGCACCGTTACGTGGTTGAAATCCCACTGTCGTGCACTAAGCACTTTGCTTCCTCGTTCCCGATACGCACCGCTAAAAGCAATGCCCTACTGGCTTCCATTTTTCCAACTACATAACTAACAATTGAACAGATTCAAATTAAGACTGGAAAGGCATTTTCTAGGTAAGCACGCTCTATCTTAGGTTGCATCTTCACTTACCATCAAGTGTGATCGCAGTGAAGCGCTAGTCTATATACCTATTAAAAAAAAAGATTCCATAAGATCGAATAATAAAACTGACACGAGTTAAAGAGGGCGCGTCTTGTTATGATCGCCAAAGTGAATCATCACCTAAAGCGTAGGCGGTGCTATATTTGTACAGAATCGTGTGCCCGATGATCAAAATAAGATTTAAGGTAACTGGTAGAGTGTGAGGAGACAGGTGACGAGTCGAATGTAAACACGCCCAGCCTTGGATAAACGAGTCCTTCCTCAATCCGGATCACATTAGCAGTTTAACGGTATTAATAGTAACCTATCTAATCAAAAATCTACAGATTGAAGTCCACCTATCCAAGTCAAAATCTACCTATTGAAAATTGGAGTAGAATAATGTTTATGCATTTAAACATACAGGAAACATAATTAAAAACAAATACATAAGACGTATAAAGACGTTACACGTAGTTAGTATACTTAATATTAACTAATAATCTCAATACGTGGATTGATCATATGGATACCTTTAATCTGTGAATTTTGGATTAGATAGGCTGTTAATGTCGGCCGTAGGAGTTTATTTGAATCGTACCGAATTATGTACGACAATAGTGCAGTAGGTACTAGCAGTCCGCGCCTTTTAACCGTTGCGCTGTTTGAGGCTAATAGAGGATAAAGTAACTTTGGTCGATTTCTCATCATCGCAAAAATAGAGCATTATTCATACACTATCGTTGTATGCGGCAATATTCATGTCGTATCATGAGTGACTCACCAAAGGATATAAATAAGTGATGATGTATATTCTCAACTTTCTAAGAACAAATGTTCTTACGATACGATCTAACTGGGGTAGGTAAGTAGGTACAGTGCATTAGCAATTTAAGTTATCGTCAAAAACAGTTAGTTCTTCATTATCAACTGGTAGACGTCCACTTTTGAACAATGGTCTCTTGCATGGAGTTCCACAAGACTCGGCCTTGCGTCGACTGTAAGCAGCGGCTCCCTGGGCCTCGTCTGATGTCCATCTAAAGGCAGGTCTGCCAACACTGTGCTTACGGCTGCGGCCACTCCAGCACCTTAAATACCAACGACCATCAATCGGTTCTTTGAACTACGTTCCCCTGCCCATTTCCATTTCAGCTTCGCGACTGGCTGAGCTTTGTCGTTAACTTTGGTTCTCTTACGGATTTTCTAATGCTTGATTTGATCTCGCAGAGATACTCCGATCATAGCTCTCTCACACATCGCTACAGTTGGCTATTTACCTTTCGAGTATTAAGTACAAGAGGTCCCAGGTGATTTTTAAAATACCTAAATGTCACGAGCGTCTGCTGTATACTAGCGTGTCGCTTGGGAACATTAATAATAATTTTAAAATTAAAATAAAGTTATGACTTTAATTTCAAACTAATTCGTGTCACGTGAAACTATCCTTGGATTGTTTAGCTTGAATAGTTTATCATTAGCATACTCACGATGATAAGGAGAAATGGACGAAATAAATTTTCATGGTTTACTTCCTTAGTCGTGCTTACTTGTGAATTGTGAACCTTGAGATGTGCATATATTTTTGACTAGCTTTAACCCGGGGCTTCGCTCACGTTAGGTTCGATTATTTAACCCCCTATTTAACCCTCTTGGGGTTGAAATTTTCCAAAATCCTTTCTTAGCGGATGTCTACGTCCTAACAGCTACCTGTATACCAAATTTCAGCTCGATCGGTCCAGTGGTTAGAGCTGTGCGTTGATAGATGAGTCAGTCAGTCAGTCAGTCAGTCAGTCAGTCAGTCAGTCAGTCAGTCAGTCACCTTTGCCTTTTATATATTTAGATAGAAGACTACTAACTCGTTTATGCGGGGCCAAGTCGAACAAACAAAGAGCCGTACCATCCTTTTCTCGAAGCCATTCAAGGATATTTTCATATCATATCCTTTTCTATAGAGAGTATTATGAAAAAGATAGCATTCGTCTTATCTAGGTCTAAGTCAAGACATAACTCCGGAAAGTTAGAGTGATATCAACGCACAGCCTAAACTACTGAAGTTAGAAACTTGAAATTTTTACAGTTGTTTCCTTTTATGACGTAGGCGCACACTAAGAAAGGATTATTGGAAATTCCACCCCTAAGGGGTTTAAATAGGGGATGGAAGTTTATATGAAACTCCGTCATTTTGCAAGCTGTTTCCATCAAAGTTGGTATTTGAGCTTTCAGTTAAAAATAAAGAAGTACGTGTGTCACAGTTTTTGAAAATTCCACCCCAAAATCTAATTCCTCGCGGACGAAGACGCGGGGGCAAAAGCTAGTTAATTATAATTATTAACTCTTAATCGCGGGAAATCATATAGTTTCCACGGAATTTATAGCGAGCGGACTGGATGTAGTTAAAAGATAAAATTCACACGGTACATTTTCAACCAACGAAAAAAAGGAGTGTCAAGTTCTCAATTCGCGTTTATACCTATATATATTTTTTTAAAAGAATAGTAGTCAAGCTGAACTTGACTAATATTCTCCTCTCCCATCCACGTAAGTGGAACAAATAAGAGTGGGGATCGAACCTACGACCTTTCAGTTTTCAGTCCGCACCTTCGACCAATGGGCTATTGAGTCTTACATATATCGCAAGGTTGCGCAAGTACTTACTCTTGCTCATCGACGCGCGGGAGTGTGACCTAAAATGTGTTCAGTGTCACTGCAGACGCATGTAGGCAGGAAGTACCTACTGCATCTTTGTTGTTATCTATATAACATCTGAATGGAGCACACGACTTACTCCGCGCGCTTATAGGTTTCAATGTACCTGAGCTGCAGTACCCCAGCAGGTTGAGCATGGGCAGGGGATATTTGATCCACGGGGACAGGATAAAATGTTTATCCCCTCGTTCAGCTTTATCGACCCGTCGAGCATGGGCACAGCGGTGGAAATAATATCAAATACGAATATACTTCTCATTTCCCCTGTTGCCATGCTTTAGCATAGGGAGAAGATATTTTCATCTGTTGTCAGTGGATAAAATCGGAGATTTTTTTGTCTCCTGCCCATGCCAACTCTGCAGACGGTTCGATCCTTATTCTCTACACTATTGTCTGTAACCCCTATTGACGTTTCTTTGACCAAGTATTCTCCTTGCTGCAGGTGTCAGGTGACAGGGACCGCGTGAGCCAGCAGATCCAGACGAAGCTCGGCGACTACCGGCTCGCGCAGACGCTGATCGAGGACCCCAGCAAGTCGATCGGCATCTGCGCCGAGCCCGCCAGCCCCGCACCCTGTGAGTATACAGCTTTACATTTATTCTTGTCACC
Source organism: Hipparchia sbordonii (assembly GCA_038048805.1). Taxonomy (NCBI): domain Eukaryota; kingdom Metazoa; phylum Arthropoda; class Insecta; order Lepidoptera; family Nymphalidae; genus Hipparchia; species Hipparchia sbordonii. The sequence continues at coordinate 4,581,833 of CM076115.1, read as the reverse complement.
ACTGATCTCTATAGTTACAGCGCCGCGCCCTGTGTGTACACAACTTTACATTTACACCTGACGCCATCACGCCACTGATCTCTATGATTAACACTGGATGTGCTGTCTCTATTCAAATGACATTTTAATTATAGATCAATTTGAAGCATTTGACATATTATGAGTGTCTCTGGAACTTAAAATATTGCAAATGGCGCATGGACCTCTATAATTATATTATCAATCTATTATTTCATTGAGGATTTCATAGATTAATCTATGTTCGGTATTACGTTAATCTATGCAAAACTAATCAATATTTTTAAAATAAAATCAATGGGTTGATTAATTAATAATTCGGAATAATCGTCGATCGTCTAACAACAATGCCTAAGTTATAATTTTATTTTAAGGACAAATTGTTTTATTCTAAATTAATCGGCGTTTTAACGTGATTAAAACTAATCTCTGTGTAATGGTGTCAGCAGAAATGGTTATCGGTCGATTTGAATTACTTCCGAGAAACCGGGTACTATTCTATTGTATGAAATTATGGATCTAATACCGAGATGTAACAAATAAATCGATCGCGCAATCGTAAAAGGTCAAATGAATAAATAACATTCGTGTCGATCAAGAATTATTGTTATAACATGTTTATAACCATGTTAGAACGATCAAATAATAATTTAACATTCAAACATCAAACGTGTAAGGCAGAGTACAGACAGGCGAGAGTTTTACAACATTATTCGATCTGCTTTGAGATTCGGCAATCGGCGACCATGTTGAACATGACTAGTATTCCCCTTTCCTGTACAATTAAGCGCTATATTGAAGCTTGCGCCAGAAGGGTAGGTACAAGAATAAAGTAACCGGGGTTTTGAACCAACAAGCTTCAGGTTTTGAGCCTTCGCCCTGTGCTACGAGGCTTATTGAGGCTTCAACAACCCTATACTAGGAAAGTCCGTGTCGTTGGCGTTTCTATCCTACTTCCTACTAGTTCAACTGATATTAGAAATGCGACAGTTTGTAAGGATGTATGTATGGATGGTCGGATGGCTGTTTTTTTACTCCTTCACGCCAGAACGAATGAACAGATTTGACTGAAATTTGGAATGGAAGTAGCCTATACCCAGGATTCACACATAAGCAAGAGATACCGCAGGAATTAAATAACAGATGAAGTCGCGGGCACCAATTAGTATCACATAATACGTGCGGTTAATGAGGTTGGTGTGCACCCCGCTTATCCCGAGTGATCCGCACAGATCATCGCGCGCAATCATCGGCTGTATAAAGTGCTAAAAGAATGGAAATTTAACAATAAATTCATTTTAATGGTTAAATGCCGACCTCGCCTCCGCTAATGCTCGTATCAAGGCTTGGTCAAACACGAGTCCACCTCCAATTCCTACTAGTTAGAAGAGGCCAGTTATGAAAAAAAAACTTTTTTTTTATTTGATTGTTCGTCAGAAGTTAGCCCTCCCCGCGAATTTACCTGATGGTAAGTGACGATGCAGTCTCAGATGGTAGCGGTCTAACTTATGCTAAATTAGATCTATAATACTTTATCAGCTTCTACACGATATCATACCGGAAAGCTAAATTGCTTAGCGGCACATCTTTGACGGTGTATAGGGTGGTAACTAGCTATGGCCAAAGTCTTCCATCAGATTAGATCAGAAATTATTCACAAATTACAAATTTCCAAATTGTCCCAACCGAGAATCGAACCCGAGATTTCCCACTATAAGATCTGGCTCACTGCGCCAGGGTCGAAAATTGAACTTGAAATCTCTTGTTTATGAAACATTTCATCGTTGTAGGTAAATGTTGCTTCCGAATATTGTAGTTTGAAACTAGGTAGTTACCTGTACTATCATTCTGTACTTCCGCCAATTTATTTCTTGATAACTTGCCAAAATGTTTTATCTTGTTTGGCGTAAAATTGCAGTATTGATTCTTTACTTTGTTGCTGGGAAATGATGGACAGGGTTATGTTCCTTAAAATACTTTTTCAGGCTAATCTTCTAAACGACTGGATCGATTTTGACTGTAATTTACAGGTACTTAGAGGACTATGTCTGGATTAATCTAAGATAGTTTTTATTCTTAAAATATTAGGTCAAAATCACAGGCAATCTCGCGTATAAAATATACTCTACTTAACTCTATGGGCGCCTTTGACACAAATAAACAGCAAAGACAAAAGTTTTATGTATACCTTTCCACTTCTATAAACATACGGACCGGCGTAAACTAAAATAGCGTTTTATGTTAGTTGCTGTCGTCTCTAGGGATATCATAACTTGAAATTAACCAATAGTTAATATGGACCCTCTATAATCAAAGAAGTTTTTAACTACGGAGCTTAAACTTAGCTATCTACGCTTTGATGTTGTTATGACGTTATATTTAAACAACTTTATAATATTATCTACAGTTGTACCTACTCGTATGGACCACATCAGTGAATAAAGGTCGTCGCTCACTTATCAACCCGGCACCCGACCAGCACCGCCTCGCCTCGTGCGATTGCGATTTCTTATATGACTTCCATATATCAATTACGTGATCGTCTCGCTTGAAAGCTATCCATACAGGCGGTAAACAACTTTGAAGCCCCAATAGCCCAACGGTTTAAGATGCGGACTGAAAACTGAAAGGTCGCAGGTTCGAGCTTCACCCGTTGCACTATTGTCGGACCCACTCCTAGCACAAGCTTCTCGCTTATTTGAAGGGAAGAGGAGAATATGAGTCAAGTTCAGCTTGGCTAATATTATTTTTTTTTTAAACTATGTTACCACCCGCTGCTCGCGTGTTTGCCGTGTGTTGCTCACCTGCTTGCCGTGCGTTGCTCACGCGCAGGTTCTGAGTGGACAGCGTACCGCTCTCGAGTTATTCACTGGGCCTATTAGGTCAACTACTCGGCAATTTGTTGACACGCGATGCTCAATTGCTCACTCGTTGACCACTGCGACAGGCGCGTGATATCACCGCGAAGACCATCAGTCGACAAAAAAGTGCAGATGCGGGCTTGATAAGTGAGTGGTGATCTTACAACTGTTCTCCTTAAAATCAGGATCGTTTTGAGAGAATTAAATAGAGCAACTCAATTTCTATATCTCAGTTTCTATTAACTTAAATTGTAGTAATTAATTTGTCTTCACGAATGGTTCCACACAGTAGGTAGTAGGTACACGTCTCAAATCCGTTTGATCATTCGCGATGGACATTCTCTCAAAGGGTTCAAAGATTCCCCAACTTGTTCAAGGAGAAATTCGATTTAATTTCGCAGCAACTTAGTCGTAGGCGAGCGAAGTTGAAAGTCTTGAACTTGCGCTCCTGTGTGCCGATGTAGGATAGTAACAGGATTTAGAGTTGTGACTTTCCAAATATGTACCAGGTACCTATATAGTTGAGGATTCATTCAAAATCCTTCAGTTTTCCCTGACAATTAATATCCGTTTTTTATGCTTTTAATATAGGGCAATTATCCAAAAAATTCTAAGCAAAAACATTATAACTCTCAAGGTTTACTCATTAGGTTACAAGGTTATCTATATAGGTCGTTGGAATTATACGAATAGAGTTCTTTAATAGATTGTAGAATTTAAAAAGTTAACTATAAGTACACAAAAAGAAAAGTACCGTTCATAAATAACATGTAGATTTTGTGTACAGTCCAACAAAAAAGTGCTTTATGCCGCGTTTGAATATTTTTACACGTTGAGATTATTTACAGGCGGTAATCCCCGTATTACCATGACAAAAGCAGAGTTATTTGACACTCGGCTCCTAGATGCTTCGCGAAACTTCAAGTTTCAACCTGAAACAAAAGTAACAGATATATTTTCAGGCCTGTCACACAAAAATCCTATTTGCGTAATGGTTGTTAGAGATATTTCTGTTGTGAGGTTGTTTATCATTCCGAGACAATGGGAACCTGAATCTAGTCTTATTTAGCGTGTGATTGATAGATTCAGGTATTACCTTGTATGTATTTCAATGTCATACCATCCTACGCTTTATCGTAAAGTTTGCGAAAATCTCTCGTATAGTCTTTCTCTAGGGGATGATCCGGTGGCGGAGTGCGCAGAGTTAATTGGATTCTAGAAATAGGATTTGTACAGAATTGAGTGTTCATGTGTAAGCAACAAGTATTATAGAACTTTCCAGGATTAGTACACCACACAGCGATTTACATTAGTTTTCTATACTTAATCTACGAGTATCTGCAATCTATCAATAAGTTACTGAACAACATTATTATCTTTTTTTTTGTCTAATCTGCTAAGGAATCAGGAGGTTACAGATGAGAGGTGTACAGATAGATTGAAAATAGAAATCACATCACACTATCACACTATCACACTTCACACTAATATTATAAAGCCGAAAGTTTGTATGTGTATGTGTGTGTGTATGTTTGTTACTCCTTCACGCCACAACGAATGAACCGATTTGGCTGAAATTTGGAATGGAGATAGCTCATACCCAGGATTAAAACATAGCTACATTTTATCCCGGAAAATTACAGAGTTTCCATTGGAATTGAAAAACCTTGATCCACGCGGACGAAGTCGCGGGCATCGTCTAGTGGGTCATAAAGAGGCCACGAGTAATAGAGTGGAGTAGGCGCTTAGTTGTTGTTTTTTTTTTAATGGTAGCACAATAGTAAGTTCTGGCCCAGCGCTTCGGAAAGGTAAAGAATATTTTCCTAATCTATTTATTTAACTTCGATTATTCTTTCTCGCTATTTAGACAATTTTTTATTGCTTACATAACACAAACAGAATTACAGAATACAAGATGTATTAAGCACAAGCTTTAGCGGGAAAGCGTGCAGTGCTTAGCGCTTGCCTTATATTTTCCTTTATAGGATAAACTCAATTCACCTTTTTTTTGTAAACTGTAACAAATAATATTGTTGTTTTACTTTAGGTAAGGTCACGGTCGTTTATTGCCATGACATTGCAAAATTGTGTAGGGGAGAAGTGGCATGAAAGAGCCAGGTTTTGAAAGAGCCACTTGCATTATTTTAATAGTTTATGAACTAATTTGGTTGGTAATTTTATTTTTAAGTAGTAATACTGATTGTCCGTCACCCACAAACATTTCACAGTCCACCGAAACCAACGTACATCAGTACATCGAGTCAAAGTTTTTGGCACTAAAAAGTAAGTATTTTAGTTCATTTAACTTGTTTTTTAGTATTTTAGTGTAAACAAATATAGGCAAATGGATTGCAGATTGATTTAGTGCATATATTTGGCCTTTCAACTGTGTAAAAAGTGAGTCGCAAAAGTTTTGATATTGTTGTTATTTTAAAGGTTATATTTTTTTAAAGAATAAGTCGTAAAAGAGCCGGGTGAATGGGCCTTAAAAGAGCTGGCTCTTTCATAACCGGCTCTTTCATAACCCTGTATTAGAATTTTGTTAATAAAATAAAATAATAATAAATATCAATAAATATGCATTTCTTTTCATATATTATTAAAATATTTGCTTCAGATATTGCATTATGGAAAAGCCAAATCCAAAAAAAGGAAAAAGACCCCAAAAATCGGTAATTCAAAAAGCAGTCTGTGACTATTTTTCAAGTTGGGCAATTTGTGAAGGAAGCATATCTGTTATAGGGAATTTACCCCTTAAATTTTAACATATTTAATGAAGATGAATTTTATTTTCATATATCACTGATAGACCTGATCTATCACAGTCTAACGAAGGTAATGAGTTGAACTTGGAGAAGGAAAATATTGAAATTAACTTAAGATCAACACCTCCGCCTTCTACAAACCCATTTGAAGCTCACGAAGAAAATTAGGTTGTAACAGACCAGATGATCAGACCATCTCCCCATTTAACCTCTCCCCCTACGGTTGCGATTCCGAGTACCTACTCGTTCTTTCTCTGTTTAATTTTAATTATTGTTATTAATCACATTTCACATCATACTAATATTATATAGGCGAAAGTTTGTATGTGTGTGTGTGTGTGTGTGTTTGTATGTGGGTATGTTTGTGTGTGTGTGTGTATTTGTGTGTGAGTTTGTTACTCTTTCACGCAAAAATACTAGATATATGTAGGGATAGCTTATACCCTGGATTAACACATAGGCTACTTTTTATCCCGGAAAATTAAAGAGTTTCCGCGGGAATCAAAAAACCTTAATCCACGCGGATGAAGTCGTAGACATCATCCAATAAAAAATAATCGAATCTGAATATTATGTTAAGATTAACGCGTTTGTTAAAATCACTTAAAATGACTCACAGAATTAAAAATTCCTTAAAAATATCATAAGTTTTTAAAAAGGATTTGTTGGAATTGCCTTTTTGTTTTTCTTTTAGTAGTGTAATTATTATTATTTTATATAATTTTCACAATTACACTTTGTAATACAGACTGGCTCTTTCATAAATATTAGTAGCTCTTTCAATACCGAAATGTTATGAAAGAGCCAAAAGACACATTTTTTTAAAATGAATATTTCGTTGATTTTTTCATAGTGTTTAAGATTTTTTCGTATGAAATCACCTAGTTTAATAAATGAATTATAATTTAAGAAAAAAAAATCATCATTTCTTTCATTAAAAGTATGTTTTTTTGAGTCGTTTAGTAAACTGGCTCTTTCATGCCACTTCTCCCCTACATGTACCTAGTATAAAAAAAATCTTATATTCCTCGCTCACATTCGGGCTCATATTACGTGATCCGTCGTTGATGAGGAGTCGATATTTTTTATATATTTTAAACGTTATACAACAAAAATGTCTCATTCAGAGTTTTAAATGAATTTATTATGATGCTGAAAAACGAAACAAAACAGAATACGATAGCATTGCTTATAATTCCCGGGTGGAATTCAAGGTACAGTCGGATATAAAAGCGCTTTATGCAGCGTTGGAAACTTTTTATACCTCGAGATTACACGCAGAGGGGGTAATTCCGGGCGGCATTACCATAACAAAGGCTGAGTTATTTGATAGGCGGCCGCGAGATGCTTCAGAAATCTTAAATTTTTCACCTGAACTGAAACAAAAAAAGAACGTATATTTTTCGGCCCCTATCTCGCGAAGCCTATTTGCGTAATGGCTCATTTGAAATATTTGTCCCCGTGTATGACTTTTTTGATTTTGTTATAAGTACGTTAAAATTGTCTCTCATCTCGGGCAATCCAATAAACTTTGACAATGTGACTTCAATTTCCGACGCTCGACTTGAAATTTTTTTGATCAATTAGATAAAACCAAGTGCGAGTCGGACCTGGACAAGAAGGTTTCCGTATAATCGTAGGTACAAGATATTTTAACATCAGCTTTTATTAAGATCTTTAATTTTTAACATTAGATTTTCAAATTTTTTTGTTTGCGATAAATTGCGTGTTTGAAAATGACATTATCGGTAACCTATTATTTCCGAGATAAGTGGTATTTGTAATTTTGTTATAAGCATTAAGTGTAACCTCTTTACAGAGTTTTCGTTAAAAAGTACCTTACGTCCTGTATTATATTGTCGAAAATATTACCAATAAACTTTTATGTTACACAGCAACAATGTATTGTAACTTTTAAAGGCAAACATGAATTTTGCAGCGAATTAATGTGAATATTTTTTTCTGGGACGGCCTATAACGTCAAAGTTCGATACGTCGTACTCTTTAGGTACTAATAAACAATTCAGGGCGGGGTTACAAGGTCGATGATTCAGGGTTTCTTTACGAACACAATGTTACATCGATGACACCCCGATGAATATAAAATTCGCAAGTAGCAGTGCTTAAATAAAATATAATAAATACAATTAACTAGCTTATTCCCGCGTCTTCTTCGCGTGGAGTTAGGTTTTTTACAGTCAGAGAGAAAAAGTCAACATTAAGTATTATTAATTTTTTTCTTTTTACTAAGTATATTTTAACTAAATTATATCTGATAAAAGAAAAGCTATTGTAAGTCTGGACCGGACGGCTTTCGCGTTAGCTTGGTGGCAATAAATGACTCCCTGTTTTTGGCAACCTGTGTTTGTCACGTCGATGACACATAGAAGTTACGTCAACGTGATATCAATATTAAAACCACAATTAGTATCACACTAATAAGATCACAGTTATTAACTACATTTTTAGTAACTTTTCGATTCAAGAAAAGCTTCTGAAAGTTCGGTCAAAGAACGGGCTAGCTAGGGGATAATAAATGATTCGCTGAGTTGTTGGCAACGGGCTGTCACGTCGTCGATGACATGCGGACGCCGTGCTAACATGATAGAATATGTAGCTTTTTGAAAACCAAATCATAAAACCACTGTATCGGCATTAAAACCATCAATAAGTATCACACTAATAATATCAAAGTTTTATAACTACATTTTTACTAACTTTCCGATGAAAGAAAAGCTACTGAAAGTTCGGTCAACAAACGGGCTAGCTTGGGGATAATAAATGATTCACTGCGTTGTTGGCAACGGGCTGTCACGTCGTCGATGACATGCGGACGCCGTGCTAACATGATAGAGTATGTAGCATTTTGAAAACAAAATAATATAATAAATAATCATTCAGCCACAGCAATATGTCTCAATAACGTGACACCTGCCTGTGTGCCGCCTTTGCTGTAATTATTATTAAACATTCACATAATTTCACGTCTTTTCAATACGAAGTAATTAATTCTTGAAATACCGTCGTTTCCATTCCGTTTGTGTCAACAATATAAATTACATTTTTGTAATTATCATTTACTAGTTAATACCTTAGAATTCTTTCGCGTCAATTTAAGTTTATTTATAGATGTTGAGATGCCCGCGACTTTGTCCGCGTGAATAAAGGTTTTTTTAATTTACGTCACAAATATTTAGCTTATGTGTTAAACCTGGATATGAGCTATCTACATTCTAAATTTCAGCCAAGCGGTTCATTCGTTGTGGCGTGAAGGAGTAACAAACATACATAAACGACCATACACATCCAACTTTCGCCTTTATAATATTAATATTAGGATTGGGATATTAGGATTGCGATTTTTTGATATGTACTATGACAAACACATTACCCTTCTTTACGTCGCACAGACGGGTAAAAACTAGTGCTCGTTTTTGGAATGCAAATTAATATACAGATGGATGGATAGACGAGCTGTCTGCTTTCTGAACTTATGATATTACATCATGTCAATCATACTATAGTTACTGGTAGGTAGATAAAATTGAATGAAAACCAATTAAAAAATAAAAATAACTTCAAGAGCCCGAGGCTCGAGTGCGAGCTATTGCAATTTGGGGTAAAATGTTGTTATTGCTTTTATATTAATTTATGGCGTGCCAGCCGAGATAAGAATGTGTTATAAATAACAGCCTTAATCGTTAAATAGCAAGCTTCCATACCAGAGTTTAGAGCTAAAAAATTTTGTAATTTATATAAATTAGTAATTAAAGAAATATGAAATACTTGTTATACATTACTTTATACAATAAATATTAATAAATACAGTGTGTATTTAGTAGGTAGATTTTAAACCTAACATCTCTATTGTAGTTGAATTGAATAAATGTTTATTTATTTAAATAAAAATAATCGATGGTATATTTTGAAGTCTATAAACGATTTACCGACGGTACAGCCTATAAAGTTGAATCACGGCGAACCGTGGCGATAAATGATTCACAGCGTCGCCTCCAGTCACTGTCACGTCACCGGACAGCTAACTACACGATCAGTGAAAACGTATAGTAAGTGGATTTAAAATAGCCGCTTTTACTGTACGTTTACATTTTCAATTACTGCCTCGATGGTATAATGGTTCGAAGAAAGAAAGTTAGATAGAAGTTTATATTAGACAAGCTCGGTGTACCTACTACATTACATCGGAATCCAGACCCCCTAAATGGCGTATTTTTACCGCATATTTTTACCTTTACAGGCGATACCGTCTATAAAGTTAAATTACGGCGAACTCTAGGCGAACTGTGTCGATAAATGATTCACAGTGTCGCCTCCAGCTGCTGTCACGTCACCGGACACTCAACGTCTCCACAGCCAACGACGTGATCATTGAAAAGTGTTTCAGATTTATACAGAGATCTAATTTGAGAGGAGTGACATAATACACCTCAAATATAATCATACACTCATTTCTTTTATACACGTGCAATTTTAGTCCAACTTAAATTAGCCATTAGAGACAATGCTACGTGCGAACAATGGCGAATGAACCGTACACATTAGCTTACGTTCCCACAATCAGCGCTCGGAAACCGGCGCTCATCCGTTTTGCATGTATAATTCAGGCCCATCAAAGGACTCACGAAAACGCTCGGATTCGGGGGTCGCTTCCGAATTCTGGACAGATTTAATCGAGATCAAGCCTGCCTATTCAAACAACTGAATGGTGGATAACTATTGTTTCTGCTCCTACAATATTCCTTGCTTATAAACAAGGATAGAAGATTATGAGTTGGGTGAAGGGCCCGTGGTCCCACCGATTTCTCCTACTGGTAGGACCACGGTATACCACTATGTACCCGTGGTCCTACTGGGCTAGAGACGAATGATAGTATCGAGCCCTAGCCCAGTAGTTACCTACTACGTCATAGTTCTTGCATTTCATGAGGGCACGCGAGTTTTACTTGTAGTTACGTCGTGTACATGCACATTGCGTAAGTGTTAGTGCCTGTTAGAGCCTACGTGAGAGCGGTCACGCGCAGGCAAGTTCTCGCTCGCACTTATACAATTACGACACACACAACCATGAGCCACGCGCCCTCGTGAATTGAAAGAACTATAACAATAAACGTCACGTCAGCCCATGTCAGATTTAGGTGTTTTTACAATTTTCAGTTCTTATCTAAAAAATATTCATAAGGGTCGCACGTTTTTAACTTGGGGGACATCTCTACAACATCAGATGATTAAAAAAATAATAATAAAACATCGTGCGTACACCGGCATCGTTAATATCAATATCGATATAATATTATCGATAGATTTAATTGATTTATCGCCGTATTTATCAAAGGACGTAGATCATCGAGGGACACCGGCGGCAACGCGATGAATTATTTATATCACCCGATGCAACTCAATGTGTTGTTCCATTTGGATAATAATACGATACGATGAATACGCGAATATGAATAACTTATAAACAGCTTGTTCATATTTAAAAAATGTATTAAACTATTGTCGTCGCTTCGGTTATAACGCCGCGATAGCCTAACTTTTCTTTTCAATTACGGCAAAAAAGTGAGTCACGAAAAGTTATTTAAAAACTAGCTTTTGCTCACGAGGAGTTGGGTTGTTAAAAATCCCGCGGGAAACCTCCGTTTTGTAGCCTAAAAAGTAGTCCATGTTACTCTCCAAGTCCATCCGTTGTTCCCTTGCTGCATGATTGAAGGACAAACCAACAAACAAACATATAAAATATTTTGCAGAAAATACGTCCATATGTGCAAAAATCAATTCGTATTTTTTTAGATTTTAAAGATAAATTGCCATGAAAAGTAATGATACAGAAAGAGATAGGTACATTAATATCTTTAAGCTTTTGATTCAAACTAACAACTCAGGCTAATGATTGTTAGCATCGGAGATAATTTTATACGTATTTTGTTACGAAATGCAATCATAATTACTGGTACAGTCATTTCCGTTGAATGAATGGATGGATGGCTCTAAAAAGACACCTAATTTTTTTGTTATAATCAGTTTTTAGAGATTTTTCAAATTAAAATCGCACGCCGCTCCATCACATTTACACACGAAAAAAAGGTATCTCTAAGAAAATAATACAAAAAGGCGTATTACCTATCTACATTACCTACTTTAGGTAGCGGTCGTAGCGGTACGTTTAATTGGACCTTATTATAAACAAAATCCACCGTGGCTTAGTGCGATTACAGAGTAAATAAACTGCGGACCTAAAGCTGAGCCACGGTAACTTTCGCAATATTGTAAACTTTGCTAATCCCTCAATTTACTACTGTCTGTTTGTAGCATGAATCATAATGCTGTATTGTTGACTTGGGTCGTTCGCAGATGAAAGATATAAATGAACTATATCACTTAGATATAATAATCTGTTTACTCACAAGTTTCCGTATTCTACGTCTCACTGCAGTACCGCATCAGTCACGGACAAAGATAACGATTGTTATCTTCTTTATTTCCTTGCCTCGGTTTTACAATTTAGTCTTCCCCTACAGTTTGGATTCCGATACTAGACTCTATATAATGCTCTACGGGAGAACAGATCCATCTGAAGTTATGATTAACCCTTTATTAAAATTCATTTTTTTTTTTTAATAAAGAATATTAGCCAAGCTGAAGTTGACTAATATCCTCCTATCCCCTCCAAAGCGGAAAAGCTTGTGCTAAGAGTGGGTACGACAATAGTGCAACGGGCCCACCCGTTCCGCAGTTTCGAACCCCAGTTCGAACCTACGACCTTTCAGTTTTCAATCCGCACCTTTAACCGTTGGGCTATTGAGGCTTCTAAATTATTTCACTTATGACAAATAGAAACGTAGAAGATACTTGTCATAAGTGAAATAAATCAGTTCGGAAACTAAACACAGGTCTCCTCTCCACCTCCATATAAGAAATTCCATACAAAAAAATGTAATATCACTTAGCAGCCTAAATACTTGCAACGTATAATTTCTTAGCTAAACACAACTTTATTGTTTTTATTTATTGCTTAACTTAGAACATAAAATATTTCCCTTAATTTCGTTTCACATCGTTGCTTTCAATAGAGTACAGGCTCATAAACAACCCAGTTTGTCGAGTTGTAGTTTAGAAATAAATAGAGCAAACAGGAGTGAGTGTGAACGATTGAACCATCATTCCGGTTGACTGAAATTCTCGGATATTGACGGAATTTTCGGAATACGAATGCTATTTAGATGGGAGTTTGAAACTAGTTATTATGTGTGTTGTTTTTCGAAAGCCCGTTTTATATTGTGACTAGCTGATGCCCGTGACTTCGTTCAAGTGGATTTAGTTTTTAAAAATCCTGTGGGAACTCTTTGATTTTAAAATATATCTGTGCCTATCCATGCAAAACCTGTACCTATACTTATTAAACTTATAACGAGCGGGCTTATATTGTTTTATCAAGAAATAAAAACAAAACAAACAAAATTCGGTAGAATTTTTATTTGTCATTAATTTTTGAATAATAATCGTGATGAATATTTTATCACGTTCGAAATAGCTTTTAAACATTCTAGTTTATCTAAAGATCTATTCCGACGGACCACACTAGGTACAACAGTGGCATCAGAAATGTCGCCAAGCAGCTTCCAAGCAGTCATCGTGTGTACACAGTCTCGCTGCAGATGTCATGAAATTGCGTTATAGCAACCACTTACGTGAGATTGCAAAATAGAGAGTCGTTAAAAATTGTAGACATACCAACTGTCAACATCGCGAGTAGAGCTTAGAACGATGGCACACGCCAAGCTGCGGTGTTGTTGAATTCTGTGTTGCCGCTGCGACGTCCTTCATATAGTATCTATGATATGCCACAAGTTATGCCGCTAAAAAATCCTTTGTCAGCCACAATGTGCGGCGAAGGGTTACTTGTTACGATACATGTCTTACTTTAAATACGACACTACATTTTGGTGACACAACATACCGTGAGGCTGTGTTGTTGTCAATACTGACCACATTTTCGCGACACGAACGATCGCAATATACAGGTGTGCGTTATCATACAATTTTGTGCCTGGCGACATTTTTGACGCAGTGGCGTGGTGACTGCGGTGCGTCTGAAAGTACCCTTAGCTTCGTTGAAATAACAACGCGTTTGTCGAATTTCAGTTTGGAAATAAACAGAGCAAATTACAGAGTGTGAACGATTGAATGATCGTTTTGATTGATTGAAATATAGTGTTGCAATGTTTAGGAAATTCGAATGGTACTTTAGAGATTTAGAAAGGCTTGCAACTCTTCGTATTCTTTTTCTGCTAGTTTTTTTTCTTTTGTTCTATGACAAGAGAGTCCTTAACTGCGATCTCACCTGATGGTAAGTGACGATGCAGTCTAAGATGGTAGCGGGCTAACTTGGAGTTATGGGCGTGTCATTCAACCCATACCCGTAATTTGTTTCTACATGCCATCATGTCGGAGCGCTAAATCGCTTGGTGGCACGTCTTTGACGGTAGGGTGGTAACTAGCCACGGCCAGAGCCTGCCACCAGAGCCTCCCACCAGATAAATTGCGCCAATTTGCTCTCTTGCTTTTCACGAACATAAAATAGAATTAAAACGATACAGTTTTATTTCAGGACATATTTGTATCTCATTTTAACTGTCTCAAGTCCGAACTGATATATCCAGATTTTCAATGCAAAAGCTCTCAAAATCTTTTCAAAATTTACGCTTGGATAAGACTTATTTTACGTGCGTGAAATCGGTCCTGAAACTTATTTTATTTTCGCTAATCCCTAATTGAAAAGTCCGTCTCGATAGAGCGTTCGTTATAAGCCGTCATAGTTCAGCAAATCCTAGTTCGGACTGGAAATTGAATTGAGCAAACAGAGAATGAATAGTGAATGATCGAGTGATAATCTTGGATCCGTTCGGTAATTGCAAAGCGGATTTTATCGGTTGTGAAATTGGCGTTGTCTTGCAATATTTATTTTGAGTAGTGTTCAACTGTTTAATCCGTTGAGTGATTTGCTTTCCGTGCACATAATTTAACGCCTCAATAGCCCAACGGTTCAAGGTGCGGACTGAAAACTGAAAGGACGCAGGTCCGAACCCCACCCGTTGCACTATTATCGTACCCACAAGCTTTTCGCTTATTTGGAGGAGAGAGTAAAATAAGTCAAGTTCAGCTTGACTGATATTCTTATAAAAAAACTTTCATTCAGTATTGATATTAAGTTGAGGGAGTAGTATAAGTCAAATGTCTTATATCTAGAGAAAAACCGAATAAGGTCTATAAACATAGACCGCACTCTCACTCCGCTCAGACTCAAGACAGAGAACAAAACGAGACACAAATATGCTCAGACATAAATCTGTCTCGTTTTAATACAGTCTTGCGGAGCGAGAGTGGGGTGTATATGTCAAATCAAATCAAAATTAATTTATTTAATGTAGGCTAACTTGTAGCTCTTATGATACGTAAATCTACCACCGGTTCGGAATACAGATTCTGCTGAGAAGAGCCGGCAAGAAACTCAGCAGTTGCTCTTTTCAAAAAATTTTTTACAATGGTTCAGAAAACTATGCTATGCACACAGTGTTTCCACAAAGAAGTTTCAAAAATGCCCACCTACCACAACCTAACACATGTTAAGATGGGTAGACACAAAGCAGACCCATTCCCGTTGGTGGCACCCGTTCACGAGCACGACGCATGATCCAGCCATTGCTTCGCTCAACCATATTTGAGGGAACGTGTTTTTCAGCCATAGAGTTGAATTATTCGAGTCGGCATTTTTCACATCAGCTGCACGTCTATTGCATCGTTCCTCGTTTTAATATGATTATACGTCTTTGTGGTGCTATTATGCACTAACTGCTTAATTACACATGTCGCAGTGCAAAATAAACTTTTCCTCGTGAAAGTAATGTGCATGTCGCATTGTTTTCACGTTATCGGCAACGGCTGGTTTTTGCACGTACCTCACTCATGTAAACAATTAATGGGGGTGAAACAATAGCTGCTCAACCTTCGAGTATAGCCGCTAGGGTTGGCACCTTTCAATTAAGAGCAAAAATTCATCAAAATGCAACCATGCCTTGTTTGCTATAAACGTTAATGTGAGTGCCAGTTTTTCTTTATTTATTAGTTACACTTACAATATACATATTATGCATTCGACAAACAAATATACAACACATTGCAACATTGATTGATATGCATATCAATAACAAGCATACACAACATTTAAAAAAAAACATCGGATATACTAAATCTTAAAAACAAAATTTCTACTTAAAAGAGCAAATAATATTATAAAATTTCATACATTAGAAAAAGCATATGCAAATGGTAAATACCTGCATGCAAGTAATCGACTGAAACAGATATGCATAAACATAAATGCAGTATGCTTATTTGCTATCAAAAATAAGACTATCAAAGGATCTAAATAATACAATAATTCTTCTCAGTCGTTACACTCTTGTCAGAGCGGTCGTGGTCGTCATTTAAGTATTGTGGTACGCCGCCACTCCTCCCTAACAGCTGCTTTTTTTTGTGCATTCGTGCAACGGAACATCCACCGCAGCCCTCACTTGGTCCGTCCGTCTCATTGGCGATCTGCCACGTCCCCTAGATCTAAACAATAATATTTTAATATAGATGGTGTTAAATCTTGTACAATGGTACGCAACCTCGCGACCCTTCGTGGGCGGGCCCGATTCGCACTTGTCCGGTCAGGTCATGTTTCAGTTTATCAGTAATAAAATTAACTTAATTTCATTGCATAATTCAAAACTTGTGCCAGCATGTCTAACTTTGAATTGTGCATTTTGACTTTGAATTTGGTTTATTTTGTCAAGATCAAACTGTGACAACCCTACGTCCTAAGTATAATGTTGTATGACGATAACGAGTAGAGGTACTTTCGCTTATCAGATTTACTTCGTTTAAGTGGCTTACTTTACTTAGTTTATGGAACAGAGCAAAACTTCTATCAATAAAAGTAAGAAATTAAATACTTTCATATTTATTTAAAAGCAAAAGGAAAATTTTGCTAGAGAAAAGAAGAGCTAGAGAAGTATGTCCAGCTGTGGACGACGTAAAAAGCTTTAAACGCGCGTGGTGGTAAATATGCGGTATCACCGGGCGATCAGCAATAATTGCCTAATAAAACATTGTTCATTGCACACAACACAAACCAATGGTAAATATAACAAAAAAATTGCACCACCTATTTCATTGGATTGTTAGTGCAAATAACAATCACATTCAGCCGAATACAATCGATGGATAAAATAGCTCAAATTTTGGCGAGAGTGCCGATTTATTTGCGATAGAACATGTGGGTGTACTAACGCAATTCAGTTATCATGCATTTTGGTAACGAATCTAAAATAATGAAAAAAAATAGATCTCAAAAATTTTTCTGAATTTTATTAAAGCGGACCTCCTTAATATAATCGGGAATGGCAATTCAAATTCATGCAATCTTCTATCCTACTAATATTATAAATGTGAAATTATGGATGTATGGATGAATGGATGAATGGATGGATGTTTGATACTCAATCACGCCACATAGACTGAACCGATTTGGCTGAAATTTGGCACAGAGATAGATTACCTGTCTGGACTAACACATAGGTTTTATCCTGGAAATTAACAGAGTTCCCGCGGGAATTAAAAAACCTTAATCCACACGAACGAAGTCGCGGGCATATAAAGACGCGATTAAACGGCGCGCTATAACACGAGCCGAGCCTAGCTCGGCGCGTGGCTCGGCGCGCCACGCGCCGTGTAAACAACTACGCTCGGTGCGGCTCGGCAAACTTTGCCCGATAAACGAGCAGGCTTGCGTCCGCATTAAGCCGAGCCGCGCCTACACGGATGGTGCGGCGCGGCGCGGCTCGTGTTATAGCGCGCCGTTTAACCGCACCATAAAAGGTATATAAAAATCATGATGGTTAAAAACTCGAAAACGGCCAGAACAATTTGAATAGTTTATTTTTATTTTGTTTGCTCTAATATAGTTAAAAATAAAAAAATTAAAATAGGGAAATCGATAAATTCAAAACGGTAAATTTTGTGTAGGAATCACCACTTCGGATTACTTTTATTAGATGCGGGAGCGGAGCCGCGGATAAAAGCTAGTCTACTATATAAAAATAAATCGGGTTTTCCTTCCTGACCCTATAACTCCAGAACGCACGAAGCGATTTCCACGGGTTTGCATTCGTTGGAAAGGTCTTGGGCTCCGTGAGGTTTATAGCAAAGAAAATTCAGGAAAAATTTCAACTATTTAAGAACGCGGATGAAGTCGCGGGCGTCCGCTAGTTTGATATAAAAATAGCCACCGAACCGTAGATAGCACCGGCTTTACAATTGAACGTTTGATTAGTCGCAGTCCACCGAGCGGAGTGGTGTCCGTACCTACAGCGCGCACTGTGCAGCGTGCATTGGCTAATTCCGTTAACGACCTCGCCCGTACATTCATTACCCTGACGTACACCGCGTTTATAGTCTATAACAAGCAAATTTTAAAATAGAATAAAAACCCGACTGCTTTAGGTAAAGAATATCAACTTTAAATTGTCATAGATCGTAACCGGACCAGACCAGAGGCAATTCAGAAATTATAAAGGAGGTGGGTTGATAAGGCCCAAAATCCGCCCCTCATACACTCGAAAAAAAAAGTTCCAGATTCCGACAAATTGTAAATGTATTTATATACTTGAAGATATAAACTTTATTTTAATATAAAGTTTAGGTGATAAAAAAAATAGTAAGTTACAGAAAATATTAGCCAAAAAGAGAGTGTTTCTTTTACTTTTCTTACATTTTCATACATTTTAGTCGTTTTTTAAGCTTTGATTTAATATTTTAGAATGAGGCGCTCCATGAACCAAAATAAATTAATACTCATATAAAAGCTTATAAAAAGGAGCATCATTATCAGTTACGTTTACCATGGTTCATGGAGCGCCTCATTCTAAAATATTAAATCAAAGCTTAAAAAACGACTAAAATGTATGAAAATGTAAGAAAAGTAAAAGAAACACTCTCTTTTTGGCTAATATTTTCTGTAACTTACTATTTTTTTTATCACCTAAACTTTATATTAAAATAAAGTTTATATCTTCAAGTATATAAATACATTTACAATTTGTCGAAATCTGGAACTTTTTTTTTCAAGTGTATGAGGGGCGGATTTTGTTGCCTTATCAACCCACCTCCTTTACAAATTGCCCCCTCCGGGAATCCAAGCTGAGACCTCCCAGTTATAAGACCACAGCGCTCACCACTGCACCAGGGAGGTTATCAATTTAGTATTATACAAAGTAGCGTATAAAACCTATTTGCAACATTTGAAAAAAATATAGGACTTGTGGATACTATAACAAGTCAATGTTTGGAAAGAAGATTATACTGCGAAAAGTCGGAAGAAACTCTGCATTTGCCCTTTTAAAAACGCAATGTGTTATAAATAAGTATAGCTACAAGTATAATGCTAATGTAACAAATTACACTATCTTGGCAGCTGAATGCAAGGCCGGTTGCTTCCATGCGCCTTTGTCATTAAGAATTTGATTGATTGTGCATTAACTTCGACTTGATTAACATGTTTTAACATAACAAAAATGGTATTTTAAATTTTTTACTTTACACTTGGTATGTAATAATAGAATGTAGATGATCTACGGAACCATAAAGTAAAGATTAGAATAATTAGGATATTGAAATGGAGAATCTAAAATGATTAATGACTTTAGAAATTATAGATACTTTTACAACACGATTCGCTGTGAAAACTTTCCGCGTTTATAAATTGATCTGATCTTAATTACAAATTGTAATTTAACGGAGTGAAAAGTAATTTGCCATCTGTTTTTAATTCTGATCAAATGGTAAATAATAAATATTACTTCGGATATTTTCCAGCGCGTTTAATTTCGTCACGGTTCGATGGAATTAAAAGTTTAACATGAGGGAATACTTTACAAATCAGCTTACACGATCGATCCATTGAGAGATGAGAGGATTATTGGGGCGCCATATACCGGCGAGCAAAAATATATTCCGCATCGAATACAACGCCTGTAAATATTTGTTGGATCAATTTGTAATGTTTTATTTCGTTCATTTTTAGGAGCTAAGTTTCTTAACAGCGCGCTTATGCAACCGAAGTTGATTCTTTTGAATTTTAACTTTAATTATTTGAACAAAAGTTTCATTCAGTATGATTATACTCAATGTGTAGTAGTAGAAGAAATTTAGGTAGGAATCTTTTGAATTTCAACTTCGTTGGTATGCGGTTCGCTCGTGAGTGCTCGAGTGTCGTCACCGTGGGGCTAACTTGCGCTCCACGAGAAAGTTTTATCTACATGTTTACCCGTCATTTCTATGTGAATCTCTACAGAGATTCACGCATAAACGTGTAGACAAAATTATGTCTTGGCGCGCATGTTAGCGCTACTAAACGTGTCTTTGGATAGAACATTTCGAAGATATACCTAATTGACTGGAAGATTCGTATGAGATAACTGATTTTAAGCTTTTGAAGACGGAACGTTAATTCTGTAGATTTTCTACATTGTCGGAACCATTATATAGTATGTTGTTATACAGGGTGTCCCACGGCTATGCCACATGGAGGGGAAGTACCTTAAATATTGTAGATGGAACATTTTACTGAAAGAAGACTTCATTTTAATTTAAAAAACAATTTAAACTGCATTCATAGATTTTTAAATAATTGCCTGGTTGAACCGGGACTCGAACCCGCTATACGAGAAAAAAAATTAACCTGTATCTTTATCATACCGATCGGAAGGCTTCATCATAAGGATTATTTTTTGTTAAATAACATAGCATGAGAAATAAAAGGAAGACCATGAATTTTAGCCTTTGATGTAAAATTTTGTTCAGTTTTTCTGAACAAAATTTTAAAAGCTGACATTGACGTATCGCATCGACATACAACTGACATGAACTATTACTAATGAGTACCCACTTGAGAACTACGCATCATTTTCCGATATTATATATATTTCCGATATATGAGTATGCAATTCGTAGCTCTGTTGCAGCGGGATTGAAGGACAAACCAATAAATCAACAAACAAACACACTTTCGCATTTATAGGTAATATAAGTAAGGATTAGTAAGGATAGTAAGGATCGGGAAATAATGCGTACTTCTCAAGTGGGTACTCATTAGTAATAGTTCATGTCAGTTGTATGTCGATACGGCAATGTCAGCTTTTTATTTTTCTGAACAAAATTTTACATCAAAGGCTAAAATTCATGGTCTTCCTTTTATTTCTCATGCTATGTTATTTAACAAAAAATAATCCTTATGATGAAGCCTTCCGATCGGTATGATAAAGATACAGGTTAATTTTTTTTCTCGTATAGCGGGTTCGAGTCCCGGTTCAACCAGGCAATTATTTAAAAATCTATGAATGCAGTTTAAATTGTTTTTAAAATTAAAATGAAGTCTTCTTTCAGTAAAATGTTCCATCTACAATATTTAAGGTACTTCCCCTCCATGTGGCATAGCCGTGGGACGCCCTGTATATGTATAAGTTATATGTGTATAAAATTTGACCTAATGAAAGGGGTCGATGAGTAGAACAAAATAATTTTAAAGGAATGTAATTAGAACAACAATATTAGGCTGTCAGATATAATACTTTGCCGACGCTTTTGACATTGAAATAGATTTTAGGCGTCGTAAGTTTAAGAAATTACTCCGAGATGATCCAAATTAAATGTAAATAGACTCAGACATCTGTCTGTTAGCATCTGAAAGTTATTACTTTAGTTTTCAGTGCCCCACTTCTGTTTCCACTGACGACGGATTTAAATATCTTAAAACATCTAAGAGCTTCTTTGTTCTTACAGCAATCTGTAGTTATGGGGACTTGTTCATTGTATCAACTTGATAATTATAAATACAACGAGTTTTTTATTTGAACTAGAATGTACCTGCGACTTCATCATCGCGTATTTAGATTTTTTTTTTGATTCCGTGGGAAATCTTTGATTTTCGGGTATAAAAATCCGCCCTAGGTTCGTCTCCGAAATGTAGTTTATCCCTCGATACAATTTTGTCAAGGTTGGTTATTTAATTGTCCGTAATATCTAATTTTTTTACGAAGAAATCCTAATTATTTTTGGATAAAATAATATTATAGTCTTACCTACTATATATAAATTGTTGCCAATAAAATTCTCAAAGCATTCTGTGCTTTCATGTCAAATTAGGTTTAAAAATTAGATGTGAAAGAAGCTAAGGAAAGGAATGAAAACTTTTGTACCTGTTCTACTATTTGAGTATACCGTATTCTTATACGATACTTGTACAAAAGTTTTCACTTCTTATCGTGCTAGGTCAGAAATGTAGGTCAGCCCCGAGACACTTGTTAAGGAACAACATTTTAATTAAATATTACTTACACATAGATAGATACCCGAGATACTCGACGGTATCCAAAACAATAAACGTCATCCCGTAAAATTTAAAGCGGCCTCGAGGATCTCAAAATCTCGAAAAGCGCTACAAAAAGCAATAATAGGGCGCAACGTAAAAAGTCGGGGCGGTTATGAAGCGCTTTAGCGGTTGTTTTATTTACTCTCATTATATCGCGGTGGACCGGGGGGATTAAGGGCGGTGTGGTTACAGCGAACGGACGGTAGCGATTTGTTTTTATCCAGTATCGATATAAGTTCAAGGCGATTTATCGATATTATTTTAATTTGACAAAAAAAAAACAGTAAGTAGTCTATTTGTATTAGTTGCAGAAAATTCTTGTGAGTGGTCAGCTTTCACACCACATTAAAAGTATAAAATAAAAAATACTTGTTAACTCTTTTTTTTTATTACATGACAATCTATGCAGTTCATAATATTTTTAGTCACTTTTTGCACGCCTTTATATTAGTGGCTAATAAGGGGTTTTTAAATATCCCGTGGGAAATCCTTATTATTGCGGGATAAAAATCTGATATCCTTTATCCTTTCTTGGGATGCAACTTCTTGTGTTTCGTCGAATTTGTATGTTACCGCACATACAAATTCGACGAAACACAAGAAGTTAGCTTTCTTAAATTCTTATTCTTAAATTTTTTTTAATTGTTTTCGCATTCATAAAATTAGTAATGCAATTAGTAAAGTAATATAACAAATATACCTAGTAATTAGTAGTGATATATAAATAGTTAAAAGATGAGATAGTTATGATGAAACTTTGAAATGCAAATGTTACTAGATCTTTAGTGTTTCTGTTGTAGTTCATAAGCGTCTGACCTATTTACATAATCACTGTTCAAAGTTTATGGCAAACTAATTAAGTGTATCTAAGCATAAATTGTAAACTTTCGCTATTGTCTGTGTGGCTTACATAATCTTCAAGATATTGTCCCTGATCTTATCTCTATCTTCATTAAGTGTTATACGTATGTCTTATAACTTTTCTCGGTCTAACCGATCCTGACTTAGCTTGTATTTCAGTAACGGAAAGGGGCTATATTTTATCCTGTTTCTTTTTTACAATAGCTTTGCTTATTATGTATAATAAGATTTATATGGGCAAAGGCAATCGCACTTTTTTCACATTAATTAAGACTGAAATAGGTAATTAGTTATATTTAAGACTTAAAATAAAAATTCTTGAGAATGTAACCATTAATTATTTTTTTAATTAACCATTATTAAGATATATGTAGTTGTAATGTACATAATATGTAATTATATAATGCTTCATATTTTAAGCAAGTTTTAATCAAAATATGAATCTGATATCATAATTATTATTAAAAAGTAAAGCAAAGAATTAAAATAAAAGCAAAATATGTCCCAAAAAAGTATTAGCAAAGCAATAATAGCGCAGTGTAAAAAGTCATGCTGTTATAAAGCGGTTGTTTTATTTAGTCTCATTATATCGCGTCGGACCGACCCGAGGGATTAAGAGCAAGCGGGTGGGCACATGAAACAAGAGCAAGCGAATAATTACATTTGGTACAAAATGTATGCAGTAAGTGTGTGAGTTAAACTTAAGTTTTTGGAAAAGCAAAAACAAGATAGATAAGTACGTACACATTGGCACCGAATAACAATATCCGAAGGACTATAACCGATACTTATGAGTTATGTTTAACTATAAATAGTTTATTGCTTTACATTTTTAATTGGCTATTCAGGAATGTTAATCAGTTAAGAATTCATATCTATCGTCTTTATTGTAGGTAATATAAATAGCCACAGCAAATAAGCATGTTGCAGACATAAATTACCAACATCATTATGTATGTAACATCTTATGCATATAAATGCTTATTGTGTGAATTTTTACTGGCTCAAAGTGATATATAACACGGAGCAGCTTTATAAATCTAGCTTTAATTACACACTTAATGTCTCGACGCGGCCTTGCTCTATTGTATTGGGGCCCCTTTCCCCCGCAGCCGCACAGGCACCGCCCCCGCCCCCGCCTCCTTACTATGAACGTAGCCTTGATACGGTGCAGTAGTTGACATCTCTTTGTACGGCATAAAGCAAGATTTTTGCAAGTAATTTCCAAGTTTTATGTTTATGTAATGTTTTAGGTAGGCAAAGCCTTTTTTATGAGGCTTCATATTTCAAGCCTACGTCACGCGGTGCTTTGACAAATTGTTAACGCAAACTGGGAAGCTATGGGGGTGGAAATGAAAAAAATTATTTCCAACGTTGCTTGTAGTATACTAGGGTTTTATTAGATGTTTTTTTACTGTAATTAAAATAACGTGTTTCGGTCTTATTAAATTAAATATTAATTAAGCATATAATGAGAAGTCAAACTTGTTTTTCGTTGAGAAGTGTCGACTCAAATTGGTAACAGGATGGGCAAACTTTTTGTTAATTACTTTACTTTTTGTTCTTCCGTGTTTGGTAAAGCATGTTTAAGTTAATGCAAGTTGTTAATGTGGGGCTAATTAAATATCATGGTCGGTTCTGAAGGAGTAAACGTCTCAGGTGGTTTATTTTTTTCTATGCTTTTCGCCTGATGAAATATAATAGAATATAAGAAAGAAATAGAAAAAAATACAAGATTTGTAAGAACAAGAACAAAAGTTGGGTTTTTACATCAAGGATACTGCGTTGTACTGTGAAATCTGAAAAAAAAATGCTTAAAAAATGCTTAGTATTGAAGATCACCGAAAAGAGCGTAAAAAATCTATTAAGATGGCCCAAAAATATTTTTTTGGGACTTTTGGTTTGAACAGTAGGTAGGTACTTCCTCCAAATTTAAGAATGTACTTATGTAGAACATAAGTCTTAAACGAAATAAGTTCGAAACTCTCTGTATCGTATATAATACATATGTATGCGAAAGTGTTTGTTCATTGATTTATCCTTCAATCACAAAACAATAATTCATCAACGGATCGACTTGACTTTTTTGCATAAATATAGTTACCGAGTAGATAGCGGCATAGAATACGAGTACTTTTAAAATTAAGAAAACAAAGGTTTTTCGCGGGTTTTTTAAAAATTTAACTCCTTGAGGAAGTGTTGGGCTAGTGAGCAATTTCTAAACAAAATCATGGAGCCAAAGAATGCCCAAAAAAGCTCTGACGATGGACTACTTTCATTCATTATAAGTGATTATAAATGGACTGTGGATCCTTAAAAAATGTAAAACGTCCGCCGCTCGCACTGTCTACTGGCTTTCAATGAAACTCGATTGGATAATAACGTTACGACATTTCCGCGCCGTAAATTGGATCCGGTTTTTATGATTCTCCAGTTTTCGCATACGTATCATGGACCAGTTTAAAGGGGAGAAAGCACCTAACATATTATCTCGTCGTCTGCAACCGATCTACTTCCACTGCTGCTGTTTCACGCTGCAGCCTTGCGCCGTTAAGTACCTTTCGCTCCGACAGAGCATCATCAGGAGATGTCAATAAACAATTGCAAATACAATATTGTGATACATACGTCGAATGTGTTTTAAAGGAGTCTGTGTCGCGCTGCGTGTTGGTGTTGTTGTTGATTTTGTGTTTCTCCAATTCTGGAGAAACGACGGTGAACGACGCGGGCGGGGCGTGTTGTCATATAGTTTTTTTCTGGTTTGGCAGATTACAGCAAAATATTACTTTTTCTTTTAGTAGACTTTATAAAATAATACGAAGGTTATATCATATACCTATATAGGGTCATATTTCTTATGGTATAGTTCTTTCATTTCACGATGGCTCGTGGCTCATGGTTGTGCTTGTGTGTGTACTATCTGCATAAGTGTGAGCGAGAGCTTGCTCGCGTCTGACCGCTCGCACTTAAACTCCTGACAGGCACGCACACTTACGCAATGTGCATGTACACGACGCAACTACATGCAAAGCGCCCGTAACTTCGTGAGATAAACATAATATATATTTATAATTGCACTAATTTACTGACCTTTTCACCAGTGGGCGCCTACGTCACTCTCGTCACTTATAGTCATTTATTTTCACTCACATCTTGACGCGCGCTCACCCTTGACATTCAGCCGCGCCGCCATTACCAGAGGCCTCTCAATGTAATTGTGTCGTAAGTCGTAATCGAAAACTGCAGTGTAATTAGTGTCCGAGCTGTTAGCATTTTGTGTCATTTACATACCTTATTAAATAATTGTTGATTAATTGAACTATCAAGCACGAGTTCGATCTTGCATGGAGTACCCACGTTTGGGAAACATTTGCCAAAGGTTTTAGACTTATTTCTTGGTTTAACGGCATCTTCTTCTTCCTCTTTATCAACAGATAGACATCTCTTGCATGGACTTCCACAGACCTCGATCGTATGTGCCCGTATCCAGCGGCTCCCCTAGACTGATGTCGTCGGTCCACCTAGTGGAGGGTCTGCTAACACTGTTCTTTCCGGTGCGAGGTTAATGGCATAATTAGATGCGATGATGATGTGGTACGAGTTCGTACCACGATAAATGTCTTAGTTGGAACTATCGATATTTCGATTTTGTGGGGTTGCGAGGCGTCAGGTTGAAGCTGACGGGTAGAATTGGTCCTTTTGTAGGAACGTCACTTACCTAATGTTCGTCAAAATACATTGACATCAGTTTTCAATTTTGATGCTGAACGCCGCTTTCCTGGTTTACATAATTCTATCACTGGATTCGACATGCTAGCTAACGTGAAACCATTTTTACCATTGAAATTCTGGTGTTGGTCTGACTAGGTTCGCTGGAGATCTCATCTATACTAATATTATAAAACTGAAGAGTTTGTTTGTTTGAACGCGCTAATCTCAGAAACTACTGGTTCGAATTGAAAAATTCTTTTTTTGTTGGATAGTCCATTTATCGAGGAAGGCTTTAGGCTATATAACATCACGCTGCGACCAATAGGAGCGAAGCATCAGTGAAAAATGTTGCGAAAACTGGGAAAATTATCCATATTTAAAATATATTCTTTTAAAAACTTCCAGAAATTGACGCGAAGTCGCAGACAACAGCTAGTATTGAGATAAATGTTTCCTTGTACACCATCTTCTCTTTTTTTTTCTTTTAAACACATTGTTTGGTAGGTACAAAATAAATAAAACAAAAATCATTTTTACAGTACGAGTATACAGCTCAATCATTTGAATAAGCGGAGAGACAATAAAAAAATATAGGCTTACAAATTCCAACAAGTAGTCGACTCACGTATCTCCGTAATAACATATCCGCATATTCGTGATGCGAAATCATTGTCTTTATTGGAGGCATTCTTTCATAACCGCGTGTACTCGTGCCTACTACATACGAGTATATCGCTGTAAATTGCTTTAAGTATAATACATGCAATCAGAACTGTTCTTGGCACATGACATCGAACAAATATAATTTAAGAACTTTTCATTTAATAACCGACTGCGCAGTGAAAAGGAGTGGTTATGGGTTTATAAGTCTGTAAGATAGGCTAGCTTATGCCCACGCGGAGTAAGATTTAAAAAATTCCGTAGAAGCTGTTTCCGATACAAAAAGACTTCGATCTTTTGCTCCGTTACAGCGTAATTGAAGGAAAAACCAATAAATCAATATACTTACTTTGCTCACGTTAAGTCTGAGTACACCCTGTTTTACCCCCTTAGGGGTCGAATTTTCAAAAATCTTTTCTTATCGGATGCCTATGTCATAAAAGCTATCTGTATACCAAAGGAGGTGGGTTGATAAGGCCCAAAATCCGCCCCTCATACACTCGAAAAAAAAAGTTCCAGATTCCGACAAATTGTAAATGTATTTATATACTTGAAGATGTAAACTTTATTTTAATATAAAGTTTAGGTGATAAAAAAAATAGTAAGTTACAGAAAATATTACCCAAAAAGAGAGTGTTTCTTTTACTTTTCTTACATTTTCATACATTTTAGTCGATTTTTAAGCTTTGATTTAATATTTTAGAATGAGGCGCTCCATGAACCAAAATAAATTAATACTCATATAAAAGCTTATAAAAAGGAGCATCATTATCAGTTACGTTTATCATGGTTCATGGAGCGCCTCATTCTAAAATATTAAATCAAAGCTTAAAAAACGACTAAAATGTATGAAAATGTAAGAAAAGTAAAAGAAACACTCTCTTTTTGGGTAATATTTTCTGTAACTTACTATTTTTTTTATCACCTAAACTTTATATTAAAATAAAGTTTATATCTTCAAGTATATAAATACATTTACAATTTGTCGAAATCTGGAACTTTTTTTTTCGAGTGTATGAGGGGCGGATTTTGTTGCCTTATCAACCCACCTCCTTTCAGCCCGATCCATCCGCTGGTTTGAGCTGTGCGGTTATAGATCAGTCAGTCAGTCAGTCAGCTTTTCCTTTTATATATTTAGAAAACAGCGAACCAACAAACAAACAAACAAACAAACAAACAAACAAACAAACAAACAAACAAACAAACAAACAAACAAACAAACAAACATACTTTCGCATTTATCATCTTACTTTGGTGCTATATTTTGTAACGCGATGTAATATGGACGACGATACGACGTCATTAAAAAGTAAAAAAAAGTAGAAATGTAGGTACGTTTATTTTTCACTCGTGTACCTATACTTCCTATTAAGAGTCTGGGGAAACAATGTTTTTCATTTGAACGTACGAGATCAAAAAAGAAGAAAAAAAGAAAAAAATTTTTTACGGATATTGTACAGTTGTACACATATAACACCAAAAAAATAATTCGGTTCCAATAAGGCAAAAAGAAAGACAAAATTTTTCAATGAATTAACAATCAAATAAAATACTCGTAGAAATATAAATCGACGTCAAAAGAATAAAGGACAAAGAAATACAACAGTGGTATTTGATTAAGAAACGTGTCTCTCTTGAAACAAAACTTCTCACTTTAAGTATTCTAGTCTCGTAGCGTCGGAATTGTATGCTATTTAATTTCCACTGCTCAATGTAACTTGTACGATATTTAATGAGTCGATTCCCTATCGTTTTAATTCATGAACCTCGGCGGAACCACAGTCTATATTTGATCAGTCTTTTCAACATCCTATTTTGATGTCCAATAAATAGTAGGTACCTCAAGTTTTTTTCATGCAGTCATCTCTGTGACTATTTACGAGGGAAGTCTGTCAATCCTCATTGGGCCAGCAGTGAACTACTACTATAAACCCTTCTCTGTGAGAAGATCTACGTTCAGTAGTGAGTCGTTGTGATGATGATGGTGATGAAAAATATCGATCTGTAAATAAATAATTGTGATGTTAACACTAATCACAAATTAATGTTTAGTGTTAATTTATGATAGTTTGTAATATTAGAATATCGAAAATCACATTTTTGTAATTTAATATATTTATTAAGAATGATTTTAAATGCTATATTTATAATCTGATGTCACGTGACTGTAAACGCCAAGAAGAGCTTGTGACGTCACTAATCGCGAAACAAACTGACGACTGTATGTATGCCATGAATCGCGACCAATGTTTGTTTGACGCATGACGTCAGGTCAGTCACGTGACAGTTGTGGAGTGTTTTAGCGGGAACATTCAAAATTACTCTATTTTTGTATATTTTCTCATCGAAATACTAATATTTTTAAATAAAATATTTTTTTTTATCGTAAACAAGAGTCTAATCTTCAAAATAAAAGCAATTCCGAAAAATTGTTAACATCTGTAGAGGAGCTGAATGTTCTAGACTGTGGTACTACTGAACAGAACATTGTACGATGTTTAATGAGTCTCTCACGTTCGATGTAATGAAGGCGCCTTGAGGCTTTATTAAATGCCGTTCGTCTACATGTCTCCTCTTAACAATTGCTTAATACGCTTTATAATGAGCTGTATAAGTATTGGGTTTGAATTTTATAATTATTTGTTAACTAGTTTTTACCCACCTCTGATGCGTGGAGTTATTCATTTTTTTTCGGAATAAATGTAGCCTACGAGAATGTCATTCTCCAGGTTTTCAGCCCCCTAGCTCAATTCCTAGCTTTGTTTTTACAACACTTTTAACAAACACATTTTCGCCTCTATAAAAGTAAGTTTAAAACCTTAAAAGCTTGATATTGGCGAGTTTTAATTAGGTTTGATATTGATCGGAAAATTCCCATTCCCTACTTATGATTATATGTGAAGTTTTTGAAATCAGGTGTAGACAGTGGACGATTTAAAATTATGTAAAAAAATCTACAAAGAAAATCTTGGAATAAAAGAGTGCGGGAAAGGTTAAGAAATTTCGAGAGGAGGCTTTTGAACGAGAACCCACTCAAACTTGTCTTTCATCATTTAGCGCCACCTTCCCCTTTATTTAAATTATCATAAACGATACTTAGGTATTGTCATTGGCCTTTTTGTTTGAACGGAACTTTCAAGCAATGTCTATTGTCTAAGCGGTACATTGTCCTGTAGCTGTATGCGGTATTTTAAGGACATAACGCACTACGCAGCCACGATATTCCAGTGGCCGCAGCATCCAGGTAATTAAATATCGTAAATCATACCTTAGCTGCATTGACTACCTGCCCGCAGCACGTGCTGTAACTAGTCGTTGCTACCAAACTACCATGTAGTGCGCAAGGTCGCTTCAACGATACAACAGATAAAAAATAACTCAATTCTGATAGACATGTAGCAGATAAGTGCAGCGACATTCGACATGATAGCGGAATGCAGCGGGTTTGAATATGGTTTAAATACAATAAGACACTAGTGGCATAAACAATATAGCGAATTTGCCTATCGAATCGACATCTGCTAGTGGCTAGCATTGCTTACGAGCCGAGCGACAGCCTACAATACTACTTCGCCAAGCATTTCTGTGCAATAACAAGTGATTTACAATGTCACAAATGTATACCATAAACGAATAAAACAATACACTGAAGCCATATCCAATGTGTTCACTGTATGAAAGTAGGTCATCACTGTAAAGTCTGTCTGGAGTTCTCTGCAAGAGTGTTGTGTTCCACTTTCGCATTTACTTTTATTGGATATTTTTTAATTTTATATGTATAAAAATTCAACTCTTTATCCCAGGAAAAGTTAAGAGTTATTCTAAAAACTTAAATCAATGAAATCACGGGTATCAGCTGGTAAATTTTGATTTTCTAAACTTTATAAAAAGTATCTGATATGTGCAATGGAATAATCAAAACGTATATAATTGCAAAATGTGCGGAATAGCAAAAAAATAATTTAAATAAATATGGCGGATAAAAGTAAATTGTATCTATATCTAAATATATAAAAGGCAAAGGTGACTGACTGATCTATCAACGCACAGCTCAAACAACTCGACGGATCGGGCTGAAATTTGGCATACAGATAGCTATTATTACGTATGCATCTGCTAAGAAAGAATTTTTGAAAATTCAACCCCTAAGGGGTTAAAATAGGGGTTGGAAAAATCGAACTTAACGTGAGCGAAGCCGCGGGAAAAAGCTAGTCTATAATATAGGTTTGTAGCTCGCGTAGAGAAATGATTTCGATTTCCAACAAGTTTGAAATTTTGAATACAATGCGACAGTGAGAGCATAAACAACAGTGATATTTGCGTATCGACATCGGCTAGCGGCTAGCGGCTAGCGATATTTATGAGCTTATAGCTTACGCCACTACGACGCCAAACATTCCTGTGCAACTTTTACTAGTTTTTTTTTATTTTAGTCTTCTACTAAACGTAAGAATTGTAGGCTTTATCTCTCTGTTTTCCATATTATGAAGTAGAAATATAGACTAATAATGTCCTTTAAAGGCCACCTGAATAACAATAGGATAAATTAAAAAATTATCACGTTAGAGACGGTCATCAAAACACTGAAAAACTATAGCCACTAAATTACATTTGTTCTTATTACAAGCAATCTTGCTTTAAGACTATCTATGAAGGTTACTTCGGCAAGATAATTAAATATGTAGAAAAAAGTACATGTGGTGTATTGATTCTTTAACGATACTTACCTATTATTAAGCATCAAAATTTAAAAACACCATAGAGCAGTGAATTGACGGTGATCTACGTGAAATATTTTGGAAAAAAAATGCAAAACATGCAAACATAAGGAATAAAGAAAAAGCGTAGGCACACCACTCATACCGTACTTAGTCAATACGGATTTCGCTGTAAAATTTACGTTGCCATTTTGAAAAGCCTACTTGGGTTTTACATTACCGAAGCAATAAACATGCCTCCGTATGTGATAGATCAAGAGTCGGGTGTTAGATTTCCTTTGTGACAAATTCTTAATCTTAATTTATTTATTATATCAATTTTTTTTATCTTTATTTTATTGTCCTTACTCCTTATATTAATAGAACCAGAATTTAAATAATTAGAATAACAACTACTACTAGTATTTGATACTGGACCCTTGCATTTGTTTCCAGTGTTGTCGCCTACAAAACCTCACAAACATGACGTAAAAAAATTACAAATAATATTTTAATTTTTTTAAGTGTATCGAATTATTTTAAACTTAAACAAATATTGTAAGAATTTCGTTTGTTTTTACACTTTTATTTCAGTATATGAGCTAAATAGCACCCTTTTTTGGGTTGACTTTTTTATTGGTAAAAATATGAGCCTTCAAAAATTTATATTTAACCAGCTGATGCCCGCGACTTCGTTCGCGTGGATTGAGATTTTGTGATTCCCGCGGAAACTCTGTTATTTTCCGAGATGAAAAGTAGCCTATATGTTATTCCAGACTATAATCTATCTCTGTGCAAAACAGCCAAATCGGTTCAGTTGTTGCGACGTCATTGAGTAATCCAAACATCCAAACATCCTCACTTTCACATTTATAATATTAAATAAGTAGGATTTAGATTAAACATAAATTTTTTAGGGTCCCATCCTGTGTCAAAAGTTAATTTCCCCGGTTTTTTGTCTTATGGAAAATGTTTGTTTGAACCATTTTATTACAATCTTAAATATTGTCCCTTTTACTCAAGTATTTTCGTGTGTTCAATTGTGTATTTTAGCAACAAGACATATTGACGCTGACTCTAGATCTATACTTGTATTCACTAGCTTATAATAACTGAGAGTAATATTGTGCTGTTTATTTACCGTAGAGGATTATCGTCTGCCTACAAAGCGGTCCCGGCGCGCGTCTAGACTCTCCGGAATTCATTTCACAGTAGAAAAACTTAAGCTGGACGTTAGGAAAGTTTTGGAGTTCCCTACACAAAGAATGCCAAACGGGATTCTATTATCTTCTGTGAATACATCTATTAATGTACGTCCACTTGTTACAGGGGTCAGTTTCAGTTATAACAGGTTGCCAGTTCTAATTTTCATAGAAAACATACCATTTACATACAATTTTTGTTTATTTAGTCTTTTTTAATCAGGATGCCAACTTTTCTGTGGCCCACAGTTTCTCCCTTATTTTACATTATAAAGTCATCTCGTTCATCTATTGTCTCCCTTACTCTTCGCATATCGCTGATGCCCAATGACATCCCAGTTTAGGTCTTGTGTTGCTACATCATTAAATTAAATCCCCAGACGGTTTCTACGCAACATCGTACCGTAACGCTTAATCGGTCAAGTGGTACCTGTCCCATTTATGTAATTGGCGAAATATTATTAAGCAAACTTATCACTTGAAGCGAACAATTTCAGTTCGTATCAATATTTGTTATACGCTGTTGTGCGCTTGTTTGTGTATGCTGTAATCTTGTTAATCCGTTTATACATCCGGTAACCTACCCCTTAAATAATGTTGAACTAAAAACAATGGGGAAAAAATGTAAGAGTGTAATTCGTTACGAAATTTTTGTTTAATGCAAGTCACATAGAGAAACATTTTCAACTTTTATACTTTCATATGAAAAAGTTGAAATGTTTCTCTAGAAAGAGTTGAGACATCAGACAACATTTGAAGGGGGCGTTATACATTTTAAGCTCTTCCATAATTATTAGTACGAATACGGCTAGATTTCATACACTACAGGCTCGTGTTCACAGTCGTTATTTTTTATGCGATTTGTTTTTCCTATTAGTAGTGGACACTCGGCTGTCTACCTTTATTTTTACCATCCTCGAGGGAGTGTGGTTTGGATTCAAGAAGTTTTATAGCTCTAAAGGC
Organism: Hipparchia sbordonii; assembly: GCA_038048805.1. Classification (NCBI taxonomy): domain Eukaryota; kingdom Metazoa; phylum Arthropoda; class Insecta; order Lepidoptera; family Nymphalidae; genus Hipparchia; species Hipparchia sbordonii. Next base: position 4,547,603 of record CM076115.1, on the reverse strand, counting down.
TTTGCTACATCGAACACGTTTGTTGACACTCTCCTGCTTCCCCATTCTGTATACTCGTAACTCTAACGTAATATTATTGCGGCTGTGAATCTTCTCAATCTTTTACTGGCTTTTTTAATGGCACATATTTTTTATATTTGCTATTTTAAACATGACTAATTAAATTCTATTACCTCCAAATCGAATTTAAAGCTTGTCTTATAAGTTGGCACGACACTAATAGTGATGAGTTTTGAACTGCTTAAATTAATTGTACAAGTAATAATTTGGAATTAATTTTTTTTATATAAATGCTGAAGATGTTGCTTCGCACCTCGAGACTAGTTTTTAATTTAACAATGTGAGTTATATGATTTTCATTGGGGATATTTTAGTAACTGTAAGGGATCTCTTAGTAAGAATATTAGTGAAAGAGAAATGAGCCCCTGACTGACCCCTAATGTGCTGTAAGGGTCCCTGAATTAAATCCTAGGGGTAACTGGTGAAACCCGGTACAAAATAAAACATTTCTGTGGTGGGTGTAAAAAAAGTCTCCGACTTTCATCGGACCATACCTGGGCTAATAAAAAAATATTTGATAGAGTAAACATCCAAATTCTTTATTCACGTTCTTTATGTGTCGCGATAAACGCCTATGATATCGACCGCAGCCAAACCGTGTTTAGTGTGTCGGTTGCTTTATCGGGTCTTATACGATCTTCGGCTTTTATACCAAACGTTATGGCCTTGCGACCCTGAATCAACATTCTGTGTATGTAATAAAATCTTTTGTTCGTTTAAAATTATAGAAGTAAGGACGAACAGCCGCTGAGGTGAGGCGTTGTGTGCGAGGAATAAAGACTTTAGCTAACGTAAAAAGTTTTAATGTGACTGCAAATTGATTTCGTGAATTGGTTGTAAATTGTAATGTGTTTCCTGTAGATTAAGTAATGGCAACAAGGTTAACTCATTCTTATAGTTAGAAGCCTCAAAAGCCTAACGGTTAAAGGTATACTGAAAACTGAAAGGTCATCCTTTCGATCCCCACCCGTTACACATTTGTCGTACCCACTCTTAACAGAAGTTTTATGCTTATTTGGAGGGGAGGGAAGACTTTTTTATTTTCAAGCTAAGCTGAACTTGCCCGATAGCAAGTTCAGCTAGCTTGAAAATAAAAAAGCTGATACCTGCGACTTCGTTCCCCGGACAACTTTTCATCGTGAGAAAAACATCCTACATCAGTCGCTAGGATGTAGGATCTTTGTAAAAGGTTGAGCTCATTTGTATGAGCGATACATGAACTCACTTAGGACATCGTTTCCGCAAGAACTGGATGAAAAGCATATTTTCTTCAGTACGCAAGCTCTATTAATTGAAGTGTTATCGATAGTATAAAATAGTTATGAGACTTAGAACGAACAGAGGAAGATCCTCTATTCAATAAATAATAAACACAGAGAAATAATTATTTTTTCACATGCAAAAACCCCTATTATAAATCTATTTCAAACTTTCCTCTCCGCATAGCAATAATCACTAGAGACTAATCACTATACAAGAAAATACTTTTCCTTATATTTTTCCTCATACTCTACTCGTATGTATTTATGGGTTTTTTACGATTGTGAATTTTCCTTATAGCGAAGGGAAACCTCCTGCCATTTTTGCATTGACCTCCTTATATGTTATGATGATACACATACGACCTTGCCAGAAACAGACTCGACGCGTCGTGCGCACCTTTTAAGGTTTGTTTTTTTTACTATATTTATGACAGTTTTACGCTTGACCATGAATTAGAAGTGAAAAGGTAACCTTGTAAACCAAAAACGTTTATTAGAGTAGGTACGCTTCACTCTGTTAGTTGCAAATTTTAGTTTATCAATGGCACTATAACGGTTGTAATTCCCATAAGAAAGGGTTTTAAAATTCAACCCCTAAGGGAGTAAAAAAGGGTCTTATATAAATCGAACCTAACATGAAGCGTCGGACAAAAGCTAGTTAAAAGTATGATTTAATTGCAACACACGAAGATCTATACAGACGTAGTGACTTGTAAAAGCTTGTCTACAAAGTGGCGATATACTAAGAAGCACTTTAATTTAAATTATACAAGCCATCGCAGATTGATGGCTCCCCTATTTTCTGTGTTAGGAGCGCTTGAACACACACAGAGGTCGCCGCGGTGTTTGGGCCCGGATTAATAAGTACTGATGGCTATATCCCGGTTCCCGCTCGTGGTTTCCCCTTGGATCTGACCTATTTAAATTAATCGGATTAACTAATATGCTTTTGATATTGTTATACAATGTATTTTCATATACTCAAGATCAAGGCATTTTTTTAAAATACTCGTATAGACTAGCGCTTGACTGCAATCTGACCTGATGGTAACGGTTCGACGTGATTTTTTGGTCTTGGACAGTGGCATAGGTTTCCTTTTGTAACCCGGAATTCCAGCTGGATTTTTAAAAACCTAATTTCACCTTTACGAATTCAAGGCAAAATCTAGTCCTAATTAGGTAAAATTATAAAGGCGAAAGTTTGTATGCGTATGTGTGTGTGTGTGTATGTTTGTAACTCCTTCACTCCACAACGAATTAACCGATTTGGCTGAAATTCGGAATGGAGGCAGCTCGCATCCAGGATTAAAACATAGGCTACATTTTATCCCGGAAAATTAGAGTCCCTACCGGAATTAAAAAAACTTTAACCCACGCGGACGAATTCGCGGGCATCGTCTAGTACCAAATAAGGCAAAAACAGTTGTGGTAAAATCCACGGTGTATGCAAGTGTGCGCACGAACCCTGACCACAGAAGCGCGTGCGCATGTCAACGGCCGCAGCTGGTGGTGTCATTGGCCAGGGGACAGCATTGTCTGCGCCGTGTGCCACCCTGCGCACTGCCAACATGATTGCTTTTTAATGCATTGCAAATTATATTGCGGTTTGGAGTTCGTTTTAGAATTTTTATGTTCGCTGGTGCTTTAAAAAACACTCGCATGTCGTTTATTGTAGCGCAAAAGAAATGTGGATTTATGATTGTAATATTTTTATTGCACCTGGCTACAATCTCACGCACCTGGCGACTTAATAATGATGCTATACGTAATGTCTCGGTCGCCACTTCTATGCAAACTGTGCCTAATGATATAAAATGTGTCAATTTAGACTGCTTTACGCCTAAGATTTTCTGTTGGAAGTTTTAAGGAAAAAAAGAATATTAGCTATAATACTAATTCTTCTTTTCTTCTTCTTTGTTCCTTAAAACGGCATCCCGAACCAGTGATAGATTCATTTGAACAAAAAATTATTCTATTTCTATTTCCAAAGGGAAATAGAAATAGAATAATTTTTAATAGGGGAAAGCCTCTCCAAATGCAAAGCTTGTGCTAGAAAGAGATAAGACTGAGTTTGATCCGCCACTCTGACCGCTGCACTATTTAAGTTTACCAGAGGCTTTAGCTGGTTAATTTTAAACGCCATCATCAAACTGACTGTTTTCGCAAAAATAATAAAAAAAAACATTACTAAGGCATGTCACCAAAACATTTGAAAAAGGAAATTTATAAAAGTGTTCTCGTTTTACTTCAATATTCCTCAACTGGAACTCTGACCAGCAGTCAATAACTGTGTGTAAAATTTTCAGTGCCTACTCGACCGCGGTAAAATCTCTTCCCCGCAGCATCTAATCTCGCAGTCCGCATGCAACAGGCTACTTCGCACGAGATTTATACACCTAGCTAGGCAGTCTCTCGGCCGCCGATGCATTTCCAATACACTCAATACTTTCAGAGTGAATCGCCCTTTGTTCAGGGGGGAGGAGGCAATTCCGCAGAGTGCGGGCAAATGTTGGAATAGTCTAGCAATTTTATTCCAATATACTTGGGTGGACCATATTCATAGTACGCTATTTTGTGACTTAAGACGCTAAGAGGTGTGAAACGCCTATATACTTCGATATATAATTCATAATATCAACATAATTGTTGATTTAAGCCGTAAAGAAAAAATATTTACCTACTTAATGAAATCTATACTAATTTTATAAAGCTTAAGAGTTTGTTTGTTTGAACGCGCTAATCTCGGGAACTACTGGTTCGAATTGAAAAGTCCTTTTGTGTTGGATAGTTTATTTATCGAGGAAGACTTTAGGCTATATAACATCACGCTGCGACCAATAGGAGCGAAGCATCAGTGAAAAATGTTCGAAAAACGGGGAAAATTATCCATATTTAAAATATATTCTTTTAAAAAACTTCTTAATCGCGATCATAATAACAGAAATTGACGCGGACGAAGTCGCAGGTAAAAGCTAGTATAATATAAATGAGCAACAAAATTATATTTTTGTCAACCCCTTCTTATAAAACAAAATCCCCAAGGGGTAGATACCTGTTTTTGTCATAGTTATTCCGATCGAGATTCACTTGACGATTCAAATGTACTTTGTAAAAGATTATTCGGATACAAACTTTTCTATTCTATTCTATTTTATTAACATTTGGAGTACCTAATATACGAATGTCAAAGTAAAGAAACCTCAATAGGGAAATATAAAATGTGTGTAGACGACATCTCAAGAGATAACCTCTTTGAACATAACTTTGTGTGTAATAAAATTCCATATCTGTAGGTACTTTATCGTTAAGCCTAACCAGACATTGAAAATACACTGTAGTTTTATTTTTTAAGTCTACTTTACCTGTATCTCAGACTTGGTATTAGGTATTATGAATACTAAATTACCTCTTTGAATAACTACCAACTACCAACGGCTTAACTCAGTGGCGACAACGGTATTGGTATTCCAAATATACGGTATTAATATTTGATATCTTTTCGATACTTGATATTACATATCGATACATCGATATTTTTTTAACAAACCTACAGTCTGTTTGATATTCAGCTGATTGCACCGCAATATTTTAGTGTTGTCTGCCACATGATATTATCACACAGTGTACTCGTATCTAGGAATGCATACAAATCGTCCACATATCTGCGGATATAACAGTACACACTGCCTACATACGAGAATCCCTGACCTTATGAACCACATTAAACGATATGAGAGTTACAAAGTCATGTACGATTTTTATTACAATCGTTGGCAACTCGTAAAGATGGTGACATACAATATCATAATCTAGAGAGCTAGAGACTCGAGTACTCGTATATATTGTTAGATGCGATGATTCGCGAAAATCTGTGTCTTTCTTCCGAATCTTTTACCTAAAGAATAGTAAGTAGACTAAGCGAATAATCTCTTTATTCTTTTAAATAGTGAATAATCCTAATCAGCAAAGCTTCAATAGAATAGAATAGAATAGAAATATTTTTTATTCAAATAAACTTTTACAAGCACTTTTGAATCGTCAATGAATCTACCACTGGTTCGGAATGCCTTTCCTGCCGAGAAGAGCCAGCAAGAAACTCGGCGGTTGCTCTTTTCAAAAAAATAAAAAATTTACAATTGTTATTGAAAGCATGCTATGTATTCAGTGCTTCCACGATGAATTTTCCCGAGTACAATACAAGTAAAAATAAATACAATACAAATACAAATAAATACAATTCAATACATGTTAACACAGGCAGGCAAAAGCAGACCCATTCCCGTTGGTGCACCCGGTCAAACGGTTTCGGTAAAAAACTTTATGTTTTTCCGGAATAAAAAATAGGCTATGTCATTCTCCAGGTATTCTAATTCCGTGCAAAAATGACGTTGATCCGTAGCTCCGGTTGCTGCGTAATTAAAGGACAAACCAATGAACAAACACACTTTCGCATTTATATTAATAATAGAGATGTCTTAATTCCTTTTGATTTTTTTTTAATAAGTAATTATAAAACTTAAAATTCCATGTTCTCCTTATACAAAATATTCTACTATTTAACATCACATGTAATAGCTTTTTCCCGTGGGATCATGCTGTAAGGCGACGTAAGATCGCGGAATGGGATTCAGTTATGAGCCGCTCATTCCTATATTATGATCCTGTCTTGTTAGGGAGCGACCACACTTATTCGTGCTCGATTTAACTTGGTACGAAGGCATGGTTAAAAATTTTACAAATAAAAACTCTATTTTCATGATGCTAATTTTTATTTATAATTTTTTTTCATGACAATCTACATCTAGTAAACGGCTATTAGGTGGTTCAAATAAGAAAGTTGCAGTTTTTTCTTTCTCAATTTCACTGGTGTAAAATTTCCTAACTTCAAATTTTTTCTTGAAAACTCTTATCTTACGCTGTTTCATAATGATGACTTTCGTTATTAATTTATAATTATTATTTTCGGTTTTAAATATTATGACAAGAGAGCATTTTATTTAAATTCGTAAGTTAAGTTTGCTCTTAGGTTTAGGTTATTATAGCTCTTATCTTATAGTATACGGAAGGATCTGGGAGCGCCCATCAAATATCCTCATCACAACTCTTTTCACTACGCGATTAGTTGAATGAGTCACCTGTTGAGCAATGAAGCTGCAAGAGAGAGGGAGAGTAAGAGAGATTTTGTTAACGGTCAAGTGTGTTTAGTCCCTTTAAGCAACACAAGTAAGCAAGTAGCTGGTAATAGAAGATGGAAAATTGGCCAATCATAGGCGACGTACATGAGTAATTGGATGGGGAGTGCAATTCTCTCGCTGATAATATTTTTTTTATCTGATAAGGGCTTGGTATCTGTGGTGTATAGAAGGTTATCTTATCTTTTAACAAACATATTGTTTAATATTGCATCAGAAGGGCAAGGTAGGTAGGCTTATGATTGATTGAAGGGAATGTGATCATAAAAAATACCGCCACCGACCGGCTGAGGTTGTTCTGGGCTTTTTCTCAGATCAGGGCGAGTTTGGAACCTTTTAAGTACTGTATATTTTCATATACTACAATATAATATTAGTTGGATGCTTAAGTGATTGTTAGTTTAACTTTTGAATCCGCTGCAACTGAGCTACGCATCGACGTAAATTTTGCATGGGTATAGTTGGGAGAGTGACATAGGTACCTTTTACCCGAAAAAACAGGGAATTCCTGCGTTTAAAAACCTAACTGCGATATCGCGGACCAAAGTTAGTAAATCGTAGTAAGTTAAACCACGAAATAACGCTAAATCGCACAGCGTAAAGGAAATGCCGTAAATAATAACACAATATATATAAAATTCAAAGTCCTGACTGACTGACTGACTGACTGACTGACTGACTGACTGAGATATCAACGCACAGCCTAAACTACTGAAGTTAGAAACTTGAAATTTTTACAGTTGGTTCCTTTTATGACGTATGCGCACACTAAGAAAGGATTATTGGAAATTCCACCCCTAAGGGGTTTAAATAGGGGATGGAAGTTTATATGAAACTCCGTCATTTTTCAAGCTGTTTCCATCAAAGTTGGTATTAGAGCTTTCAGTTAAAAATAAAGAAGTACGTGTGTCACAGTTTTTGAAAATTCCACCCCAATAGGTACCTAATTCCACGCGGACGAAGTCGCGGGGGCAAAAGCTAGTAACACAATATACCTAATCGGTAAATCAGTTAACTAAATTAGCGGTCAGATTTCCCAGTAATCTGACGACGGTATGTGCTGGGAGCATATTATTAGATAAACACCATGTCTGTGTTTGCCCACAGACGCGTGCAATTGCAAGTAAATTAACCAGACCAGACGGACCGCGTAATTCCGCACCTAATAAGACTAATAACCCTTAACTATTCTAATATTACATTAAAGTTATTTGTTCAATAGATAGCAAAGTTCATTTTTGTTGCGAGTGCCTAGTTTGAAACCCGAGCGGGCGAAGGATTCTAAGTTAGAATCCCGAGTGTAGCGAGGCGAGCGATTCTAAGTTACAATCCTGAGTGTAGTGAGGGATTCAAAGGCACAAGAAACAAAAACTTTGATATCGTGTGATACATACAACTTTTCACCTCACTAGTAGTAGTAGTAGTAGCTAGTTTTTAAGATTATAATATACAGAATAAATAAATAAATAAATAGTTCAAAAAAGGCGCCTTTCCTGTCTAAAAACAGTGAGTAAAAGTCGTTTTTGCTCACTCAGTGAGAAAAAGTGTTGTCTCAAGAAAAGTTCAACTTGTTAAAAAGTGTTGAACTTTGTGATATCTGGAAGATACTCGTATCTAGATTTACGCGAGCTTTGTTCGAATGACTCTAGCAAACTATACTTTAACTAATCTCTGATAATACAATATGTAAAATTAATATGTATGAGATGTGCGGGCATGTAACAACCTCTAATACGGAAAAACAATGACATCTGTTAATCTGTACACAAAGTAACAATGCCACAATAAATTATTTCCTATCACAACAATCGATAAATACATCGCACCGTACCGTCGTGCGTCTAGTCATTACCATAAATGTTTTCAATGCTTCCATATTTAACTGCTATCAAAAGCACGATAAATTGGTATCTAGATTTTGCATATTATATAGTGTGTATAGTGTTGAATATATTAGTGTGTAGTGTTGAAAATATGTCAGTCTCCAGAAATCCTCAACTATATGCATTCAAATATCATATATCATAATCAAGGCGACCCGTTACTCCGTTGTTATTTTGTAAAGGACAAACAAACAAAGGCACTTTCGCATTTATTTTATAACTAGCTGACTTCATCCGCGTGGATTTAGTTTTTAAAATCCCGCGGGAAATCTTTGATTTTCCGAGATAAAAAGTAGACTATGTCACTCTCCAGATATCTCAACTATATCCACGCAAAAAATCACGTCGATCCGTTGTCGATGTACTTATTGAATTGTCGATCTTTCAGTTTTCAATTTCACCTATAACTGTCTAAATCATGACAAACGTTGACCTAACTTCAGGGTTAACCGTTTACGAACAAATATTAACGCAGGCGTAATCACGAAAAAGATTATACCTAACACTCGTGTCATAATATCAAAAATATGGAACAAATTACTCTAGTCAAAGGTACCTTTGAGATAATATAGGTAAAGTCAAGGCATATAGGTAAGTCTGACTACTTCGTCCTGTTTGCAATCTCCATAAACCAGCGAAACACCTAGCCGAGATTCCACCCACGTTAGGGGAGGTTGGCCTCCCTATTCTTATACTGCGGCCACATCGACGCAAATAGCGAGAGCATAATTATGAAATTAAAAAAAAAAAATGAAATGAAACATCATTAGTAATCCGTCAATGGTTCACTACTGAGCGTAGGTCTTCTCTCAGAGAAGGGTGATGGGTCGTAGTCTACTATACAATGCAAATTAGTCGACTTTACTCACGTTTCAGAATGTCATGGAGATCTCTCAGACGTGCAGATTTTCTCACGATGTTTTTCTTCACCGTTGAAGCATGTGATATTTAATTGTTTCAATTTAATGAATAGTTATATAGACTAGTTATAGAACTATTAACATTTTCCAATTATAATGTTTAATTAATTAAATTGCCTAGATTGTTTTAGCGAATAGGGAAATTAATAGCATTTACCTCTCAAAGTACGTACTTTGTTTGGTTATGATAATTGATTTATTAATAACCATTGCAAATCCTTTGCGGACAAAATCCTTTTTAGAAAATTACCACCGAATTAATTTCATATGAAATTACCTACTGATGATAATATGAAATTAATAAAAGCACAATAAGTTTACAATAAAGAAAAATTGATCGATCGAAAGCTACTATCCAATTTAAACTTGAATTGATTTCGCTTTGTATTGAATAAACATGTCAGTTGAAATGTTTTATTAAGTTGAGAAGATGGATTGTTTATTATGTTACTTTATTTTGACGCACGCTCGGTAGCGTAGATGTGAACGTCGCCGTTAAAGTTCTTTAGGGCGCTTTTACATAGCCGCATAAAGGCGATTTGAGACTTAATGCGAGCGCGGTGTGTTAAAAGTGAACATCGTGGTCTTTTTCTCTGCCGCTATTACGTACATATCTGCGTGGTTCTTTTTTTTAAGTGTTGCCGTAATTCTGGAACAGGCCTCTGTATCTATACTGTATCTGTGGTGTATTCAGTATCTATGCCGTAATTCTGGAACAATGGAACAAGTATCTGTATCTTTATAAACCGATATACGTCCACTACTGGACAGAGGTCTCATATATGGACTTTCACGTGCTCCATTTGCGTCGCATGTATCCAGCGGCTCCCTTTGACTTGACTGATGTGGTCAGTCCACCAGAGGCCCCAACCACCAACAGTTCATCGAACTATATGCCCGTTCATTACCATTGCAGTTTCGCGACTCGATGTGCTGTCGGTAACTCTGGTTCTCGTGCGAATCTCCTCATTCATGATTTTATCTTCATTCTTCTTTATCACCCGCTGAGTGAGCCTTTTTGAGGCTGACATCACTTACACTCACACTCAGCTCAGGCTCAAGCAGAATTAAAACGAGACAGATTTATGTCAGAGCATATTTGTGTCTCGTTTTAACCTTTATCTTAAGTCTGAGCTGAGTCAGAGCACGCTCTATAGATCTCAGCGTAGAGGCTCATACCTAGAGACTATGCTGTATTTAATTTATATGCAGATTTATATAATTCGGATTTACAAAAAACATGTTTTTCACAATGTTTTGAGAGGAAAAGGATGGACTTTAAAACTATCTGGTCATGATATCAACTAGCAGCTGAAAACTGGTTTATCTTGTGCCCTAGAGATGTAAGTACTAGATAGAATTGTTAAAAATTCAACGTTTTAGCGTCAAATGTGATTTCACGGGCGGCGAAATGCTAGTAGAATATTATATTACCTACTAAGAATAGAATCTGCAGCGCAATTTTATTATGTGCGCAAGCTTGGGTTGCGTTACAATGCCTTTGTTTCGCTTGAAAACTTTACCTACCTCTTTATTTTAAGCCTAACTTTATATTTCAACTTAATCATATACATTACATACGAATGGTAAAAAATCCCGCGAGTGACGTAGCTTTTTCAAAATTCATAATTATTTATTTCATGTAGGTCAAATGTTGACTCTTATTACAAGTCGAAAATAATCTACCACCCCGGTTCGGAAAGCTTTAAGATTTAATTCACTTGCCTATTTCAGAGCAAAACTTTCAGGAGTTGAAAAGGGAAAACTCCGTTTTAATTTTCTCACCGAAAAGTGATGGACGAGCGAAACGAATTGCGGTGGTATAATTTTTTTTTTTTTAACAAAAACTCACGAACACGTTAAAATAGTTTCAATTTGGAGGACACGGCGGAGGGTTGGCTTTTTGCCGCTGACATAATGGTTTTCTATCGGGGCCCGCGATCCTGTTTTGTTTTATTGTAAATATATCGATAGGTGGCAAGCTTCACGTACAGTTTGAACGTTTTAGTTTTGTTATCGCAGAGGTTTTATTTATTTGGATTTTAGAGAGCTAGATGAAGTCCGAATCGAAAAGTTAATTGACCCTTTCGTTTAGTGGCGCAGCCAGGATTCTTTATTTGAAGTGCAGCGTGATTTATTTCCTGTATATTTTAACTCTAATTTAGGTATTTATTTTTTATTTTTTTACATAGAATCAAACAGTTTACTTAACCTACATTTTTCAAACTGTTATGGCTCTCACAAAATGTAATTTTGGATAAATCATTTTATCTGATATGTATATGTCGTACACTTCGTAGAACGTCGCCTCTGTCACTGTCGTGCGACAGAGACTACATTCTACAAAGCCAAAGTCAGCCGACTAATGCTTTTCATAGGTTAATGTGTTATTTTGATGTGGATTGACTAGAAAAAATTAAACATCGTCTTCGTTTGTTTCAGGTCACCCATCCAGGCGAGAGAACGAGTTCAAAAAACCTGCGCACGCGCCAAACGGTCGAGTTCACCATAGACCGTATGCTTATAATAAGGTAAGAGATATTTTTAAATATATCTAGGCCCATTCCCAAAACTAAACATTGTAATCGAAATCTCGAACAAGTATCTAATGTATAGATGTAGGTAAAGTAAACAAGGAAACCGGAAAGTGATTCCCCAAACCTGCCCTCCGGCTCTGGGCCCATGCTCCGTATTTCTTCGTCCCTCGTCACAGACACTCGTCCGTCTTCGATTGTCAACACGAGATGAAAAGCCGAATTACTTTTTTATAAGGTTGTTTGTGTGGTTAAGTATCACTTATCCCTCACCGGCTTTTTCCTCGCGATCTCGTCCACGTGGAGTTAGGTTTTTAAATAACCGTCCAACGGTTTGAGCACTACGAAGACAAAAACAGATACAGAGACAAACCGGTCATTTTGTTATATTTAAAATAATAATTTATTTTCATGTAGGCCAACTTGCGGCTCTTATTACAAAGCACGACTCTTTAAAAAAAAAAAAAACAGGCCTGCTAAAGTTAACTAATACCCTCCTATCCCCTCCAAATAAGCGGAAAGCTTGTGCTACGACAATAGTGCAACGGGTGGGGTTCGACCTTTCAGGTTTCGGTCCTCACCTTTAACCGTTGGGCTATTGAGGCTACAACTCTCTCTCGGTTCAGAAAGAAGAGTCTGTTGAAAAGAGCTGGGTAAAATTCAGCACAACTTGTAACACCCCTCTTTTTGCAGAGTAAAAAAAGAGAAACCGCGATAAAGATGCGTCAATTTAAGCGGTTTATTAAATGGCCTAAGAAAATATTAAGCGTTGAAATTATCTTCCCGCCTTCGTCGAGGTCTTCAGTTTCCGTTATTTTAATATCGTCCATCGAGCCAGTTTTCGATTATCGAGATAAAAGTGCCGAAATACATTCTGTAAACTTCGATAAAGTTAAGTAGATCCATTATTCAGTGTCGATCTTATTTTTATCGGGATATTAAAAGTTGCTTCCTACTTTCGCATTCGTGTTAATTAGGTCGAGATGTGTTGAGTTGAAACTGTTTTGGAGCTTTCAATTTGTGTGATGGATTAGGGACTCTTTGACATCTTCTTTATCGACCGTTATATACCCACTGGACAAAGGTCTTTTCCCAAATTCCAAAGGCCTTGAACTTTTTTTTTTATCGATGACAAGATAGTCCATGACTGCGCTCTCACCTGATGGTAAGTGACGATGCAGTCTAAGATGGTAGCGGGCTAACTTGGAAGAGGTATGGCACTGTACATTCAACCCATACCCCTAATCGGTTTCTACGGTTCGGTACCAGAACGTTAAATCGCTTGGCGGCACGTCTTTGGCGGTAGGGTGGTAACTAGCCACGGCTAAAGCCTCCCACGAGCTGAACTTGCGCCGCCTGCGATTTTCTAAAAATGTTTGCATCCGTGCAACGATCGCATTGACCTCTGATTGGCTGGTACCCTCGCGCTAGTGGTTAAAATGCATTGATGGCCAATAAGAGGCCATTGCGGTCGTTACACGGGCTTTAGAATCGACACACTGGTGTTCTGCTAACACTGCGATTTCTCTTCGATACTCTTTGATATCTCTTCAAATTAATAATTTTATTATGAAACAGAAACACTGTCGTTATAATTTACTATAGCTTGTTAATATATCTATTATAATAAACAAAACAACAGAAAATTCCCGCGGAATTTTTGAAACCGAATCCCGCGCGGATAAAATAATGCAAAAGCTATTTAACTCACAATCGGTTGTAATTGTGCAGTCCCTGGTTGCGAGCGCCAAAAATTAAAATGAATCCATCAGGTATTTTTTTTTTTTTTTTTTTTTTTTTTTTTTTTTTTTTTTTTTTTTTTTTTTTTTTTTTTTTTTTTTTTTTTTATTCGATGACAAGGTAGCCCTTGACTGCGATTTCACCTGATGGTAAGTGACGATGCAGTCTAAGATGGTAGCGGGCTAACTTGGAAGGGATATAGCAGTGTAAACTCAACCCATACCCCTAATCGGTTTCTACACGCCACCGTGCCGGAACGCTAAATCGCTTGGCGGCACGTCTTTGGCGGTAGGGTGGTAACTAGCCACGGCCAAAGCCTCCCACCAGACCAGACCAGAGACAATTTAGAAATTATAAATTCCTTAATTGCCCCCGCCGGGAATCGAACCCGAGACCTCCCAGTTATAAGACCACTGCGCTCACCACTGCGCCAGGGAGGTCGTCAAAATACTTTTACTTTGAAAATCAAAAAAAAAATGCCAGAAAGAGATGATAATCCAAAATTGATTTGAGTTAAAAAAATCTTTTGTCAATGGCGTAGAATGAAACGTTTTAATGGTGTCGGGTAATTCGATTACTGAATATCGAGATCGAACGGGGCTTTGCATAACAATGGATGCCGAATTGTTCGAGTAATTTATATTGAAATGATTTCTAGAAAAATCGTTGTTATTTTGTTGCATGACTCGATTTTTCCCGCGACTTTGTCCGCGTGGAGTTGCCCTTTTAAAAAGAACCCTTTGTTATTCCGTGATAAAAAGTAGCCATTGTAATTCTACAGGTCTTCAATTATATCCACGCAAAAAATTACGTCGATACGTTGTCGATATGTACTTATCGCGTGTAGAAAGCTATTTAAATAAAACTGCTTTCACCTTTCAAGCTATTCCGATGCTGAGATCTATAGAGCGTGCTCTGACTTAGCTCAGACTTGAGGTAGAATTAAAACGAGATAGAAATATGCTCTGATATAAATCTGTCTCGTTTTAACTCTGTTTTCAGTGAGCGGAGAGTGCCGTCTACAGACTTTAGCCTTAGACTAAGGTAAAATCTCATTCTCTCTCTCTCTTAAGGGCTATTTATTTCGTCATCGAATAAAAAACAAAAAATATACAAATAATAAAATATACTGCAAAAAACACCTATAATCACCAGTGTATTCTTAGTCCAGAGCAAACTTAACAAAGAAAATATAAATGAACATATTTTATAAAATTATATCAGAGTGAAGTATTGCAAAAGTTTTCAGCAGTAGTTGTCGTTAGTTCCCAACTCGATGGAGAGACAGTGCCGTCGAGACCGTGCCGCGAGCCAGTTTGTTCCTACTGTAAACAAGAGATAAAGTTTTAACGCTTATCCCATTGTTATGTTTTAATTAAAAATGTTTGTAAAAAATTGAAGTGATTTCATTAATCGCCAGTATCCAATGTGTCATTGAAATACTGACCCCAGCAAACTCGTTTATCATTATCTATTTTCCGTTTTATCCGAACGCGAGAACCATATCTCATTAAGATGTCATGACAGTGACGCCAGCAGCGCTTTTGTGGCTACTGGCTACCCTTGGCATGGCGTCGACGCCAAGTCGTCGTCAAGTGAGGTAGGGTTAGATACGTTGTATTACAATTTGATACTTTTGATTGGCAGCGCTGCCAGCGTCGCTACCATGGTATCCTAATGAGATATGACTCTAAGTGAAACTTTTAAAACATATTAGTCATTATAAACGATAAGCGTGTGGTACATTGTATGGGTTTCACAATGTAACGCAAATATCACAGAATAACTATAGTACAGTGCGCTAACATAGTAGCACAGAAGACGCGACTTTGCGGAGATTTTCCGCTTTATCCGAATGCGAGAAATAAGTGAAACGTTTAGAACACAGTCATTATAAACGCACCCGTACATTGTAACTACACCGTACAATGTAACGCAAATATAACAGAATAACTATAGTAATAAAAATAGTATAATATAATTACGATAACATACTTGCGCAGAAGACAGGAATTTGCGGGGGAACGTATGCTTTAGTTTGCATTCCAGACTAGTTTAGTTTTCGAAAAAAATCATTGCATGGTACAGGAGCATATTTATCTAAGAATAAAAAGGCTTGGTGGCTCAACATGATGCTTTTGCCACAGGCTATATTGTAGTCCACTTGACATAAAGCCTTGAGAGTGTGAAATATAACCAGATCACATTATCAGCTGTTCACCTCGCTGGAATACAGTGTCCCTCTCGTTTCCCCCTTCACCTTCCCGTGCACGTCCCACTGTATCACTATTGTTTACACGCAGTGTTAAAACGCCCGTATGACGTCATCGACGCCAGGTGCAAATAAATATAACGCGACCTGTGGCATACGCTCATTACCGAACTGTGTGATAGCTATACTGTGATACTCCCGTATCAATTCACCTCTACTCATACCTAACTGCCTATCTCGAGGACGCATTGTGTTATTAATCTCTGAGCCTGTGGAACGTCTTTGATTACGATTTCTTTATTATTAAATAAAATATAAACAAAATAATTGCTTCCGTGCAAATTTTTGTGGTACGGGTTTTGTTACTCAGGGTAAATGTAGCTTTCCAATGGTGAAAGAATTTTTCACCAAAATCGGCACAGTAGTTTTTGAGTTTATTCATTACAAACATACACTCAAAAATACAAATCTTTCCTCTTTATAATAGTATAAGTGTAGATGTTAGATTAAAATAAAATTAATTAAATTTTATTTGTTCAAACATGGGTAACAACAACATGGTATAAATAGAATTGTTCCAAGCATGTTTTGCCATAATTTAGAAAGGCATTAACTACCAATTGTCAACTAGTGCCCATACTCATTTTAGTTCTTTGGACACTCGTAAATGTTAACAGCGCCAAAATGGCGTTAATCATAGATTAATTATAGAGATCAGACAAGATAAGTTGGTAGCGCTGTACTGCTACTTCCACTTTTCCTACTACTCGTGATTCCACGTTCTTGTTTCTTGTTGCAGAGCGAAGGGCTCAGCTCTTCGGGCACGACCGCGCACCGACCGCCTCCCTTACGGTTGCCGAATGGGGTCCAATCTCAAGTAAGTATTTCCCGAATGAATGAATAAATAACAGCTTTAGATATTGTTTTTATTACTAATAAAAACTAACTATTTCAGAGCATTTCAGAGCATTGACAATAATGCTCGCCACTGGTTTTCAGTTTGCTCCATTTCTGTGAAGAAGTTTCCATTTTTTGTGTGGATCAATTATAAAAAGTTAAGTAAACTGAAACAAAAATGCAAAAGGATCCTTAAAATATCTCTAGACACGAAAAAGTTATGGAACTTTGAAGTTGCGCTTGCAGATGAAGTTGTTAAAAACCCCAATAAAAGTTTCAGAGACCGCAGACGTTTCGCGCTAAAATACGTAAACTTAAATAATCTATTTCTCAGTCAGGATTTCAAAAATATTTCAGTGGTTTATTTGGATTCCATGACGTTAAAATATTATATAAACAACATTTAACAATATGTACGAAAAAAAAAAATTATACCTCCTTTTTAGAAATCAGTTAAAAATTCGCAAAACTCATACAATCGCATACCAGTTTCCCTTCAGTCGGTCTTCCACTTAGGTCAACTAACGTTTACGTTATGAGTTGACATAAGTGGTACGTCAACTAAACGTCAAATTTAAGTTTAGGGCCTGAAGAAAATTAGTTAATAATAATTATTAATCTGTTTTGACAGCATATCGCATTAAGGTTTTTATAAACTAAAATCTAGAGTTATGTTTATTGTTTAGGTATCATAATTTAAAAGGCGTCATAAATCACTGTTTCTCAAAGTCACGGATAAATATTTTATACTTTAGGACTCAAGGTGACTTTAAGAAAAAAGGCGAAGCATTATTTTCTTATTAGATAACTGCGAGTTCGCCTTAAAAGATAAATAAAACATGAGACACCTATGAATTTTCCCCGTATCTTAATGGAAAACTGGGGAAAACTCCCGCCGGGCGATGACAAAGCGAAATATATTAGTGAGCAAGATGAGAGAAGCACCTTTTATTTTTTTCAAAACGTCCTTACTATGTGTCAAATCTGTTTTGTATTGAATATTAGACTCAACAAAAAAATTAATTGCTTGTAATGGAAATGTCCGTTTTATGCCCAATCTGCCGAATAAGATTTTTAACCCATTAATATATTTGGCGCACTGACAGTTTTTGTATTGAATATCGTAAGTAACCTCAGCATGAGGTAATCTGCATACCCGGAAATTCTCCATTCTGTTCACTTTTAATGGTGTGTAAAGTCTGCCATTTGTCAGCGTGATAGACCTAGACTTTCTCTCTCCCAAACTCTTCTCACTCTGAGAGGAGAGCCGTGCCCAAGAATGAGCCAGTGATCGATTTAATTGTAAGAGGCATAAATCTCGAGAATTGTTAAAATTACAAACTTCATAGGTTGGCCATGAAAGACCTCTTAGACCTCCCTATGTTATCTAATAGGTGATTGACTGACTGACTGGTCTATCAATGCACAGCTCACGATACTGGACGAAATAGGCTGGACATACAGATAGCTATTTTGACGTAGGCATCGGCTAAGAAAGAAATTTTGAAAATTTAACCTCTAAGGGCTAAAATGGGGTTTTGAAAAATTCGACTTAACGTGGGTGAAGCCGAGGGCAAAAGCCAAAAACGTTTAAGTTTTTTAATTAAAAATCGCCGACCTGCTTTAAGATGTCGTATTTAGTGTATACTAACATTAATTTAAGTGGCGTGGTGGCTCGGCTTTGTTCTGTATTGCCGAGACGCTAACTCCCAAACTTATTCGTCACCTAAAATTAGTTTTCAAGACGGGCGCAACCCCCGTGACCTAGAAAGTTTGTCAGAACAATGTTTCACAAACAATATTACTACGTGCTAAGCTACTGAACACTTTATACTCTTTCCTTTGTGCGACATATACCAAACCGGTAGTAGAGTATTAACTTATCATAAAAGCTACAGGTAAGCTCGCATTAAATAAAGAATTCTGAATTTTTTGCATTTTATATTGTGCTGAAAATTCTTATAAGACTTATCGAGATTCGAATCCGGAATCTCTTGTTTTACGCATTGTGATCAATAGTAGTAGTAGACAAATGTAGAACCACACGTTACAGCTTTTTAACGTTAAGTTTCATTAAAATAGCTTGAACAAATAGCTTATCGCCCTGTTACAATCAACTTAATGAACTGAATTAATGCTGTACTTAATTGCAACCGTAAAACTTCGTTCATAGAGTCGTCAATCCAACAGCATACGAATGATCGGATAAAACCCTAATCGGTCGACATGCTAAGAACTAATAATACTATGTTGCCGTTAAAATAGTTTTATTCCCCCGGTTTTCTGCAAAATTGTTCAATTTTTACGATCAAGTGATGACGTCTTATCGCGGTTTTATTTTTCCGTTTAGCGGTTACGGCTCTATTTTATATTGGTGTTTTTATTGAATTTGGGTACATTATAAGTTTATGGTAGTCATACACAAGAATGTATTATGGTACCTGCTTCACAGGTTTGCCTGTTCAAGACATGTGAAGATGTTTACCTCACAGTCTTAGGAACAATGTACTTTTGATATTTCTCTTGTAAAACTGCCATAACTAGGTCCTTGGACCATTAACTTTTACTTCTGTTTCTTTTAACAATCAGCGCCAAAATGGCTTTATTCAAATTGCTATATTTTGCCGTCGAAAGCATTACAAAGTCAGTAGTTCGAATTACACTTGGTTTCGCCGAGTGTGTTTCAGCCCATTGACCGACGTATTAGGATATAATAAGATAGGCAAGGATTGTAATTTTATTATTAATAATTTTCGTTTTGTCACAGAATGCCATCGACAGCAGTCAGCCTCCAATAGAAAGTATATTAAAGGTAAGACTCCTAAAATTTTTGAGAAATTTTATAAGCCACTCGTTATAGTAAGCGCCCACTGCTTTTAATCTTTAAAAGATAAATATTGTACTCTATACTTAACCTTATATTTTGTCACCCAGGAAATGAAGTCGCTACCCACCCCGCTGTCAGTGATTGCAGCTACGCCGAGGAAAGAACTGGAGAACAAATTCATATTCAACCACTTCACCAATAGGGTATGTATTTTTTTTTTTTCACTTTATTAAACTAAATAGTACAAAAGACGGACTTAATGCTAAAGCATTTTCTGCCTTTGGACGAGCGACAACACGTGTAGGTGTGCAGGAAAATTCTGTATGTAAAAAGAAAATATATTTACTTAAATATATTATATGACATTATATATTACATGTAGTTTATTGTATACCGATATAATAATATTAAGTTACTCAGTTTCATACTAATATTACATTCTACAGGTGCAAGAGAATCCTCAACTCGCTAGCAACGATCTCAAACAACCCCTCACCAAACCCGGTAAGTGAAATTCTCCAGTTAATCAATTAAACGTAGATTACAGATCCAATAGTTGCATATTAGTTTGTACCTATTGTAGTACATTTAATAAAGATTAAATACATAATACCAATAGTTGATAAACCTAAACCAAAGACAAAGAGACAAAGAGATATAAACTCATAATACCCATTTTATTTCGGCCTAATTGTTCAACTAGGCCCGTCCGAAAAACTTCGACTCGACTTTGAATAAACGTTTGTCGACAGAAGAAATGAATTCATACCGAGTGGTGGGCGATTTTATTTTATTCCACGCTTAGGTAGTCTGATCTATCGCAATCTAACAACTTCTACAACACCTTTGGTCGGTTACATTGACACTATTATTTATTTTTGTATTAATAATCTTGACCACCCTGAACGATAGGGCGATATTAACTCAAAAGATCCATTCAAATAGGCCGGTGCGGAAAACTTCGACTCGACTTTGAATAAACGTTTGCCGACTGGAGAAATGAATTCATACCGGGTGTTGTGAGATTTTGTTTTAATCTACGCTCAGTTTGAACTGTCGCAATCTAATAACTTCTACAATACCTCTGGTCGCTAACATTATTTATTTACTAATTTTGACAACCCTGAGTCAAAGATACGGCGATAAAAACTCAAACACCGCGTTGTGAACGAAAGTTTGCGGCCTGGAGAAATACACTCGTGCAATTCCGATTTATTTTACACGTAGATAAACTCTAAATCATCGTAAGCGCAACCTAAGCAAATTCTTCTCGTAGGTTGCTTAGGTTATTTATTATTAGAATTGTAAGCTTATTTATTAGAACCACAAAAATATATTGAGATTTATTACCACTTATTTAGTATTAGTTTATTAGGGTGCTTACGTCTGGATAAAATCACGCCTTAGCATGTTGTTTGAAAGTATTGTTGAAAATAAATACTCTTAGGGCCGATTTCACCAACATAAAATAAGTTTCATCCGAGCGTAAAATTTTTACAGATCTTCAATATAAAAACTGTCAGAACGCCCAATTTATTATTCCTCGGTTAAACATGACTCGATTTTGATGAAATCGGCACTAATATGTGAAAATTTTGTACAATTCGACGATTTCATACAAGCTGCCATACTATGCGCGCATTTGACGTTTTTGTATTGTATTGTTTATTTTTCCAATTTTGACTTACAAAAGCGCTTACGAATGTCAAAAATATTACATAAATTAATATTGATTTTGTTTGAATAAGAGTTGGTTGGTTCGATTCTTCGATCACAGAAAAATAAGTGGATATCGCATGTTAGTCCGATTTGTGTAACCACATATGAGTGCAAGAACAATTCGCTAGCTAGTCTGTCATCGAACATTGACGTGGAGCAGTTATTTCAGTGTCAAAGAACAATGATGCATTTGAATAATAGTTGAAGTATGAAGTGCTGAATCCCCTTATTTTTCTGTGATCGAAGGTTGAATTAGTTTACGAGGGCAATATCCCTATTTACCCCGTCCACTTTTCTGTTCTATCTTGATATACTTCTGCGTTGACAACCCTAACTCCAAGATACGGCGATAAAAACTCAAAAGGCCCATTAGCCGCGGCCTAATTGGCCACCTCGCCGGCGCGCCGAGAAAAAGTTCGACTCGATTTTGAATGAAGCCTCGCCGTCCGGAGGAAATACACTCGTGCGACTTCGTTTGATTTTTATTAACTGTATAATAACTGAACTTTCAAAATGGTTTGTTGCTGGCCTTGTCACTTGCAGTCTACTTGCAGTCCATAACATAAAACAAAAAGGCACTGTTGTCGTCGTTTTCTATTGTCTAATTGAGATATCTATCTCAATCCTCTTCCTTCCTTCTAGATAGACTAGAGGGAAATTTTTATGTTTTTTTTTTGAAAGCAGGAAAGAAAGATCATTGTCATATTAAATTGCTATAATTTTTGTAAATATTGAATTGTTTGAAAGTTCAATATATTTTTAGTTCATGAGAAAGTTATAATTTTTGAAAATAAAAAGAAAGAAATAGTTACCTATTTAAGACAATTTAACTAGGAAATAAGTCTCATTTCTTGGTTTAACGACATAATTATTATGATTTATTATACGAATACGTGTCACTTACGTACAGAAGTGTTGATATTTCTGAAAGAATATTTGATATTTTGTTTTAATTTTTTTTTCGGAGTTAATACCCAAATAGCATCAACATTGATAATATAGTCATTATTTAATTCATAGAGATTAAACAATTATTTATAAAATTAAATCGATATCACCGCAGCGCGTCATAGTATCCAAGACGCTGGCCGCATTGCCCCTTTGAATGGCCAAACTAATTCAAATAAACTTATTAATTGTTTTAAATATATTTTTATGTGTGTCCCAATTAATATTTTTTATCTATGGTACACAACGCATTGAATATCTTTCCAGGCGGAAAATTCTTTAGAAACGTAGGCAAAACTGCGGAGTTGAGTTTTGTTTTCTTTCTCCACTGTAAAGCTCTCCAACTTTTGAAACCGCTAAAGGCTTCTTTAAACTACGAAAGTGCTACTTTTAAATCTTTTTAATGGAAAACTTTACCAAACTGTATCTACGTGAACTTTTGTTGACGCCTGTTAAATTTTTACGCTGTATTCTACGTTACTATAATTTATTTTCATACACATTTACATTATATTATTTAAAAAAAATGTTTACAAAAATACAATATATATAACAACCTCAAAAATAATACAATGAAGTGGGTCCCACTTGCTGTAGGGTAAGACCTAAGCAGCCAGTGGTCAGGGCTCCAAAGTGAGGAACCTCCTCACAATGCGTGCCGTCTCAAGGAGTGCCGCCTTCTTATCCTGCCCTTGATCCAAGTACCAAGCGAAAGTTTCTTAAGGGGTTGATCGAAACTTTTCGCTATAAGACCATTGACCGTAACGATAATCGGAACTGCAATCGTTGAGTCACCATTCCACATGGCGATAGTCTCTACATCCACATTACAATCCTACGAATATTATAAATGCGAAAGTTTGGATGTATGGATGGATGTTTTTTATCTAATCACGCCGCAACGACTGAACCAATTTGGCAATGTTATGGTAGAGGCTTTGAAAGGTAAGGATCATTAATATTGTACGTAAATAATCAGGCTGATAGTTGCAGACAATTATAATTTTTAGCTTTATGGATTATATTATTTAACAAAATATGGCAAAAAGAAAAAACGCCAATAATAAAAAAACGGAACACATTGCGTTACGGCCGAGTGCGCGAGGAAATAAAAGTTAGAATGAATTATTAAAGGCAGTTTACACGTATCGCGGGCACAGATCGCCAGCGCCACCTGTCGGCGACGCGAATAAATAAATCGCAACAAATAAAAATAAAAAAGGAACAAAAGCTGACCAAGTGCGAGTCGGAAGCGCGCTTAAAAGGGTTCCGTTATTCCGTGCCACCATAGTCCACACCGGTAAGAAACTCAACAGTTGCTCTTTTCAAAACAAAACTGTGAAAATATGTAGTCATTGCTTATAATAAATTCTTTTTACCCCATGTTGTGGGCAGCTGATACAAGGCCGATTGTTTTCATGCAACTCGTACATTAAGAAATTCTGTAACTGTACGATAACCTCTACTTAATATTGTTTTTTTTTTTGGGCAATGCTAGTGATAACTTTCTAGAAATTCTTTCGGAATTAAGTTACATATAAAAGCATATACTAAATCCCACAAAGAAAACATTAAAAGATTTGTGCATGTTTCGTTGGTGCAAGCTTATGACGGTGTTTAGTTGATCGGATAGTGGACACGGAACTCTAAAAAAGCCAACGGCCCGCGCGCCCTGACGTCGCGTCGCGCGATAAACTCATAAAACAAACGTGGCCGCAGAAATATTTGCTGCGCTAACTGAATAATAATGAATACGCACCCCGACTTCGCTGATACCCGCCAGGGCTGCCAGCTCTCGATTTCTCACTTCATTTTCCGGTGATATGTTTGTCACTCACGTCGAATCTGTTTAACACTGCACAGTATGTTGACTCAACAAAATATTGAAAAGAGCGTTAATAATTTAGGTCCTAAATTAATAAATTGAAATTGTATTTGTATTTGACTAAAAATATAGATACCAATTTTTGTGATAATAATGTGATATAATAATAATGTGTAATAATGTGATATAATTTTTGTGCAGTGCCAGCCGGAAACATAATTAATACTTAAATACAATTTTAATTAACTCAGTGCTTAATATCTTATCTATTATAGCCGGAATTTTGTAGAGTCAACATACTTCGTTTTGTGTACAACAAAACTGTTTTTTTTTTTAATTTTCTTTGTCTCTGTATCGTATTCCTCATAACTGAGGTCCGTTATTCATATTATGGTAGGAGTTTTTTTTTGGGATAATAATGCGGTGGATTTCCAGATTTCCTTTCGAAAATGATTTTTTTATTACACAACCCTAGACGGTGTGTGCAACGGGCTTATCGGTACTCCACAGTGATTTTTCAAGCGATTGCCTGTCATGGTCGCTTGTAATAAAAACTAGAATCGCCTGCACACGTGCAGGACAAAAGACTGGTTTTTAGATGTGACATTTGAGCGGTTAAGCGCTAATGGAATTTTTGCAAAGCCGACTGAAACTTTGCGTTAACTAGCCCCCGCCGATTGTTCTGGATTTTTAAAGTTGACGTTGCAAAGTCGCATTTACGTGGGTTGACGACGCTATACGGCACGGGCGGCGCGAGCTACTATACAGATTTTTCTGGTTTGGCGGATTATCGCAAAAAAATCCTTTTTTCTTTAGTATTATCATGGAGTTCCGAAAAGGCGTTACTACGCCTGCTTCTATCCAATAAATCAATTCGGTTTATAACTAACTAGGCTTGATTTTAAGCTGAAGGAGGATTTAAAGTAGGTAAGTGGCAGATTTGTCATGACTCAGACCAAAAATCGTAACAGCGATCTATTCGACGTTAATACTTGGTGCAAAAATTATGCCATCGCTCTACGTTTCCCAATAGATATGTGCATAGTTCACGTAGACTTTTTAACTTCTATTCGTCGATGTTCCAGCGAAAGCTTTTGTTCAAAAATATGATACAAGTCACAACCGATGACAAATCGAATAGGTATGCAGTACGCTTACAAAGCTTTTATTTGACGGGTGGAATTCGCAAAGAATCGCTGAAAATTGCCGATTCTAATATTGCACCGGTTTTATTTTACGGCTGCGAATAGATAGGGCCACTTGAAATAGGTTTGGAATAACTTTGGTACCTGCATGTGACGCGAGGCCGGGGGCCGATTTACGAATTAGGGTGGCTCTACACTTGTTCGCACACGAGTGGTGTCAATACCTATGAAAATAGAAAGTTTTCTTTCCTAGAGAAAAAAACTTTCTATTTTCATAGGATTTTCATATTATAGGTTAAAAAATATTCGTATACGCCTTGTCTACAGCCTACTTCCATTACATGCTCGCGTGTATATGACTACATATTACAGCCGCAGCGGGCCACATTAAATTGGTTGAATCGACGCAAAATAGGCTCTATATATTAAAGTATCTAGAGTCTGATCAATCCTCCAAAGCATGGCGTGGTCGTAAGTGGTTTAACGTTCATACAAAATGTATCAAAATAATGCAAGAGGATATTATTTCCGCCCTAATATGCGTGGCATTTTTGACTGCAGCGTCACTTAAACACTCAGCACCAGGGGAGATCATAGTCAATGGAAAGTTGTAATATTTAATATTCTTATTTATAATTTATTTCAAATTAATTAGAAGGACGTGCTGACCGCTTACACTTATTAATTTATTTGGGAAAGAAACAAAAGTAATAGGATATAAACAAGATCTGTCATTATAATAACATATTTTCCGTACAAGTGTGAAGGCACCCTTCAATCCGTGTTTGGCGGAAAATCACTATTGTCCTTTTTTGGCTGCCAGATTCCACCTTTGCTCGAATACGGTTGGAACAGGGTTGTGCTAGTATTGATTGATTGGAGCCGCTTGTTAGTTAACTGGTAACTGTGTTAACTGATCAAGCGATCGTACGTCTGTCTGTTAAAGGTTTTCAAAGAATTACAAAATCCCAATTGTACATTTCAGAGTCAAAAAAAAAGATAACCAACTAGAAGAGTAGAATATACTGCCATACCCTGTCAAAGTTAGTCTGAAAGATCGCAGTCAAGGGTTATCTTGTCATCGCATAGAAAATAAAGAATTTATAGTCATATAAATACATTTAAAAAAATTGCCAGCAGATTTCTTTGCCGAAGAACGTCGGTATTCGTAAGGTTACACTGAAATCAGTGTAAACCCATTAATAGCTGTAAAGCTACTTATAAAGACGTGGTTGATCACTGACTAGTAAGTTCCATGATTTCCCTCGAATATAAAATACGCTAATATCCAGCCATGATCGCCGACTTATAGTAAGCGACATTTTTACCTAAATTGCCTTTTTTATTAGGTACAAATCGTATTTTAAACTATAAAGGACTACTGCACGTTGACATTTCCCGGGAATATAACTTCGATTATAACTAAGTGTTAATTTCCTAGGAAATGTTACGTGCCCTAGTCTTTTATAATTTAAAATATCGTTTGTTATTTACTCAATTTAGGTAAAAATGTCGCTTACGATAATTTGGCGGTCATGGCTTGATATAAAGCGCACTCCAAGCTCATCAATGCTTTCCATCATTGATTGTTAAAAAAATACATTAAATTACTTTTATAAAAACAATAGTTTGTGTAAACAATGTCAATGTTATAAAGTAAACGCCGATTAAGTCGGTCAAACGTATACACCAGTAGAGTCATTTAAATTCCTCTATTAAAGAACCGAAACACGCGACCGTAAATGTATTTTTAAGTACCTTCTGCGTGTTTTAATACTAAGCTACATTAAGCAGAGCTTCTTTCTATCTTCTTTGATTAAGCATTCAACTTTTTATCTTATTGTAAATCTTTTTTTTTTTTGTGTAGGAAGGAAGGTAGGAAGTGAAGAAAAGATAAAGGTTAGTTTTGTAGTAGGCTGTACCAAAAGTATTCCACCCTTAGTAGTAGGATAGGTTGTATGGTTTTGAATATAAAGACAATTAAGAAATATAAAGCTCTTGGCCTTGGCAGCTTAATTATACTCAAGCCAAAATATATAATTCAGCAAAATTAAAGCATCGAAATGGGAATGTAATTTAAAAGTTTCTCGCTATGAAAATACCTACTCAAATGATAAAATGTAGGCAATTACGGAGTTTGTCTTCGGTGAAATGAAGCAAAGTAAAGCGCTTTATAGATGGTATCGTAAGCCTCGAAACCGTTCGACGTAATGAATAAGTCAGCCGCCGGGATTTATGGGGGCCACGGAGTACGGAGGTTGGGCCCTCTCGTAAACAATTGACATTTCGCTCCAGGCTACTGGCGATCATATTGCTGCAATGTGCTACTAGATTCTGTTCTCACCAAGTAAGCAGGTACTATACTACAAGCTTGAACGTTTCAGAAAGGACTTGCCTTTACGCAGATTTAGTACTGAATATGTTCTGCCTCTTTCTACGGGAGATGAGGTGATCACGTACAGCACACATTTACTCACTTCCGCACACTCTTGTAAATACTTAATGTCTACTAACTCAAAAGCTGTCACACTTACAAGCTGAACCGTACGTTTGTACATGTACTTCGGCAGAGGGGAATGCGTGCGCTTGCCAAGTCCTGGGTTAATGGTCGAAGACTACAAGTACACGTCAAGTCGACGCTACTTCCCCGCACCGCACCTTAAGTCAGACCCTTACTACTTTTATCCCAGGAAAATAATGGGTTGTCGAGGGATGTTTAAGAAACTTAACTCTAGTTAAGTTTTTTATCGACGATAAAAAAAACTCAAAAAAGATCTCATAAATTTTCTATGCAAGCTTATATTTATATTAGTACAGGTAACAGTTAACGTAAGAACCCAGAGTAATGGCGAAATAAGTTTTTGCTTCACCTGCGGTCCGCGGGATTTCCGAAACGGTCCGGCTCTCGCTCATTAATCGCTTCGCTAACTTTATATCCTTGTCAGGCGCTTACAGGTTGAATAACTTCTGTTAGGATTTTCTATTCAAACGTAGACGATTAGGGCTTTTTGATTTTGTATTTACTCGTAATATTAATAAATAACAAAGAATAATGAGCTTGTTAAGTGACTTCTGCTTGTGTAATGAACAAACGGCTTGGCATCCAGCTGCTCACAAGTTAGTGTAATAACTTATTACATTGTAATAGCTACATCATAATTTAGTTTTCAAAAGGGCATCACAATTACTTGCCGAGTCTTCTTAGCAGAATCTATTTTCGAATCGGTGGTAGAGTCTTGACTTGTCTTTAAGAGCACTACGTGACTAATAATAATTAAAATCATTTTGAACTCAATTTGAAATACTCTCAGTCTGTCTAGACCTTTTGGATTTCAATACAGCCGCTGTTATGGGCTCTTAGCGAGGGAGACTTTTGAATATAAAATTTGAAACAATATATATTATAGTTAGTGTTCGGACGAACACTAACTATAATATATATTGTTAGACACGTATTCATTTTAGTCTTCATTAGGACTAATGAAGACTAAAATGAATATGTGTCTATGACTTAAACTAAGATAAGAGAAAAAAATTCATTCCACCCATAAAGCTAGATCTATTTATCTTCTATCCTCTAAACCATCTTGCTTTTTTATTAATCAGAGAACATCAGAAATGAAAGTTTGATTAAGACATTTCAAAGTCGCACAATGTTGATTCTATCAGACATCCTGTTTATAAGTTACGAGTACAAATGGAACAGTTCCCAGATCTTCCAAAGATGGTGCCGCTTAGTTCTCTGTGTTAATTTCCTCAAAGGCTTTAAACGAAACTTGTGTTTATTGCGGAGTTCTCGGGCAGGCCTCATCTTCGTTTAATTAATACGCGTAGTTAGCAACCGCAGGCTTTTCCATCTTGTGATTAACAGTTAACTCTATAGTTAGTACTTAATTTTACGTGTTTATTGGGGAAGCGATGGTAGCCTAGCGTTTAAACTTGACTATAAATAAAACTGACGATATAAAACTTACCTTTAAAAGGACACTTTAAATTAAAAAAAAAAAAAAAAAAAGACTTCCGTCTCCTTTTCAGTGAGTAAAACACCAAAACAGCTGTCACTTTCAATAATAACAGCGATTTTGGTAATAAATTGAGAAAGTGTTCAGGCTATAGTCAACCAAAGCAAAATGGCCAAGTGCAGGTTGGCAGACTTAACACACCTTTAGGAACATTCTGGAGAACTGCATAGTTATAGCATCCGACATGCAAGTTTCCTCAGTGATATTAAATCGCATAACTACGAATAGTCAGAGATCGTGCCTGGAATTAATACTGCGACCACCCGAAATGGCGATCGCAGTCTTCTCTTAACCACTATCACTAAGCTATCATCGCTTTAATTTTTAACAAAAGTTTTAAACAAAACTTATTCATTCAAGAAGAGTAAATAAGGTCGGAAGAATAAGTAAATAGTTTGCATTACGAACTATTCACTCTTCCGGCCAATGGAACTCATTTTCTCGTTTTCATTGCATTGAGAAGTTTTTAATGAAAGTTATATTTTATTGCGAGCTCTTCACTACTAACTGGACGGGCATCCGCGTCGTTGTCTTAATTATAGTGTAATTATTACATGTGGTTCGGTCTGTTTGCTGTCTTTATCTGTTTGTGTGTGGTCTTATGGTCGTACCCTCATTATTAGAATATTTTAACTGCCTCATCGGTCAGTAGTTAGCGTGTTCGACTGTGAGTGACGCGATTCTAGTTTCGATTCCGAACCATCAATAACTCCGATTAGATACTAGCCCGGAGCTAGGAAGTAGGCGTTGTGTCACCTCCTTGCTTCGGAGAGCACGTAGAGCTGTAGGTCCTGCGTATGTTACCTCTCCTGTCTATGAGATAGAGGGAATAGAGAGTGCACCTGTGTTTGCGCACACATTTGTGACACGCTATAATACCTCTGTGAAGATTAACCATCAGTGCTTTTGTTGGTTTCAGTAAAATAATCACTCGAAAAACCTTTTTATTAGATTGATCGTTTATCGCTTATTACCCGAGTTATTATGTTAGTTATCAATAACTTTGCTATCAATTGTTAGATTTACAGATAAGCAGTCAGATAGCGGTAATTCCTCAGATTGTAGATAATATGGCTTTCAATCATCGTTCATTGTTTTTTCGGTGAATAACATTCCTGCTTAAATTATTGTAATATAGGTAGATACTCGTACCTAGTGGTCCAGACTTTTCCCTTCTTTTCTGGGGGATAATGTTAACCAAAAGTGTGTGGGTGTGTGGTGAACTATGGCCTAAACTCTTCGAGAGGAGACCAGGTACCGATGACCAACTCTAAAAGTAATATTGCCTCAATATTGTTTTGAGATGTCCTACATACAGTGAAGTCCTTATGTTGCTTACTTTAAAGATGACATTGTATGACATGTCAAAACAATATCGAAATAATACTAGTTAAAGCGTTGGTAGTAGGCCTCCTGGGACCGGTGATGGACGAATGAATGAAAAAATTGACATGTTTTATAATTACGTACATATATTTAGATCCTCTTTGATTTTGATCAGTAATATGCTTCACATTACATTTATTTCACTTCAAATATGAATGTTTATTTCCCACAGACGGCAATAAAATGTTAATTGTGTTTATAAACTTCTCACTATTGAGTGAATCAGTTGTATTTATTCAAGGGCTCCAATTTAACTCCTCTCTATTCAGGGGTGTGCTGAATTTCATCTTCACTTAATGTTTAGTAAGAATTTTGTTACAAGCCTTAAATTTATGACAGACAGTGTTAAACTTTAAACTTTGACGTATTATGTGAAAAGGTTTGTTGTCCTTTGCCTTTCCTGAGACTGAATCTGCTTTGTCTAAGAGGCGTAAAGTTATATTGTTTAGGTTTAATTAAAAGTTTATGTGACGGGTTGACATTGAGATGATAATTTAATTTTTTCTGAGTTATGAATCTCCAGTTGTTCATCTCTCGGTTAAAGTAAAGTTACCGTTAAACTTGCCCAATAAAAAGTAGGACTCACATTTCAGTGTTCATACGCCCTAGATAAAACTTTAGTAATAAATTATTATTTTTTTAGTCTTAATAACTAAGCTACATAACTAATTTTGAGCCGGAGTTTGTCGCTGAATCAAAATTAAATTTAGTTGCATTAATTTAGGAACTTAGTTATTAAGACTAAAAATTATTTTCATTTTTTCCTTTTTAGTTTCTTTGTCTTCGGTTGATTTTTTTTGTCAAAAAGCAATTATTTTTTTAACTTTTTGTGGCTAATTTTACTTGAGGCATACTCAGTAAAAAAATAATCATTGAAAACGAAAAATCCAGTACAAAGTTTTGGGTGATAAAATCAATAAAGCCTAACTCTGTAAAAGGTTATTTATTATTCACACATTAACAAAAATTCATAAGTAAAAACAATTTAAACGCGACGAATTGGGAACCTTTTTTTCTTCGGTTGAAAGATTTAAAATTCCGACTTCTTCAACCCGATGAGTTTTATTCGGTCTTTGATTTAAATTAAAATTAAACAGTCTGTGTTGTGAAATTACTCAAATGCGATAATAAATGAAATGAATCCTCCAATAGCGTAAACATAATTACGCTTCTGCGGCGCCGACGGTTTGCTGTCTCATGATTTACAGCGGTACTGTTTAGTGCGACAATAATATTATTATTTAGTTGATTTCTTTTATTTTACAAGAAAACTTACAGCTTATTAGAAAAATAAGAACTAGTTAATAAATACAAAAGAAGAATTAAAGCTAATTACAAGTTTTCACAGATAGAATTTACATATGAAAAAGGGGGAAAAAAAAAAAATTAATGACACACTTTTGAGAACATTGTGGCTTACTCGCAAACATGCATCATCATAATATTATCATGCGCTCTACCAGGCAACATCTCTCAAAATGGCGGTCTTATCGCTAAAAACCTGGTAGAGGATCTGTACCAAGTTCTTGGTGATAAGGCTACCATTTGTGCTCATCCTATTAATACTATAAATGCTAAAGTTTGGATATATGGATGGATGGTTTATTACTCAATCACGCCGCAACGACTGAATCGATTTGACTGAAATTTAACACCGAGATAAATAACACAAAGGCTACTTTTCCTGGAAAATAAGAGAGTACCCGCGGGAATTAAAAAATCTTAATCCACATTTTCAATTTGTACTTCTTTATTTTTAAACGAAAGACGGAAGGAATATGTACCAAGTTTCATGGATTAAACGTAAAACTTTTCCAGTAGAGTGTGCTGGCTTAAATTTTAAATCTCCATCGGTAGGTCAATTAGCTAATTACCAATACTTATTTATAGGTCTGTTTCCACAGACCTCCCCCCCAAAGCGGTTGAAATATATTTTCATTAAGTCTATTTAAATACGTGCAATTTGATCAGCGGTCGTTTTTGGCTTTAACTCTCTATAGAATAGAATCCAGGCTATTAGCTTAAACTCAAATGTATTTGTTGATTACGTATCGATTTTGTTATATCTACTTGCGATATTCAAATACTAGACTTGTAGTATAGTGATCCTCAAAGTCCAGACTTTATGCTAAAATATAATCTTATGAGATTATTTCTTATTTAAGTACTTTGACAGTAAAAGGCCTATCACTTTTAGTCACCATTTCAAGACTTTAGAGTTTTTAGTAGTGGTTGAAAATAGTCCAAAGGGATAAAATGAAAATTTTAAACATGTGCCCTTTTGTTTCAACATCATAATCGATACATTCATAAGTCAATTATACGAGTTTGCTCCTGCAATTTTTGATATTGGTGAAATAAAATTAATAATTAATGAATTGCAAATGACGAAATGAAACAGCAACTTTATTCAATGTACATAATATAATGTTGCGAAATTGCACATAACCGAGGATGTGTCGGCGTTATTAATATTTGCTTTTATATAAATAGCTGGGGTGAACGTTCCATATTCAAATTGCAGCAATTCACACGTCGCCTCATTGTTCATACAGGCTGCGTTCACACAAAGCCTTTATCCGGTAAATAATATCGTTGCTAAAGAACAAAAGTGACCTAACCCGAAATTTTCTTATTTTAACAATTATATTTTGATTGTAGCTCATATTCCTCATTTTTATCAACCGATAGACGTCCACTGCTGGAAAAAGATCTTTTGCATGGACTTCCACAAGTCTTGGTTTTTCTCGGCTTCTTTTGACTCGTTTTATGTCGACAGTTCACCTAGTAGGGAGCCTGAAAACCTTGCGTTTTCCGGTGCGAGGTCTCCACTCCAGACACTTCGGACCTCAACGACTATCAGCTCTTTTCCACTAGTAGCTCATTCATTGTAGGTCATCATAAAACACATATTCCTACTTAGAAATCAGATTTCGGATTTGATTAAGAAGTGGCAAGGATAGCGTTCGACTTTGCAATCAACCGCATACTAAAAAGTGTCATAGTTTGTTATAATATTATATTAATAAAGCTACATATTGTAGCAATTTTTGTTTTGTGGCTCTTATGAGCAGACTCTGCTTTCCGAACCGATAGTGGATCGGAATTTGGCAAGGGGGCAGTGAGGAATTTGTCCAATATTTTAATATAATCGGGCTATTAATAATAAAGATAATAAGGCCATAATTATTATAATTAAATGTTGGATTATATCATGAATATATATTAAATTAAAGTGCTGATATTAAAAGAAAGTCGGCTCCATGGATTATGGTCACGACGTAAATGGAATTTGATTTTGATATAAATAGATTCATTATTTATTTATATATCATATCAGCAAATCCTAGGTTTGATATTGTTAATAACAAAATTTTCGTTTTGTGATTGAATTTTCTAGGAGATGTTTCGGAGATGTCCTTCAAAAAATTCAAAACGCGAACTTATTGAAAAAATCTTTACAATTGTAAAAGATAAACGTATAATAATTCGTTCATTCGTAAACTTTAAAACTTGACTATCTTATTAAAGATCTGATTTTCAATAGGTAACGAGCCTATCAAAATTGTAGAGTAGTTGTTGTGTTTAGAATATCGTAAATCCTAACTTAGTTCACTTTAATCCTGAGTCGCGATAATATATCGAAGCAATTGCAAATAGTTCGCATTCGAGACGGTATGCACCGGTTTAGAATTGAGAAGTTTAAGAAAGTGGGATTCCGAGACCGAGATTTGCTCCTTTTGCGAAGCTGGGAAATGCATCGCATTGCGATCCCAAAAGACAAATCCATTACTGCGAAACTACGAGTACCACTGTTTCATTACTCGACGATCTCTCTCTTTCACTCTCTCTGATAGAGTTTCATTTATCCAGTTTTAACGCTACATGCGTACTAGTAAGCCGAGGCGCATCGTTTTTTAATCATAACTTAAACTGTGGAATGGCGCCGAGGCACAGCTTATAGTAGTGCCCTAAGTTCCTGATGTTTAAGCTGAGACCGTTAGAGTATGCTTGACTTGGCTCGAACTTGAGACAGAACTAAAACGAGATATTTAGACATCTGACCTTAGTGAGAGTGAGATGTATAGATTTCAACCTGGCGATTGACTACGTTAAGAATGGACTACGAATTAATTGTACAAATACATTACAATAAACATTATGTAACAACATTATGTAATATAGGAATTACAGTATAGTGGTTAGGACTGTAATCTCCTATTCGGGGGGGTCGCAGTTTCGATCCCGTACCTCTTACTTTCCGGAGTTTGTGCGGCTATGTAATTAAATATCCCATGCTCCAATAGTGAAGGAAAACGTCACATCGTGAGCACCGCTGAGAATTCACCATAATGTTCACAAAGGTGTGGAGTCTGCCAATTCGCATTGGGCCAGCGTTGTAGACTATGGCCTATAAACTCTTCTCTTAGAGGATAAGGTGCGCTCAGTAGAGAGCCGCCGATGGGTTGACTTGCTAATGATGATGATTACAATAATTATATTCGTAATCTTTTATTTGTTTTCATTTAAATACCTATCTATGTACTTAAAAATCTAATCCGTATTAATTGAAAATTTTAACAATATAAAATGACATGAAACGTAAATATTTTTTTTTGTAAGCCTCTGCAATCTAACATCTTTCAATAGCCGCCGATGTAAATACTCGTCGTTTCTCAATAAGCCAATATTAATCGTGAGGCGCCATCTATTGACCCGCGCTCACCGTCACGGAGTATGGGAGGGGTAGACGGCTCATCCCCCCTGCCTTCCCACGCTTGCATCTAGGGTTGCTACTTGCTACAGACATTTGGGCGAATAACTTTTTTCTATGTACATAAGTTATCAAACAAGATTGCCGCTTAAGTTTTACTACTCTCTAATAGTAGCCTGTTGGTGGAATACCAACCCATAGACTTTACAACAATCAAATAATTTTTTTACTAACCGACATTTAAAATTGCATACCTACTTGTAATAACTGTAATAAATAAAACATTAATTTTTTTAACAGCGACAAGATAAGATTTAAGTGAATAGGAGTGCAACTTTATATCAAGGATACTACTAATCATACTACTACGTTTTGCATGGGTGTAGTTGAGGATCTGGGGAGTGGAAAAATAAAGGTTCCACGCAGGATAGCTGTATACAATACAATACTTTAATAAAAAAAGCAACCACCGAGATTCTTGCTGGTTCCTCTAAGTTGGAATGGCATTCCGAAATGGCAGATTCACTTGACGATTCTAAAGCACTTTGTAAAAGTTTATTTGAATAAAAAACTTTTCTATTCTATTCTATTTTATTCGTTATATGCAAATATCGCAAGTTGTCAGCCCTATCGCTGGTGTACGTGAGCGTAGGCTCGTATACTCACGTCTGTCGCGAGGAGTTTACTACTGTTGTACAACTCTAGCGTACGTACTTAAAACGTTAATTATTCATAGTTCATATCTCAAACTCGCATCGTTTAAAAACTTTGATAAATCTAGTAATATACGTATTGTGTAAGTTTCTATCATATTCATGTCACTCATTCAGTTACAATTTTGCCCGAGTCTGCTTGGAGTTAGGTTTTTAAAAGACGCTCGGGAATCCTTTAATCAGTTTGGATGTGCGAGAAATAGGCATGTTCTGCCAAAGGAGGTGGGTTGATAAGGCCCAAAATCCGCCCCTCATACACTCGAAAAAAAAAGTTCCAGATTCCGACAAATTGTAAATGTATTTATATACTTGAAGATATAAACTTTATTTTAATATAAAGTTTAGGTGATAAAAAAAAATAGTAAGTTACAGAAAATATTACCCAAAAAGAGAGTGTTTCTTTTACTTTTCTTACATTTTCATACATTTTAGTCGTTTTTTAAGCTTTGATTTAATATTTTAGAATGAGGCGCTCCATGAACCAAAATAAATTAATACTCATATAAAAGCTTATAAAAAGGAGCATCATTATCAGTTACGTTTACCATGGTTCATGGAGCGCCTCATTCTAAAATATTAAATCAAAGGTTAAAAAACGACTAAAATGTATGAAAATGTAAGAAAAGTACCAGAAACACGCTCTTTTTGGGTAATATTTTCTGTAACTTACTATTTTTTTTATCACCTAAACTTTATATTAAAATAAAGTTTATATCTTCAAGTATATAAATACATTTACAATTTGTCGAAATCTGGAACTTTTTTTTTCGAGTGTATGAGGGGCGGATTTTGTTGCCTTATCAACCCACCTCCTTTTGAGATGCCCCATCGCCATGTGCACTCAAAGAAAAATACATAAACACATAAACCCTTCACGCACACTTCCAGGATGAGCATAAAAGCACGCTAGAAATTTCCGTTGCCTAAGTAAGTCCGTTATTAATTCAAAAACCGTTTTGGTCTACCGGCTCAATAGCCAAAGTACCTACATAAACATTTGGGCATCCCTAGTAATTACTAGGTCTCTTTCTATAAAACATGGGCTCTCTCTATCTTAGATCAATTTGCTAGAAATAAGCGGTAGCTACTCTCTACCTACGAGTAGTTCCCTTTGTGAGCTGAGCCACTTAGATTAAAATTATTCGTCGCTTTGCTCAAACGGTTTCGGTGCATCCAATTTTCTGCTAACGCGCTGGTCTTGCACTTGCATCATGAATATCATTGGATTTATGTGACGACTTGAATATATTATACAGTTAGTTTACTTAAGAATTTACTGGAATAAAGTTTTTAAAAAATTCGATGAGAACTCCTTACCTGTAAATCCGGGATAAAAATAGCCGATAGATATTCATTGAGAATGTAGGCCAGTCAGTTTCTCAGTCGATTCTGCTTTCCGTACCGGTAGAGTCTTGACTTGTCATAATAGCTGCAGGTCAGCGTACATGAAATAAATAATTTTGAATTTTGTTTGGTCTCAAATGTGTGTGAAGTCTGCCCATTTGTATTGGGCCAGCGTGTTGGGCTATGATCCTTCTCACAGAGGAGATCTGCGTTCAGTTGTGACTTAGTGAGCCGTTGATGCCAATGATGACAAAAATGTACTTACTGCATGTTACGAGTGTGTTCCTGTGTGGGTTTTCCAATGTTGCATTGCCTAAAATTGTTTTCAATTTGTAATTTGGATAATGAGTAATTTGGAAAGCAATAAATAAATTAATCATGGTATTGGATGGTACCAAAATGACGCATGTCGATTAAATTTCTTACTACCTGTCACAATGCCATTCGTACGTTTTTGGATGTTTTCTCTCAGCGATTGAGAGTCATCCTTTGCAAGTACACAGTTCATGGCTGTTACTTATATTGTTCCATCTAAAGCTATATACATATTGTAGCAATCACGTTCCATTATTCACAGCGGAATTTAACCGGCAAGGTTTTTTAGTCCCCTCGAATTAGAGCAGCGTTTACCGGGAGTTAAATCAACGTCAATTAAATTATAAAGGGTTAGAGGTAGGTACCAAACGGTCGTTCAGCTGCGCACTTTCTGCGCAAATCTTTGGAGTCATAACAAAGGATGGGGTTCTTAGAGAGGGCTTTTATAATCTGTGGAAAGGTGAAATATAAAAATCTTCTGAGAGACTGTTCTGACTGAGTCGTTAATTTTATGGAATTAAGATTTTCAGCGTGCGCGATTTTTACTTTTTTTCACAGGAAGTTAGAGAACTCGTTAGAGGTCGTTAGAGGTTACGTACTTGACTAGTTAGCGCATATTCGAATACCTAAGTATTGCAGACTGTTCTTATTTTCGAATTAAAATGTACAAATGGAACATACCATGATCTAAATATTTACTTATGTTCGTTACTTCGATCGATGGGGGTATAGGTTGAGTGTACACTGCCATACCCCTTCCAAGTTAGCATCTTAGATTGCATCCTCACTTACCATAGGTGAGATTGCAGTCACGGACTATCTTGTCAGTGAATATAAAAAAATCCAGTTACATGAGTCGCAGTGAGCCGCTGGATACAGATGGGACAAGACCGAGGTGTTGGAAGTCTATTCAGAACACCTAGGTTCAGCTGTGGATTTGTTAATAAAGAAGAAAAATTGTGGTTATGACGGGAGTGTGGTCTTGCAAGAGGTCAAGTTGAAGCTGTCACGGGCAGAATCATAACCTATTTTAGTTCATTCGTAAAGACTAAGAACTTTTCAGTTCAGCCGAGGATATAACCCGATCCTAGCAGGATCACTAGAACATCTAGATTGCTCGTTACACGAGTATAATAGAGTCTAGAGTTGGTGGCAAATGGCGAACCTGCCAGCTGTAAAAAATTTATAAATGGCGAGTTTAGTTTAGATGGTACGGTAATAAGGTGGTTATTCAGCGAGAGTACATTATACACCGTACATACATATAGTGTAACGCGTTAGAAGCGGTCCATTGGGAGAGCCACACTGCATCCTAATGCCGACCTATATTCCGACTGCATTCATGATTCTAGTGTATCGACGCTTTAGCTTCACAGCCCGGAACGATTCGCTAAAGTGTGAAGTTTGAATAGGCACTATTAGCTTTATGTTGGTGTTAAGAAGTAGTCAGTTAAGGACTGAGAGGTTTTCATAATATTAGTAAATATCACGATAAATGAAAAGCGTATAGGTAGCGTAGTCCACCAGAGGCCAAGTGGTGTTCGGTGTACCTCACACACCTTTGAGCGCTCTCTGACAAGTAGGTTTCCTCACGATATTTTCCTTTATAGGGAGAGATTATGGCATTTTATTGACCCATTTTCATCTAAGCTAAGAACCATTCTAGTAAATTCTAATCCAAGTCAACCACCACAGTTGATTTTGAAGCCACAGGCTTTTGAACCGTTAAGTGAATCTACCACTCGCCAAGAAACCTCTGATCGTGATATAGCAAATCATAAAAACATGCCCTTTGATTTGAATAGGCATTTGCGAGTGGTACAATATGTTCACGTGAATGTGAGAAATCTGTTGTAGACCCGCATCCCACATCACAAGAACTCCGCAGTCGGCACGCTAAGACCCTGAGATGTGGCCTGCGGCTGAGCGTTAGGTTGAAATCACGCGTAATACATTTTGTATCATAACTTTGTTCGATCGCGACGCGACCGATTTCTCTCGCGATTCCGACATAGATTACGTAGGATATATGGATTTTAAAGCAAAAGAATTGGTTCTTTCTACTAAGTATTAATACCCATATTTATCCCATGTCACAAGAACTCCGGAGTCAGCTCCTGAAAATTCTGTAAAGTGGCTTACGGCAGAGCGTAAAGTTAAAATCATGCGTGATACATTTTGTATCTGCGCACTTTATGCGCAAATCTTTGGAGTCTCATTACTCTTGTTCGATAAAATCATAACTTTTGTTCGATCGCGACACGACCGATTTTTATCGCGTTTCGCGGTTAGATATTTTCGAGTTGGATAGATGGACGAATGGATTTTAAAGCGATTTGGATGGATATTTCGGTGACTCAGACCTCAGCTAGAAACCTTCAACCTACCTTCATTGTGAAACGTGGTGTAGCGAAGAAAACAATTTTGTATTACCAATTGATTTCTGCTGTTGCGTTCGCAGGCTATGGAGGGCTTGCTTTTGGCCCGCAAATAAAATTTATAATTTTTTCCACATCCATTTTGAACAAGTAAAGGTTAGATTGTACTGTGATTGTGTGTGTCGTAACTTTTTGTCTTGGCGCGTCACTACAGTTTGGTCTTGCGGCGAGAGCCTAACCAGTGCCTTGGGGCAGTGTGTAATGGCGTTCGCGTTGAACGGTAAACTATCACTCGCCTACCGCCAAGAGAAATGCTTTCGGGAAGTATCCACGTACGCGTATCTTTAATCCAGGCCTCGCCTACATTATGGTGTTTCATCTTGCCGCCCTGTTTATTTGCTATGTTTTTTCTTTGTATATATATATTTTTTTGTTGACAAGTAGGTTACGTATCTAGTTCTAGATCATATCTAGGGCCGTCATCCCTTGCACGAATTTGGGTTAATTTTTTAGAAGTTAGCTCTAGTTTCTGCGAAAGTCACATTGGCCGACGCTTTTTTAACCGACTTTAAATTCCTTCATCCTTGTCAATATCAAGCAGTAGATTGACTACTTCATGTTTTTTATACGTTTTACGATATATTTTTTATGTGCAGATTTTTTCTTTGCAACAAATATTTTTATTAATATTATAACACTACTTAATACAATGGATTAGATAAGAAAGATTTTTTTTTTTTCAAAAATCTTTCACAAATTGCTTTCGAATCGTAAATTGTAAAAGTGAATTGGTTTTCAGTGCCCTTCCTATCGTTGTTTATTATTTATTATGTGTCCTTCCTACCTCATAGGTATTTATTGTTATTCGTTTAAAGTAATAGTTTCAACATTGTTAACCTAACAACAACAATCACAAAATTGTATTTGGGAGTGTGACCGTTCCACGGATCTTTCAGCTAAAAGCTTATTTGAAAGCTGAGTTTGCCCTGCTTCTAGAATGCCAACTAGCCAGGCAAATTAATTCAAGTGGCCCTCACTCCTTACAGGCTCGTATGATACACCGGAGGAATCTGGCCGAATGTAAATTCCCGGAGCAATTCCATAACCAAAGCCTCTCCTTTGTTTAACCTCTCCAAGCTTCAATATTAAAGACGTTTCGCCGCAACCACGCTGTCGCTCCCCGGCCTCACCTTGACGAGTAAAAATGACTTATCACACGCAAAACTGTAGGGGAAATTCAATCTTTATTTGATGTTTTAAGATCCATTTTGCAGTAATTCTCGCTTTGGGTACTAATAGATGGGATAATAAAGGCGTTATTTACACGAACCGAAATTGAACTATATCCATGGTGGGGGTTGTCCGTGACTTGCCCATCGTAAGTTTATTTCTTATGTATATAATAGTCATTCTTAGTGTGTAGAATTCGCAAACACTAGATTGTCTGAATTAATAGCGTTTTATTGAGGTTAATCAAGTTGTTAACAATTGTACGCTGCAGTCTTTTTACAAATTCAAAAAAATTTAGAGCCGTAACCGCCCATTTTTCTGTCGCTTGATGTAA
Organism: Hipparchia sbordonii; assembly: GCA_038048805.1. Taxonomy (NCBI): domain Eukaryota; kingdom Metazoa; phylum Arthropoda; class Insecta; order Lepidoptera; family Nymphalidae; genus Hipparchia; species Hipparchia sbordonii. Next base: position 4,506,003 of record CM076115.1, on the reverse strand, counting down.
TATAATGTCACTTGTCACAAGTGACAGTTGGCGAGTGTCCCGCTTGTCTATGGCACAGATGACGATGAGAGTCATAGATTGCATTGTCTATAATGGTGAATCTACACGAACAGTCATAATTAATTCTTTATCTAATATACAATTAACAGTAGAGGTATCATCATTTGTTTTGGTAGTTATGACTCTTCAAAATCTCTGTTTTAGTGAAAATGTTAAGGAAAATTCTTGCGTAAATAAACAATTAAATTAAAATTTGCATTATTCTATTACTGTTTAAAAATCTTGAATACTAGATGATACCCACGACTTCGGTGCGCGTGGATAAAGGTTTTTTGATTTCCGCGGGAACTCTTTAATTTTCCGGGATAACATGCAGTGCAAATGTGTTAATCCTGGGTATGAGCTATCTTCATTCCAAATTTCAGCCAAGTTGGTTTATTCATTGTGGCGTGGAGGAGTAACAAACATACACACACCCACACACACATACACACACACACATACAAACAAACTTTCGCCTTTATAATATTAGTAGGAAGTAGGATTTTGCACAAAATTACTTTTCCTAAACGCCGATTTGCGCGATCCAAACATGTCGACTCACTGACTGACTGATAAACAAATGACAACGAACAGCCTTAACTTATACATTTTAAAAAGGAAAAATTTTATAACTCAAGGAATCCGATCTCTTGAGTTTATAAAAATATCGTTTCAAACTGGAAGTTCATCTTCTTTCAGTAATATCCGCTACAGCGCAGCGCCTGAAAGGCGGCCTACTTTAAGTTTTCCGGTTCGGTAGCTGACTCTTTTTCCTCCATTTTGCCCCTGCAGTCGACTATTTTTGACCACGTTCCATTTTAGAGTTCAAAGTTTGAACGTTGAATGCCACGGTAGGTGTCGTCTGACCTCGCAAGGAATTTTAACGATTCCATTAACTTGGGAATGCGTACAGTAATCATGCTCCCCGTCACGCGATGATTTTGTTCATCACCTTTGTCAGAAGGCAATAAATTCCTTGCAATCATCTGAATATATAAAAGCCAAAGGTGACTGACTGACTGACTGATCTATCAACGCACAGCTCAAACCACTGGACGGATCGGGCTGAAGTTTGGCATAGAGATAGCTGTTATGACGTAGTCATCCGCTAAGAAAGGATTTTTCAAAATTCAACCCCGAAGGAGGTAAAATAGGAGTTTAAAAAATCGAACCCAATGTGCGCGAAGCCGCGGGTTAAAGCTAGTCTGAATATATAAAAGCCAAAGGTGACTGGCTGACTGACTGACTGATCTATCCACGCACACCTCAAACCACTGGACGGATCGGGCTGAAGTTTGGCATAGAGATAGCTGTTATGACATAGGTATCCGCTAAGAAAGGATTTTTTAAAGTTCAACCCCCAAGGTATAAAATAGGCGTTTGAAAAATCGAACTCCGCGTGAGCAAAGCCGCGGGCATAAGCTCGTTTATAATGATTTCCTTCCATTTGCCTATTTCATTATTATTTAGATTACTTAAGTTATTTTAACCTGACTACGGCAATACCAAAAGGAAGGGTATTGTATGTATGACGTATGTGTATAATTATGTATGTATGTACCTCTGTAACCTAAACCACTTAACCGATATTGATGACTGAGGTGTCAATCGATTTGTTAGTAAAGGCTACATACATTTTACGCGAACAAAATCATTTTTCACAGTCGGGTTACGGTTTTTAAACTTACATAAATGGCTTCTGGGCATGTTCGCATTGTTCGCTCTATTCTCACCTATTTTATTTATTTTATTACTAGTTGACTATTTGATGACCGCGGCTTCGATCACGTGGAATTAGTTTTCAAAATCCCGCGGGAGCTTTAATTTTCCGGGATAAAAAAAAAAAACGCCACGCCATTCGTCTTCGTAGCGCCATACAAAAAATCACGTCGATCCATTGCATTGTTGCGGCGCGATTGAAAGACAAACCAACAAACAAAGACACTTTCGCATTTATAACATTTATACATGGATCATACATAATTTAGAGGTGTATCCACAACACATAGCCATAACTGGGCATAGGTCTTCCCTCAAATGAAAAGGGTTTAGGGCTTTAGGCCATAGTAAACCTCGCTGGCCCAATACAAATTGGAACACTTCACACCTAAACCTGAAAACATTATAGAGAACTCTCTAATTAATTACCTTTCTTACTCATATCGTATCCGGAGCCAGGGATGTTACGTAATAGGTATATATCGATACCTCCCACGTAAGTTGTTGTATCCCACAAAATTGGCATTTTAGGATTATTGCACTTGTCATTTGTTTTTATCTATTTTATGTGTTCGTTTAAAAAATAATTAAAAATGGCATTCTTTAACACCCTTTCAAGATGTATAAAGTTGTATCGTTATTAAAATGACGGCCTAAGCCATTTTATTGACCTTCACAACAATTAACGCGTCACGTCACGCGTTTTGGGGATACAACGATTTACGTGGGAGATATCGATATGTTAGTCAAAGTTTGAATCTTTTCGGCAGTTTTCTTTTGACCTCGAACGGAATTTAAACAACCCTATTAGGGATTGCGTGGAACAATCTCGACTGCGCGATGATTTTATTCGTCTCCATTGTCGTCAGGTGATTCGATCGGGCGGCGCTTTTTCGTATCGCGTGCCTCGGTATATGTCGTATCGTTAATTAAATTAATTAAGGCTAACCGATTCGTGATGCTATGCATCAATGCTGGCGTCGCGATCGTTTACACGTGCAAAACCAAGATATCGATACGTTTAAAAACAGATTTAACCGAATTATCGATGTTTTTACTTTCGCTAACTGTAGCTTGTTGGAGCGTGCCGACTGCGTTGTGTTTACAAACATGATAGAGTAGTGTTGTGCCATTATTTTCGTTTGTATCGAGAGAAAGTTTTTTCATTATAAAGTTAGTTTTATGATCTTCGATGGATAGTAAAAAAATCTTAAAAACTGAACAAATTTTAAAGTTTTTAAGGAAATTTTACCCTTATGATGATAGTGTTTTTTTTATTATTATTTTAGATCTGGAGAAGATCTTTCTATTCGCAATACGTGTAAAACTTAGTAATTCAGTTAGATCTCTATGTAATCACTGTTATCTGTAAAAAAATGCGAATGTTCAAGTGAAGTATATCTTTTTTTATATAGAGAAACCGTATAAAAGCGAAATGTGCTTTGTTTACAAACTTGTAAGTCGTCCTTTTACTCGAATTTCTTTGATTACTTACACACACGCACGACTGGTTGAAAGAACCCTACGTGTTTTATTTTCTCGATTTAGGCATGTAGAAGACGTTCGCCGCGAATTCGATATAGCGAAACCGCTGAAGCTACGCCATGCCTTGTCCGTGGAAACTGAAGCAAAACTGTCTATTTCAACTGAAAGATTTGACTCAGACTCCAGACCGAATTTCCGTGTGTTTTTTTTTTCATCTGTATCTTTGTGATCTGCTCTGACATGGCAGACTGTTCTACATCGGTATTATTATTATTTTTCGGTTACTGTTCTTACATCTGCAGCGTTATTCTGTAGAGTGGGCATAGTACTTAAATGATCGTAACCTCCTTATTTCTCTTATACAATGCTATTTTTATATGTAACCAATTAAAACAATACGCTATGTATTTTTTTCTATGTATATAATTTTTAATATGTAATTGTCTTTCTTTTTTAAAGAAGTTTTTTGCTAAAAAAAAATTTTCGCATTAGGATTCGATATGTTTTGCGGCGGTGGGCTGGTGGTGTCAGTACAGCAGCGCCGAAAAAGCGGGGAAAAGATACTCATTGTCCAATTACTGCATTAAAACAGGCATTTTCGCATCTGTTTCGTTGTCATACATCGATCAAGTCATAGCGGAGCTTCAGCGGTTTCGCTCGATGTCGCCACGAGGATGTGCTAAAGGTCTGAAATTAATTTTTAGCACACGTCAGTTCCACAAGTATCTTATTCAAATTGAGAGCCGTAAGTTATTCAATTTCAGATTTTTCCCATGCTCTATGACTTATTTATTTTATGCCGTGTTTAATACGATTCAGTTGTTTGCGTTGCGTTACCAATTATAGGGCTAACGCTAACCAAACAATTTTAGAAGCCACCACGTAGGTATACTTTACCGACCAAACTGTTAGCTTTAGCCTCACAAGCGTATATAACCTCTATTGTATTTCGTGCTAATGCCAAAATTGCGTGCAGTGATTTAGCAAATTGGTAGGTAACGCTATAAGCTCAGCTTTACATGACTAACCAACGTGTCCCCGTGAAATACACACGCGCGGTATTGGATGGACGGGCCATTTAATTTAGCCGGGTGATATTAATTTTGGGGTAGCGATTTCAGCGCATTCATGTGTAAGCGATATTCCGTAGACGCGCGGCGATGATATTGTGGGATCGCTTATTGTGTATAAATTGTTTGGGCAACAAAAATTTTTGCTTGAACAATAACGATTAAAATCTCTTTTAGTTTAAACACAGGCTTTTTATTACAGCAAGTTGTCGTTTATTGAGGCGTAAACAAAACAAGTCACGATCGATTTTTTTTTATCCGCGACGAAAAAGATACGGTAAAGGCGTTTAATATAAGAGGTTATATTATGTTGTGCGTTTTTTGTTTGAAGTACTTATTACTGCGCTGATTTGGATGGGGTTTCTTTTGCATTACACAGGTTCTTAAACAAATGTTTTACGTAAAGTTTATAAATGCTGCAGTTGTCGGAGAGCCGCAAGAAATAAAGAAATACGTCGGAATCTAGAACCTAAAACTAAAAATATTATCAAAACAAAGATAACTGCCGCAAATAAATTATTATCATATTGAATTGAACGCTTGCATAAACCGTGTTCCCGACCACTAACATTCACCGTAAATCCAAAATAATCGAAAACAAATGAAAATAGAGCGACCTGAAACCGATTATCTGGTTTCAATCGTTAATGCTTTTCTATATCGGGCACCGATTAATTACCGGTAGAATCGGTCACTTAATAGATATACGAGTAGTTATACATCGGCGTTACGACGATGGAATCTTTGGTGATGGAACAGGGACTAAAATAAATACAAGATCTTTCTGTAGGTAGATACAATTGTTTTCTAGTACGATCATGCATCCATCCATCTCCAACAAATTGTCGGTCCACAACTGGGAATAAAATAAAAAAAAATAACTTTTTTTCCAACCCTGTTGATTTGTCTTTCAATTACGCAAGAACAGAACCATTGCTCTCCATCCATTCATTCGATCCATCGATCCATTGATCGCGTGATTTTTTACATGGCGAGTAACATATTCTACTTTTTATCCCGGAATACTGAAGGATTATGTCGAAATGCCCTCTGACATGATCAAAGCTTTTATTTGCGTTTCATTATTTTGGTCCTGCTTTTGATTGTTTTACCTTTCAAGGTTTTCAGTTAGAATTTTATCTAGATTGGCACACATTCAATACCTTCTTTCTACAACTTCTGCTCCTGCAAAAATATTATAACATGATTTATAGTATTTTGCAGCCTTCTATTGTCTTTCGACAGTTCCCTTTTCTTTCCCGAAGGTTTTAAAACCTAACTCCACGCGGATGAAATCGCGGGAAACAACTAATTTCCAATATAATAATAATAAATAGGAATTTCGTGTAAGGCCTGTTTTGGTAAGCCACAGAAGACAGTCAGTTCTGTTCAAGATCTCTTTGTCTCGCCGCGCCCCGCTATACTACAGTCGACGTCACGTCGTACGTCTTAGGTCTGTCGGTTAAATCGTACAATCGGGCCCTCTGCTGTGTGCACACCTGTTGAGCACCTGCCTGGGCTGCTCCGTGGCCTCCCGCACACCGTATGCTACTAACACGTGCTATTAAATGTGCTCGGAATATTTCAATCGAATGCTTTTTATTTTACTAGCCTTTACCGTCTTTAAAAAATACGCTGTCAATAAAAATTAGGGAGCGAGCTGACCGGCTACTTTAAACGGCAGCGATAGGCGCAAACTCAGAAATCACCAACCGAAAATCGTAGAAATCAGCGCTTATATGGCTTTTTGCGATCATGTCTAATGCTCATGCTCCGCTCCACCCAATAATTGTTGAGAACTCTGTGGAGGTCCATGCAAGAGACCTATGACCAGCTTTGGGCGTCTATCGTTTGATAAAGAAGAAGAAGATGATGCAGACGCATAAAGCCATAACAACGGCGATTGCTGCCGCTATAGACTAAACGCAGAAATCAGCGGCCGAAAATCGCAGAAATCAGTGTTCAAAAATCACAAAAACGCGATGCAGACGCATAAAACCATAAAAACGACGATTGCTGCCGCTATAGACTAAACGCAGACATCGGCGACCGAAAATCGCAGAAATCAGCGTTCAAAAATCACAAAAACGCGATGCAGATAAAGCCATAAAACGCCTATCGCTGCCGCTTAAAGTAGCCATCAGTCTGTTCTCTTCCTTAGGTAGAGCGTTAACTTAGTGGTTATAGTTACCTACAGCTTTCCTCTGCACATGGCCAGCGTGGTGGACTAACCCCCTACCTAACCTTGGAGAACATTACGGAGAACTCTCAGGCATGCAGGTTTCATAACTTCACCGAAGCAAGTGATATTAATGTCTTTGCTCACAATGCCGAAAAGTCAGAGATCGAACGAATGATTGAACTCGGGAACTTAGTATGTATTGTATATGTAACTCGGGAGTACTTAGTATGTATTCTGTGATTAAACTTAAGCATTCGTTGGCAGTGGCGGCACGGAAATAGCCCGGGAAGGCGGCGGCGTGACGCCGCGCGTCGGCACGCGTCTCCACAGCGTGCTTACTTGAAATATTCCGATGCACATGCTTTTAATTGCTCATTAATCGCGCCGTAGATATAATTAGGACTTACCGTCTTGGAATGACGACGAGCTGCAGGGTTAGTATAAGATTTAATTCGATCGGTCGTATTCGTATTCGGTAACATTAGCGTCAAAGAAAAATGAACCCAATTTTTATGGACATAAAGTCACAATTCAGTACAACCGATTTTAATTTGGAGCGTATCCGTTTATAGTGACGTATAAATGAAATGAAATGAAATGAAATATTTTATTTGCAAGAATATGGGTATACATAAGATCTTAAAACTTAAAGGTGCCGCATATTCAGTCAGGTAATAACTGACATACAAAATTCTAGTAAGAATGCGTACACGAAATTGAGCTCTAAGTTAATGTTGTTACGGTTCATTTTACTTTGACGCTAATGTCATCGAATACGAATACGATGAATGGAATTAAATCTTATACTAACCGCACTGATTGGGTTCGTGGTATAAACGGTGTCTTTGCTTTGTGATGAGTGTTATGCGAGTGGAATTTATCAACTCGGTCGGTTCCGTCACAAGTTAAATTAGCATTTCGGTTTTTGTCACTTCTTTACGATATGGAATGATTATTATTTATTTATATAAATATAAAACATGTCTTTGAATCTGTGTAACTTTGAAAATATTTATTTTTACATATGAATGGACGTTTGTATGAGGTTACTCAGGACTTCTTTCGAGAGAGAAAATAGGTACAATCTTAAGATTACTGACTGATAGAATTATGTGACAAAAATTTCAGTTATCAAGTTTTCTGGCAACAGTTACTGAAAATATTAAATACCTATACCATTAGATTAAGTATAGTATATTTAATATTTTCAAATATTTTCAAATATTTTCAGTTTTTAATAGAAATTATGTAAATATAACTAAAATAGAATAAAATAAATACACGTGATTTATAATTATATTTTTCCATTCTGATTACTATAAAAGGAATTACTAATTAACACATTTAATTTATGACCTGTCTCAAGAATTCCAACTACTACCCCAGTTTCACTACCCTTACCCTATTTGTAAATTTGCATTTTGTTCATTCATCAACAAACCAACCCTTGTTTATTGAATTTCGTCTGAACTTATCCCCACTATTCCAATGCATATCAAATAGTGCATAGGAGGTGCGTTGCTTGATGCGTCCGAAAAGCAACGGGTCAGTACACTCGCGCGCGTCGTCGAACCGCCACGTCCCATGGCGGCGCTAGTGTCGCACCTCTGTACGAGACTGTACCCACTGTACACACTCCCTGTGAAGCCACTTCTTTCGCGACTGTACCACGTAACATTGAGGCGCACGGAACGTAACGTAGACGCGCCTTTATCACGCATAAAAGCCATACTACATTTATTTCACCGTCTCTCGGCGCTAATAACGCGTATAGAAATATGTAAATACGTAGTCAAATATAGCAATAGTATCTAAAATACATGATGATGTTATTGAATCGCGTTTATAGGCGCGGAGCTGACCGTAAAATTAATCAAACGAAATGATGGACGGTGTAAGCTTGAGATCTACAGTACGTGACACAGATTTGAGACAGAGATAAAATGAGACACGAATATGTATTGACAATTGACGTAAATCTCTCTCGTTTTAACTCGAGTCTTGAGTCTGAGCAGGGCATGAGTGCGATCTATGGATTTCTGTCTTAGAGTCTCTCGTAAACCGAGATTCCTTTCTAACGTAGCTTTGCTTTTATTTAGACACAACATGTCGGATTGATATGAACGTTTGCAAATAAATCGAGGTTTGAAGTTTGTTTTTTGTGAAAAAAAAGAAAAAAAAAATAGAGCTAGTTAAATCTCCAAAAAAGGAACGTTAAATTAAAATACGATATTATCTTAGACTCTTAAAGTAAATCGTCACCGTTTACTGTCACATTGTTTACATACCTTTATCTTAATATACGTCGTTTTGCTATGAGTATTAAGCAGTCATGAAGTAATTTTTTTTTTCAACATTGAGAATTAAGCGATTTAATTCTATTAATGATTTATTTTTGTTAACGAAATGTTTATGATTATGATTACATATTCGAATAATAAATTCACTTTTGTTGTATAGCTAAAGTAATAAAGTGCTTCCTTTCACCTATCACTTTTACAACCAACTCTCGAACTATAAACGTAAACAAAAATATGCTTTGTTGTTATTATTGAAATATTTTAGTGCGGTGAGAAGGTAAATATGGCTTTGAACGGTGTAACATACTTTTATTTCACCTTTATTGTATGGATGCACCTAGTTAGAATGGAATGGAATAGGTATAATTTGTTCAATTTTATGATACCGGTAAGTTAATCGAAGAAAATAACGCATTTGATTCAATCATTTGGCTATGGACTTTGGTGGGAAACTCGAGATTCCATACAAAATGTAGTTTTGGTTTGATTTAAAAACTATATAAAATAATTAAACATTGAAAATATAACTTACAAACTTTTAAATCGATACGTGAATCTAATACACTATTAAACCTTAGATTTCTAAAAACATCAACTCCCACGTTTTTTGGTCATCCTATTATACTTATTATAAAAGCGAAAGTTTGGAGGAATGGATGGATGGACGAATGAATGGATGGATGGACCGATGTTTTTAACTCAATTACGCTGCAACGACTGAACTTATTTGGCTGAAATCTAGAGCAGTAGGTTAAGTCTGGAATAACATATAGGTTACTTTTTATCCCGGAAAATTGAAGAGTTCCCGCGGGAATCAAAAAACCATTGCGGGCATCGCTTATTACCTACCTGAGTCATAATTCAAAATTAGGTTTTTAGACTTTACGGCTTTTTAGATATCGTGCGGCGGCTATTGGCAAGGGGCATTTATGCGTACGTGCCAAGGCGGGCGTTTCAAAAATCGATGCAACGCAAACATGTTGATGTGCGAATAATAATCAACGCGGTACAACCCTACGGTGGATGCGGAGTAATAATAGCGTCGGGAGGGACCGTTCCTCACAGAGGGCCGTGCGTACAAGCGACTACTATTCCTAATTACCATTACACAAAGTTCATTATTCAACGCCCCTAATCTCAGTCACACCGGTCACGCGATTATAAAGCCTAATGTATCAACGATAAAGTTTATTATGCAATGGATGGAGATCACGAACGGCGTCGTAGTTGCATTTGTGAATGGTTTATACTCATCGATTTTAATAACGCTGTCTACTACAGTTGTAAAGAGGGCACTAAAAATATTGATCAGCCTTTATAGACTTTGTAATTCGTAGTAACTAATTTTGTTTACAGTAACTTTTCTCTTTATGAGGAAAGGGTAATTTTTTTATCTGGACTTATCATGAACTTTTATTACATAGTAATTTAACATTAGTAATTACTAGACTTGCAACGAATAGAGTATTCGGCAGTATACCGAATACCGAATATTCGGCGAGGCCCCTGACCGAATAGCCGAATATTAGGCAAAAGTATTCGGCTGGATTTTAGCATTTTGAATTTCCGTGTTTGATTAAGATTGCAGCAAAATATTTGTCGGCGCCAGGAAGTAGTGTTTATTCAGAGCGCCTTTTCTCTGAAGTTGGGATGGTCTACGAGAAAAAAAGAAGTAAACTACTTCCTAAAAATGCAGAAAAGTTAGTCTTTCTGCACCATAAACCCCCTTCTAAATTTTGATTATGAAAATAATTCAAATGCATAGAAAAATTCTTAACTTGTTTAATACAGAAAATGATTAAATTATGTACCAATGACTACTTAATAAATGATTATAAAAGAAATGAGAACCTTACCATTCTAAATTTTGATTACCACAATAATTCAAATACATAGAATCCTCCATTTTTCCAATTCAGAAGATGATTATGTACTTGTGCTATGACTACTTAAATGATGATAACAGAAATGAAAATATGAATATAAACGTAATCAATCGATTTTAATTTTTCATTTTACCAATTATTTCTCTATGACAAAATATATTATTTAAGTATTCGGTATTCGGCCGAATAATATGTAGATATTCGGTATTCGGCCGAATATAATAAAAGCAGCCGAATAGGCCGAATACCGAATAGTAACCGAATATTCGTTGCAAGTCTAGTAATTACATAGTCACCTAGGGGCATATGCATCGATGGGCGTCGGGGTCTAAGTGATTGATACCTTGGCGAGTCTGCACCGGGAAGCGCAGCGTTGTAAGAGCCCACAAGGCTAGCAGTTGCCGGATACATGCGGCACAAGATCGTGTTCTGTGGCAATCCTTTCAGCAGTGGACGTCTATCCCACGATCCCCACGATGAATCTACATATTTGGGAGCCGTTAGACACAAGCGGCAAATTCGAATCCTTCAGCAGGAATAACTGACAAAATATCGATAATAAAAGAAATAAGTACATATCACAATAGGTAGGGCGCATTTTTTATCGAGCAAGCAATTTCTCAATAGATCGCTTCGTTGTAAGATGAGAAGCACGTGTAACATTAGAACAGAGAGATATAACGGTATTACTATTTACTACTCCACATTTCTTTGAAAAGGGTCGTCGTAAATATAAGTAAACTTTGAATTAGATTGTACAAGAAAGCGGACCGGGAAGACAAATCGGGCGATAGGTCGGTCGACTGGTTGAGGGTTTTGTGCATGGATAGCAAGGGGAAGTAGGGGCTCGTTGTCACCACCTGTCTGTTTTAATAGCTTTCGGAAGACGCAGTCACGTCCGGACCGTCGCACGCGCATCTGCCGGTGCCATTTAGTGCTTCGCGCCAAATCTAACGTTCTATATGAATATTTCGATGGTATTCTATAGTACAATATGTTGAACTGAGTGAAAACTTTCAGTGTTTTGTTCGAGAATAAGACGCTGGTAAAGTGAAACTACCTAAGTGAAGTGTATGCAGAAAGAATTTGAAAGAAACGATGTGAAAATGTTGGGATTGCTTGCTTCGGATTATGCAGGATATCAGAATCGTATAACTTTGCTGCAGCAACTCATCGAGTGCGGCGATGTGCTGCTCGGTCGGGACTTCATTTGCGGTACGTTTACTTATATGATACTTTACTTTTTTTACTAGGGGTATAGGTTGAATTTACACTGCTATACCCCTTCCAAGTTAGCCCGCTACCATCTTAGACTGCATCGTCACTTACCGTCAGGTGAGATCGCAATCAAGGGCTATCTTGTCATCGAATAAAAAAAAAATACTTGATCAAAACTTCTTCATTGACTTCTGTGGGTCAACCACATATTATGATTCTTTATTCAGTCCCTTACTTGAAGTTTAGATTTAAAACACAACAAAAGACTCATGTTATCTCGCTCGTAACAGCTCACGAAACCATTGCACCAATAAGAGACAAAAAAAACAATACAGGTAAAGGAAAAATCTGCGCAGGTCCATCGTCGAAACTTATTTATTCTGTGGTCGGTGTGTGGTTTTACCCCCAACAAGAAAGCTGCTTCAACTTTATGTAATTTAGTATACATATGTGTACAAAAAAATCATATTAACTAGTTTTGTGATTGCAGATAAATATAAAATCTAAATTCTAAACGAAACAATGCAGCATCCAAATCTCTTCGAAGTCGAACGTCCCTGGAGAACGCGCCGTCGAATCTCAGATCGCTATCACTTTTATTTACTGCCGCATTGTCTTGTTCAACGTATCAATTTGGCTAATTAACGTCGAATATGTTAAAGACATCCACGTGACACGTGAAAATGACAAATATGACAATGTGTCCTTGTTCTTATCCTTTATGATTATGAAATAGAAATCCTAAATATGGACTATGAGCGCAACTTAAAAATTACAAGAAGGGACGAAATGCGTTTTGTTCTGACACTTTTTCATTATTTAAGATATTTTTTTAAAGAATAGTAGCTAAGATGAACTTGACTAATATTCTCCTCTCCCCTCCAAATAAGTAGAAAGCTGGTGTTAAGAGTGGGTACGACAATAGTGCAATGGGTGGGGATCGAACCTGCGACCTTTCACTTTTCAGTCCATACCTTTAACCGTTGGGTTATTGAGGCTTAAAAATTGCAAAGGACGTCACGATAATTATGCCTGCGACTTCATCCGCGTGTATTTTACTGATGCCTACTTCAAATAAAAACACATGCTATTTTTCAAAGAATTCACCTAAAAATGAATATTTTTTACAAACTTACAACTCATGTTATCTAAATAATTATTATTGTGATTACAATCATCTCTTGTTTGATTGGCTGATACTCTGTCGCTATTGGCTAAAAAGGATTATTGCAGCAAGTAATTCATTTTCATAAATTCAGCCAGACTATTGCAGTCTGATTGAGCTAATTGTTCCATATTCGTTCGGCTGTAATGAAATGATGTGTACGCAAATATCTACTTTCGGTTAGATTTTAACTCTACGCTTGGCTACCTACTACCCTCTTTCCGGAAGCAATTCGCTAATTACTTATCATTGATGCATTCCAGTGATGTTTTTGCAAATAGGAGTCATTTTTTTTGCAATAGGAGTCCTTACTCGCCAGTATATTTAAGTAGTAACATCGTAACACGCTCATTACTACAATTTGTGATATAATGTGCCTAGGGGAAGGTATGACGACGCCTGGTTTGAAGTACTAGTGCGTAGGACATCCACGAGACGAAACAGCGCCGCGATCGCGTCTGTAGTCGTCAGCTTTTGCTGCAACAAGTGTGGACGTTATTGCCACTCACTTTATTTGGTCTCTATAATCATAAATTCAAATCCAAAAATTGGAACCTGCGGCTCTTATGACACGTCAAGACTCTACCACCGATTCGAAATGCTGATTCATGCTGATGCAAAGAAATAGCCTTCTAGACTATGTTTAAATCATCTATTTTACAGACTTCAAATGTATGAATTCCTTGTAATTCCTTGATGATGATGACGTGAAGTTTTTGTGTGAAGAAGTGACATCTTCAGCGTTGCAAAATGTATTATTTTTTCAACTTCAAAGAAATTTCATTCAATTCAATTACCCAGCCAAATAAACTAACTTCTTTTAGTAACTATCCCCATAATCGAAGTAACTGTTGCCCCAACACGTAATCTAATTATAATCAATTCATTTTATTTTTAGATCACAAACCGATTTCGTCGAGTTAAACTGTAGTGAAACATAGACAGTAGCAGTAGGCCTATTGGTTTTATTAATCGCCCTTTTGGTTATGTCAGCGCAAGATGGGTAGTTTATATTAGGCTTTAATTCCCTTGATGTAGGCAGCTTATTATTTCCCTTTGCATTGTCTAGTTTTACCACCAATCAAACTAATTAGAATAATTATAAGTGACGGGACCACTGGCTTGAATTTGAACTATATTGTTTACGTCTATCAGATGTCATAATTAAATTATTTAAAGCCTTCTACTTCTCTTTAAACTAGAGATTCACTTGAATAATTTATATCACGTAAAAGATATATTTCTATCACTAGAGTTTCTGAGAATTGTCAATACTGTATTAGGAACTATAAATTGACACGTGATGATATTCGACCATCGATAGAAATAGACGGTATAGCGACTACTTCTATGAACGGGATATTCAAATAATACACACACTTCAAAACTATTAATAGTGCAACTGAAAATGGCGGACTAAAATTCATATTGTACGAGTACATTATTATGTACATTGTAGGTACAGCTTCCGCCTTCGTGGTGGCAGTTTTAAAAATGGGACTCTCGAAAAATATTGGTAACTTATATTTATAAATATAATAATAGAACTTCATTACACATGGTGGAAATTATCATTATCACACTTCGTGTATAAATAGAAAAAGCTGCTAACTGCTTAACATTTTATCTTATGATTCGCGTAATTTATGAAATACCTGCTACATTAATATAAAGATAGTTGACGATAAGCTAAACATGGATGAAAATACAATTTAAATTATACTTTCCCTGGTTCATGTAGTTAAAAACGCAATTGTTTGTGGTTTCATTTCACTCGCGTGTAAATGAGAAAGTGCCATCTCTCCCTCATTTCCCCAGATGTTTTTTCTTTCATGGAATTTTCCATGCATGAGTTGTTCTTTATTTTTTTTCTTTACAAAGATATCGGATTTTTAATGCAGATTTTAATTATAATTAATTTATTTGTCCAAAGATTTTTGATGGAAAACATTAATATTATGTATTATCTATTTTATTAAGAAAGTTTGTTTGTGTGTGTGTGTGTGTGTGTGTGTGTGTGTGTGTGTGTTTTTTTAACTCCTTCACGCCACAACGAATTTGGGATGGAGGTAGCTCATACCTAGTATTAACACATAGGCTAAATTTCATCCCAGAAAATGAAAGAGTTCCCGCGGGAATCGGAAAACCTAAATCCACTCGGAAAAGTCGCGGGCATCATCTAGTTTTATCTATTTCTGTCTTGTAAACTTCTTGTAAATGATAATTCTTGCTGTAAACGATAATTTTTATAAGATTCAACGAATGAGATAATTTTAATAAATCAAAAGAGATACATATTTATATCAAAATTCAAATTCAAAATTTATTTATTTCATGTAGGCTAACTTGTAGCTCTTATGACACGTCATAAATCTACCACCGGTTCGGAATGCAGATTCTGCTCAGAAGAGCCGGCAAGAAACTCAGCAGTTGCTCTTTTCAAAAAAAAATTTATATAGAATTATAATATCTTTCTGTTTTGCAATAAAGAACATTTTCATCACATCACGACGTCGCATGACATGCATAGCAAAGTTGCGTTATGACAGACACACTGCCACAAATGTGTGGTTAGTTGATATTTCCACTTAAACAATTAAAGTGCCCGGGGTCCCATTATTTCCCTATCTACCTCTAATATCCGTCTACTGTGTAATTTACCGCGAATGCAAATTCCTTATAAATCGTTTTGTCGTATTGCTGCTATGTCGGTGATTGTGAAATTAGTTGATGCCTTGCACATACATAAGTTAACATAACCCATAAATTATCACACTAGTAATATTATAAATGCGAAAGTTTATGACGATGGATGAATGCGTGTTTGTTGCTCTTTAACGCAAAAATTGCTGGACGGATTTTGATAAAACTTCACAACGTAACTCCTTATACGTCGGAATAGCACATAAGTAGACATTTCATCAAAATAAATAGTTCCTGCGGTAATCAGAAAACCTTAATCCACGCGGACTAAGTCGAAGGCATTATTTAGTAATTCATCTGTCCATTTCTCTTTTTAGTAGATAGATCATTTATTCACCAAAATGCAGGTACAATGTGATGTAAAATGGAAAATCGAACCTTATACATCTAACGTCTAAAATGCTAATCTTATTTCGATAAAAGTCAAGGACCCAGCTTCAATCCTTAAAAATGTAAAATATAGTTATATGCGGACGAAAAATATAAAATATAGTTACATGCGGACGAAATCGCAAGCGTCGCATAGTATTGCATATACACGTGCTTAACAGTAAGTAGCCTTGACAGTTGACCAATTGAGAAAGCTCCGAAATCACAAAAATATAAAAATGGCGTATTATTTTGGCTTCCGATTGTTTTCTATGAGACAAAGGGCACCCTTACCCCTTCCCCGAAGTTATACACCCCTTTGCGTAGTATGGTCATGCTTTATGGATTGTTTTCTTTTTTTTCCCTGTCTTTTTTCTCACGTTTTGTTCTTGCTCACCTAAATAGATTTTGACATTTCAAACAATGTGGGTTTTGTTCAAATGTCAACTTCTTTTAAATTTGATTTTTTGTTTAGCTGTTAAATGTAAAAGACGTGAATGTTAAAATTACATATAATGCTCAAACCATGCCGGGCTTTCATTTACATTTCAATAATATAGTTTATTTTTAGGAACCTCCAAATTAACCATACATTTGCAATCTGCTGTAATTTTTGCCGACAGGTGATTTTTGTAAACTATCAATATTTAATTTTTGCCTCTATGGCGGATTAGAAATGATATCTATAAATTATATATGTGGCTTACATATATTGACATACATAATATAAATTCAGCGTGTATATTGACTTCTGCAACACATCGGTTATTTAATCTAGCAATGCCTGAAATGCTAATGAAACTTATACTGAGATCTCTGACTCAGCTCAGACTCAAAACAGAGGTTAAAACGAGACACAAATATGCTCTGCTATAAATCTGTCTCATTTTTACTCTGTCTTGAGTCTGAGCAGAGTGAGAGTGCGGTCTATAGATTTCAGCCGAAAGAGCTACCGTTTTGTGACGCCAAGACACTTGAAGATACAAGATGCGTAAGCGTTGGCTAACGTGAACTAAAAGCTCTGTAGATTGTAGTGTGTGGTGGGGTCATTCAGAAACGTACTCGTAAGTAATCATACGGTCGTAGTTCGTCAAGCGTGACCGGTGACGCGATTGTGCCACTAATATGGCATTCTAATACGTTCTCATAGTTTGCTTTTGCGTAATTCTTGGTAGAATTGATACCGTTATCGCTAGCTGAAGATACTAGAGAGTATTTTTTTTTTATTCGATGACAAGATAGCCCTTGACTGCGATCTCACCTGATGGTAAGTGACGATGCAGTCTAAAATGGTAGCGGGCTAACTTGGAAGGGGTATAGCAGTTTAAATTCAACCTATACCCCTAATCGGTTTCTACACGCCATCGTGCCGGAACGCTAAATCGCTTGGCGGCACGTCTTTGACGGTAGTGTGGTAACTAGCCACGGCTAAAGCCTCACACCAGACCAGACCAGAAACAATTTAGAAATTATAAATTCTTAAATTGCCCCCGCCGGGAATCGAACCCGAGACCTCCCAATTATAAGACCACAGCGCTCACCACTGCGCCAGGGAGGTCGTCAATCTAATCCAATGCTGTATTGCTTCTGGAATAACGTAAAGAAGTTTTTGGTTCTAGTGCAGTGTACTGAAATCAGTGCAGTTCAAGGATTGGCATTCTATTTTCCAGTCCAGTACTACCATCTGGGTACTATCTAGATTCTAGATGTATTTTGGAATGTGCTCTGTCTGAATTCATTGCCACTCAGTTGCACCTACCTAAGACGCAATAAATACATTAAGCTAATTTTTCCTACGATCTGCGGAATAATATAGACGACACAATCTTTCCAGTTTAGCGCTGAATAGAAATTACTGGATTCGGTGGCTGCAGTAGATAAATGTGAATCGGCTATAAAGTTTTAAGCGGATTATCCATAATAAGCGATCTGTCTTTAACAATAAAACTTGAAGAAATCAGCTTTGTCAAGTCACTTTGCACAGGCAAACACTTACGTAGCAAGTCAATTTCTGCAAGTTTTTAGTCTGATTCGACTTTTGTAAGGTAAGTTAATTAGTAAGGTAGTAAGATATCACAGTTTTTTTATAGTTACAATGTAACGGTAAATGCGTTTAACTTAAGAAATGGTTTGTATGTGCGTTTTTACGTTACTATTTTCCTGATTCCTAAAGTTAGAAGGCAGATTTTAATGCGATTCTTGCGTCTAAGGGGAGGTTCTTAGACATGTATTGCGGCTATAAGCCACAAGAGGGTGCTGCAATCGCGTTTGCAAAACGAATGGATCGTCATTTATCAGGTTTTTTTGCATTACTCAGGTGTCTTTCCTATCTAGCAGGGGTTATAGACCAGCAGGAGCAGATGCAATTCTTCGTGGGAATTCTAGAAATTGTAATTTATGCCTTGTGCATAACTATTGCAACAGTTATACGAGTAAATATAAGGAGCAACATATTCGCATTCTAACAACGGTACCTACCGCCAGTCGTTTTATCATTCTAATCTTTGCATGATTCTTAGAACGAAATAACGCTTTCCTACTTGAATAATGTGGTGCCCCGTTTTTTAGATGTCTCTTTGCAACTTGTTATAACTTAGTACATTTTTATTGGTCGGTTTTAACTTTGTTGTTAAATATTTCAATAGGTTTATTTTATAGGAAAGTTAATTTAAAAAAAAAAAAAAAAGAATATTAGGCAACCTGAAGTTGACTAATATCCTCCTTCCCCTCCAAATAAGCGAAAGCTTGTGTTAGGAGTGGGTACGACAATAGTGCAACGGGTGGGATTCGAACCTGCGACCTTACAGTTTTCAGTCCGCATCTTTAACCGTTGGGCTATTGAGGCTTAAATTTACATTATGGTTAAATTTAATAAGGCTTCAAACTGGCGTTGAGGACTTGGTGAGAGTTAAAATAAAAAATAGAGGGACCCCTGCGCGATACTTAAAGCCTCGAGGACGAGGAGACAATAAGCTGATTAAAAAAATAGGTGCCGCAAGTAGATTTAGATTCGAAAAAAGTGTGTGCCTAATGATTGGGCCACTTTGCTCCAGCGGTCGCGTCGGCTACGTCTTATCCCGTAGGTCGGCGACCCGCGCAGAGCTAGGTCATTGCTATCTACGTGCCCCCTTAACGTTTCACGTGGCGTCTGCACCGTGAAATCACACTAGCGACGTGTAATCATGCTCGAAAACTGTCGGGAAAGATCGTTTCGTCTTCTTCTTCTTTCACAAAAGATTCCTCGTTTGCTGCTTTAATTTCTGTTTGTCCACGGTCTTCTATTTAAATGACTTATGAATGATTCTATTTCATTATAATTTATATCTCACTGGACCTTTACCCGAAAATGAATATGTACCTACCTAAATAAAAACAGCATATGACATGCCTAATATAGTTTAGTTTTGTAAATAATTTTCATAATATCAAATAAAGAAATGTGTAGGTACTATGTTTGACTATCTATACTTAATATTATAAAGAGAGAGCGCGAATTTTGTGAGTTTGTTTGTAAGTAGGGAGTCAACTTTCGAACCACTGCTGCATCCATATAAAAAATTCTTTCACTATTTCAAAGGTACATTATTCCGAATGGTTATAGGCTGTATATTATGCACACATATGTATAGTATGGCTAGATATATGTGCCAATTTGCTACAGAAGTCGGAAAAAAATTTGCCTCTTAAAAGTTTACAAGGCGTGCGCTGGGTCATATACTGTTATCGCATAAAATGATGTATGGGTGATGTGGGAGAATATTTCGATAACATTGTGATAAGATCATCAAGATTTCAAAATCAAATCATCATCAAATTCAAAATTATTTATTTATTTCATGTAGAACACCCTCTATTAACAATTATTATTAGTCAAGAATCAAGTGGCTTGCGATGCCTCAGACATGACACCCTTCTTATAGCGTCAGGGGTTATAATTATGTCTGTCACATCGGATAAGGACAAAATATATAAAAGAAACAAAATGTCTATAGT
The DNA here is from genome assembly GCA_038048805.1 of Hipparchia sbordonii. NCBI lineage: Eukaryota > Metazoa > Arthropoda > Insecta > Lepidoptera > Nymphalidae > Hipparchia > Hipparchia sbordonii. Next base: position 4,485,871 of record CM076115.1, on the reverse strand, counting down.
GTGATCTTGAACTAACAATTATTTAAGTCTACAGAATGGTGTTGGTCTAAATTAAAGGTATTTGCTTGAGCTTTTAATATTTAAGAGTAGGTATATGACCGATTACCTTTATCTCGGGGTTTATGAACCTAAAGTAAATTGGTTTTTGGGACTTTGTATAGAGGTGCTTGTGATCTTTAGGTACTATCTAGGTAGATCTGAATCTATCTATCTTTTTATTAAAAAAATCAAGAGGACCTGCGAAATTTTTCTTCTCGATTCTAGTGAAGTGAACAAATTAAGTAAACATAAATTTTTTTTAAATAAAAAAACTTTTTTGTAAAACTACACTTTGCCGTACGTCTTCATCTGCGCGAAATTCAAGTCGAATATTCATCAAAATGAACAACTACCAGTAGCGAAGGATTTTAAAAACCTAACTCACAGCGTGGATGAAGTCGCCGGCAAAGGCTAGTTAAGTTTATAGCTAGCTTTTGCCCGCGGCTTCGCTCACGTTAAGTTTGATTTTTCAAATCCCTATTTACTGTATGCCCAGCCCAATCCGTCCAGTGGTTTAAGCTGTTAGTTGACAGATCAGTCAACCACGTTTTTCTTTCATATTATATTCAGACAGAAGATTGGATTTTTACGATTTTTACGCACTTTACAAGCTTAACACGCGCTACTTTAGAGTTCTTTGCTCTTGTTGTAAAGTCGGCGGGGTATCGGCAGGGAGTCGAACCCGTGCGACTGTTTACATTATCGCTCAGCGCCTAAACAAACACTCGGCCCTTTCTCATACCACAATGCAAGCCGTTGTACAAACGAATTCATTCCTTATTCTACTAAGTATATCAACTAAAATTGCATGTAACCTTGTTATGTGTGTAAGTAGTGTGTACTCATAATATGATGCTATTTGAAAACAGTCTTCGAGTGTGACCAAGGTATTTTACCGCTTAAGAGATTTTAACGCTAATGTACCTACTAGAATTTATGGATGTTGATCGGAAGGTCTAATTTATATGTATTTATATTATATATGTTAGCGATGGGACCTTAATCGATTATTCGATAACAATTGAAGTATCGCAAAACTATCGATTTTTTGGATTGTATTTAACTCTAGAACTATCGAAAAACAACGAATTTTTCGATTGTTAAATTTCGATTGTTCAACTATCGAACTATCGTTTATTTCGATTGTCGATTTTTATTCGATAGTTTATTATGAGGACAGTTCAAACATGTCGCTCATTTGCGACAAGGGTGACATAATTCAAAATTCACCAATTTTAGTGTCGAAAATTTATACTTTTTGTTATAAAAACAACATTCCGCTAAACAAAAAAAAAGAAGAGCGAGAGAGATTGTGACTTTATACTCTGTCCCACACTGGCTGCTGCGTTATTTCGAAACCGCAGCATCCACAGAACATTACTCTCTAACGAGAGATACTCTCTCTTCGTCGAATTTGAATTATGTCACCCTTGTCGCAAATGAGCGATGTGATATTTATTTGCTCAAACGCACACAACTTCGAAAAGTCAAAGGTCCGGGATCGAACCTGCGACTCTCCGAATAGGAGACCACAGCTCCAACCACTAGGCTATCACTGTTTGCACGTTATTTATTTAGTTTTTTTTTCTGTTTCAGGTTTAGACAACCGGATATCAAACTCAAGGAGTTCCGTCTCGCCGTAAGTCGAATTTTATAGATTTGAATAAAAATATAATTACATAATTGGTTCATTAATTTTGATAAGGTCAAGTAACAAGTAACGTAACTCAACAAGAGTGCATAATTGCTTTGAACTTGTTTGAATTTAAAAAAAAAAATCATTCCTAGTTAGTTACCTACTTAAAATTAAATATGCAATTACAGCAATATGCTTCAATTAATGAGCCAATAATATTATTTAAGTTATTATTTAATAACAAATTATGAAATACTATATGCTCGCTATGAACGACGACCTCCCTGGCGTGGTGGTGAGCGCTGTGGTCTTATAACTGGGAGGTCTCGGTTTCGATTCCCGGCGGCGAGGGCAGTTTCTGGCCACATGTTGTAATTAAGTGGGAACACCGTCGAAGAGAGTTGGTTCCACAGTTTGGTAGTGCGTGAATAAAAAGATCTGGTACAGCGGATGGTCGAAGTTCTCCAATCTCTATCAACTCAATCTCCAGGCCCCCAGGTAGTGAGGGTGAAATTTATTTATTTATTTAGGCACTTCAAACAGATTACAATTCGTTTCTAACCTAAAGTCTTAATTAAATTACATTTAAATCTTATTGCAATCCTACAATATTCTGCAATATTCTGTAGTACCTACGTATATCTAGTTTTTGATTATCTTATTTGTTCTTACTCTTTTTTAAAGTATCCAACCTTAAAATTATATCCATAATTACCTACAATTTGCAATAGTTTATAAGTATGTCTTTGTTTAAGTTCAAATTTCTTTTAGTTTTAAATGACACGTCCGACTATCTGCTGCTTATGTAGACATATTGTTGTGGAAAGTGGCTAGCTTAACAAATATAATACAGCCATGAGGCTGTATTATATTTGTTTTGTATTGTCATTATCTGTTGTGTGTCTGAATAAATAAATAAATAAATACAGGGTCGCAACTAAAATGAGGTATTAAAAAGGCACAAAACACATAATCAGGCGCGCGAAGTATATTTATCGAATTGCATTCGGTTGCGGTGGTAAACTTTAAAGTTTTAGGGTTAGTTTTAAAATGGAAACTTTAGCGGACTTATTTGTTGCGATTGCAGCGACGTGGTGAACAACCTGAGGCTGTCCGAGAGTGACGACGAGGTCGCCGCTACCACCACCAGGCTAGAACCGTAAGTTTGCATTACCCTCACCCTTTGAACGCCACGCATTTTTCATGTTACTTTTTTTTTTTTCAAGATAGGCTTAGGCTTGACGACAAATCGTGACTGATTGATGACATGAAGATGTCTATTCACTCCTGCCTTGAAAATAATCACTGTCACAATTCATAATAGGTACACGTTCCTAAGCAGAATCCAAAATTTCTAGTCTCTGTATGCCCCTTTTTACAAGAGTTCCTTAACTTTTACGGGCTACCTAAGCTAAGATAGGTGATGCTTTCTGTCAATTTCGTTTTCACAAACTTTTAAGGAAAACCTGAAGTTAAAATTGACATTGGGTAAGGGATTACATTTAGGAGCTATCTACGTACTTAAAGAGATTCTTACTTAGGGGATGATTTAAGTATGGATGGTGAAAACTATTAAATTAAAGGTGGAATGTGATGGTGATTAATAGACAGTAGTTAGCATGACGTTACAACTTCCGACGTAATAGAAATAAATGACTAAGAATATCTGTGTTCTTTGTACATTTTGTGTTCAAAGCTGCCAATAAAGATAATTCTATTCTATTCTATTAATGACTGTTGTGCCAGTCTGTACAAAACTACGTGGCCTCAATACCACCTATGATTGAATCAGTCACATTGCACTGTGATCTGTGATAGTAGTGCCTTATGCACACTTCGATAGCTCTACGAGAAGTCGCTACCTACGTACGTAATACCGACAGTGTTGCAATCGACATTGACCTTTCGCGTTACGTCATTCATTACTCCGAATTATTGTACGGATGGAAAATCCATACGTTGTAGGTAAGTACAACAAGTGTTGTGACGCTGACAAAACTGGTTCTAGACACGCGACAGTGTTATTTCTATATGATTCAGTAAGATAATATAAAGGTCATGAAAGTTCAAAAAGCGGACGGCTTGAACTTGACTAAAAGACACCTCTACCCTCCAAATAAACGTAAAGCTTGTGTTAGGACTGGGTAGTACAACGGGTGACGATTAAGGACTGTGACTACTAAATCTAGCCTTGCATGAGCGAACAAGGTAAAAAATTAATTACTACCTATAGGATAGGCTATGACTAATATCCTTTTTACCAACGTTCCCTAACTTTTACGTAGGCTACCTACCTAAGCTAAGTTAGGTAAAGCTTTCTGTCAATTTTGTTTTCACGGTTCGTGAAACATAATCGACAGGGAACCACCGACCAGCATCCCTCTACCCAATGTCATTTTCTTCTTTAGGGAACACCCAAAGAAGAAAATGACATTGGTTAGGGGGCTGATGGTCGTTGGGGTCCCTAGGTGCTGGTGTGGCGACCCCGCAACGGGAAGGGCAGTGTTGGCAGACCCCCTACTAGGTGGACCGACGACTTTAAACGAGTCGCAGGGCGGCACAAGACCCGATGCCCGTGGAAGTCCATGCAAGAGACCTTTTTCCAGCCGTGGACGTCTATCGGTTAATGAAGAACAGGAAGAAGAGGGTTTTATTGAGGTTAATTTAGCTATGGTTGGTGAAAACGGGCATTAGATAATAATCTTCCAAAATACTGGAAAAGATCGTTGACAAACACGTTGCTAAAATTATTCAATTTGAACCCCAGAACTGGAGGCCACTTAGAAGAGATCATTGCTCAAATTGGACTACCTAAGTCTTAATTGACGGTCACGTATTTCAGTTTGTTTTAACGTCTCCCTTGTGTACTTACCTACAAAATGTTAGCTAACTTACGTTGTTAAACGTTACTTTATTAGTAGTTTTACATTTAATTTACCGCAACGTTTACTCCATGAACATAAATGTAGACTAACTAACCGGGAACGAAAGTTCAGTCAATAATGTAGGAAACTTTTTTAATCTGGGAGTCCCCGATACTGCACCATAAAAACGCCGAAGTTGTGGCGAGTCCCTCTAAAAAAACTATATGAGGTAACAAGTTATAACATAAATTTTACCTATAAAATGCCATAAATAACCATACAATTCCAAGCTTGATTGGGTTCGCATACAAAGTTTTAGCAGATAAAATGAATAAATGACATCCTTGATCGTCTGTATTAATTTTTATATCCATAAAGTATCTACGACTGATATTCGGTTCAAATAACAACTCCATCATGAAGACCAAAGCAGTTTAGCCACAACTCATCAGTTACTTACGTTATGAGTCCCCCTTTAAAATCGAGTAAACTCTCGTTTCCATAGAAACGTAGTTATGCTTCTAATTTAGGAACTGCATGTCGGATTGATGTATTTAAAAGAAAAAAGATCGCACTAAACCATCCTCTTAAGTAAATGTAACTCACCTTCCACAGGATCCTTTCACCAATCGGCTCCGGCGGCAGTCCAAGCTCGGGCAGCGAGTCATCACCATCGGACTCGGAGTCCGAGTCGTCATCAGCGGAGTCCACGTCAGGGCCGGCGCCGCCCTCGGCGCCCACGCCGCCCAACCCTCAGCCGGCCGTGCCGCCCTGCCTGAGCTCGTGGGGGCTGAGGAACTTCGCGCCGCCGCCCGCGCACCCGCCGGACCATGCCGATCTTAGCAACGTTCTCGCAGATGCCAAGGGAAAACCGGTGAGTTGACAATTCTACATGCCACACCAATCGATCGATGGTCGATCGATAGTTGCTGCTATACCAATCGATCGATTATTGATCAATAGTAGGTAATAATCCGGGGGCGCACAAACACATCGACTGATTATATCAACAAACGTCGATCAATAAATAAATAATTGGTTAACGTTTTATTTTCGCAGAGCATCGTCTCTGTCCCACGAAGCGCCAAAAGTCACATAAGTAAGGCTATGTTCAGATGGCTGAATTGCGACGCGCGTTTTCAAATCGCGCGCTTAGACATCCTAATATATACCTAGCAACCGTTCACATGCGCGCGCGTTAACGCGCGTCAGCGAGCGTCAACGCGGCGCTCAGAGAAAAAGTTTCAAGACGCAGACACTCGCGCGTTGACTCGCGCTTTGATATTAATGTAATGTCCGTTTGCTGTTCAGTTGAGCGCGCGCTTTCATCGCGATCGCATGTAAATTTTCGTAATTATATTTTGTTTTCGCATTTAAAATGAGTGAAATTGAAGATATTGACATCGACTTACTAATCGATGAAGTAGAAAAAAAGCCAGCAATTTGGAATATAGGTTCGGAATCCTATAAAAACAATTTTTATAATTTATTTTTATTTCTATTTTTCATAATTGGATGAACCCGATGTGTACGTTTTCTTTTTCTATATTTTTCTTTATAATATAACCACAAAATAATAGCCTTTTCCACGTCCATTCTCTACGTTCTACCGAACTAGACTGACGAGTACTCTCGCAACGCGCATTAGCGCTCATCATCTGAACTCTCTTCAAATTTGATCGCGCGTTGACGCGCGTTAACGCGCGTTACATGTGAACATAGCCTAAGAGTGATATGAGTATATAGTGAGTCTCGAACTTCCTACTTGATTTATATGAACTTTTTTGCTGATTAAGTATTGTAAAATCGTCAAATGTGTTGTGTCGCAAAAATGAATATACTTTTTATTGTACACCACGAATATTACAGAAAACAACACAGAAAAAACAACAATTTACTCTGAGAACTTTATTTTCTGATTATGAGCAAAATTTTAGGCTGTCCATTTTATCTTAAAACTAGCTCTTGCGCGCTCACGATATGTTCGATTTTTTCAAATCCTATTTTACCCCCTTAGGACTTGAATTTTCAAAAATTCTTTCTTAGCGGATGCCTACGTCATAATAGCTACCTGTATGTTAATCCGTCCAGTATTAAGTAATATGTATCTGCCTCCTGATCCGTCCAGTATTAAGTAATATGTATAATGTATCTGCCTCCTGATCCGTCCAGTGATTTGAGCGCTGATAGATCAGTCACATCAGTCACCTAACCTTCTATAGATTTAGATATCATAAACGAATCAACCCGTACAAAGATATAATTCAACCTGTAATTGTATCCTCCAAACAATAATATAATAGGCGTGCAAGTTGTCCAACGTCGCGACTTTTTAAATAAATATTCAATACAAATTCTTATAAGTAAATGTATCGTACATTTGATAGCGACGCTCATTCCCAGGTGTTATGTTACCTGAGATAAACATTTCGCTGTACATGGGGATACTGATTCAGCATTCGCGAAACGTCGCCAACTCCTGACTCCTTACATTGAATTGAACATTCATTTGTTGTTTGACGCCTGACTGGATAACGGTTTTAAAATCATTCTAGAAGTAACACTTGCCATACAAACGAAGTTTGGTCCTTAATTAATTAGTGGACTAATCAGGCAATGAAAAGTTGCAGACACTAAAGAATATGTGGTGCGTGTGGTTTATCAGTCGTAGAAATATGTAGTTTCAAAATTACACAGGCTCAACGATTTACAAACAAAGCTTCGAGCCTATGTTACTTTTGAAAGTTCGCAAACCTGACAAACCAAAGACTCGGGTATTAATTTCTAGAGTGTCTATATAACTGTATTGACTCTTATTAGTTTAAGACTCTCTTGTGAATTATTTGATAAGTGAAAAGTGTAAGAGTAAAATATTTTTTTTATTAGTTATTACTTTTTAGTGAAGTGACATTAAATATAATAATATTTGGATTAAAAAAAAAGTAAAAATGGATGACGACCTATACCATTTTGTCATAAAGCGAATGCATGACATAGTCAATCGCGAACAGTCGATACATCAGAAATGGATAGACTTGGCCATACTGAAGTGCAATCTGAGGAACTGTTTGCTAAACTTCGAGAACAGTATACGAGATCTACCGCCACGGGATAAAGTGAAGATAATGCACAAGTATTACAGTCTCAAGGATATGCTGTGGAGAGTTGTTGGTGCCATACATGGGAATATATCGGCTCTGTCTAGTATGGTAGGGACTTATAATATGACCAAGTTGTACGCGTAGATTTCGGTTATAAGAAATTTTTCTTCATACAAAGCATCCTACCCCGTTTCAGCCCTCTAGAGATGGTATTTTAAAAAGCTCCTGCTTAGAATACCTCTAGAATAGGGTACTTAAGGAATATTTCCTTAAATTTTAAAACTCAGGTCCATCAGTTTAACCATTCTACTTCCATGAGTTCAACGCTGATGACAGAAGACAAGACAGCATATTGTTGTCTGTCAGTCTAAGAATCGGCTCTGAGGTTTTACAGAAACCGCATAAAAAACAGCCCATATGAAGCACCCCTGTCCTTGTTTAAAGTTTTGCTGGTTGAGTCTAGACTACTTTGTTTTAAGAGTTCGCCAACATGTAAATGAATAAATTGTAAAGTGTCATGTACTTGTTACAGAGTCCAATATCCGAGTTGTCGGACTCGGAGGCGTCGTCGCCGTCGCCGGGCGCGCGGCGGCGTCGCTCGCAGGCCAACCGCGTCATGTCCGCCGCCTCCAGCGACGACGAGGCTCCCCGCCCCGCGCCGGTCAGTGAACACCTTTACTTGAGCTTACTATCACAGAGTCCAATATCCGAGTTGTCGGACTCGGAGGCGTCGTCGCCGTCGCCGGGCGCGCGGCCGCGTCGCTCGCAGGCCAACCGCGTCATGTCCGCCGCCTCCAGCGACGACGAGGCTCCCCGCCCCGCGCCGGTCAGTGAACACCTTTACTTGAGCTTACTATCACAGAGTCCAATATCCGAGTTGTCGGACTCGGAGGCGTCGTCGCCGTCGCCGGGCGCGCGGCCGCGTCGCTCGCAGGCCAACCGCGTCATGTCCGCCGCCTCCAGCGACGACGAGGCTCCCCGCCCCGCGCCGGTCAGTGAACACCTTTACTTGAGCTTACTATCACAGAGTCCAATATCCGAGTTGTCGGACTCGGAGGCGTCGTCGCCGTCGCCGGGCGCGCGGCGGCGTCGCTCGCAGGCCAACCGCGTCATGTCCGCCGCCCCCGCGCCGGTCAGTGAACACCTTTATTTAGATTACGTATTTAAAAAAAAAACAAAAATATTATTGTCATATCATTTTTTTTCTTTGTATGGCAATGTATTATGTTTGAGTAGTGATAAACAGATCGTGTTTAAGTATGGAAGTGTATAATTTATAGCTCGCTACATAAATACATATAATACCTAACGCTATAGTTCCTCTGATACAGGTCCGGACGCAACCCTCGCCCTCCGTAACGGCAACTGTCTCCAATAGCAGCCAAAGCACGGCCGTGAAGCGCGGCAGGCCCCCTAAAGTCCGCACTCCAGAAGAGAGGCCCCCTAAGAAGAAGCGGGGGAGGCCCCCGAAGACGAGGCCCCCTTCCCCCGCGCCCGACAGCGAGCCGGAACCTGAACCGCCGCAACACAATCCCCTACAAGGCACCAAGACGCACATCTTCCGCAAGGTATATTTATATATCTTTAACCAGCTAAGGAACTGTCTAAAAATGTTTTTTTTTATTCGATGACAAATTAGCACTTGAATGCAATCTCATTTGATAGTAAATGTCAATGCAGGAAGGGATATGGCAGTGTAAATGGACCCATACCGGTTTCTGCAGGCCGTCGTATCGGAACTTATATTGACCTCTGGTGATGGTTTTTAAGCTAGGATTTTCTTCTTCGATGAGACCTTCATATTCTGTTTATCTTCCCTTTTAGGCTTGTGAGTGTGTCATTTGTTGTTAATAATTCTAAAGTCTTTTTTAATCTACTTCTAGGTTTTCACACAAAGGAATAAGGACGAATGCGGTGGGAAAGGGGGCAAAGGTGGCAAGGGGAAAGGTGGAAAGGGCAAGGGCCAGGTGACGATCATAGAGGTAACAGCCCCGGAGTCTGGCGTCGACGACGACGACCGACGGGTCAGAGATCGCTCCGCCGAAAGACGGAACGAGGAGGCCATCGCCCGGGTCTCGCCCCCGCAGGAGCCGGAGACGCTCACGAGGAAACGAGAAGCAGAGAGGATAGCCAACGAGAGGATACAGGAAAGAGTCTCCATCGAAAGGCCCGACCATCGCCGCTCTGCAGACAGAATACCCGAAAGACCAACAGAAAGAACCCCAAACGACCGAATACCAGACCGAACCGATCGGTTTCCGGACAGACAATCCAGCGATCGCTTACCACCCGACCGACTGTCGAACGACCGGTTGCAAGACAGACTGTCAAACGATCGGTTATCATCGGATCGGTTATCGTCCGACAGATTATCGGATCGGTCGTCTCTCTCGTCTTCGGAAAGAAAATCTAGCGACCGGTTATCAGGAGACAAGAAGCTACTGGAATGGATGATTCAAAGCGACAAAATTTCGATCGAACGGATACCTAGTGAGAAGCTCGATCGGCTGTCTAGCGATAAATTATCACACGATCGGTTATCGAGTGATAAATTGTCAAACGAACGCATGTCGAGCGAAAAATTATCACACGATCGCTCATCGAGCGATAAACTTACACACGATCGGTTGTCGAGCGAAAAACTTTCGCACGACCGGCTATCGGAGAAGCTGTCGCACGAGCGCTTATCGAGTGACAAGATCGGACACGATCGGTTATCAACTGAAAAGATCGGTCACGATCGGTTATCAACTGAAAAAATCGGTCACGATCGGATATCGAATGAAAAGATCGGGCACGACCGGCTGTCAAATGACAAAATCGGACACGATCGGTTATCAAGTGACAAGATTAGTCACGATCGGCTGTCGAATGACAAGATCGGTCACGATCGGTTATTAAACGACAAGATTGGTCACGACCGATTACTGACCGACAAGCTCGGGCACGAGCGTTTAACAAGTGATAAAATTGGACACGAGCGGTTGGCGAGTGACAAGTTATCAATAGAACGGTTGCCGGGGGACAAGTTACCGTTGGAAAGGGTGGAAAGGATCGCGCCGGAACGATACATCCGGGCCGAGGCTGATGTCGGATTTGTAGCGACTTTATCGAATGGTGAGATTTTTTCATATATATTTTCTTGTGCCTTGTATAGGTTTGGTTGTAATTTGATTCATTACAAAACCTTAATTCAATTTTGTATGTACGTTCAATGTCTATTACAAATCGTTACGTAAGGTATAACTACATCTAATAGACATAGATGAATAGTGTGTGTAGTGTAAGCATTACACACATTTTAAACCGGCGCGCTTTCAAATTGCGTTTTAACTTGCTTAAATGTATGCGTCATATAAGCTGCTGAAGCATATCTGCATTACTTATATCCGTGTGCTGACGGGTGCCAGCTAACTAGGCTAAGCTAAGGTCATACACACAGGCACATGTTTGGGTAGATAGGATCTTCGGCTGCCCCATTTCAAAACCTAGTAAGTGTGATTGACAAAATTTTACAAGGGCCAAAAAAACATGTTTTGTAGATGGCTTAGCGAAGTAATAAATATATTCAATAAAGCTTTCAAAGTAGTTTATTTACGAAACTTTAATTTACCAACAGATACTGAAGAGTTCAGAGTTCAGAAGGGCTACCACAAATATGTTTTTTGGTCTCCTTTAAAATTTTGTCAATCACACTTACTAGGTTTTGAAATGGGGCAGCCGCCTGTATCTTAGGCAAGTTGAAAGCGCACCAGTGGTTACAACTATTGTATTGAAACTGGTGAGTTATTAGGTGGTGAGAGGTCCATTTGTACTGAAAGTGGGGTGTTCACAGGTGGTGATCGAGTGTCGGGCGGGCGTGCGTCGTGCACTGTGCGCATCCCGCTGGCGCGCCTGCACGCCGACACGCTACGCCTGCTGCAGCGCCCCGCGCGCCGCGCGCCGCCGCCGCCGCCCACGCCGCCCACTCCGACCACGCCGACCACGGACCACGTGCGTTTGGTATTTATCACTCGACATTGGATTATATCGCACACCTAGATTAATAGTCAGACAACTCAAAAAGTCTTTAGACGTAAAAAAATGTAACTGTTGTAATCTTTTGTTAGTAAAGTTTATTTTAAGTTACATTTTACAACATATTTACGTCATTAACATTGTCACGTGGTCACTATTTTTGGCAAGCATTAATCTTCGAATACCTATAGGTTTAGTATCATTTAATTGTATTTGTGTAAAGCAAATAAATGAAATAAAATAAATTGCAGTCGCCGGAAGGCGGTGCGGCGCTGGAGCGGCGCGGCGAGCGGCGCGGCGAGCGGACGCCTATCTATTACTCGTACTTCGAGCGGCTGCCGGCCGACGCGCTTTCCGACGAGGAGCGAGACCACAAGTATGACCACTAACCTCTATAACACTGGACTGCCTGTCCACAACATATATGGATCAATTTGAAGTGCTGCATTTGACATACGAGAGTCTCTGCAATGAAGTATCAACAATCATTTGCGAACTAGTACTCTCATTTTAGTTCCTTGGGTATTAGTAATTGTTTAAAGGCGTGAATCAAGTAGGTTCAAAAGGAAGGCGGTCCTGCCTCCTCGAAGATAAAATATTTTATATTTTTTATTTTTATATATTATAAGATAGTGATTATTTTTATATTATAAGATAGTGATAAAATATTTTTTCGAAATCTATACTTCTATACTAATATAATAAAGTGCAAGAGTTTGTTTGTTTGAACGCGCTAATCTCTGGAACTATCAGTCGGATTTGAAAAGTTCTTTTTGTATCTGATAGCCCAATTCTTGAGGAAGGGTATAGACTATTCAATATCTCGGTACGACTCTTAGAAGACGAGTTAAAAGAAAAAATAGCGCGGGCGAACAATGCGATGCGGTAAAGTCGGTGGTTGAGGGCGGTCACCCGACGAAACCGAAGGCTATTTATTAATCCGGAAGATCAAAGCGTTCCCTCGGGATTATTAAAACTAAATCCACGCGGACCAAGGCGCGGGCAACAGCCTAGTAGTAGATATTTAATTCCGAACATTAGCAACAGTTTTTCAACGTCGCTCATCACGCTTCTCCCTCAGATACTACCTCACAGAAGCGAAGCGCCTCCGGACGGCGGCGGAGCGGGAGCAGGAGCCGCTCGCGCGGGTCATGCTGTACCTGGAGTCGGTGCTGTGCTTCGTGCTGACCGGCCGCGTGCTGGAGCTGGAGCTGGACACCAAGCGCGCCTTCACCATCTACCGCGAGACCATCGAGTACATCAAGTCGATACACTCGATGCCGCAGCGCTTCCGCGCCTCGCCGCACTCCACCTTCAGCAAGCTGGACATCCTCAGGTCAGTGTACAGTAACACTGTTGCACATTTTTTTTTTTCGATGACAAGATAGCCCTTGACTGCAATCTCACCTATTAAGCTCATTGTGTCTATTCCTGTATTATGTGTGGTGTACAATAAAAGCATATTCATTCATTCATTCACCTGATGGTAAACTAAGTGACGATGCAATCTTAAGATAGTAACGGACTAACTTGGAAGGGGTATACCAGTGTAAATTCAGCCCATACCCCTAATCGGTTTCTACACGCCATCGTGTCGGAACGTCATTGACGGTAGGGTGGTAACTCGCCACGGCCAAAGCCTCCCACCAGACAGACACAGTGTTGCACTAACTTTACTTATTTTCTAATATATTTTTACGTTTACGTTTATATTATTATAATCCAAGACAAGCTAATAATAATTAAATTTAGTTAGATATTTCATTAAAAAAAATTAGATTAAAACTTTAATAAAAATTTAATACAATTGGGCCGAGGATATTGGGCAGCCCTAGCACAGGCTACGGTCTAATTGGGCTGCAAGTTGCAATCACCAGCCACAACTTTTAGTCTAATGCTTTAGTTTATAAATTATGGTGTAAATTGTGTTCACTTTTTTAAGTCTTTAAATAAATCAATTAAAAAAAAAGTTTTTACTATTGCTATTCTCCATCTGTACCACCTGATAGAGCAATAATTTTGCGTTTGATTTTTTTCTTAATAACATGCTTTTATACAAAAAAAATGTTGCGTTTACAGCCTTCGTGTACAAGCTCTCTTATATCAGCGGATGTTCAAGATGTACAATCGGGAAGTGAAGGAGTACAACAAGATCGTTCAGGAATACCAGCAAAAGGTGTGTACTGTACCTTCTTAAACGAATTCTTTTACTGTATAATTAAATTGGATTTCCTTACAACAATATTTCACTATATCGACGAAGCAAACTCGGTGTTAACGCTCTTTCGAATATTTTTCTGATGTCATTGACTAAATCATATTTTGTTGAGAATTTCACAGGCAGTTAGAGAGCAGTTTTACACAGTATCGCAAAATATGTAAATCACCCTTTGTATTTTTACCCGACTACGCCAAAAGGAAGGGTTATTATTTTTGCGGTCTATGTATGTTTGTATGTAACCATATTACGGATGTTTCGCTACTGAATCGATTGAATGAGTTGCCGATCGACTCGTTATTATGGTTCGGGTGACATAGGCTACATTTCACACGAACAAAATCAATTTTTTTTTTTTTTTTAAAAGAATATTAGCCAAGTTGTAGTTGATTAATATTGTCTTATCCCCTCCAAATAAGTGGAAAGCTTGTGCTAGGAGTGGGTACGACAATAGTGCAACGCGTGGGATTCGAACCTGCGACCTTTCAGTTTTCAGTCCGCACCTTTAACCGTTGGGCTATTGAGGCTTTTAAAATATGACAGATGTCATACTCAAAATTTTCGTAGTCGGGTTACTTCTAAACTTTTTCTTTGTAATTGTAACTGTTCTCTTGGAGAATGCAACTCATGATGAGTGCTCGCTGTCCCCTCAGCCGGCGTGCGCGGAGGCGCTGGGCGCGCTGGGCGGCGCGGGCGGCGGCGCGGGCGGCGCGGCGGCGCCGTGCTCGGCGCGCTCGGCGTCGCCGCTGTCGCCGTCGCCGTCGCCCGCCGGCTCGGTCGGGTCCGGCTCGGGCTCGGGCTCGTCGGGCTACTGCTCGCTGCCGCACGCCGCGCCGCTCGCCGCGCCGCTCGCCGCGCCGCCCTACTGCGGCCTGGTGCACGCGGTGCCGGCGCACGCGCACACCGCGCTGCTGCAGCTCACCAAGTACTACACGTTCCTGTACGTCGCGCACGACCTGTGGGAGCAGGCCGACTGCCTGTGCCGCCTCAGGGCCAACAAGGGTGAGTCATCTGATCGACCGTTCCGTAGAACAAAGTCTCATCTGCTAAATTCATAACTTGAGATGTAAGCCTTGCAGATGTGACTTTTAAGGCTCAAATTTCAAGCTGTAAATTTAGCAGATGAGACTTTGTTCTACGGAACGGTTGTGATACTCGACGTCCGTCACAGTCGGGGGGTCACCACCCACGAGCTAGGAGAAATACGACGTAAAGCGAAAGACATTAGCATACATTCTTAAAAGTGAAAATCATTATTAGTATGTAGTAGGTACCCTATCATTGTGTAGATAATTCAATATCCCAAACATATAATAAACAGGGCCAGCCTAATGTTTGCTCTTGGGGATCCGAGGTTCAAACCACCGACTCTGTATTTATATATACACAGTGTACAAGTGTGCTGATGGTGGTTCATGTAGATCGAGGTAAAACACAAGCTTTTATTGGAACGTTTAATTAATTAAGATATTCCACACGTCGATTCTATCGCGAGGTCGTAGCCAGAAGAGAGAGAGCCCTGTCGCACTGTTGCCACTACAATTCCTCAAAAGCAGTATATAAAAATTTTGCTAATAAAAGTTATAACATAAGTCTTAATGTTTAATATAATTAAACACACTAGAGATTTTTCTTGTTTTTGCACCGGTGACTCGCGAGTTGGGATTTTTTAAATAAAATTCACTTGGACGAGTATTATACTGATTTTCTGTATTTCATGACCAGATTGTAACGAACATTTTTCTAAGTTTTTCAAAAGTATAATGAATCATAATTCTAAACTAATGTCATTTTGACGACCATACCACAGAACGCGTTGATCTTTATAGTCCAGACCACAGATGACTTTATGTAGGTACTTCATGAATGGCCCAAACACACAGTACCTATTTGTGTAAGCCATAAATGTGTATCATGTATGTCAATAACAGAACGCCATTTCTCTCGCAGACCTGTTCATCGCAGTGGATCGCAAGTGCGGGCCGCTCACGCTGTTCTCGACGTTCCGCCATCTTGTGCAGTACGTGCGTCACGCCATCTCGCTGCTCAAGAACGCGCCGCGCGAGTGACGCGCGCGGTGCGGCCCCGTCGCGGCACGCGGCAGATAATACGCACTTTACGTATCCGCATAGACAGTGACACGGGAAGTGACCGATGGTGACCGGGTCTCGAGCGACCCCGAGTGATTTTACTGGCAATACAAGATGAGATTGAAGTTAGATTTTTGTATTTTAGGCCTCTTCCAAATAGGATATATGCATATGTATTTAATATGTTGACGTCCAAGAACCAATCGGTACACAATTTTGACTTAGTTTTATCAAATCTCTTAAATTATATTTTATTATTTTACCACCAATCTGAACCGCGTGCATATTCCCTATGTGGCTGCGAAATCCCGTATGAGGTTTCCTAATGTGTTCATATTTTATGTTACTGAGAATACTTTGTGTCATTTGTCTCTGACATAACTGTCACATCTTGACAAGCGATCCCCGCTGTCAGTGTGACAGTATTATATCGACATGTCAGGCAAAATATAAAATTGTTCTGATCGGAAATTCGCATTGCTTGGAAGAGGTGTAAAGAACATCGATGTAATTTGCATCAGGTTACGGAAGTGACGAATGGCACACGCGTTCACAGCGTGATATTAATGTGTTATACATATTCAACAAACCGTATTACAGTATTACGTCATCCGAAAACTGATAGGATAACCTTGACAGCTCTTGCTAACTTCGTTCATAATGTAACCGACGTTATTGTTTATGAGTGAAGTTAGCTAGAACTTTCAAACCTATTATCAATCGGACGAGTTTTTATAAGATCGTACACAAAGCCGGCGTTACAGATTGGTCCTCATGTTTGAAGATTTTGAGACGATATTATAATCATGTTGTACACACGCTCTAATACCCGTATTATGCGTAGCAAAAGGGTTCGAAGGTTCAGTCAGTCCGGCCGCCATTTTGGATTTTCCCAAAAGTGGTGTTTTTTATCGATACAATATACGTAGATGGTTAAAAATATAATAGATAATTTTGTCGTAACACGGCCGGTCATAACAAAATTATAAAACATTTAAATGGAATCCTAATGATAAGACACCTTAAAAATAAAATAATTTAGTATATTTTGTAGTCATCTATGTATGTTATTGTCCTCTAGCGATTTTTCAAAAATTCAAGGAGCCATTGAGTTATTTTCAAAAAAATAATATAGCGGCTGATCATACGGTTCCTATCACAATAAAATCTTCAAACCCCTTTGAATTTAAAGTTATTTGCGTAACTATTTAAAGCTATGTATGGCGCCCGCTTATGTTACACTATCTGTGACAACAAAATTGGACACAAAATTTTTACTTTATAACCTTCGTAAAAATAGACGCGTAATTCTTATAAATACGTATTTTCAACAAATAAACGTTGCTGAAGAAATAATTGTGTAGAATATTTTATGGAAAGCAAAAACGACAGTCGAAATATTCAGCAAGTAACAAAATAAGTATCTCCTTTAAATATTATCATGACTCGCAAATATACCACGGAATATACTCGCAAATATACCATTTTAAAAATTGGACTAATTTAGCCTAAGAATAACCTTAGAGAACATTTCATTTGAACTAATCCCTAATTTCAGAAACACATTCATAATTTTCCATTATTCTATGCTCATCAAATTTAGTTTTGAAAATAATTACTTATATCAATAATAGTAATAATCTATTTGGTTGGTGAATGATTACTTAATAATATTTTTTTTATCCTATAGGTAGTTTAAAAAGTAATTGAATATTTTAATAATTATTTTCTACAAATATATGCGTCTTTACTATTTAGAATTCTTTGTTTACATTGAAGATATACTGGTACAAAAACTGGTCGATTCGTTCCGTGACATATGATTATTTTTCTCGCGGTGTTCATGCTATAATAGTTTCATACTTCACGGCTCACACTTATACACTCACGAGATTATACAAAATGAAAACAATATGCCTTAAAAACTTATAAAAATTAATATGCCTTAACGGTAAACGTTATACGAAATCGTATTTATGCTATTGTAGTTCTTATTTATGTACATTTATATATGTAGTGCAAAGATTTTGTAAAGGATTCATCTCTGACTTACGCTTTACTTAATATGACGTATTTGATTACGAAGTAACTCAAATGAAATAGTTAACAACAAGATAAGCGTCTCTGACCTAGTATCCTGCAAAAGGCTGTAAGCGACATGAAAACCGGCCAAGGGCGAGTCGGGCCCATACACAAAAAGTTCCGTATTTCCGTACACGATTTAACATCAGCTGTTATTAAGATTGAGCAAAAACAAAAGTTTATTGTATTAACACTCTCTTTAATTTTTAACTTTTTTTTATTACTTATTGCAATAGCGGCAATAGTAATACATCTTCTCTGGCAATTGAAAGTAACAAAATATTTTCAGTAGTTCATTCTGAATAAAAAGCAATACTAAATAAAAATTGTGTATCATAATTCATAATAATTCATAACATAAATGATCTTGAAACTTTTTGTATATTTGCATTATTAGGAATAGATTTTTATACAAATTTTTGCGGATTTAAATATTTATTTGTGTAACGTACACGTAAGTTTATTTATGTTTATCATATAACTTATTGGCCCAATATGTATTTATTTTGTATACTGCGCTTATTGTATGAGTTTTAGAAAATTATTGTGATATTTGGTGTACTTTTTTATCGAAATCAAAAATTAAAATTATGATTTAAGTTTTAACTTGCTTGGTAGAATCAGATAAAATAAATAATAACTATATACAATACAACAACTTTATAGACTTTAGCTGCGGTAAGAAAGGTTTTTAGTAACTTTTTATTACTAACTACAGTCAAGATGACTATTTTATTGACAACTCCGTTTTGAGTTTTATTACTACCTTATAATAAGGGGAATTAAATCACGGAAATATATTACGGCCCCATAGATAAGGGAGGGATATCAGACGATCGGACAGGACAAACAATATCGCTTTATATTATATATTAATTAATAATTAATATTAATATTAAATAATATTATTATATGTATTAAATATTATATAGATAAGGACAAAAACAGTACGATGGCACTCGCAACGTTTCAAATAAACAGTTTTACTACGTGTATTAAGTTTCAATTGGTTTCAAGTTGGATGTGATGTTATATATAACACATTTTACTATACTTAATAAAATTTAATGCTTGGAAATATATAATTATATTTTTGAAGTTGATTATTGCAGTTATTACGTTCGTAATATTTATACATATATATGTGTTACTAGTGTAAACCAGTATTCGGGCTTTTTTTACACTGTGGTGTAGCATTACATTGGTCCTAGCAATAATTGCATTCGATGTCTAAATGTGATAGTGTAAATAAAATAAGTCAGCCAATAGGGACTGTCCATTATGTAACGTTACACAAAAAGGAGTGGAGTCAACGATCATATGACAAAAATCATGACAAATAGCAAATGCAATAAATGTTTTTAAGTAAATCGCGGTGACCTAATATGGACGGTTACCTCAAGTCATAATACAGAATACATAATCTAATAATATCGCGCTAGATTTTTATACGCAATAATAATAAATCTGTATTTAATTTGTGAAAAGTATCACAAAATTTCGGTACTCAATTTTAATTTTCCCAAATAATATTGTACAGTTCCAATAATAATATTTAGTAAAATATTCATCGTATATTCAATGTCTTTTAATACGCGAAGGAAATGATCACATGCTTATTATCGCTCATCCAATAGAACAAAGACGTAATTGGAAAAACTCGAAATTTAAATTTTGATGTTATATCCAAGAAAAAAAAGCATAATTGTAGGTCTTTTGGACTTGCAAAATTGTAGGTCTAATCTAATATTGTGCTTTTTTTTGCTTGGATAGAACATTCACTATTAATACTTATAACGTCAAAAAGTCAATTTCGAGTTTTTGCAATTACGTCTTTTTCTACTGGATGAGCGATATGTTCTTTGAATGCCTAATTGTTTATAATTACTTAATGAACTTAATTTCATCATAGTAGTTCATCTGATTGATATATTTTTAATCATAACAATTATAATCATATTATATTGACAGCTACTTACTGAGTTTTACCATGGTATGGAATATTAAATTATTAATAATTAAATTTTAGTTCCAATAACAATTAATTCAATAAATAATTAAATTATTTAGTTTAATTTATAAATTATTTACTTATATAAATATTTATATTTAATGAATAATAATTTTTTTGATTGTTGCCATTTGTAAGATCGAATCGTTTATTTTTATTACTTATATTGGTATGTATATTTTTGTGTATTATAAAAACAAAACAACAATTTAAAAACTAAAACGATCATAGAGAATTCGATTAAATATTTCGGATAGGCCTTTGGATAGACCAGTATCGACTGCCAAAAATGATGGCGAAATTGCGTTCGCATTTCGTTCACTTCCCAAGATGTTGACCAAAAAATGTGTATAAAATGTAAATACTCAGTCGCGTAGCGACATGCGCTGCGGTCGCACGTGGCCCTCGATGACAGCGACGTGCGAAGCGTTCGAAGCGACCTGTAGGATTGTCTCGTTTGAAAATAGAAATAGAAACTATGGTTTGTAGCGTCAAACTTAATGCATACTTAGTTCTGCTTAGTACCAGGTGCGGGCGCGGCCGTAACTGAGAGGGGGGGGGGGGGATTGTGGGGCAATGCCCTACCTTGAAATCACAATGCCCTACCTTAAAAATACCAAAAACTAAGATAAATTATTTATTTGTCTTCGAATAGCTATACATGTGAATGATTTAGGAGCCTGTGCTTCGGAGCAGATCAATTATGATAATTTTTTTACTTTCGCCCTACCCTGCTAATGCTGCCCTACCTTAAAATCGACTCTAGCTACAGCCATGGGTGCGGGATTGTCTTAAAACAATGTCAAATGTAAAAGTTAGGGGTATGGGTACACTGCCATATCCCTTCCAAGTTAGCCCGCTACCATTTTAGATGCATCGTAACTTACCATCAGGTGAGATCGCAGTCAAGGACTATCTTGTCATTGAATAAAAAAAAAAATTAAGTTTGACGTTACAAACCATAGTTTCCACTTCAATTTCACAGAAAATCAGGGCCCAGGTTCTTTCCAATGTTTAAAATGTAAAATATAAGTGATAGAATAATCATATCTTAAGTGTTTTTGTTTGTTTTAAACTTCCTAAAGGGTTTTCACCGGAAGCACTGTGTTAGTACAGTGCATGTCGCTTGATGTATTCACTAGACATTCGCGCGGGCCAATCGAGTAATATCTCAATACTAAAGGGATCATGTAGTTGTTCTTCGCAATAAACATTATGTACCTCTAATGGGAGTAGGGACTTGAAAACTGATGGATTTCTTAGGTAAAATCACTTGTAGAGTAAAGAGGAATTAAAGCTATTTGTTTTAATGTCGCAATTAAGCCTCAGTAGCCCAACGGTTAAAGTTGTGGACTGAAAACTGAATGGTCGCAGATTCGAATCCCATCCGTTGCACTATTGTCGTACCCACTCCTAGCACAAGCTTTCCGCTTATTTGGAGGGGATAGGAGGATATTAGTCAACTTCAGCTTGGCTAATATTCTTTTTCAAGGACAAAAAAATTGCCTTCGAATTCTGCGTTTGTTACTCCTATTAGAGGTACAGTTAACAATCGCTTTAAAAAACGCGTAGTATTGTGTAGAATAGTTTATAATTTCTTCTGATCGGTCTAGGGGGTAATTTGATGTGATTGTAAAGAGGAATTCTCGCGCAGTCTGAGTTATGAACAATAATAATAATAAATCTTATTGAACTTTTCGATGGATCAATACATAATTTACGAGCAAAAAATTATTTATAGCGGCGAGTGTGTCGAAACATTTTTTCTTGTATAGATAACATATCAATTGACTTTTTATCGGGTTAACGGTTTTCGTTTTAATGAAGTAAATATTGGTTAACTCTGACAATTGATTTACAAAAATAAATAATAATAAAATTTCGGGAAGATAATAATGCAATCGTTTCTCAACTCTTGATCTAAGTAAAGATGCAAACAAATTGCCGTGTGATCTGTGCGTGCCTAAACGCACGATTAAATATAATTGGAACACAGGCAAACACGTTTTGAAAGTTCTAAAAAATATGATTCTTACCACTTCTGGTCGCATTACGACACGCTGCGATAACCCAATGTGTTTGCACCTTGAGAATATAAATTAATGAATAACAAAAAAGCTAAAGCAAGTTAACTAATACGACAGATACGTGAGTTCGGTAATAACATAATGTACCTTTAATATATATTTTGGATAAAATTACGTACAATCAAAGCTAATATAGTACCTTATGTTGTCAATAACTGATAACTGATACTAATGCTCTAAAACCATTTAAGAAATCAATTGCCCGAAACTTAAATTTAAGGATGCTTTTCAAAGTTTAACTGACCGTCTTTGGCATTCTGTTGTGCAGAATACGTCACCAAGCTGCCATTTAATATTTAGGGTCAAATGTTAAGTGGCGTTTGAGTATTAGGGACAAAGTTCAAAAGGGCATTCTAATCAACTTAACCTGTTAGACCCTCCACAGCAATATTTTTTGCTTTATGAAATGATTAGTGCTGTAAAAGCCGAAAAAACTGAACATCAATTTGAAGATTTCAGAATTCATATAACACCAATATTATATCTTTTTTCTCTTCTAGGTTGTTTATCAAATTTATGTTGTGATTGTAAATACAATTATTATTATTATATATTATACATTTTGTAATAATATACATGTTAGTGCCAGATAGGTTTTTGTATGGACGTTTATAGTAAGAGTGTAGTTTGGTTTGCGGCTGAGTCGTGACAACATTGCTAAATTCAAATTACATAATTAGACTTCTTTTTTTAATTTTTTTTTCTGATGCTTATATTTTCTTGGAAAGCCTTGATGTATCTATCTTTGTTAATTATTATCATTTATTGAAGCCGTGTTGTCACGACACCCGACAACACAGTTTGCGTTCGATTGCGGACACAAAACAATATGGACAAAACACAAACCTTGTAATGTTGTTATAAGAAGCGAGATGCCTTGTACATAGTATGTTATAAGAAATGTGTAGTTTTCATTCAATATATTTTAATTTATAATGTAAACTATATTTATAGATAAGCGGAGAAGAAAATAATAATAAATTAATTAAATAAGAAATTATCTTATAGGTGAGGCCTGGCGTGATAGTGCGAGTATTTCACGGGAATTATTAATTTTTATTACAAAAAAAAAAAAATATGTGTTTATTGGACGATTTAAGGTGTCGTGAAACA
Source organism: Hipparchia sbordonii (assembly GCA_038048805.1). NCBI lineage: Eukaryota > Metazoa > Arthropoda > Insecta > Lepidoptera > Nymphalidae > Hipparchia > Hipparchia sbordonii. The sequence continues at coordinate 4,462,613 of CM076115.1, read as the reverse complement.
TACTTTTTTAACATGTGACTTGACTTTTTTATTACAAAACAAATCTTGGTACCTATTTATATCATATTCGATCAAAATCTACAATTGCCTGGTGAGAAATGTTAGGTGTTATTTTAGTGTGATCTAATATTTTAACTATATCATTTAACTCAAATACGCGTGGCCTGTTAAAAGTATGTTGCCGCCCTTATTGATGTGAATGTTATAAATTTTCGTGTTAGGGGAGCTTGCAGCGTTCGATTTAGTTAATTTTTAGTGTAGAGAGAGAGAGAGAGCGCTATTTTGAACAATTCCGTAATAATTACCGTAAGCTAGTTACCTACCGTGAGCACGAAAGCCGGCGTATACCTTTTCTTACTAAAATATTTATTGCGAGTAAATATTTATTCCCACTCTTACTGGGATCGTCTGCGAAGCCGATAGGGAGAGACCCTTGACATAAGTTAGGTACTAGTGAATTCTGTCACAGAAAACTGCTACTTCCATTTGGGATACGCAGCGTTTTTTGCGTGATATTATTGCAGGAAGAATCACATTTTTAAAACGCGACGCGACACATGATTTGTCAAAGATTACTCTGCAAACATCCAAACGGGTCGCTTTTTAAAAATATGATTCCATAATAAAATCACTAGTGTCTGCGTAATAATCAGATTGATTTTACTTCTAAAAAGTTGATATCTTGATACAGGCATACGCACTTACTAATGGCTGATTTGTACGCCTTAAGGGATGCGGTAATAATAATTTATTTTCTGTTCCATTCAACATCGGTACTTACGATTCGCACAAATTATTTAATATTTTAGTTTTTTTTTATTCGTTATTTATTATGAATTTGTTTAATTTATTGTACCCACTGCGCACGAAGCGAAGTTTACTTAAAAGTTGGAGATACTTTCGCGGGGAGCGTATGACTTATGATGTAAATAATGAAACACAATTTATAGTGTGTGCCTTGTGTTGTCCAAAAAACCATTAGACAACACCCTGCCACGATTCGATACGACAAGTGGGATTGCGTGTTTACTCCCACTACAGGCATAGAGAGGCAATACGGATTGCTTCTATTGGCGTTTGGTCGCAACTCGCCACGTGCGATGTTGGTAGTGTGTTTCGACCATATTATATTCTTAAAACCCTGTCATATACGAGACGGCAGACCCCCGTGAATGTACGCTCGTTTTGTTTCATTTTTATTTGGATATGTTGTGTATAATTTTGAACTACATACCTATTATTTATTTTTAATTTGTCAAAATTTTAATTGACCACTTTCGGAAACTCGCAAACACGTACTTTGAATATTATTACTTATTCTTCTTTTTGTTAAAGTTCTTAGTTTTAATGTCACGGTATATAATATAACGATTTGTTGCTTAATTAATTATTATATTTTTTAAGTTGATAAAATGGCTTTGGTATTAGATTTTAATACGATCAAGTGTCCTTTGTAATCTGCAATACGAGAAGATGTCTTAAAAATATATCTATTATACACATAATAAATGATTAATGTAAAATAGATACATAGATTATAAAATGCAGCCTAAGTCGCGGATCTATGCGTTCCTTTATATTGTGAAGTTACCTCACTATGTATTTCGCACGCGTCGTTTTTCGAAAAACTTCGGACCACGAAAATACCTATTACGCTAATCTCAAAAATGAATCCTAAAATTGACGCCAAATTCTTAACAACAAATTTTAATCTTAAGATTATGATTGAACGCTAGTTAGGGAAGCGTTAAGACGCTAACATAATTACTGTTGTTGTTGTGTGTTGCTATGCCATCCGACGCGACGAACAAACAGAGCCTGCCTCGAGCGCTAGCAGAGCGCATCGACAAAAGTAGTGTACACGGCGTTACATAAAATATTTGACTCTGAACGTCAATTATGTCACTCACGACACTACGATGCAGTAATGTGTTCGCGCCTTTAGGCGATTGTTCTAGGAAATTGTAAAATACTGTTTTATTTTGTTTTCTTTCTCTTTAGTAACATCTTGTGTTGATAGCGTGTATAATTTGTTTTCTTTTTTTTTATATTTACGTTAAGAGATATGTATAAATTTTGTTTTCCTCTAATTTTATTATTTTGTGTAACTATACCCTATGTTATTGATGATAGAATACAATAATTTTTATGTATGGTACCTTTTCTTTTTATTTTTTTTTCCTTTTTTTTTCCTGTTTTTGTTGCATCGTGGGATGACTGAAAGAACTTACTTGAATTAATTAGTACTAATAAAAGTCAATTTAGGTGTTAATTAGTTGAACTATGAATATAATTGATTTTCTATTTCAAATATTACTTAAATTTTAAAAGAGCAATAATTATGCAGTTTTTTTAATTGTTTTGCTTTCAAAGTTGATGATATTATCACATTCACATTCTAAACGTGGTTTAATCTTGTCTTTCTTTGGTTTAAGATTCACGTACATTTATTTGTTCTCTTTACTGAAAAGATAAGATTTGCAATCACTAATAAAAAAAATGGATTGCAAATAATAAATAACAATACGGTAGAGCAATATTGCATACGTCACATAAAACGCGAGTCACGAATATTATACTTAATATTATTTTAATTGTATTATTTTATAACAACAGTATCTGGAAGCAATAATAATTTAGATGCATAGTTAATTATTATGAACAAAATAAAAATAATGCCTTATATATGCGTTGCTGACAACTGCACCACTTGAACAAATATCACTGCTGATTGTGGGTAGTTTTAACTTATAGCCTGCATAAATACTTAGTCAGTTAGTTAAATATATTATTATAATATATGCCTCAGAAGAGTTTGCTGTTTTAGATGTTTTATCACTTCATTAAGTTTTTAACAGACGCAGTACCCTATTTTTATGGTTAGGTATTAACTTATTACTATTAGATTTATTTTTCGTACAATGATAAGGGACAAACTTAGACCGATTTACAAATCGGACTTTTAGCTATGCAAAGCCGGCAGCCACCTTCGGTACTACCCAAGTAGTACTTTACAGTGAGATTTTTTAATTCTATAATTTCTTCAAGTCTAGATTGACTGATAATCGGTAATTTATATACTTACCTACGTATAAAAAAGCAAACAGTTAACATTGCTACATTGTTACTTTGCTTACCTACTGATTTTTTTTGTAAAAATCCACAAATATTATTATTATTATTAGTCCAAGTTTTGAAAAGATAAGTGTATACCTACATTTGTAAGTATGTAGTAGTAAATTATTTTTTTAATTAATTTTTAATACATTTTTAATTTAAATCAATTTTTTTAATGTTTTGTTATAAAGTTCGCTGCAAGCTCACGATAACAAGCACAAATGTTGTAGCATGTGACACTGCCTTAAGGTTCGGCTAGATCGCAATAGATCAGGTTGAAAGCGAAAATATAGATTGGATTTATTTATAGTACCTACCTATTTAGGAATACGTTTATCGACAAACTGAGTCTGGGTGACGACAAATTGGTAATTTTTAAAAATTACTAAGTTGGTACGAGTATGTTCTTTTGGCAAGCTGTAAACGTAAGTGACTAATGAAAAGCAGCAAAGTAAAGCACTGAAAGCAGTGCATTTCCAGCTTAGCCGATTGCTTAGAGCGCTTTCACACTCACGTTGTTTTGCGTTTGTCGCATAAAAAATGAAACTGCGCGAGCAATGTGAAAGCCTACGTGCTTTTTGTATACGATAGATAGGCTATAGTTTTTTAAAGATGTTTGAAAACAGTTTAATAATATAACACCGAAACAATTTGGTAAACTAAAACTGCAGCGCCGTCTCCAAGCGAAGCAAGATTACGTAGAAAGTGAACTGATGCCAGGAACACGTGATTAATACGGGTCCGCACATTAGTTGTAAGTATAATTATTAGTATTTCTAAACTAGCTATTAAGTGATCGAGGTAAAGAAAAGGTTAAACTGACGGGAAATAGGTCGTATTTAGAATAGGTACGCATAAATTTTCAAATGTGAAATGACCATTTAATTAAGCCTACTTTACAGCTTTACCTACTTTCTTCTAAATTGAAACGAACAAATCTATTTGAATATAAGTATCTAAGAGTTACTTATCAGGGGGTTTAATGCTTGTTACTAATAAAAATGGTTCTAAATACGATCCGTTCGAGGACACTACACATGCTTATAAAACCCCATGTTTGGAGGCAGCCTTAATCTATGCGGTCGCAGCACCCCTTAACTGGACGCACGAACACTCAGTTGTTGAAATCCGCGCGGTACAAATCTGCGCAGTCTGAACAGACATTGCGTTTATAAGTGTATGTATGAATAAAGTGATGGGTAAAGTATTAAAGTGCCCTTTTCTAAGAAATTAAACCGGTGTTGCAGTTTTGTTTACCATATAACTACTTGTAAAAATTGAGTTGTGTATTATACATATTAATTTTCAGTTTTAACGATGTAGGCACCTACTCTACCTTAAAATCGCGAGGTCGTAAAAATTTTTTTTTCTCATGTTGAATTCGATCAAATTTAATTATGTTATTTCTTTAATAAAGCGAAAACAATCGGACGCCTAATTAAATTAATAAAATTAAATTATTTTCATAAAATCGAACTTTCGATTTTAATTCAAATCGATAACGGCATTGAATAAGCAATTTTAAGTTTGCAAACTAAGTACCTAAAAAGCCTAACCTAAAAAAAGTAAACCTAAAGTGTAACTTAGTGTTAATGTTAAAATAGCAGAGTCCTCATTAATTCCTCAAAGAATCTGCAGGCCGATTCTGTAAAAGTAGCGTGAAGCTACAATCTCAAATGTGGTGATTGGCTGAATTGATTGCTTTCGTTCTGCTACAATGCATTTTAGCCAATGGCGACTGAGTATCGGCCAATCAGAGGCGATTGCAATCGTCACACTCTACCAATCATTTTCAGATTATCTAAAAATGATTGCATTCGTGTAACGATCGCCATGGCCTCTGATTGGCTGAATTTATGGCGTTCTCGCTGCATCAATGCATTTAACCAATAGCGGGAGGGTACCAGCCAATCAGAGGTCATTGCGATCGTTACACTGATGCAATCATTTTTAGACTCCAACGAAGCTAGCCCATACCACACAATACCTCGCGAGACTGCCGCGCTTAGGATGCTTGTCCACCTAATCGGAGCGGATCGGAGATACATAATGACAGATTTACGCACAGTTAACGTAAATTTGAACCATAGGTACGTGCGCGATGACGTCAATACCGCGTGCTAGTATACTAGTGTGAAATGCAATGCCTATAAATGGTGCCTATAATACATAATGCCTTTAATATATAATATGTATATAATGCCTACATATGCCTCATGAATGATGTTCAATTAATTTACTCCTCATCAATGAACGAACTGTAAAGACTAGCTATCAAAACTAGAGCGCGTCGTATGTGACGTATATCATTACGAGACCTAAAACGCTAATTGGGTGCCTGCGGGGAAATTTAAATGGTGGGGTAAGTGGGATTCCTCTCAGGTCACAAGTAGGGTTGTAACGGAGGCCTATCTTAGTGGAGGTGAAGGGCTTTGCCTCCGCGAATGCGGAGTTAACAGAGACGGAGGAGCAAAAAAAAGATTAATAATTTATGAATTTTTTATAAAATAGAAAGTCCAAGTTTTTATTCACAATAGGTACATACTGAGTGCATTTTTATAAGTACGAATTTTACCGTTGATTAAAATTAAGAAGTGTCAAATTTTATTTCAGGAACAACAGGGGCTTTGTGACCTTATCGATTTCTTAAGAGTTCATAAATTGACCATTTTGCAACACCCAGCCGGTCTCTCGCATTGTATATAAACGTAAATCTCCGTTACAACTCCGCATAAATTTGAAGAAGGCGAATGTGGAGGCGGAGTTAATTACGATTTCTTGGGAAAATTCCACACCTACGGTTGCGAAGGCGAAGTTCCGTTACAACCCTACTCTCAAGTTATCGCGCACGTGCTCTGATTAGTCTGCTTAGAACGATTCCGCTCCGATTAAGTTGACTGGCACCCTTACTGCCACTGGGTAGTTGGGTACCCAGCTAATTGATGTTCAGCGATATAATAGTGTTATATGTAAAGTGAATCGAAACAACAATGTTAATCGTACTTAGTGCTAAGATTTAGTGTCGGTGTTCATTTAAACTGATCGCATATTACAGCAACACGAGTCGAGCGCATCGGGCGCGCCATTATCTTGACGTAATGTCCTGTAATATGCGATGATTACGAAACAAAAAGAAAAATTAGTCAACAGCTAGAATAATTACCTCACGGTCGCGAGGAGGGAATTGACTAAATTTATTTTAGAATTAAATAAAGTTCAAAGTGGAAGATAAAATTGTGCCTTAGTGAGTATCAGCCAATTTTGGATCAAAATAAAGGAACGCGCGGTGTTACAAACTTATATTACAACCAAAGCTTTGATTTAGCACTGGCTAATCCCCGTGACCTCAGAGCTTAGGACTAACTAGAAACCGCGATGCCTCAAATCTGAAGCTTTTTTTTTATTCCTCGACAAAAATCTCACCTGATAGGAACCGGCGATGCAATCTAAAATTGTATGGTAGCGGGCTAATTCGGAATGATAGTCTAAAATAGATCCATGTCCGTAGTCCTTATCGACCCCAAAATCGCCTAGCAGCATATCTTTGACGGTAGGATGTAACTAGTCTCCCGCCAGACCAGACCAGACCATTTGAGAAATTATAAAATGCTAAATTGCCCCGGGAATCAAACCCAAGATCTTTCTAGAAAGAAGAAATCTAGTCTTTTCAATGCATTTTAACTAACAGCGGTCATTGCGATCGTTAGACTGATGCAATCATTTTTAGAGAATCGACACTCTGGTTCTCCTAAATATCATTTCTGATTTGATCATTACGGGATTAAAATTTGCTTCCTCAATTAGGCCAGTTTCCAGCTAACTAGCGTCAATCCGATATCTTGCCATAATCGTAACGAATCCCTTTTAATTTCATATAAAAGTTTATTTACCTACCTACTAGTACTACTACTACTAATACTAGTAAATGACTACTCGGAACAAATATTGATAAAAAAAGACGTGTGGCACTCGGGGATTGCCGCGGTAAAGCTATTGCATAGCATTTTTTATCAACGCCATCTAGCGGCTCACCGTAGAGGAGTCCCGTGTCAGGTTATTTTCGTTACGGAATTTCTGGATTCGGTCTCCACGCTGGCCCGCGATAGAAGCTATGCAATAGCTTAAAAGCTCGCCGAGATTTTTAATGCTTTCCAATAACGTGCCTTCCAGTTAGTTCTATACTCTGAGCTCATATCGTATCTCCCGCAACTTCATACAAACAAAAATGCACGAAGAACGTAGAGACTATAATAAAATTATTAAGTATAATATGTGTTAAAAAATAAACCCCTTCTGAGTTATAGTCGAACTAAATTAATGCAATAATATTTAGATATTTTGTTTTATTGGATGTTGTAACGGATTATTGATTATATTTACATCATTATATTATTATTATTATATAAAAGTAGATCAGTCTGTATATGTCGTAGCAATAATTTAAGAGTGGCAATAAGTCTAGTGGATTTGCTTTTGTGTCTTTGGATATATTGTTATTAATAAGATGTATAGATTCCCTTCTCCTCACTAGTCCACCTGAATCCTTAGGCAATGTTGAGACGGCGGTATTTTTCTCGTATAGGTACGAGATTTAATTAAATTCTAGCGTATTGGAACGATAAATATTCAATTAAGCGGTTGAAAAAAAAGTGTACCGAGATTTTGCCGCTTGGGTACATTTTGATGAAATCTCGTCAGTAAAAACATCGTTCGTCTGAACGTAGCCTTATGCTGTACACTGCTTACCAAACCCTTACATCTAAGTTCGAATTATTGACGTTTTAAAAAAATATATTTTATGATAATATCGAAAATTAAGTATCTAGAAACGATTTAACTTTAAGTATTTAATATTTCATCGATGTGCGTGGTTTCAATATTTATTATTATTTGTTGATAAATTTTTTATACCTTCAACTGAATGCTTCATACTTCACGTTTTGCGTGTAATGCTAACTCCAGATACGACGAGCATAAGCGATCATAAACGTTCAATGACAAAAACATATAATGTGTTACAGATTTATCAAAAATAAGCGTGCCTCGAGTTAGTACTAAACAGTAGGTACCACTGAGTATATAATCACTACGTAAGCACCTTCTCTCCGCTTTCAAATTTAGTAATTTTCCGTTGGTTTCCCAAATTGTATTGATTAGTTAACTCGTAAGATAAAGTGCCAAGAGACGCAAACCTTTCCTAAGTGCAATTCCTTCTCAATTACTGTACCTCTGTGTGTTTTATACGATGTACTCACCAAATCTTCTAAGATAGCGTTAAAATGAAGCATGTTATATTGCTTAGGGCTAAAATTTCACAGGATACTTTGCAATCATTCATAAGCATTTTTCATACTAAAAAAATCAGATTCATAATATTTCGGTAGCTTTAGTGCTGTTCATGAGATGAAATAAATTTTTGGAGGTATCCTGTGAAGAAAAAGTGAGAAATTTTAATCGAAATTTTGTATCGCGTAGATTAAAATTGTAACAGCCGATATTCTAAATTATGTTTTGTAGTCGATGTTTTCTCGGATATAGTTGATAGTGACGGGTTCGTAAGAATGGTTCACTCGGATGGCTTCGTGTATGTATGTATCGTCCGCGATGTGCGCTTAGAGTAAGTTCATTGTCATTTACGGTTCATGTAGGCATCGCTGCGTGTAAACTTCGCAAGGGATAATTTAAGCGTCGGGCCGTTTCATTTAAGGTAGTGCGTGTTAAATGTAAGTGACAAACTAATGATAGTATAAAATTGTTTACCACACGCCCCCCAGCGGGCGTTAGACGAAAATATTATTTTTCTTAGATCACATTATATTGTAATAAAATGGTAAAGTCTAGCGTACGCGGGAGCAGGCGAGGCTGGGGCCGATTCAGAAAGAGTATTTTTTTACGAGCCGCGCCCCCCTCCCGCCACATATTTGTTATGTTTAAGAGGAAATATCTATTGTCTATTCCAAGGGTTGAATAACTACCAACACTTTTTTATATTACAATAATTATAGAAATTATTATTGAAATCTATTGTTTCTTTAAACGCATATGTGACCCTATCTTTAGATATTTAAACTAACTTTTGGTCTGCCAGCGAAAGAATCATAACAAATAAATGTCCCGAGTTCGCTTCTCACTTGAATCGGTTTAGTTATTTTTTCTTTTACTGGGACAGCTTAAAAGGATTGTTTGATATTTTAATTTGAAATTACAGGTATCCTAGAATATGATTTTCTTACACGATTCCATATAGGTATTAGAATAAAGAAGCCTAAATAGAAGATTACAGGTAACTTGAGTAAAACAAGTGAGTAGACTTATAAGACAATTTATTGATTTCTCACATGCTTCTTCTTTTTTTTCTTCTTGTTGGAGTGTGCTTCTATCAGCTCGTCGATTTCTTTGCTGTCATCTCCGAGTCGCTTTTCCCCACTGCAATGTGAAAATATACTTAAATATCAATCGAATCGAAACTTACAGAGGGTAATTCACAATCTCAAAACTAAATTGACTGCGTGGGTCTAAATTGAGTGCGTGGGTCTAAATTGAGTGTGTGGGTCTAAATTGAGTGCTTGGGTCTAAATTGAGCGCTTGGGTCTAAATTGAGCGCGTGGGTCTAAATTGAGCGCGTGGGTCTAAATTGAGTGCGTGGGTCTAAATTGAGTACTTTCCTGTTTCGCAGGGAGCATTATGAAAGGGATAATACGTAATTTAGATTAGTTTAGAGATTGTATACAACATAATTAGACACGTGGTACCAGATATTCTTTTAGATGAATTATTATTATAGGATCCCGCAGAGATCTCCTAAACTCCGATATCTTAGCTTCCATCGTATGCCCATTACTGTGAGAGGTCTTCGCCCATCAGCCAAGACAGCTGAAGTCAGAGTCGCTGGGCTGATACAAGCGGCGCATGACAGCGAGCTGCGACCTTTGTCCACCTCTGGGCGGATATTATTTGGCGATGGGTATACAGTATAGACTGACGACACACTGACCTCTTAACAGAGACGATGTGTTTCTGTGTGGAGGTGGTGAGCGCCTGCCCCCAGTCCAGATCGCTGCCCTTGATGCGGTACTGAGCCAGATCCTCGCCCATCAGCCGGGACAGCTCCTTGCGCTGTTTGCGTTCAAGCTCCTGGAGATGGGTAAATGAATATTCAAATTCAAAATCTATTTATTTCATGTAGGCCAACTTGTGGCTCTTATCTTATAAATCTTCCACCGGTTCGGAATGCAGATTCTGCTGAGAAGAGCCGGCAAGAAACTCAGCAGTTGCTCTTTTTAAATTTTTTTTTTTTTACAATAGGTAACAAAACTATGCTATGTATACAGTGCATCCACAATGAAATAATTTTTTTTATATACTTAAAACAAAGGTTTTTTTCAATATTATAACAAAATGTCATTTTTCTTTTTTTAATAGCTTAACAGCTAGTCTCGAAAATTAAACTTTTAAGTTTCCTGTTAGAAAAAGAGCGCTATTGCAACATGACGTCACGATTCAGTAGCTCCATATAATATAAAATTTCGTTTTAGAAAGAGACGGATACCGTCGCAGTAAAACAGCTTATAACTTGTTTCTCGACTGATTCTTTGCTGCATATGAAGTGCATGCAGGTTTTCTCATATTTTCCTTCACCATTGACGACGAATTGCAAACCTTTCTTTTTTTTCGTCAGTTAATAATGTAGCCTATGCCACCCGGACCATCACAATGAATCGATTAACACCTCATTCATCAAAATCGGTACAGTAGTTTATTCGCTACGGTGGAACATTCGTAAATAGTTACTCCTTTTTTTGGCTTTGCCGTAGTCGGATAAAAATGAAACAGAAAAAACAACTCAACACAAAAAATAAACAACAAAAATTTATTACTTTGTAACAGTAAAAATGTAGTTATGGACAATAAAATTCAGCACACTGATCTCTATAGTTAATCTATGATTAACACTGGATTTGCTGACCCTATACAAGTGATAGCTTAATTATGGATCAATTTGAACCGCCACATTTGACATACGAGTGTCTCTGGAACTAATAATATTGCAAATGGCGTACCGACCTTTATGATTAGTCTATGACATCACACAACAATGAAATCATAGATTAATAAAAGAGGTCGGTGCGCCATTTGCAATATTATCAACCTTTTAGTTCCAGAGACACTCATATATGCTTAGTGCTTACAGCGCCAAAATGGCGTCAAATCAAATCCAAAATGGCGTCAATCAAATCCAAAATGGCGTCAATCAAATCCAAAATGGCGCCAGTCCCGTTCTAAATGTTCACGATTAACTTTCTCACTTTCCATAAGCCTAAAACTACACCACAGACTAATAATACCTTCGCAGCCTTCGTCAATTCTTCCTGGAGACTCTGTTTCATCGGCGCCTCAGTTGTGACTTCTGATACTTTATCGTCTATGCCCATCTCCTTGGCCACGGTGACTTCTAGAATAGAGTTCAGCGCTGTATTGATCTTCTTGCAGGCTTCGTAGAATTTAGCCAGGATTTGAGACCCGGGCAGGCCCAGTTCGCTTGCTATATCATCGACGTCCTTCATTTGGAAACCTATTGCTACGAAAATAGCCTGTTGAAGAAAATAAAGTTCAATCACTCAAGGGCCCTTGACTGCGATCTCACCTGAATGTAAGTGACGATGCAGTCTAAGATGGTAGCGGGCTAACTTAGCAAGGGGTATAGCAGTGTAAATTCAACCCATACCCCTAATAGGTTTCTACACGCCATCGTGCCGGAACGCTAAATAGCTTGGCGCAACGTCACTGACGTTAGGGTGGTAACTAGCCACGGCCGAAGCCTCCCACCAGACAAACCTTCTGACTGACCTTGGCGTAGTGGTGAGCGCTGTGGTCTAAGTCTTTCTATCTCTATCTATAGACCGCACTCTAGCTCTACTCAGACTAAAGGCAGAGATGAAAGGAGACAGATTTATGTCAAAGTATATTTGTGTCCCGTTTTAATTAATAATAATAACTTTATTTTGAAAGAAAAAACACACTAACAAAGAGTAAAAATAATAACATAAATCATAGTACATAACATAACATTTTGTTCAAATTGCTTTGAACCCCCAAACTAGGATGACCCGTGTCTTGGGGGTCAGTCTCTTCCCAATTGTACACGAAACAAATCTATAATATAATATAATATAATATTATATATATATATAATAAAATTGTAGAAAAGTGGTGTCTGTACAATGGAAATACATATATATAAAAAAAAGTAGCAGGGGTCGATGCCGAACCCGAAATTGTAATTAATTTTTTTTTTCTATTTTAAGTCCCGGAAAATCAAAGAGTTCCCGCGGGAAATTAAATACACGCGAGCGAAGCCGCGGGCATCAACTAGTATTGTTATATAGTAAAGATAAGTAACAATGTCTAGGTACCTGTTGTATAGCGTCTAGCTTGAGCTTCACTTTGGTATGGAATATGATGGTCGCCAGCGGCGCCAGCAAGTCCGTTATGAGGCGGTAGTCCGCCTGCTGTCTGCAGTACGACTCTATCCGGGACAGATCGTGCCCGGATAGATATTGTCCTATTAATTGTTTGGTTAATTCTGAAAAAAAAAAAATTTGAGTAACATTCTTACTCAATTCTAGAACAAGTTTAATTTAAGCAAAATTAAACATACTTCAATATACTGAAATAAAGAATGGCTGAAAATGGAAAAGTGTCCGTATCTTGTAAACTAGTGAACCGATTTTGATGAAATCTTTATTGTTCCCCAAGTTGAAATAAATATAGCAAATTTAAAAAAGAACGATCATAATTCGATTAACAGTTTTGGAGTTCCAATAATATTACATACATACTAGTGATGTGACAAATGCTAGATTTTTTTCATTGCCGAATGCGAATGAGAATGTCAAATAATACACGAATAATGGTTACATCACTATACGTAACACATACGTGTTGAATGGATAACCTCCTTTTTTTAAGTTGGTTAAAAATTCGTAAATGCAGCTACAATAATAGCAATAGCTAATAAAAATGTACCTACCTGGCTTATGAATCTTTACACTATCGTTCAGCAAAGTGGACAAAGCCAGGGCGGCGGGTAGTTTCCTAAACGCCCGCCCCAAAAGCCTTGAGAAGCGCAGTCTAAAGTCCGCGTTGTAAGCAGCTAGCCACGCGGTGTCTTGCAGCGATCGAAGCATTATGCAAGAATGTTCTCCTGTCAGTTCGTTTGCTTTTTGGCTAAAAAGGGGGTAAAATAGGGTAAAATACAATTATTTTAAGAGTTAAGCTACATATTTATTTATTTATTCTTTATTGCACCACAAACAGAAAAAAGCAAACTTAAGAAAATACATTATGTCAGTACAAAAATGCGGTCTACTCGCTAAAAAGTGATCTCTTCCAGACATCCTTATGGCTAAGAAAGACAAAAAATAAGAAGATATTGTAATAGATAATAAATTTTTTGTTTAGAAAAGAGCAACTTTTTCAATTTCAAAAAAGTCTTTCTTAGTTCTTAGAATTTAGCATCAAAATTTTAGTTTTGAACTCCAGTGGCATAAGCTGTGCGTTGATAGATATTGATATGTATTTATAAATCTATTAGGTTAATTCCTTTAAGTGTAAGTTAACACTTCAATAAAAAATTAAAAATTGTAACAAGCAATGTGGCATCTATAATTTCTTAAGAGCTCCATTGTAATATGGTGTCTTGGAAAAAAGTAGATCGACAACTGTAATGTGTCGCTACTAGATGTCGATAACAGTTGCTATAAAACTGATTGGAAAAAGTAGATACATATCACTAATTTCGTGGCTGACGTGTGGTTCGGCCGTGGTGTAACGGTTAACACACTCGGGTGCGATTCCCAGAGAGATGTGGGTTCGAATCCCGCCGGCCTCGGAATTTTTGATATGTATTAATAAAGGTTTTTTCATTTAAGTGTAGGTTAACACTTCAGTAAAAAATAAAAAATTAGATCGATTAACTCAATGTTGGTGTGAATTCTTAATATTTTAAGCTCACCTCAGATAAACCGGCATATATTTCTGAGATTTCCAAAATTTGAGAAGGTCCTCAGTTAGTCCGAAGCTAGTCCCCAAATAGTCCAAATGTTCCGCCCTCACTTCTGTCAATCTTCTCAGGAGAGTTGGCGGTTTTGCTCTGTAAAAAATGGTTTTAGGTGTAAGAGGTAAGGTTTTACACAATATTAAAAAGTAATCAATCGACGAGGTTTTACAGAATAATATCAAATTAGATTCAAGCTTCCTTCTCCGATTTATATATATAGATGAGTTTTTTCTAGGAAAGATAAATCGCTCATTTGCGACAAGGGTGACATAATTCAAAAATTCACCAATTTTAGTGTCGAAAATTTATACTTTTTGCTATAAAAACAACATTACGCTAAGCACAAAAAAATAAGAGCGAGAGAGATTGTGACTTAATGCTCTGTCGGTTTGTTGGCCGCTGTGTTGCTTCGAGACCGCAGCATCCACAAAACATTACTCTCTAACGAGAGAATTCTCTCGTCGTCGATTTTGAATTATATCACCCTTGTCGCAAATGAGCGAAATATCCCATTGCACTCATAGAATAGAATAGAATAGAATAGAAATATTTTTTATTCAAATAAACTTTTACAAGCACTTTTGAATCGTCAATGAATCTGCCACTGGTTCGGAATGCCTTTCCTGCCGAGAAGAGCCAGCAAGAAACTCGGCGGTTGCTCTTTCAAAAAAAAAAAAAATTACAATAGTTAATGAAACTATGCTATGTATACAGTGCTTCCACGATGAATTTTCCTGAGTACAATACAAGTAAAAATAAATACAATACAAATACAACTAAATACAATCCAATACATGTTAAAACAGGCAGGCAAAAGCAGACCCATTCCCGTTGGTGGGATTTCCCATACCTGGGTACAATAGTTTCGGTGTGCAGCGATCCGGGTTTGCCGTTAGTTTGCGCGTCGTCATCGTCGCTAGGCGCGTCGTCCAGGCACGGGATGTCGCCGCCATAGTACGCGGCGAGTTGCTGCAGCGCGCGCTTCCCGTAACCCATCTGTTTGCAACGAATCACACTTATTTATAAAATAAAAAAAATTATAAAATCAAAATAAGAATTTTTTGATTTGAAAAGAGCGACTGCCGAGTTTCTTGCGGGCTCTTCTCAGCAGAATCAGCATTTCGAACCGATGGTAAGGTCTTGACTTAAATTCAAATTCAAAATCCATTTATTTCATGTAGGCCAACTTGTAGCTCTTATGACAGGTCATAAATCTACCACCGATTCGGAACTCAGCAGTTGCTCTTATCAAAAAAAAAAAATTTTTTTACAATAGGTAACAAAACTATGCTATGTATGCACATACAGTGCTTCCACAATGAAGCTTCAAAAATGCATACGTAGGTACACACAACCAACGCATGTCAAAACGGGCAGACAAAGCAGACCCATTCCCGTTGGTGGCACCCGTTCACGAGCATGACCCATGATCCAGCCGTCGCTTCTTATCATAAGAGCCACAAGTTGGCCTACATGAAATTAACAATATTGATTTTTTTTTTAGAATAGAATAATTTTTTATTCAATAACCTGTTACAAAGTGCTTTCGAATCGTTAAATGAATCTACCACTGGTTCGGAATGCCATTCCAACCGAGAAGAACCAGCAAGAAATTCGGCAGTTGCTCTTTAAAAATAAAATAATATGTAATAATAATATTATGTTGCGTACAATTTACGAGTTAATTATCCTCATGTATTGCTGAAGCGAATTATGTCCACGCTTTTTTATCATTTTTATGTAATCTTTAATTCTATAATATTAAAAATGCTCACCCGCTGATAGGATGGATGAGTAGCTATCCTAACGACTCTAGCTCCAGATAGTTTGGGGAAATCTTTATCACCATATTGCTCGCAAATGTTCCAGGGAATTAGATCTCCGGCGGCTTTCCTACCTCTTCCTAGGCTGTCTTTCACAGATCTAAAAAAAATTATTAAGTTACATTACATGAATCGAAAAGTAAACTAAGGTTTGGACACATTTTTTGAAAAAAAGAAAAAAAAAAAAAGAGTATACTTTGAGATAAAACGGTGTTGCAGCAAATGAGAGAAATATGTTTTTCATCATACCTATTCGAAAAACGAATATTGGCTTCAGAGGATAGCGGGAGAAAAATTTAATTTTTAGTCCCATGGGAATTTTCGTTTCTCTCTTCTGATTAGTCCGCGTTCGTGCTTTAGTATGTGTTTATTACTACCGCGATCGTTGCAGAAATTCATAAAACTCGAAATTCAAAAAGGTTTGAGCAGCTGTTGTCTTCGATAAGTCACGTGATCATAGAAGGTTGATACTCCTAGCTTTTTCTCATAGGTAATGATGAAAAATAGTGTGTGTCACTCGGGGCCAAATTTTTTGTTCTCGGGCGCTACGCTCAGGATTCTACTTTAGAATCCCTCGCTGCACTCGGGATTCTACTATAGAATCCTTCACTTCACTCTGAATTCAAAATAGCGCTCTCGGGGAACAAAAATTTTCTTTGGCCCCATATAACACAAATAACTATTTTATGTGAAAGGTATTACATAGTAACACATTAAAATAAGCTGAATTACATCAACAAGTACCTGTCTGATAGGTTCCCTTCCAGGCAGAGTTGTATGACGCATAGTATTTCCGGCATAGTTGTGGATTTGGGAGGTGTGGGTGCGAGCAACACGAACAGACAGTGCGCCGGCGCGTCCGCCAACAGTTGAATGTCGTTGGGACTGTTCTAGTAGACAACACTCAAGTTAAACTCATATAACATCCATACTAAAAATCTAGGGTCGGCGCACTAAAGCACATAAGTCATAAAAACTCATATTTTTTTATTAAACCAATATTCATTTATTTTAATACACCGTCTGTCTACAGCACATAAGTCAAAGCCGTTCGCTTGAGAGTTCAAATTCAAGCGAATGGCTTTGACTTATGTGCTTTAGTCAGACGGCGTATTAAAATAAATGAATATTATTGGTTAAATAAAATAAATATTTTGTGACTTATACGTTTTAGTCTGCCGATCCTAGAAATTTCAGGCAGGTCATTAGACCAAGAGACCTATATCCAGCAGTGGGCGTCTATCAATTGAGATGATGATGATGAACAATTAATATCGAAGAATAATATAGCTAATACATGAAGATAATATCGCTCATTTGCGACAAGGGTGACATAACTCAAAATTCACCAATTTTAGTGTCGAACATTTTGCTATAAAAACAACATTATGCTAAGAACAAAAAAATAAGAGCGAGAGAGATTGTGACTTAATGTTCTGTCGCTTTGTTGGCCGCTGTGTTGTTTCGAGACCGCAGCATCCACAAAACATTACTTTCTAACGAGAGAATTCTCTCATCGTCGATTTTGAATTATGTCACTCTTGTCGCAAATGAACGATATAGCTTCGTAAGACACATGGAGTTCTTCTCACTGGGGAAGTTGTCTTCGCACGACACTGACTCTTACAACGTATCTGTTCATAGTCTGCCGACTGATCACAGGATTAACACAAAAAAAAATTATCGAAAAATGTCCACCTGTAAGTTACCTTTTTAAGGCTGAATCGCTGAACCGATTAGTATTGCTTGGGTTTCTTCGTAAATGAGAGAGATGGAAGTGTCGGGATAATGTACCTTGGTGTATCGTGATGTGTGGCACAATTTCTTAAATAAATGCTTTTTCTTCCTTTCTTCAAAATGCCAAGCAAGATATCATACCTTATAATGGCTGGCGACGTATATAGCGACGAGGCGATGTAGAAACGCCTCCGCGGCGCGATGGTAGCAGAACAGCGCGTCTCTGTTCACCCGCAGCAGTTCACAGGCGGCCGGCGGCGGCGACCCCACCCCCAGCGACGGGGCCGGTGCCTCGAGGCACAGGAACGAGTTGAGCCAACCCTCTATTGGGTCCCCGGCACGATAACGTATGGGTTCCTCTAGTTTTATCTGTCAAGAAACAAAAAACGCTAACGGAAGGAGGAAAAACCAAATTCTTTGCTATAATCTGATTATCTATATGTACATATAATAAAATTGTAGAAAAGTGGTGTCTGTACAATGGAAATATATAAAAAAAAGTAGCAGGGGTTGTTATTATATCGATGCCGAACCCGAAATTGTAATTAATTTTTTTTTGTCTGTTTGTCTGTGTGTTTGTGCACGCTAATATCAGAAACGGCTTATTCGATTTAGATACGGTTTTCACTAATATATTGTAGTAAGCTTCACTTAACATTTAGTGTTTATTTCATGTCAATCGGTTCATAAATAAAAAAGTTTATGAACCGATGTCAATGATGAATGTCAATTTAAAGAATCACGGCGAACATTTTTAACGTACAGAGTACACGCCTCGCGCCTGAGCGTCCGTGGCTGTATAAAGTGCGCTGAGAGCCGCGCCCCGAAAAGTCACTATTCCACGCGAACGAAGTCGCGGGCACAGCTAGTCCAATAATATAAATGTAAAATTCTTTTTACAAAACCGACTTCAAACTCCACTACAGAGTATATCAATTGTTCCTATAAAATTTGATTTCTCCTGATGACAATATGGCCACCTAGGAAGTATAGGGTATACTTCCTAGGTGGCCATATTGTTCAAAAAAAAAAAAAAAAATTTTCCAAATCGGTCCAGGCGTCTTCAAGTAATGAGGAATATACAAAAAAAGAAAGAAAAAAGATTCCGACGAATTGGGAACCTCCTCCTTGTTTTCGCTTGCATATCAGGAAATTCCGCAAAGTAAAACCTGTATCTTTCTATCCAGGTTTTACTTTGCGGAAAACCTGGATAGAAAGATACAGATTTCGATTGTTAAAGAAGACCTCGATACAGAATAGACCTACAGGTAGTAAAATCTTACCGGTGGTGGAGCATTATTCTCGGTCTGCAGCTGGGCGAAGAGTTTCAACGACAAGGCTCGTCCGGTCCCTTCATATCCGGATACAGTGGAGGATAGGAAGGCCAATGGCGCCTTCGCAGCGGCGGCGGCCACGTGCACTAGAGGGATAGCCGCGGCTTCATCCACGAGTACCAGATCCGCCACAGAGAGCAGGGAGTGATCATCCGGGGTCATGTACTGTTTTCAAGGAAAACTGACGGTTATAGTCCATTTTTGGCCAAAATATTGACAACTGATGATCACCGCTCGGTTCCTATATTCAATTTGTCTGTTATTTGTCGATAAATTATGTAACAATGCCGAATTTTGAGTACTTCGATGGTTGCCCAGGCTTTATCCATAAAATGGATTGGACGAAACTTAGGGTTCTCTAATAACAGAATCTGGATACAGTAGAGGATAGAAAGGACAATTTTCAGTACTAGCCAGGAGTAAGCGGTGTTATTGTCGTGCCTCAAAGAGAACGAAAACCCATAGGTCCTGATTAGAGTGAAGGAATAGAGAGTGCACCTACTTGTCGGCTATTATAACGGGGAGTGTTCTGAAGAGCTATTTGATCTTATTCCACCCTCTTACTTCTACAACCGCACCGCACGAACGCAATTTCACCCTCACCACCTGGGTGCCTGGAGCACTTCGACCATCCGTTGCTCCAGACCTTTTTTTCCACGTACTACCAAATTGTGGAATCATCTCCCTTCGACACTATTCCCTCTTAATTATAATATAGGGTTATTCAAGGGGCGGACCAATAAATTCCTGAAAAGCCGGCAACGCATTGGTAGTGCCTCTGGTACTACAAGTGTACATGGGCGGTGGTATTCACTTAATATCAGGTGACCCGCCAGCTTATTTGCCCACTATTCCTATAAAAAAAGTTAAAAAAAAAAAGATGGCAAATCTCAGTTGGAAGAATCATTAAAATCTATTTTCACTGACCTGTACAGTCTGCCTTGAATTCCGTGCGATATTGATCCTCACAATAGCCTTCTTAAAGTCCGGATTGGTGGACCTCACGATGTTATAATCTATGTGCTCTTGGTACAAATATGCGTCTAGGCCTTTGAGCACGAACTCAAACAACGTAATCAAGTTTTCCGGATGTGGGGACGTGACGTAGATGTTCACGTAGCCTAAAGCCACAGCGGCTGACACTGCTAAGCCGAGACAGGCTGACTTGCCACGACCTCTTGCAGCTGTGAGGCAGTGAGGTGGCCTGAAAGATATGTTATTTTAAGTAATGTAAATATATATATATATGTATGTTGTTTTAAGTAATATTAAGATTTGTTTTTTTTAATCGATGACAAGTTAGCCCTTGACTGCGATCTCACCTGATGGTGACGATGCAGACGATGGTAGCGGGCTAACTTGGAAGAGGTATGACAGTGTAAATTTTTTTTTACATTCAACCCATAACCCTAATCTGTTTCTACACTAAATCGTGCCGGAACGCTAAATCGCTTGGCGGCACGTCTTTGACGGTATTGTGGTAACTAGTCACAACCAAAGTCTCCCACCAGATCAGACCAGAGATAATTCAGAGATTATAAATTTCCAAATTGCCTCCGCCAGGAATCGAACGTGAGACCTCCCAGTTATAAGACCACAGTGCTCACCACTGCGCTAGGGAGGTTGTTAATATCACAATTTAACTAGCTCTTGCCTGTGGCAACGCTCACGCTAAGTTTGATTTTTCAAACCCAGATTTTATTCCCTTAGGGGTTGAATTTTCAAAAATTCTTTTTTATCTTTACCTGGATTGTTTGTCGGCCAAGGTATTGATGAGCGCAACTAGCGCTGTCGCCTGTTCGTACGTGCGACATAGCGCGACCAACGGGCCGGCGGGCGGGGTGTCTGACAGAGACGACACTAGCTCTGTCAGTTTTGGGTTTATGCGCTGGAAAAATAAAAATATTAATTTATATTTCGTCATGATCATAGAACAACGACGGATCTGCATCTTATCAATAGTACAGCCATCCTTACTAATATTATAAATGCGGAAGTGTATTTGTTTGTTGGTTTTTCAATAATGCTGCAACAGAGCTACGGATCGACGTGATTTTTTGCATGGGTATCGTTGAAGACCCGGAGAGTGATATAGGCTACTTTTTATCATGGAAAATCAAAGAGTTCCTGCGGGAATTTAAAAACTAAATCCACGCGTACGAAATCGCGGGCCTTAGCTAGTGTATATATAACGACATATCCAGGCTTTGGGTGTATAGGCATTGATTGGTTTGTCCTGTTGTCATTTTGGATTTTTTTTTAATTCTAAAACAAACTAGTTATTTACCTCTGGAATAGCATCAACAGGTTCAACCTGCGCAGTTCTGGAGGATATAGGGAGAACTGTCAGTGAGTCGTCGAGGACCAGGCACCTTGGGTTATCAGCCAACGATAGGAGGAACCTTTCGTTGAATCGATTTACCACTGTATCATAGGCTTCTGTTTTGAATCTAGATGAAAAATATTATGTAAGAGTATGAAAATTCCCATTTTAGACATATTTCACAATATTTTAATTTAGGGATGAACCATAAATTATCTCCAGACTTTGACCGGTGGGAGGCTTCGGCCGTGGCCAGTTACCACCCTACAGTCGAAAACGTGCCGCCAAGCGATTTAGCGCTCCGGCACAATGGCGTGTAGAAACCGATTAGGGGTATGGGTTGAATTTACACTGCTATACCCCTTCCAAGTTAGCCCGCTACCATCTTAGACTGTATCGTCACTCACCATCAGGTGCGATCACAGTCAAGGGCTATCTTGTCATCGAATAAAAAAATTAAAAAAAAAAAGACTTCAAAAAACCTCTAATTAGTGTGATTTTTTTTAATCTAATCAATTTCAATCATATTTGGTTATCCATTAAAATAATTAATAATTAAATTGGTACAGGTACCTTGAATGTACGTCCATAGTGATAGAATGCAATTGTCGCAAGGAGTCCATAGTTTTGAGCAAGAATATAATAAGACCACCACCTTCCACTGTTTCTATTGTGCGAGCCATCAAGTTTGGTGTAAGGGCTTCAAAGTCCTGGAAATGCATATATTATTATTAGCAGCATTCAAAACCGGTGGT
Source organism: Hipparchia sbordonii (assembly GCA_038048805.1). Taxonomy (NCBI): domain Eukaryota; kingdom Metazoa; phylum Arthropoda; class Insecta; order Lepidoptera; family Nymphalidae; genus Hipparchia; species Hipparchia sbordonii. Next base: position 4,440,465 of record CM076115.1, on the reverse strand, counting down.
AGATTCTCAACTTGTCATAAGAGCCACAAGTTGGCCTACATTAAATAAATTTGAATTTGAATATTTGGGAGTGCAAATGTAAAGATGAACCTGTCCAATTACTAACTTGGGTCAAGGTTTTTTGTCTTTCTAAGCAAAAATGGATTGTTTAACACATTTTTCCTTAGGCTGTCTTAAAAAGTAAACCAGTGGTATCTTGCAGAGAGATGTAAGTGAAGAGATAAGCACCTCACATAGGATGGTCATACCACATTGACAATAATTCAAAATTTACGAATGTCTAATAATTAATGAATGAAAGCGCAAGCCTATTTCGGATTTTAAAAAAAAGTGCCCGGCTCCTTAAGTCTGTTTCTTTAAATCGTTTTCTGCAATTGTTGTACCTTTTCAGACAACTATGTTACCCTAGATGGATGTTATTATTTTAATATGTATATTAGACCAATTAAAGCAGGGCACTCACAGATAATTGCCGAAGATTGAAGATAGAATAAGACGAGTTACCTGTAGAACACAAACACCATACGTCTGGCCAAGCATAGCATGGCTCTCTGAGTAATATCGTCCATGTATAGTTGTAGCTACTCTGAACGAATCAAACAGAGACTCTTCTGACACTTCTAGTTTACCAGCTGCTATCTTCTTTGCTCTTTTACGTCCATGACTAAAATGTATAAATATTGTATGTAATGTATTTTCTTGTTGTGTGTATTTTTTTAGTATATGTATTATTTTATTTTTTTCATTCTTCCTTTTATAAAAATATTAAATAAAGTGGACAAAGTTGAAACTTATCTCTATAAGAAATTTTTTCCACCTTCTCTTGAAAGTGTGTGAGGTGAAATATTATGAAGTGATAAAGGTCTTAAATGTGTGTTTCATTAACCAACTTCCAAAGAGGAGGTTATCAATTCGGCCGGTATCTTTTTTAAAAATTAAAATAGGTAAATACACTTTATACTTTGAATGACAGCAATTTAACAAGAGGTTTACTTGTAAAACTCTATATGCAATAAACAAAAGCAAACTTGATCCAACAAATAAGTTTTACTTGAGTGGTCCCTTGAAGACCTTAGCTGTCGATTTTTACAGCTAAGGTATTCGATGGATTGCTGGGAGGTGTTTGATTAGCTAGCATTTCTCAATTGTGTATGCTGGGAATGCCTACTGAATAACATATCTCTAGCAACTAGTTACTTTCCAGTGAGACCTCAGTTAAGCTTTTGTAATTGAGTTATAATCTTGAACTCACTTGCTGATAGCTTCATCTTTATTTTTATAACACCATAGCACTGTAGGCCTTGCTTTTACTGTTGACTTTACTAGCATGTCATATAAAATAGGCACCTGTAACAATAATAAATAGTATTTAAATCTAACTCCACCACACTGTATTTCACTGTGTTACAGTGATATACTCTAAATTACAAATTTTGTTTTTGAACAAAAATTGTGATCAGATCAATCCAGATTTCTTTTTTTCTATCCTAGAAAAATATTCTTAGCAAAGTTCAGATAGAGTTATACACTCTATCTGCACTTTTTTTATAGAGTTTATAACTCTATCTGCAGCCCAACTTAGAGTGTATGGGCATTCATTGTGTAAAAATACTTTAAGTAATGAGAAATTAAAATAAAAAGACACAAAGACAGCATAAAAGGGGAGATGAAGAAATTTACAGCAAGAAAAGAGAATTTGTGTACCTACATCTAAACACAAAAGTTGATTTCTAACTCTGATCTTGTTCAAGAATGACCTAGACATAAGTATAACTTTTGAAGTTTTTACCTGCATATCTATGGATCAAGGGGTGTCTTGAGGGTTGTATTGAGGCATAGAATTTACCTTTGACTGACTCTGATTCAATCAAATATGTGTGACTTGTTCAAAGAACAAGCAAGACTCCTTAGATGTTGAAAACTACTGCCAAACTGACCAATAAAGGCAGCGCTGGAGAACACCATCTAATTTTATGAGGTACTAAATGTATCCTGGACCTACATGTAATGTAAGGATTTCTAGAAATACAATTTCAACAACTTACTTGATCCCTACTTTTGTCTCCTACCAGTAGGAACATCGTTCGGTGGCCAAGCTTCACCCCATTTTCTATCATAACCCTTATACGGTTATCTATTTTTTTCTTCACCATGTTTAATAATTATAGTAAAAGTTAAAATCCCTGGATTTAACACTTTTATAACCTAAAACCGCATGATATTTATGTGTTGTTTACATCTGACATCTGTCAAGTGTCAGTTGTCACTATATGGAAACCACAAAAAATGGCACTAAATAAAGCCAGAAAGTTAAAACTGGTTAAAACAACAACAACAACAACAACCACAAAAAAAATAGATAGGTACCTACTAGAATAAAAGTACCTATCGAGTAAAAACTAGGTACCTACCTAGGTAGGTACCTATCGAACCAAAAGTTCCTACCTATCAATGTTACTCAGGTAGGTACCTACCCTATCGAAGCTTTTTGCGAATCCCTAGATCATAGATCATAGCCCGAGATCATCTATAGTAATCTGTGCCCGAGATAGGTTCCATAGATAATATAGGTACCGTAAACGATGTAAACATTACAATTTACAAAAATTTACGAATTCCAATTATTTTGGTTTGATGACATTTTCCTAAATAAATCTTTTAGATATTATAAAAATATTAATGAATATGTTTCGTGGTAAGTTATTTCGTAAGTAGTGTTGCTTATTTTTAAGCGAATTTACAGTTAAATCAGCTTAGGCCTTCGCCGCCTTTTAAATTGCGAAAATGGCAAAATCTCAAATAAATACTAAATCCAGAAACTATTCCCGGGATAAGGAAACTTTTTTGAAGGATTTGAAGCAGTTCAATGAAAGTAAAAAGTAAGTATTGCCCATAGCATCTTATTTATGAACTTACTAGGTATGTGTTAAATTAGTAAGTATCTAACCGCTTACTTTGGAATAATAATTTTCTGTCAATCTTTTATTCTGTTTTATTCAATCCTAGGACTCCTTTTTACTGAAAGAGTGAGTTTTTCTGCTTCTCATCCAGACAGATCTATCTGCTTTGATGATAACCTAAGCTTGATTAGAAGCAGGCATTACTTTGCAGACTTTCATGATACAAAAGGAGCAATATACTTTTACTGTAATCAGCCAAACCAGAAAAAATCTGTATGGTGCAATGTGCAACTCATGATGAGTGTATTTTACAGGGTAGTGTTGTGTGTTGTTGTTGCCTTATATCTGCATTTCAAGTCTTGGAAAAGTGGCAAAGTATCTCCAGTGTGAGTGGCATAACCACTAAGTATATAGATTTTTTCTGATTTGGCTGATGGCTGGTTGGTTGCTGTATGAGATGTTTTTCCTTGGATAACCTAATCCTTACAATTCTTTTCTATAAAATTAGTTTTTCTCTCTTTCTATGCAGTCTTTTTCCACTGAGTAGTGTATCTTAACTATGTTTTGTTTTCATTTATTTGTATCCTTTCTACAGTTAGCTCATTTGTGCTATATGGTGATGATTATAATATTGCAATATTTAATTTCAGTATACCATATAAAGTACCAGTAGTGAATGGAGTTGACATAGATTTGTACCTGCTTTATTCACTTGTGCAACAGAGAGGTGGTCTTAGCAGGGTAAGTCTCTCTTTAAAATATATGAATAAAAATATTTTCAGATATTGTGTTAATAATTGGGAAAGATGGCTTCACATACACACAGTGCGATTGAAGTACAAACCAACAAACAAACACACTTTCGCATTTATAATATTAAGCAGGATATAAGTTCGATTTTTGGAAAATGTGGCTTTGCTTCAGTATTTATTATTAAGTTTTATTTACAGGTAAATCAAAATGATACCTGGGAGACATTTTTACGTCAGCTGCGGTTGCCACATCCTTGTATCAATGGATCTACTTTGCTCAGAAGAATTTATGGTACCTATTTGGAAAAGTATGTATTTGGATTATTTGTGCTTATATTTTTGACTAGCTAGCTGACCCTCTCGTGGATTTAGTTTTAAACTCCCACGGGAACACTGTGATTAAATATAAAATAAATAATTAAAAAGTAGACTAGGTCACTCTCCATATCCTTAAGTATACTTGCTGTGTGATTGAAGGACAAATTAATGATTAAATCGGTAATCTCATATTTAAGGTACGAACGAGCCAAAGGCCCACCGCGCCTGGATGATGATAATGATATGGATGAAGATCTATCTAGAAGGGGAAGGGGTGGAGGGATGCCGAGGATTACATTTAGTGGTGGCACTTACATATCAGGTTATTTCACACTTAGCTATAATGCCAATCTCCCTGGCTCAGTGGTGAGCCCTTTGGTCTTATGCTGAGATCTATAGAGCGTGCTCTGACTTAGCTCATACTCAAGATAAGAGTTAAAACGAGACACAAATATGTTCTGACAAATCTGTCTCGTTTTATTTCTGTCTTGAGTCTGAGGAGAGTGCATTCTATAAATTTCAGTCTTAAAGTAGGGGTCTTGGGTTCGATTCCCGGCAGAGAGAATTTCTTCTTCAAACGCCTTTCCGACTTGCAAAGATTATCCATCAGCTTTGCATACTTCCTGCTTGTGCTGCGCGGCAAGGCGAAAGAATTCAGCTGCACTCCCGATGTCCGACAATTAATTTCTTTTTCAGTTACTTTCTTCTTTATTACAAGTACTTCTGATTATTTATATTTAATTACAATTACTTATAATTACTACAATTTTCAAGGTTTCTTTAGAACACAAATAGAATAGAATAGAATTCTTTATTTGCATAATGTGTGTGCAAATTATAATTTCATTAAATAAAACTGACATACCCTTTTCAAGTTGGCCTGCTACCTACCATCTTAAACAGCATTGTCACTACCATCAGGTGAGATTGTGTCAAGGTTGATTGAGTCAAGGCTATCTTCTATGGCCTATGACACCCAGGTAATAAATCGATTGACATCTTATTCATCAGGTTCAGTTATTTAGGCGCTACAGTGGAACACGTAAATAGAAACAAACATCTAAAGACTGCTAAAATCGTAAACCTTTCTTTTGGTTTGGCTGTAGTCTGGTAAAAATAACGGATCTTTTTATTACAGCATCTGGTGAGCCGCTCCGTACAGGCAATAGAATAGCGGGTCCCTCAGAAAGATTGACTTTATCGTTGCTCTCACCCATGCCAAACGAACAGGACTTTGCAGTCAACGTATGCACGGTACTAGCAGCAGACCATTCCAACAGGCTGCCACTAAGCACTACTCCACATATATTGGACTTCTTACTGGCTCATGCAGGAGTTTATAATCATTGTAAGTATCCTTTCCTTACTAATATTATAAATGCGAAAGTGGTGTTTGTTGGTTTGTTGGGTTTTCCTTCAATCTCGCGGCAACTTAGCTCCGGATCGACGTGATTTTTTGCATGGGTATAGTTGGGGACCTGGAGAGTGACATAGGCCACTTTTTATCCCGGAAAATCGATGAGATCCTGCGGGATTTTTAAAAAACTAAATTCACGAAAACGGCACTGCGGGCATCAACTAGTATTAAATAAATTAATCAACAATAATTTAAGTACAACATTTTAAATTATATGTCCGTTTTCACATACGTTCCTTAACTTCTATGGGCTACCTGAACTAATTTAGGAGACACTTTCTGTAAATTTAATTTAACTTTTAGTGAATACCTAATAATAAAGGTGGAAATTACATTATATGTAAGGGATTGTATTTAGGGATTGTATGTAAAGAGATTGTACTCAGAAGATTATTTAGGTATGATGGATAAAAACGGGTATTAGTCTATTAACTACGGTTGTTTCAATATCTCTTTCAGCAAGTCTTAGAGACACGATTGGACGATCATACTTCGAAGCCCGAGGCAGATATCCCCACGATTTCTGGCACCTAAGAGCTGGAGGAGGTGGTGCCAAGGAGCTAGCAGACGAAACCAAGTTCATGCAACCCGGCATAGAGCAGCCTGAATTGATGGTGCAGGCATTAGCTGCTCATAATACACTGACTGACTGTTTGATGCAAGGCAGAGAGGATGATGAAAGCTTGGAGAAGGTTATTGAGGAGGTAAGACATATTATTGTATGTAGTTAAAGACTCTATAGCCGCAGGTTCGAACCCTGCATATTCTTCAAATAAAGTATATTTCGGCCGTTCAGAGAATGCGTTCCTGACACCTATCAGTTAGTCACGACTAGTGATGGGCACAACATAACACTGAGTTCGTTACCGTTCCTCCAAAATGAACCGGCGCATTATTTTAAGATTATTTTCGTTTTAAATTGGCGGAATCATTTAAAATTTATATTTTAGTTATTTAAGTAGAAACCAAAAAAAGGTAATATTCATATAATAAAATTGTTTTATTTATTCTTTGTTACAAAGTTACAATCTGTATTTCTATGCAATAAAGTAAGTACATTGAATTGAACGTAAAATATTATCTTCCATGCCAGTCGAGCCGAACTTTTCTTTATTAATATTTGTTATCGTTCGTTTGCTAACTCCAAGCGCCTGAGAGACGCGTTCTTGTACTTGTTCGACAGGTACCAGGGGTCCGCAATTTTGCCGCTCCCGCTCAAAGTAATCTTGCAGCTTGATGATTAACTCACGGGCTCCACTTTTCAATGTTTGTCCACGTTTAGGCATTATTATGCACCAAAAGTAAAAAGAACGCAATACAAAACACAATCGAAGTCCGATTTAGCGCCAATGTCAGTTTGAAAAGCAGAAACAGTCCATTAAACGAAAGCCGGGAAATCAAATAAAAACAGATCGAAAACACTTGAAGAACGTGGTCTATGCGCACGAAACGACAACAGACGACTGTTTTAGCGTCACAAAATGGCGGCCCAACGCCATTTGGGGTTACCATTTTCAACCTAAATATAAAATGCTACTTTCTTTCGCGCGTTCGGTTTGGTCATAGTTTTATTTTTATATTTCATAAAAGTTATCTTATAGTCCATTATTTTCAAATTCTTAAAAAGAAAAACAAAGCGTATTATTTTATATTATAAGTATAACTGTATGAGAACAGATTACGATACTTGCCTGTTATTGCACAGCACTACAAATATAAAGCGCTGACATAACCTTGTAATAGCGCAGTATAGATTTAGAAAAATATTGTTTACCAAGTTATTTGACACTCAGTTTGGCACAAAATTATAACATTCATTGATTATTGATATAATAATGTTGTTTTAATGCTCATCAATTGTTAAAACGGTAAACAACCAGCAAAAATATTTTTATCGTAACTGCAACGCCATTACAAAGCTACGTCGTCAGTTCAATCGCGACGTGTCAGGAACGCATTCTCTGAACGGCCGAACTTTAGTACTTTTTATTGAGTAAAGCAATCTCTTCTAGGTAACCAACCATTGCTGTATTTCAGGGGTTTTTCTACCTAAATCCGAAGCCTCAATAGCCCAATGGTTGAAGGTATTAAAAAGGCACTAAAAACTGAAAGGCTTTTTTAAAAGAACATTAGCCAAGCTGAAGTTGACTAATATCCTCCTATCCCTTCCAAATAAGCGGAAAACTTGTGCTAGGAGTGGGTACGACAGTACAACGGGTGGGATTCGAACCTGCGACCTTTCAGTTTTCAGTCTATTGAGGCCTGAAGAAAGGTCGGCGGATCGATTCCCCACCCACTATAAGGCGTACCCACTCCTAACATAAGCTTTCCGCTTATTTTGAGAGTAGAAGTAGTAGAGTTCAGCTTGCCTAGTCTTTTTTTTATATGAATAGCGGGCAAACGAGCTGGCGGGTCACCGGATGTAAAGTGATTACCTCCGATCGTAGTACCACACTTGTAGTGCCATAGGCACCACCAATGCGTTGCCGGCTTTTCAGGAACTTATTGGTTAACCCATTTAAAAAAAATTGCTAACCAGCCATGTCATTTCAGGACCTTCTCGAAGACTGGGTGACGGAACCGTCGGAAGAAGACCAGCTCTTCGCCCCGGAGTTGTCTGGCGGCGCGAACTGCGTGTACACCCAGCGCGTGCTGCAAATCGCGTCCATTGTACGCTCGCTGTCGTTCCACGAGGAGAACGTGCAGTATTTCGCCAGAAACACTACGCTTATAAGGTAAGAAAAACAATTTTTTTTATTTTTTTTTTTAATTTCATGAAGAGATAGTCCTTGACTTCGATGTCACCTGATAGTAAGTGACGATGCAGTCTAAGATGGTAGCGGGCTAACTTGGAAGGGGTCCATAGTGTACATACACCAGACCAGACCAGAGACAATTTTGAATAGAATAGAATAGAATAGAAATATTTTTTATTCAAATTAACTTTTACAAGTACTTTTGAATCGTCGATGAATCTACCACTGGTTCGGAATGCCCTTCCTGCCGAGAAGAGCCAGCAATAAATTCGGCGGTTGCTCTTTTTAAAAAAAAAAAAAATTTTTACAAAATGAATTATTATAATAATTTGAAATTATAAATTCCCAAATTGACCGTTCCATTGATGCGTAATTGAAGGAGAGACCAACAAACAAACACATTTTCGCATTTATAATGTTTGTAAAGGTGGCACATGAACAAGTTGAAATGATATTGTTGGGTATTCCAAATAACTAGTTTTATTTACTAAAGATTTTAGATTTGATTCGTGGTTTAATGACATAATTATAATAGAATTATACGAGTACGTACCACTGTGATTGTTTATTTGGAATTGTCGATATTTCGATCCACTTGCATGGACCGTGGTCACGACGGGACTGCGGTGTTACCAAATTTAAAAATTGACGTTGTCACTGTTTTTTTGCCGAAATTTAAATGATGTTTCCTCCAAAAAGACCAAGAAGGCGGGTAGATAGATTCTACCCATGACAGCTTCAACTTGACGTCTCGCAACACCGTAGTCCCGTTGTGACCACGGTCCATGCAACTGGATCGAAATATCGGCAATTCCAACCAAGCAGTCACCGTGGTACATACTGGTATAATTCTATTACAATTAACCAGTTTTATTTGTTTTAGATTTCTATTACTTTGCGCCAACTGTTGGGTTGGGACTCTGCGGCAAAGTGGTTTGGACACCCTCGGGAATGTGTCTACTGAATTAATCATCAAGGTAAAGATATTTCATCACCATGTAGTGTCCCACAATATACATAACCGAAGTCCATTTATTCGAAATCCTTCAAATTATAATTAACTAGTTGATGCCCGCGGCTTCGCTCGTGTGGATTTAGTTTTTAAAATCCCGCGGGAACTCTAATTTTCCGGGATAAAAAGTAGCCTACGTTTGTATGTAGCCGTTGAATTACAACATGGGGTTATTCAAGGGACTGGACCAACAAATTCCTAAAAAGGCGGCAACGCATTGGTGGTGCCTCTGGTGCTACAAATGTTCATGGGCGGCGGTAATCACTTAACATCAGGTGACCCGCCTGCACGTTTGCTCATTAAAAATAAAAAAAATGACATTGTCCTGGTTCTCAACTATACCCACTTTTAATACTTATACATCAAAAAATTGATTTCGAGTTTTTGCGATTACGTCTTTATTCTATAGGATGAGTGAAATTGTTTCGTATACACATAGGTCTATGTTCTAGGACCCAGCGACATGTCTGATATCCAGACACGTGATTTCAACGATCCAATCAGCGCTCATATCCCAGGATAGGGCGAGAGTTCTAGCGGCTTTGGAGCTTCTCAATAAACTGGCGCAAAACGAAGCCAATGAGGACGCGCTGCTTAAAGCGCTGGAAGCTAAGGTTTGTGCATATTAATCATATTTTACTAACTATAACATCATCATCGTCATATCCTTTTTTTATTATGAGATAGGCTTGCGCTTGACGACAATCAATGATGGAAAGCATTGATGAGGTCTAGGTTGAAGCGCGCTTGCCTTGAAAATGCCTATTCACTCTTGTCTTGAAAGTACTCAGATTATACTTGGCCGGAAACACAAACGCTCCAACCTATGATGTTGATGATGATGAACTTCCTGGCGCAGTGGTGAGAGCTGCGGTCTTATAACAGGGAGGGCTGGGTTCGATTCCCGGCGGGGTCAATTTGGGAATATCTAATTTCTGAATTGTCTCTGGTCTCGTCTGGTGGGAGGCTTTGGCCGTTGCTAGTTACCACTCTACCGTCAAAAACGTGCCGCCAAGCGATTTAACGTTACGTCACGATGGCGAGTAGAGACAGATTAGGGGTATGGGTTGAACGTGTGTACATTGCCATACCGTAGACTGCATCGTTACTGATCGTCAGGTGAGATTGCAGTCAAGGACTATTTTGTCATCGATAAAAAAAATGCTCAGGGTCACTTAGCGGGCGAATGTCATTTTCACCTCTAGGTGTTCCTTAAACCTTTAGGGACGGTCTGTCTGGCGGTGGGACAGAAAACATCACGTAACTTAGCTTAGGTAGAAGTTAGGGAACGTTGGTGAAAACGGGCATTAAAGTATATTAAAACAGGATTTTCATCAGTTTTCTCCCATTTCCAGGTGTACAGTGACGTATGCGCCCTACTGACCCTGCGCGATATAATGGTGCTAGTGTGTACATTGGAATGCGTGTACGCACTGACGGCGCTCGGCGATCGTGCGTGCGAGGCCGTCGCTAGAGTACCCGGGCTACTACAGACACTGGTTTCACTCGTCACTGTCGAGGTAAGACTATGTTATAAGAAACATTCCATCCATGTGGGGTTTGACTGAATGAATGAAATACTCTCACTCTGCTCAGACTCAAAATAGAGTTAAAACGAGACAGATTTACGTCAGAGCATATTTTGGTGTCTCGTTTTAATTTTTTTTTTTTAAAGTATTAGCCAAGCTGAAGTTGACTAATATTCTCTTATTCCCTCCAAATAAGCGGAAAGCTTGTGCTAGGAGTGGGTACGACAATAGTGCAACGAGTGGGGTTCGAACCTGTGTGTGAGTTTTCAGTCCGCATCTTTAACCGTTGGGCTATCAATAGCCCAACGGTTAAAGCCTCAAGGCTTAATTCTAACTTAAGTCTGAGCTGAGTCAGAGCACGCTCTATAGATCTAGAGTTAGTCCATACTAACTCCCTTAAACAGCTATTATACAGCAATTAAGCGGTACAGTGGCTGCTTATATTGCTTGTTGCTAGTTGGGTTGACATCGGTATCGGCGTTTGTTTATCACGGAGCGTTTGATCGCATTGTTCGCGATACATTACGTACTCAAATATTACGATATCAGTAACCGATGATTTAATTAAAAAAAAAAAAATTGTTTGTAGGCTCAAAGCTATGGCCCGCGTGCGTGTATACTGATGCGTGTGGTGGAAACGGTTAGCGGCCCGCAGGCAGTCGCCGCCGCTGGCGCCACAAGCGAGGCCGATAAGCAGCACCCGACCCCAGTTGCGCAAGTGAGTTTTATTTCGTCGTTTGTCCACTGCTGGACATAGATTTTTCGCCACAGATCACGATTTAGATGTCACTTGAAGATGCGCAAAGCTACGGCACGCGTGCGTGTAATCAGATGCGTGTATGCGTGTGTATGCAGCACCCAACCCCAGTTGCGCAAGTGAGTTCTTTTTATTTCGTCGTTTGTCCACTGCTGGACATAGGATTTTCGTCACAGGTGATCTAGACGTTATTTGAACATGCGCTAAAACTACTCTAGAGATTCTAGAGACTTTGACTTAAAATTAAATTAAAAAACGGGTGGGGCTGTGTCGGTGCACACGGCCGTTGGTTTTAACGTGAAGCGTCTATCTGCGAGTTTCGGTTATTCTACGCCACTGCGTAGAATAACCGAAACCCCTCCCCGCCGCCCCGCCCGGCCCCGATGCAAACTTAAGGTCTTAGCATCGAGATGACTATATACTCTAAATAATGACCTTGGATTCATGTTTCTAAGACTTATAGTATTGTAGTTATTAAGGTAAGGCGATATAGACCTTTTCGTTACGATACAATTTTTTTGACTGGTACCCGTGTCGTGTGATTTTGAAGACGTTTCACATCAAATATGTATGAAAATACGTATTTCAGCCGCAACCAACTACCCCTTCAAAGCCATCGGCAGAGCCCCCGCCGCTGGCCGCGACATCGAACCCCGTACCGTCGGCCGTGCCTGCCTCCGCGCCTATGTCGACGCTACAGCAGTCGCATATACAACAACGGACTGTACAGGTATGTTTATAGTCGATAAAAATGGGCAAAATAGTACGTTTTTACTTATACAGATAAAATATCTGTTCTTAAGTGATGCGTTTGCCAACAGCATTTCATTGGAATCTGTAGTGAGGGAACTTCAACAGGCGGCAAGAGCCGTAACAGAAAACTTGTTACCGCTAAAATCGAAAGAAAATATTTGAAAACCTATGCAAATTTTGTTATGTTGTTCTTATATTTAAATATATATTTTTTTTAATTTTAGTATAATGTGTATGATTGTTGATGTTGTGTATTAATGCGAACTCGCCATCCTCAATATAAACGCAAAGTTTCCTGAAGGATGGCTTATAAAATAATTAAAAATGTATTGTGTATAGATCAATAAATTAAAAAAACAAAAAATTTGAAAAAAATACCATACAAGCCTTGGCCACAACTAGGCATTGATAGACTTATGTTATTAAAGTCACTTAACAAGTGTGGATTGACAGGAGAACGAGCACTTCGTGCAGGCGTGGCTGCGCGCGACGTACGAGGCGCTGCCGGCGAGCGACAACAGCGCGTGCGACGCCGCAGACGTGTACCGACAGTACCTGGCCTGTTGCAGCAAGCTCTCGCGCAAGGGCGTCATCGCGCCCGCGCACTTCCCGCGCCTCGTCAGGTGCGCCTGTCGCTCATCTGTCTGTATATATAAAATTCAAAGTCCTGACTGACTGACTGACTGTCTGACTGAGATATCAACGTACAGCCTAAACTACTGAAGTTAGAAACTTGAAATTTTTACAGTTGGTTCCTTTTATGACGTAGGCACACACTAAGGAAGGATTTTTGAAAATTCAACCCCTAAGGGGGTAAAATAGGGATTTGAAAACTCGAACTTAACGTGAGCAAAGCCGCGAGCAAAAGCTAGTCTTATATACACCGAACGAGTGGAGAACAATGACGCAACGCTACCAACATTATAAAACTACCGACAATGATATCAACATTGTAAAACTACCGTCATGAAACGTTACAAGACTACCGTCACTAGAAGGCGCTTTAAATATAATTACTCTAATCCTACATATTTATTTTCTTATTGCATTTTTTTTTTGTGTTTTTCACTAAAACAGCAGAAATGCATGAGTATTTAGGAATGCCTACAATAAAAAAGGAAATTAAACTAAGTGCCAAAACACATAAGACTAGGCTAGAAGGACATGTGAATAGTCTGGCAGTGTCATTAACCACATGCAGCAGAAATGCTTGAGTTTTTAGGAATGCCTACAATAAAAAAAAGACGTGTGGCACTCGGGGACTGCCGCGGTAAAGCTATTGCATAGCATTTTTTATCAACGCCATCTAGCGGCTCACCGTAGAGGAGTCCCGTGTCAGGTTATTTTCATTACGGAATTTCTGGATTCGGTCTCCACGCTGGCCCGCGATAGAAGCTATGCAATAGCTTAAAAGGAAATCAAACTAAGTGCCAAAACACATAAGACCAGGCTAGAAGGACATGTGAATAGTCTGGCAGTGTTATTAACCACATGTAGCAGAATAAATAGACTAAAGCGAACTACAATGGAGGAACTATCACTGTAAAAAAAGGCCAGCAGTTGCATAATGGGAAGTGTTTCTTGGTGGAGTAATCTTTTCTCAAATCACGACGCCTACATCAAATCTACTCATAGTTACAGATCGACTGCAGGGCGATCAGCTAACAATTGTCTCTTATCTCACATCAAAAAATATCCTTATGGACCGATATCGAAACAGTCCATATAACCGGTACCGCGTAAGCTTTTTCAGGATTGTAGCAATGGTCGCAATCACGTGACTATCGACATTTTAGTGGTGGGTCATAGCTTATAATCCGACTAATTTGAATATCTATGGTAACCTAGCAATCTATACGGCCATAGTAGTCTTCCAAATTTGACTGCGTTATCTGTTGAAATAAAGAGTGAATGAGTCTGTGTCCGTGCCGCAGAATATGTTAATTTGTGGTTCTTCTAGGTTCATAGAGTAATATTTATTATTTATTTACACTTTTATTTTACAGGTTCTTTCTACTGTGTTGTGTTATTTAATATCTGCAAATAATAGATATAGGCAGTATTTATTTATGTAGGTACTTCTTACACATAAAAACACAAAAGTTAGGTTATGAAAACTAAAATAGTAAATAATATGTACTATGTTCCTTATGCATTATGTATTGAATTATTAACGTATATAATATGTATCACAAACAGAATTTACCCAGGCGCATATTATTATTGAGTAGGTACATAAATCTTATGTAATACATACACCTACATACCTACCTCCCTATACGGCAAACATACGAAAGTGTAAAAAGGTAAATCTAAAAATGATTCTTCAATGATTTTAACATTTTCTTACTTCATATAATAATACTAATTGCATTGTTAATTTGATAAATTATTTAATAAAGCTTATTAAATATTTTTACAAAAATATGAGTAGTAAAACGACTTTGGATACCACATATGTCACCGATAAGAACACCTAACGAGGTGTATCAATGAAAGCCTAGTTTGACGTTATATTTGTCGTAGTCCTTAACGGACATCTTACTTCAAAAGTCTTACGCGGTACCAATTTTCAGCAATATTCATACAAAACTTTTATCGATGTGATACTGCATCAATGTCAAAATATTTTTTTGTCCTCAACGATCCTTTACGGACTGTTTCAATGTTACGTGGAGCCAAAACCATGTTTTGACATTGACGCTGTCCTTTAATGATTGCGATAAAAGTTAGCTGATCGCCCTGCTGATTGTAGATGGCTGAAAAATAGCAAAACAAAAGAAAAAATATTTTGTGTTTGGATATCAAATTGTAATGAAAACTTATTTAATGTTAACAATTTTTTTTCAATATAGAACGGTATTCGGAGGGACAGTTGGACCCAACACCATAAGCACGTCGACTGGCGAAACTCAGCACGTATACATCGGTATACGAGCGAAAAATCCGCCCAGCAGGACCAATCCACCTGCCGGTGAGTGTTTACAATGTTCTTCGCCACCTATGTAAGGGATGATTCACACCGGAACGGCAGCCGTTGGCAGCGGCCGGCAGCGACGCGTCGAGACCGGCCGAGTCGGCACCACGCGCCTAGTGTCCTCTTGACCAGTTTAGTTTCTGCATTCGGCAAGGAAACTCGTGTGTTTGGAGTTAAAATGATGGAATTGGTTATATGCAGAGCGGGGAGCGCGCGGCCACGTGATCTTTTCAAGCGATACTGGCTTTTAATTAATGAATTTTATTTATTTATTTATTTCAAAACAACAAATTTTTTACTAGATATTAAACTATAAACATATACTCATTCAAGTTTTTCGTACACCATCGTCGACATTGATACATTAATCTAAATCTTAATCTATGTGTAGGTACAACTTAATTAAGTAGATAAAGTTTAAAATTGTTTCACACTGAAAGTGTGCGCCGCGCCGCTGCCGTTCCGATGTGAATCGGCCTTAAATATACTACGTACTAGATCTGTCCCTTTCTTTTCGCTTTGACTTAATCTGGTAATGCTCGCGTATCATGTGCCAAGTATACTGCCAGCCAAGCTGATTCTTTGCACAAGAAATGAGCCCTTTATTGAAGTGTAATTTCTTTATCAAGCTTGTTTAAATATGTTTTTCGTAAGCAGGACCGTCATCTCCCATCTTGAAGGCACAGCTGACGAACAAGCCGTCAGCTGGCGAGCCCAAGCCGCCGCCACCACCACAACCACAGGTATTATATTATTTATAATGAATATGAATATACCTCGATATTATTTATTATGAATAATGAATATGAATATATACCTCGAATTAATGAATATATTTTTAATAATCTAAATAAAAATTATTTTTAAAAAACCGACTACCACAGCCCCAGGTATTATATTATTTATCATGAATAATGAATATGAATATACCTCGAATTAATGAGTATACTTTTAATAATCTAAATAAAAATTCTTTTAATAAAAAACCGACTACCATTGCCACTACAAAGTATATTAAGTTTTATATCCTTACTAATGTGAAAGTGTCTTTGTTTGTTTGTTGGTTTGTCCTTCAATCACGCCGCAACAAAGCAACGGATCAACGTGATTTTTTGTATGGGTATAGGTGAGGACCGTGATAGCGCCATAGGCTACTCTTTATCCCGGAAAATCAATTATTCTCTTATTATTTCACCTTAGTCACTTTCAAGGGAAGCTGGAAGAAACTTCTTTAGAGATAAGCTTCACCTATGTCTACTTCTAATATATGTTGTCTTGTAAGTCCTTATATGTATATAAGAAATAAAAATAAATGAATAAATAACTCCCACGAGATTTCAAATACTATCCACGAAGTCACGAAGAGGCGAACCAATAAGTTCCTGAAAAGCCGGCAACGCATCGGTGGTGCCTCTGGTACTACAAGTGTTCATGGGCGGCGGTAATCACTTTACATCGGGTGACCCGCCAGCTCGTTTGCCCCCTATTCATATAAAAAAAAAGTCATTGGCATCAGCTAGTTTACAGTATTAGTAAGGATAAAGGAGATGAAGACGAAGGATAAAGTGGTACTTTACTTTCAGATCCAACAGCAACCCCCCCACCCGGTGTTATCCCAGGCGTTGGAGTCGAGCCCGTCCAACACGTCGCTCATCAAACACCTGTTGGCGCACAAAGTAAGCCCCGCCCCCGCACCGCACGCGCAAGTAAGTCTACTAACACTACTAACTTACTCTCACACTTACTCCGTACATTACGTCATTAAGGGCCGATTTCACCAACATCACGGTTAACCGAGGCATTAATTGGACGCTCTGATAGTTTTTGTATTGAAAATCTGCAGAATATCACATTGGGTATTTGATTATTAAGCTATTGCATAGCTTCTATCGCGGGCCTTGAGCTTGGAGACCGAATCCAGAAATTCCGTAACGAAAATAACCTGACACGGGACTCCTCTCACCGCTAGATGGCGTTGATAAAATTGCCGCGGCAGTCCCCGAGTTCCACACGTCTTTTTTTTTTCAAAATGGTTTAGTCAAAGATTTAGTCAAATACCTAAAAAGTAATAAATAGTAAAAATAATAAGACTTATTTTACGCCTGTGAAATCGGCCCGAAGTTCTATACTGTATTTATAGATTATAGTTAGTTTTGTGATATTTCTTTTAGTTTGCGATTTTTAGGAACTATCATGAGAGTTTGTGATAGTTCTTTTAAGTAAGTAGTTACTTAAATTGAGGATTTTAGATGATTTAAATCCACGTCAAGATTATGATGGTGCTAATTCTGTCGTACACAATCTCTAAATTAAACTAAACTGATAGCTCTAAATCAAGTGTTATATTTTTGTGGAGACAATTTGGGAATTTAAAATTTCTGAATTGTCTTTGGTCTGTTTTGTCTGTTTGGAGTTAGTCCGCTACCATCTTAGACTGCATCGTCACTTACCATTAGGTGAGATCGCAGTGAAGGACTATCTTGTTATCGAATAATAATGTGTGATTATAGATTGTGTTATAAATATCTAGACAGCAGGAAAAGTTGCCACATATTCGCAACCAGACGATACGATAATGTATGGTAAAAAATTCAGTGTTTTTCAAAAACAAACAAAATTAACAATATGCATGTACAAAGCGTACTTATTAAAACACTAAAATGTGATATGAAATATTCGATTCGTAGAAGTAATTAGATCTATATAACATGCTCTAAATTAGCCGAGACTCAAGATAGATGTTAAAACGAGACAAATATACTCTGACATAAATCTGTCTCGTTTTAACTCTATCTTGAGTCTGAGCTAAGTGAGAGTGTGGTTTGTAGATTTCCTTAGACAATTAGCTGAGCATGTCAAAAGACTAACCTTTAGGTAGAAATCGGAAATGCAGGCATGCACAAATAGTACATTGTTACCTTAGGGATGAAAGTAACTTATTTAGTCCCGAGACGGGGTTTGGCGCCCGAGCGTAGCGAGGGGGCCTATAGTTCGAGGGACTAAATAAGTCTTTATCCCGAGGTAAACACTGTGCTTTTCATTACGAATATAAGGAAAGTCAAAATAAAAATAGAAATTAGCTAAAGAAAATTGAGTGAACAGTTGTCTTTACTTTATGAATAAAGTCTATCTTTCTTCTTGTCTATGGATGCACTCGGGTATGTCGTGTTTCATTTGAATTCCAATAAAAATGTGACAACTAGTTTTTTTTAATTATTTGACAGCTGTCAGTTGAAAACGATTCTCCCTAGGGCTGAAAAGTATTACTTTCAACCCGCTTCTCAGGCAACTTCAGACCTACTTTCCGTGTATGAGTAATGAAAAATACTTTGTAGCTTATTACAAGCATGGTAAATGATTTTAGTTGTTTGATTTTGGTTTCTTTGATTTTATTAATTTTATGATTGAGAACTAAACCTTGGATATTTGATTTAGGGCCTATTCCGTTATTGCCAAATAAACTTTAACCGAAAAATGAATTTGACGTTTTGAATTGTCAAAATGTCAACTTTGTTCACCGGTTAAACTCTATACGGTAATTGGGCCTATTCCGTTATTGCCACGTGAACTTTAACCGACCAATGAATTTGACAATTTGAATTATCAAAATGTCAAATTTGTTCGCCGGTTAAACTATACGGTAATTGAGTAATAGGGCTCTAGAATAATAGCTATACAGTTGTATGAATATTTACTTCGAGTTTAATCAAGACATCGGGCCCCCTTTGCGTGAGCGCTGTGGTTTTATAACTGGGAGGTCTAGGGTTCGATTCCCGGCGAGGAAATTTGGAAATTCTAGTGGGAGGCTGCACCCTGTTAAAAACAAACACGAAACTGGTCAATAGAAAAGTTAACCTCCATGTTATATTCATAAGTATGCATTTAATTTGGCAAAAGTTTTTTTGGGTTGGATCCTTTTTGCGAAACTATATCCGTTATTTATTATGATATCATGGATATCATGGATTGAAAATTTGGCGATTCTGACATCAACAGAACTTTCATATTAAAAATACATATGTGAGACCAAGAAAGTGTTTCTGTGATTGTAGATTTGTACTATTGAGTAATTCATTTGTACTATTGAGTTTGTAATATATTGATATTAAATTTCGTTACAAATTTTATGAATTACAACGAATTAAAATGAATATAGGTCGCCCAAAGACAACAAAGCCAACAGAGGGTGGGACCGGCGCAGGGCACTGTGGTGGTACAACCGAGTCAGGCAGCGGTAAGTTACTAGTTACGTAATATATTTTACTTTTACTTCAGAGTCAGAGTTTTTTTTTAAATATTTTTAACAAGCAAACGAGCAGGCAGAAGGGAGGTCTTATATCTGGGAGGTCTCGGGTTCGATTCCCGGCGGGGGAAATTTGGGAATTTATAATTTCTGAACTGTCTCTGGCCTAGTCTGGTGGGAGGCTTTGGCCGTGGCTAGTTACCACCCTACCGTCAAAGACATGCCGCCAAGCGATTTAGCGTTTCGTTTCTGTCGGGTCTGGGTTGTTTTTCTATACGTGTGAACGTTCTTCTTTAGACGTGTAAAATATTCCAGTTCTGCCTTCGTTCTATTTTTTTCTTTACGTTCGTTTGTATGTATTTCCGAGGTTTTTTTTAAAATATTTATTACTATTAATTTCTGTTGTTATTTCATAATACTTTTTCTTTCTTCTTTTTTTAATCTTTTTTACTATTTCTTTTACATCTATTTGCTATTGTATTTCAGAGTATGGAAGTGGATCCAGAAGCTCTGATCAAATGTACGACAATAATCCCGGGCGGAGTTACTACCAGCCAAAATTTGCAAGGGGAAAAGGTAAGATGTGTGTTGCAAAATATATTATCTAATCTTCTTCTTCTTAATCTCAAATCCTATCCTACTTATCTAAATATATAAAAGGCAAAGGTGACTGACTGACTGATCTATCAACGCACAGCTCTAACCACTGCACCGATCCAGCTGAAATTTGGCATACAAGTAGCTGTTAGGACGTAGACATCCGCTAAGAATGAATTTTGGAAAATTTCAACCCCAAGAGGGTTAAATAGAGGGTTAAAAAATCGAACCTAACGTGAGCGAAGCCGCGGGTTAAAGTTAGTATATATTATATATATATATAATATTATAAATGTGAAAGTGTGGATGTTTGGATGTTTGTTACTCAATCACGCCACAATGACTGAACCGATTTGGCTGAAATTTGTCACAGAGTTAGTTTATAGTATGGAATAACACATAGGCTACTTTTTATCCCGGAAAATTAGAGATTTATATTTGGCATGCCGCATGCAAATAGTTAGTATGACGTAGGCATCCGCTAAGAAAGTATTTTTGAAATTTGTTTGAAAATCGAACCTAACGTGAGCGAAGCTGTAGGCCGAAGCTAGTCATGATGTGAAAATTTAACTTTTTAATTTTATGTGAACGGTCGGTAGATTCTCAACTTGTCATAAGAGCCACAAGTTGGCCTACATGAAATAAATAATTTTGAATTTGAATGGGTTCTCACTACAAAACAAGTAAGTTACAGTTTTATTCAATCGATTTAAATAGATGAAATGAAAAATCAAACCAATCCCTTTCTACAGAGAGATCGCGTGGGTTTAGTTTGTACCTACAATAAAGTTTTCTTCGCGTGAACTAGATGGCGCTGCACGTTATTACATCGCGCAAAAGCATCATTGCGTTCCGACACACTAAGACCTGAGAAGCAGCTTCTCATGTTACAGACAGACACTTTCGCTAATTTTAAATAGCTGATGCCCGCGACTTTATTTCGCGTATTTTTGAAAGCCTCGTAAAAAAGGGGGCCGTATAACTTGTATAAATATGAAAGAAAACTTGAAAGAAAGTTGAAATTTTTTCATTTCATTTTCATCATTTCATTTTGTTATCCTGACGTGAGCATCAACTATTTAAAATTAACTCTACTAACTATTTAAAATTAATCAACAGATGGACACTTTCGCTAATTTTAAACTCCTAACAAGGAGACTGCTTTTCACGCTTACTTTCTAAGTAGAGATGACTTTGATCCAATTGAGTCAAATGATGCATTAGTAGTGGTGTTAGAGATTTGAATCAGTAGATCACTTATATCACTTATATCAATTATATCATACTACAGAGATAGAAGAAACGATTCACTGAGTAAAGAGTTACACACGCCTACTTGTAAGAAATTAATATAGTCGCGGGCTTCAGCTATTTAAAATTAGCGAAAGTATCTGTCTGTAAAGAGAGGGCTGCTTGTCAAACTTACTTTCTAAGTAGAGATGACTTTGATGATTGAGCTTGAAGGAAAAAAAGAAAATGGAAGAAAAGATTCCGGTTTTTGCCAGTCTTCAACTGACAGTGCAATATTTTCATCAAATCTTTACCGTTACCTATGTTACATTATAGAGGTGGCAAAAACGCATCTTCGTTACGATTGGATCACTATATCTGAATTAGTCCAAAGATTCGAATCAGTGAGCCGCTTCATTTGAATCATTTGGATCATCGATTCTCAATAATGTTAAATATTTTCAAATTTTTTCAGATGATTGTGAGCGCAGTAGAAGAAGTTATAGGTAAAGATTTTAGTTTTTAAATTAATAATTTATGTGTTTCTTAGTTATTAATGGCTTTTTGTTTGTTTAGTTCAAAAGGATGAGCCGGTACAAATTCAGATCGACGACCAAGCACAATTGACAATCGTATGTATATGTATAAAATTGGCCTTAATAAACAAAGAAAGGTGCTAGTCCATGTTTTATTCTGATAAATCAGATCCCACGGGATTTTTAAAAACTAAAACCACACAAAAGTTATTTATATAAATCAATCTCCCGACAACAAAGAAATGGATCGACCTGATTTTTTACATGGATAGTTATGGATTATAGTTGAAGACCGGGAGAGTGACATAGGCTACTTTTTATCCCGGAAAATCAATGGGATCCTGCGGGATTATTAAAAACTAAATTCACGCGAGCGAAGCCGCGGGCATCACCTAGTGACTCATATATCAGAAAAGCACATAGGCTACATTTTATAGACGAAAATTAAAGAATTCTCTCGAGCATCGACTAGTAAGTAATAATGTTTGTAAAATTCCATACACAGAAAACGGCCCAAAACAAAATGTTGGCCGACCTCCTGGAGAAAAAGTCCAATCCACCTGTACAAGTTGTACCCATGGGGCAACAGATCAACGCGCCGACCATACAAATAACGGAAACGGGGCAAATTGTACAAGTCAAAACCGACAACCCGCTCATACAGATCAATACGGAAAGCGTACAACCGAGCGGGCCATTCTTCCAAATAAAAAACGATCAGGGCCAATTGATACAGATCAAGAACGATCAGGGGCAGATAATACAACTGAAGAGCGATCAGTTGCAAGGCTTACTCCAGTTCAAGAACGATCAGGGTCAAATAGTACAGATCAAGAACGAGCAGTTGGTGCCCCAACTTGTACAGCAAAGCGTGATACAGAGTGTGAAGTCGGAAAAGGAGCAAATGATTGAAACAGTTGTGACCGATCATTCGTACACTGAACCCCCGAGTAAGAAGGTCAAAATTGAGGATAAGTCTGAGGTATGTTTGCTTGTTTCAAATTCAAATTCAAAATCCATTTATTTCATGTAGGCCAACTTGTAGCTCTTATGACACGTCATAAATCTACTACCGGTTTGGAATGCAGATTCTGCTGAGAAGAGCCGGTAAGAAACTCAGCAGTTGCTCTTTTCAAAAAAAAAAAAAAATTTTTTTTACAATCGGTAACAAAGCTATGCTATGTATATAGTGCTTCCACAATGAAGCTTCAACAAATGCATACGTAGGTACACAATCCAACGCATGTCAAAATGGGCGGACAAAGCAGACCCATTCCCGTTGGTGGCACCCGTTCACGAGCATGACGCACGATCCAGCCGTTGCTTCGCTCAACCATATTTGTTTTTCCAGGATTGTGCTAAGATTGTTATTGGTGAATACTTTCAGTGTGGTTTACTCAAAAACCCTTCAGTGTTATCTCAGACTTTCTTTACATGTCGTATGAGAAAAAACTGATTTTGAACTTAACAATACACCCACACAATACATACAATTTCACCCTCAAAGCCAGGGTGCTTGGAGCACTTCGACCATCCGTTGTGCGAGATCTTTTTTTCCACGTACTTTGAAACTGTGGAGCCAACTTCCTGCGACGATGTTCCCACGAAATTACAACATGGGGTTATTCAAGGGGCGGACCAACAAATTCCTAAAAAGCCGGCAACGCATTGGTGGTGCCTCAGGTGCTAGGTGGTGTTCATGGGCTGCGGTAATCACTTAACATCAGGTGACCAGCCTGCGTATGTTCATTAAAAATAATAATAAAAAAAAAAGTATTTAACATTTGTTTGTACTATTTAATATTTGTTAACAATTGATTTTTATTGTTAGAGTAATTCTCCCCAAGAAAGCGTGTCCAAAACTGCAGCCAATCTGTACGCGGCGATAGCGGCGTCTGCTCTTGAAGATGAAGATGATTTGGTGAGTATCTATAATATCTCCTGTAATTACGGCGAGCTACTGGCATGAAGTTGAAATTATGTTTGTTGCGTTACTGACTACTTAAAAGAACTATCCCAAAACACGATATTTAGAGCTATCAGTTTAGTTTAATTTAGAGATTGTGTCTACGAATAAATAATAAGTAAGTCTAATTCAGAACAAAATCCACTCAAAAAATGGCCCTACTTCAAACCAAAATGACGTATGATTCAAAATACGAATCATACGAATCACTTCCGAGGTTACAGGTAGATATGCTTGGTTATAGGTTCAAATTCAGAACGAAAGCAATGATTGGTTCGCGCGCGTGCTGCTATGTTTGCTATGACAGCTGAGTCATTGGACGATGTTATGAAAATTTGACGTGCAAGAAAAATGACCAACTGTTGACGTGCACTTCGGCGCAATTTTTGTTGGAGTCATTTTTTTAACGCAGTTAGACTTCCTTACTTATTATTTATTCGTAGGATTGTGTACAGCGGAATTAGCACCATCATCATTATCTTGACCTAAATTTAAATCAGCTAAATCCTCAATTGGATGTTTAAGTAACTACTTAAAAGCACTATCCCTAAAAAAAAAACAGAACTCGAACATAATATTTTAAAAAATGGCGAAATAACTAGTGTTTCGTCATTTTTTTAAATATGTGCTAGGCATAAAATATTTAAAAATATTTTATGCCTAGCACATATTTATACATATATAAAATAGTACATTTTTATTTTGTTATTTTTATTGAAGTGTTAACCTACACTTAAAGGATATATCCTAATAGATTTATAAATACATATCAAAAAAAGTAGATACATATCACTAATTTCGTGGCTGACGTGTGGTTCGGCCGTGGTGTAACGGTTAACACACTCGGGCGCGATTCCCAGAGAGATGTGGGTTCGAATCCCGCCGGTCTCGGAATTTTTTATATGTATTTATAAATCTATTAGTAGCTTTTGCCCCCGCGACTTCGTCCGCGTGGAATTTTTCCTGAATTTTCTTTGCTATAAACCTCACGGAGCCCGAAACCTTTCCAACGAATGCAAAACCGTGGAAATCGGTTCGTGCGTTCTGGAGTTATAACGTCAGGAAGGAAAACCCGACTTATTTTTATATTAATATATTTTTAATTCAATATTTCTAGTTTCTACATGTCAGTAGCTCGATATGAAAATTGTGCAGTATTTACATCGCAATAAAGTAATGGGTTGTGTTTTTTCATGTCTGTGCCATATTAGCGTCCACGAGGGATTATACTGGCCGGTGCTATGGCTAAGGTGTTTAGAATAGATTTTTTTCTAGCTGATAACTGAAAATTCGTCCCCGGGGAACTTGTCCGGGATAAAAATTGTCCTTCTCTGTCTTTAGGATGTAAGCTATCTCTGTGTCAAGTTTCAACGCAATTAAAACGCAACGCGGAAGAATGATACGCGAACGCATGAATGCATACGCGTAATTTCCCGGAATTAAAAATTTTCTATTTTTTTTTTTACTAAAATTAGTCTTTCTCCTTGTCTACAGCAATTTAGGCATACCTGGAATTAATTATTTTTTGGTACTAAAATTAGTCTTCTTCAAGATGTACTAGTGTATTTAGACAAGGAGAAACACTATCTCCTTGTCTAAATACACTGTAGCAAAAAAGAGACACTAAATACACTGTCTCTTTTTTGCTACTCTAGTTTAAGCATAAAAAATTACAAACAGACAAAATTACTTTCACATTACGTGTAGTGCAGATTTTTTATCTAGGCTATCTTTTTTCTATTTTATCAATGGTGTAAGAAAACCTTTCTTTATAGGTACTACAAACAGATATTTCCAAGGTTTTTTCTTTAAATTTACTGGTTAAAGTTAGTATAACTTGAATATTTTCAAGGTGCAACAACCGACCATGCAAGTGCAACAGCCGACACTGCAAGTGCAACAACCGACGCTCCAAGTGCAACAACCAACTTTGCAAGTTCACCAGACTTCTGCCATTCATCAGGTAATTAATCTAACGATATTGTTCTGCACAAGTGTTTGCACTATAATATCTTCCACGCAAATGGCTTGTCTCTGTAGAGTACACTGATAAAATGTGCTTAAAAAGTTCTTTTAAGTTTAATTTATTCACAGGTGCAACAACCAACTTTACAAGTGCAACAACCGATGCTACAAGTACAACCAATGGACGTCCAAAACATTATCGCTTCTCAATCTGGACAGATTATATTGCAAGGTAATAAACCTTTCCCTCTTTTTTTATTTTTTTTTAAAAAGAATATTCTTTTTTTGAATATTCGCTTATATAAGCGAAGCTGAAGTTAACTAATATCCTCCTATCCCCTCCAAATAAGCGGAAAGCTCCTTTGGTTTCCTGTCGAAGACGCATGAACCTGGTGACCTATGAAATCTTAAACAGCACTGGTAGCATGGGCGGGAGAAATTTTATCCCCGGGAAAAGGATAAAACGTTTATCTCCTCGCTTAGCTTTATCCACCCGTCGAGCATGGGCACAGCGGTGGAAATAACTCTCAGTGGATATACTTATAGAAATATACATCGCCTTCTCCTCTGTCGCCATGCTTTAGCATAGGGAAAAGATAACTTTATCCCCTGTCAGTGGATAAAATTGGGGGATAAAACCTTTTTCTCCTGCCCATGCTACCAGTGCAGTAGGTCTATAATTCTATTTTTTTTTTTTTTTTTTTAACAGTTGCTATAAAACTGATTGAAAAAAGTAGATACATATCACTCATTTCGTGGCTGACGTATGGTCCGGCCGTGGTGTAGCGGTTAACACACTTGGGCGCGATTCCCAGAGAGACGTGGGTTCGAATCCCGCCGGCCTCGGAATTTTTGATATGTATTTATAAATCTATTAGGCTATAATTCTATGTTTATCACTTAAATTTTGTTGTACAGAAAAGCAGATGCAAACTCAAACGGCCCAATTCATGCAACAGCCGATGCAAATTATCACTGCGCCGAGCACCTCGCAGGGTAAATATATAAAATCTTAATTGTGATAAAACTATACGAGTACATACCACGGTAATTGTTTTACTTGGAATTGTCGATATCTCGATCATGGACCGTGGTCACGACGGGACTGCGATGTTACGAGACGGCGGTGAAGCGATTGAAATTCGTAATCACCAGAATTTCAATCGGAAAGACGGTTTTAAACTAACTAGCACGTGGATTCAAGTCGTAGAATAGGGATGTTAACACTAATCACAAATTAATGTTTAGTGTTAATTTTATGATAGTTTGTAGTATTAGAATATCGAAAATTACATTTTTGTAATTTAATATAACTTAATAAATTTATTAAAAATTATTTTAAATGCTATATTTATAATCTGATGTCACGTGACTGCAAATGCCAAGAAGAGCTTGTGACGTCACTAGACGAACCGCGAAACAAACGGAGTGATTATATGTATAGTACGCGCCACGAAAGAAGTCCCGCGGCCATCAGGTGGAACTAATAGATTTTACATACAATAATTGCCTAGACATACGACTACTGGCGCCACCTCTATGAGACTTCTTTCGTGGCGCGGACGGACCGATGACGTCATGTCAGTCAAGTGACAGTTGTAGAGTATTTTAGCGGGAACATTCAAAATTACTCTATTTTTGTATATTTTCTCATCGAAAATACTAATATTTTTAAATAATATATTTTTTTTATGGTAAACAAGTGTCAATCTTCAAAATAAAAGCAATTCCGAAAAATTGTTAACATCCCTATTGTCGATATCTCGATCATGGACCGTGGTCACGACCGGACTGCGATGTTGCGAGACGGCGGCGAAGCGATTGAAATTCGTAAACACCAGAATTTCAATCGGGAAGACGATTTTAAACTAACTAGCGTGGATTCAAGTCGTAGAATAGGGATGTTAACACTAATCACAAATTAATGTTTAGTGTTAATTTTATGATAGTTTGTAGTATTAGAATATCGAAAATTACATTTTTGTAATTTAATATAACTAAAGAAATTTATTAAAAATGATTTTAAATGCTACATTTATAATCTGATGTCACGTGACTGCAAACGCCAAGAAGAGCTTGTGACGTCACTAATCGCGAAACAAGCTGACGACTGTATGTATGCCATGAATCGTGACCAATGTTTGTTTGACGCATGACGTCATGTCAGTCACGTGACAGTTGTGGAGTGTTTTAGCGGGAACATTCAAAATTACTCTATTTTTGTATATTTTCTCATCGAAAATACTAATATTTTTAAATAATTTTTTTTTTTTTTGGTAAACAAGAGTCAATCTTCCAAATAAAAGCAATTCCGATAAATTGTTAACATCCCTATTATGCAAACCAGGAAAGCTTTTAAGTTTCCTGTTAGTCAAAGAAAGCGCTATTGAATCATGACGTCACGATCTAGAAGCTCCATACACTATAGAGAATTCCGTATTTAGAAAGAGACAGATGCAAATATGAGGGATTTAAACTTGTCTTTTCACTCAGGTGGTTTGGGCTACATAGCTCAAAACATACCCGGTAACATGATGCAGAAAACGATCATTATCGTACAAGGCACCGGCGGTGGACCGCTCACTCTAACGGTATGTAAAAGCACAAGTAAAAAAAAAAAAAAAGATACCGGCCGAAAATGATAACCTCCTCCTTTTTGGAAGTCGGTTAAAAACTTAGAAAACTCTGGCTGAAATCAATAGACCGCACTCTGTCGTGACTCAAGATAGAGATAAAACGAGACAGATTTATGTCGGAGCATATTTCTGTCTCGTTTTAACTCTTGTCTTGATTCCGGGCTAAGTCAGAGCACGCTCTATAGATCTCAGCATTGGGATCCCGGTTTGTATTCTGTGTAATAAATAAATCTTTTTTGTCATAATGTATGTTACATGTTCAACCCTCCTTATCTAACAATAGTACTAATTCTATTGTACAAAAATAAAACAGATCTAAAATATGTAGACCCGGTATATAAGTGTCACATTTTCACTTTGTTCCCTTCGCAAAGGAATAGCATTTAAAGCTGTCAATTTAGTTTAATTTAGATATTGTATACTACAGAATTAGTACCATTGTCAAATATATGTTTTAGACCAAGCGATTATTGTATCCTTTACCTTTTAGTGTGATGAAATGTGTTATTTTTATTAAAATTTACACGCAAGGTGAACAACCCGGCTGGACTGGACGAGGCGACGCTAAACAGCCTTATTGCCCAGGCCACAGAGGCGATAACTCAACAGCAAATCATTCAGGTTAAACACTTGATGATTCAACCGCTGTACTAACCTATGCCGGTCATTTCTGCCTCGACTAATCACTTTACTTTCACTTTACATAGCTCATTAATATCTGTTAAAATTCCTAGGCTGTCTTTTGTTGCACATTTTTTTAAGACTCCCCCGAGACGGCCAACCGATGATACAAACCTCACGTTTCCTCACAAAACGATGATACAAACCACATGTGTCCTCACAAAACGGTGATACAAATCTCGTATGACCTCACAAAAAGCTGATAAAAATCTCACGTGCCCTCACAAAACGATGATACAAACCACACGCGTCCTCACAAAACGATGATACAAACCACACGCGTCCTCACAAAACGATGATACAAATCTCGCGTGTCCTCACAAAACTATGATACAAACCTAACATGTACTCACAAAACGAATACAAACCTCACTTGTCCTCACAAAACGATGATAAACTTAACGTGTCCTCACAAAACGATGATAAACCTAACGTGGCTTCACAAAATGATGATAAACCTAACGTGTCCTCACAAAACGATGATATAAACCTCGCGTGTCCTTATAAAACGATGATATAAAACCTCACGTGTCCTCACAAAACGAATCCAGACTTCGTCATCCGCAGTCGAAAATGCTATTGAGGAGAGTTAAAAAATATTCGGTATTAGTATAGGCATTACAATACAAATAATATACAGAGTAAACCATGTAAATGGTTTACTCTGTATATAATGGCTCAGCAAAGCGCCTGACTCCCGAACTTACGTTTGTCCGTCTCTGGGAGGCTTTAGGCTAGATTTATTGACGTTAAATCTATTGTACACATTAAAAAAATACTTGGTTTGGACAAAATATGGAGCCATAATAATTTATACTGCAATAGTCAATTTAGATTATCCTAGCTTTGTGTACATCGGACTTTTCGTTGTATTTCGTGCATACTGTACATAAACCTAAATACAACTATAACGTTAATAAATATAAATTAATCCTTTAAAATTGTTGATGCCAAAAATTCGGTACAATCGCCAATATCGCATAATAGTGCATATCTTTGAGGTGTATTTTTTTTAGATCGTTATATTTACACCTGTCGATAATAGAGCTAAAGTTGGTATCGGCAATTTTTGGTTTGGTGCTATTTCGGTTATATACAAAATCAAATCGAATCGAGTTCTCAGGTTTAAATAGTTCCGTCTTTTTCTCAATTCCAAACAGAAAGGGATAGCGCTATAATAGCGCTCTCCTTTTCTTAATTTCCGATGATTAGGTCTGCAATAAATTAATTGGACGCACATACGCAATAACGTTTCAACCCACAAACCTTTGTCAATTTAAATACATACATAATGTAAAGGAATAAAGTTAACTTTTCAATTGATAAGTTGTGTGGGTTGACTCTTTATTGCATATGTGCGTCCAATTAATTGTAGACCTAATTCTTGAATAGACCTGGCATTTAATTTCAAGATTTGTGTACAACGGAATGACTAGCACCTATATCATTTTTAATAACTTTGTTACGCTTTTAGATATTCACTCATCCATTTTTCAAAATTTCCACTGTAGTTTTTCTATTTTTATTAATTAAAATTAATTTAGTTTTAGTAAACTAAAAACTCTTCATTTTACTAAAAACTAAAGAGATGGCTAATTTTGAGCCATTAAATTTTACAGGTAATGCGACACTAAATAATAATAATTTATAATTTCTAGACTATAATACAATGCTTACTAACTGATGCACTTCTTTTTTTTCTAAGTCTTATTTGTTTCAACGTTATTTTTTTTCGTAATAATTATATTTTTGTTAAATAGTTGTCTTGTATAGTGAGCCTTTTTTTACTATAATATAACCGAAATTCTTCTAACAAAGGTGAACAAAAAGGTAAGAGGATGAAAATTATAAACATACTCATCATATTATTCAAGATTAGGAAAACTTGCCATCAATGGTGTACATAGTCATCTAATAGAAACTTTCATAGAAATTTTTAAAAAACTAAGCAGCAAATATTACAAGCAAATCTTTCTCTTAGGACATAGGCAAATACTATTTCATATAAATGGATGTAAAATTATATAAGTATAGTATTACAACAACTATTTAATTAGTAATTTTCAGAAGAGTTATGGAATAGAAAATTCTTAATTAGAAACAGTAATATCTTTCAAAAACAAAGTTGCAATACATATTTGACACAAATACATAGAATAAGGCATAGTTAGTAGATTAAGTTTGTAATTTTAAAATTCTAAACATCCAATAAAAGAAAGAAATAAAAAAACGTTTATTTGGGCACAAAGCAATAAATTCCATTTAGGGTAGGGTTATTAGTTATTACATTTAGGGTATAGCTTTTCCTACAAAATGTGTGATGTGTGGTCCCAAAATGGCTTTCACTCAGCCTTTGCTATGACTGTGGTGAGAATACAAGCACATCGATGGTACACAAGAGTTGAATATAGTCTATGGAAAACAAATCTACGCAAACCATTTTCTCTGATGGGAGGCTTTGGCCGTAGCTAGTTACCACCCTACCGTCAAAGACGTGCCAAGCGATTTAGCGTTCCGTCACGATGGCGTGTAGAAACAGATTAGGAATATGGGTTGAATGTACACTGCCATATCCCTTCCAAGTTAGCCCGCTACCATCATAGACTGCATCGTCACTTACCATCAGGGCCCCAAGTCTACTATTTTACATGTCATTGTCATTGAACAGCAATACAATTACAATTCAATAATCATTGGTCCAAAATTTCGTAGTCTACTAAATTCACAATGTTTGTTCAATTTCTTATAATTGGATTGTAATTCAATGATGCCTCGGTATTGCCATTAGCTTAAAAAGCGTTTGCCGAAATGAGTTTCAAAAAAAACTACATATTAAAAACGTTTATTTAAGCTAGATTCAAAGCTAGATGTGTCAGTGGCAAATCATCGGAAAACAATTGTGACGCCATTGAATTAGTAGACTACCAAAATTGCTAAAAGTAGCAATTGGGATGTCATTGATAGACAATTGAACTACAATTGCAATAGCAGACTTGGGCCCCAGGTCAGATCACAGTCAAGGACTATCTTGTCATCGAATTAAAAAAAAAACATATATTAAGACGCAAAGTTAAATAAAAGTCCTTGTTGCATACAGAATTCGGGAGTGATTCAGTCGACGCAAAGGGTTATAGTGAGCCAACCCACTCTCGTCAGCACTTCACAACCCATAGCCGTGGTGAAAACCACCTTCACACAGGTTCATAATACTGCACGGCTTTTGTCAAATGTACATGCATGACCGAGTATTTAGAGCCGGGCTTTCGTAGGCTCAAGGCACATTGCCGCAGGTGTCGAAGCGTAGTGACGCGTTTTTTCTAAAATGTTACGAGGTAAAACTTTGTCTCCATTTCGTATTTTAAAAATCATCATCATTCGGCTTTGACGTCTATATTGGACCATTTAAATATTGTTAAGAAGGCATTTGCTATTATGAATATAGAGACCAACTCGTATGTGGTAAAAACCTGACTAACACGGACGTAATTGGCGGCGCTGGTTCAACTTGACGGCGGAAGGAATTTGCGCGAATATGTCGCTTTTTATTTATTTATTGTTCTTCATCTCAAATACATAGATATATTCCGGGAGACCGGACTAAATGGAGATAAAGTTCATTTTAACTTGCAACATTTTATGAAAGAGCGTCACGTCGTTTTTTCCCCCACAATGTGTGTTGAGCACTAGTATTTGGGAGCTAATAATATAGTTTTATCATAGCAAAGGAATCGTTTAAAACTTTTGTACAACCTATTTGTTAAATTTTTACGTTCTTTATTTTTATTTTTATAAAATTGTACGTAGTGTTAGGATAAGCTAGGCTTGTTTATTTTTGTAGTTTGAGTTAGAAATTACAATTAGATTGATTTATAGAGTAGGTATATGTATTGCTTTTTCCACAAAATATTTTTGATTACAAAACGTAGTATTATTTTTATTCTGTAACATTTTTTTGTTGCACTGAAATATTATTTTACAAGCATGAAATATAAGCTTGATCTCTAAAGGTCGTGGTTTCTTTGGTTTTGGGTAGCATTTAAGATTTATGTTTGCACCGCTATTCATTATTACTTTTAAAATATATTAAATAAGGTAGATGACTGGATTTTTTTTAAACGTTTCATTTAATTTAAAGAAGATATTCAATTAAATTTCGTTACACAGAACGCACCACAGATAACGCCGAGTCAGCAACCTATAATTACAACGCAACCGCAACCGCACAAAGCGCAAATTGTCAACCAAGCGCAACTCGTCAACCAAGCGCAACCACAACAGATCGTCGTTACCCAGAAACAACCACCCGCCCTCATCAGTACGTCATCGAATAATCAAATTATGGGCAACCAGATCGTTGGGAACAATCAACAGATCATTCAAGGTAAGTCGTATACATTTATAGGAAACTAAGAAAAATACTAATTAGCTTTTACCCGTTTTTTTTTTTAGTTTTTTTAAGCTATTGCATAGCTTCTATCGCGGGCCTTGAGCGTGGAGACCGAATCCAGAAATTCCGTAACGAAAATAACCTGACACGGGACTCCTCTCACCGCCAGATGGCATTGATAAAAAATGCTATGCAATAGCTTTACCGCGGCAGTTTCCGAGTGCCACACGTCTTTTATTGTAACAAAACTCTTAACTTAACATAGCTTTTCGAGTTGCAAAGGTGGCAATGGGCCGGGTACTTAGCTCGAAGAAGCTATGTGCGTTGGGGTTCCAAGATGCTGGAATGGTGACCCCGCACTGGGAGGGGCAGCGTTGCTAGACCCCCATAAGTGGACGGAAAATCACAGGCGATTCACTGGTAGCCGATGAATACAGGTGGAACAGGGCCGTATTCTGTGGCGATCATTTCAAGAGACATATCCGACTGTGGAGGTTTATAGGTTGAGTTGATGATAATGCTGATGCTGTACCATCACCAGATGATGATAAAACCGCGTGATTCTTGTCAGTGCTATCTAGTTATGGATCCATCTGTTTGAAGTGGCCACATACGACAGTTCAAAAATCTAAAATTGTCTATTACTTTTAAAGGAAACCAGCAGTTACTGCAGGGGAACCAGCAGATTATAGCAGTATCGAACAACCAGCAGATAATAATGAACGCACCGATGAAGCAAGGCGTGCATAGAGTAGTGCAGCAACCTCAGAGGAGCCAGGTCGCGACCGTTCCGGTGACCAGCACGGCGTCGACGGGCGACATTAAGAGTGGCACGATGCAGACCATGGTAAGTGTGATTTCGTTTTTTACCTTCGTTAACCTAATGACACCTAACTGAAAAGGCGCCGAATCAACCTTAGAGAAGCCAGGTCGCGACTGTTCCGGTGACCAACACAGCGTCGACTGGCGACATTAAGAGTGGCACGATGCAGACCATGGTAAGTGCGATTTTATTTCTTACCTTCGTTAACCTAATGACACCTAACTGAAAGGCGCCGAATCAACCTTAGAGAAGCCAGGTCGCGACTGTTCCAGTGACCAACACAGCGTCGACTGGCGACATTAAGAGTGGCATGATGCAGACCATGGTAAGTGCGATTTTATTTCTTACCTTCGTTAACCTAATGACACCTAACTGAAAGGCGCCGAATCAACCTTAGAGAAGCCAGGTCGCGACTGTTCCGGTGACCAGCACGGCGTCGACTTGGCGGCATTAAGAGTGGCACGATGCAGACCATGGTAAGTGCGACCTACATTAACTTAATGACACCTAACCAAAAATTCGCCGAATCAACCTTAAAGAAGCCAGGTCGCGACTGTACTGGTGACCAGCATGGCATGGACTTCCGGCATTTAGAGTGGGTCGATAATTTTTTTATTCGTTGACAAGATAGTATTTGATTGCGATCTCACCTGATGGTAAGTTACAATGTAGTCTAACTTGGAACGAGTATGGCAGTGTAGATTCAATCCATCCCCCCTAATTGGTTTCTACACGCCATCGTGCCGGAACGCTAAATCACTTGGCGGTACGTCTTCGACGTTAGGGTGCTAACTACCCCTTACCGTCTGGTCTTGGTCCAGAGACAATTTAGTAATTATAAATTCTCAAATTGGCACCGCGGGGAATCGAACCCGAGACCTCCCAGTTAAAAGACCACAGCGCTCACCACTGCGCCAGGGAGGTCGTCAAATAGTATGGTGTGCAAGATATCATCTTTTATCTTGATTAACCTAATGTAGTCTAATCAATGATGTGCCGAATCAACTTGAGAGAAGCCAGGTTGCGACTATACCGGTGATTTTAAGAGTGACGTGCGACGTTATATGTTAGCTTTAACCCGCGGCTTCGCTCACGTTAGGTTCGATTTTTTAAACTCCTATTTTACCTCCTTCGGGGTTGAATTTTGAAAAATCCTTTCTTAGCGGATGACTATGTCATATTAGCTACCTGTATGCCAAATTTCAACAAGGTGCAGTGGTTAGAGCTGTGCGTTGATAGATCAGTCAGTCAGTCAGTCAGTCAGTCAGTCAGTCAGTCACCTATGCCTTTTATATATTTAGATGAAAAAAATTATTATTTAAACATTTTTCTTATTATAGAAGAGCCAGCAGCCGGTTATGCGGCAGGTAATAACTCGGCAACCAGTCATGGTGGGCAACACCAAGATTGGCGACAAAGAAATGGTCATCACCCAATCGGTTACCGAGGTAACTTGTCAATAGCGTTCATTCTATTAGGACCGTATAAACCTTTGATAGTCTAACGTCCACTTTCACCTTAAATTTTAGGCATTCGATCCTTAAACAGGGCCTAATTAGGTTAGGACTCTCCGCGATCTTCCATTCAGGAGGTCGCGAGTTGGATTCCGGGTTCGCACTTTTGACTTTTCAGGAGTTATGTGCATTCAAGCTATTAAATGTGACATGGTTCGATGTTGAAGGAAAACTTGACGAAACTTCCGAGTTCTTCATAATGTCCTCAAAGTTGCGTGAAGTTTGCTAGAGTAAGTTAAGTTTGGTGAGCTAAGTCAGTATGGTAGACTATATTATGGCCTTTTTCTGAGAGGAGAAAGCTCATGAAAAAGAAAGAGCTCATAATGATGATTCTAAAATTTAGGGAAAGCATAGATATCCTGAACTATCGTTAAGTTCATAAAGCTGTGATAATTATCAGTGACTATGACAATTATCGCCTTTTGGCGACCCCGCATTAGGTGAACCGTTGACATCAAACGAGTCGCAGTGAGCTGCTGGATGCAGATCGCGCAAGAGCAAGGCACGTGGAAATCCACGCAAGAGACTTTTGTTCAACAGTGGACATCTATCTATCTATGATAGAGATGATGGTTGATTCATATTGCAGACCAAACCACCACCTCTCAAGAAAACGGTAACTCCACCTCCTCAACCTCTGCCCGCGGGAGCTGAAGATACGCCATGGATTTGTCACTGGCGGGGATGTGGAAAGTGAGTTTTGGTACCATATCGCTCATTTGCGACAAGGGTGACATAATTCAAAATCGACGATGAGAGAATTCTCTCGTTAGAGAGTAATGTTTTGTGGATGCTGCGGTCTCGAAACAACACAGCGGCCAACAAAGCGACAGAGCATTAAGTCACAATCTCTCTCGCTCTTATTTTTTGTGCTTAGCGTAATGTTGTTTTATAGCAAAAAGTATAAATTTTCGACACTAAAATTGGTGAATTTTGAATTATGTCATCCTTGTTGCAAATGAGCGATATTAACTACTGTATTAAGCTGTCATTTGGAAGTTCATTTGAAGTGTGGGGAATAAAGTAGACCGGGTTTAAAAAGTTCAGTGTAGACTTTGTTTTTTTCCACTCATGATATTCTTTTTTGTGGCAGATAATATTTTGTCTCTTTATAATTTTAATTGCATTATTTTTAATTTTAACTTATTTATAGAATTTAATTTTAAACAAATGAATCAGTAAATTATATTTTCATCTCACCCGTTCAAAAAGTGACCAGTGAGCAAAAGTCGTTTTTGCTCATTCAGTGAGAAAAAGTGATGAACTTTTCTTGACAAATGTAACACGCCCTTTTTGAACTATTTATTTATTTATTCTGTACATTATAATATTAAAAACTAACTACTACTAGTTGTAACTATTGAGGTGAAAAGTTGTATGTATCACACGATAAACAAAGTTTTTTTTCTTGTGCCTTTGAATCCCTCACTACACTCGGGATTTTAACTTAGAATCACTCGTTACGCTCGTGATTCTATTATAGAATCCTTCGCCCGCTCGGGGTTCCCACCGGGCACTCGCAACAAAAACGAACTGTGCTATCTTGTTGAACAAATAACTATTTTTTCAACACACTTGCTTATAAAGTGGCTCCCGGTGCACCGCAATTAGGCACACAATGACGCCTATTAATGAAACTATTCCATTACTATTATTTACAATGTGAGTTATAGAATTTCTTTTTTTAATTTTATTGGTTGAGTTGCTTTGTTCTTAAAAAAGTTTCTATTACAAAAAAGATAGTGTTCAATATTACAAATACCTAATAATAAATAATGTACCTATTGTTTGCCCATTTCATACAACTTCGTATTTAAATAGATAATTTTAACTTGTACGTGTTTAATAAATAAAACTGTCACTCAAATATAACTTTTGTTTTTTCTGTAATAAAGAAAACTTGAAATTCCCCATTTTGTACGTGACTAAAACGCTATCCGAGAAAAGCCAAAAAAAACCTCATTCTTTTAGTCTATGGCCATTAAAGGTGCGTGCGCATTCCGGAAAACTGATTAATTTTTCCCGCCATTGCGAAAAAAGTTTCACAACTCGTTTTCACTGTTTTGTACCATAATGAACTATTTTAGTATTATTTTCTTCACAAGTGTGTTGAAAAACGTCGTATGATACACGTGTGTATTGATGATTACCGTCCTCGGCTATCTTAAGACGCTCACCTAACGGCTCGGGTCTCAATAGCGCCTCAACGGTAATTACAAATGTTTCACACTTGTACCATAATGTACTATTTCCACCGTTAGGATCTTCGCGAACGCGTCGGAGGTGTTCAGCCACGCGGCGCGCACGCACTGCCCGAACACGGCGGGCGGCGAGGCGCCGTGCATGTGGCTGGACTGCGACCGCGTGCCGCGCCGCACCTTCGCCTTGCTCAACCACCTCACCGACAAGCACTGCAGCCCGCACGTGAGTAATAACACAAACCTGTTACGCCAGTGCAATGTTTTAGTGCTATGGTTTTTTTTTTTTTTTTTTTTTTTTTTTTTTAAATCTATGCTACTGTATCTAACTCTTTCTATCTTACTTCTATCATATCTAACTTACTTCTATTTTGATTGTATCTGATTGATTTTGAGTTATTTAGTTGTTAGTTTACTTAGCGTTGAAGGCAAGCAATCGCAAGCGCAGCGACGACCCAAATGCATTGACCTCAATGTGACGTCAATGTAAGACTGCCTTCGAAGTACTGAGACGAGCTACAAGCACTATTTGATCTAACATCGATCGGTAGTCACTAGTTATGTACTTAGTTACAATTAATTGTAACTACATAATTAGATTTTTTTTAAATTAATAAATTAAATTAAGTTTTGCATTTCTTTGCACCACATTTGGTTGCCCTCAACAAAACTAACCTTGGATAGGATTTTTATTTTTTATTTATTTCATTTTATTTTAATTTTTTATGACAATGACACAAATTAGCTTACAAAAAATAATAATAATGATTAAAAATACTATAATCAAAATTCCGACATTAATGAAACAAAAAGTTTAAAAATAATAAGTAAATCGTGTCTAATTTGTCATGCAGGCACTTAAGGCGATATTCAACACGCGTCGCCACATAGCGGCGGAAGCGGAGGCCAACAAGCCAGTTTCCGTTGGCTACCCGCCCAACGCGGCTTTAGCGGCTCTGAACAAGCACGCAACTGATACTTTGAACCCACGAGAACTTATGGTAAGAACTGTTTATGGTCAATAACTATGTCGGATTGTCTAAAAATGTTTACATCAGTGTGACAATCGCAAACATCTCTGATTGGTAATTCCTTGAATTACGATTTCATCTGGTGGTAGTTGATAGCGGTTTTTTTTTTCGATGACAAGATAGTCCTTGACTGCGATCTCACCTGATGGTAAGTGACGATGAAGTCTAAGATGGTAGCGGGCTAACTTGGAAGGGGTATGGCCTACGAATAAATAATAAGTAAGGAAGTCTAATTCAGAATAAAATACACTCAAAAAATGGCCCTACTTCATACCAAAACGACGTATGATTCAAAATACAAATCATACGACTCACTTCCGAGGTTACAGGTAGACATGCTTGGTGATTGGTTCAAATTCAGAACGAAAGCAGGGATTGGTTCGCGCGCGTGCTGCTAAGTTTGCTATGACAGCTGAGTCATTGGACGATGTTATGAAAATTTGACGTGCAAGAAAAATCACTAACTGTTGACGTGCTATTTTTGTTTTTAATCCCTCTAAGGGCTTAATTTTAATCTCCACCCACTTCGTCGCAATATTTTTTGGGGTCATTTTTTTAAGGCAGTAAGACTTCCTTACTTATTATTTATTCGTAGGGTATGGCAGTATACATTCAACCCATACCCCTAAACAGTTTCTACACGCTATCGTGCCGGAACGCTAAATCGCTTGGCGGCACGAACCGGGTAACCAATAAGTGGTGATTACGTTGGTCACACTGATGCAATCGTTTTTAGACAATCGTACAGTTATCCCGTCGCCTCGACTCTCCAGCAATGTGCCTTGAACACTCGAACTTAACAAAGTCACCCGTGCTTATATTTGTGCGTATATCATTTTGGTTCCGAATATCATGATGAAATACGGTAACTAACATTATACATGAAGCACCAATATAATATGATAACAAATAAAAGTACTGCTATTTTCAATGCACTCTGTTTGAATTCAACCAACTGAGCTTTGCTCTAGCATTCATTTGTTTGATAGTAGCGACTTTTATTCTATACCAAATTAGCTATTGTCATAATATCATGTACATAAATAGATTTGCTCAGTATCCTAGTTAAGATCCTAGACTTATCTAGGACTAGCTTTAACCCGCGGCTTCGCTCACGTTAGGTTCGATTTTTTAACCCCCTATTTAACCCTCTTGGGGTTGAAATTTTCCAAAATCCTTTCTTAGCGGATGTCTACGTCCTAACAGCTACCCGTATACCAAATTTCAGCTCGATCGGTCCAGTGGTTAGAGCTGTGCGTTGATAGATCAGTCAGTCAGTCAGTCAGTCAGTCAGTCAGTCAGTCACCTTTGCCTTTTATATATTTAGATACTACTAACTATAATGTGTCTTTAAATCAAGAGTGAATAGGCATTTTCTAGGCAAGCGCGCACCATCTTAGGCTGCATCTTCATTTACCATCAGCTGAGATCGCACTCAAGCGCTAGTCTATATATTCAAAAAAAACTTATCTAGGATACTTACGAATCGTTAACATTTAACAAGGATAGTAGTCATACGAAATGAAATTTTTATCCTAGTTAAGATGACATCGTTAACATTTAACAAGGATAGTAGTCATACGAAATGAAATTTTTATCCTAGTTAAGATGACATCGTTAACATTTAACAAGGATAGTAGCCATACGAAATGAAATTTTTATCCTAGTTAAGATGACATCGTTAACATTTAACAAGGATAGTAGTTATACGAAATGAAATTTCTGTTCGCTTTTTAGTTTCGTATTGTAATACATCGTTAAGTAATCAAATTCAAATCAAAATGTATATTTCGTTGATTGGATTTTCACACATTGACGCAAATCGCTAAACTATTTTTCAAGGAATCCTTATTTTTAAGAATATTAATTTAATATTATTATTACAACAGAATGCTTTATACTCAAGTATTAGAAAAACAAAAGCGCACGTAATAACTCGATACAAATTATGGCATTTTGGAAAAAACTAGGCAATGTTATTTCAAGCTTGAAGTTTTTTTTTAGTTTGCTTAGCTTCAAATTAGCTAAAAATATAGATAGAAAAAAGATCTATTTAGCACATATAGTAGTTTATGCTTGGCAATAATTGACTTTAGGTATAATATTTATATTTATTAAAAAAAAAAATTAAACAATTTTTTTTTGTCTTGCCAAAATGTACTTAATTTATATTAAAAAAGGAATTAATTTATGTTTAATCTCTTGAAACCTATATATGTTTTGGTTGTAAATGTACTTTTTACTGTAAAACCTAACTACCTAACGTCGTAACGGTACATTTTGTGTTTAAATATCTCTTAAAATTAGTTTAAAAAAAAAAAACAAAAGTGTAAAAAATGTTTTTGCTTGTACGTATGGATTTTTTAAATCTCTTGTAACCTAAATTATACTCGTATGTTTTGGTTGCAAATGTATGTACATTTTGTAAATCTTGTAAAACCTAACTGCGTTTTGGTTCAAAATTTACATTGTGAATGCGATAAACTTATCGGTCGCAATCTATGCCACAGTATATGTATAAAAAAAAGTGGATATGTTACAAGCGTGCGGTAAACGAAGCGCGTAATGGCAGATAAATGTCGTAATTTGTCATATCATTTTGACAATGAAGCACTCTATTATACTCTTCGTCGTTCGGCACAATTTTTTCACTTGTTTTGTGAGTATATAACTCGTCCCTAGTAGAAATCATTTGTCGCAATAATATTAACGTGAATCACTGGTGATGTGCCCACTAGTCACTAACCCGCGCGCGTGTCCAGCAGCGGGACGCTGTGAGTTGCACACCGGACACTGTGGTGAGATTCGTACGCTTTGCTTCGTGACGGGGCTTAGGAGGAAAGACTTTAATGCTGAGATCTATAGAGCGTGCTCAGCTCAAGATAGAGTTTAAAACAAATATGCTCTGACATAAATACTCAGCTCAGACTCGAGATAGAGTTTAAAACAAATATGCTCTGACATAAATCTGTCTCATTTTCTCTGTCTTGAATCCTAAGACACTTATCAACTCTACAAATAACGGCATCTCACCTTCACGTGCTCTCCGAGGCACGGGGGTGGCTCATCGCCAACTTCTTAACTACGGGCTAGTACTGAGAATTTCTTGACAGAAAACACACGTACATTACAGTAGGTGCATTTATGTTAAATCTCTTGAAACCTAAATATGTTTGGGTTGCAAATATGTACATTTTATGGAAAATTTTGCAAACTAACCTAACTGCGTTTGGTTCGAAACTTCCATTATATCAAAGGCTGATCAAAATATACCTACCCCAAAAATTGGTTTATATATGCACAGTGTTCCCCCCCCCCCATATATACATATATGCCTTGATATGGCCTTGAGTTCCCTCAGCGATTCTTTGTATAGTTCTCAGTTACAGTTCAGTCTCTTTATACAGTTCAGCCTCTTTATACAGTTCAGCCTCTTTATACAGTTCAGTTTTTTTATAGTTCTCTTTATCATTGGGAAATGGAAAAAGTCACACAAAATTAAGTCTGTTCATATGAACTATAAACTTTTCAGCTAACGTGTGACATTATTCGACCATGTCCTGACTCCTGCGGCCCCGTTACGTATTTCACCGCGCACTGTATAGCTGTTTTTTGCCCATATTGTCCGTCGTTTGTGTTTTTCATCTTATTTGTGTCATAAATCATAATATATCGAATACTTGCGTCTCATCTGGTGTGTAATGTTCCATTTTTTCCATTTTAGTCTAATTAAATAACATAAACTTTCTTCGTCATTCGGATTTTCCATTAATATGTTTTTCATTGTTAAAAATACTTATTTTTATGCTTATTATTGTATTGTATGTAAAAATATATGTACTTATTTTAATTAGACGTTCATTTAATTTGGATGATCATGATCAATCAGAAGTATGCTACAAGTTACATTCAAAATCTTCCTTCTGAATTAATGCGTTTCAACTAAGAAGAATATGCCATAGTAGAAACATAATATCAATAAGCTTTTTTTTATTTTTCCGCTTCTATTTTGTATAGTTTGAATACCTTCAAGGTTGAATAATCATCTCCTAGGCAAGCGCGCTCCAAGCTTGACTTCATCAGTGCTTTTTATTATTGATTCATTTATGAAAAAACATTTGGCAACTTCTTAATTGAAAAGGATAGTAAAATGATTGTTCATTATCCATTGTAAAAAAATTTGTTCTTATTATGTATTGATTTTTATATGATTACTAATACTAAAAGTTTGCAGATTTTTTGTGTATAAAATATGTTTTTTGTTCTTGCTTTTAGTCGCTTCAGTGTGCGTCCGTCTAATAATTTTTTTTTATTCTCTATATCTGAATTATATTAAATTGTTTATCCTAGGATGAAAACGAAGGGCCAGTGACTAAGAGCATTCGACTCACCGCCGCCCTTATATTAAGGAATATCGTCATTTACTCTAACACTGGTCGAAGGTAAGATATTTTTGTTATTTCTCAACGTATTCTTCTGTTTTCTCCGTGGATAAAATGGATGCGCATGCGCAATAAATGAAGTCGCAGACAAAAGCTAGTAAAAATTCTTACTTCCTTATCCTTTCTAATATATAAATGCGAAAGTGTGTTTGTTCGTTGGTTTGCCCTTTAATCACGCCGCAACAGAGCTATGGATCGACGTGATTTTTTGCTTGGGTATCGTTGGGAACTTGGAGAGTGACATAGGCTATTTTTTATTTTTTTATTGAAGTGTTAACCTACACTCTATATAAATCTATTATGACATAGGCTACTTTTTTTATCCCGGAAAATTAAAGAGTTCCCGCAGGATTTTAAAAATGAAATCTACGCGGATGCAGTCGCAGGCGAAATCTAGTAAACAATAAAATATACAACGTGTAACAAAAGTGTGAAATAACCCTGACGGAGGTGAATGTGAACTTTCCCCAAGGAATATAGGTCCAAATGTGGGAAAAAAAATGTGGACCTCCCATACAAAATTGACGATCAGCTGATTGATTTACTATGGGAGGTAAAAATTTTTTTTTATATTTCGACCCTATGTTCCTTGGGGAAAGTTGTTCAGTTTCATGAGCACATTCACCTCCTTCAGGGTTGACCCACCCTTTTGTTACACGTTGTATAAGCTCATTTGCAACAAGGGTGACATAATTCAAAATCGACGACGAGAGAATTCTCTCGTTAGAGCGTAATGTTTTGTGGATGCTGCGGTCTCGAAACAACACAGCGGCCAACAAAGCGACAGAGCATTAAGTCATAATCTCTCTCGCTCTTATTTTTTTGTGCTTAGCGTAATGTTGTTTTTATAGCAAAAAGTATAAATTTTCGACACTAAAATTGGTGAATCTTGAATTATGTCACTCTTGTCGCAAATGAGCGATATTTTAAAGATGTAATATCTTCCAGACTCCTTCGTTCCTTCGAAGCTCAC
This sequence comes from Hipparchia sbordonii, assembly GCA_038048805.1. Taxonomy (NCBI): domain Eukaryota; kingdom Metazoa; phylum Arthropoda; class Insecta; order Lepidoptera; family Nymphalidae; genus Hipparchia; species Hipparchia sbordonii. Next base: position 4,396,072 of record CM076115.1, on the reverse strand, counting down.
CTGGCGGTCATAGCGCTGAGCAACGTGGAGGCTTCGCGAACGATTGCTCAGGTCCTCTACGATATGAACAACATTTGAGAGTCGCTCGACGGACTGCGGTCCGGCGCTCACTGACACTTGTCTGACTATTTGCGTGTCATGCAGTGAAGGAATAAATAATGAGTTTGGCTTAAATTGGGTATTTGAATATTTTTTTTTTTTCTTAAAATAAAGGCTTTTTTAATATGTATGTGTATGTAACACAACGCCATTTTTTTTTTAATATCTTAACTAGTCTCTAAAGCTTTTGAGTTTCTTGTTGACCATAACGTAACGATCTAGTAGTTCTATACACTCTCCCTATACAATTTCGTTTTAGAAAGAGACGGGTACAGTCGCAGTAAAAAAGCTTATATTTGTTTTTACTAATGTTATTTTTATATGTTACATTTTCGATTGTAATTGATGAATAAAAATAAATAATATATGTATTTATATACATTTTGACATCAGTCAAATACCCAATTGGACTCAAAATATATTCTTTCTGTTATCTTCATTGACACGCAATCATCCTAAAATCATCAATTTTTAATTTAAATGCTTTATAATTATATAGTTTACTGAACTAAAACTCAAAATATACGCGAGATATTCAATATTTCAAAGCCCATACCAAACCATTGGTTAGAACGAAATATGACGTCAAAAACCTTGTAAACTACACTTATGACGCGATGATATAGATTAGATTCGATGCGTGACGTCAGCACTTATCAGTAATTCTTATCAGTAGTCAGTAATTCTTGCAATTCAAGAGGGTTCGTGAGCCTTATTTGTTTTTACGTCGTGTACATGCACATTGCGTAAGTGTGCGTGCCTGTCAGGAACCTAGGTGGGAGCGGTCAGGCGCGAGCAAGCTCTCGCTCACACTTATATAGATACGACACCCACACAGCCATGAGCCGCGTACCCTCGTGAATTGCAAGAACCATACCATGTTTTGAAAGCATGACAACATGACGAATTATTTTGTACGTAAGTAATTCAAACATTTGCAATAGTATTATAATAATAATATAATAGCCGCCCCCGAAATTTTTGATATGACTGTACTTATTTGGAAATGTTAAAAATCCTTTTTTTATATTACAAAGAAGAAGTGTTCTTTGTACAAATCGGATTGATGACGTCAACACCATTTATTTGAGTATTCATACGCTTAATAAAGCAAGTAAAGGGTGTAGTATTTATATTTTATGTAGTTGATAAAATGTCACTATTTTTTTGTTTTCAACTCAAATAGTTGATACTAAAAATTTTACCTGTTAAAATATAAGTATTTTTGTACTTACTGATTTGTACTCGTATTTTTCGACACGGCGTATTTCTGTTTCTTGAGCATATTATTCTTTGAAACTACCTTATACGAATACTAAACTATGAGTTCAGCTGCCGTATTCTCTATTTTTTGACATTTTCCGTTGCGTGGCTTGGAAAACAATGGAAAGTTGCTGACTAAGAACTGTCAAAACTGCATTTCGTCAAAAAAATATGAGCTTGACAGTTCTTATCTAGCAACTTTTGACGACGACTGGCGCAGTGGTGAGCGCTGTGACAATTCAGAAGTTATGAATTCCCAAATTGCCCCCGCCGAGAATCGAACCCGAGACCTCCCCGTTATAAGACCACAGCGCTCACCACGGGAGGTCGTCAACAGGAATAAATTGAAAGAATACAATATTTAAATATGTAGCTTTATGTAGATGTATGTACCTATATAGGTAATGTATGATCATTGACTGTATGTTGATTGGTAACTAATGTGTACACGTAAGACAAATATTAATAAGTTAGAAATAAATAAGCTCATATAAATATAATGTGGTATTTTTATTTATTACTCCCATCGATTATATTATTATATAATGTGGAACTTAAACAGTCTACTTCCTATTTATAATAGAAGATAGATGTATGTGTGTGCTTAGTTGTGACGACGCAACTTTGACGTTGATCGGTAAATGGATGGGTGACCAACGTTGGGTAACTTTTTTTAAAGAATATGAGCCAAGCTGAACTTGACTTATTTATATTTTTCTCTCTTTTTTTTTATTCGATGACAAGATAGCCCTTGAATGCGATCTCACGTGATGGTAAGTGACGATGCAGTCTAATATGGTAGCGGGCTAACTTGGAAGGCGTATAGCAGTGTAAATTCAACCCATACCCCTAATCGGTTTCTACACGCTATCGTGCCGGAACGCTAAATCACTTGGCGGCACGTTTTTGACGGTAGGGTGGTAACTAGCCACAGCCAAAGCCTCCCACCAGACCAGACCAGAGACAATTTAGAAATAATAAATTCCTAAATTGCCCCCGCCGGGAATCGAACCCGAGACCTCCCAGTTATAAGACCACTGCGCCAGGGAGGTCGTCTCTACGACAAAAGTGGAACGGGTGGGGTTCGAATCTACGAACTTTTAGTTTTCAGTCCGCACCTTTAACCGTTGGGCTATTGAGGCTTCAACTTGACCTTTTTGCGGCGTTCTTCATGCTCTCCGAGGCACGGAGTGACATACCGCCAACGTTCTAACTCCGAAATAGTACTGAGAATTTGACAGAAAACCCAGTACATTTTTTTTTGGCCCGACCCGGAAACCGAACCTTCGACCTTGTCATCCGCATTCGAACATGCTAACCACAGTGTGACCCCACAGAAAGGGGTCATGGCTTAGCAATGAGGAATACGATGCAGAAACAGATAATTAATGTAATTGGGTGATTACTTATTATAATTAAACCCAATAAGTACTTGTGAAATAGTTTTAATCATTGCAATAATTTACAAATACAATAGACATAGACAAGGTACAAGCAGGCGAAAGTAAGAGCTGTCAAAATGGAACATGTCAAAGAGCATTAAGTACCATTTATGTTGTCCTTGACAGTTAATAAAAAAAGTGAGCGTTGGCATCCTTATGTGGTAGAAATCCAACCAACTCGAACGAAACGCCTTAATTCAACGTTTCTGATAAGAACCACTAAGGTGTGGAACATTCTTCCAGCATCTGTTTCGTGCCACCTATGATGATCTAGGCAAGCGCGCTCCAACCTAGACCTCATCAGTGCTATCTAGTACTAGTACCTATTGATTGCAAGCGCAAGCGTATTTCGAAAAAAAAAAAATTAAATACAATAGCTTTGTCACCCGTTAGTAGGTAGGTACATAATACAAACTTCGGACTGAAAACTCAGCATCTTTTCAGTACGAATCTGTGAACAGTCGAGATTAAATCTCGGAACTTACGAGTTGCAAAGTTTGAACAAACAATAGCGCGATACCTTAGTTTGTTTTATTCAATAGAACTTGGCGAGAAAGACAGATTGAGTAAGTTTTATCTCGGTAGACGCTTGCGAGTTGCGAACATCTTAAAACTGGCGGAACAGCGCATTTGTGGGCCTTTGCCTTATCCACATTGACATGTGCATAGGCAGGCCTGGCGCACTACAAGTACATGACGTAAATCTTCCACGGGCTTAAATTCAGAGAGTGCGAAGGGATAAGAGTTACGTGATAGAAAGAGGGAAAAGTCTAGGTTAATAAGACAGTAAGTAAGTAGCGCTGTTCCAACCTGAATTGCACTTTATTGTGTGGTAATGAGAGCCGCTTTTTATTTAAATCATTTTTCGGCGTGAATCTTCTGTACCTTTATTTGTATGGCATGGTATTCTGTGGCATAGATCACTATGATTGTATTTACCTATAACTACCTACTTACCTAGTCTATGTTATCTTAGTCGTAGGGCTGCTTTCATCGTAAAATAACTGTTATCCGAGGGTTTTGATATTTTGCATTATTTTCAATACAAAAACGCTCAGAACGCCCAATTTATTCTTCGGTTAAACATTGACTTCATGACGTCGGAAAGCTCTAAATGTTTCGGAGAAAAGTGTACACATCGTAGTTGGGCGCTTACGACGTTCTTAAGTTCCATTCAACCATAAGCACGGCTTCATTGTTATTGTGTGGTAAGAACATCATATTCCAACAGCAAAGTAGCCCTATAAAAAAGACTATAAGTCTATCAATACTAATAATAAAGGCATCGTACTCGTATTACTTAAAATAGCATTTCATAAGCACAAGTAAACTATAAGTAGCTTATAAGATCGTTAAAAAAATAAATGCTCCTGTAACTACGCCCAAATCTACCTTTAGATATAGTATGCTACAAGTATTTTTATAGTGTAAATAAAGAAAGAAAAAAGAACATTTTGCTAGTTATGCCTAAGATAAGGTGATAGCCTTAGTCAAGCAATAAAAAAAACTTGGTATCTATTCCTTGCCAACAACAAAACAAAACAACGGGTACAAAAGTTACAAAAGGATACCCAAGCGTATTCAAATATTAACGGGCGCGGTTTCGCGCTTACTAATAACTTCACTCGCAATAATTCGGTTGCAACATGATATTTTCTGGTGGAAGAATAAATTGTCTGGCCGTGGCTGGTTACCATCCTATGTCAAAGACGTGCCACCAAGCGAATTAGCGTTCTAGCATGATGGCGTGTAGAAAACGATTAGTACACTGCCATAGCCCTTCCAAGTTAGCCCGCTACCATCTTAGACTGCATCGTCACTTACCATCAGGTGAAATTGCAATCAGGGCCTATCTTGTCATCGAATAAAAAAATATATATTTCGTAAGTGAAAATAGCGCGAGGTGTCAAACTATTTCGTTAGAATGTGGTTAGCATTTTAATAAGGTCATAGGTAAGAAGAAAAAATTTAAACAGGTACACAGAATAATTTTATATAAAGAGAGGAATAGGTACTTACTTTCCTATCTACGTATTTTTATATGCTCATAATAAAAAGGTAGGTATAACAAGCACAAAAGCGCCCATCTTTGAAATCTATTCGTGATATCTCTACAAGTGTCAAGAATATAGAATAGGTACAAGAAACAAAATTGAGTTACAAACATTGAAATGTTTTTCCATTCAAAACATTCAGACGTTGAAACTTTAGAGTCTGAATAAGACGTTGATTCAAATATTCACATTCAAAATTGTTTTCAAGAAACTCTACATTCTGAAAATATTAAATAGGTGTCTGGTAATGAAGGTGCTGAGTTGGTATTGAATTAATAAAAATGAAATCTTGAAGTGTCTGGTTATAATTTCGAAATAAGTGCCTGACTGATTCTTTGAACTTTGATTCGGTTGGTCACAGATTCGATACCCGGCCGACTTCTGACTTTTCATAGTGATGTGCGTTTTTTCACCGCTTCTAAGTAGGTATATAATTTAATTTATATTAATTTTAACTATGCAGATCATTGATTTGTATAGTACACTGAATATGGACCGGCCTTTGCATACTAGTAAAATGTCATCAACTCGTTGGTGCGATTTCATCTTAAAAGCACTGAATTGCCTAGCTGATAGTTGCTAAGCGATGGCTGTCATTTAATTTAAAGTATGATATAGTATATGTATAAAAAGAGGTGGATATGTTACAAACGTGCGGCCAATGAAGCGCGTAATGGCAGATATTTGTAGTTTTGTCATGTCATTTAACAATGAAGTTCTCTGTTATACTCGTTGTCGTTCGGAACAAGTTTTTCGTTTGTTTTGTGAGTATATAACTCATCCCTAGTAGAATATCATAAGTAGAACCGTCAATATTTATGTTTGGACTAGATTTTCTATAGCTATTTATTTCAAAGGTGTAGGTAGTTATCTTACCGTTCCCTTCCTTGAGAGCCTTGGAGGTATAATATCAAACATCCTACACCGGAAAAGGCCTGGGGCGCTCGCTTGTCGCAGAGTAGAATATAAATAGAAATTCGCCCTTTGAAATCCTTCACATAACACATAGCTACTGGGAAATTGAGTAAAAAATAAATCTGTTGGTATAGTTAAGTAAGTACACCTTTTGCATCCCTGGATATAATCCTTCTGGCCTTACAGTAAGTACCTATATAAAAATAAATATTGTGGGTCGGTAAACATTGTATACAATCGATTGGCGAAACGATTGGCGAAAGTAGGCAATTTAATTCTAAAAATACTCGTAATTTCACACGAACAAAAGAGTCTCTCTCATCCCTTTTTTTTAAAGTTTATCAGTTCATACTTCTCTAATATACCCCTTCAAATAAGCGGAGGAAAGCTTATCTTAGAAGCGGGTAGGCCAATAGGTCCGGGTGGAGTTTGAACCTGCAACCTTTCAGTTTTCAGTCCGCACCTTTATACCATTGGGCTTTTGAGGAATTCTGTAAGGCCCTTTAGAATTCTGAAGCCCTTCGGATCGGAGAACCACGTTACTTCATAGGAAATTCTTATCGGCATACAATTTCTATGTAACGTGTATCACCCCTTACGTATCAACAAATAACTGCACTCTCACAATTTCACAATGCTTTAATTAGCAAGCACCGCTCTAACCTTGTTCCAACACAATTTCATTTATTCCATGTTTCCTGCAACTAGAATTTAATGAGAATTTACATTAGCGCTACCATAAATTATAATATAACAAACCATTTTTTTCTTCTTTGACCCTTGTGAGTTTATTTTAAAATGTTTGTACTTAACTATAGTCTGATATCTATATCTATATATATAAAATTCAAGTCCTGACTGACTGACTGACTGACTGAGATATCAACGCACAGCCTAAACTACTGAAGTTAGAAACTTAAAATTTTTACAGTTGGTTCCTTTAATGACTTAGGCGCACACTAAGGAAGGATTTTTGAAAATTCAACCCCAAAGGGGGTTTGAAAAATCGAACTTAACGTGAGCAAAGCCGCGAGCAAAAGCTAGTCTGAAATAAGTTTTCATGGAAACATAAATTGGAAAAGTTGGTCGAAAAATTCCCGAGTTCGGGGAAAACTGAACGAACTCTTTTAAATAAATTGTAGCCTATGTGTTAATCCTGGGTATGAGCTATCTTCATTCCTTTCAGCCAAATTGGTTCATTCGTTGCGCCATGGAGTTACAAGCATACATACACACACACACACGCACGCACGCACGCACGCACACAAACTTTCGCCTTTATATTATTAGGTACTACTCGTAGCTGAAGCTTGTGTTAATCCTGGAAATGAGCTATCTCTATTCCCTAACCAAATCGGTTCAGTCGTTGCGGCGTGATTGTGTAATCCATCCATCCATCCATACATCCGAACTTTCGCATTTATAATATTAGTGTGAAGTGTGATAATAATTAGTGTGATGTGATGTGATATTACACGCACTTGTCCTGGACCCTTCTGACGTGAAATCGATTGCGTGTGTTGAGAGCGGCGAGGGAATTAGGTCACATCGTGTCACGTCAGCTCCGCGTGACATGGGATTACACACATCGCTAGATCGGCACGCTGCGGTGCTGAGATAAGAATATTCAAATGTGAAACAGAAACAGGGTTGGGTGTTCAATCCCAGGTATGTATCTCTTACTATTCCAAGTTAAATGTGTTCTAAGAAATTAATTATAAATTAAGGTATTCATTAAATGTCACGGCGTGTCACGTCAGCTCCAGGTGACATGGGATTACACACATCGCTAGATCGGCACGCTGCGGTGCTGAGATAAGAATATTCAAATGCGAAACAGAAACAGGGTTGGGTGTTCAATCTCAGGTATGTATCTCTTACTGTTCCAAGTTAAATGTGTTTTAAGAAATTAATTATAAGTTAAGGGCACGATCTTCGGCCGCAGTAACTTGTAAGCAATTGAAGTGAGGTGCACGAGCCATTTTGTTTTAAAAAAAGTAAAACAATCATGATAAAAAAAAAGAAAACTTTTTAGAGAAAAATTAACGGTAAAATATTCTTCTAAAAGCTTTTGCCTATTTTTTGACATTATTTTTTTTAGTTTAACTTTGATATACTATAAATACAACCTGAAAAACAATTAAAAACTACACTGTTTTCGGAATATTATTTGATCGAGTGAAGTTCAAAATATGGACTTTTGAACGGTAAAATAATTTAGAACGTGTATTAAACTACAACATATATTTTTAACCTATCAAAACAAAGAATATTTGATTGTTTACTATTGAATCCAAAACAGGCTGTTTTGGGAGATCCTGCCGTTAAGGCATTCATTAAATGTCACGGCGTGTCACGTCAGCTCCGCGTGACATGGGATTACACACATCGCTAGATCGGCACGCTGCGGTGCTGAGATAAGAATATTCAAATGTGAAACAGAAACAGGGTTGGGTGTTCAATCCCAGGTATGTATCTCTTACTGTTTCAAGTTAAATGTGTTTTAAGAAATTAATTATTAGTTAAGGTATTCATTAAATGTCACGGCGTGTCACGTCAGCTCCGCGTGACATGGGATTACACACATCGCTAGATCGGCACGCTGCGGTGCTGAGATAAGGATATTTAAATGTGAAACAGAAACATGGTTGGGTGGTCAATTCCAGCAGCGCCGGCTTTACCTATGGTGCAGGGTGTGCAAGGCACACGGTTTTAGGGGGGCGCCGCGCCGAGCCGCGCTCGTGACACCTCCGGCGTTTTTTGATTAAATATTTTTGTAATAACTACAAAAGTGTGCTTTTTAACTCTTGATCCTTCCTAAAAAATACTTTTTACTCATATTCTCATTTTTTGCACCTGAATTTCCTTTCACTGACGAAAATACTATAACTGTAAGTTAAACGGTATTCTTGTATTGTAAGTATTCCATTTTGGCCGCACGACTACCAGAGGGCGTCAAGATAAGTTGATTGCACAAGGGCGCTACATGGGCTAGAGCCGCCTCTGCATTCCAGGTACGTATCTCTCACCATTCCGATTTAAGTGCATTTTAAACAACTAGGTAAATAGGTATTAATTAAATGTCTCGGCATGTCACGTACCCAGCTCCGCTACGTGCTACGTGACACGGGATTACACACATCGCTTGATCGCCACGCTGTAGTGCTGAGATAAGAATATTCAAATGCAAAACCGGCACTACAATTTAATGTGTTACAATTAATGTATCTTATAAAGAGTGACAGCCTAAGGTTAAGACTTCAGTCTCCGGTTCCGAGGGTTGAGTGTTCGATCCCAGGTACCTATCTCTTACTATTCAGAGTTAAGTACGTTTTGAACAATTAAACAGGTATTAATTATAATTATATAATAAGAGCATGTCACGTCAGCTCCGCGTGACATGGGATTACACACATCGCTAGATCGGCACGCTGCGGTGCTGAGATAAGAATATTGAAATGAGAAACAGAAACAACAATTAATGTGTTTTATATTATAAAGGGCGTAGAAGTGGAAGGGAGCGGAGATTTGTTCAGTAGATCAATTAACCATGTGACGTGAAAGAAAATTTTACTCTTATTATTTTACTAGCTTTTGCTTGCGGCTTCGCTCACGTTAAATTCGATTTTTTAAACCCCTATTTTACCCCCTTAGGGGTTGAATTTTCAAAAATCCTTTCTTAGCGGATGCCTACGTCATAATAGCTGTCTGGATGCCAAATTTCAGCCCGATCCGTCCAGTGGTTAGGGCTGTGCGTTGATAGATCAGTCAGTCAGTCAGTCAGTCAGTCAGTCAGTCAGTCAGTCAGTCAGTCAGTCAGTCAGTCAGTCAATCAGTCACCTTTGCCTTTTATATATTTAGATTTCGATTATTAAATAACGTGCACAAAGGGTAAAAGCTTACTCTAAAATATAAATTTCTTCCATCGTGCTTTGAAGTCATACTTTAACTAAAATCTCATAAAACTCTATTTTCTTGCCGTAGCTGCGCCTTTTTATATTAATTGTCGGTACGTCTAGATAGACGTCGTCCGCAACTCCACTCGACGAATAACAACATAACTTGTACCTACAATGTAATTGAGCTTTTACGAAGTTTACGGAGCTTGCTGGCAAGTTTATATTAGTTTTGGAAGTGATTGCGTTCTCGCTGAGGAGTTTATCCGGCTTTCGTCTTTATATTTTTACCCGCTGGGGCTTTCTTTCAGGTAAGGCCTAAAGGGTTTCGAATAATTGCTGCTTGACGTAAGTAATAAGTACGTATTGTGTGATCGCTTTTTAACCGACTTCAAAAAAAGGGGTTCTCAATTCAACGCGTATTTTTTTAATTTTTTTATTCTTTGGCGATGTTGCTCGATAACTCCGTCAAATTTGGACCGATTTCAATATATTTTTAGATTGTTGACAGCCATTATCCTAATATTTGCACATCGGAAAGGTTTAAGGCAAATACCATGACTTAACCCTTTCTCAGAGGTCATTGCGATCGCTACACGGATGCAATCATTTTTTAGAGAATGTATAGATACTAGCTTTTGCTCGCGGCTTTGCTCACGTTAAGTTCGGTTTTTCAAACCCCTATTTTACCCCCTTAGGGGTTGAATTTTCAAAAATCCTTCCTTAGTGTGCGCCTACGTCACAAAAGGAACCAACTGTAAAAATTTCAAGTTTTTAACTTCAGTAGTTTAGGCTGTGCGTTGATATCTCAGTCAGTCAGTCAGGATTTTGAATTTTATATATATAGATAAAATATTGATATATTATGTGTGCGCACTATAACTTGAAGAAACTTCAATAGATTGTCGAGAGCCATTACCCTAATATTTGCATATCGGAAAGGTTTAAGGCAAAGACCATCACTTAACCCTTTCTCGCTGCAATAACACTTAAGCCGTGTGCACACTCGTGTAATGCATTGACAAACAGACCGAGAGAGCGAATTCACACAAGCTTTACATTGGCAGTTATACATATAAGATATTTTACGGGATCAATATTTCGATACCTCCTACGTAAGTTGTTGTATCCTTAAAACGCTTACGTGACGCGTTAATTGTTGTAAAGGTCAATACAATGGTTTAGGCCGTCGTTTTAATAACGATATAACTTTATACGTCTTGAAAGTATGTAAAAAAATGCTGCTTGTAATAAAATTTTTTAAACGAACACATAAAATAGATAAAAACAAATGATATAGTGCAAAAAACCTCAAATGCCAATTTTTTGGGATACCACAACTTACATAGGAGGTATCGATTTATTTTAATAAAACTAGACTTTGCTAATATTCTGTCTCTTGCCTTTCTAAGCTAAAATACAGCACAAACTAAGTATTAAACTGTTTAAAAATATTACTACATAAAAGTATTTAAATTAATAAATTAATTCGTAATGTTCGATTTATCCATATTATAATATAGTGCTTTTGTAGAAGAAAATGAGACTTAATTTGTTTTTATTAAGTTCTTGTACAACACATTTTTCCCTTTTCTACAACAAGGGTGAAAATCGTTTACTAAGATAGCTACTTTAAAAAAACGAGCCACGTTTTTCGTGCATTTTACTGAAGAATCTCCGGCGATTTGTATCTTTTTATCAGAGCACATTTATAAAATATAGCCGTTTATTTCTACTCATTTTTCCAAGTCTTCTTTTTATTTTGTAGATACAACATGCTGCCTTTAGATAGGTATACAGTAGATTAAAAGATTTTTGAAATTCTTAATAATCGTATAATTAAAATTCGGTTGAAAAAAACGTAATTGATATGTATATTATGAATAAATTATTTGCATGTATGATGTGGGTGAAATAGAGCTTTACAGAAAAGGGCGCTATAAAGTAGGGTCAGATGTCCAACAATGAAACAGTGGTACACAATAAAACACTGTGATATTTCTAAAATTTTGCGTTGCCATTTCGTGCATTATATTGCGTTAGGACACTCTCGTGAACCCCCCGCCCTAGCCCAATTTGCATCGACGCCGCGTGCGAGAAGAGGTGTTTGCGGAGCACTTTTGGTTTTTTTCGACAAGAAGTAAGTATTTTTAGCATTCTTTATAGATTTTTTACTAAAGTATGGTTGAAAATCTCATAAATCTCATGATTAATTAGCATTACACACATTTCGTAGATTAATGTGCAATAAATTATATCTTAAAGTGTTACAATTTAGTGGGTAAAAAATTGAGATTAGTAAAAAAAACCTTAGGTAGTTCACAATGAAACAGTTGCACAGTAACACAATGAAACACTATTTCAATGTGTATCATTTTGTTTTATTGTGTACCGTATAATTGTACATACATAATATCATGTACTTTCCGGGCAAATTAATAATTTTTGTGGCTACAAATTCACAAATTAATCTTATTAACATTAATTTTTTTATAATACCAGTAATAGTACTGGTAACCTGATTAAAGTTAATTAAAAATAAATCCTTTTGTGATTATTAACTCAAGCATTTTTTTTTATTCACCTACTCCATAAATTACACAAAAGTCGAGACAATACTATTAATGTTTCATTGTTGAATTTGTGGTGTTTCATTGTGTACCACCCCTGTGGACACAATGAAACATTTCCCATTTTTTAGTTTATAATTTTTTGTCGATTGATTACATATTAATTAAAAAAATTGTAAATGAAATCCGATGCCGGATAAAATTACCTACACACCTGTAAAAAATTAGACTTCTATCTGTCAAAACAAAAGGTGCATGAGACTTTGAATTTTTTGTGTTTCATTGTTGAACACATGACCCTAGGCGAAATTGTTTTATGGTGATTATGTTTGGGGTCTACCCTCATAAAGCAGAAGTATTCGGCATCGGCATTATGTGTGTACCTACATTTTACATAAAAGTGGCCCTGTATGGGGGTGGCCTGTATTTTTAAGTAGATTAAGGGTACTTGTCCACTGAAGCGGGTTGGAAACCTCGCAAAGCTTCCGCGCTTTTATCGGGAACCTTATTAATGCAGTGTGCGTACTTTTCGATAGGCATTATTTCTATAGTATCAGGGTATTATTGGGGTTCAGTAATATAAGAGCAACAATATTATAATCAAATTTTAAATTAAACTCTTTGCGACAAAGTTATGCAAGAGCATAATTTTATACTACTGTACTTGGATACGCTTTACGGTTTGTACCTATAATATAGGTATTATCAAAGAAAAAATAATAATTTGTCACAAGTTTCTTTTCATATAACTTCTTATATTATCTATACTAATATTATAAAGCTCAAGAGTTTGTTTGTTTGAACGCGCTAATCTCAGGAACTACTGGTTCGAATTGAAAAATTCTTTTTGTGTTGGATAGTCCATTTATCGAGAAAGGCTTTAGGCTAAACATCACGCTGCGACCAATATGAGCGAAGCATCAGTGAAAAATGTTGCAAAAACGGGGAAAATTATCCATACTTAAAATATATTCTTTTGAAAACTTCTCAATCGCGATCATAATAACAGAAATTGACGCGAACGAAGTCGCGAACAACAACTAATATATAATATAATAAACAAGGAGTCTTAGAACTGAATTAGAGTATTTTTTTATATAACTACTTTTTATCCCGAAGTTCCCAAGAAGAAATTAAAAGTTCCAAAGAAAGACACCTCACAAAACATCTACTGGCATGTACAAGATTTTGAGATACATATTATACTTAAGTATATAATACTAAATTCAAGTACATAGTACAGCCTATAACAAAATGCAGCAATAGTAAAATACAAGCTAATTGCTGCTAATTGCCTCCCTATCGAAGAAACAATGACGTCACGACAAAAGCAGGCAGTTGTGGAACTAAACATAACCATTGAGTTGACAAAAACTTGAGAAAGAAAAAATTAAGAAAACATTTGCCTGTAACAAGAACTTTAAGCTTTTAAGCTTTCACATTTTCCAGTACCGTACCTGCCTTATATATTATGCAGTTGTAGTTTCTAGTTGCTACAAAGTAGTCATTTTTCATTTTTTGCAACTGGCCACTTAAGAATTTAATGGGGCGAGTTGCGCAGTTAACCAAGTTAACGACCACTTCCTAGGGTACACTCTTTATAGACCACTTAAGTTTTGAACTTATGCTCCTTACTTTGTTAGCGTCGTCGTATAAAATATGCTTTGAGACCACCCTTGAGTTATTGCAACGATGTGGTAGATTTTGTATAAAGGTTTGGTCTCACTCTACGTCGTCGGTAGCTGTGGCAACTGTGTGCTATGACGTCACACATGATTCACGTATAAGTATAACATTTATATGGATTTATTTTTAGTTTGACGTGTCTGTGTGTGTGTATGCGTGTGCATGTGTGTGTACATTATGTGTAACCCATGTGTAACCTATTCACAAAGTTTTCGTTAAGGTGTCCCTAAGCCTGTCTGTCTATTGAAGCTGAGCGGAGTGGAGATGTGTTCGGTAGACCAATGATATTATAGAGAGATGACGTGATAAAATTATCGCGTCATCTATCAATGACCTGATTGGTCTGGAAAGCACGTCTCCGCTCTGCTAAGCTTCAACGCCTTACATTCTGTTTATTATAACCGTTTCTTATTACGTATTTAAAACGGACGTTTTATACAACTTTGCTGTATGATCTGTGGCTTATATTATCCTCTACTTTGCGAATAATACCCGTTATTTTGCAGGTCCGTATCATTCATTATTCAGTGCTATCATCCGAGTCGCGCACTGACCAAAAGGGATAGAATGAAAGCTTTATAAAGACCTCTTTGTCTGCGGTTTTGCCTGTGTTGCGAATGATTACATTGTTTATTAGTTACGTCATACTTTCATTTTCTTTTTAGTATAGTAAGTTTATCTCACGAAGTTACGGGCGCTTTACTTGTGGTTATGTCGTGTAAATGCACATTGCGTAAGTGTGCGTGCCTGTCAGGAGCCTAGGTGGGAGCGGTCAGGCGCGAGCAAGCTCTCTCTCACACTTATACAGATACACAAGCACAACCATGAGCCACGCGCAATCGTGAAATGAAAGAACTATACGATGTTATTTTTTTAATAGTAAAACTGAAATACGTGGAAAATGTTTCCATTCCACGATTTTTTTAAAAAGAAAATAATGAAAACTGTGATTGAAAACTGAAAGGTCGACGGTTCAGTACCCACCCGTTGCATTAATGTCGTACCCACTTCAATCACAAGCTTTTCGTTTATTTGAAGGGAAGAGGGGAATATTGGCCAGGTGTAACAGCATTCCGAACCAGTGCTAGATTCATTTGACGATTCGAAAGCACTTTATAAAAGTTTATTTGAATAAAAAACTATTCTGTTCTATTCTATTGTTTGTAATAAAAAATGCAATTTAGGTAAATACGTCGCTTACGATACGTCGACATTTCCCGAATAAATAACATATTAACTTCCCAATCCCACAACCATCCAAACCGACGTCATCTTGGATGGGAGGTTAGAAAAATACATATCCACTCGTAATCTACAAAACCCATTTTCTCAACCAATGTTAGTAGGTATCTACCGTTATTATTTACTTATATTTTACAAAAGCTTTGTCAGTGAAAATGGCGCGAAAAACCAACGAGAAAGCGTTGTCGCAGCCATTTTGAGAAACAGACCCTTGTCAATATTACCAATATGACGTGGGAGGAAAGTGTTCAAAATAGATTTCGTTTCTAGCACTATGCCTTATCCCTTTTCTTACCAAATATTCACATAAAAATTGCTGTAGCACATGGTTTTTTTGCTTTTTTTGTTTTTTTCAATGAAAAAAATTAATTTCAATACGACTCCTTTGTAGAGGTAGAATGTTGTTACAAAATGAAAGAATCACTTAAAAAAATAGTTTTTATAAATATAAATTACTAACACATACCTCATTATAACTCTCTGTTTTTTTGGCACTCTACCCAAAAATCCCTAACTACCCTCACTAATATTGCGAAAGTGTTTGTTCGTTCGTGAAGACAAAATATTGTTAAAAGATGAAAGAAATCTATACATATAATAAAATTGTAGAAAAGTGGTGTCTGTACAATGGAAATATATAAAAAAAAGTAGCAGGGGTTGTATTATATCGATGCCGAACCCGAAATTGTAATTAATTTTTTTTTGTGTTTGTCTGTTTGTCTGTTTGTCTGTGTGTTTGTGCACGCTAATATCAGAAACGGCTTATTCGATTTAGATACGGTTTCTCGGATCACTAATATATTGTAGTAAGTTTCACTTAACATTTAGTATTTATTTCATGTCAATCGGTTCATAAATAAAAAAGTTATGTCAATTTAAAGAATCACGGCGAACATTTTTAACGTACAGAGTACGTACTACACGCCTCGCGCCCTGAGCGTCGACGGTATATGTAGGTAATTCAAAATATGCTGCCCGAAAAGTCACTATTCCACGCGAACGAAGTCGCGGGCACAGCTAGTATTTTATAAAAATGAATTAGTCATTTCACTTTTTATTTCTTTACTTGCTTAATTGTTTCAAGCTTATTTTCAAAATACTCACCTGAACATAAAGTTACCTGACCCTAGAGCATACTTAAACTTAAGCTACAACACTGTAAAAAATAAGAAACCATCCCCTTTGGAAACATTTTCCCTACCTAATTAAAATGAAAACTGAGAGTGGGAACGTTTTACTTGGGCCTTTGATTTGTTTACCCAAGTGTCGTTTTTGGGTTGTTCTTAATTACGTGTACCCAAGCGTGACTAAGCGGTGCGCGGGGTAAAGGAAAGAAGGTAATTACCCCAGTTTTAACACCTCACTTTACTGCCAAGCCTTTAATGGCGGCCCCAACAAGTTTTTTAGGCTGTGGCTATATTTTATAGGCGGAAGCGTGTTGTATTTTTATTCAATTATTTTATATACCTACTAGCTGATGCTTGGGATTTCGTCCGCGTGATTTTAATTGTTAAAAAATCCTGTGGGAACTCTTCGGTTTTTCGGGACAAAAAGTAGTTTATGTTACTATGAAAGCGCAGTTTTGGCAGTCTCTTCACGAGTTAGTTCGGCGACATTTGATAAAAAAAAAAGTATATTATCATACTCCAATTTTTTTTTTTTGTTAAAAAGAATATTAGCCAACTCAAGTTGGCTAACAAACTCAACTTCAAAGTTGACTAATATTCTTTTTAACCCCCCCTCTCCAAATAAGCAGAAAGCTTGTGCTAGGATTGGGTAAGACAATAGTGCAACGGGTGGGATTCGAACCTGCGACCTTACACTTTTCAGTGCGCACCTGCTATTGAGGCTATATTATTAATATTGTTATTGTATGTATAAGCATATCTGCTATGGAAAACATTTATACTACACGTAGATACTCTGCTCTTCTCGCACATCTATACGTGATGTCGCAAGTCCAAAAGAAGACAGGGAGAAAATGCTTTGTAGGTATTACGTTAGTAGTGCATTAAAGTTACTTAAAGAAATATGAAGAAGAAAAGATGTCTCCAATTCTTTATTTAAATCTGATAGGCCAACTTGTGACTCTTGTGACAAGTCAAGACTCTACCACCGGTTTGTAAAACTTATTCTGCTGTGAAGAGCCGGCAAGAAACTCAGCAGAAACGCTATTCAATCCTTAATGTAAACACTAATGATGCTAATGTAGGCGTAGCAGATGCGGCACGTAATTACAGATGTTTATACGATTTGTAAGCAGTAATATCCTAGTGGTTAGAACTAGTGTCTCCTATTCGGGGGGTCGTAGGTTCGATCCCGAGCTCGCAACTCTGACTTTTCGGAGTTACCTATGTGCGTTTATGTAATTTTTTTTTATAAAGAATATTAACCAAGATGAACTTGACTTATATTCTCCTCTCCCCTCCAAATAAGCGAAAAGCTTGTGCTAGGCGTGGGTACGACGGTAGTGCAACGGGTGGGGCTCGAACCTGCGACCTTTCAGTTTTCAATGCGCACCTTTAACCGTTGGGCTATTGAGGCTTCATATTAAATTCATATGCCATAATTAAATATCATATGCTTCAATGGTGAAGGAAATATCGTGAGGAAAGCTGCTTGAGAGTTCTTCAAATTATTCTCAAAGGTGTGTGTAGTCTTCCAATTCGCATTGCGCCAGCTTTGTGGACTATGGCCTATATAGTAGTGTTACAGACAGATATTACATATATTAGTATTAAATGTACTGTTTGACGATGGAGAGAGCTATGCTCGGAGCATCCCTGCGAGATCAGATCAGAAATGAGGAGATCCGTAGGAGAACCAAAGTCACCGACATAGCTCTGCGAGTTGCGAAACTGAAGTGGAAATGGGTGGGGCACATAGTTCGAAAAGCTGATAGTCGATGGGGTCTCAAGGTGCTGGAGTGGCGACCCCCCACTAGGTGGACAGACGACATCAAGCGAGTCGCAGGGAGCCGCTGGATTCAGGCGGCGCAAGACCGAGGCTTGTGGAGGAGATTTATGTCCAGCAGTGGACGTCCATTAGTTGAAGAACTAAGTAAGTAAGTACTGTTTGTAACACTAAACAAGAAAAAATGATATTTTCTTTCTTTCTTTCTTTCTTTCTTTCTAACCTTTCTCTGAAAGGAGATCTGCGCTCAGCTAAGTAGTGAGCCGTTGATATATTGCTAATAAGGATGATTTGATTTGTTACACGACAATTGGTGATGTGTTTAGTTTTCGGATGGTTGCATATTGCACATTTACCGTAGTCATTGAAGTTCATTTGTGCGTAGAAATTGCTCATTAGTATTACCTCATAGTGGCTCTAGCGTTTAATTACTCACATATTAAAGCCAGAATACATCAACTGATGTAATTCAAGCATAATATACCTACTTCTTTATATTTATACTAGCTGTTGCGTGCGACTTCGTCCGCGTCAATTTCTGTTATTATGATCGCGATTAAGAAGTTTTTAAAAGAATATATTTTAAATATGGATAATTTTCCCCGTTTTTGCTACATTTTTCACTGATGCTTCGCTTCTATTTGTCGCAGCGTGATGTTATATAGCCTAAAGCCTTCCTCGATAAATGGACTATCCAACACAAAAATAATTTTTCAATTCGAACCAGTACTTCCTGAGATTAGCGCGTTCAAACAAACAAACTCTTCAGCTTTATATATTAGTATAGATTTTTACACATTAAAAATATTTATTCCATGTAAGCCAAATTGTAGTTCTTATGACCCTTATGAGTTATAAATCTATCAAAAAAGTCTGATTTTTAAGCTAGAAACTCGGCTAAAAAATTTTAAATACTAAAGCGCGAAAGTGTATTTGTCCTTCAATCACGTAGTAACGCATCCACGGATTGACGTGATTTTTTGCATGGGTCTAGTTGAGAACTAAGAAAGTGACATAAGCTACCTTTTAGCCCGGAAAACTGACGAATTCCGTGGGGTTCTTAAAAACCTACCTCTACGCGGGCGAAGTTATTGGTAAAAGATATAATCAAAAGATAATAATAAATTAGTACACATTAGTTAGTTATTTATTATAGTTCTTGCAATTCACAACGGCACGTGGCTCATGGTTGTGAGTGTCGTATCTGTATAAGTGTGACGCTCCCACCTAGGCTCCTGACAGGCACGCACACTTACGCAATGTGCATGTACACGACGTAACCACAAGTAAAGCGCCCGTAACTTCGTGAGATAAACGTACTATACGAGAATATACATTTATTAATGGTGTATAACCTCGACCTAAAAATATGTTTTAAAGCGTTGATATTTTGTGTAAAGGCAAATCCTTCCTTCCTCTTAGTTGTTTAATGTATTTCCTGCTATTTCCGCCAACTGTCCTATGGGGTTCACCCCCCATAATATCTCTTCAGTAAGTGCTGAGTGGAACGTTGTTTACGGCTGCACTCGTTTCCTGTCACTAAGCTACTATTGTTGCTTTAAAAGGCTTACAATTTGTTGTCTTTATACGAATTTACAAGACATTTAGCGTCCATTTTCATTGAAATAACAGCTCTTTGTAAGAAGTATTTATTTTATTTCTTGAAAGTTCTTCAGAGTTAAGATAAAGCTGTTTTCTACGAAATAGATAACAAGAATAAGATTTCGAGAAATATCTTCAGAACGAAGAAGTAATAGGTACTTTTACGAAGAACAAGTTATTATCCGGATTGCGAAGCAGAATATAGATAGTTCCATAATTAATAGGCGCAGGATGGTCTTCATCATAGTCGCAGGTTCGAGCCTCAGCCGTTGCACTATTTTTGTACCCACTCCTAGAACAAGCTTTCCGATTATTTGTAGGGTAGATGAGAATATAAGTCAAGTTCAGCTTGGGTAATATTATTTAAAAAAAAAAAAAGATATAGTAACTGTAAAAAAACGATCTGACCCCATAGAGTTTGGGCTCGTTTGATGGCTCTAGTCGTTGTTGATATCCAGGGTCTGATGATGTAATAGCTACTAAAAGCTGTTTTTTTTTTTTTAATTTTTTCGAAAATATCGACACTTAAATCGATGCATTTTTCAACAAGGCTATAGTATGACAACAACGCATTGTTTTGTAGATTTTGGTTTTTGAAAAATATAGCACAAACGGCTGAAATTAAAATTCCATTAAGTTAAGGCTTCATTCAGCATTGCAATATTGAATTTTGTGGAGCGTTTACGACGCTTTTAAATAGCCTCAGGCCATTGATATTATGAAATAAATATCAAAGATACACAGTTTATTAAATAATTAATATTGAAGTCATAATGCGCTAACAAATTAGCTAGCGACGAAACAGATGATGAACTTATGATGATATTAATTGATTTATAGTAATTAGGTACTTACTTCGTCCATAGTGAAGATTGGTTGCTGACGCCAGAAGCTAACCTAATTAATATATTATATGTAGTGTCATATTAGGTACAGTTCATAGAACTATGACCCAACTGGGGACATCGCGTCGTGCCCAGTGTCCTAAATCATGATTCACTTGCCAGAGACGAGACTCTTTTAGCATAGAGCGTTGTATTTGTTCCACAAGATTTACATGTAGCATTGTTCTTGTCAGAAGCTATATATATGTACTAAGTACATAAATCAGTCCGCTTGTATGAAATGTCGGGAGTGTGGTTTATCTTTGGTTTTGTGTGTAAGTATATCAATGTCGCACAGTATAATTTCAAAAGCATTTTAAAATTCCATTTACTGTGTGACAGTTAAATACAAATTGAAACGCGACGTGTTAAAAACGGAGAAGAATGCTACAGTATTCGTCTACGGTACCATTTCTAGTTGATTTAGTTTTAAATCCCTACTAACTTAGTATTTTAATGCGAAAGTGTGTTAGGTCATTGGTTCGATGGTTTGTCCTTCAATCACGCTGCAATAAATCTCCGTCAGAGGAGATCGCTGAAAGTGATAAGACCGCATTTGCGTACCGTACATTAACTATAAGAGTCAATAAAATTGTAAACAACTACCGTCAAAGACGTGCCGCCAAGCGATTTAGCGTTCCGGCACGATGGCGTGTAGAAACCGATTAGGGGTATGGGTTGAATTTACACTGCTATACCCCTTCCAAGTTAGCCCGCTACCATCTTAGACTGCATCGTCACTTACCATCAGGTGAGATCGCAGTCAAGGGCTATCTTGTCATCGAATAAAAAAAAAACATCATCTCTTGTGTGTAGAAATAAAGAATTTTCTATCTATTTAACTATCCCATTTTACGCTTGTCTATTCCCATTTCACATGCTAAATTATTTGAGAGGGATCAGCTTATCTTTACTTTTGATGTTTATTCAATGTCCGGCGGACAATTAGCATTAGGTACACCTGCACCAATTAAAGTTTCCGTCCTAAAACAATATTAAACTGTAACTAACCAAATAATGGATAAAGTGGCGAATTTCTTATACTAGTGGTTCGCCCCTAACTGAGAGCTCGCGGTATCCCATAAGTTCCAAAAAATAGTTTTAATTATACATTGTAATAATTAACTTTTAACATTAGACGCAATAAAAATAATAATAGTTGACGCAAAACTGTTTTACCATGGTTTTACCGATAGTAAATACAGCGCCATCTTTTAGCATTATAGTGAAGCTATAGATTCTATAAGCATTAAATATTAAATAATTTCGTTTCTTTATAATATTTATCTAATTTTAGTATTTGTTGTTCAATTACAAGGATATAACTGAATTTACAACCAAGTTTCAGGTTCTAATATGCAGTAATTTTTGACATATGGCTCAAATTAAATCTCCACTTTGAAAGCCTCCCATTTCGTCAAATTTAAGGGAAAAATTAAAAAATATATATTTTTGTTTTGTACTCTGTTCAAAATTGTCTTTAAAAAGATATATCGCAAGTCTATGTAACGCAACAAAAAAAAAAATTTAATTTACACACGCTTCTATGAGAGCCTCTCTGAAATAAAGCTTTTTATATTATTTTATGCAATATTCGCCTGAAGGCCATCAGTTTACATATTATATATAAATTTAAAGTAATTACGTTCAACTCTATAGCGTTTTCTATTTGTTTATTTTTAAAGGACAAGGAGAGGTCAGGCCCTATTCATGCTTTAAATTAGGGTCACTGGAACCAATATGTCGCTTGTATAATTTTCTCATTGGTGCATTTAGTTGTAAGTTCCATTATTTGGACAATGGGTATTTTTATTCTGAGATTTTCGGGACAAAAGGGCATTCAGTGTACACAAAAGGGTAGGTACGAAAAATAGGCCAACTTTAACGAGCTAACTAGCTACGATAATACATATTACAAAGCTTTTATTTGTGAACTATATGTTTGCATTACATTAGATAGTAGATACCTAGATAGCTTCATGGTAGAAATAGAACTGAATGACTGTGCGGTCGAGTTGATCATTAAAAAAAAAAGACGTGTGGCACTCGGGGACTGCCACGGTAAAGCTATTTATTGCATAGCATTTTTTATCAACGCCATCTAGCGGTGAGAGGAGTGCCGTGTCAGGTTATTTTCGTTACGGAATTTCTGGATTCGGTTTCCACGCTCAAGGCCCGCGATAGAAGCTATGCAATAGCTTAAAATTGTAAAAGAACAACTCTGCCATTCGGACGAAATTCTTTTGGACACTATATTTTGTTACCTACCATCTAAAAAAATAACTCTTTATCTGTCACTGTTTTAAGAATATTATCGGATCAGCTGCCGCTATATAACACTATTGTGATTCCAACAAAGGATATAAGTAATCCAGGGTTCAGCCATCGAATGTGGCCCGATGGCTTTATGACCCAATGATAATATTTCTTGGGGTGCGATAGATAAACTGACTATTCTATTCGTGCTAGCTATTACCTACTAGGGTTACCTCAATACCATAAAGCCAAGAGTAGGCAAATCAATCCTATTACTACTTTTATCCTAAAGCCGAAAGTTTGGATGTATGTTAGTTACTCAATCACGCCACAATGACTGAACCGATTTGGCTGAAATTTTGCACAGAGATAGAATATATACTGGAATAGCACATAGGCTACATTTTATCCCGGAAAATAAGAGAGTTCCCGTGGGAATAAAAAAACCTGTAGGTATCCACGCGTACGGAATACCTACGCGGGCATCATCTAGTATTAAGTATAAATGCGAATGTTTCTGAAGATGGATGTATAGATGGATGTTTGTTACTCCTTCACGCCGCAAGGAATAAACCGATTTGGCTGCAATTTAGAATGGAGATAGCGCATAGCCAGGATTAACACATAGGCTACATTTTATCCCGAAAAATTTAACAGTTCCCGCAGGAAACAAAAAACCTTAATCCACTCTGAAGTAGTTGCGGGCATTATATATTCGGAAATATTTAATAGGTCATGTCACTGTCATGATTAGGACTCTGAATTTTTGAAGGTGCTTTTTTTACAGCAGAAAACATTCATAAAAATTTAAAATCGATTGACCATTCATCAAAATCAGCTCAGTAATTTATACGAGATTAAGCAAGCTTATTTTATTCGTTACTTTTGTAAGTGGCGGCAGCCCTGGTTATTTGAAGACAAAGGGAAACTTTTATTTGTTTTGACGACCTTGCAGTAGGAAGTGGGGAACTACAATGTCACGACTCCAATATAATTTCCTTACAAATATGAGTTTCCTTCAATTTTGTTGCGCAAACCTACTGGAGTAATGACTGACTTTATTGGGGTCTTCGTGAAGGTCAAGTTGATTTCCATGAAAAATCGAGGAAAAACAAATTTACTTCCTTTTTCATTTCTTAGACGTGTCATTGAATGTTTGCTGAGTGGTACCGTAGTGGTCAAGGCTTTAGAATCCTTTTCGAGGGGATTGACATTCGATCCTAGGCATACTTTTCTAACTTTTCAGAGTCAGGAGTAAGTGCGTTTTAAAAAATAAATATCACTTGCTTTAACGGTGAGGGAAAATATTTACCAGCTCATTTAATGTATAGAAAATGTACTCCGCAGGTTGCAGTTAATACTGTATGGAGTGTTACGTTTACGTAGACACACTTACACTGCATCAGCGTGCATATTTTAGTTGCTTAAACTCTCACTGCATCCGAAAATTCTCGATGCGGTAGCCTTAATAGGTACTATTTCCGAACAGGCACGGCATTCCGAACCGCAGTTGTAGATTCATTTGACGATTCGAAAGTTCTTTGTACAAGTTTATTTAAATAAAAAATTATTCTATTCTAAGTATT
Organism: Hipparchia sbordonii; assembly: GCA_038048805.1. Lineage (NCBI taxonomy): Eukaryota > Metazoa > Arthropoda > Insecta > Lepidoptera > Nymphalidae > Hipparchia > Hipparchia sbordonii. The sequence goes on along the minus strand of CM076115.1, from coordinate 4,371,664 downwards.
CTATTCTATTCTACTCTATTTACTCTATTCTAGTCTAGTCTAGTCTAGTCTAGTCTAGTCTAGTCTAGTCTAGTCTAGTCTAGTCTAGTCTAGTCTAGTCTATTCTAGTCTAGTCTAGTCTAGTCTAGTCTATTCTATTCTATTATATCCTATTCTATCCTATTCTATCCTATTCTATCCTATTCTATCCTATTCTATCCTATTCTATCCTATTCTATTCTATTCTATTCTATTCTAGTCTATTCTGTTCTATTCTGTTCTGGTCTGTTCTGTTCTGTTCTATTCCATTCTATTTGTGTGCAGAGTTGCGCATGTACTAGATCCGATTTTCCGAATTTGGACAACTAAATTAGAATTTAGTGCGCAACTCTTCAAATAGATTACGGCTTACAGATTACTCTGGAAAATTCTGATCCGAATTCGGATCGGATGCAGTTCGGAAACAGGCTAAGGATACGAGGTTTGTTTAATGTAATTCAGTTTATAATTGAGCAAGGCTATAATATATCAAATTAATATAGCCAAATATGTCATAGGGGGCGAATAATCTCCCTGTATCGCTTTGCATAACAATTCATGCATAATCAATTCATACCTACCTACAGATATATATGAAGACATCCCTGTTATTGCTTCCCTTTGTATTTACCTACTAAGCACCTGGTGGGGGGCTTTAGCCGTGGCTAGTTACCTTTTTAGTTACCGTCAAAGACGTGCCGCCAAGCGATTTAGCGTTCTGGCACGATGGTATGTAGAAACATATTAGGAGGTATGCGTTGAATCTACACTGTCATACTCGTTCCAAGTTAGCCCGCTACCATCTTAGACTGCATCGTCACTTACCATCAGGTGAAATCGCAGTCAAGGACTATCTTGTCAACGAATAAAAAAAAATCTACCCATAGGTTCATGCCCTTTGAATACCTTGTTAGGTTGCTAATCGTTAAGATCTGACTTCGAATCCCGCAAGAAAAAGTGGTACGGTTTTTCTGTCAAGGTATTCCAAGGAGCAGCCCTGAGTTAGGATGTTAGTAGTGCAAAATCCCCGTGCCTCAGAGAGCACGTAAAGCCGTTGTCCCGCGCCTAATCTCTATCTGGTTGTGTCGGATATTTCTATTCATTTAACAGCCTGTTTTTATTAACAAAATGTATTTCTTTCGACATACTCTATCGATTACGAATAATAAAATTACCCTTATGAATTTTCAGAGTAGGGTGCGTTTTCTGTCCTTTGAGTATGTTGTTTTTTTTTATCGTCATACAAACAAATAAACAATTTTTCTTATTAACATACGAGAAACCACTGTATGCTATAAGCCGATTCTGTTATACACAAATACCTATTAGAATACTAACATAATAACAACTTATCTAAGAAATATGATTTTAGTTTATGTTTCAAATTTATGTTCATTCAATTTTACTCTAACATTACTATCTAGGTCATTTATTAGGTATGTAACCAACTGTCCTAAGTATTAATGTTTTTGAAAATTTTGGAGTCACTTGTCATTTTCTCTACGCCTAATAGTAAGCCAAAATGGCTGATTTCAAAATAACAACCTTTATAATGAATAATGGGCGCCGCGCTTTGGCGTCAGTCGTTTGTCTTGGCCTTTATAGTACTAGTACACGGGCTGATGTGAACGTTTCAGGCAATCGAACCGGATCATCGGACTTAAAAGCGAAGTGAGCGAGTGTTTTATAAAATAGGTAAGTATACTTATATCTATTCTTGCAATTCTATGCAGAACAATATGATGAAAATAAAATTGTCATACACTTTTCCTGGTGATAAAAATATGATACAGGGCGTGCTATTGAATAAAATGTTTATTTGTTTTTATCACGTTTAAATGTCTGACACCTTCGATCACAGAAAAAAAAGTGATCGAAGTCTGACACTATTAATTGGTGGCTAAACAAATGACGTATTAGTACTAAGTGACAAAACCAGCGACGATACTACGTTATCGTACGTAATAGTAGGTTTTTAAATATATAGACTAGCGCTTGACTGCAATCTCACCTGATGGTAAGTGAAGCAGCCTAAAATGGCAGACGTTCAATCAAATTGAAGCGTTGAAAAAGAAGAATCTATTGTTGAACAACGAGTGTTGATCAACTAAAATCTTACTAATCAAACCATGTGAACCTGTTATCAGCGGGATAAACAATTGGCCATGACTCTCCCAACTGTCCACACGAACAGCCCGATTTGTTCATTTGGTCCGTACAGAATCCGGACGTGTGGAAGCATTATTAGGCTGCACTACTATAACAAGCTCATACACGCATACATTATAATTAACTTGCACCCGCTGCTTCGTAGTTTCCTTAACGTCTTGTTTCCTTGCAATTTATACTAATTAGGACTATGTTGCCTTAAGGAATAGTTTTGCATTGTGTTGCTTTAGGTAGCAACATTTGCTTCTTATTTGATGACTCATGGATCCCAGATATGGTTTGCTCATTTTCGGACTCGTACATACCTAATATGTTGGCTCAGGGATGGAGAGAGCTGCTATGCTTAAAATATCACTGAGTGATTATAATTGAGGACCTGGAGAGTTTTTTTTTAATCCTTGACAAGATAGTCCTTGACTGCGATGTCACTTGATGGTAAGTGACGATGCAGTCTAAGATGGTAGCGGGCTATAATAGATTCAACCCATACCCCCTAATCGGTTTCTACGCGTCATCGTGCTGGAACGCTAAATCGCTTGGCGCCGCGTCTTTGACGGTAGGGTGGTAACTAACCACGGCTAAAGCCTCCCACCAGACTAGACCAGAGACAATTTAGAAATTATAAATTCCCAAATTGCCCCCGCTGGGAATGGAACCCGAGACCCCCCAGTTATAAGACCACAGCGCTCACCACTGCGCCAGGGAGGTCGTCAGGAAGTGACTATATTTTACTTTTATCCCGGAAATACGAAGCGTTTCCGAGGAATTTTAAAACCTAACTCTATGTGGACGAAATCGCGGGCAAAAGCTATCGTAATTTTTACATATTTTTAGACCCTTTCCGGCCTGCACTTACCTACTCATTGATATTCCATTTACGAAGACCGCAATGTTGCCGCTACCCATTGTGTCAAAGAAACAGGAAGGTTATATTTTATAGTGTTCATTCCATACCTTTACTATGTTCTCGGGGATAATGTGGCGAAACTGGTTTTGTGTTTGCTATATTTTCTGGAAAGGTCGAAATTATAAAGACTGAAATATATGGGGCGCACTGTGGCGAGGAGAAAATAGCTTGCAACAAAAATGTTGGCTCGGTATTGGGAGAGAATTTGGCTTCTAGTACATTTCCTTTATTCTATATTTTCCTGTACATTAACTGTTACATAGTGTAGACCAAATCTCATAGGTTGTCAGGTTTTAGGTCGGTACCAATATGTTTTCAAAGGTGTGTGAAGTCTGTCAGTAGGTACTTGTCTGTATTCGTGGTGGATTTTGACCTAAACCCTTCTTATTCTGAGAAAAACCCATAGCAGAAGATCTCCGAAGATGTTTATCAGATCTTCACCAACAAAAGGGGACCTTACGATACGTCTCTTCAAATAAAAAAAATGATTGAAATCGTTCCAGATTTGACGGAATTATGAAAACATGTTTAGTCGTAGTAAAAGAGCTTATAATTTATTTGTTTTTTAAACCGATTTATTTTCTGTTTTTAGAAATGTTATTCTTGCAGGCAGGAAGGCCATTCCGAATCAGTGGTAGGTAATCTCATCGACGATTCAAAAGCACTTGTAAAAGTTTATTTGAATAAAAAATATTCTATTCTATTCTACTCTATTCTACTCTATTCTACTCTATTCTACTCTATTCTACTCTATTCTACTCTATTCTACTCTATTCTACTCTATTCTACTCTATTCTACTCTATTCTACTGTATTCTACTCTATTCTACTCTATTCGACTCTACTCTATTCTGTTCTATTCTATTCTATTCTATACATTTCGATTGTAATTAATGAATATCCACATTCTGACAACAGTCTTATACTCAATCATCACCTGCGCCATCATTGACTATTGTTTATGCCGCACCATGCTACATCGCACCGAATATAAAGGAGATTAAAAAGCATTGTTACATGTCAATTAAAATAAATGTATTTTGCAAGCAGAGTTTTACAACAAGAATCGAATAACTTTGCTACGAGTCGCTTGATGACGTTATTTACCCTAATCCCGTTTCAAAAACTATTTGGATGTCTAGACAGAAATATGATTCTGATGTAGAGATGCCCATAACAGCATCAAGGTTATGTCGTTCCTATGCATTAGCTTAGAAAATATTAGCTTAAGCTCGCAGCTCCATCTGCAGATATAGGTTTTTAAAATTCCGCGGAAACCTTTTGTTTTCCCAACGTAAGTAAACATTCATATCAAGGGACAGTATATAAAGATTCATCTACGATTCTTACAGCTTAAAACACGACGTACATACATACATAGCTACATTGACTAATGTAACTTAAAGTTTTACTTTTAACAAAAATAAAATTAAGTATTGTAATCATTTCACTCTCTAAACAGGTATTAAACTACTTATATTCAGGTTAAGGCGGGTTCTAAAAGAAAATCTCCGCTTACGCGATTTTAAAACAAGCGATTGCTTCAGGAAAATTATGAATCAGTCAAATTGAAAAAAAAAATATAAATATATCCATCCTACAACAGTACGTTTAGGATTAGATTAATAATTTAATTAATCTAATAATTACTGTAGGTAATTATTATAAACAAACGAAACAAACTTTTATGTCTAAGTATATATTAATGTGGATAATTATAAAAGCGTGAAGTTTACTCCATCATTTTCTTACGTCTATATCTAAAAATGTAACTTACATTAGTCAATAGCAGCGTTTTAAGCTGTAAAAACCATAGATAAAGTAGGGTTATATAATCCCTTACACTTATATGCATTTACTTATACAGCAAAGCCGTAAAGCCAAGCGATTAACCCAAAAAGATCTTAAATATTTGGGCAACCCCACAAGGAGTGAAAGACATTGTTGCCGCTCACTGAAGCATGTAATTCTACCACCAAATGTATGCATTAAATGTCTTTTTCGGTCGTGAATAATTCAACAACCAGTAACGATTTCAGCAGATTCGGATGAAAAAGCGTTATTATGTTAATATGTGACGGTAGGTACTTTGGTACGTTTCAATAAATATACAATTTGCTTATGTAATAAGTAAGCTCTGTTGCTCTCCACGTTACAAATTCGTTTGAATAACGTGTGTGAAAAGGTCATTACGTTTAAGTTGATTGTGGTTTTTATATAGACTGACTGACGCCTACGTCTTTGTCTGCGTGGCCAAAATCCAATGACAAGTTATGTATGACTATTTGATTTTTTGAGTAACGTTTCTGAGTAACGAAAGTTAAATCCACGTAAATAATGCAAAAACCTATATAAACTATCTCTGCACTTATCGTTTAATTTCATTTGTCTACCGTAAAAATCGTCAGCCATTTAGAAGATTAACTAAGACTAACATACAGGAAGACTAAAATTTAAAAACCAGGTTTTTTTATGATACCGTTCATAATAATTATAGTCATAATTATTGTAGGTACCAAGTAATGACTACATCGTTGAATTCCAGGACCCAACACTTCAATCCTGATGTTGCAGGGGTTCTGCCCACCTAGCCTGTGGGGATTTACGGACTGTCAATTATGAAATGAAGAAGCGGCCGAAGTCGCGGGCGTCCGCTAAAATAAATAACAATATACTCTTACTCATGCATATCTAAGAACACAATATATGTTTGACGAACATGTTCGACGTGGCCACCGCAACAGAAAAATATAGAGTATGAACGCATATTTAGATCAATATAATCAAATAGGTAATATTGGATTGGCACAAACAAAGCAATTCAATCTTCCAAAAAGGAAAATTCAGTATCCAAAAGTTTTGACAGAAACTTCAGAAGTTACTCTTTGTAAGTTTTAATATTTAAGTAGAACAGCTTTCCCCACTCCAGAACTGTCAAACTTATCAATTATTATAACGCAATCTCGGGTGGTTACATTTTTTGATTTTGATTTGATTTGAGTAGTACCCTTATTTTTTTGTGATCGAAGGTGGTACCGAGTTCATTTGAGTTTTCTAATGGAACCATAGCGAATAGAACACACCAACGGAAGACATAAATTACAAATGACAGGACTGTATTTCTTTTTTTAAACTTTCCACGTTCACCATCGAGATCCTTAGATTAGCCCTAGATACAGATTAGACACTTATATCCGTCTATATCTATGCATGGCTTGATGGCTTACAATTTACATGCATAGATATAGACGGATATTTATATTATCCGTTCAAAATTTATTAATTCAAAAGCAGTTTGTAAAAGTTAATTTGAATAAAATCCTTTTTTTCCCCAATTTCATCCATCCCCATCTGATCAATATAAATCGATATTATTCACTCACAATTTTGCTCTATTCATAGAACTTTAATTTAATTTTCTATTCGTTCGACATGTTCAGTCCCCGCAAGCTTCATTAGCTTCATATTGTGTTCCGAAATCACAAATGTATTTGCGTTCAATTTAAATTCAGCTGGAAACGCTATATTTTTGTATAATTCGGTGGCATTGGCAGCATCAGAGGGGTCATCTCTGACGACCAGTGTACAGAGGGAAGTGCTTGTGCAGAGATATAATATCAATAAATGTGACGTAACTGCAGTGGCGTGTACAGGGTTTGGGCTTAGGGCTACGATATAGTATATGTATAAAAAGAGATGGATATGTTACAAGCATGCGGTAACTGAAGCGCGTAATGGCAGATATTTGTCGTAATTTGTCATATCATTTTACAATGAAGTACTTTATTATACTCTTCGTCGTTCGGCACAATTTTTTCACTTGTTTTGTGAGTATATAACTCATCCCTAGTAGAAATCATTGGCTTAGGGCTAACACGTATACGTCATACATTAGGTAAAATGAAGTCTTCTTTAACAACCGATAGACGTCGACAAAGGTCTTTTGCATGGACTTCCACAGATCTCGGTCTTGCGCCGCCTGAATCCAGGAGTTCCCTACGACTCGTCTGAAGTCGTCGGTGGGGGATCTACCAACAACGACCATCAGCTCTTCGAACTATAAGCCCCGCCCATCGCTGAGCTATGTACCAACATAACCGAACCGGAAAGTCACCGGACTTTGGTTCTCCTATACGGGTCTCCTTATTTCTGATTTGATCTCGCCAGGATACACCGAGCATAGCATTCTCCACCGCTTACTGAGTGATCCTGGGCCTTCTTATGAGGCCCATAGGTGGCAATTAGTATCGATGGAAAAATCTCATGAGGTTCAAAACCCTTAGCCAAGGGGCAAGGACTTTACGCAAAGTTGTCTTGTTGACTTCGCAACAAAGGAATTCCAAAGAAAACAAAGAAAACTACTCATAAATAACACTAAGACTACTTTCAACTAGCTTTCGCCTTTTTATTTTGTTTCACGCCCTTTTTTATTATGAAACGGTGGAACGAGAATCTGCGTATATAAATAAAAGATATTTTCTTTAGAAACTGACTGTGAAATGGACTTCATGAAATTGTAAATAAAACTTCTTCAGTTTTTAGGGTTCCGTACCCGAAGGGTATTGAACGGGATCCTCAAAGCCTCCGTTGTCCGTCCGTCCGGCTGTCCGTCTGAATGGACTTTAAGATTCTCTTGAAAAAAAAAATTTTTTTTTTGACAAAAAATTGAACCTACTATAAAAGCAACTAAAAAGAGAAAAATAAAATTTACCTTTTTAATCTTAACAGCTAAGCTCCTAAACTGAAATAAGTAACTAATTTTGAATCAGCGAAAGGTTTTCTGTCTCTCTGTATTCTACAAAGTTCCAACTTGGTTCCACCATCACCATTCTAGCATTGAAACGCAAGGCACAGAATAGATCTGCACCCCTATAGTTGAAATCCCAAGGACGCGCACTAAGCGCTTTGCTTCCTCGTTCCTGATACGCACCGAGAATGCCCTTTCGGCTTCCGTTTTTCCCTTTAGCTACAATTTGGGTACCTTCAAATCTAGAGTGAATAGGCGTTTTCTAGGCAAGCACGTTCCATCTTAGGCTGCATCTTCACTTACCATCAGGTGTGATCGCAGCCAAGCGCTAGTCTATATATTGAAAAAAAAAAAAATGGCAGAGAGATATTGCGATGAATTGAAAACCTCCTCCTTTTTTTCTTCGCTTAACACACTGTCAGTAAAAACGCAAGCAGTAACAGAAAAAAAAAAAGAAATAGTTAGGTTATATATGCGGGATTAAAAGCATCTCACTCCGAGGTACCTATTCGTAATTATCTGGAGTGCTCTTTTCTTTAGGCGCGAAGATATTGTCGATCGTGACACGAATATGAAGCATAGGATATAGCTTCGCAAACTACTACGCCTCGTAAACCTCGGTGCGACCTTGCCGAGGTTATGACCTAGTTTCCATTTATGTTCGTAAATAAATTATTATCTTTAAACCTTGCCACTTACCCCGAAATTCACTAATAAATTGAAATTTTCGTTAAAAAAAATGGCATCTTTTCTGACTTTTCCGGTGGATTTTTCAAAAATTTTATTTTATCTAATCTATCTAAATATATAAAAGGCAAGAGTGACCGACTGACTGATCTAGCAATGCACAGCTCTAACCACTGGACGGATAGGGCTGAAATTTGGCATACAGATATGACGAATACGACGAAAGCATCAATTAAGAAAGAATTTCTGAAAATTAAATCCTTTGAAAAATCGAACTTAACTTACATATGTGAAAATCTCAATTTCTTCAATCGGAAAGTGAATAGCCGGGATAGGTAACTAGTTTACAATATGAAAATTGCCTATTGTATTTTAAAGATGCCACTTTAGTAAAGCCTTTTTAATTTTAATGGCCGAAAATTGCTCTTTCCTCAATCGTGCAGCGTTAAGAGCTTGAAAGGTTTCAATAGACCTAACATATTATCGAGCCTTGGTCTTTGTGCAGTTTCGATGAAGGTAATTCTAGATAATAGCGCTTGCTTACGAAGACTCGATTGTTTAGACTAAACCCATGTTATTCTGTGGTCCGCTTGAACTCGGTGGGTTAAGCTCGCTGCATACATAACGTGCACGGGACGGGACGGGACGTGGACGGGACGGGACGTGGAGTTTTGGAAATATCGTTTCATAGAAAATGTAAGCGACTGTGCATACGTCACGGAGCACGGACGGGACGGGAACGTGCCACGCGCGGAACGGGAAAAATATCGTCGGCGACGATGTTTAGCACGTCCCGTCCCGCACGTGCCCCGTCCCGTCCGTGATTCCGCTGCGTATGCACAGTCGCCCCGTTCGCTCCGGAGAGCTAAGTAGTGATGATTGTGTATTTACCTACGAAGCAAAAATGGACGAATGGAAAAACTAATTGAGTGTGTACGATAATGAAAGTATTTAGACACCAAATATAAAAATTATCTGTGGCGTAAAATTGCAGTCGAACTATCACTCACTGAAAACGGTCAGATTTATTTTATTCATTTATTGCATTCGTATCTCTACTTATATTTTAATATGTAATAATAATTACAGTTGAACTTTTTATGCTCAAATCAATAGGTATATAGTATCAACCTTTGACGACCTCCCTGGCGCAGTGGTGAGCGCTGTGGTCTTATAACTGAGAGGTCTCGGGTTCGATTCCCGGCGGGGGCAATTTAGGAATTTATAATTTCTAAATTGTCTCTGGTCTGGTCTGGTGGGAGGCTTTGGCCGTGGCTAGTTACCACCCTACCGTCAAAGACGTGCCGCCAAGCGATTTAGCGTTTCGACACGATGGCGTGTAGAAACCGATTAGGGGTATGGGTTGTATTTACACTGCTATACCCCTTCCAAGTTAGCTCGCTACAATCTTAGAAAAATCCATCTTTCCTTGTTCACATCACTAGCACGTTAGTTCTGAGTTATTGCCACGTTGCGTATGCATTAAAAATTCCCGTCCGTGTTTACTAACCACGTTCGGGCCCCGTCCCGTCCACGTCCCGTCCCGTCCCGTGCACGTTACGTATGCAGCGGCCTTTAAAGTGTATTTTATTAGCTTTGGAGAGTGTATGGAGCTAGTGAATCGTGACGTCATGTTGCAATAGCGCTCTCTTTTTCTAACAGGAAACTTAAAAGCTCTATACTTTCAACACTAATTAAGATAAAAAAAAAGAAGACATTGTGCTATGAATATGATATTAAAAGCCCTTTTTTTTTAAGTATATAAAAAAAAAGTCCAATACCAAATTAAGAATTTTTTGAATTTCATAAAATTGTATTATGTATCAGAAAATCCCGCTGTAAAATATTGAATGTCTTTAATTTTTGACAGAGCTATCGGCCAAATCATAAAGTTGACGTCAATCTCACTAAATGGCAGATCGTATTTCCAAATTAGTTCTCCCCGGTCACCTTGTTTTGAAACTTAACGAGAAAATTAATCTCGTAAAGTGAAAATAAAGCACAAAGCCAATAAATAATTAGAGACTGTAAGTTATTAAGTTGCTCCGCAGAGTGACTTTTATCTGATTTTCGGTATTATCTAGAGTTAAACTCAACTTGGTTTAAAAGTAGAGTTCGAGATTAATAATAAAAAAAAGACGTGTGGTACTCGGGGACTGCCGCGGTAAAGCTATTGCATAGCATTTTTTATCAACGCCATCGCAATATTTATCGCATTATTTTTTATCAACGCAATAGATGGCGTTGATAAAAAATGCGCCATCTAGCGGCTCACCGCAAAGGAGTCCCGTGTCAGGTTATTTTCTTTACGGAATTTCTGGATTCGGTCTCCACGCTGGCCCGCGATAGAAGCTATGCAATAGCCTAAAAATCTTTCATTATGTAGGTAATACGAGTAAGAGTAATAAGTATCTATAGTGACTATAATATTCTAGCTTTGGGCAAACCACATTATTTTTTGTCTACATTGGGGTTTTGTCGCGCTCAAAGGAACCCTATAAAGGCAAGGGCACATTATAGGCGAGTCTTGCATAATCTATTTACCCAGCGCTTAACCAATCGATGACTTAAAGTAGAGACAGACGTCATTTTTGAATAGCCTCAATCTACCTCAAGTTGAGGCAGACTGAAATTGGCTTGAGGCTAAAATACGAATCCATGTAGGTGTAAGTTGGAAATATTGCTTGTACGTAAATTTTTTTGTAAAAGAGAAATACCTAATGCTATTTCAAAATGATCTTTACTAATATTATAAACGAGAAAGTGTGATGGTTTGTCCTTCAATCAAGAAGAAAAAGAGCAATGGATCGAGGTTAGTTTTACATGGGTAGGTATAGTTGAGGAACTGGATAGTGACATAGTTTATCCCAGGAAAACAAATGGTTTCGGCGGAATGTTTAAACCAAACTCCATGGGGACGAAATCGCGGGCAAAAGCAGTATTCTAATATGTTATAGTGCAGCTGTTCTTACCCGATGCATATCGCTATTCTCCATATATCTCTGTCACATACTATTTCATTTACATTTGGAGATATCTACACTCATGGGAAATTAGCCGGCAGACTCTCTGAAAAGTCTTGTCCATAATAAATGTAGTAAACTTCAGCTGAGGCTCGTTTCAAGAGGAACCAAGTTAGACCTCATTGAGGACTTTAGCACATTTCAAGTGGTAGCAAAACCGCTGAAGTTAGAGCATCACTTATTAGGGATATCCCTATTAAGTAATCCTGCACCTATTCGTACGAGTAACGTTCGTAGAAACGCTTCATTTCAACGTTTCTGAAACGAACGGCTAAGGTATGGAACGTACTTCCAGCTTCTGTGTTTCCGGCCACGTAGAATCTGAGTACCTTCAAAACAAGAGTGTATAGGCATTTTCTAGGCAAGTGCGCTCCTAGACCTCATCAATGCTTTCCATCACTGATTGTCGTCAAACGCAAGCCTATCTCATAATAAAAAAAATGTCATATACACTTATACAATACACACATATATGACGTACGTCTCTTGAAATGCCTCTTGACAAACTACATAGGTCTCTTGCCTCAGAACACGATACTGTGTCGCCTGCATCCATCTGCCATCCAAAGATAGCAATACCATAGTGGGTATCCCGCAGAGATACTCCAAGGATAGCACTCTCCATCTCTTGCGGAGCGCCGCTGAGCGTTCTTAAGAGGCCTCCCAGTTAGCGATCATGTTTCGGATCCGTAAGGCATCCATCACTGGCAACACGCACTGTTCGAAGAATTTGGTCTTTAAGCACTAAGGGTTTTGGTCGAGAAGACATAACCAAGTTTCCCAAACGTTGCCCAGCTGAGCTGGATTTGGCGCTTGATCTCTTCCTAAAAATAGACCTAGTAAGTTGGCCTGCCTAGTAAGTTAGTAAGATATGTATACCAGGGTATACATAATATCTAAATATATAAAAGGAAAAGATGACAGACTGATCGACTGACGAATCTATTAACGTTAAGCTCAAACCAGTGGACGCATCAAGCAGATTTTTTTTTTATATAAAATAAAAGAATATTAGCCAAGCTGAACTTGACTAATATTTTTTTTCTCTCTCCTCCAAATAAGTGAAAACTTGTGTTAGGAGTGGGTACGACAATAGTGCAACGGGTGGGGGTCGAATTTGGCATACAGATAGCTATTTTGACGTAGGCGTCTACTAAGAAAGGATGTTTGAAAATTCAACCCCTTAGGGGATAAACTAGGGGTTTGAAAATCGAACTTAACCTGAGCGAATCCGCGCACAAAATTAGTACTTTATATATTTTACTTTTACCCGGCTTTTGGTTACAACGGGGTGTAATGATTAAGGTCATATATATTTGTATATTTCACGTCATAAGGTTAAGTGTGTCATTAGTTTCCATAAATAAATCATTAGGTAATCCTACACGTCGTTACACAGAGTGACGGCGCGACTTATGAAAATGCGAGCTGAGATTAATGGCTGTAATACACACTGGAATACTTACTGAGTTTTCATAAATATTTTACTAGCATACTACACAGTATACTCCATAGCACACAGTATATATAATACATAATATTGTAGCCACAGCCTCAGGTTACTAACAAATAAATAAAATTGAAGTGTCTGTTTGTAATATCAAAAGAACAGCTTTTTACTAACTGCATACGAAAGTAAATACGGTACTTATACCAAGAAAATAATTTTAAAATTTTTGTCTGTCTGTTTGTTGCCGCTAATCTCGGGAACGGCTGGACCGATTTTGACGGGACTTTCACTGGTAGATAGCTGATATTATCAGGCAAAATATAGGCTACTTTTTTAACCGACTTTCGAAAAAGGAGGAGAAGGAGTTGTGTCTTTCTACCTCTGTATATCGATATCTCCGTGATTTCTTAACCGATTTGCATGAATCTTTTTTTAATCGACATAAAAACTTGGGTTTCCAACTCCTGATGCTGCAGGGATACTGCTCCCCTAAACTGTGGGGATTTAGGAACTGTTGATTATGAATATTTATTGTTGGGACCAAATAAAGACTACATCGTTAAATTCCAGGACCCAACTCCTCAATCCTGATGTTGAAGGGGTTCTGCCAACCTAAACTGTGGTGATTTAGGAACGCGGACGAAGTCGCGGGCGTCCGCTAGTTTCAAATAAAATTAACTCCACTAGTTAATGACACCTCGTACATTTTACACTTTCCAAATTGTAATTGTTGCACACAGTAAGCAATTCGCCCGTCCGCCATCTTCCTCCGCAGTCCATGGACGCTACCCACAATCGTGGATATATCTTATAATTAAATATTATATTTTATATAATAAATTTATGTTATTACAAATTCTAAAATTATTGATAGATTAATTTATAAGGAATACTTAAACTGTGAGTTTGAAATGAAAAAAAAAAAATAGTAATCAAACAATAATAAGGATCTATAATTGACCTCTAATGATGATTAGTGGGCTTACAATACAATTAAAGCAAATTAGTGCTATAGTTATTGCCATTCACAAGGGCACGTGCGCCTTACATGACATAAATAATTTTGAATTTTTGAATTCCGTCGTTTTTGAGAAGCGATTAACTTGAATACAATCCAGTCCAATGAATACATTTTCATTTTAATGCGCCACAGAATTTGTATTGTAAAATTCAGTCTGAACGAATTTCAACGAAAACTCTATTCGAATACATCGTCAACGTTTCCCGTGCAACGCAATATTGTATCGCTAAAGTGCAGCGGTTTGGTCGTTGATATTAAAAATATTTAGATTCACAGTTAAATTTTTATCAATATGCATTTATTTCCTTACTAATTACAATTAAATTATTAAATCTAATGTTAGTAGCCGCTAACCTAATGTTAGTATTATTAATTTGTGTATTATGTTTTTTTTTTTATTTTTAGCGAGCAGGCGGGTCACCTGATGTTAAGTGATTACCGCCGCCCATGAACATTTGTAGCATCTGAGACACCATGCGTTGCCTGCTTTTTAGGAATTTGTTGGTCCGCCCCTTAAATAACCTATTTTGTAGTTTAGTGGGAATACCGTCGCAGGAAGTTGGTTCCACAGTTTCAAAGTACTTGAAGAAAAAAAAAAATTATGTGTAACATAATTATTTCATAAGGATCCCTTTTTTTGGGTACAGGACTCCCCCAGTTTTTGCCATTTAGGTCTGTCCTTTGCAGACTCTAACCATCGTTTTCCAGCTTTATTCAATGTAAGTATCTAATTTTGAGTCGGCGACAAACTTTTTTAAAAGCATAACTACGAGCTTTATTTTTTTAAGGATAGCAGAGTGCTTAACTACGAGCTGCATTTTTAAGCATGGCTGCGAGATAGCTTTTAAAAAAGTTTGTCGCCGACTCAAAATTAGCTACTTACATTAGTTTAGGAGCTTATTAAGACTAAAAAGATTTATTTTTTATTTTTCCCTTTTTAGTCGCTTCTATCGTCGGTTCAATTTTTTGTAAAAAATAATTATTGCCTTACATTTTTTTCGCACATCTATCTGTAGTGTAGTGTTACCTTAGTAAGCAATTAGTAAGGATTATAGGTACCTGATAGTCTCATAATTTATTCGGTATGTCGTCTATCATAATCTTGGTGTTAATATATCAATGGATTTAATGGAATTCAAATGTACGCCATCGCATTTGGATTTGCAAGTATACTATCATTTGGACGCCTTTCATGTTCCTACCAAAATTTCTTTTAAACATACTACACTGCTTATAAGAACAAAAAATACTACATATTATACTCGTAAGTCCTTGAATTTCCGGGATAAAAAGTATCGTATCCTTCCCTATCCTTCAAGATGTTTCCTAAACGTGTGAAAATATAACAGATAGAAATACAATATTTTCTGATTAATATTATAAGGATGGTATAGTACCTACGTAATAATTTGTCATCATTAATCATTAGTAGCTGGTGTCTTATTTAAAATATTATTATCTAACAGCTTTTTACTCATATAATAATTTATTCCTCGTCCGGTGATAGAAGGACTGGCTCATTTCTCGCGCAAAGAATCAGCTCGGCTGTTCAATGCGGAAATGCAGTTCTTAGTCTTTGCACCATTCTACGCGCGCATGATTTTTATAATAATATGATAAAACTAGTTGTAAGTTTTGATTTGTAATTTTATTTTTAATATAAATATTTAGGAGTATATAAATGAATTGAGAGTGAAGGATAAAGCCATGATAAAGCACAGTATTAGGAGATATTCTTACTCTGCGATAATAGTATAGGTTAATATCAGACAAACTTTTGTGTTACACTGTTTATTTACTTTTGTATTTTGTTCTTGTTTTTCATGCAATAAAGTTGTATAAATAAATAAAACTTTTACATATAACGCTAACAGCTGATGTCTGAGACTTAGGTTCATACTACACGGGCGGTTCTCCCGCTGCGGGAATCCGCTCGACAAAGCTGCCGCAGACCATCAAACTACACGGGACGCGGTTTACCGCTATCTTTTACGCGGTTTACCGCTGTCAAGATCCCGCGCAGAATGACGTAATAGCGGGAAACCGCCCGTGTAGTTTGAAACGGCGGTTATCAGCGGCGGTTTGACGCTGCATGCGGCGGTCGTATTTCTCCCGCCTGCAAACCGCGGCGGGAAACCGCGCCGTGTAGTATGCAGCATACAACTTTCATATTAAATTGTGACTAGAGCGGTTCAGAAGCGGTTTCCCGCGGCGGGAGAACCGCCCGTGTAGTATGACACTTAGTTTTTAAAACCCCGCGGGAACTCTTTAATTTTCCGGAATAAAAAGTAGCCTATGTCACTCTGCAGGTCCCCAAATATACCCATGCAAAAAACCACGTCGATCCGTAGCTCTGTTGCAGCGTGATTGAAGGAAAAACCAACAAACAAACACACTTATAATATAAGTAAGGATTTTGGCACCGGTTTAAAAGGAAATTGTCTTTGAGTACTAAACCTTTGCAGTAAGCTGCAGACATATTCATTCCATGACGTAACGAAGTTTATAAACTATATTAATAATATCGTTATGCAACGTCTAAAAGCTTTCAATATCGGTATACGCTATTTATCTTCATTACGTTTAGCGCTTTCTACGTCGACGGGTAGTGTAAAATTACGTTATAGTCCTGAACTTATTAAATTAGTTTGAACCGGCTAGTTTTATAACGTTAGCATACAACGGAACAAAACTTCCTAGCATTTTGTCGCGACTTCATCGGCAAGGAGTTTCGATTTTAAAATCCAGCCCGGATGATAAGTATCTCATGCCATTCTTTAAGCCGAATTTACAATGTGAAATTAGTGTCATGAAATTAGTTTCATGACATTAATTTCATCAACAATTTCACTAATGAAACTAATTTCATGCCACTAATTTCGCAGTGTAAATTCGGCTTTAGGTATAAATGTATCAATGTAATAGATCAAGTAATTTGGTTGCTTTGACGGCACGTGATTGAAAGACAAACAAATATTTCGCGTTTATAACATTACTAGCTTTTGCCCGAGGTTTCTCTTACGTTGAATTCGATTTTTCAAACCCCTGGCTCATGCTTGCATGCATGTGTGTGTCGTATCTGTATAAGTGTGAGAGAGACCTTGTTCGCGCCTGCACACACACTTACGCAATGTGCATGTGACGTAACCACAAGTAAAGCTCACGCACCCTCGTGAAATGCAAGAGTCAAGAACTATATCTGTATGCCAAATTACAGCGCAATCCGTCCAGTGATTTGGTAGATCAGTCAGTCAATCAGTCAGTTACTTTTTCCTTTTAAATATTTAGAAGATTAGTACGTATAGCGTATTCCCATGGTCATAAAGGCAATAAATATGAATAAAACAATACGCAATATGAACGACGTTAGCCCGGAATATTTTCGGCGCTCGCAAATTCTTTGGCAAAAATTGGATTCTTCTCCGTATCGTTATAAAACCAATTTAGGAGTGATAGCCACTCTGGCCCTGACGGCTCCGAGGGCCCTTACAAGTAATTTAGATTCAAAAAATTAAATACTTTTTACGTGTATATCCTATTTATTTATATTTTATAAATGCGAAAGGTTGGGTGTATGGATGGATGTTTGTTACTCAATCACGCCGCAGCGGCTGAACCGATTTGCTGAAAGGCACAGAGATGGATTATAGTCTGGAGTAACGCATATGCTACTTTTTATCCCGGAAAAAAAGAGAGTTCCCGCGGGAATAAATAACCTCAATCCACGCGAATGAAGTCGTGGGTATCGACTAGTATTATAAATGCGAAAGTTTGGATGTATGGATGGTCGGATGTTTGTTACTCAATCACGCCACTACGTTTGAATCGATTTGGCTGAAAGCTTCGATCACAGAAGAAAAAATAAGGATTCAGTACTTCATACTTCAACAATTATTCAAATCCATCATTGTTCTTGACTTATGTTATCGTGACATATGCTGTCCCGACTCCCGGCTCAAAACTACGGATAGCGGCTTTTTAATTTTATGATTATTTTATTAAATATTTTTTATTGCATTTCATGACTATGTAAATCTTATGCGTTCTGACACGTATTTCACGTTTATGTTCATTTTATAGTCTCCTAATGCCATTAAAAATTTAACTTCAAAATTTTCAATAATTAATGTAATTCAATAATGCGCATTAAAATTTAAGCAAGTGTACTTAAAAATTAAACACATTATTTACAACTTTGCAATTCAACACCGCATTATATCCATCCAAAGTTTTTACTTATAATATTCAGTATTATAGCACTATATTATTTTTAGTATATTAAAATAAAGGAAAAAAAGAAATATTTTTTATTTTACACTAATCCAACTAAAAATAGAACATCAAATAAAAAGCATAATAAGAATAATTTGATGGTCTCCAACCCGGATCTTTCGTAAAAAGTACAGCATTAATCCACTTTCTAGCCTTTCTGCAGATTGTGCAGGAATAATAACTATTGAAAACTTAGATCTATTATTATTTTCATTTTCGTCCTCGTCACAATGCGGTTAACAACGAAAAAAATATATAATCAAAAAATTTCAAAAAATCAATTTATTAATATTTAGGGTTCTGGTATTATATTGTCGACTTTATTGTTGCATCTCAAACTGTTCACTTATCTAAAAGAAGACTTTGCAAATCGCTTTCAAGGATGATTAAATATTTATTAATTCTAAAGAAGCCGTCTCCACTTTTATCAACCAGATTCAATGTATGACATAAATGATCTTACCGAGTAAGTGCACTCGGTGGTTACACAAATCGGACTAAAATGCGGTATCTACTTATTTTTCTATGATCGAAGGCTGAAAGGTACGGTCGGGGACAGAAAATGTTTACCACTTTTCAAATTAGATTCTTCGTAACCCTGCGTTCAGTAAGGTCTATAATGCTATATCAAGGCATTTGTTACGTTATAAAAATTTCACGCATCGTTTTATCAAAAAGAAGTATTAATGACTTTTCTATACAAATATTAGTAATAAAACTCATTTCCTAAATTCAAGTTTGACACATTAGCATCATTGTCCTTGTAAAAGTGACAATTAATTATCAAAAATATTATATTTGTTATTTGAAATTTAAACATACAAAATAAATGGCAAGCTTAATCATAATTCTAATGGTGAAGTTCATATTGTGCGTTGAATCATAATGATGCTGCTAGCATCCACAGTCAAAAACAGTCAAAAGGAGGTGGATGAGCTACGGTGATGCGTGGTGTTTCTGCAGCATTTTACATCGATGTTCTGCAGCAAAATTCCGACAACCTAAGCTCAAGATAATGCGCCGAGCTACTATTCCATGGTTCAATCTGCACCGTGGCAGTCATCTCGTTCAATAGCCTGCTCGATCTGCTAATTTGAAACTGAAAATTTATGGGGCTTAATGATTCAAAGCTTAGACTGTCAGAATCAAAGAAATCCTCAAACTCTTAGATCACATTGCACTGGGGTATGAGATGATATCACAGATGATATGAACTGACTTATCGCCTTGTCGCGTTTATGCGAGAGAGTCTACGTGTTGTCATAGCAGCGAATGGAAGCTAATTAAGCTAATTATTTATTTATACTAATATTGTTTAGTTTCTCAATAATAAAATTAAGAAATAAAGATTCTTTGAAATTTCATTAGATTATTACTTCCGTTTTCATATTTTGGTAACTCGTGTCCTGTGCTCGTGTCTATATGAGATAATATCTATTTATTAAAATTACTAGCTTTTGCCCGTGACTTCGTCCGCGTGAAGTTAGGATTCTAAAATTTCCATGGGAGCTTCTATTTTCCCGGGATAAATATCGCTATCCAAATCCTCAACTATATCCATGCAAAAAATCATGTGGATCTATTGCTCCGTAGCTGTGTGATGGAAGGACAAACCAACAACGAACAAACAAACTCTCACATTATTTTATAACATTAGTAAGGATTTTTTGTTCCAAAAAAGGTTTTCTACATCTAACCTATTTAGCAGTCACCTACTAAAGAGATCGCTAAAGGACTGTCTAAGCACCGCTACATGTTAAAAAGTCTATGGTCTATGGCTAATCAAATCACATATCGACCTTCTGACACAGATGTGTGCATGCAATTATGAATCTTAAGGTGGTAAACATTTTTTGTCCGCGACTGTACAGAGATAGATTATAGTCTAGAATAATACATAGGCTTTTTTTCAGACTTTTTATCCCGGAAAATAAGAGAGTTCCCGTGGGAATTAAAAACCGAGTTTATTTTTATTTCTCATGTTATGTGTTTCGTGTGAACCACTTAAATAAATGGTCTAAATCAAGGTTGTAAGGAACCACATCCAACATTTTTCGTAATTCGTACAGCAACGCCAAGCTCATTTTTATTCGTTGTATGAGAAAATTGTAACGGTGAGAAATCGACGTAATTTTTTTCGAAAAGCTCCGGTGCACTTAATCATCGTTTCCTAAAAAAATCTGAGTACCGCATTGTAATTCGCGTATATTGTGTTCTGGTTCCGGAAAATATACGCGACGAATTCTCTTTTTTTGCGTCGGTTGAAAACATTTAGGTCGCAGCGTAGTTCGATTTCCGCATAATATATTTACTCTCACTAGATAATTTAGATATGTCATGTATTGGATACGGTGCCTGTGTGTTTGTACGCCTAAGGCTTTTGTGTGAATCGCATTTGCAGATTTAACAAAATTTCTTACTGACCTATATTATTACGACGACCTCCCTGGCGCAGTGGTAAGCGCTTAGGACTGGGAGGTCTAGGGTTCGATTCCGAATTTGGAAATTTATAATATCTGCATTTTCTCTGGTCTGTTCTGGTGGGAGGCTTTGGCCGTGGTTAGTTACCACCCTACCGTCAAAGACGTGCGGCCAAGCGTTTTAGCGTTCCGGCACGATGCCGTATTAGGGGTAGGTATGCCCGTCTCAAGTCAACCCTCTACCATCTTAGACTGCATCGTCACTTACCATCTACTACATACTTTATATATCTAAGATTTCTTTTGACAATTGGTATATAATAAGAATTTATATGTATACACGTATATTTTTTTTAGTTAGCATAGTTTTGCTTTTGTGTACCTTCTAGCTGTTGGGGTATCTTAACAAATAAATAAATAAACTTTATCCTTTTATAAATCCCTTTAATAGGGTGCAACTAGTATTTGATTACTTTTTTAATAATATTTTTTCTCATTTGCCTGTTCAACAAAGCTCGTAAAGGCGAGGCGGACGCAAATATTGCGAAGTTAGTTATTTTCTTATCTCTTTTATGCTCCGCTGGACTTACAATCTGTTGGTCGTTTCATTGCTTTGAATAATGAAAGTCAGCTTTGTATCTTTACTGAACTAACTATTTTATAGGAAAAGGGATTAAATAAACAAAAAAATAAACGTTTATTTCAGATTTTTACATCCATACATTGTTAATAAGTTAGTAACAATGTTTCGTTAATTTCTAAGTTAGTTTCCCCGTTTTTGCAACACTTTTCACTGATGCTGCGCTCCTATTAGTCGCAGCGTGATGTTATATAGCCTAAAGCCTTCCTCGATAAATGGACTATCCAACACAAAAAGAATTTTCAATTCGAACCAGTAGTTCCTGAGATTAGCGCGTTCAAACAAACAAACTCTTCAGCTTTATATATTAGTATAGATTATATCAGCCTCTTTAATATCGAATAGCCCATAAGCGGCTGATTTACATAAAGGATATCTAATATAATATCTGATACGCGCAATCCGAAGAGGAAAATAAACTCTCTTCAACTAAGGTTCAGGATGTGTCAAAGATTCATAAATATTTGTGAACGAATACATCGCTACCAGGGGGGAAATGATCCGTTAAATCTCACGAGCGACATCTCTATTGAGAACGTTAAAATTATGTATAGCTGCATCTACACTTGTCGAGCAATTTATTTTTATTTATAATTTCTGAATTGTCTCTGGCCTGGTCTGATGGGAGGCTTTGGCTGTGGCTAGTTACCACTTAGACTGCATCGTCACTTACCATCAGGTGAGATCGCAGTCAAGGAATATTAAGCTATTGCATAGCTTCTATCGCGGGCCAGCGTGGAGACCGAATCCAAAAATTCCGTAAAGAAAATAACCTGACACGAGACTCCTCTACGGTGAGCCGCTAGATGGCGCATTTTTTATCAATGCCATCTAGCGGTGAGCCGCTAGATGGCGTTGATAAAAAATGCTATGCAATAGCTTTACCGCGGCAGTCCCCGAGTGCCACACGTCTTTTTTTTATCATCAAAAAAAATATATATTGAAATAATACTACTTTACCTACCCCCACTTATTTCTTGTAACCTTTTGTGTAGAAGCAAAATATACCACCGATTCATCATTGGTCGAGTTTCGGACCCGATGTCACAAAGTGTCCCTGTGTTAGAGGTAATTTAATTTATCGTATCGAAACTTTTGCCTCTTGTATGTATATGTATAAATGTCGAAGTTAGATAGATTCTGTCCCTTGAGAATCGGTAGGTATGATCCACCTAAAACTTATTGTGGACTTTTTCCGATTTATCTACATAATATATCTAGTATAAATAGAAAAGGTGACTGACTGACTGATTGACTGGCTGACTAATCTAGCAACGCACAGCTCTAACCGCTGAACGAATCGAGCTAAATTTTGGCATATATTATTTTATTCAATATTGTCTGGTGGGAGGCTTTGGCCGTGGCTAGTTACCAACCTACCGTCAAAGACATGCCGCTAAGCGATTTAACGTTCCGGCATGATGGCGAGTAGAATCCGATTAGGGGTATGCCCGTTCCAAGTCAGCCCGCTACCATCTTAGACTGCATCGTCACTTACCATCAGGTGAGATCGCAGTCATGAACTATTTTGTCATCGAAAAAAAATGCATACTCTTTCAACCTGGTTTTAATAAATAACAAATTCGAATGTTTTATGTTCAGTACTTCCTTCAGCTAATGTGCTTGTTTACGCAGCGTACTTATAGTTGGGTATAACCAACTAATAAATAACTTTGATGTGCAAACTTCGAGTTTCTGTTGACTTTGACAAAGGTATAAAGGCTCAGCTTATATTGGTGCTGTGGAATTCTTTTAAGAAGTTTTGTATATTGTGTTTTTGCATTTGGAATCCGAGACTTGTTATTTGTGTTATGAGAACTTCCAAGGAGATAAGAGTACGATAATAATAAAAGCCAGTGGTTGAGTTTGTTTTCTTAGATTACAATCATTTATATATATAAATTTAAAAGTACTGACTGACTGACTGAGATATCAACGCACAGCCTAAACTACTGAAGTTAGAAACTTGAAATTTTTACAGTTGGTTCCTTTTATGACGGAGGCGCACACTAAGGAAGGATTTTTGAAAGTTCAACCCCTAAGGGGGTAAAATAGTGATTTGAAAAATCGAACTTAACGTGAGCAAAGCCGCGAGCAAAAGCTAGTATTAGATATACCTAATACTGTGCAGTGTGCATGGAATCTCAAAACTATTGAGGGGATTTTCATCCGGTTTTTAGCTTTATTTCTGCAAGAACGTTCAGGTTAAGTTGGCTTAATTATTCCTTACTAGCTGATGCCCGCGGCTTCGTCCACGTGGATTTAGTTTTTAAAATCCCGCGGGAACTCTTTGATTTTCCGGGATAAAAAGTAGCCTATGTCACTCTTCAGGTCGTCAACTATACCTACTTATGCAAAAAATTACATCAATCCGTAGTTCGCCTACATGATCAGATCAGTGATTGCATCTAGGGAATGCAATCTCGTTCTCGCGAGATCTCGCCCTTTTTTAGCGAGATTGATCTCGAACTAAAAATCTTCTTATCTTATATTATACTAGCTTTTACCCGCGGCTTCGCTCACGTTAGGTTCGATTTTTTAAACCCCTATTTTACCTCTTTCGGGGTTGAATTTTGAAAAATCCTTTCTTAGTGGACTACGTCCTAGTAGCTACCTGGTCTGTATGCCAAATTTCAGCTCGATCGGTCCAGTGGTTAGAGCTGTGCTGAGGTAGATCAGTCAGTCAGTCACCTTTGCCTTTTATATATTTAGATAATACTTATAATTTTTTTTTCCTAATTTATTAAAATATTTATTGAAATATTATGATTATTTGCAAAAAAAAAAACACACAAAACTGCCAATCTCGCGAGATCTCGAAATTGGTGAGATCTCGCAGTATTGTTATTTATAAACTTGCGAGATCTCGCTTGAGCCCCAATCTCGCGAGATTTGCATTCCCTAATTGCATCAGTGTAACGATTGCAATGACCTTTGATGGGCTGGTACCTGGTACCCTCCTGCTTAAAATGCATTGATGCAGCAAGAACGCCAATAATTCAGCTAATCAGAGCCCATTGCGATCGTTACACTGATGCAGTCATTTAGAGAATCGACACGCTCGTCCATGTCACAGTAATTTTGCATTGCCATCCGATTTACATATGCCTACTTGCAAAATTTCAGCTCTCTCGGAAACAGGAAAGTTATTCTAATTCAGCATGAAAAATTAGATCTAAATCAACATACTATAGGTGGGTCGTTCTACTTTTCTACCGACAATAGTCTGTCTTTCTTCTTATTATGGCATCTCGTTGGAGTATTAATATAAACGGTTTTTTATTCGGTTCGAATAAACGTCCATATTTTTCTTATCTATTAATATTATGTCATTATTCATGTTCTCTAACCAGCATATTTTATACGTTCGTTTTCCGTATAATGCCGTGACAGAGTGGTAAACTGAAATGTTGTCTCCACAGAAAAAGGCCACTTTGTCACATTATTTTTTCAAAAACCAACATTAAAAAAGAATCAATATTAGCTAGGAAGGAAACTTTAATTAGTACTAATGAAAACACAGATGCAGTTTTTTTTAAATCCCACACATAAAACACAATTATAGATAGTTCAAAAACCAAAAAAACGGAAAAACGTCGTTTCATTGTCGGTAGAAAAGTAGAACGACCCAGGTACATATTGTACATATATTGCAAGTTAAACAAAAGCTTGTAAAAATATGAAAACTTGAATCCCTTTAGGATTTATAAACAGTAGGTACCTACGCGGTACCATCCATTCAATGAAACGGATATTATTCGATACGTCAATAAATGCAAAATTCTGAGTGGAAGTTTCCATATTTTGTATAGCGATTGCATTACAGATGTGAAAGGAATGAAAAATGAGCAAAGGGATTCAATATCCATGTAAATTTTATACGACTGTGTGAGAGTGGAGTATCCGGTCAGAGTGGAAGGAGTCCGTGGGGGGTTCTTTATTTATAACTAACTTTAGCCAGAAAAGGTTAGAGTTATTTTGCTATAATCCGCCAACGGAAAAAATCTGTATGGTGAAACATGCAGTTAAAAGCTAAGCACCGCTTACCTTCCCGACCAAGCAAAAAAGCCAAGTGTTTGACCATAACCTACAGATTTTTTCTGTTGGCGGATTATAGCAAAATATCTCTAACCTTTTCTTGGTAATCATGAACTTCAGCAAAATAACGCCTGAATTAATCCAATATATTACTAACTTTTTCCCGCGACTTCGTCCGCATTGAGTTTTTTCAGTATCTCAGTAACGTGCTTTCAATGACCTGACGATTACTAACAATGTTTGAGAGTGTCCGTAGACTTACAATTTCGGTCGTTGCTTGCCGTCAGTGACTTAGGATGTCTTCGTAGTTAAGTTAGTATTAAGTAGGATAAGTTTATTGTTAATTAGGTTAAGTATTTACTGTACGTTTCGATGGGGTTAGCGTGCCAGCTGGTAAAAAACCCCAAAAAAAAGATTTAAAAAAAGTTGGACAACTAATTAATCATATATAGTATACTAATAGGCAAAGTTACTTAATGGTAGCCCGCACATTCCTATGAGAGAGTATATTAATTACTCTGCGATTTAGTTGTCAAACTTGAAATTGTAAGTCTGCGAGCACTCTTTTTAAGTTCATTTTCATTAATTTTAATAATAAAGTGAGAATGTAATATTGAAATGGAAAATTGTACAATTCTCTATACTCGTACTTATTATAAAACTTTTGAAATGTTTCAAGTTCTGTGACATTATTCAACGGCGACAACGTTAATAATTAGCTTTAAATATTGAGCAACACGTTCAAGTCAAGACATAGAACTTTCCTATCATATATGTATAATTTTATAGATCTAACGTTTTTTTTATTCGAGAACAAGGTAGTCCTTGACTGCAATCTCGCAGATGGTAAGTGACGATGCAGTCTAAGATGGTAGTGGGCTAACTTGGAAGTGGTGTGGCAGTGTAGATTCAATCCATAAATCTAGTAGGTAGGGTGATAATTAGCCACGACCAAAGCCAAATCAGAAATTATAAATTCCCAAATTGCCCCCGCCGGAAATTGAACCCGAAACCTCCCATTTATAAGACCACAGCGCTTACCACTGCACCTGGGAGTTTATCTACGTGCTGGATAAAGTGCAATCGTAGATCCCCACGGACATAGATCTCCTGCAGAGACTGTAACTGAATACATTATTGTACTGTTTGTTGCTTGCTCCTATAAACTATAGGCTATTAGTGCACATCAGTAAGGTATTTGACTGAATACCTGCTTTGCAATACCGCATCACGCCATGTATAGCCGTTCTAATGTATGAGAAATAGAACGCTTCAGAAAGATTGTTCCATTCTTCCATTCTATAATTATTACTATTGAATTATTAATTCTAACTTGCAGTGTGTAATGTGTCGTGCGATGACAACTCTTTGTATATTTTAATGACCCAGTGGTCCAGATTTTTAGCAGATGATAAGATGGTAATATTATGTCGTCACTCCTGCTCGCTGAGTCAATTTGTAGGTGCTGAAAATTATCTGGAAAACTTATCTTGTTAAAGTTTACTCAGACTAGTTGGAGTAGATTGTTTTATAGTATCTGAAAATTGAATCTGAAATGCACTTAGAGTTTATTCGTCCGTTGTAATGGGTATTTTCTTTTCAATCTTATCAGCGAGTTCTTAAAAGTAAATCTTTATTCTTGTTAAAGTTTACTTTGAGTAGGAATACATAATAAAATAAAGGTCTCTAATGAAAAAGACCAAACTTCTAAATATGCTACATTTTATTATGTTATATGAAAACATAGTAAAATGTAGTAAAAGTTTAGACTTAAAAATAATAATTGCACATCTTTTCCTTGACTTAAACAGCCAAATCGGTTCAGTCGTTGCGAAGCTTGAAGTATAATATATCCTTCAAGTTGCGACGCGACGTGATTGAGTAACAAACATACATCCATCCATCCATACATTAAAACTTTCGCATTTATAATATTAATAGGATGATAGGATTAATAGGAAGTATTAAAGCCATTTATATTTTTCAGTTGTGTTAGAACTGTTTTCAAGCTATAGTATCTTTAAAATATTCATACAAGGCAGAATTGGCTTTAACGACAGTTCAGATCCTAGAAAATGCCTGAGCAAACAGCGGCGGTATTTGTGAAATAGCTAAAATTAGATTTGTAAGCTATCTCGTAGCGCCAGCGCGCTCCAGATATTGAGGTTGCAAACAATGCTGAGCTTGAGAATTCTGAATCTCTACTTTCCATGCTGCCACTTCGCTCTTTGTCGGATACTGATATACTGATACTATATTTTATTTTATATTTTTTTAATAATAAAATGTTTAAGCTGTTTAGTGGAAATCGAAATTGGATTCGAAATCCTCTTCACACGGATATTCGAGCGTGTGCCGCGTGGCATCAAACCTCATTATTTAAAATGAGGTTTGGTTAAAATATTAATAACAGCAGTGAATTATTTTCGAAATAAATGAAGAATTGGACAACAATATTAATTAATAATTTATTGGTAATTGTACGCTCCATTAATTCACGTGATTGGTCGTTTCAAATAATATTAATTTGAATCTATTCAACTGGAGTCTATTATTAAAATATTATGAAGGTAATGAAATAATAATTACATAAAGTCCGCCTGGAGTTAGGTTTTTAAAATCCCTCGGGAACCCTGTAGCTCTGCCATTCTGAGCCTGTCACTCTCCAGGTCCTCAACTATATCCATGCAAAAAATCACGTCGATCCGTTGCTCTGTTGCTGCGTGATTAAAGGACAAACAAACACACTTTCGCAGTTATAATATATTCGCATTTTCATTAATTAGGCATGTATACCTACGTGATACATATTTTTTTCTGAATAAGGCAGAATTATGAGATAACATCCTAAGTAGGTATATAATATTAATAAAGAACACCACCATCAGGTGAGATCGCAGACTATCTTGACATCTCGGAGGAAAAAAAATTTTGGGGCTATATACTTCAAGCTTGACATCGAATAAAAATTAAAAAAAAAAAAACACGAATCTCCCATTAACAAGCCACTCCCAACAATTGACATCTGTCAAAACCCCCCGTGTTACCACAGAATCAAAAACACTAATGCTGAAATCTATAGACCGCACTTTCACTTAGCTCAGACTCAAGACAGATTTAAAACGAGACGGATTGATGTCAGAGCATATTTGTGTCTCGTTTGAGCTCTATCCTAAGTCTGAGCTGAGTCAGAGCCCGCTCTATAGATCACAGCATTAAACCTACTACAACACCCACTATTATTACAGAGACCTTCAAATATTTCTTCGTAAACATTTCGACCGAGCAGTCACTAGGACCCTCCAAGCTAGGACCTTTTCAGGTTTACTGTAATGTAGAAGGGTCACTAAAATAAATGTCGACCCGGTATAATTTCTCTTCGGTGGGCCTAACTGTAACTAATATTATGTGAGGTAGGTACATGACTGCTTAGTAGTGTACTACTATGTGTAGTATGTAGGACTTGTCTTTTTTAGAAAGGTTTGTTTTCAATTATGATACCTCAGAATGATTTTGAAAGGTTTCTCGCATGCTTTAGGAAAATTGTTAATAAATTGTATGTTGATAATAAAAAAAAAATCTCTTTCAGGTAGGCCAACCTGTGGCTCTTAAGACACGTCAAGACTCTACCACCGGTTCGGAATGCAGATTCTGCTGAAAAGAGCCGACAAGAAACTCAGCAGTTGCAAGATAGTGTAATAACTTATTTAATATTACAATGCAATAAATTATTACACTATCTTGTGAGCAACTGGATTCCAAGCCTATTGACTACATGTAACTTTGTCATTAAGAAACTGACTAACTTTGTAATAACGTCGGCTGTGTGTGTGTTTTAACGCATTGTTTAAAATGCAATGGGAAATCCATTAATTCCCTCGTATCATAATTATACATATAAGAATGCACTCACTACAATTTGAAAAACTTTTTTCAACTTTGAAAAACTTCTTTTACTAAATCGAGTATGACTACTTTCTAGTTTGATTTATAACCAAAAATTCAATTCGTGTTTTTTCACTTTTAGCTTGAGTAGTTCAGTGCATACGTAAAATAAAAGTTAAGAACTTTTAACCAGATTCGTTTTATTCGTTTCAAGACAGGTTGTTAGACTTTTGAAAATTGTTGGTTTAGTTTCCGTAGTAGTTTAGTTCTTCAACGTTTTTACTTCAAAGAACATTTTTAATTAGTGTAGGTATTCTGCATGAAAATTTTATAGAAAGAAAAAATAAAGAAAATTTATATGCGACTAAAAAATTAATTTGGTACTCCTGCATTTGCAAATGGAGGAGGCTTTTACCGCCACTGGCGGTCCTTACAGTGACTGTTTTGATAATACTAACATAGTTTAAGAAACATAGTTTACTAACCTAATTGTAATCCTTTTTTTTAAAAGCTTAAGATTACAAAAGATTTTATTTTAATTATAGCATACTTTTCAGGAAATACTGTAAATAAAGCTATTATTCTATAGTTTATTTTCCCATACATTTACATTAAGTATATTATTTTTAAAAATGTTTACAAAATACATTATATTATAATAACGTGATAATAACATCATCAAAAATAATAAAATTAATGGGTCCCACTTACTGCAGGTTAGGTCCCAAGCAACCAGTGGTCAGGGTTTCAGAGGGAGGAACGTACTCACATTGCGTGCCGTCTCAAGGAATGTATGCCTTCTGTATCCTGCCCTTGATCCAAGTACTAAACGAAAGTTTCTTAAGGTGTTCATCGAAACTTTTCGCTATAAGACCATTGATCAAAAGCTAGTGTTATTATTATTATTATAGGGTACTGGGTACTCTGAATATACTTCATAAACTGAATCCCCAAGTCAATTGAATTGTCTTTAACCCGAAAATTGTTGAAGATTTTCCGGAGACCTATATAGTTCGCAGCTGGTTGAAAGTGATCAGCGTAATTTAAAAGTTTAATTGTTACCGCAAAGTTTCGTTCTTTGAAGATCGTTAGCGTAATGAATTCTCCCGGTTCGTATTCGATGATCACTTTGATCTCCTTTGTGTTTTTTTTATGGACCTAATACTTTTGCCCGTGAATTAAAAGTAGCCTATATTGCTATCCAGGTCCTCAATTATACCCTTTTAATCCGTCATTCCGTTCCTGCATGATTAAAGGACAAACTAACTGCAAATGACGACCTCCCTGGCGCAGTGGTGAGCGGCGTGGTCTTATAATTGGGAGGTCTCGGGTTCGATTCTCGGCGGGGACAATTTGGGAATTTATCATTACTGAATTGTTTTTGGACTGGTGGGAGGCTTTGGCCGTAGTAGTTACCACTCTACCGTCAAAGGCGTGGCACCAAGCGATTTAGCGTTCCGGAACTTAGCCCGTTACCATTTTAGACTGCATCGTCACTTACCATCAGGTAGGGTCGCAGTCAAGGGCTATCTTGTCATCGAATAGAAAAAAACACACTTACCTCTATGTCGAATAGAAGAAGAAAGTTTTGCACAAAATTTTCACTATCATACTACTACAGCTAATCAATTTTCAAAATTTAGTTTCTCAAAGGTGCTTCGTGTAACACCGCACTATGCCCATAGTTAGTTGCTGAATTTCACCGAAGTTCGAAACTTTCAACAAGTTTTCGAATCCAGACTTGAAAGGAGCATAATAATATAGTTATACAAGGCGAGTAGGTACATGAAATTCCTCTCGAACTTCTCATAAAAGACCGTACTAATGTTGAATTTAAAATAAAATATAAAATGACACTTATAAAATTACTTCCTTCTTCAAAGCTTTTTAAGCAAATACAGGAAAATAAGACCCTCAGAGGAGAGGAGATACTTACCTCATCAATATTTAATTGAAAATTATGATCAAATTAAGTTTTCTTCATCCTTGGATTTGTTTTGCAAGTAAGCAATATCTGCTCATTTTGCGTGATATTTAGATGTTCAATGCAAAAAACCGTCAAAATATCAAAAAGCTCGGATAAGACTTATTTTTATGTTGGTGAAATTGGCCCTATATAGAGTTACATACAATTTTTTTCTATTTCTGTAGGTTTCTTCAACTTTGTGTCAACTAACAATCTTAATATATAGCCACCAAGCTACATCATACATATTATTTATAATGATTATATAAATAATTAATTGCTGTTCATTAGTTTGGCTAAAACTCAAAAACGGCTTGACCAATTTGAATAATTGTTTTTTGTTTTGTTCATCTTAATACAGCGATGGTTTGAAAATAAAAAAATAGAGAAAACTCACAACAAAAAAACAGCTGAAAAATCGACAAAATCGAAATTCTTAATTTAACCCATGCAAAAAAATCACATCGATCCGTTGCGTCGTTGCTGTGTGATTGAAGGATAAACCAACGAACACACTTTCGAATCCTTACTAATGTTATAAATGCGAAAGTATGTTTAATTGTTGGTTTGTCCTTCAATAACGCTGCAACAGAGCTACGAATCGACATGATTTTTGCATGAATACAGTTGAAAACCTGGAGAGTGACATAGGCTACTTTTTATCCAGAAAAATCGATGAGTTTCCGCAGGATTTTAAAAATTAAATCCAAGCGGACGAAGTCGCGGGCATCAGCTAGTTTATAATAGAAGTAAGGATTGTGCGAGCATTTTTATGTCGACATGCCTATTTATTATTCTGAAATATAGCGTCAACAGCCTTTTAGAAGCCTTTAATATCGTTCTTAGACATTTCCCGAAGGTGTACTGAGAAAGAAAATTTTCCTACATTCAACGTAATTGGTCTCAAAGCTGAGTAGCCTTATTTTGATAATACAGAGTACCTACTTATAATAAAATTCTCATAGACTAAATAAATAAATAAAAAAAAAGCCTTTATTTGTCCTTATCAAAACTACTTACATATTTACAGATTTTATGTTTATAATATAATAATTAGAAAGAAAACAGTAGTTAGTATGTTAGTATAGGTTTGTGTGTGTGCAGGGACTAATTGGCTGAAATGCGCGAAGGACCGAAGCAAATGGCACGAACTGGAGGAGGCCTATACCCGATGAGGGGTCCTTATCTCATAGACTACTAATTTTTTATTATTGGATGACAAGATAGTTCTTGACTGCGATCTCACCTGATGGTAAGTGACGATGCAGTCTCAGATGGTAGCGGGCTAACCTGGAAGGGGTATGGCAGTGTACTTTCAACCCATAGGTACCCCTCATATGTTTCTACCATCGTACCGGAACACTAAATCGCTTGGCGGCACGTGTTTGACGGTAGGGTGATAACTAGCTAGGGCAAAGCCTCGCACCAGACCAGACCAGAGACAATTCAGAAATTATAAAGTCCCAAATTGCTCCCGCCGGGAACCGAACCCGAGACCTCTGAGTTATAAGACTACAGCGCTGACTACTGCGCCGGGAAGGTCATCTTGCTTCACTGCGGTGACTTCGAAGGGGTTTTACACAGCGTTTTAGATTTTATTTAGTTTTAATTTTAATATTAAATTTATATTTATTATTAATTAATTAATTAATTTATTTATTTATTTAAACAACTTTATTGCATGAAAAAACAAGAACAAAATACACAAGTAAATAAACAGTGTAACACAAAAGGTGACCTTATCACTGATAGTGATCTCTTCCAGGCAACCTGTACGAGAGAACTTAATGTAAGTGAGAGACGGGGATCGCAATTATCGAGATTTAAGTTTATTTAAAAAAAATCAGCCATTTATTATTTTAATTCTTATACAAAAAATATTTATACTTAGATAGTTTGTTGTTTGTTTGTTGTTGTGGTAAAACCACAAAGATGTGACTGTGGAACCAACTTCCTGCGACGGTGTTCTCGCTAAATTACAACATGGGGTTATTCAAGGGGCGGACGAACAAATTCCTGAAAAGCCGACAACGCATTGATGGTGCATCAGGTGCTACACAGATTCATGGGCGGTGGTGATCACTTAACATCAGGTGACCCGCCTGCTCAATTGTTTGCTAAAAATATTAAAAAAAAAGACGTAGTAAGTAATACTGTGTTTATGCTACAGAAAAAGACTTATCTTTTTTTAACGGGCGTCAAAACGGAGCCTGAAAAATGGTCCGCTTAAATTACCAATATCGAAAGCCTTCTAAAGCGTCTAGGTTATACCTAGGTATACTAAATAATGCAGTCTAGTCACGTTCTAAATATAAATCTTGGGCTTTAGTCCCGGTCGATGTGTGAAATATTGAGATCCATCCACGACTTGAGTAGATATAATTAATCTTTATTTTTTTATTCGATGACAAGATAGTCCTTGACTGTGATCTCACCTGATGGTAAGTGATTATGCAGTCTAAGATGT
Organism: Hipparchia sbordonii; assembly: GCA_038048805.1. Classification (NCBI taxonomy): domain Eukaryota; kingdom Metazoa; phylum Arthropoda; class Insecta; order Lepidoptera; family Nymphalidae; genus Hipparchia; species Hipparchia sbordonii. The sequence continues at coordinate 4,337,955 of CM076115.1, read as the reverse complement.
TAGCGAGCTAACTTGGAAGGGGTGTACAGTGAACATGCAACCCAAACCCCTAATCTGTTTCTATCGTGCAGGAACGCTAAATGGCGGTAGGGTGGTAAATAGTCACGGCCAAAGCCCAGACCAGACCAGAGACAACTTAGAAATTGTAATCCCAAATTGCCCCCACCAGGAATCGAACCCGAGAGCTCCTAGATATAACACGCCCTTACCACTGCACAAGAGAGGTAGTCAGAACATTACATTACATTACAATACACATACATTGCTCCCTTCTAGTAAAAATAAAAGTTTCAATAGCCCAACGGTTAAAGGTGCGGACTGAAAACTGAAAGGTCGCGGGGTTCAAGCCTTACCCGTTGCGCTATTGTCGTACCCACTCATAACACAAGCTTTTCGCTTATTTATTTGGAGGGGAGAGGAGAATATAAGTCAAGTTCAGGTTGGCTAATAGGTATTCTTTAAAAAAAAAACTATAAACGTTAAAGTTTCTAAGAACCTATTAAAAACAATGTAAAAAACTTTACCTACGTGTTGGGAGGTCGTCAACATTTCCAACGAAACAAAATATTGTAGAAAATACTTCTATCAACACACAAAAACAAAACGCTTAAACCCCTACCTAAAGCCGTCTCCAACCGCCCCTTATAACGGCCCCTGTCCTCACATCTAATCTACTTAACCACAACACGTCAGACAAACCACCATCTGAACGTGAGGGTAACTATCAAACATATCTAAGTATTATTTAATTAATTACACTCATCTAAACCTACGAGTAATATTTATTCGATTAGGGCGCGATTGCTATCACAATCCCTTAATCAAATAAACGACCTAGACGCGGGAGCATCCACTAGCCGTATGAGTCTCTGGAAGAGACTGAATTAATGACGTCCAAAGCGCTGTATTTATACTAACGGCGCGGTACCAGACCGGCGCTTACGTCGTCAACAAAGTCAAACTACCTACTACTAGTTTTATCAAACCACCTTCAATACATTAAAGTTGTATATCTTTACTATTTCAATATTTCGCTAACACGGCCATCCTACATGGTGACCGCCCCGGGCACCACACGAGTCTCATCAATCATTCTACACTCATCGGAATATTTCATCATGCGACCCCAGAATTCAATCAACATGACCATCCCACCTAAGGGAACTAGCCAAACTTAGGAGACAGATGTGTCATCGTTGAAAGTTGGTGAAAACTGTCCATCATGCGACCCCGGAACTCATTCAACATGACCATCCCACCTAAGGGAACTTGCCAAACTTAGGAGACAGATGTGTCATATTGAAAACCACTTGCACTTAAAGAACATTTAGCTCACTTAAGTGTTCGTTCTCAAGCTCGGGCGCTCGCAATCCAATGTGACGTTCTTCATTCAAATTCATTTATTCATTACTTAAACTGTGCAACACAAAATGTCAATGTCCATGATGCAATATTCCTCATCAACCCTTTTCTTTTTTTTTTCACTGCTCGGTCTAACCTGACTTTATCTAATGATCCAAATAAGCAATTTCTCACGTTTTAATTTGACTGATTTTAAACTGACAAAAACTTTATTTGGACAATAATAATTGAACTGTGAACGCGGGCATCCCACTTCTGATATCAACACACAAAAACAAAACGCTTAAACCCCTACCTAAAGCCGTCTCCAACCGCCCCTTATAACGGCCCCTGTCCTCACATCTAATCTACTTAACCACAACACGTCAGACAAACCACCATCTGAATGTGAGGGTAACTATCAAACATATCTAAGTATTATTTAATTAATTACACTCATCTAAACCTACGAGTAATATTTATTCGATTAGGGCGCGATTGCTATCACAATCCCTTAATCAAATAAACGACCTAGACGCGGGAGCATCCACTAGCCGTATGAGTCTCTGGAAGAGACTGAATTAATGACGTCCAAAGCGCTGTATTTATACTAACGGCGCGGTACCAGACCGGCGCTTACGTCGTCAACAAAGTCAAACTACCTACTACTAGTTTTATCAAACCACCTTCAATACATTAAAGTTGTATATCTTTACTATTTCAATATTTCGCTAACACTTCTAGTGGCTTTATGGCGGGGAAAAGCGCCATTCAAATTGTTAATCGCCTATTAAGCGTGTTTAATCAAACTTAAAACTTGATTCTCCCTGGAACTGACGCCTCCTTTAGCAAGTTTGAACTAAGTATTGTTTCTAACACCAATAGAAAGTTTTGAACGGATGATTTCAGTATTATGTTACCAAATTTTTCCAGTCGTGGAAATACTTTGTGGTATTTTTTTTTTATGGGAATGGATATTTCATAAAATAAGATTGACTGAGGGTGTAATTGTGATATATATTTTTTTGCTTTTAATTACTACTATAGTTGATGTCCGCGTATTTTTACGCGTGGATTATAGTACATTATGGTACAAGTGTAAAAGTTGGTGATTACCGCTGAGGCGCTATTGAGACCCGAGCCGTCAGGTGAGGGTCTTAAGGTAGCCGAGGACGGTAATCATCAATATACACGTGTATCATACGACGTTTTTCAACACACTTGTGAAGAAAATAACACTAAAATAGTACATTATGGTACAAAACAGTGAAAACGAGTTGTGAAAATTTTTTCGCCATGGCGGGAAAAATTAATGTTGTTCTTTTGTTCGCCCTCTTGAGATGCTCTTGAGGGCAGGCAAAGATCGACGACCATACAGCCTATTCAGGTGTTTATTTGATTTAATCAGTTTTCCGGAATGCGCGCGCACCTTAATGGCCATAGACTAAAAGAATGAGGTTTCTTTTTTTTTGGCTTTTCTCTTATAGCCACGTACAAAATGGGGAATTTCGAGTTTTCTTTATTACAAAAAAAAAAACAAAAGTTACTGACAGTTTTATTTATTAAACACGTACATGTTTAAATTATCTATTTAAATACGGAGTTGTATGAAATGAGCAAGCAATAGGTACATTAATTTAACACGATATTTTTATAAATTATTGAACAAGATCTTTTTTGTAATAGAAACTTTTTTAAGAACACAGCAACTCACCCAATAAAATTAAAAAAAAAATTCTATAACTCACATTGTGAATAATAGTAATCAAAAGTCACAGTTTGAGTTAGAGGTGTCATTGTGTGCCTAGTTGCGGTGAACCGGGAGCCCCTTTATGAGCAAGTGTGTTGAAAAGGTATTTTAATTCCCACGGTAACTCTTATTTTCCGGGATTAAAAGTAGCCTATGTGCTATTCCAGTCAATAATCTATCTATGTGCCAAAGGAGATGATTGTGGTCCATACAAGCTTGGGCCCAACACTGAACAAGGATGAAACATGCTTTATTTTGAAGATTTAGATGCATGCTATTTACATCAAAAACTCGTACTTCTGCAGACCTTGGGAGTTTTGTTTTATTTCTCGTTGTAGATTTGTAGGTTATGTGAAAAAGACGTTCAATATCTAAAGTTCTTTTAAGAAGTATTGTTTAAATACTTTAAATAAATGGAAAAAGTATTACGGAAAGATGTTTGGATGCATGTTTCTTTTACTTTTGTAGGCAGTATTAAATAATCCTACTAATATTATAAATGTGAAAGTGTGGATGTTTGGATGTTTGGATGTTTGGATGTTTGGATGTTTGGATGTTTGTTACTCAATCACGCAAAAACGGCTGAACGGATTTGGGTGAAATTTGGCATGCATGTAGCCTTTGATATGGAAAAGAACATAGGCTACCTTTTATCCCGATTCCTTAAGGAGTTCCCGAGGGAAAATTGAAAATTGTTTACGTGCTAAGCCGCAGGCAGACTGCTTCGAAATTTGGTATGCATGTAGCCTTTGACATGGAAAAGAACATAGGCTACGTTTTATCCCGATTCCTTAAGAAGTTCCCGAGGGAAAATTGAAAATTATTTACGAGCTAAGCCGCAGGCAGACAGCTTTGAAATTTGGTATGCATGTAGCCTTTGACATGGAAAAAAACATAGGCTACCTTTTATCCCGATTCCTTAAGTAGTTCCCGAGGGAAAATTGAAAATTGTTTAAGAGCTAAGCCGCGGGCAGACAGTTTTGAAATTTGGTATACATGTCACCTATGCTATGGAAAAGGACATGTGCTTTCTATACCGATCTCAAATAGTTCCCGTGGTAAGATTAAAAATTGTTAACGAACGAAGCTTTAGACCCAATTCTGAAGTCCGCGCAGACAAAGTCACGGGCAGAAGCTGCTACTACTACTACTAATTTTTAATCCCGATCTCTCAAATTTTTTCCGTGGGAAAAGCATAAATAATTGCTGCACACCAATAATATTACAAACGTGAAAATTTGTATGTTTGTTACTCAGTCACGTCGCAACGACTGAACCGATTTGGCATAGAGATAGATTATGGTCTGGAATAGGACATAGGCTACCTCTTATCCCGATTCTTTAAGTAGTTCCCGAGGGAAAATTGAAAATTGTTTAAGAGCTAACCCGCAGGCAGACAGCTTTGAAATTTGGTATGCATGTCACCTATGCTATGGAAAAGGACATGTACTTTGTATACCGATCTCAAATAGTTCCCGTGGTAAGATTAAAAATTGTTAACGAGCGAAGCTTTAGACCCAATTCTGAAGTCCACGCAGACAAAGTTGCGGACAGAAGCTGCTACTACTACTACTAATTTTAATTCCGATCTCTCAAATTTTTTCCGTGGGAAAAGCATAAATAATTGCTGCACACCAATATCCTACTTCCTACTAATATTATAAATGTGAAAGTGTGGATGTTTGGATGTTTGGATGTTTGTTACTCAATCACGCAAAAACGGCTGAACGGATTTGGATGAAATTTGGCACAAAGATAGATTATGGTCTGGAATAGGACATAGGCAGTGGCGTGCACACAGGGTAGGCATAATGCGGAAAAATGATATAAAATGGAGAAAATCGCCAGTACGAGTTATAAAAACTTAAGGGTAGGCTTTTTATACTTTGTACAATGCTTACCCTTAAGTTTTTTTTAATTCGCACTGAAGATTTTTTCCATTTTGTATCATCTGCCTACCCTGTAGTACATCCTGTGCACGCCACTGGACATAGGCTACCTTTTATCCCGATTCTTTAAGTAGTTCCCGAGGGAAAATTGAACATTATTAAAGAGCTAAGCCGCAGGCAGACAGTTTTGAAATTTGGTATACATGTCACCTATGCTATGGAAAAGGACATGTGCTTTCTATACCGATCTCAAATATTTCCCGTGGTAAGATTAAAAATTGTTAACGAACGAAGCTTTAGACTCAATTCTGAAGTCCACGCAGACAAAGTCACGGACAGAAGCTGCTACTACTACTACTAATTTTAATCCCGATCTCTCAAATTTTTTCCGTGGGAAAAGCATAAATAATTGCTGAACACCAATAATATTATGGTCTGGAATAGGACATAGGCTACTTTTTATCCCGGGAAATAAGAGTGTTCCCGCGGGAATAAAAAACCTTAATCCACGCGGACGAAGTCGCGGGTATCAGCTAGTATGAAATAATCCACGAAAACAGTTAAAACACCAAAATAATATTCACAAAGCGCAAGACACAATGAGAATGACAAACCGTCTCTCCAGACATCTTTTTTCAGATCTGGGTTCTAGCATTTTTGTGATAAATAAATAATATTCATGATGCACTATTTTTTTTATTATAAATAGGTATTCAAAGTATATTTCCCTTGTAAATCAATATATTTTTTAATGCAAAATGTTTTATAACAAGTTTTGGTGTATTTCTAGATTACTGATTATATAAAGATAAACTATTTGGGTAAGTACCAAAAAGCCAGAACCCACACCAGAACCCACAGTTGCATTAGTACTATATTAGTCTGTGGTTAATTAAACTGACATCCATGAAAACGTTCCGTTTCTACCAAAGAAAAAGCATTAGGTTTCGTACTTAGTTAAAAAAAAATGTTTTGTATGATTTTCCTGAGCTGTACATAAATAAAAACCATTCAATTATGTAAGTAATTTATCGACTTATTTTCTCCATATTTTTATATAACTGTGCGAAACCCCAAGTTGGGCCCAATTTAGTACATCTCCTTTCAGACAAATCCGTTCAGTTGTTGCGGCGTGATTGAGTAACAAACAGCCATACATCCAAACCTTCGCATTTTTAATATTAATTAATAGGATAATAGGAAATAGGATAATAGAATTATTCATTACTTAAGCTAGTCCGCCTACCATGTTACACTGCATCGTCACTTACCATCTGGTGAGATCGCAGTCAAGGAATATCTTGTCTTCGAATAAAAAAAAAATTGTTCTCGCGTAACGTTGAAACTAAAACGTTTTTTTAATCATAGGTAAGCCAAATACTAGGTAAGCAAAGGTTAGATGGTTATATATAAAAGTACAAAAAGGAAGTAAGAAATATCTTAACTCCTATACTGTAAAAGTTTTTATAACAGATAAAGCCCACGCAATATCTCAATAATAGAATCAAGAGATATTCAGTTGTAAGTATAGAGCGTAAACTTCGTTCATAAGTGAGCGATCACCCTAGCGACTTTTTATCCTGTCGCCTTCCTAATATCCGTGGAATACTCTTCGTGATGACATGGGAGAGACACGGATGATTTTTCCGAGGTCTAGTAAAGAATGGGCACCCTAAATACAAATAGTGTCTAAATCAGCTTCATTTTCCATAAGAATAGAGTTTTAGCACTTTATTATTTTAAAGTATATTTAGTACCTGTTTTAATACATATACATAACTAATTCATTCTGTCGAGGAAATTTTGATCACCAAGCTATGCAGACGTCATGAGGATTTCTTCAATATAATCAATGCGACTGACTCTTACATGTGACGTCACATCTATTTTCTATATTTTAAATACGTGGCGTGTACCTATCGTAGTATTTGGGATGCTGCGGTTGTTGTAGATTTCACTATAATATTACTAAGATTCCAAAGACTTCAAATCACACCCCTAACTATGCAGTGTAAGATTTATTCATCCGTGGGTGTTCGTGCGCGGACACGGTGCAACTTTTTGTCGAGCGACAAGTCGTTATGTATGTCTCAGCACTAAAACCAGCACAAAGCCAGTAATATAGTAAAGTGCGCAAACTTCGTTCATTACAGACGATAGTGGAAGTAAAATCATAAAGGAATCTCAGCCGCAACTATGGCGAGGAGTCGGGCACGTGACTGAAATATCAGATAATACGCTCGTAATACAATTCATACGGTTTTGAAAATTTTGTTTGAACGACGACAGAGCTATTATTTGCATGACATCTACACTTCTACACTCTCTGCATTATAAAGAGGTTTTATAAGTTTCCATATAAGAGGTTTCAGGCTTTCGCCAAAAAAAACCTCCTCCTTTTTTTGAAGTCGGTTAAAAACTACAGAAATGTTAGAATGGACACTACTTGGACACTATAATTTTTTTTACCCGACTACGAAAAAAGCTAAAAGGAAAGGTTATGGTATTTTAGCAGTCTATGCGTGTATGTGTGTGCCTATTTACGTCTTTAGTCTATGCGTGTATGTTCCACCGCCGAAACTACTGAGCCAATTTTGATGAAAGATTCGTTATTATGGTCCGAATGACATAGGCTGCATTTTACGACGATACGATACGAACAAAATCTTTATGACGGTTGTTGTATCCGATTTTCCGTAGTAACTGTAACACAGTTCTTAAAAAAAATCAAAAAAAAAATCAAAATTCAAAAATTAATTATTTCATGTAGCTCTTATCATCAAGACCCTACCACCGGTTCGGTCACTCTAAATTTTTTTTTGTTTTTTAAAAAAAAATTTTCAAGACTAGAAGCAACTTTTATCCGTGAATCTCCTATGGAATTCACGCTCGCCGGATATTGAAGGATAAGCTGTGAACCGGAAATTGATCATTACTATCCTAGACACGTGACGTTTGTGTAGGATCCGTAGGGTTAGTACAAGATTTAATTCGATTGATCGTATTCGTATTCGATGACTAATGTCCATCGCTAACGCTAATGCGTTAAAGTAAAATGAACCTTATATTGATTTAAAGCCACAAATCAGTACAACCGATTTTAATTTGGAGCATATCCGTCGTGCAGGCATTCTTCAGGTTTCATATACGTAAACGTATAAAATGCATGCACGACACTCTCTCTAGCTTTAATTCTATGCTGTTTACTTACTACTTATCCAACAAACCAACAACCTACAATAATCCAGTCTACTCGAACGAAATGCTTTAATTCAACGTTTCTGATAAGAACCGGTAAGGTGTGGAAAACTCTTCCAGTATCTATATGTTACCTGCCACCTATAATTTGATTACCTTCAAGGTAAGAGTGAAGAGGCATCTTCTAGGCAAGCGCGCTCCAACCTAGACCTCATCAGTGCTATCCAGTACTGATTGCCGTCAAGCGCAAGCCTATTCCGGATAAAAAAATACTACTATTTACTTTGATGCTAATGTCATCGAATACGAATACGATCAATCGAATTAAATCTTATAGATACTAACCCTACGTAAGCCCTACGTACGCTCGGCCGGTGCCGATATGAGATGAAATACGATCTAAAGGTCGCGCAGTTGGACCGCGCCTACGCGGTGGAAATAATTTTTTTTTTGTGAAAGTCTGTGTGACTGATATGAATAAAGGTATATAATTATGTGTAAGATTTACTCTGTTTTCACCAAAGTTCCCTAACTTTTACGGGCTTAGGTAAAGTTAGGTGACGCTTTCTGACAATTTTGTTTTCACGAACCTGGAAATGGGTACAACAATAATGGGTGACATTGGTTAAAGGATTGTATTTAGGGGCTACCTACGTTAAGGGACTCCTACTACTTACGGGAATCGGGATGATTGGTTGGTAAAAACGAGCATAAGCCACATAAAAAAGGGACGATTAATTTAAGAGGCCATATTGAGAATGTATACCTACTATATTTGGTAAACCATAACTGAAACTGTCTATAGTTCTTGCAATTCAGGAGAACGCGTGAGTTTTATTGTGGTTACTTCGTGTACCTACATGCACTTTGGGTAAGTGTGCGTACCTGTCAGGAGAATAGGTGGGAGCTAGCCCTCGCTCACACTTATACGACACACACACAACCATAAGCCACGCGCCCTAGGGAATTGCAAGAGCTATAAACAACGCAATGCGCATTTACTTCGTTGATCACTTCCTTTATTTTTATAAGCGCCTTTGATTCATATTATTATACACATTCTCTTAAGTAAGTATAGTATCCTAATCCTGCCATTTTTCCCAACATGTGTTCAAGAAAATCCCACAAACTGAGCAATTGTAAGCTCTATGACATTGACATAGAGTCTTCATTTTAATAGCACGTGTGTAAAATTATTAATATTAGTCTGGGACGAAGTTTGCCTCGTCACTTAGTATCAATTCAGTGCCAAGATTGATGTTAGCAGGGACATAAATTACATGTGATGAAGGCTTGAGGACTTCTGACGCAGTGAATCGCTTCACAATCACAAGGGAGCCGGTTCTTTTCTAGGACCCGTATAACACGGCTGCCCACTAGTGTTGCCAGATTTTTTTTTCAGCCTATAAGGGACAAATGGTTAAATATGCGAAAAAATACGGGATTTCAATTTTTTACCCGGGACAAATAAAAAAACAAAATTATTTATTTTAATTTTTTTTTGATATTTTTTCGAGGATCGAGTCAGTTTTAACATATTTTTATTAGTTTTAACATATCTGTAATAAAAATCAATACAATTTTATTATAATCGTAATTAAAAATGGTGATCAACTCGCTTTTTTACGAACGTTGCGTGTGTGAATACTTGGATCGATATCATAATGAAAAATGAAGTACGGTTCAAATACGGGACAGAGTCCCGCCGGGACATTTTAAACTATGCCTAAAATACGGGATGTCCCGGGAAATACGGGACGTCTGGCAACGCTACTGCCCACCCATGAACTTTCCACCGGAGTGTAGCCTAAGGGTGAAAACATGCCAAAGATGCCTCACTGCGACACCTCGCGGTCGCGGTTTAGCTCGCTACCTCGATGTCACCTCCATGTAAAACAAATGTATGCAAACAGACGAGCACGAACATGTCGAAGATACCTTGCTGTACCGCGATGTATCGCAGTGAGGTATCCTTCGATATGTTCGCGCTTATCTATTTCATCAAACATAGCTAAGAACACTCCCGACTAATTCACCTTTCAAACATGGTTGGGCGAAGCAATGGCTGGATCATGCGTCGTGCTCGTGAACGGGTGTCACCAAGCAACGGGAATGGGTCTGCTTTGTGTCTACCCATCTTAACGTGTGTTAGGTTGTGGTAGGTGTGCATTTTTGAAACTTCTTTGTGGAAACACTGTGCGCATAGCATGGTTTTGTTAACCATTGTAAATTTTTTTGAAAAGAGCAACTGCTGAGTTTCTTGCCGGCTCTTCTCAACAGAATCTGCATTCCGAACCGGTGGTAGATTTTTGACATGTCATAAGAGCTACAAGTTGGCCTACATGAAATAAATAAATTTTGATTTGATTGATTTGATTTGAAACAAAAAAAAAACAAAAACAAAATCGGTTCATCCGTTCGGGAGTTACGATGCCACAGACAGACACACACACACATACAACACAATGTTGGGATCATTCATGCGAGTTCAGACGTATTCGTGCGAATAAAAGCACGATTAAAATTCGTACGAAAACGTGAACAAAGTGCCGACTCGCATTTGACCGGTTGTTATAATATTGGCAAAGATTCTACTTTTGTTTGAAGGCAAAAATATAAACAGGTAAACAAACAAAAAATGCAAAAATGTGACCCGTATAAAAATATTGGCCGCCTCTGTCAACTTAAACAAGACTCTGATATTTGTAAGACACAATCCAGAAATGGGGATTTACAACTCTAAACTAATCACGCCTTAAAAGATCAGAGGGCCTAGACAAAGTTACATTCCATTAGCGATATCGCTAGTAGAAATGTCGAAAAATGTATGGGATTGACATTAGCTATCGAAATGTCACGTGGTCTAATAAAAACGAATCGACAAGTGCTAGACAAGTGGCATTTTTCACAAGCGTTATCGATAGTTGTCGATTTTATTGATGGAAACCGTAGCGAACGCCAAGACCCTGTAGAAAACGAAAGAAATAGCATTGTTTTGTTAATTTTAGTTGTTTTTCGAATTATTTAGAGATTGTTATTGGCTTCTTGCATTATTATTGAACAATAATAATGATAATTGAATTGATAAATATTGGTAAGAAATGAAATCATTTAATTTTTAATGCTAATAGCTTCAAAATAATGCTTATAGATGGCGCTGTATCAATAAAAATTTTGCGTCAACTATTATTATTTTTGATTGCGTCTAATGTTAAAAGTTAATTATTACAATATATAATTAAAACTATCTTTAGGGAATTATGGGATACTGCTAGGTCTCAGTTCGGGGCGAACCACTAGTATTTAATATAAACACAAATTAGCTTGGACTACGCCGAAATAGTCACAAAGGTCCTATATACAACGATCAATATAAACAATCTTTGGCTATGCGCGACATGAACAAAGGCCCGTTGATAGTACCTATTAACTACTCAAGGTATCAATAACAAACATCCAGGGTATTAAGGAGGCTCAGCAATAAGCACTACGAAAGAATTCTCTAACATTTTATTTGTCTAGCTGAAATCATAGGTACCTACTTACATATTTGTTTTTTAGTACACACAAAAGCACTTTGTTATTTACCAAGAAATATAATTAGTCTGAATATTACGAATCAATAGTTTTTAAGTAAATTAAACTCTACTTTCACACTTAAGAAAAACCACTCAAACCAACATTCAAAATTAGATGCACGAATTTGACGTTTCATTACGAAAGATCATAGACAAAAGTTACTATTTATCGAAAAGACGAATGGAATAGGCGATCGCTAATCACATGTAACTTTGTCTAGTAGTCGAACTTCGCTTTCGTTAAAGCGATTGCGAATTAGGAAATCGAATCGCTTCGAATCGAATGCCACTTGTCTAGCCCCTCTGATCTCTTAAAACGCTGAAACCCTACCTAAAGCCGTCTCCAACCGCCCCTATAACGGCCCCTGTCCTCACATCTAATCTATTTAACCGCAACACGTCAGACAAACCACCATCTGAACGTGAGGGTAACTATCAAAATATCAAAGTATTATTTAATCAACAATTAATTACACTCATCAAAATCTATAGGTAATATTTATTCGATTAGGGCGCGATTGCTATCACATTCCCTCAATCAAATACAACGACCTAGACGCGGGAGCATCCAATAGCCGTTTGAGTCTCTGGAAGAGACTGAATTAATAACGTCCAAAGCGCTGTATTTATACTAACGGCGCGGCACCAGACCGGCGCCTACATCGTCAACAAAGTCAAACTACCTACTACTAGTTTTATCTAGCTACCTTCAATACGTTAAAGTTGTATATCTTTACTATTTCAATATTTCGCTAACACATAATAACCGCGACAATTCTAACCAACCGCTAATCTAACTCTCTACTGATTAGAGATGACGAGTGACAACTAACTTCAGACGACTGACTCGACACAGAATGACGAATGAATCAATACACGCTGTACGCTTCCCTTTTATGGACCGAACGAGTGGGGAGGGAACAATGATACCAATGCTACGAAACTACCGTCATGAAACGTTACAAGACTACCGTCACTAAATGGCGCTTTAAACAATAATCACTCTAATCCTACTTTCCTACAAATAATTATACTTAATATTAATCAGTTGGCCAGTGTTGCCGACAGTCGGCCATCCAAATCGAGTCGTTCGACCTCGGGCGACTGACAACAAGGTACGGCAGCTTAAAAACACTGTATTATAAGTTCTTAGCTCCACGAATAATACAAATTCTATATTAATTATAATATTAACGCAACATATATATGCAAAACTATGGGTCCTGTAACCTGAAAATAAAACATTATTATTATTATTTAAGGACCAGGCTTGTCCAGAACCTAACAGGACCAGGGTTGTCCTGAAATCTTTCATTTAAGGACCAGGGTTGTCCAAAAATGAATACCGGACCAGGGTTGTCCAGTACCTAACAGGACCAGGGTTGTCCAAAGCATAACAGGACCAGGGTTGTCCCGAAATTAGTGGACCAGGGTTGTCCAGTATGTTAACAGGACCAGGGTGTCCTTTATATTTCATCAGCTCAGCTGCTCATCTTCTCGCGTGCAAAACCACGCGCATACCACTCTGAGCAACTGTAAGCAATAAAAACATTAAAAACGTCCCATGTGCTGCTTTCAAAGAAAGCAACACAACTCTCAGGACACCATTCAACTCCAAAACATTTTCCTCGCTCAAAAGTAGCGAGCTCTATGAGCATGTAATAGTTTTAGCAAAATATCAAAACCAAAAGATTCAATAGCAAGCTTACGACTATTTTTAACACTGTTACTAAAGTAAGGCATACCTTATAGTGGCCATACATTCTACTCTTCAGTTCAGTGTGGTACGAATCAGTCGGATCAGTAGTTCAATTCTATAGACGACTCAGTTTAACCATAAGGTCAAGAAACTAGAAGAGTCAAGTAAAAATAAACAAGTGATATCTGTCTACGATGTACTTTACATCGCTTGCCACGTAATCGTGGTTGTATACCAAAATCCCAAAAATTAACAAACTGTTTAATGTCAGTCAGTCAAATCAAATTTGCTTAGTCAAAACATCGATCAAAGTATGATAGCTTGGTCTAACCTGACTTTAACTAATGATTCAATGATTCAAATAAGAAAAGTAAATTTCTTTAAAGTCGACAACTAATATTTAAATAAGATTCTTTTCAATTATGTAAGTCAGTGCAAGTACATCTCGTAATATGCGCATGTGCGGAATTATCACTAATTTCATTGATAGCCACAGCATCCCTTAATTATACGCGTAGGTTATCTTTATTCACCAATTAATAAATTAACTGAGACGAATAAACTATCACCGGTACATATTTATGTGACAAACTTTCTATTTAACAAATAAGTAACACCAGCAAATTAAACAAACTACCCGTTTAAGTTTTATCAAAAATCTAAATAACTGAATACCATCGAAGGCACTACCCAAAATTACTACTCACTATTGTAGAAATTAGAAATGGAACCAAAAGTTGTTTGATATTTGTTACTGCGTGAGCACTTGTCAAAACTAGTTCTATTCAACAACTTTGAAATCATCAGTAAAATTGATCGAAACACTAACAACCATATATGTACGAGATAAACACGAGCCACTTAACCAATTTTGTTTTGATTCATGTTTAACTATTTCACGAATTTAATTTCACTTTCATTTGCACAACGTAGTATTAATATCACGCAAAGTTATTATGATTTGCAAAACAACCTTTGATAAATAGGACTCTGCTACCTATACTCGGAATGAAGTCACTCTACTTCATCTGGCTACCAGTTTTCATAACCGTTCAATTTACGATTAAAAATAAACAATTATTGTCAAAAACATATTGGAAACGTCAGCAAACTATACGAAACATTATTAGAGATCAATAAGATAACCACAAGCCACATTATCTTTGTTTTACTTGAAGACAGTAACTGAACTACACACGTAACACGTACACGATAGTAACTACACACGTCTCGGATTTAATTTTCTACCTTCGTTACGCAAATATAATTTTTGCAACACGATCTTTAATAAACAAACTCTGCAATCTATACTTCGATTACCCACACTATATTTTATGAGAATACCCAGTTTGATAATTGCTCATTGTACGATAAATTTAAATCACAATGCGTCACATATTACGAAATGCACCAACGTAAACGAGGATAACTCAATTTAATTATCTCTTCCAAAGATAATTGGACAAAGAATGATAAACAAGGAACATCACAAAGAATCACTACACTGAAATTCATAAACTGTTGAATAATCTCACAAATCTCACAAATGTCGCAATAACTGTATCTTCCAAATTCGTTCAAGCGCATCTACATACGCCATGGCATCGGTCATCCCCACAGGATCGCCCCGATCCATGAATCCACGTATGCACTCGCTACTATTCACTGCGCATCCACACACGGGATCGCACACCAACTGTTTTTTTACGAAACCACAAGATTTTAAGCTATTTGACCACACCGGAATCTCATTTTTCCATTTAACTTAACTCGCAAAGTCAACAATGATTCTTTCTTAACCTTCGCATAAAAGAGGTTAGAAAAAGGTTTCTAGCTAACGTAACTATAGTGGGCATGAATTTGCCATGATTTTACTCAAATGGTCAAAAATATATTGGAAACTTCTTACCGACACGTAGGCTTGTACTTAGCAAAGCACGTCTCATGTGCAACTGGCACGCCGTGGCAGGGGTCGCAACAAGCAACGATGTGCTCGGCAGGCGCCAACCGGTGACGCGCAGAGAAGCCACGTTCACCGCTGCGACACGCTACAGCGCGCTCGGCAGCGCGCAGACAGGTGAGGCGCGCAGAAGCGCGTCATCAGCGCAGCGACACGTTCCGACGCGCTCGCCAGCGCGCAGACAGGTGAGGCGCGCAGCAGCGCCCCCATGAGCGCAGCAACACGTTCCGACGCGCCCGCCAGCGCGCAGACAGGTGAGGTGCGCAGAAGCGGCCTCAGCAGCGCAGCGACACGCACCAACACGCTCGCCAGCGCGCCGACGCGAAACCAGGCACCGTGGCAGACAGCAACGCAGCACACATTACTAAAGCCGCTGCTGCTTGGCACCGCGTTTGCACAAAGTACCTTTATGCAACTACCTGCAAACTATAGCACAAATTGGCACACGCTCGTTTACCTAAACGAGTCAACGACTCGTTTCAACAAGAACACTGTATTCCTGCTCAATGTCAAAACCGAACATCAAAAAGGGAAGTGTTTTCCTTTTTCCAAATTTCCCAAAACCACAGATGGGAATCGAACAGTAAAAGTTATTCGCTCGAACGTGAAGACAAAAACTAACGGCTGTGTGTGAGGTTATCAAGGCTAGTAGTGAGCATAGGTCTATCCCACTTCTGAACTGTAAGACACAATCCAGAAATGGGGATTTACAACTCTAAACTAATCACGCCTTAAAAGATCTGATCTCTTAAAACGCTGAAACCCTACCTAAAGCCGTCTCCAACCGCCCCTATAACGGCCCCTGTCCTCACATCTAATCTATTTAACCGCAACACGTCAGACAAACCACCATCTGAACGTGAGGGTAACTATCAAAATATCAAAGTATTATTTAATCAACAATTAATTACACTCATCAAAATCTATAGGTAATATTTATTCGATTAGGGCGCGATTGCTATCACATTCCCTCAATCAAATACAACGACCTAGACGCGGGAGCATCCAATAGCCGTTTGAGTCTCTGGAAGAGACTGAATTAATAACGTCCAAAGCGCTGTATTTATACTAACGGCGCGGCACCAGACCGGCGCCTACATCGTCAACAAAGTCAAACTACCTACTACTAGTTTTATCTAGCTACCTTCAATACGTTAAAGTTGTATATCTTTACTATTTCAATATTTCGCTAACACATAATAACCGCGACAATTCTAACCAACCGCTAATCTAACTCTCTACTGATTAGAGATGACGAGTGACAACTAACTTCAGACGACTGACTCGACACAGAATGACGAATGAATCAATACACGCTGTACGCTTCCCTTTTATGGACCGAACGAGTGGGGAGGGAACAATGATACCAATGCTACGAAACTACCGTCATGAAACGTTACAAGACTACCGTCACTAAATGGCGCTTTAAACAATAATCACTCTAATCCTACTTTCCTACAAATAATTATACTTAATATTAATCAGTTGGCCAGTGTTGCCGACATATTGTATATTGCCTTGGGCTGAACGAACCATTGGTTCAGGATTGCACCCACAAGCTGAAAAATCGAATAGCCCGTGTGTATAAAGAACGACATATTTGGACATACAGGCGAAAAAGGTCTATATAAAGAACTGGTACATTTAAAGCACTGGGAGAGTTCTATAAAACTGTCCCAGTAAAATAACACATAGGTACGCTACTTTTTATCCCGCAAAATAAAAGAGGAATTAAAAATCTCAATCCACGTGAACGAAGTCGCGAGCATCAGCTAGTAGGTATTCGAATATTGTAAAATAAAAAAATTCTTGCTGTACGTTAATACTCAAAGTTAGCCTGGGTTTTTTCCCACAAATGGCTTGACCGATTTGATTTTTTTTTAGCATAGCTTCTATCGCGGGCCAGCGTGGAGACCGAATCCAGAAATTCCGTAACGAAAATAACCTGACACGGGACTCCTCTACGGTGAGCCGCTAGATGGCGCATTTTTTATCAACGCCATCTAGCAGTGAGCCGCTAGATGGCGTTGATAAAAAATGCTATGCAATAGCTTTACCGCGGCAGTCCCCGAGTGCCACACGTCTTTTTTTTTACAATATTTAATACAGAGTCTGTATTAGTAAATACTGCTCTTCTAAGACTCAGTCCTGATGGTATGGCCAAAGAACTAACCTTTGGCCTTTAAAAGGAATTCAGAACAATTTTGTAATCAGCATTACCTGCCCCTACGTTACATCAAAACCCAATAAGAACCGTTCGAGCGAAAACGGCTTACTTATAACAACAGTCGATAAATTCCATGATAAATATCGTTCGTATTGTAGGCCCTTGCTTGGTATTTCCTACACGAGTAAAACGTAATAGGGTCAGAATTGGGAAAGGAGCAGCGTGTACCGAGCTGTAAGGGTTTCGCCACATAACTCGCTATCTATCTACTAATACTCGTAACATGAATCAGCAGGAATCAGCTAATATATTCGATTGATTTATGTTGAGAGGATCATCTTCTTACTAATAGATAGGTATTATAAACTAGACGATACCCGCGACTTTGTAAGGGTGGATTATGGTTTTTTAATTCCCGCGAGAACTCTTTATTTTTCCGGGATAAATGTATGTGTATATAATTTGTTAATCTTGAGTATGAGCTATAACCACCAACGGGAATGGGTCTGCTTTGTCTTCCCATGTTGACATGTGTTGGATTATATGTATTGCATTTTTGAAGCTTCACTGTGGAAGCACTGTATACATAGCTTAGTCTGGTTACCTATTGTAAAATTATTTTATTTTTTGAAAAGAGCAACTGCTGAGTTTCTTGCCGGTTCTTCTCAGCAGAATCTGCATTCCGAACCGGGGGTAGATTTATGACGTGTCATAAGAGCTACAAGGTAGCCTGTAGGCTACTGGTAGCCTACAGGCTACAAGGTAGCCTACAGCCTAAGGTTTTCATGTATGAAATAAATAAATTTTGAATTTGAATTTATATCCATTTCCAATTTCAGCTAGTTCAATCGTTGTGGCGTGAAAGAGTAACAAACATACACACACAAACACATGCACACTCAATCAAACGCCACTACATATAAGTTAAAAAAAAAAACGTTGAATTGAGAATTTCCTCCTTTTTTTGAAGTCGATTAAAACAACCCAACAAACAAAAACACTTTCGCATTGTAATATTAGTAGATATGAAAAGCGAGTTTGTCTATCCATTTGTTTCCGCCTCTAAATGGTGAAGAACCTTAAAGTTTATTGCACGACCTTCCAGACAAAACCAATTTTCTAGAACAGCTCAAGACCTATTAAGTTACGTGATATTAAACTCTTTAATAATAATTGTGTTGTACGATTTTTAATGCTTACGTTGCACTGTGTATTGTTTTTAACAACCGACGCAAAAATGATGGGGTGTTATAAGTTTGACGTGTCTGTGTGTGTGTGTCTGTCTGTGGCATCGTAGCTTCCGAACGGATGAACCGATTTTGATTTTGTTTTTTTTTTGTTTGAAAGGTGAATTAGTCGGGAGTGTTCTTAGCTATGTTTGCTGAAAATCCGTCCAAGATGGCCGCCACCACAAAATGGCGGATTCTTTATTTCACAACTCCCTCAATATGGGTATCAAATGAAAGGGCTTGACTAGTTGAATACCATACACTGTGATAAATTTCAAATCCAAGATGGCCGCCAACACAAAATGGCGAATGACATAATTTTTTTTTAATTTCACATGTCGGGGGTGATTTAAATTTTCATTTAAATTTTCACTTGTTAATAACTCCGCCTGTTTTAATATTAGTAGATCTCAATTCTACTGTAAATTCCATAACATGTGGAGATTTTCAACTCTCATAAAAGTTGTTTTGACAAGAATAATAAAGATTTCTTTTAGACTATGCAATAAATACACACACCGTAAAATAACAACAAAAAAGTAATAAAAATTAATCGCTTGATTTCTTTCACGAGTAACAAAAATTATATCATCTCTTAAATAAAGTAACTATCACCATATAAAATGCATAGACTAAAGCAAGAATTTAGATCTAGAAGTAACTCCCATTAAAGTACCAATAAGTTGAGATACGTATATAAATACTTAACTGTAACCTTTATCAGACCTGCGCCACGAAATAGGGAAACTGACAGCAGTTCGACCGGCATTGTCTGGTTTATGACAAAAGCCTTAAAATAAGCCTAGCCTGTTTTACGGAGAGATTTGGCTATGAATCTATCGCCACGGTGTACAGAATACTGGCGTCCATGTACAGCGCGAAATTACGTTTGAAAGAGATAGACTCATAGTCTCTGCGTTAGAACAGACCGTTTAACATCATGTCATACAATGGAAAATTAGTTATGTTTTCATGAGCTTCATGGGTTTCAGCGGAATTCATTATAACTTTTCATGATTTAAGGCTTCACTTTGTTCGCAAGGCACCATCTATTTTTTTTTCTCCAGTCTGTGATTTTTGCGTTGTACTTCAGAGCCGTGCCAATTTTACGTGGAAAATAAAAAAGAATCATTTCCGATAAAATAAACTTTCCTCATAACTTTTGTTAAGCGTCTATTATTTTTACAGATTTTATCGAATAAGTGGCACCTAAAGCCATCTTAGTGTTTTATTAATATAATTCTAACTTCGCTTCCTTTTAATAAATTCAAATTCAAAATTTATTTATTTCATGTAGGCTACTTGTAGCTCTTATGACACGTCATAAATCTACCACCGGTTCGGAATGCAGATTCTGCTGAGAAGAACGAAACGAACGAAGAAATAATAATTATTATCCATCCTTACCAATATCCTTACTAAAGTGTGTTTGTTTGTTGGTTTTTCCTTCAATCACGCTGCGACAGAGCTGCGGATCGACGTGATTTCTACATTGGTATAGTTGAGGAACTGGAAAATGACATAGGCTATTTTTATCCCACAAAACCAAAGAGTTCCCGCGGAAAGTAGTTACATATTTTGAATAAGGGATTCAGTATTTACTGTGTTTACAGTTACCGTTAGCTAATCAAGTTAATTGTTGCCATTTGCAGCCTAGCCCTAGCCTATTTGAAGGCATAAAGTAGCCAGGTCACGCGAGAGGGGGGGGGGGGGGGAGAAAGACAGTACAACGAAGATGGAACGAGGCGGCGCTGTTAATGAAAATAAATCGCTTGTTAACATTAGTTAGCAGCAAGTAATGTTATATTTTAACTGAGGATGTAACTCATATTACACCTACGCAATAAACATATTTAATAAGATACCTAATACCTATATTTATCCTAGCTGATGCCTGCGACCTCTCCCGAACACTTTGATTTTCCTGAATAAAAAGTAGCTTATGTCACAATTAGGGCTGCCAGATTTTTTTTCAGCCTATAAGGGACAAATGGTTAAATGGTCAAAAAAATACGGGATTTCAGTTTTTTACCCGGGACAAATAAAAAACAAAATTATTTAGTGTCATTTTTTATTAAATATTTTTTATATTTTTCCGAGGATCGAGCCAGTTTTAACATTGTCATTCTGACACTAACACTGTTGATGCGGGCTGCGACTGCAAGAGTTAGTAGCGAGACAAGTACGTTTTACGAACGTTGCGTGTGTGAATACTTAGATCGATTTCATAATGAAAAACGACGTACGGTTCAAATACGGGACAGAGTCAGTCCTGCCGGGACATTTTATACTATGCCTAAAATACGGAATGTCCCGGGAAATACGGGACGTCTAGCAACGCTAGTCACAATCCAGGTCCTCAACTATACCCATGTGTAAAAAATCACGTCGATCCGTAGCTCTGTTGCAGCGTGATTGATTGCGTGACAAGCCAATAAAAAAAACACATTTTCGCATTCATATTAGTAAGGAAGGATAGCAACCGCTTCACGTAAAACCTGAAAGACAGCGGACTGCCGAGTAAAGTCCATTTGCAAGTACAAAAATGATTTTTATTGTTCACAGTGATGGTATCAGAAACTATTTTCTTTCTGTAAAAGCATTCTGTCCATCACAATGAACGAAGATAAATCAAAATGTCTATACTCTACAGCCGTTTTACTATCAAAGCGGTATTCATCGCTGGCTTCGCGGTTGAAACATATTTTGCCATTTAACTATACCTACTATTTATATGGGGACTAAAGTGTTTAGATTCACTTGACGATTCGAAAGCACTTTGTAAAAGTTTATTTGAATAAATGTTTCTATTTCTATAATACGAATTTACGTTTTATTATCCGGATATATATTATTTATCTATATATATAAAATTCAAAGTCCTGACTGACTGATTGACTGACTGAGATATCAACGCACAGTCTAAACTACTGAAGTTAGAAACTTGAAATTTTTACAGTTGGTTCCTTTTATGACGTAGGCGCACACTAAGAAAGGATTATTGGAAATTCCACCCCTAAGGTGTTTAAATAGGGGATGGAAGTTTATAAGAAACTCCGTCATTTTTCAAGCTGTTTCCATCAAAGTTGGTATTTGAGCTTTCAGCTAAAAATAAAAAAGTACGTGTGTCACAGTCTTTGAAAATTCCACCCCAAAATCTAATTCCACACGGACGAAGTCGCGGGGGCAAAAGCTAGTCCGGATATATTACTAGAAGGTATACCTACACTAAACTTAGTAGTCTGTTTCCATATTCATTTCATCGCTGTTTCAACGTTGAACGCGCTTTTAAATAATAGCACTAAAGTTAAGAATGACTGCCGGAAGTTTTCTTTCCATTATGGTTATTGATAGTTTTTGTATACCCTACTGTAGATATTTAAGTGAATGGTATTTTTGTCTCTGATACGATCGCCCTTGACCACGATATCACCAGTTACAATCAATCAATGAAAATAATCAAGCCTTTTCAAGCCACAAGCTAAATTAAAAAGACATTTTAATCAACTTAAATAAATTAGATTAGTTTTGTATTCTTTGTGTGGTTTTTATATTCAAAACTGTATCCA
The DNA here is from genome assembly GCA_038048805.1 of Hipparchia sbordonii. Taxonomy (NCBI): domain Eukaryota; kingdom Metazoa; phylum Arthropoda; class Insecta; order Lepidoptera; family Nymphalidae; genus Hipparchia; species Hipparchia sbordonii. The sequence continues at coordinate 4,315,575 of CM076115.1, read as the reverse complement.
AAAAGTTAAATCTATCGAGCAAAATTGTTCGGGTTTGCCAGCAAATGGCCGATGACGAGCTCAGGTTATGAAAGTAAATAAGACACAAAACATGGCGAAAACTAGATGGTTATACTTTCGTAGTAATGCACGTACAAGTACGAGTACGTATGTATGTACATAAGTTTATGTACCTACTAGACGATGCCCGCGACTTCGTCAGCGTGGATCAAGGTTTTTCAATTCCCATGGAAACTCTGAGTATGAGCTAGAAGAGAAGGAGTAACAAACAAACAAACATACACACACACACACACACACACACACACACACACACACACACACACACACACACACATATACACATACAAACTTTCGCCTTTATAATATTAGTGTGACATCTATACGACGGTATCACTATCTATTTCTTTCAGTGTAAATGCGACAAAAGTAGTTCTTGGAATAAAATATTCCATTATAGCAAGCAGCATTACTAGAAAAATAATAATTAATATTAGAGATCATTATTATTTACTACCTGATGCCCGCGACTTCGTCCGCGTGGATTTAGTTTTTAAAATCCCGCGAAACTCTTTAATTTTCCAGGATAAAAGCCTATGTCACTCTCCAGGTTCTCATCATCAAAATCGGCTCAACAGTTTAAGCGCTACACACACATACATACTTAAATAATATGCTGTTAAAATCATAACTTTCCTTTTGCTGCTGGAGTCGGGTAAAAATAATATTAATAAGGGGGTCATCACTTATTAAAAAAACATATCAAAAGAGACATGTTATTTTAAATAAGTGAATAAGTAATTTCCAAACATCAGTAAGTAAGCAAATGACTAAAGAGCCATATTTGCTTAATTACTGATGTTTAGAAATAGGACAAATGGAAGGCTTTATTGACTGTGGGCGTAGAAAAACAATTTTACTTGGCAACAGCTTACAAATCTGAATTAAGTCCTTGAATTAGTGCCAAGCGCCTCTGCAGTGTATAGTATTACCAAGAACAGTGCTTGTAGTTATAGTTTTATCATTACTTGTTTTAATTTTATTGCAATATCTGTGTGTAGGTATGTATGTTTGTTTAGGTCAAATCTTGCAAGTTAAATTTTAAGCTATTGCATAGCTTTTATCGCGGGCCTTGAGCGTGGAGACCGAATCCAGAAATTCCGTAACGAAAATAACCTGACACGGGACTCCTCTCACCGCTAGATGGCGTTGATAAAAAATGCTATGCAATAGCTTTACCGCGGCAGTCCCCGAGTGCCACACGTCTTTTTTTTTTTAAAGAATATTAGCCAAGCCGAACTTGACTTATATTCTCCTCTCACCTTCATATAAGCGAAAAGCTTGTGCTAGGAGTGGGAACGACAAATCCAACGGGGGGATTCGAACCTGCGACCTTCAGTTTTCAGTCCGCACCTTTAATCGTTGGGCTATTGAGGCTTTTAAATATAACCACTTCCCGGTTTCTGATTGAGTTAAAGTAAATCGGATGACAATGCACTATTATTGTGACATGGAGCTGATCTGATGATGGAGCCGGAAGGTTGCTAATGGCTATAGGAACTGTGTAATAAAATGACGTAACTGCTCGTTTTATTTGTCTTGACAAGTACTCTGGTCCTAAATGAAATCCAGGGTCTGATGATAGCGCCAGAAGGTGGCTGTGAGAACTAATAAAAAAAAAATAAAAAAAAATATAAACCCGAGAGAATTCGAGATTCGAGAGAAGATTTGGAGAGAAGACTTCGAAAGAAGAATTGTGCTCTGTTTATAGTGGGCCGGTAATGTTCTGATTATTGATATTTAAGTGAGACATCGCCAGTGCCAGTGCGCATAAGTATCCTTACATTGTGGCATCCCACAATACAAAGAAAAAGCACCTTTCTCTTTCCATCTCTCTCTCTCTTCATCGGAGGCGGTGACTACTAATCCAGTAAGGGCCAAACGGCGCAAATGTGAAAACATAGAGGACAGTTTCATATTTGTGCCGTTTGGTGTTCAAAACAATAATGACCCCACGGGCCTGCTCCAGAAGATTCCTCCATCCATCTCTGTCACTTGCTTTCGTCTTCCAATTTCTCACATCAAGACGCTTTGCATCTTGGCTAATCCCATCCAACCAGCAAAGTTTTGACCGACCATATTTCTGTCTGGGTGTGATGACATTAATTTTTTGGGGGAATAATGACCCCAAGTCATTATTAAAAGGATTTTTGCTAGAAGGTATTAAAACATTTTTGCCAGCATTTACCTCATTATTTTAGTGCGCCTAAGTTAACGCTTTTAAAACAAAATAGCACTTTAAACTATCTGAAATTCTACTGAATATCTTCACAAATTGTCTTTGTTAATATTGTCAAAGGCTCCATTCACAAAGCTCGCTTCGACTGAAAAGTTGTTTTCCAATTTCTTATTTGTTCCGAAACCTCAGAATTTATACCTAGCGAACTCCCCTTTGATTACTTAGTCAAATTATACTGAGTACTCATCCAAATTAGACATAATTTCTCGGTAATACTCTATTCGGATTTTGGAATTTATATTATGAAGAGAGTTGCTATGTTATCTAATGAACAAGGGAAGGGATGTAGCAACTGTCAGGATTCTACTATGATATTTGGAGTAGTATACATTAATTTAAATTTACCAGGCAATTATCTTACTTAATAGTAATAATAAGTCATTTATTAATTACATTCCATATATGTCACATATTTAATCATCATTCATCATTGGCTCAATACTGAGCACAAGTGTCCTCTGTCCTTCTCACATTTTTTTTATTCGATGACAAGATTGTCCTTGACTGCGATCTCACCTGATGGTAAGTGATGATGCAGTCTAAGTTGGTAGCGGGCTAACTTGGAAGGGGTATGGCAGTATACTCATACCCCTAACGGTAAAAAATTATCATCTAAATGTGGCGAAGGCCCTACAAATAAAACCGGACCTTGCTCGTTTCCCAGTAGACCCGATTACCGTTCATTCGTAAAGGAACTACCCTCGCAATACGTGAACATTGCTTAAGTATTATAATGCGATTGCCTGCTCGATCAAAATACGTGGACGTCTTAAGAGAAATTGAATTTCTTTCTGTTTCGCTTACGCCAAATAACTACTCGTAACTCGCGACTTCTTTGAAAAGTTTTTTTCTTTCGAGGACATATTGTTAGACCTGGATTTCACCTGGTGGTTAGTGGCGATGTTTGCTCGCTTCTGTCTTAGACTAAGAAGGACGCTGTCCATTTATGTAATATTATCTAGCAAACAGCCCCAGCTTCGCACGTGTGCAATTTACAAATGAACAATAATTTTCATACAAAAATACCATTCAAACTGACTTTTACGGTGGATTTGAAAAATTTCTTCCATGCAAATCTAGCCTTGACAATTGCAAATATAACAAAAAAATAATAATAATCAACCCAATAAGTTTTGCCAAGTAATATAAAAAAAGAAAACAGTTTCATATTTGTCCCGTTTATAGTGTTGAAACCTCGTGATCATGAGGCGAGGATGTTAGATCCTGTAAGTTAAAGATCTCTCATCCTGTCTTATAGAGTCCACTGTTGACTGGAGGGCTGGGTTGGATCTTGGCAAACATAATAATACATAACCTATAATATAAGGCCTCTTAGCGAGGTAACGTAGCCAGCGTTCTGGACACATTTGGTTTGGGTGATATTTTTTATTTTCGTTGTTTAGTTTTCTTGTAATATGTAATAATATATGTGTGCCAATCAAAAGTAATTTTTTGTGCAACATGTCAGAACTAATTCTTTATTACTTTGCCTTACATTACCTTATTATTTGTAAACTTTAATAATTAATAATCTACATATATAAAATTCAAAGTCCTGACTGACTGACTGAGCTATCAACGCACAGCCTTAACTACTGAAGCTAGAAACTTGAAATTTTTACAGTTGGTTCCTTTTATGACGTAGGCGCACACTAAGAAAGGATTATTGGAAATTCCACCCCTAAGGGGTTTAAATAGGGGATGGAAGTTTATATGAAACTCCGTCATTTTTCAAGCTGTTTCCATCAAAGTTGGTATTTGAGCTTTCAGTTAAAAATAAAGAAGTACGTGTGTCACAGTTTTTGAAAATTCCACCCCAAAATCTAATTCCACGCGGACGAAGTCGCGGGGGCAAAAGCTAGTTATTTATAAAATTGAAACTAAAAACCTATTAAAAGTAAAATTACTAGGTAAGTTTAAAAAAAAGTTATTTGTTTATTTAACTACCTAAAATTAGCCTAAAATACAGGCTTCATGATCAATATTTTCACGTTTATAAAACTGTCATGCTCGCTCTGAAACTCTGAAAATGCTGTGATATTAATTTGTCGTCTGCAGCCTCTTAAAGCCGATTAACATTTTGCAATTTAGTTCGGAACATCGCAGTGTAGTTAACTGCAGCATACTTCAAAATCAGCAACACTCTCTAGCTGAAAATAAATTCTGTTTCGGTGAACAAAGAAATTCTGTTTCATGTGAAAATTAAAACGAGAAATGGGATGAGAAAAGTTATAATAGGCTGAGTTTTTTTTTTCTCTTTTTTCTCTCTAGAGTACGCCAATTACACAAAGCGTAGGTATTATTCATGCTAAAATATTATGAACTAGCTTTTGCCCCCGCGACTTCGTCCGCGTGGAATTAGATTTTGGGGTGGAATTTTCAAAAACTGTGACACACGTACTTTTATATTTTTAACTGAAAGCTCAAATACCAAGTTTGATGGAAACAGCTTGAAAAATGACTGAGTTTCATATAAACTTCCATCCCCTATTTAAACCCCTTAGGGGTGGAATTTCCAATAATCCTTTCTTAGTGTGCGCCTACGTCATAAAAGGAACCAACTGTAAAAATTTCAGTACTTCAGTAGTTTAGGCTGTGCGTTGATATCTCAGTCAGTCAGTCAGTCAGTCAGTCAGTCAGTCAGTCAGTCAGTCAGTCAGGACTTTGTATTTTATATATATATAGATGTGAAATAACTCTGTCTGTCTGTTTGTTTTTTTTGGTACTATTTCACTGCAGGGATCTTGACGTTTGGCCGGAAATAGCTTGCTCTCTGGAGACTAGAAACAGGATATTTTTTATACCGGAAAGATTGAATAAAACTTAAAAAGTAAAATTTAAAAAAGTAATAAAATGTCATGGAGGTGGTATTCCTAGAAGTAAAATTCAATAAGTCTTCCTTTTATTGTAGTAGTATTGGTGGTAAAATTGGAATCGCCTCACGAAAATAAATTGTAAGCGAGTCAATATGTTCTGAAAATGGTCCTTCCTTTTATGCCCCCCCGGTCCCTTCATTCATTATTCAGTTGCTCAGTATTGGGACCCGCAAAGTGATATTGAGTTGCGATGCTTTGTTTCGTAAACAATATAGGTATTTTTAGCAAATAATATATACTAGGTATATAAATAAAACTCAAATCTTCGGCTGAACTTGTATTGGATAATTGGTTTCACAATTTTTTTTTTTATTTTTTTTTTTATTCGATGACAAGATAGCCCTTGACTGCGATCTCACCTGATGGTAAGTGACGATGCAGTCTAAGATGGTAGCGGGCTAACTTGGAAGGGGTATAGCAGTGTAAATTCAACCCATACCCCTAATTGGTTTCTACACGCCATCGTGCCGGAACGCTAAATCGCTTGGCGGCACGTCTTTGACGGTAGGGTGGTAACTAGCCACGGCCAAAGCCTCCCACCAGACAAAAACAATTGGGAGAAACTTGGAACATGCGAGGCAGAATGACTGATCAGGTCAGAACTCAGAGCCGCATGTAATAATCGATAAAAACTAGGATAATGTACACTGCGGTACATGTCCAAAATTACAAATTCATAAAAATACACTCTGAATTCAAATATCGTTGAACAAAAGGATTCCAAATTTAAACACCTTCGATACATGGGAGATATAACGAGCCAGCCCCCTCAATTAGCCAGCCAACAGTAAAATCTTCGTGGAGACGGTAGACTCCACATATTAGACGACCTTCCTGGTGCAGGGGTGAACGCTGTGGTCATATAACTGGTAAATCTTGGGTTCGATTCCCGGCGGGGCCAATTTGAGAATTTATATTTTCTGAATTGTCTCTGGTCTGGGCAGGCGGCAGGTGTTTGGCCATAGGTAGTTACCAGGGCTATCTCTTCATCGAATAAAAAAAAATGGATTTCTCTTAGATATTTTCTTGTCAATTCAATCCAGTATCGTCAAGCGTTACAAAATACAATCCAGTACACGAGTACGCGATAGTGCGGCAAATTGTCTTGCAGCTAACGCTCATGCTCGATACGGTACAGGAATTTGTACGCCGCGGGAAGACGTGGCTACGGGAACGGTTTGCTATTGAATAAAAGAAACTTGCCGGAGTTTTAGCTAAAGATAAAAATGAATAAGTCGCTGCTTCAATATTCAAAAGTACCACAAATAAAAAAAATGTAGAAGTGTTTTTATTGCATAAATACAATCGTTGTCCTTCATATTTTTATAATACGCTTCTAACGATGCATAATATGCATATATTTGATATAAAATAAGAAAGCAGCAGACAAAAAGTAGTTAATTTTTATTTTATTAGCTCTTCTGTAAAAAAGTGTAATTTTTGTTTATGGTACTTTTGAATTGAAGCACCGTAAGTATTGCGTCAAGTTAAGTTTGTGTTCGTCTTTTTCTTATTTTGCTAAAGATAGATTGCAGCCTTGCAACTTGCGACTAAATTGCAATTGAACTTTGTCCCGTGGGATTATCTAAAAACTAGACGTTGCCCGCAACTTCGTCCGCGTGGATTAAGGTTTTTCTTTCTCACGGGAACTCTGATTTTCCAGGCAACTAGCAACCTCTAGCTGCTAGTTTCGGCAACCGCAACTGTCATAGAAACTTTTGAGCAATACGCAGAAGTTTAGTCTAATTAGCTTTGCATTCATTAAATCTAATTAGTATTGCATTTGCACAAGACAGTGTAATATTTTTCATGTGTTTTATCTAAATATATAAAAGGCAAAGGTGACTGACTGATTGACTGACTGACTGACTGACTGACTGATCTATCAACGCACAGCTCTAACCATTGGACCGATCGAGCTGAAATTTGGCATACAGGTAGCTGTTAGGACGTAGACATCCGCTAAGAAAGGATTTTGGAAAATTTCAACCCCAAGAGGGTTAAATAGGGGGTTAAAAAATTGAACCTAACGTGAGCGAAGCCGCGGGTTAAAGCTAGTTCATAATATTTAAGCTGACATGGCCCAAATTTGAAGAACTTTAATTAATAAATCTAAACATAAACCTAAAAATCCGTACCCCGTAGGGAACGAACGGATTTTACCCGCATTGTCATGGACACATCAATAAATCGTAAATCGTGTACCCAGTGAAAGAGTGCTGCCCACCCTTATCAGAGTGATTTAAACTACCCCCGCTAATTTATTACAGGCGTCGTAAAAAGACCCGTGTTTACTGTTTAGTCCTTTCAACGCTGCGTTGCTTTGTAAAAATACTTTCAGCAAGTTGAGCAGAATTTCAAGAAAAGACAAGTGTAAATTGAAAATTTAAAACACCCCCGACATGTCACAACATCCTAATCGCTAGTCAGTTATCCTTTAAAAAAAAATGTGTATTCCGCCATTTTGTGGCGGCAGCCATCTTGGACCGATTTTCATCAAATTTAGCTAAGAACATTCCCGACTTCACCTTACAAACGAAAAAAAAAACAAAATCAAAATCCAGACCAGAGACAATTCAGAAATTATAAATTCCCAAAATGCCCCCGCCGGGAATCGAACCCGCGGCCTCCCAGTTTTAAGAACACAACGCTTGCCACTGCGTCAGGGATGTTTTCCTTCACTGTTGATGCATGTGATATTTAATTCTTCGAAAAGCCAGAGGTGCGAGCCCGGGATTGAACCTGTGACCCCCCCCCCCCCCCCTAAATAGTCCTAACCCCTAGGCTATAATTGCTTATATTCAATTACTTACTTCACATTAATAAAATTGTTAGTTTAAAATAATTTTATCTGTAGAAACCACTCTAAGAAAGATTTACCGAAAGTTCCTATGTGGCAATTTTTCTTGTTCAATGTCAAGAAATTAGTTCAAGCGAGGTGTTGTTTATTGTGCCATAAACAACCAAGTGCTTTGCTTGGCAAATATACAGGAATCTGAGGTAGCATTGTTTAAATGAATGACTGAACACTTGTAGATACGAGTAAAGCTCTCTATGGATACAGGTTTAGGTTTAAAGAATTTATTCTCAAAGAACAGTTTGCTCACTTACAGAGAACTTAAGACTTATAAAATTAATATAAAAAGTACAATGATATGAAAAAACAAAAATGGTGGCTCCTAATAATAAAAATACTAATTCCTAGACATAAGTTGTTTAAAGGTCGTAGCCGATTTACACGACTCCGCTCCCACCCAACCAAAGTATGAGCATTAAAATATGGACTTAATATCGTGCTCTGGAGGGGCACTTTACAGTAACAACACAAAATAGAAAACAGCGCGCGGTACCATTACCGTACCGCGGTGTTGTTACTGTAAAGTGCACCTCCAGAGCACGATATTAAGTCCATATTTGAATGCTCATACTTTGGTTGGGTGGGAGCGGTGTCGTGTAAGTGGGCTACGACCTTAACGGTGTTCACAGATAGTGTAGTGTAGTCACAGTGTAGTGTTCAACTAATTGTCTTCGTCATGTGGTAGTCTCATTTCTACCCAGTTGGGATTCCTTTTGGAGTCTGCAGGACCATGAAGAATGTCCTGGACACTCCAAAAGGAATCCCACCAGGGTAGAAGTGAGACCACCACATGAGCACGAAGACAATTTATTGAACACTACACTGGTCCCATATGTTTTGGGGGCAATGATCTTCATACCGCGACATAGTTTTAATTATCAGCGCCATCTATGAACACCGATTGGAGCCAACATCTTAATTACTACGTTAAACAATTATCAATAGTACAGCGCCATCTGTCAACACCGTTAAACATAATTATTATTTTGAAGATAACACTTACGTACTACATAATATGTATTTAGATATTTTTTACGGAAGCGTGATTTACCGGAAACAATAATACGAGTAATATTATAATAAGTAAATGTGAACATATTTTCTACTTACGAAAAACGTATTATAAAGAAAACAATAATGTATAAGCCCTCTTCAAGTTTTCCTTTTCAAAGAAGAAAACAATAAGCTATTCACGACAGGGGTCCAAAAATATCAAATAATATTGTTTTGTTCCTTCAATTTGTCTCCCGCCCGCCCAATAGATTATGTAAACGACGATCAAGAGGCTTCAGATTGGCCCGATTTTGAAATGTTATCATAGGCACATGTATGTAATTTAAATATTTATTGGGATTACTAATTACTATACCAAAAAAAGTGCTTTGAAAATGAAGAAAATGTTGCAAAGTATATTCAAAAGAAATGTAAAAAAAAGTTTCGAATAAAAAGTTGTGCGTGATAGAATCGGGAAAACCGTGTGCCCTTAGAGGTGGAATTTCTTTTTCAAATTTAAATGGGACCAACTTCGAGGTCTAGGGTCATTTTTTAATGAATAGGGTCTACCCTATTAATAAAAAATTTTCTATTCAATTCTACAGTTACTAGTTCCTGCAGAATACTTACTATCGCTTAGGTGTTTTCAAAAACCTGCTATGGCAGTAAATAAACTTATTTATTTCTCTCTTCGTCAAACTCCAAGTTTCAGAGTCCCTAATCAATAATCAATTTATGAATAGGCCGAGAATCTGTTGAATATTTCTTATTCAATAGGGGTCATATGTAGGGATTAAACCTTACCCGGGTTCTTCAAAACTCCGCTAACACAATCTTGAGTTGTAGTGAAAAGGATACTAGGAAGGCTATTCCCGCAACTTCATTAATGTGGATTTAGATTATTTGAAAATCCCGCAAGAATTTGGCTGGGATAAAAATCATACAATTTGAATGAACTGTAATCCTATTATCCTATCCTATTAATCCTATTTTAATATTATAAATGCGAAAGTTTGTATATTTGTTACTCAATCACGTCGCAGCGACTGAACCGATTTAGCTGTTTGGCATAGAGACAGATTATAGTTTGGAATAGGACATAGGCTACTTTTTATTCCGGGAAATAAGAGAGTTCCTGCGAGAATAAAAAACCTTAATCCACGCGAACGAAGTCACGGGTATCAGCTACTAATGAATAATTACTTCTACAATTGACACTAATATAAACCTAAAACTTCATCGATGTCACCGCAGCGCAGCATAGTACCCAAGATGCTGGCAGCATTGCCCCTTTGGATGGTCAAACTAATTCTTTGGCCAAGGTAAGCTCTTGGATCCCCGGTAGACTCGATGACCTTTTTAGAAAGCTCTTCAAAAAGAGCTCAAGTCCCCACTGTCTCTGGGTCTCCACCCTAAAAGGCACAAATATGAAACTACCGTCATATTTGCGCCTCTTGGCCTGTTCGGCCTTAGTAGCCGCTGCACCCGCCACAGAGGAGGTCGCTTGTAAGTGGGACGCAGCTAAGGTGTCCGTATAGGTGGCATCTCAAACGAGACGACTTTAATATTTTCCAAGGCACCAACGTCATAGTGCCATCAAAAAAAAAAATACTGTAATTTTTTTCGGTCTTTAACTACAACCCTGAACAGTTTGAAAGGTTTAAAAGCAATTCAATTTAGAGTGCTTTTCAGAATTTTAAAACGCCTCGTACAAGCTTTTTCAATATAGGAAACATTTATTGTAGGAAGCGATGGAATTTGACACGTTTCACCCGTCAAAGTAGCCCACCGTAGCGCCTGCTGAAAAATGTATTGTGAATCCGTACCATCTGCGCCGTGAGGTGTCAATCAGACTCCACTTTTTCATTAATACAGCGCACATCCAACTTTGGAATCATTTTATTAAAATATTGCCATACGTATTCATGGAAAAACGTTTGCATAACTCCGTCACTATCTGTTTTAACCAGATTGAGATTATTTAATAGGAGTAGATTACGCGTCTATATGTAACTTTCACAAAGTGACTTACATTCAGAATTCAGACCTACTTAAGGCCATCACATCACATCACATCACACTAATTCACACTATTCACACTATTCACACTAATATTATAAAGCCGAAAGTTTGTATGTGTGTGTGTGTGTGTGTATGTTTGTTACTCCTTCACGCCACAACGAATGAACCGATTTGGCTGAAATTTGAAATGGAGATAGCTCATACCCAGGATTAAAACATAGGCTACTTTTTATCCCGGAAAATTACAGAGTGCCCGCGGGAATCAAAAAACCTTTATCCACGCGTACGAAGTCGCGGGCATCGTCTAGTACTTACTAATATCCTTATTAATAGGTATTATAAATGCGAAAGTGTTTTTGTTTGTTGGTTTGTCCTTCTATCACGCTGCAACTAAGCAACGGATCGACCTGATTTTGTGCATCGATATAGTTGAGGGCGGTTGAGGAGGTTTTTATTCCGGAAAATCAACGAGTTTCCGCGGGATTTTAAAAAAATAAATCCACGCGAGCGAAACTAGTAGTCCATAATGTTTTTCATGTGCAAAGCAGACTTTTGAGCGATTGTTCTGCATGCCGAGAATTTTCCTTAGTGATCCTAAAAGTAGTTAGTATCCTATAAACACTGCGTTTGAGAGACTTTTGCAGAAGTCAAATTTAGATGAATGAAAAAAATCAATGAATAATATATTTCATGCAAGCATTATTATTATTATGATATTATGTATATGCGTATAATTTGCAGCACAATCCAAAATTAATTTATTCCGCTCTTCATAGCGCTTTGAGAGCTCTCAACAATGCCACAAAACAAAACGGAAAACAACAAAGAATTTCTTACAAAGAAAAATTAGAACGCAATATTAAAGCGGATATTTCTCGTAATAAACAGCTCAAAATATATATATATAAGAATATATCTATTAGTAAATTAACTTTTTCTAAAAACCTGTTTTTGTATAGGTATTATAATCCAATCGGTAAAATCAAAAACTATTTCAAAGGTTAGAAACTTTGTATCTAAAAATTGAATATTTGTACTAAAATAATGTAATTGAATATTTTCCCGAACGAAATAGTTTACAGTTTTCAGTTTAGTTTTCTCTTTATGATTATTTAGGTGTGTTGAATAAATAAATAAACCGGCCATGCCAGCTGAGCTCGATTTATTTTTAACAATTTTGTTACAATGTATGATATTCTATCTGTGATTTGTGTATTCAGCCTTACATAAGTTTAAGTTTTCGCCCGATATCTGAATACGGTAAGCAAAAGCCAAATGGCAGAGGTTCAAGAAAAAATCAGTTGTATGCCAAATTTTCTAACAAAAATACAAAAATAATATTCTTTCAAATAAAGCGTTTATTATGTCTACACATATAAATATTATTTAAATAACATATTAGCATATTAGCAAAGTTTTGCAATTCTCGAGGGCGCGTGGCTCGTGGTTGTGTGTGTGTTTTATCTATATAAGTGTGAGCGAGAGCTTGCTCGCGCCTGACCGCTCTCACCTAGGCTTCTGACAGGCACGCAAACTTACGCAATGTGCATGTACACGACGTGACGAAAACCAAGAACACGCAAAGACGAAGATTAACATCGAATAAATGTATCATTTCTTCGAAACCCAATCGACATCCGATTTCAGGTCGAATACTGTCATACTGTCCAAACACAATTTGGCTTTCAGTAACAGTATATCTTCAATTTACGAAAAGCGGAGTAGACTACCAAAACAATCGGATTCCCCCTCAACCCAATTAGGGTAATTAATTGAATATCCTCTAATATCATCTATCCGGGATAGATATCTGTTTCATAATAAACATAGCATCGAATTGTGAACGACTCTTTTCATAATTTTCTTTACGAATGATTCGTAATGTCAGTGTAAGAGTCCACGGGAAAATTCTGATAAATAAAGCAAGCGTCACATAAAGAGTAAGGGTACTACCCGTTCACTGTAAGTTGGCCGCTACCTCGCGTCGTGCTTCCACGTTTAGTACAGATAGCAACGTACCGCTCGCGATTATAACTACAGTGTTTTTAAGCTATTGCATAGCTTCTATCGCGGGCCTTGAGCGTGGAGACCGAATCCAGAAATTCCGTAACGAAAATAACCTGACACGGGACTTCTCTACGGTGAGCCGCTAGATGGCGTTGATAAAACCCCGTGTGCCACACGTCTTTTTTTTTCAGATTTCTGTTATTGTTAAATGTTTTTCTTAAGTTTAATTAGTTATTTATTTTTATTAGGTGACTATTGTTCGCTTCTCGTTTTCACGATGAGTTAAAAAAGGAAGAGTTTTGCATAGCGCAGAGTATTTATTACTTTAATTAATGACTTTCTTTGAAGAGGAGAAAAATAAGAAATAAAGAGTCATTGCCATGAAAGCAATGCCAGAAAAGAAAATTTCCATCATAGTCGTGTTACTTTAATAAACAATTATTATTTTACTGTCAAGACTGTGAAGCCATTTTGTGTGACGACGGCCAACTTGAGTGAACGATCTTGTAGCACAAGCGCTTTAATAAACTTGTTATTTAACTATAGTTTGGTTTAAATTACATAGTTAAAAGTTGTAAGTATTTTACCCACGCAACCTTCAACTGATTCCAATTGAATTCAAATAGTTTTGTTTTCTTCTTGATTTTAGAAATAGGACTATATTTTGTAGGAAACTTGATTGCATACTTTCGAATAAAGTAAACTTCTTACATAAAAGTTGGCGAGCTTCAGAGGTGCCGATTAATGATTATGGCCGCCATTGACCGAGCGACGTCCTAAAAGTTCTAAGGCCTACACTAGAGTGATGAGCGGAAGCGACAGTACATAAAAATTTAGAGAGCGTAAAATTAGAACACGTGAAACTGTTGATTGAATTAATGTCATGAAAGTAATTTCATGCCACTAATTTCGCAGTGTGAATTCGACTTTACAGATGGTAATCAATCAATGGAAGTCACCATTATTAATTATTATTATCGAACAATGCGCAACGTCGTCAAGGTTCACAAATGTTTTTTTTTTCTTGCGACGTATACTAATTGTAAACATCGTCTATTAAGTGTGTAGCAATAAAGAATTTTCTTTTTTTTTTTTCTTTTTTATTCGATGACAGTTAGTCCTTGACTGTGATCTCACTTGGTGGTAAGCGACGATGCAGTCTAAGATGGTAGTGGATGGTAGTGTGATGGACAAAATACTTAAACTTCGCTGTCGCCCAAAGCAGTGTCGCTACCGCTCTCCGCTGTTCTTGGAGTATAAGCCTAATATTTGCATGGCAATCAAGTTCTTGTTTTCACGACACCCCAGCGCGTAGGGAAAGTTTTTATAGCTGACCTATTCAGAAAATTGTCTATTTTACGTCTCCGTAGTAAAAGTTAAGCAACTGTGTTAGATAGCAATAGACGTCAAATATATTTATACGGGGCATAAAATCAGACCTATCTTCGGCGGAGATAAAAATTATTTTCGTGTTTGCGTTGCTAATGGCCGATACTGTTTTATGAAGGTCAAAGTCATAATATTGAGATTATATTAAGTATTTATAACTCCAGCCCATTGTGTAGAGAAATAATATTTTACTCAAACTTCAGTGTTGGCAACACTGTGTGTTTCGTGTGAGACAATCTTTAGTCAAATACCGAATTTCTTAAAACGCCCCCTAGAGAGACCCGACGGCGTGATCGAATCCCGTAGGGCTAACATGCGCGCCACGAGAAAATTTTGTCTACACGTTTACTCGTAATCTCTATGTGAATCTCTGCAGAGATTCATGAGTACAGTGTAGACAAATTTTTTTCGTGGTTATATGTTAGCCCTACTGGACTCCCAAAATGGACGTCCCAGCATTCCGAACCGGTGGTAGATTCTTGACTTGTCATAAGAGCCAGAAGTTGGCCTACATGAATTAAATAATTTTGAGTTTGAGTTTGACGGTAGTCGCAGTGTAACCATCACTGGTATTTTTGTAAATACCAGTGAATTCTGGTGGGAGGTTGTGGCCGTGGCTAGTTACCACCCTACCTTCAAAGACGTGTCACAAAGCGATTTAGCGTACCGGCACGATGGCGTGTAGAAACCGATTCAGGGTATGAGGTGAAAGTACACTGCCATACCCCTTCCAAGTTGGCCCGCTACCATCTTAGACTGCAACGTCACTTACTATCAGGAGATCGCAGTCAATGACTATCTTGTCATCGAATAAGAAAAAATACGAATTTGTAATTTAAAAAAAAAATGTTTGATTTATTATTTTCGTTTAATTTAAAGCCTCGAACCGCCGCGCCGGAAAGTTTGTTTAAAGCTTCACTCGCTACAAACGTAATAAAGTTTTAATGAAAAACAAAGGTGAACGTTTGTAAACTGACGCGCATTGTGATAAGCCCATCAAATTAAAAACAATTAAATTCGGTTCTGTGGAAATTCTTATTTGCATTGCTTCGAAATAAATTATTTACTTCTTTGTAAAAATATAACAACTATGTAGTATATATTTATTTATTTATACAACTTTATTGCATGAAAACAAGAACAAAATACGTAAGTAAATAAACAGTGTAACACAAAAGGTGACCTTATCACTAATAGTGATCTCTTCCAGGCAACCTGTACGAGAGAACTTAATGTAAGTGAGAGACGGGGATCGCAATAAATACATAGGGTTATATATTATTATTATTACATATTTATATAGATTTAAGTTTATTTTTAAAAAGTCAGCCATTTATTATTTTAATTCTTATACAAATCTTATTATTACATAATATATAATCCTATGTATTATGGCCACGATGGCTCGTGGCTCATGCTTGTGTGAGTGTCGTATATGTATAAATGTGAGCGAGAGCTTGCTCCACTCCCACCTAGGCTCCTGACAGGCACGCACACTTACGCATTGTGCATGTACACGACGTAACCACAATTAAAGCGCCCGTGACTTCGTGAGATAAACGTACCTACTATAACATTTATTTAAAATAAATGAATTAGAAAATGGTGTGTGTGTGCCACGACTAATGAATCAAATTGGATTTTTGGAATGGAGATAGTTCATATCCCGGATTAGCTCATAGGCAACATTCTATCCCGCAAAATTAAAGATTTCCATCGGAAATGAAAAACCTTTATCGTCTCTTAAAGAATATATTGAATGGCTCAGTATTTTGATTTTCCGGGATAAAAAGTAACCTATGTCACTCTCCAGGGCCTCAACTATACCCATGCAAATAATTACGACAATCCGTAGCTCTATTGCAGCGTTAATGAAAGACAAACCAACGAACAAACATACTTTCGCATTTATAATATTATAGTAAGGATTGTATCTTGTACCTTCAATTAAAATCAAGTCTTTTAATAGATAGTGGGAGCGAAGCCACGTGTAAGAGCTAGTTATACACTGTAATAAATAACACTAGGCAAAATCCACTATTCTGAAGGCTAACAATGTCTAAATAATAATACCAATATTTCAGGGCGCCTTTTCAAAAGAGATTCCAAAGGCGGCGTAATCCTATAGATCTAGATAATGGCGGCTGACCTCGAAACTCGATCCCATCAAGAGCATTTATATTATAACGAGCTTTTTCCCGCGGCTTCGCTTACGTAAAGTTCGATTTTTCAAACCCCTATTTTACCCCCTTAGAGGTTTAATTTTCAAAAATTCTTTCTCAGCGGATGCCTGCGTTGTAGTAGTACCTAGCTATCTGTGTGCCAAACAGCCCGATCTGTTCAGCAGATAGAGCTGTGCATTGATAGATCAGCCAGTCAGTCAGTGAACTTTTCCTTTTATATAAGTCGGAGACACACAAGGCACATCATCATACTTTTTATCCCGGAAAAACAAAAGATTCCTGCGGGATTTCTCAAAATCAAATCCACCGAGACAAAGTCGCGGGCAAAAGCTAATTAATAATAATAGCAAAGAAAGATAATTAATTAATTTGCACCCTGCTGCACTTTGATACCGCTTTCAATTTATCACTCCGCAATGTTTTAACAGCCTCCATTTGTTTGATATACGGAATTAATTCACATTTATTATTCGGATCGGTTTTTTATTTTATTCAATTGCTTCAAAGTTTTCTGATTAATCATTTTATTATTATAATAAAGTAGCATTATATGAGCTTTATCTTAAACTAGCTTTAACCCGCGGCTTCGCTCACGTTAGGTTTGATTTTTTAACCCCCCATTTAACCCTCTTGGGGTTGAAATTTTCCAAAATCCTTTCTTAGCGGATGTCTACGTCCTAACAGCTACCTGTATACCAAATTTCAGCTCGATCGGTCCAGTGGTTAGAGCTGTGCGTTGATAGATCAGTCAGTCAGTCAGTCAGTCAGTCAGTCAGTCAGTCAGTCAGTCAGTCAGTCACCTTTGCCTTTTATATATTTAGATATAGGAAAAGGTGTCTGACAGACTGATTGACTGACTGTCTGATCTATCAACACACAGTTCAAACCACTGGACGGATTGGGTTGAAAGGCATACAGATAGCTATTAAGACGTAGGTCACGTAGGTATCCGCTAAGTAAGAATTTTTGAAAATTTAACCCGTAAGGGGGTAAAAAAGAGATTTGAAAAATTCAAAATCAAAATCCATTTATTTCATGTAGGCCAACTTTGTAGCTCTTAAGACACTTCATAAATCTACCACCGGTTCGGAATGCAGATTCTGCTGAGAAGAGCCGGTAAGAAATTCAGCAGTTGCTCTTTTAAAAAAAAATTTTACAATAGGTAACAAAATTATGCTATGTATACACATTCAGTGCTTCCACAACGAAGCTTCAAATATCTTCTTCTTCTTCTTCTTCAACTAATGGACGTCCACTGCTGGACATAAGTCTCCTGCATGGACCTCCACAAGCCTCGGTCTTGCGCCGCCTGAATCCAGCGGCTCCCTTCGACTCGCTTGATGTCGTCTGTCCACCTAGTGGGGGGTCTGCCAACACTGCGCTTCCCGGTGCGAGGTCGCCACTCCAGCACCTTGGGACCCCATCGACCATCAGCTCTTCGAACTATGTGCCCCGCCCATTTCCACTTCAGTTTCGCAACCCGCAGAGCTATGTCGGTGACTTTGGTTCTCCTACGGATCTCCTCATTTCTGATTTGATCTCGCAGGGATACTCCGAGCATAGCTCTCTCCATCGCCCGCTGAGTGATCCTGAGCCTTCTTATGAGGCCCATAGTTAGCGACCATGTTTCGGATCCGTAAGTAATCACTGGCAACACGCACTGTTCGAAGACTTTAGTCTTCAGGCACTGAGGAATTTTGGACGAAAAGACATCTCTAAGTTTCCCGAACGCTGCCCAGCCGAGTTGGATTCGGCGGTTGATCTCTTTCTCGAAATTGGACCTGCCTAGCTGGACTGTGTGTCCCAGGTATATATACTCGTCTACAATTTCGAGTGCAGAGTTCTCCACGATTACTGGGTGGAGCGGAGCATGAGCATTAGACATGATTTTCGTCTTGCTCATGTTCATTTTAAGGCCCACCTGTTGAGAAACCCTGCTGAGGTCATTGAGCATTGTATTGAGGTCTCCCAGAGTCTCTGCCATAATGACTATGTCATCGGCAAATCGAAGGTGAGTGATGTACTCGCCGTTTATGTTGATGCCAAGTCCGTTCCAATCCAGAAGCTTAAAGACGTCCTCCAACGCAGCAGTAAAGAGCTTCGGGGAGATTACGTCTCCCTGCCGCACTCCACGCTGCAATTGGATTGGCCTTGTAGTCTGGTCCTGTATACGTACTGACATAGTGGCGTTTTCGTACAAACACTTCAACACCTGAATGTACCGGTAGTCAATACGGCATCTCTGCAGCGACCTCAATACAGCCCAGGTTTCCACCGAATCGAAGGCTTTCTCATAGTCCACAAACGCTAAGCAAAGTGGCCTGTTATACTCTTCCGTCTTCTGTAAAACCTGCCGCAGCGTATGAATGTGGTCTATGGTGCTAAAGCCTTTTCGGAAACCGGCTTGTTCGGGAGGCTGGAAGTCGTCGAACCTACGGGCGAGACGATTCGTAATGACTCTCGAGAACAACTTATAAACATGACTCAGCAGCGAGATGGGTCTATAATTCTTCAACAAGGTTTTTTTTTTTTTTTTTTTTTCCAATAATATGAGTACACACTATTAACTAATATGTACTCACTAAAATTACAATCTAGCCTATTAAACTGGCTAATGAGTAATTTTATTTTAACCTAAACTTATAAAATATCTTAAATACTAAGAAGTAGTCCACTGACGTATCTTAGTCTTTCTTTATCAGTTTAAGACACTTTGTTCTTGTGTTCTTTGAGGCAGCTTTTACACTACACTATCACTAATCACTAATCACTATGCACTAGTCACTAATTCAAAACTAGTTCATGCGGTTTTGTCCTTTTGAGTCTCCTCACTAACTGCGTTACGTCGAGCAGCTGGATTGCCTCAACGTTAACGTGATGATGAAGCCGATGTTCGTGGGCTTCAGAAAATTTGGCAATTACTCTGTCCACGTATTCAACTTTGAGGTCCCGGTGAATACATTCATTTCTTATGTACCAGGGTGCGTTAATAATGTTCCTTAATACTTTATTTTGGAACCTTTGGATAATTTTTGTGTTGCTCTTTTTGGTGCAGCCCCAGAGCTGGCATCCATAAGCCCAAATAGGCATTAAAACTTGCTTATAAAGCAGAACTTTATTTTGTATTGACAGCAAGGAATTTCTTCCTAGCAACCAATGCAGATTTCTATAGCGAAGTTCTAGCTCATCTCTTTTCTTTTTAACGTGCGCCTTCCAGCGTAATTTTGCATCCAGCGTCATTCCTAGATACTTTGCAGTGTCAGCATAAGGTATTTTTTGATTATTCAATAAAACAGGACAGTACTGTAATTTTTTGTTGGTGAAATCTACATGCGTTGATTTTGTTTCATTGAGTTTTATTTTCCACTTTTTAGTCCAACTGTAAACTTTATTTATTCCATTTTGCAGTCTCTCTACTGCTATCTTATGAGAATCACCCACAGCCATAATAGCAGTGTCATCAGCAAAGGTGGCAATAGTACTGTTGTCTAGCTCTGGTATATCGGATGTGTATAGTAGGTATAGGACCGGACCTAGAACACTTCCTTGAGGTACACCAGCTTTGATTTCTTTCAGATCAGAATAAGCTTCTTCTTGTCTGACTCTGAAACATTCTGTCTGTTATATACGATTCAAGAATATCTACTAGTGCTTTAGGCAATATCAGCCTAAGTTTGTAAATTAGACCAATATGCCAAACTTTATCAAAAGCTTGCGCCACATCTAGAAAAACAGTGGAACAAACTTTTTTCTCCTCAAGCGTTTTCTCAATCACATTGACAATTCTGTGGACTTGATCAATGGTCGAGTGCTTTTCTCTAAAACCAAACTGATGATCTGGAATTAGCTTTTTATCTTCTATAATAGGTTTTAGCCTCTTAAGTAGAAGCTTTTCAAATAATTTGGACATTATGGGTAATAAGGAAATAGGCCTGTATGACGTTGTTTCATTGGGTGGCTTCCCAGGTTTTGCTATCATGATGACTTCTGCCACTTTCCACAAGTCGGGTACATATTTTAACCTAAATGCGGCATTAATAAGTGTGGTAAGTTTTACTAGCGCTTTGCGTGGTAAATTCATTAAAATTTCTGCTGTAATGAGATCAAATCCTGGTGATTTCTTTTTACTTAGTTCTAGCTTTATTGTTCGCACCACTTCTTTTGGAGTAGTAAGCTTTATTTCAAAATCCGTCTCTAAATCTTCAGTTGATAATATAGTGTCTGTATGCCCTTCGTTAGGCTGAAATATATTTTCTAAATGCTGAGCAAATCTTTTTGCTTTCTGAATATTGTTTATTGCCCACTCTCCGTTTATCTTCCTTTATCGGTGGAATTTGCGTTATGGGTCTTTTTAAGTTTCTGGTGGCTTTCCAAAGAGAATAATTGGTTTTTCGATCACCCGTTAATTTTTGGAGATAATCATTCACCAAGTTATCATTGTGGGACCTGATTGCTCTCTTGATTTGTTTAGTTAAATTATTCAGTAACCTTTTGTCAAATGGGGATCTAGTTTGATGCCATTTTTTCCTCTGTTTTCTTTTTTTATTAATAAGGGAAATGATATGTTTTGGGTAAATAGTTCCCTGGCACTGTTTTCTGAAGGTAGGAGTATTTTTCCAAGCAGATTGTTGTATATTTACTATAAATTTCTCTAGTTCCTCATTTAACTGTTCTGGTGTTTTTAGTGGAACTTTTAGGTTTATGACGTCTTCTAAATCTAGTTTAAAACTATTCCAGTCTGTGGTTTTGTTCACTAGAGACAAGTTATTTTCTTTGAATTTAATTTTTTCATTTAATGTTAACAGTATGGGTGAATGATCAGAGCTCATGTCACATTTTTGGTCTATACTTAAATATTTCAGCGAGATATTTTTACATATAAAGAAATCAATCAAGTCTGGGATTTTTGATGGATCAGTGGGCCAGTAGGTCGGCAAACCAGTACTTACCACGTCACAATTCATTTCTTGAATAGCACCCAAGAGCTCCTTTCCTTTTGTATTTGTTAGCCTTGAGCCCCAGAAGGTATTTTTGGCGTTAAAATCACCTCCAATAATAAACCTATTTCCATATTGTCTTAAAAAGCTAAGATATTGGTATTTCTTCAAGTTATGTCTAGGTGGACAGTATAATGCAACTACTGATATAGAATACCTTTGAGTTGTAATGTTGACAGCTACTGCTTGAATT
Source organism: Hipparchia sbordonii (assembly GCA_038048805.1). NCBI lineage: Eukaryota > Metazoa > Arthropoda > Insecta > Lepidoptera > Nymphalidae > Hipparchia > Hipparchia sbordonii. The sequence continues at coordinate 4,293,759 of CM076115.1, read as the reverse complement.
TCCTGTGTCTCATACCTACTTTCTTCGAAGTGGCTGACATGCTCTTTTATTAAAATAGCGCTGCCACCTCTTGCAGAATTGTTAGGATGTAGTGCTTGATATACCTTATATCCTTTAAATTTAATGTGTGATTCATTTGTAAAGTGAGTCTCAGATATCAAACACACGTCAATATTTTCTATATCTAGGACTACTTGAAGCTCTTGTTGATGTTTAAGCAGTCCGTTTGAGTTCCATGCCATGATCTTAAGTTGATTAGTCATTGTTTCTTGTTAGGAATGGCTTTATTATTGCCATTTTCTAGTTTATGCAGTCTTTCATCAAACGAAGACATGAGTTGTAAAATTCTATCCAATTTTGATTCAAGGGTGCCATCTTGATCGTTGTTTTTAGCTGACATTCTTTGGGATGCTATTTGTGCATAAGTAGCATTCTTAAGAGCAGCTCCTTTTTTTTCTGCCTGTTGCTCATGCTTTTTAATTGGTGGATCTTGAGCTGTTGATATTTTTTTCTGCGTTTTGTTCTTGATGTTTTGTATTTCTTTAGCTACAATGCATCCTCTGTAGTTCGCTGGATGGGGCTCACCACAATGCACACATTTCGGTTTCTGTTCAGCTGGTTTAGTACAGTCTCTGGTTAGATGTTTGCCAGTACACTTAACGCACCTGGGTTCTCTTGAACAGTATTTTTGAGTATGCCCATATGTTTGGCATCTCTTGCATTGGGGGATAAGCTTCGGTGTCTTAAGTGGATGAATTTCCACCTTACATCCCAACACAGAAGTTATATCATATATTTTATTTATGTCCTCACCATTTTCGAAGGTGAGCATAAACATATTTAGTGGTTCTTTACTCTTCCACCGTAGTTTATTTGCCGCATCTAGTATTTTCAGACCCTTGTTTTTTAGGTCTTCCACGATTCTCTCAGGCTTGTACGTATAATGTAATTTTTTGGCCATGACTCTAATAGGCCGCTCTTGTTTATTTTCATAAGAGTGCCAGAGTAAGTTATTTGCTGTTAATAGCTTTATTATTGCTCTGTATGATTCTTCACACTTTGCGTTAATTTTAACATTTTCCCCATTCATCATTTTAATTCTGAACGAATCTTCTGTGTGGTTTTGAGACAGCATATCATAAAATGACTGATAGTCTGTTACTCCGCCAACTATTATAGGGGGTGGAGAGAATACCTTTTTAGTTTTAGAATTATTTCTCGCTTCATTATGTGACGTTTCAGATTCTCTGCTCTGAATGGGCGAGGTGCTCATCTTTCTCTTCTTCCTACTTTTTTGCTCGTATCCATTCTGTCTCTCTTGCTAATTCTTCCTCGTCTGTGTGATAATCGACAGATGGACCAGAACTCTCTTTCTTTCCAGTAGATGTATCCATTGGTTTCTCATTAGATAAACGTTTTACCTGATTTTCTAGCTCCAATATTTTATCATTCATAGCTTTTATGCTAAGCTGAAGCTTTTCATTTTCTGCCTCCTTTTTGGCAAGAGCTTTGAAGAGCTTCTCATTTTCCAACTGCGCTTGGCAAAATTTATCATAGAGAAATCGCTCATTTTCTGTTTTGAGTTTAATATTTTGTTGCTCAGCCATAGCTGGAGAATATTAATAGTATTGCTGCTATACAATATTTTTATTTTAAAATGATGAGTTTGACAATTTACAATCCGAATCGCGGTAACTGGGTCATTATGACGCACGCGGGACGACCGCCGCAATCACGCGGCCCGACTCAGCGATTTTACGTTTTAGCACGGTACGCGTTTGGTTTCGACAGAGATCGAACACTGACTGACTTCAACAAGGTGTTATCACCTTTTTTGAAGAACAGAACCACCACGCTCCTGTGCCATGCTTCCGGCGTTGTACCCTCGTGTATGACGGAATTGAACAATCGCTGAAAGATCTTTAAAACCGGTTTTCCACCCGCTTTCAGGAGTTCCGCCGTGATTCCGTCATCACCTGGCGCCTTGTTGTTCTTGAGTTGTTTGAGAGCCATACTAATCTCGTATAGGCTGACGTCCGGGATATCTTCGGTATAGTGTCGGGTCAGTTTGGCTCTAGGGTCTTTGGCCAAATCTTCAACAGGTTTCTGTGTCGTGGTATATAACTGTCCATAGAACTTCTCGACCACTCCCAAAACCTCAGGACGAGAAGAAACGAGACGACCGTCGTCAGTTTTCAGCCGCGTCAGCTGGCTCTGTCCGATAGACAGATCTCTCGCGAACACTTTGGAGCCTCGGTTCCGCTCGATGGTATCTTTAATACACTCGGTATTAAAGATACGAAGGTCGCGGGTTTGAGCCTTAGAGATCTGCCTATTAATTTGCCGATAGGCATCCGCGTCTGCCGACGACTGAAGTCTCATCTCTTGTCTCTCTTCCATTAGTTTGAGTGTGTGGTCAGAGAACTTTTTGGTTCTTTTCCTGCGATGGGTCTTAAAGAACTTAGACCCCACAGTATGGACAGTTTCCACAAACCTGTTGTTAAGATCGTCCACAGAAACGCAATCTGCTAGGCAATCGAATCGGTTCTGCAGTTCGAGTTGGAAGTTTTCGGGGTTTTGGATATGAGCACGAGTAGGTCGGAGAGTTGACTTCACCAGTCTGGCCCGTTCCAGCTTCACGTTGATATTCAATGTGCCTCTTACCATACGGTGATCGCTGCCGGTTTTTACCCTATTGATCACAGAGACATCATTGAATATATGCCTCTTGGTCGACATGATGAAGTCTATCTCATTTCTCGTGGAACCATCGGGACTCATCCATGTCCATTTTCTGTGTGGCCGCTTCTTGAAGAAGGAGTTCATCATAAAGAGGCCCTCCTTCTCCATGAAGTCGGCCAACATTTGGCCCCTATGGTTCCTTCGCCCATGCCCAAATTGCCCCAACCTCGTCTCTGCACCGCTTCGTTCACCTAACCTTGCGTTGAAATCCCCCATCACAACATTGTAGTGAGTAGTGGAGGCGTGTATGGCTTTTGATATATCCTCATACAAAACCTCCACCTCCTCGTCAGTGTGTGCAGTTGTCGGTGCGTAAACCTGTATAACCTTCAGCGAATACCGTTTGGTTATTCTGAGTATAAGGTACGCTACCCTGCTCGACACACTTGTGACTTCGACAATGTTGTTAACGAGGGACTTGTGGACGATAAACCCAACACCACCCTGGGACTGCTGGTCGCCCTCCCGGTAGTAAAACAAGTTACCGGAATTGAGGATTATCGAGTCCTCCCCCTCTCTTCGGACTTCAGACAAACCTATAACATTCCAGCGCAACTTGTTCACTGCTTCTTCCAGCTCGATGATCTTCTCGTCGGTCCTCAAAGTGCGTGCGTTGTATGTCGCCAGGTCCAGTCGTCGGGGTTGGCAGCGGAATCCCATCCGGAGATTCTTAGCACCCCCTGCCCCGCCATTTCACGACCGCTGCCAGGGTCGGGAATAACGGGGCCGCCGGGAACTAGGGGCCTTGGCCTTGTGTTGTGCACCATACAAGGTTTTGCCCGTAATGACCGCGCTGGGCAGGCGTGTTGGTCATCGCAGGGCTAGACTGATCGCACCGGTGTCGCTGCTGCCCGACACCGGCCTGTGTCATTTGTTCAGTCTAGTCAGTGCGAAATGGTTATACCGCCATTTGTCGGTCGTCAGAGCCTCGTTAGTAGACCAGCAGGAGGCACCACGGGCAGGTGAGGTTGACAGTTGGAGCGCTAGATGGAAGTGCGCTCCCTTACCCCCCATAGCTTCAAATATGCATACGTATAAATGAAACATAATGTGAGCGAAGCCGTGGGCAAAAGCTAGTAACAATTAAGCGACTTCAAAAATAGGAGGTTCTTAATTCGACATGTACTTTTCAGGGTTCCTTACCCAAAGGGTGCCTCTTACTAAGCCTCCCTTGAACCGTAATAAGTAGATACTTGAAATTTTCACAAATTGCACACATGTATTGCCGCTGTAACAAAAAAGTAATAAAAATAAAATAAAATAAAAAAAGGCTATCACTGCTTCATGAACCGTTTATGGACTAACTAGCTCCTAATTCATATTACTAAGCTTGCTGTGAGTTAGCGAGTTTAGGTAAATGATCACACAGTAACGGAGCACTGGATTGACGTGATTTTTTGGATAGTGTAGGGCCTAGCATTTGCGCCTCGAAATAATTTTGTCTACCCATTATTCGTGAATTTGTATGAAATTTCACGAGTAATTCGGTAGACAAAATTTTCTCGAGACGCGCATGTTAGTCCTACTGGAGTAACATTGGTTACTTTTATACCGGAAAAACCGATGAAAGCGCGTGTAAAGACTAGTTAATTCATGTGAACTAAGTATAGGTTTGGTTTGTTTATACATAGATATAGCTAAGCTTGCTGTGTCATACTGTTTGAAGTGCCTCCACGACCAAGTGAATAATGTACCCCGAGAGGCATTCGCAATGAACTGTCGGTATTCACGGTAGATTTAGTCGCTGGAGCAGTGTTTGCGAGCGTCGGCCTCACAGACTACGCAATTAGTTTACAATTTTCAGCTCGGCTACAAAATAGATCTTCAAAAACGGTATTTTACTGTCAGTGTAAGAAGATTTGACAATTGATTTGATTTGACAAGAGAAGAAAAAAGGGATACTATAAGGTAAGGTTCAGTGTCCCTTTCCTTGGGATTTAGCAAAGGGACACTGAACCTTATCTTGAGATGAGGTTCAGTAACCCTTTTCTTCTTTTCTTATTCTCTTGGGACTTGGCAAAGGGCCACTGATCCTCATCTCAAGATAAGGTTCAGTGTCCCTTTTCTTGGGACTTGGTAAAGGGACATTGAACCTTATCCTGGCATGAGGTTCAGTGTACCTTTTCTTCTTTTCTTATTCTCTTGGGACTTGGCAAAGAGACACTGAACCTCATCTTGAGATGAGGTTAAGTGTCCCTTTCCTGCTTTTCTTATTCTCTTGAGACTTGGCAAAAGGACACTGAACCTTATCTTGAGATGAGGTTCAGTGTCCCTTTTCTTCTTTTTTTATTCTCTTGGGACTTGGCAAAGGGGCATCGAATCATCTCAACCTACAGACCTACTACGAGGCACAGGTCTCCTCTGGAATGAGCACTTTGCTGGGCAATAGCATGGTGTTGCTTTGCATACTTTTAAACTTGTCAAACTTTTCTAAACAATAAATAAATAAACATAAAACAATAAACCTAATACAGGTAAACCAATAGCATCCTGTATCGGTTCCCATATAATTTAGTCGAATATTCTTCCTGTTCGGCCACCGGCCATTAATATTCAACAGCATCCCTTGCTCATATTTTCGGCTTATCATTTATGAATTGGCAATCTTTATACTTATCCACCCATTGAATAATTTATTTTTCCCGCATTCCTAATGTTTTCCATTGATCTGAATGAATATTTAGTTTTGAGTAAATATTCACTCAAAATTATTTAATACTAATTTTTACGTGCAGCTTCGAAGTGGTACTTTCTATGTAAAATTACCAATTTTGAATTTTATCAATTCTAGCTGTTCTTTTCAGTTTACCCTATTTTTTTGCTTTTATACCCTTCCTGTATTAATGTGAAAAACAAAAAAAAAAAATCCCAGTGCGCAGTATGTTTTAGTACTACTTCCATAATGTATGCACTTTGAATCGGCGGAATCGGCAAATGAATCCGCTGTTATTTTGTACAACATAGCCTGTACAGTGCAGTATAGCGTACATTACAATAAGACTTGACTGGAATAGATGGGTGGACTAGAAAGAACAACTCCGCCCGCCTACAGTGCGTACAGCGTAGCAACGTGGTTAAACCCAAACCCCAATGCACGCATGCATGCAGTAGGTACCCAGTAGTAGTCGTCGTCATTTTTCTGTGCATGCATTTTGGATCCGCGTGTAAATCATTTGTCATTCTGTATGATATAGCGTGTACGTGTACACTGTACAGCGTACATTACTGGTTGGACTGAAAAGAACAACTCCGCCCGGCTACAGTGCATTTCAGTGCGGTCGTACTGTACCTTGCAGTAAGAGCAGCGATAAATCAGTGCAAATAACCGAGGAATAGCCCACCGCCGACGTAACGTTAATCACGAGAACGCGACAGCACTCAAGTTAATGGTGCATTTAAAGCGGTATTTCTGAATGTAACCGCTTTGTACATTAATCTGTAGTTACACTTTTCAGTACCAAAAGGACATAGAAATTGAAATTTTTGAAATTACTGAAATAAAATGTGTTTATTGTTAAGCTACAACCTACTCAAACGAAACGCTTTAATTCAACGTTTCTGATAAGAACCGCTAAAGTGTGAAGCACTCTTCCAGCATCTGTTTCCTGCCACCTATGATTTGAGTACCATCAAGGCAAGAGTGAATAGGCATCTTCTAGGCAAGCGCGGTCCAACATAGAGAGTGGGTACGACAAGACTGTACGAGGAATGGGGACGACGACGGGTGGGGCTCGAACCTGCGACCTTTCAGTTTTCAGTCCGCACCTTTAGCCGTTGGGCTATTGAGGCTTACAATATTAACTCATTTGGAATTTTATTGACAAAGTCCATGCTTTAGTACTACTGTCACGATCAATAATGTCATGCGACAGATAGATTTACCTTGGAGTGTGTGTGTGTCACGAAACTGAAGTGGTAATGGGATGGACACATATAGCGAATAATATAATCGATAGAGTTGGGGTCCCAAGCTGCTTGAATTGCGACCTCGTACCGGGAAACGCAGCGTTGGAAGAGAATCTTACGGTATATGTGGCTTTGTATTAGTCCAAGTGTCATATACAATGTAGGTATATGACGTCAGTCGATAATCAAAAATATGTTAACAAAAAAGTTCAGTTAAATATAATACATCTTCATCATCATCATCATCATCAGCCCACATGCATCCACTGTTGGACATAGGCCTCTTTTAAGTAGCGCCATCGTTGCCTATCTTTGGCCTTTCGTATCCGATCGATACCTGCCACTTTTCGAATGTCATCGCTCCCTCCATCTAGCCGGGGGGCGCCCTACACTCCGTTTACCGAAATATAATACATCTTAATTAAATTATCAATTCTTATTGAGTAAATTCCGAAAAATTATAATTTGCAGTTTTTTCTTTACCAAGTCGCGTTTAAATTAAACTCGTCATAATCACAGGTTTAGTTAATATTTAACGCAAAGTACCTAAATATGAAATTTCGCAATACACGCCCCAGTTTCCACCAGCTTGGGGGATTAACATCTAATCGGCTTACGCTATTAGGCAGTGTTGCATCCGCGGTGGTCACGAACAGACTGGCGCAATGTTCTCATTAGTCAAGTACTTAGGTTAATTTATGGGCGACCTTGGTTATCTTGATCTACCCTTATTTTATTACGAATACCGTACTGTAATTATCTGCATGCGAAGCTTTATATTTAGTTACTTTTTTCCCTGTGTAATAATAATAATATGAAAATCTATATGCACGCCAGTCAAAACTTCAAATAATGTCAAATTAAAAAAAAAAACAAGAAAGAACGACAGCCATCTTTGATTTAAAAGGAGATAATTTCCGTTATCAATAAAAAAAGCAAGATATTGACTGCAATAATTTTTTTTTTTTAAAGAATATCAGCCAAGCTGAACTTGACTGATGTTCTCCTCTCCCCTCCAAATAAGTGAAAACTTGTGTTAGGAGTGGGTACGACAATAGTGCAACGGGTGGGGTTCGAACCTGCGACCTTTCAGTTTTCAGTCCGCACCTGTAACCATTGGGCTATTGAGGCTTAAAATACTTGATTTGTAATACGATGTTATTTTAGTAATGTGAATTCTAAGAGACTTTAAAGCGACACCCATAATTTTCTCGATACTTTCTTGTCTCATCACTAGGCAACAAGTTGTGAGAGAGCCTTGATCGGATTTGTAAGCTGCTCGTATCGCACAGCTTCAGACATTCTGCTTACAAACAATTCGTATCTCGCTGTGCATACTAAGTCGAGGTTTAAGCTACTGCGTAGTCAGCTTTCGACTTTTGTAAGTAACAAGTAACACGTACATTTGCACGTACATAGTAACAAGTAATTACTGGAAAGCACTGGACTTTGGGGAACAGAAAAACACCTTATTTGCTTAGAAAACGGGCTATATTCAAATCACATACGTATAATAATGACGACATGACGATTCTAATTACAACAGGGATATAATAAGTCGAGCCGAAGAATTTTTTTTTTGGCCACAAAACCTAGCTTCTAATTTAATAACTTAGCCACGGGAAAATGATTAAGCTTCTAAAATACTAACTCGCCTTCTGTTGGGATTGTAAACCTACCTAAAACTTAAAAAAAAAGTTAAAAAAAATTTTTTTTTTTAAACTTTTTTGATGTTTGTTATTCAATCACGCCGCAACGACTAAACCGTTGTGGCTGAGGCACAGAGTCAGACTTAGGCTGGAATAGCACATAGTCTAATTATCCCGCAAAATTAGACAGTTCCCGCGGAATTTAAAAAAACCCAATACACGCAAACGAAGTCGTGGGCATCAACTAGTTATATAGGTGTAAATATACAAGATGATGCCCGCGACTTCATCCGTGTGGATAAAGGTTCTTCAATTCCCGCGGGAACTCTTTAATTTTTCGGGACAAAATGTAGTCTATGTGTTAATCCTGTTAGTGAACTATCTTCATTCCAAACAGCCAAATCGGGTGATTCGTTGTTGCGTGAAAGAGTAACAAACATACACACACACATACAAACTTTCGTCTTTATAATATTAGTGTGATGTGATGTGATAGATGATGCCTGCGACTTCGTCCGCGTGGATAAAGATTTGCCGCTATCAAGTAAAAAAGGAAACAATTTTAAAGGGAGCGTTTTGAAATCTATGCTTTCTAAACGCTCCCCTGTAAAATTCATCTTTAGTAGTTTCGGAAGTTTGCCATAGATATCATATCTACTGTGTGAACTTGACAGGTATGTACTCTCCTCTATTTAACAAGCGATCTTCCGATTTAACGAGATAAATACACTTCAACATTTTAATTTAATCAAGTGTCAAAATAGACACTAACGGAGATAAAATTCCGATCGGACAACGTCAATTCGAATTTGATCATGAGTTGGACAGTTTAATTAAACAGATAAAGCATGATGACTTAAGTACGTTCTAGTACTTATAGTCATAAGGTATGGTAGGACGATTTGTGCGACAGAAAATCATGATTCTTGCGATTTAATTAATTTAGCATGCGCGCCACGAGAAAATGTTGTATCTTTATTTAGACATCAAGTGTAACACTATTAATTTAGTAAAAATTATAAAGTGTATGTATCTCTTTATTTAGTAAGTTGAGGCTATTAAACGTCGGGCATACAGTTAGTAAATTTCTTTATCACAAAATTGCATGGGTGAATGGATTTGCTTCAGGTGTCCTACTTACAATCAAGTAACACACACACATTAATCCTCGCAATATTAAGAAAAAACTAAAATCTTACTTTTTAAGTCAATTATGATAATTCACTATGTTCAAATAGCAGTAATGTTCTGTAGTCAACATACCTACCTACCTAGATTTAAGTCTTAGTTAGTTAGCATTTTTTACAAACCCGGGTGGTTTTCTTGATTCTAGCTTTAAGTATTATTTGTACATCTTATGTTAATAAATAAATAAATAAATAAATAAATAAGTAATAAACCTATTTTGTTTTATTCTTATGTTATCTAAGAGGCACAAGTTGGTCTACATGAAATAAATAATTTTGAAATTCACTAACGTTTCTAAGTTTCACGTGAACATCTCGCGTTAGTATCAAAGTTGGTTGCATCTTGAGAATACATAAAGTGCATTAAAAATTTATAAGTATGCGATTATGTAAAGCAGGTGGGGTGATGTCCACAAATATTCAAAGCTCTTTCGCCTTAGCATTTTAATTAACTCAATTATTTTTAATGTCTCCTGGGCACATGTTCTCTACTATACTCGTAAGGAGATTTTTTTTATATTTTTAGCGAGCAAACGTGCAGGCGGGTCATCTAATGTTAAGTGATTACCGCCGCCCACGAATATTTTTAGCACCTCACCACCAATGCGTTGCCGGCTTTTCAGGAATTTGTTGGTCCGCCCCTTGAATAACCCCATGTTGTAATTAGTGGGAACACCGTCGCAAGTAGTTATTTCCACAGTTTCGTAGTACGTGGAAAAAAAGATCTGATACAACGGATGGTCGAAGTGCTCCAAAATAAGGAGGTATAAAAAAATCTAAACTTGCGCTACTTCTATTTATATCTCACTATTTAACCATATTGTAATAATTTAATTTTCCGGTATAAAACGTAACCTGTCACTCTCCAGGTTTTCAACTATACCCGTACAAAAAATTACGCCGATCCGTTGCTCCGTTGCAGTGTGATTGAAGGACAAACCAACAAACAAAGAAACGCACTTTCGCATTTATAAAATTAGGAAGGATATCTTTATCTTAACTTTTAAAAGTTATTCCAGTAACAAGTCAAGGAAGTTATAGATAATGTAAGTCTTATGGAAAAATATATTTTCCAGCAATTTTTGCACGGCTAAGTGAACTCCAAGTATTCCCGTTAAAAACCAGGAAGGTATTCTTTAAGACTGGAATTTTATAAAACCCGCTTCTCAACTATCATGTTACTCATAAAACTTTTAACAATTTTTTTAAAAGTTTCCCGTTGAAGTTAAATAAAGTAAGTACGTAGAAAAATAATGGATATAATTTGATTTTGTTTTTCTTTTCATTTTTTTTTTTACATTTTGTGATTAATTGACTTTATGATATTGTATCCGTGATTGCACTCACATAAGGTTCCCACTGAAAATCAGTGCTGTAGCATGATGCTGAGTGGGAGGCCTTATTGGATCACATGCAACTGTTATTTTTATTTTATTTTACTAAGTTATGTTTTCCATTTTAATCGTATTGATTAAATAAAATAGTTTTCTTTCTTTCTTTCTTTAACTTGTTTTTATGACAGTCCAGCGATGTCGTGCCAGAACAAACTAAAATATTCTGACTATATTTTTGAAGTCAGCTAGCTCTCCCACTGTGTAGTGCATACCGCAAGTACTGACTTGCCGACTAACTGACTTCATTTACTGACTCAATATAATACATTAACTATATGTACCTACTTACTTTAAAATTCTTTTGTAAAGCTGAACATTCCAAGTCTTATTTACGACTCATTTTCTTATTTATATCACGGTAAGCTAAATTGAGGAATATAACAATAGGAAATTCTTTCTCCACGAAACGCTTACGAAGTTTTCGTATTGTTGCAAGATTTATTTTTCTCTTAACGAAAGGTCGCTTATATTCGGCACATTTCTTGAATAGAAGTCTAGAGGGCAGAAAAGATAACGCATCTTTTGAGTAACAAATTGCAGGTAACGAATCAATGTTTAGTGGAATTTTCATGAATAAATAATAATAACAAGAAAAAAAAATTAAAAACTCTAACTACGAAAAATTGGATATAACATTCGTAAATACATACATACAATATAGACTGCTAAAATCATAATTCTTCCTATCGGATAAAAGCCATGTAGTAAGGAATGCTACCTATGTTTATGGTAAAAACGCCCGATTTAGATTTTGTTTTTTTTTTTATTGAAAGGTGAATTAATCGTTTTTAGTTATGTTTGATGAAAATTGATCCAAGATGGCCGCCGCCACAAAATGGCGGATTACATTTTTTCACAACTCTTTCAATACGGGTATCAAATGAAAGGGCTTGACTATTAAAATACTTGATGAATTTCAAATCCAACATGGCCGCCACCACAAAATTTCGAATTACATTATTTTATTTTTAATTTCACATTCGGGTGTGTTCTAAATTTTCAAATTACTGAAACCCTGGGGGGTCATGAGGTGAGAATGCTAAGTCCTATTCTAAGGATCTGTCATTAAATCCACTTGTGACCGGAGGGCTGGTAATTACCTTTTTTTTTTTTTTTTTTTTTTTTTATCGCTGGGAAATGCTTTTAGGCATCCCTCTCGGAAACAAGGCAGTTTAACTACGATGTTTCCGAGAGGGTATGTGGGACTCATTGGCACTCCAAAATACCCACTAAAACCCAGCGGCGCTCCTGCGCATCGCCTGACGACTGGGTTACGGGAACACTTGCGTAATCATCCGCAACAAGGGCTGGTAATTACCTCGGCCAACATATAAGTTTGGCCATTCAGCGGGGTAACGCAGCCAGTGTTCCCCGAAATTAATTGCTTGCCATTGTGAATTACACACCTATTCTGTTAGGAACAACAATTTCAATTTAGCTTATCCTTTCCTGTGTGACTAGATAGAACGAGTTCAGTTGATAGGTTTAAAGCTTAATTAATTTGGGTTGGTATACCCTATAACCTACCAGGACAGATTATTTAATCCCGGGGTCGTACCGTAAAGTTTCACATCAAAATTTGTTTAGGTCTATGATCCCGATAACAGATTCAAACAAATAATCCCGATTATAGATACCGTACCGGAAAATTTCATAATAAACATTCATAACAATTTTCATTACATTTCATTCATGAGAGCTTTTCCAATAAGGACGCCATTACATAGAGCGTGGTATTTCCTGCCACGTATAATTTGAGTACCTTCGAGACAAGAGTAAGTAGACATTTTCTAGTCAAGCGCGCTCCAAGTATCGGTGCTTTCGCAATAAACAAAAACATCGAATGCAATAAACGATTTTTAAACTTTTTTTTGAATTTTTTTATTTATGATGCCTGTAAATAGAATTACATGTTTGCTCAGCACGTAGTCAGCATGGATGAAGGTTTTTTGATTCCCATTTGATCCCATCCATTGATGAATTAATGTAGCCTATGTGTTAATCCCGGGTAGGAGCTATCTCCATTCAAAATTTCAGTCAAATTGGTTCATTTGCTGTGGCGTGAAGGTGTAACAAACATACACACACAACACACATACAAACTGTCGCCTTTATAATATTAGTAGGATTGTTTTTTTTTTATTCGATGACAAGATAGCCCTTGACTGCGATCTCACTTGATGGTAAGTGACGATGCAGTCTAAGATGGTAGCGGGCTAACTTGGAAGGGGTATAGCAGTGTAAATTCAACCCATACCCCTAATCGGTTTCTACACGCCATCGTGCCGGAACGCTAAATCGCTTGGCGGCACGTCTTTGACGGTAGGGTGGTAACTAGCCACGGCCACAGCCTCCCACCAGACCAGACCAGAGACAATTTAGAAATTGTAAATTTCTTAATTGCCCCCGCCGGGAATCGAACCCGAGACCTCCCAGTTATAAGATCACAGCGCTCACCACTGCGCCAGGGAGGTCGTCAAAAATACTTTTCCAATATCCGCTAACGATATTATGCTGTCAAATACAGTTTCCATTACGTACATCATTAACCATCTTAAGCACCTACGAGTACCGACATACAAAAATTTAGGTACAATTTATGCTCTCTGTATGTAACATAAGAAGGCTTCCTTTGAAAGAGATAGATTTACAAACATGAGAAAAGATATAACAGATTCAAAGAAGATTGAAAATGACACCTCTTTTGTAAGTAATGTAATATTCCACTTAATCTTCTTATAGTCCACTGTAACCTATATAATATTATAATAGGTTGAATTGAGAGTTTTCCCACGCGATTCATCAAAGGTAAAGTATCGTCTGAAAACACTTGTGAGTTCTTGAAAGCTTTATTCTTTTAAGGGTCTCGTACTCAAAAGGGTGCCAACGGGACCCTATTATTGAGCCTCCGCTATCCATTCCGTTCGTTCGTCCGTCTGTTAGCGGGCTGTATCTCTTGAACCATAATAGATAGATACTAGAAATTTTCACAGAATATGTATATCTATTGCCGCTATAACAACAGATAATAAAAATAAAGGGGAATTACAAGAACCGTGATTTTTTCGGCATTTCTTTGCTCGATGTTATGATTTTACGGAATCCTTCGTATGTGCCAAGCCAACTCGCACTTTGCCGGTTTCATTTATTTCTATACGTCTTATACACAATTATGAACTCATCACAGTTAGTCATTTGAAGCCTCAATAGCCCAACGGTTAAAGGTGCGGACTGAAAACTAAAAGGTCGCAGGTTCGAATCCCATCTGTTGTACTATTGTCGTACCCACTCCTTGCACAAGGTTTACGTTTATTTGGAGGCGACTGGAGGATATTAGTCACCTTCAGCTTGGCTAATATTCTTTTCATAAAAAAAAATGTTTTACATAAATACCTACAGTGCTAAAATCATAACTCTTCCTTTTAGCTTTGACGTAGTCGGGTAAAATTGCGCTGCATGAAGGACATCTTATGGATTTTACGGCGTTGGGACACACGGCATGGAGTTCTTATGGCTTTTACGACGTTGAACGGGTGCCACCAACGGGAATGGGTCTGCTTTGACTGCCCAACTTGACATGCGTTGGATTGGTGTACCTACGTATGCATTTTTGCATTTTTGAAGCTTTATTGTGGAAGCACTATATTATACATAGCATAGCTTTGTAAAAAAATTTTTTTTTTTGAAAAGAGCAACTGCTGAGTTTCTTACCGGCTCTTCTCAGCAGAATCTGCATTCCGAACCGGTGGTAGACTTATGACGTGTCATAAGAGCTACAAGTTAGCCTACATGAAATAAATTAATTTTGAATTTGAATTTGTTTGTACATGTTCAGCTCGTCTTTAAAGTTTAAATGCATTAGCAGCATTACCCGCATAGTGCACATAGTTCGTGGTAAGTAGAAATACGTAAAATATTTGCATGCTTAACTGCAGTCCGCTCTTTGCGGTTACGTGAGGGATAATTTCCCAAAATTATTTAAAATCATTCTACACATATCTAATTCCTTAATATCATTTCCTTAACCGATATGGCCGATTTTGTAAAATAATATAAACGTAAAAATTCTTTTTACTAAACCGACTTCAAACGCCACTACAAAGTATATCAATTGTGCCTATAAAATTTGAAGAGTTCCCTCGATTTCTTCAGGATCCCATCATCAGATCCTGACCTGATGAGAACGGGACTATCTGGGAAGTATACCCTTTCAAACAAAAAAAAAGAATTTTCCAAATCGGTCCATCCGTCTTCGAGTAATCGGGGAACATACATAAAAAATAAAATAAAGATTCCGACGAATTAAGAACCTCCTACTTTCTTTTTGGAAGTCGGTTAAAAATAAAGAGTTTTCATAGGATTTTTGTAAATAATCTAACTTCACGCTAATGAAGAATCATTCATAAATATTAAATATAATATTTATAACAAAAAGGTAAAAGCCCAACAGAACTGTCTTGGTTCAGAATTGAAAAATTCATTCATTTTTTATTTATATTACTTTTCAAGCCAACTTTTTACTGAATCAACAAATATTAAAAATAAAAATCTTTTAGAAACGTGCACAAAACAAATTGAGACAAAAAATTACTACGTTTTCTGCTGGAGCGACCAAAATACTCTTTTGTAAGTTCCGACAAAGACTTCATCTCCAGGGTCTGTTCGAGCTGAATAGTTGGTTTCCGGCTCATTTGTGAACTTTAGAATTTACAATAGGTATTTATTACAAAGCTTTCTGTTGGTCTTACGAATAAGGAACGATTTCTTTTGTAAATAAATATATTCTGTTGCGACTTTTGTCATTATTACACGTATGTATATAAAAACTGGTTTTACCCATTGATCAGAGAAACTTATGACCATTGAAGTATAACGCTTAGAACAGAAGTTTCTAACAAAGTTCCGCTCTAAACGTGGACTCAAAGCAGTCCATGAACGTGTGAGTACCATGTTATTATTTTCTAGAACTGGTACTGATAATTAAGATTAAAGCCTTAATAAACTGGTCCTGATAAAATTAAGATTTAAGCCTCAAGATTTAAGATTATATATTCAAGATTTAAGATATGTTTAAAAAGAACCGTAAATGTCTTGGTATTATTTCTGTAAAATTCATTTCAACCTACAACCGTACTTAAAAGCCTTACATTTTAAAATGAAGCGACGTCAATTCATTGAGATATCGATAAAAAGAGAAATATTAAAATCTATCATCATATTTGAAGAACAATGGAGATTCTGGTTTTTCATTTTTTTGTGAGTCGCTTTGGTAACTTGCACACTTTAAACTCTGTTTTTAAATCAAGCCGTTTGGTCCAGAAGCCTGAAATAAGTTCCTGAAAAGCCGGCAACACATTGGTGGTGCCTCTGGTACTACAAGTGTTCATGGGCGGCGGTAATAACTTAACATCAGGTGACCCGCCAGCTCGTTTGCCCACTATTCATATAAAAAAAATTAGGTTTTCTTTATAACGATTAATATTTATTTAAGACTAAGAAATACCACTCAAGTTAACCGACTTAACAGGGGGACAGCTAGACCTAAATATTAAACGAAAGTGACTCTGCGATAGGTTCAATATAGGTTTGACATTAATCATTTTATTCTTTTATCTAGTTCAAATAAGCAGAATATTACTCGCAGGACAAAATAATTGAACCCAAAGCACGGAATACATAATAGCACAGACATAATTGACACGCAAATTTTAAAAATATCATGCTTGATGAAACAAACTTATGGATAGATTAAAATTAAATATTAAAACAGATTATGTAGCATGTTAAGATTCTTTTTAATAATAATAATAACTTATTTATTTACCAAAATGCAGGTACAATGAGATGTGATGGGGAAAATTGAGCCTTGTACATTTTATGAAAACGGTCTTCATTAATATTAAAAGAACTCATATTTTTCTAAACGATTAATGTCGATATTTTTTATCACATCACTAGACTTCACTGAATGCAGTTCGCTCGGGACCGCCAGAATTGAATTTGTAAGCTATCAGCCAGTAAGTCTATATTACTGTTAGTGAACAATGCACTGTGTATTTTGTAATATAATACGAATATCGAAACCATCATATAGGGACAAAGCAATAATAGCTTTGAAGTCTCGATGGCTCTACGGACAAGGGGTCCGACTGAAAGCCGATGGGGATATGGTTCAAATCCCACCCATGCACTAGCGTAAAATATGCGTAATATTTTGGAGGGGAAAGGGGAAATTTCATGTTCGACTACGATATTTTGATGTAAATTCCGTCATATTTATTTTTAACCCCCGACGCAAAAGGTTTTTATTCATTGACAAGGTAGTCCTTGACTGCTATCTCACCTGATGGTAAGTGATGAAGCTGTCTAGATGGTAGCGGGGTAACTTGAAAGGGGTAAGTCAGTGTAAATTCAACCCATACACCTAATCAGTTTATACACGCCATCGTGCCGGAACGCTAAATTGCTTGGCGGCACGTCTTTGACCGTAGGGTGGTTACTAGCCACGGCCAAAGCCTCCCACCAGACTAAGGTAGGTACTAAGAATAATGTTAGTTAGATTCAGAATTTGTGCAAATTTCGTGGGTAACGGATAGTTCTATATTAGAAAACAGAATTCGAAAATTATGCCAGTCATCCAATCTAATGACGAATAAGATTTCTCTTGTAATTTTCTAGAACGACTTACAAGTTATTAGAATAATGTAACTATTAACATAAGTGATAAGTCCTGAATTTATGTGGAACATGACAGTTCTTTTGTATATTCTGTCTGTATATCACACATGATTTTTAACATAGTACGAGTATACTATTTCAAAATTTTGCGATTTTGAGTTATTAATGGTTTCAGAATGTAGGTAGATTTTTTCTCTAAAATTGATAAAACTCTCATATTTTTAAGTCATTTAATCAATGAAAAATGATATAAGAGGTCTTTCTTGACTATTCACTAGCGCCCTAAGCATGAACAAGTACCTGTCATAGTCTCATCTCAGTTAAATCCAGTGTTCACTTTTTGCCCTAGAAATTGCGATTTTTTAGTTTTGATATTAGATGAGGTGATATGCTTAATATGATATACTTTACGAATGAATAATAAGTAAGGAAGTCTAATTCACAACAAAACCCACTCATAAAATGACGCGCGCGCGTTCGTTTGCATGTTTGCTATGACAGCTGAGTCATTGGACGATATTATGAAAATTTGACGAGCTAGAAAAATGACCAACTGTTGACGTGCTATTTTTGTTTTTAATCCCCGCCTCTAACGACTTAATTTTTATCTCCACCCACTTCGGCGCAATTTTTGTTGGGGTCATTTTTTTAACGCAGTTAGACTTCCTTACTTATTATTTATTCGTAGGATATACTAAATAAATAAATCACATCTTATGATATACTTAATAAATAACTTGTTCAACCGATTTCGTTCACGGCAGTCAATCTCTACAGATTTAATGAGACGGGAGAGAAAACATGCGCAGGATCTTTATGTACTCTCCGAGGTACGGGGATGACACAACGCCAACTTTCCTACCAACACATATGTCCTCCTTCACCTTTTTATCACAGAACTGCGAGAAGTCGTGGGCGTTGGCAACCCTATGTGGTAGAAATCCAACCTACTCGAACGAAACGCTTTAATTCAACGTTTCTGATAAGAACCGGTAAGGCGTGGAACACTCTTCCAGCATCCGTGTTTCCTGCCACGTTTCTGATAATAACTGGTAAGGTGTGGAACACTCTTCCAGCATCCGTGTTTCCTGCCACTTATAATTTGAGTGCATTCAACGCAAGAGTGAATAGGCATCTTCTAAGCAAGCGCGCTCCAACCTAGACCTCATCAGTGCTACCCAGTATTGATTGTCGTCAAACGAAAACCAAAAAATGTAGAACTTCTTCTTTATAATTTGTATGCGTCGGATTCGAACCTTGGACTCCAAAAAACGGCCCAAACTCTAGGCACCACTAGGCTATCTTTATATTACCTTCACACTAAAGTACAATATCCTCGGTAAAAGGTTTCCATACATAATGACTCCGTAATATAATGTAATACCAGAAGGCAGAATCTGTCTAACTTTTAGCAAGCTTTATACACACGAGTTAATTACGCTAAACGGTACGACCTGCCCCTTGAATTCAACTCCTTTGATGTGTATTTATGTGGTGCGTGGTACAAACATGATTATTACAAACACGTTCCCTTTTACGGTGTCAGGTTCTTAAAGACTTTAATGTAAGGCTTTGTAGGCGCGCCTAGTCCAAGATCCCTTTCACGAACTTCTGGAAAGTATTTTACTTTTCAAGTAGAAATTAGGAGATTTTCATTTTTTTTTCGAAATTTTTTTTGATCCTAAATTTTATTTTATTTTCAGTTCGTACTGTAAAATTATTATATTATTTAAATAATTTAAAAATAAACTTAATTCTAAATTAATAAATAAAGGCACCGTCCGATTACGAAAAGGCATATCAACAGGCAAGCTAAATAATTTTCTTCATTTTCCAGTATTCCATATTAATTGGATTCGATAGAATTAAATTAGTTAAAGTTTTATTGTAAAATTTTAATTTTATACTACAAAATTGTTTACGCGCAAATCTGCTACAATATTATAATATTATCTTCCTAAAAAATCATCAATTCCTACTTTTCTACTCTCTAAATAGTCTCTAACTCAAATTAGTTTTTTTTCCACTTTGCGGCCATTAAGTCATCGAACGGAAGCGTAGTTTGCCAACTCTAAAGCTCTATTTTGAATAATCTCCAAAATAGTTGGAGATATTGCTGTAATTTGTAAACCCATTACAATGATCGAGTTAACAGAATGAAATTATCATTAAACTAAGTCCCCTAATGTCTGGAACGATTAACTAAATTGTCGCTACGCACTACATGAGTGACGGCTCCACGCCTTAAACAATTAAGATTCATCTACGGAAATTATACTCATTTGCATGACTTATCAAACTTTAAGGTCGTAAACTATATTTGATTTGAGTCAAAAAAAAATTTAATCAGAAAGTATATCTATATCTATCTATTTATATATATAAAAATGAATCCCTATTTCCTTGGTCATCGCATCACGCGTGAACGGCTGGACCGATTTCGCTAATTCTTTTTTTATTGTGTTTGTTATTATTAGGAGAAGGTTCTTATGAAAGAAAAAAATTAAGAAAATTGCGCGGAAAATTAGAAAATTTAAGAAATATTAACCACCATATTAAATTATTTCTAATGTAACCGCTTTTACAATTCAAACTTTTTTGATGTAACCTTATGGCGTTTGACATAACATTGACAGAATACGTGCTGCCAATTTCGTCAAAGAGGATGTAAAAAAACTTAAGACAGGACAACGTCTGTCGGGTCCGCTAGTTTTTCATATAAATAAATTGTTCTATGAAATTCTATAAATAAATTGAAAAATGCTGTCTAGCTATTTGTCATTTTTAAACCAAAATTGCGAGGCTTAAAAAACGGAAAAATATAAACCGATTTCGTTCATTAATCCCGCGGTATCGGATTCCTTTCCGTTTAGTCCCTTGACCTACTTGACCGGTTAATGAGTGAATACATTTGATGCATTCGGTTTACAAATAAATAAATGAAAATGCATTCACTCTTTAACCAGTTGACAAATAAATAAATGTAAACGCATTCACTCTTTAACCGGTACAAATTTTGTAATTCGATTTCACTCAATGCACCAAAACTAACCGGTTTACCTTTAATATATATTAAGATTAGTAAGCCGGTTAATTCAGTTCTTTTTCGGGGTTGCGAATAGTCTAAGACAGAGGCAACCAGCCCAGTCAAAGGAGCTGAACGTATTGCATGAACCGGTTTATATAGGTTGCCAAAACCTAAATTAACCGGTTCCTTCCTTCATTAAATCACTCTGAATATTACTAGTGATAACCGATATAATTTTAAATGTATCAGAGTAACGGAACGACTTCATTTTTGTATGGGTAGTTGAAGATCTGAAGAGTGATATAGGCTACCTTTCGTCCTGGAAAAACAGAATTTTCCCGTGGGAAACTTAAAACCCTAACTACGCAGAGACGGTGTCGCGGTGTATAAACTAGTCAATTCATAAACTAACAATGATTATGGGGAAAAGAAATGGAAGAATTAATAAAATTTCGCGCACACGGTTCTCAATCAATCATCGCCCGCGCTCGAATAACTTCCATTTATTTCAATTTGCATTTGTCCCTGTCCTTACTCTTTATTCCGTGAAAGTATTCGATCCAGTAATTTTCAATTTCATACTAATTAAAATATATGTAGGTATGTAAAAATATATAAAAGGAAAAGATCTATCAACGCACAGCTGGGCTATTTGGCATACAGATAGCTATTATGATGTAGGCTTCCGCTACGAAAGGATTTTTGAATATACAATCCTTATTTTAACCCCTTATATAATAAGGGGTTAAAATAGGAATTTGAAAGACCGAACTTAACGTGTGCTAAGTCGCGAGCAAAAGCTAGTTAATAAAATCCCGATCTATTATTAAGCTATTGCATAGCTTCTATCGCGGGCCTTGAGCGTGGAGACCGAATCCAAAAATTCCGTAACGAAAATAACCTGACACGGGACTCACCGCTAGATGGCGTTGATAAAAAATGCTATGCAATAGCTTTACCGCGGCAGTCCCCGAGTGCCACACGTCTTTTTTTTCATATTATCTTGTTTAACATTACTTCATTAATATTACGTAACTGTCTCCTTGGTCTAACGTTTAGCATGCTGCGGATGACGAGGTCACGGGTTCGATTCCCGGGTCCGAAATGATAAATTCCCAAATTACCCCCGCCGGGAATCGAACCCGAGACCTCCCAGTTATAAGACCACAGCGCTCACCACTGCGCCAGGGAGGTCATCAAAACCTAACTCCAAGCCAAGCCTCCGTCCAAGCGGACCAAGTCGCGGTCAAAAGCTAGTAATAAACAATAAAGGATTGCATAAAATTTCTCATTGTTCGGCGCGCCGCGAGATCGGCTCTCAATCAATCATCGGCCGCGCTCAAATAAGTTTCATTTATTTCAATTTGCATTTTATTCCTGTCTTCATTTCGTAAAAGCGTTCGATCCGATAATTCCAATTTTGCATCAATTTACCAGTTAAAAGATTTAAATAAATAATGGAATTCAATTAGTTCAAAATACATTAAATATATATAATTGACTTCAATTCATTGTTATTTGTGAAACTAGTTGATGCCCGCGATTTCGCTCGCATGGATTTAGTTTTTAAAAATCGCGCGGGAACTCTTCGATTTTCCGACATAAAAAGTAGCCTGTGTCACTCTCCCACATCCATGCACGTCGATCCGTTGCTTTATTGCGGCGTGATTGAAGGACAAACCAACAAACACTTTCACATTTATAATATTAGTAACTTTAGCTCGCGACTTCGTTCGTGTCGGGTTAGGGTGTTCAATAGTCCCGCTGAAACCTGAATTGTTTTTCCGGGATATACTTAAAGTAGGTAGTCTGTCACTTTCCAGGTCTTCAACTATACCTCAGCATAAAACCAAGTTCCGTTGCTCTGTTTCTGCCTGATTGAAGAACAAACCAAAAATGAACAAGTATTCACATTTATTATACTTATAAAGTACGAGTAAGTATTTCCTTAGAGTATAAAATTTCAAAGTATTTCGGTCGCGCGCTTGATTTATCTTCGTTAGTATCGGATATCCGTCCTATCTGACTATGAGAGTGAGAAAATAGAGAGTACACCTGTGTTTGCAAACACACTTGTGCACTATAATATCCTCCGCGCATATGCGCGGAGGATATTATAGTGCCATATATTATAAGCCATATGGCTTCCTCTATGGATTAGGTTGGAAGGAGACATTATGTTATTAATACCTAATAAATAATGTCAAGCCGTAAAATATCCAAATACAGGTAAGATAAAACTAAAAATTCCATTTCAATCTAGCGATTGTAAGTAGAAATTGCGAAAACAGAAGCATAAATCTGTTTTTGTTGGTCGCGTTAAGGAAAATGTCCTTTCGGTTTAAGTTACGATTTCTTTTATTACCTACCTACTCTGTTAATGAACTGCGTGTTGGCAGTATGCCTACTTGTGAATTATCTGCTGATTAATGTAAGTAGGTACATTCCAATAATAATAATTATAGGAATTACAATGTGACTAAAAAACCCTGCGAGACCAAATCAGAAAATGATGAGATCCGGGAGAACCAAAGTCACCACTTCAGTTTCTCTACTCAGCGAGTACCGTTGGGGTCCCAAGGTGCTGGAGTGGCGACCTCGCACCGTGAAGCGCAGTGTTTGCAGACCCTCCACTAAGTGTACAGACGACTCGTGAATGAAAACTAATTTTTCAGTTGTTGACGACCAACAGAATATATTATTACTCCAATGGCCAAGAGATAAGGTGTTGAGATCGCAAAAATGCAGAACAACTAATAAATGAGAGCAATGATTGCTTAGTGGTTAGGAGTAGGACTGAAGCCTTCTACTCTGTGGGTCGTCCGCGTCGGTTCAATTCCGGGCACGCATCTCTGACTTGTCGGAGTCAGGTGCATTTAAGCAATTAAATAATCACGTGCTTCAAAGGTGAAGAAAACATCGTGAAGATATGTTCTTAAAGGTGTGTGAAGTCTGCCAATTTGCATTGGGCCAGCGTGGTGAACTATGGCCCTTCTCTGAGAAATGAGAAGAGATCTGTAGTGAACGGTTCACTACTGTCACTCAGTAGTGAACCGTTAATGGATTGCTGATGATGATGAACTAATAAATAAAATATTTCCAAATATTATGAAAACTGGTAAGTAGTATTTAACAAAAAACTGTAGCAAAAAATAAGATGTATAAAAAATAATATTCTCGAGGGACTAGCTAGTAGCTATGCTATTTAATGAACGTAAACAACTTGTTTATACGTCCTAAAAGATAACTTTGGCTGCTATAAATATTCAAAAGAGCCTTCCCTTGGCAATTCGCAGTGGAATATTATTTTGGCTTCAGACTTGGCTTCAGATGTCAAAGCTATTAATTGAATTATTCACTGAGATGGTTTCGCGATTTAAACAAATGAAAAGCGCTTTTTGACTTGAGGTCTCATCACACTACTGGACCCTTTCATTGCAAAATCAAAAAACTAAAAAGTGTTATCATTCTTCTCAAGCCATCGTCAGCCAATTCTGGGTACAGGTTTACTCCGGTATATACTTTATTCGGGTTTAAAACGCACGTAATTTCGAAAGGCAATAGATGCATGTATGTGATTGAACTCCGTAACCTTCGATGAGGAGGCCGAAATCTTAACCATAAAACTAACATTGCTTTTTAGTTAAAAAAGTTTAGGTATATTATTAGCCTAGCTGTTCATTTTATAAATATTTTCAATAAAGAAGAAAATTAATTTATTCTTGAAAACATCACATTTCTCCGAGAAAGCTTGTTTTATTCGACTTTAATTTTTATGCTTTCTCTATCTTGTCAAATTTTTGTAAAAATAAGTAGTTTTAAAATCAAATAATAGGCTACATTTAAATCTTTGAGTACGTGTAGTTTGTAAGTATTATGATAAATTAAGTTTATTTTTGCCTATCTACCAGGTAGTTTATGGGACCATTTTTGTTCGACAGGTAGTATGAAAGATGATAGAATGATGAATGTAATAGACAGAATGCTAAAGAGTGAAAATAAGTGGGAAAAGTACGCAAAGCTGATAAAGCATATTATGAAAACGAGGGAAGACGACGAATAGGACAGGCAAAAAGGAACAATATAGAAGAGAAAACAGCTGCCTTCCTGATGAAGGCGCGGTACCAGAGGTAAGCGGGGGAGGTTTTTTAGTCCGTAGGCCGCAGCAGTGGAGTCCAGCATGTCAGCATGGTATCCATGAGGATGTTTCCTCCTCCGGAATAAAAAAAGTATAAAATGATGAAGTATAAAAAAAAAATATGTACACTGTACAGTGTACATATTTTTTTTTTCAAAACTTCTATCATCAGGTAAACAACAAAATGAGCTTTGTTCGGAGGAAGCTAATTGTGAATATTTTTTTAAATCAAAAAATAGCAATTACCGTAGTGTGCATAGACCGTTTGCCTCGTAACCTAACTCGGCTGCACAAAACAGATTACTTTTGCGTTGAGAGATTTGTCTTTTCTTATCCTATTATGGCTCCTGTTTCTCAAGATTTGTTTATAGCAGCGTTTATAGTATCAAATTAATTGGGATCGGATCTCATAATAGGATAATATTCCGTGAACTTTATTTAAGTAAATTAAAGTGACTATATATGGACTTTGTTTGTGGAGTATTGCAATGTTTTGTAGGTACCTATAAAAATGAGATTAATGTAATCAAAATCAATATTAGAAATTCCTGTTTATTTGTTTGTCTTAATAATTATGTTTCAATGCTACTTTGTCTAAACTTTCAACTATTTAGGCATTATGTACGCGGTTTGTATCCTATATTATGCATATTCTACCCACCATTTGTAATATTAATCGATTTGCATATTATTTTTTTCAATGAAGGTTCTCAATTTAATACAATACATTTTATTAATACTGAATTACTTATTTTTCAATTACACACACACAGCCATATTTTACAAATTACACTTATACATTTATACACTTACACACACACTTTCACACAGATTAAGTATTCCTGCTTAAATTTTTCCTACTATTTAACTCCTATGATGGATATTAGTCAACTATCTATTGATATTATACAGTTTATAACTTTACCATTGCTGATAAATGTCAATACGTGCCCAGTTTTCTTGCATTTTTACAGTGAATAATACAAACGACCTTGCTAATAATATAGATAACTTAGAACTGTTTAAATCATACGTATGCAATCCAGACCAATGCAGAAAATATCTGGATACCTCGACTAACTATTTTAATGTCCTACATACTAACATAAGGAGCTTAAACTGCAATTTTGATGAATTGGAAGTTCTACTTGGTTCTATGGATATACAATGTGATACCATTATTTTATCAGAATGCTGGTTAAGCAAAACGCTGGTTATTCCTCAAATATCTGGTTACAGCCATTATAATACGTCCCACGATAACCAAAATGACGGTATAGTTGCATACGTTCGAGCCGACATTAGTTGTAGTTTTTATGAACCAACTTTTAGTGACGCAAACTGTGCTGTCCTAAAATATAGTGACCGACTTGCTATTGTTGCTATTTATCGATCACCCTCATACAGAAGAATTGATAATTTCCTAGAAAGCCTAGATAATATTTTGGAATCTCTTTGTTCTTATCAAACAGTAGTAATTATTGGAGACATTAACATTAATATAAACCCGCATCACCGAGATTCAAATGCAGACCAGTATCTTTCTCTATTAAGCTATCATGGGTTTCTTCCTACCCATACTACACCCACACGGAAAGATAGGTGTCTAGATCATGTTATGATAAAAACCAGCAGTGTTGCTACTACTTTAATCTTTGAAAGTTCTATTACTGATCATGCTTCAACCGTTTTGAATTTAGAGTACAATAGTGTAAAAAGAGATAAGCCTCAGCTCTTTATTAATCGGTTAAATGTAAAGGCTGCCGTAACGCAATTAAAAAACACTGATTTTGGACCTGTTTTTAGTGAAAATAATGCGCAAACAGCTGCAGAATCCCTAGTAAAGATTATTTCTGGTGTTATATCAGAGCACTCTAAAATTGCCAAAACTCCTTGCAAAAAACGGGTTATTAAGCCCTGGATTACATCGGGATTGCTAAGGTGTATTCGAAACCGGGATAGACTGCACAATAAACATAGGCGAAACCCTGAAAATCATATTGCATGACTAACATACATTAGGTATAGAAATTTCTGCAACAAGCTACTTAGAAACCTTAAGAGAGATTATGAAAAAAATGAGTTTTTGAAAGCTAAAGGAAATTCTAAAGCTACCTGGAATGTACTCAAAAATATTACTCACCTTAAGACTGACACTTTACCACCCACTGAGCTCCTAGCACATGATACAAATACGCAAACAGCAATTGATGCTGTGAATTCATTTTTTGTCAACATAGGGAAGGAATTAGCTACTCCGCTTCTTCTCCAATATAAGCAACTCGACTCATGCACTCTTTCAAATCTTGATGACAATATCCTAGGAAACTCTATGGGACTCCTAGATGTAGATGACCTTGAGTTAAACTCAATAATTATGGGACTCAGAAATAATTGCGCTGTTGGCTGGGATGGCATACCTGTTAATCTATTGAAACCTGCACGACACGTCATTATCCCTGCCCTAAAGCATGTAATTAATCTCTGTTTTCGCCAAGGTGTCTTTCCCAATGTATTTAAAAGAGCATTGGTGCATCCTGTCCACAAGAGTGGTGATAGAAACAAGGTAACAAACTATAGACCCATATCAGTCCTTACAACACTTTCAAAAGTAATGGAGAAAACTTTGAACAATCGATTGAACAGTTTTTTAAACAGACAAAATATTCTTGCTGATAGCCAGTTTGGCTTCAGGAAGGGTATGTCTACAGAAGATGCTCTCAACTTATTAACTGATCTAATTGTTGATAATATTGAAGAAAAGAATAAAGTGATAGGCTTGTTCATCGACCTCACCAAGGCTTTTGATACCGTTTCTATCCCGATTCTTGTGGACAGGCTGGAAGGCATTGGTATAAGGGGAAATACACTTGATATTTTCAAAGATTACCTCACGCAGCGTACTCAGGCTGTCAAAATTGGTTCTCACGTTAGCCGGGAGGAGTTTGTCACCTACGGAGTTCCGCAGGGAAGCGTGCTCGGTCCTACCTTATTTCTTATATACATAAACAATTTGTGTAAGCTCTCTATCCCAAACACAAAAATAATATCTTATGCAGACGACACAGTTTTGCTTGTTCATGGAAAGGATTGGGACCGGGCCCGCTACCATGCGGAACGGGCTATTGGTATAGTTAGTACGTGGCTCACGAATCACCTACTCACGCTTAACCACATAAAAACCAAATATATGACTTTCTCGGCTAGCGAGAGGTCACAACCAGTGGATACATTCTCACTAAAAATTCACAAGTGTCAGACTGCGAGTAGTAACTGTGGATGTCCTAACCTTGATCGGGTATCTGAAATCAAATATCTAGGCATCAATGTTGATAAACTATTACGCTGGAATTCACACATTAACTTGCTCACTCAAAGGATCAGGAAAATTACCTACATCTTTAGAAAGATTACAAAAACGGCTGATGATGATGTTCTGAAGGCGGTGTACTTTGCTTTGATCCAATCTCAGATCGTTTATGGTATATCAGTGTGGGGTGGTTCCTTTGTCACGTTGATGCTCCGCCTTGAAAGAGCTCAAAGAGCTGTACTAAAAGTAATTTGCAGGAAACCTATGCGACATCCTACTCACCTTCTTTATAAGGAATGCTCAGTTCTAACAGTTCGACAGTTATATTTATTAAATTTACTGCTACGGAAACATGCCGATATCTCAGTCGATATTAATCAGGTACCTTTAAAGCGCACAATACGTAATGTTTGTTCAGTGAAGCAATATCGGACCGCCTTTGCAAATCGCCATAGCTTTGCCCTTGGTGCACGCCTTTATAATAAAGTTAACAAGATCCTTAATCTGAGTACTGTTAACAAGAGGAAGTACAAGACTACACTAACATCATGGCTTAAATCCCTTAATTATGATAAGACAGAGGAACTACTCAAATTCTTCAAGTGAACTGTATATTTATAAGATATCACACGCTTTATGACTAATAACTCTCACGTAATACACTCACTCACTAACACGTACACGCACATGCACGCATACGCACACACACAAACACACACACACACACACACACACATACACACACACACACACACAAACTCACTAATACTCACTCATTAATAAATAAATATTTATATATACATAATGAAATTGTTAACCATATTAATTTTGTATGTAACTTATAATCTATTTTCTTTAATTAAAATCTATTTGGAATTTATGTTTGTAATGGTCCGGAGGAAGGTGACGACACTCGTAACACAAGTTTACTTAGTACGAGTGTCTAAGCACTCCTTTGTACTAAAATATTATAAAGTGAATTTTTTGTAGTAATAATTAAGGAGTAAATCTGTAAAAAAATCTATTGAAATGAATAAATAAATCTATAAATCTATAAAACTTTGAATGATTTAAATCCAAATTGTGTCAATAGGCTTCTTTGTGCGGCTAATTACCTATTTTATTGAAAACCTTTTACAATAAGTATTGAAATAATTCTACGAAAATTTTACACTTGGTAGCTGATGCTCACGACTACGTCCGCGTGGATTTGTTTTTTTGGTTTGTCCTTCAATCACGTTGGAAAAGGACTACGGATTGAAGTGATTTTTTGTATACAGGGTACAGGTAGGGTACCCGCGATATATTTTTTTTTAAATTACATCCACGCGCCGATAAAAAATAAACCTAAAAACCAGGATAAATATGTGAAAAATCCACTAGTAGTTTCGTGCATAAAATCATGTTGCAAAATCCTTAAATGCCCAATCATAGCGCGGCTCGCTCTCAATGGAGCGGATATTACAACGAGCGGAATATTGAATATTGATTCTTCAATATTTAATATTCAGCGTGTAATATTCAGCAGTTTGTATACTATTGCTGATTTACGTGCTCGGTAGTGAATGAGAAATGAACACTTCAGAGCTTCAATAAATAATCGACGTAGGCAGTATTCTTTACTAACGTAACAGCTGTTGGTATTCAGTTGCAGATTTCTGTATTAGTTATTTTAACTACGATGGAATGGAAATCGTTTACGCTTGAAGAAAGTATAGCTAAGCTTGTTAGTTCATTTTATTAATCATTACAACTCTTGGCCGACCCACTACACTACGCATAGTTTTTTTTATTCGATCACAAGACACTCCTAAGATAGTAGCGGACTAACTTGGAAAGGGTATGGCAGTGTACATACAACCCATACCCTTAACCTATTTCTACATGCTATCGTGCCGGAACGCTAAATCGCTTGGCAGGAGGTCTTGTACGGACGGTATTCGATGACAAGGTAGACCTTGACTGCGATCTCACCTGATTGTAATCGACGATATAGTCTAAGATGGTAGCAGGCTAACTTGGAAGGGGTATGGCAGTGTATACTCAACCCATACCCCGAATCAGTTTCTACACGTCATCGTGTCGGAACGCTAAATCGCTTGGCGGCATGTCTTTGACAGTAGGGTGGTAGCAACGGCCAAACCCTCCCACAAGATCAGCCGGGCGATTCAGACCTGTTCGATAACATACCGTGTCGATACGGTTAGATATCGACCTCTTTTTGTCGTGTGGATTCAGAGCGAGCGAAACCGAATTGATCGACAAATAAGTTATCGGAAGGGTCTGAATCGGGGGGCAGACCAGATACAATTCAGAAATACACGGTGAAATTTCATTGGTTGTACTCCCTGAAAGAGGTGAATGTGCTCATGAAACTGAACAACTTTCCCCAAGGAACATAGGTCGAAATATGAAAAAAAAATTTGGACCTCCCATAGTAAATCAATCAGCTGATCGTCAAGTTTGTATGGAGGGTCCAATTTTTTTTTTCATATTTTGACCTATGTTCCCTGGGGAAAGTTGTTCAGTTTCATGAGTACATTCACCTCTTTCAGGGAGTACAACCATTAAAATTTTAACCGGTATATAATATAGAAATAGACTGAAGTAGGCGCTAACTGCGCGTTCGAATACAGTAAAGATACATTCGTAATAATATATGTAGTTTATTAGAATTTGGAAAAAATGTAGTTAGATATTTATTGTGCTTTCACTTAATTGAAGGAATACCTACTATGGAACAGAACGATTACAATCTGTTTTACCATGTAATGGATAAACATTGTAAACCTTACTTGGGTACATAAATCTGGATCTGATTTTCAAGAAGATTCTTGATTAGATAGCTCATTAGTACAGGCCGTAAGTAGGTACACAGGCACTTAAGAATGCGAGAAGTCGGGCGTAATCGGTGGAAAATTTTTAATTAAAATGTAACAATTTTGGCTTTAATTTTGGGGAGGAAAAGTTTGGCGTAATTTAGACGCAACATCGTTTACATTATAACGTCCGAATTTTCTCCGTCCTTCAAATATTTTGGTTAATTTATGAAGTACCTTCGGTTACTGTTCATTTAATTTTAGCCCGTTTAGATTTCGTCTGTTGATAATATTTTAATATTCTCTTTATGTAGGTCTTGGATTACCAAGAATGTTTTTAAAAAACAGTAAGTATGCGTGCTTCTAAACGAATAAATAAAAATTGAAGTTGATACCTTCATATCTGTATATTTATTGTAAAGTAATTATTTGTTTAGAAGTTCATTTTTATCTCATACTAACTGATATACGCGTCTTTGTACGCGTGGATTTAATTTTTAAAATCCCGTGGGAAATCATTGATATTCCGGGATAACTCTATCTGAATCTCCAGGTCTTTAACTATGATCTTCACGAGATTTTAGCTGAATGATTAACGTAGACTAAAGTAGAGTTCTAATCCCGAAATCAACTTGATTCCAAACTTGAATCCACTTGAGAGAATTCGAACCGTTTTAACAGATCCTGGTTAAGTATAAAAAGTTAAGACTGGACTATTTTTCGGAAACTTTGGTTCTTTTCTTTAAAAAAGTAAAATTTTGTGATAAAGTGGACAACACACGAATCCCAGGATAAAGAAGCGACTCTAGCTAACTTCTAGGTACGCTTTCTCTATTTTGAAAACATTATGCTTTTAGAGAGCCATTTCCCTTTCAAAATGAAATAACCGCTTGCGGTAAATAAGGTAGATAAAAAAGGAAGAGACAAATGAAAAGCGCGCCATAAGAATGGCAATTTTTACACCCGCGCCGCGCGACCCGAATACGTAACATTTACGTTATGACGAGGTACCGCGATGAAAAGAAAATTAGGGCTGTCACTTAGAAATAGAGGTTAATTTACCTGGCAAGTACTTAGCGACGCCATTTTGTCCTCACAGCCATAAAAACCATTTTCTGCAAAGGCTAGATAAGTATCAAGATAGAACGGCATTGAATGACATAAACAGTCACGCTTTCCACCATCCTTTTTTATGTCTCTCTTTTGTCCTGAGTTTGACATTAGCAGACGTCCGACATTTTCCATCCCTTTCTTTCGCTGTTTCCTCATTTCGACTTATGATATTGTATAATTGTATATGTAAAAAAAGAGATGGATATGTTACAAGCGTGCGGTAAACGAAGCGCTTAACGGCAGGATCTCCGAAAACAGCCTGTTTTTGATTCAATAGTAAACAATCAAATATTCTTTGTTTTGATAGGTTAAAAATATATGTTGTAGTTTAATACACGTTCTAAATTATTTTACCGTTCAAAAGTCCATATTTTGAACTTCACTCGATCAAATAATATTCCGAAAACAGTGTAGTTTTTTAATCGGGTTTAGGTTGTATTTATAGTATATCAAAGTTAAACTAAAAAAAAAAAATGTCAAAAAATAGGCAAAAGCTTTTAGAAGAATATTTTACCGTTAATTTTTCTCTAAAAAGTTTACTTTTTTTTTATCATGACTGTTTTATTTTTTTTATAACAAATTGGCTCGTGCACCTCACTTCAATTGCTTGCAAGTTACTGCGGCCGAAGATCGTGCCTTTAATGGCAGATATTTGTCGTAATTTGTCATATCATTTGACAATGCAGTACTCTATTATACTCTTCGTCGTTCGGAACAATTTTTTCACTTGTTTTGTGAGTATATAACTCATCCCTAGTAGAAATCATCATTGACTCGGTAAAATGTGTTTTACACAAACCTTTACTACTACTTATTTACTAAGCATGGGCAAAAGGATTTATTGTAGTTCCACTCATATTTTCCTTTACAATAAAAGCGCTTGATTCGTTTCAACTGGTATACGTCTACTACTGAAAATAGCTCAGTTACAAGGTTCTCACAGAACACGATCTTGTTCCGCTTGTTTCCAGGGCATGCCAGCGACTGGTTTGAGATCGTCTGTTCACCTAGTAGGAGGTCTTCCAAGACTGCGGGGATACATTCAAGCACCTTAGCAACTTAATATTAATTTTTATTATTTCGTGATCATAATCACGCTTTTATACTTCTCTGTGTGTAGTAGCCTCAATAGCCCAACGGTTAAAGATGCGAGCTGAAAACTGTAAGGTCGCAGGTTCGCATCCCACCCGTTGCACTATTGTCGTACCCACTCCTAACACAAGCTTTCCGCTTATTTGGAGGGGATAGGAGGATATTAGTCAATTTCAGGTTGGTTAATATTCTTTTAATATAAAAAAAATAATGTGCGAAAAATTGTTCTTATAGAATTGTTTTTTTATGTCATGAAAGTGCATGATTAATTAATTATTAAGGCTATGTTCAGATGGCTGAATTGCGACGCGCGTTTTCAAATCGCGCGCTTAGACATCCTAATATATACCTAGCAACCGTTCACATGCGCGCGCGTTAACGCGCGTCAACGAGCGTCAACGCGGCGCTCAGAGAAAAAGTTTCTAGACGCAGACAATCGCGCGTTGACTCGCGCTTTGATATTAATGTAATGTCCGTTTGCTGTTCAGTTGAGCGCGCGCTTTCATCGCGATCGCATGTAATTTTGTTAATTTTCGTAATTATATTTTGAGTTGAAGCAAATTGTCGAATGACTTTGTAGACATTCTAAAGTAATTAAAGAATTTAGCTTCATGGTCTCTTAGATTCGGATATAGTGTCGCAAACAAACTGGGTCTATTTTTCAAAATTGGAT
Source organism: Hipparchia sbordonii (assembly GCA_038048805.1). NCBI lineage: Eukaryota > Metazoa > Arthropoda > Insecta > Lepidoptera > Nymphalidae > Hipparchia > Hipparchia sbordonii. Next base: position 4,260,030 of record CM076115.1, on the reverse strand, counting down.
GAACCCAATGTGTACGTTTTCTTTTTTTATATTTTTCTTTATAATATAACCACAAAATAATAGCCTTTTCCACGTCCATTTTCTACGTTCTACCGAACTAGACTGACGAGTACTCTCGCAACGCGCATTAGCGCTCATCATCTGAACTCTCTTCAAATTTGATCGCGCGTTGACGCGCGTTAACGCGCGTTACATGTGAACATAGCCATATGCACCGCTACGTGCTCGAAATTTATTCACGCTCACTAAGGCTGAAATTTATAGACCGAACTTTCACTTAGCTCAGACTCAAGAAAGAATTAAAACGAGACAGATTTATGTCTTTGTCTCGTTTTAACCTCTATCTTGAGTCTGAGTTGAGTCAGAACAAGCTCAATAGATCTCAGCAATAGAACTTTGCTTCGTTACTAATACGCACCGCTAAAATTTGGAATGCTCTTCCGGCTTCCAACTAACTACGAGTATAACTTGGGTAGGTACCTTAAAATCCAGAGCGAATAGGCATCTTCTGGGCAAGCGCGCTCCATCTTAGGCTGCATCTTCACTTACAATCAGGTGTTTAGTCAAACGCTAGTCTACTTAATAAAAAAAAATTGCACCTAACTTTTCTTTAAACTCGTAGATAAAGTAAGATAGGTTAACTTTAACTTTTCTTTTTCTTTCTTTCCTTTTTTACAAAGAATATTAGCCAAGCTGAACTTGACTTACATTCTCCTCTCCCCTCCCAATAAGCGAAAAGCTTGTGCTAGGAATGGTTACGACAATAGTACAACGGGTAGTGCTCGAACCTGCGATCTTTCAGTTTTCAGTCCGCACCACACCTTTAACCATTGGGCTATTGATTGAGCTTTGGTATGTATCTATGAATGAATGAATGAATGAATATACTTTTATTGTACACCACACATAATATAAGAATATACACAATGAGCTTAATAAATAGCATACAATTTGGCGGCCTTTTTTTTTTTTTTGGCGGCCTTATCGCTACATAGCGATCTCTTCCAGGCAACCAATGGTGTTAAAGGACATAGCTACAGATACTAGAAGTAGTTGGTGCAAATAATATAATATACAAACAATATACATATATTAATATCATAAATATATACAATACATACATATAATATAATACATACATATACAGGGTGTCCCACGGCGATGCCACATGGAGGGGAAGTACCTTAAATATTGTAGATGGAACATTTTACTGAAAGAAGACTTCATTTTAATTTAAAAAACAATTTAAACTGCATTCATAGATTTTTAAATAATTGCCTGGTTGAACCGGGACTCGAACCCGCTATACGAGAAAAAAAATTAACCTGTATCTTTATCATACCGATCGGAAGGCTTCATCATAAGGATTATTTTTTGTTAAATAACATAGCATGAGAAATAAAAGGAGGACCATGAATTTTAGCCTTTGATGTAAAATTTTGTTCAGAAAAATGAAAAGCTGACATTGGCGTATCGACATGTCCTTCAATCCCGCTGCAAACTGTTGCAGCGGGATTGAAGGACAAACCAATAAATCAACAAACAAACACATTTTCGCATTTATAGGTAATATAAGTAAGGATTAGTAAGGATAGTAAGGATCGGGAAATGATGCGTACTTCTCAAGTGGGTACTCACTAGTAATAGTCAGTTGTATGTCGATACGCCAATGTCAGCTTTTCATTTTTCTGAACAAAATTTTACATCAAAGGCTAAAATTCATGGTCTTCCTTTTATTTCTCATGCTATGTTATTTAACAAAAAATAATCCTTATGATGAAGCCTTCCGATCGGTATGATAAAGATACAGGTTAATTTTTTTTTCTCGTATAGCGGGTTCGAGTCCCGGTTCAACCAGGCAATTATTTAAAAATCTATGAATACAGTTTAATTTGTTTTTTAAATTAAAATGAAGTCTTCTTTCAGTAAAATGTTCCATCTACAATATTTAAGGTACTTCCCCTCCATGTGGCATAGCCGTGGGACGCCCTGTATATAATAATACCTATTTGCAAATCCTGAGTGCGAATCAACGCAACAAGCGCAGGGTCATGTGTTAGCCATAGATTCATGCCAAATTGCAAATAATCGTTAATAAGAGCTGTGACATTAATTAGAGTACAGCGTGCTACTGTTCAAACCAGTGTTTGTTACTTTACCATTGATTAGAGCTGCGAAAATGAACGTCCATTTTCATCGCGGTGCCATCCCTGTCATAAATAGTTGGCACGCGGCCAACATGATTGGTGAGAGTGCGGGAATTACGTTCTATCTACACAACATTTGCATCCCTATTACTCTGAAAGACCAACATTATTACAGTGATCATCTCTAGCATAGAATTTCCATAAATTCCATTCAATTTTAGTAGAATCTCAACCTTTTTAAACCGACTTTTTTTTTACTCTATGATAAGATAGTTCTTGACTGCGATTTCATAGATGGTTAGTGACGATGCAGTCTAAAATGGTAGCGGGCTAACTTGGAAGGGATATGGCAGTGTACATTCAACCCATACCCCTAATCGGTTTCTACACGCCATCGTGCCGGAACGCTAAATCGCTTGGCGGCACGTCTTTGATGGTACGGTGGTAACTAGCTACGGCCAAAGCCACCAGACCAGACAATTCAAAAATTATAAATTCCCAAATTGTCCCCGCCGGGAATCGAACTCGATTCACATATGATTCTACTACCTACGTAAAGACGAGACTGCTTACCCGCTTAGAGGATGATTTAGATATAGTTAGTGAAATCGAGAGGGATACTTTCTTAATATTAATAATAAGTATTATCATTATCTTTTTTAATACCTATATAAAGTCGGGTTTGTTCAAACAATTAAATCTAGAAAGGCTGGACCAATTTTCATGTTTTTTGATTTGTTGTATTTGTCTCCGTCCCGAATATCAGAATAAATATTAAAGTTTCGGAAAAATTCACTAAAAAAAAAATTATGAAAAAATTGCATTTTCTTATACATTTTGTATGGAACGGGTTTTTTGATGGCAAGGAAAGTGACCTTTTTCCCCGGAAAAACAGTAACCTAAGTCACGCGGACGAAGTAGCGGGCAAAAGCTAGTTTTACATAAAATCGAGTCTGCATATTGCGTCACAGTGTCTAGAGGTGAACCCGTGGATATGAAAGTCTAATGTGGTTCGACTGCATGCATTATTTATCATGCTTTCACACATAGTGTCTTACACACAAGGGTTTCTTACATACAATTATTGAGCTTTCGAAGCTAAAAACACGACCGCATCGCTCCGATGTTTTCAAATTCAAAATCAAAATTAATTTATTTCATGTAGGCTAACTTGTAGCTCTTATGACACGTCATAAATCTACCACCGGTTCGGAATGCAGATTCTGCTGAGAAGAGCCGGTAAGAAACTCAGCAGTTGCTCTTTTCAAAAAATTTTTTTTTACAAAGCTATGCTATGTGTACAGTGCTTCCACAATAAAGCTTCAAAAATGCAAAAATGCATACGTAGGTACACCAATCCAACGCATGTCAAGATGGGCAGCCAAAGCAGACCCATTCCCGTTGGATAATAATCCGCAATCCTTACTAATATTATAAATGCGAAAGAGTGTTTGTTTGTTGGTTTGTCCTTCAATAACGCTGCAACAAATCTACGGATCAACGTGATTTTTTGCATCAGTATAGTTGAGAACCTGGAGAGTGACATAGGCTATACTTTTTATCCCGGAAAATCAAAGAGTTCCACGGAAATAAATCCACGAAGACGAAGTCGCGAGCATCAGCTGTTAAATAAATATTCAAGAAATATTCGCAAATCATACGCAGATGGAAAATTTATAACTCTGCGATGCTCCACCAGAAGTCATAATTTTTGGTCTGGCGAAAACTGTCTACTAATCAAAGGTGTGACGAGGGTACGATAAGACTGACGGTGTACACAACATCTGAAAAGATGACTAAATTGGAACGATAATAACGTTATTCTGCGCGAAAATTTCTCTTCAGATCTTCAAATGTTTTTTTTATCATTAAAAAAAAAAGTGGAGGTTCTCAGTTCGTCGCGTATATATTTTTTTTTAATCCGAAGTAGGCTTACGCTTGACAGATCAGTACTGGATAGCACTGATGAGGTCAAGGTTGGAACGCGCTTGCCTAGAAGATGATTATTCATTGCCTTGAAGGTACTCAAATTATAAGTGGCAGGAAACACAGATGCTGGAAGAGTGTTCTACACCTTAGCGGTTCTTATCAGAAACGCTGAATTAAAGCGTATGTATTTATTATTTTTTTATTTTAACTATTATAAAATATAAAACAGAATATTTTTAAGGTTAAAAGATAAAAAATTCAGGAGTGAGAAAGTTAGTTAGGACAGCGAAAAAGGACAAGGAGACAAAGTCATGGAAAATAAGTAGGTATAGATAAGTACTTCATAAAAATATCACGTTTTAAACATTATTTATCGAAGCTTAATTATTAATCATGATTTTAGGCTGCTGATTAAAATTGTACTATGTTCCGTCAACTTAGAGTCTATATTGACTTTATAGCATTGTGAACCCAAAGTAGCTACATGGTAACATGGTTTTGACAGGGAAATGATGAGTCATGTTCAATAGACAAGATTGATGATCGCTGAAACATGATTTGGGTGGATTGTGATCAAATTTTAATGCAACGGTTACAAGAAAATCAATAACTTTTTGACAAGACGTAATACCTAAAGGCTTGCTTGACTGACGATGAATCTAGCAAAAAAACATAATAAAAAATCTTGATAACATTTTCTTCTTAGCTTGCCTTTCCTTTCCTTGCAGCAGTAATTAAGTTGGATTGGTCGATTGTGAATCGAAAAAGCGGACGAAGTCTGTTGATGCTGTCGTACGATTTTGTTGGCACTGGACTGCTCAAAAGGTATAGTTGCATGTATCAATTCATATTATTATAAGAAATGTTTTAAGCTGTTACATGAAGTGTTTACAAAATTGCATGGCTGATTTATCATAAGCACTTTTAAAAAAATTAAAAAAAAAGCCTTTATTCAAACACACAATATTTACACAATAATTAATTTGTTCTATACTACTACTACTTTTCTAAATCGTAATTATTTGTTGCTCTTTTTTTTAACTGCCGATCGTTGACAAAGGCCTCCTCCAATAATCACCACGCATCCCTGACGTCAGCTGTTCGGGTCCATGTGGCCTTTAAAATAGCTTGATGCAAATAAATAATTCTGATTTTGACTTTGAACTGAAAAGAATGGGCATTGTGGAGATTATAGGCAAACGCCGAGAAAGTAATTGAATGAAAATCGCAACAAAGCAATAGAAGGTCACGAAGTTAAGTAATCCAAGATTTGTTATCGTTCAATTTACAATTCACGTCTGGAGTTCTGCTTTCCAACAGTAATTAAGGGTGCGAAAAGTCGGATAAAGTTACCGGAAAATTTTTAATTAAAACGTAACAGCTTACGAGCTAACTTAGCTATAATTACAAGGAATTAAAATGTTTGTCATCGGGAATATTTGAGTTCCTTAAGAGTTTACCAAAAATTAAAATATAATATTTAGGTTTAAATTTAAACAACCACCCGTCCCGGCATCGCTCGGATGCAATTTTCATAATTTTTATTGAGATTTTCATACAAAAATACCTGCAAGTGTACGCCTTTTCCATCAGTTATTAAAAATCTCTTTCATGTAAAGCTTATCCTTTATAAATATAACAAAAAGGATCGGCCAAATCGGTAGAACCGTTCTTAAGAAATGATCTTTCATTTGCAAAAAATGATTTTTATTTTCATGGATAAGATAGATAGATGTACCTTCCACAATGAAGACGAAAATGACTCCCCAATCAGTATGTTGAAATTCGTCAAATCGTTTGACCACAGAGCGTGTCAATAAAATAAAATATATACCTACTTAGATATAGTTCTTGCAATTCACGAGGGCGCGTGGCTCATGGTTGTGTATGTATCGTATCTGTATAAGTGTGAGTGAGAGCTTGCTCGCGCCTCGCTCCCACCTAGGCTCCTGACAGGCACGTACACTTACGCCATATGCATGTAAACGACTTAACCACAACTAAAGCTCACGCGCCCTCGTGAATTGCAAGAACTATACGTAACTAGCTTTTGCTCGCGGCTTTGCTCACGTTAAGTTCGATTTTTCAAACCCCTATTTTACCATCTTAGTGGTTGAATTTTCAAAAATCCTTCCTTAGTGTGCGCCTACGTCATAAAAGGAATCAACTGTAAAAATTTCAAGTTTCTAACTTCAGTAGTTTAGGCTGTGCGTTGATATCTCAGTCAGTCAGTCAGGACTTTGAATTTTATATATATAGATTTAAATATAATTAAGTGCTCGAAAGAAGTTACTCTCGTTTAGAAGTAGGGTAACAATATTTATTTATTTAACACACTCTTGTTTGATTACATATCGTATTTCATCACCCTTACCATAACAAGTGTATATCATAATCAATCATCCCTCTATGACATGACTCATCATGTTCCGCTCCGCCAAAAACACGAAATACGTCCAAAAATCGTTATTTCTCTGCCCACAACAATTAAAAACAAACCTTATGAATATTAGAAATAAAGTCTAATTTAATTTGACGATTGCTTTATAAATGAAAAAGTGAAGGTAGGTATAGATTCGATTAGGTCACTACAAAATGATTAATAGGTGTAACTTTATTGTCTTTTTATTGACTCTACTTAAAAGGTCGATGGTGTGATTTTTCAGATCAGATTGTTGCGTTTGTGTTGATGCAAATGTGCAAGAATATAGGTGCAAAAAAGCAAAAGGGGTGGATGCTACTGTAGCAATACAAATGCGTTCCAATTTTGGAGTCTGCATAGTTTTCTGTCTGCGACAAAAAGTTCTTGCAAATCACGACGGCACGTGGCTCATGGTTGTGTGTGTGTCGTATCTGTATAAGTGAGCGAGAGCTTGCTCGCGCCTCGCTCCCACCTAGGCTCCTGACAGGCACTTATACTTACGCAATGTGCATGTACACGACGTAACCACAAGTAAAGCTCACGCGGCTTCGTGAATTGCAAGAACTGTAGTAAGCTTGATTCGCGTCATCTGTGCGCGGATAATACGCTCAGAAGTCGCTTTAGATGCAGCCTTTGAATGCAACTGAAATTGTTGCTTAGCTATCATTGAGGCCGTCTCTTATTTTTTTTTTTATATATAGACTAGCGCTTGACTGCGATCTCACTTGATGGTAAGTGAAGATGTAGCCTAAGTACTAGAAGATGTCTTTTCTTGATTTAAAGACAAGACAGACAGATCCACATTACACTTAGTTGGAAAAACGGAAGCCGGGAGGGCATTCCAAATATTTGCAGAGCGTGTTAGCAACGAGGATTTATGGATTTAAAACACCCTTAACACGCTGAGTGCGGGTAATAGTTTTCCTGACTTACTCTCAGTGCATTTTAAGGCAAATCTGACTTAAACGTTGACTGATATCTAGTGCGCTACAAGATACAAAAGATTTGTACACTGTCCTTCGTTATCATGGCCATATATCCACCAAAAACATTATATAATAGTTTCAATAAGTTTTTTTTTAACGAATTAAAATAAAAAAAAAGACGTGTGGCACTCGGGGACTGCCGCGGTAAAGCTATTGCATAGCATTTTTTATCAACGCCATCTAGCGGCTCACCGTAGAGGAGTCCCGTGTCAGGTTATTTTCGTTACGGAATCTCTGGATTCGGTCTCCACGCTCAAGGCCCGCGATAGAAGCTATGCAATAGCTTAAAAATTCTAAACAAAAGTGAAAGATAAAAAGACACATATAAACTAAGTATTTCTTTAAACAAAAACTTTTAACTTCTAGTTTTTTCCCTATATTTTGGGCTCCTTAAAATACTGATAAATCTACGGTTAAAAAAACTTACAGTAAATTGACATTAAAAGAACCTCGTTTTTTATGTCAATTTACTGTAAAGCCTATCAATCATAACGTCGCGTCAGCTTGTTCGTAATAGACCCCTGAAAAAATATTGCGTACAAAAAATTCAACCTCGGCTTTTCTTTAATAAACTACTTTATTCCGGCGATTTTCGATAAATAGGAGGATAAATTACGATATTTTACGACAAAATATATTTAAAAAAAAAAAATTTTCGTGGGCGTCAGAATAATTTGGAAAAATAATAGTAACTAATCAAGACACTCGAATTTTTGCCCTTAAACAATGGGGTTAGTATAAGATTTAATTTGATTGATCGTATTTGATGTAAATAGACTCGATGGTGCGTTAGACCTTACTTTGGCCTTGGTGCTCTATGCCGCGTGCCTCTATAAAATAACTTACCTATTAACGTGGTAATTTTAATGAAATGAATTCGCTCAAAATTTCAAATCCCTTTATTTCCTCTATTACACACACAACATGACATTTACAACTCCCTCGTTGGTCCAGTGGTTAGCAAGTTCGACTACGGATGACGAGGTCCCGGGTTCTATTCGCGGGTCGGGCCAAAAATGTATTAGGTTTTCTTTTAAGAAATTTTCAGCACTAGCCCGGAGTTAGGAAGGTGAGTCACCCCCGTGCCTCGGAGAGCACGTAAAGCCGCCGGTCCTGCGCTGATCTCTTTCCAGTCGTGGCGGATTTTCCGTGAGGGAACAGAGAGTACTACACCTGTGTTTGCGCACACACTCGTGCACTATAATATTTCCCGCGCAGATTGTTAATCTCTGTGGAGATTTGCCGCCGTGGCCGGATTCGGTCTTCTCTTCTTCTTTGTCAACTTATAGACGTCCACTGCTGGACATAAGTCTCCTGCATGGACCTCCACAGGCCTCGGTCTTGCGCCGCCTGAATCCAGCGGCTCCCTGCGACTCGTTTGATCTCGTCGGTCCACCTGGTGGGGGGTCTGCCAACACTACGCTTTCCGGTGCGGGATCGCCACTCCAGCACCTTGGACCCAAGGATTCGGTAGGGAGGACATTATTATTATAATATTTACAAGTATATAAACTCACGTAGGTAACTCAATTACGTAGTGGGCTACTGGTGGGATCCCCGCATACTTTACATTTTTAAGCGACAACGGCGATATTAAATTCCACCGGCCATGTGTAAAGTGTCAACTCCTAGCCCGAGAGTTGATGGAGAGTTTGGACAACCTTTTTACCCATCTTATTGATCATCATAATATTGATTTCATATTATTTTCCGTAGTCAGGATACAGTTTTTGAACTATTATCCTTGTTATTTTAAGCTTTACACTGGCTTTGATATAAAGCATCATATAATGTATCGCCCGTGTTTAGAAGATGCCTATTGCGTCATTTTTACTTAATTTTTTTTTCGTATATTAGTTATTAAAATACTACTATATTATGAATTCATCAATTAATTTTAGACTTTTCAATATGAGATTCTAAGAAATAAAAAGTAAATCTCTTTTAAACAGAATTTTCGTTATTAAATAACCAAATGTTGAAGACGGAGCGGACGGACGTTAAAATAAAAATAACTTTATTACCATAATACTATTGTTTTGCTGTTGGTCTTCACACTAGGTAAACCTGTGTCGTGAAGAAATTGCGATTGCCTAAGTAAGACATAATCAGAGGACTGGGGGGGAGGGACGGGAGTTACCATTTTAACTCACTTTGTAATTGGAGTGCATATCTAAATTAAGTCCGTGATAATAATTGAAATAAGGACCTGAGACCTGGAGAATGACTTAAGCTTTGTATCCCCTTTTTAAATAACCACACTCCACGTGGACAATGTTTTCGGCAAAAGCTAGTCAAAACATATCTAATAATAACCTCTACAAAATAACCATCGGGCTCTTGGATCATCCCTTAATATAAAATATAAAAGTTACGATAAGGTACACAAAGTATACCCTTTTATGTAGGTAACCCAACCTGCCTCGGAACACAATCAACACAAAGTGTTGTGGGGAAATGACCAAGTTTTTTTTTTTGCGCTGAATCCCTTTTCATGAAAACATTACCGTTGGCAAAATAATAAAAACCTTAGATAGAGTGAGGCCGCGGTCTTCTATGTTCTCTAAATAGATAAAAGAAAAAGGTGACTGACTGACTGACTGATCTATCAACGCACAGCTCAAACCACTGGACGGATCAGGCTAAAATTTGGCATACAGATAGCTATTATGACATAGGCATCAACTCGGAAAGGATTTTTGAAAAATAAGTGTTTAAAAAATTGAACTTAAAGTAAGCGAATCCGCGGGCAATAGCTACTATACAAATAAATTGGAAAGTTTGGTCTGCTGGCAGGCTTTGGCCGACACTAGTTACCATGCAATAAGACAAGGTTTTTACCCACTTGAATCTTAAACAGCATCGTCACTTACCACCAAGTGGGATGCCAGCTTTGTATTGGAACTGTTTAAAATCAGCGCTGGTTAAAATATGTACCCATTCATATTTATAAAGGGCAGTAAGTAGGTATATTATCAAGGGTACATCATAAAAGTAAGACACCTCCATTATAAAATAATGTATCCTGGCTAATTATGAATTTATACCTTGTAGCAGATGTTAGGCAGAGTAAATTAGCGATTAAGGTTTTATGTAGCGATGCTTAATATTAACAGGGAATATTATAAATTACAAGCGGGCCTAATAATAAATGCCTTGTGGTGACATTTTTCATTTTTATAAGCTAGTTTAAATTGCTTTATTTACATACATTTCTTTTTTTAAAGAACATTAGCCAAGCTGAAGTTGACTAATATCCTCCTATCCTCTCCAAATAAGCGTTAAGTTTGTGCTAGGAGTGGGTACGGCAATAGTGCAACGGGTGGGGTTCGAACCTGCGACCTTTCAGTTTTCAGTCCGCACCTTTAACCGTTGGGCTATTGAGGCTTTATCGAACTCTCGCTTCTTTTCGTTACTCGAGAGAATAACACGTAAGCAATTGTGATGATCGGTTGTTGATATTTGTAGTTGATGCCCGCGACTTTGTCTGCGGTTTTTTAATTCCGGCGGGAACTCCTGAATTTTTCGGGATAAAACGCTGCCTTTGTGTTAATCCTGGGTATGATATTCTCCATTTTAAAGAGCCAATTCGTCTCATTCTTTCCTTCTTCATCATCACGCCATAAGCGTGATGGTGATGGAGTAACAAAAATCCATCCGTCCGTCCATCCATCCGTCCATCCATTATAATATTAGTAAGTATTAGTAAGGATATTAAGAATTCTTTTAGTCTAAGACCTTAATGGAATTTAGAAAATATAAACGCATTGTAGAATTTGTAAAAGCATTTTCGTTGCCCAAAACTGAAAGTAAATCTTCGTTATATATGGGAGCAAACTTACGGGCACCTAGGAACATACATTTTCATTCCGATGACAAACCTGTCATAGCTAGCGCAAAGCCAGCATGATTGGTGGATGTGCGATTGTTACTTTCTAGACCAAGTTCATAAATAAATAAATAACATTTTTTTTATTCGACTTTAAGTGCGTATTTCACTATGGCCGATCAAAGCTATCGATTTTGATCAACGTCATTTATTCATCGCAGTCCCACTTCTAAAACAAAGTTCGCGACGATTTGAGAACTTCCTCCTTTTTTTCGCACTGTCTCCTAAGAGAAGTCGTCCGCAAATATTCCCAAGCACACCCCATACAAACGAAGTTTGATTCTTATTTATAACTAGCTTTTGCCCGCGGCTTCGCTCAGTTTAAGTTCGATTTTTCAAACCCTTCAGGGTTGAAAATTCGAACTTCCTTTCTTAGCGGATGCCGACGTCATAATACCTATCTGTTTGTGTGTATCCTTAAATGGATATTGTAGACTAGGGATGCTGCGGCTGCAGTTGTTTTGACAACCGCGGATGCGGAAACGGATGTAGATTTCTAAAGGCTCACAACTGCGGATGTGGATTTTTAGATAATTTTTAAGAAACTCTGATGGCTGCAGATATAAAATAAAGATAGCAGTAATCGTTCAATATTATAGTTATATTAAGTAAGTAAATTGAAAATTGGTTGATTATAATGAATAAAAAGTAACATTCCGCCTTTTCAGGTTTAAGTTAGCTTCGCAGAGGTTTATAAATCCCATGTTACTGAATAACTGTGTACTAGGAACATTGGTTAATGGCGATAAAAAACTACGTGCTATAGCTATTGACATAACAAGTTCGCTAAGCATAATACTCACTGTATACTCATAAGTAATGAGTAAACAGTGAGTTAATATGTTTAATCAAAAACATAAAAAAAAAAATTAAAATGTTATGAGTCAGAATATTTTAATTTTTTTTTTATATTTTTAGCAAGCAAACGAGCAGCGGGTCACCTGATGTAAAGTGATTACCGCCGCCTATGAACATTTGTAGCACCGGAGGCATCACCAATGCAATTTACTTTTAAAATTAAAATTTATTTACAATAAAATTACAATGTGTAATTTTATGAATGTTTAATAAATAAAACCTTTGGAAAAACAAATAAAAATAATAAAAAAATTTCTCTCCTATTTGTCAATCAGCACCAGCCCCACCTAATTTTTTTGTTACTTCGCTACATCCGCATCCGCATGAAAATCCGCATTGATGATTGCGGATGCAGATCTCTTCTGTAAACCAAGCTTTAGCAGCCGTTTGTTTCTCTGACCCTAGTCACAGCCACGAGTCAATCGGAGACAATTTCATTAAATAGACTTTCCCCCGGGAATTGGAGTCGAAGTTAGCGCGCAAATCCGATTGAATGAACACATTGGGATTGGCTGCCATAAAGACAGCTATTGGAGTTCTATTGTCATCTATATTAACCGTATGATACTAGTGTATGATTTGATTTGGTCGTGTCAATTTAGTGTACCTATGTACATGTTATATAGTTCTACATTTCACGAGGGCGCGTGACTCGTGGGTGTGTGTGTGTGTGTGTGTGTCGTATCTGTATAAGTTTGAACGAGAGCTTGCTCGCGCCTGACCGCTCCCATCTAGGCTCCTGACAAGCACACACACTTACGCAATATGCATGTACACGACGTAACCATAAGTAAAGCTCATGCGGCCTCGTGAAATGCAAGAACTTATACCTACCTGAGGGCCTCATAAGAAGGCTCAGGGTAACTCAGCGGGTGAAGGAGAGAGCTAGGCTCGGAGTATCCCTGCAAGATCAATTAGAAATGAGGAGATCTGTAGGATCAAAGTCACTGACATAACGCAAGTCACGAAGCTGAAGTTGTCGGGGCACATAGTTCTAAGAGCTGATCTTCGAGGTCCCAAACTGATGGAGTGGCGACAACGTACCGGGAAGAGAAGTGTTGGTAGATACTAAGTGGACCGACGAGTCGCAGCGAGTCGCTGGATACTGGCGGCGCAAGACCGAGACCTGTGGAAGTACATGCAAGAGACCTTGGTCCAGATGTTTACATCTAGCGCTTAATAAAGAAGAAGAATTACTATGTTGGGCTTAGAGTTGACTGAATTCGATTCAGACTTGGCAAAATATTATCCCTTAAGTAGTTTGATTTAATCTTGTTTGCGAGTTCATTCAAAACTTAGCAATAGTATTAAGCTCTTGAATTCTCCTAATGGTTTTCTCGGAGGATTATGTAATTAAAAGCAAGATTTGGCTTTGATTCAAACCACAATAGAGTTTATACACCATTTTAAAGAAATTATAGTTCGATCTGACAATACAAATTGTTATTGTAAAAGCTTGAGTCACTGGATACTATTGCAAAAATTTATTACCACAAGTGAAAATTAATCTTAACGTTAACGTTTAAAGTTGCTTTTAGAATGGGGATGGGCAGAAAATTCTCATTTTCCTCGTGGTATATTGAATTGCATCACTTTGTGCAAAATATGGGGAAGTTTACTTTTATTCCGCCTGTCGTCATATAAAATTTTTATTGGACTTATCATATATATAAAAAACATACAAATTTCTCGTATTTTCCGTTTTTTTCAACAAAACAGGGCCTCAAGTCTGCTATTTTACATGTCATTGTCATTGAACCGCAATACAATTACAATTCAAAAATTCAATTCGGTCCAAAATTTCGTAGTCTACTAAATTCACAATGGTCGTTCGATTTCTTATAATTGCATTGTACTTCAATGATACCTCGGTATTGCCATTAGCTTAAAAAGCGTTTGCCGAAATGAGTTTCAAAAAAAACTACATGTTAAAAACGTTTATTTAAGCTAGATTCAAAGCTAGATGTGTCAGTGGCAAACCATCGGAAAACAATTGTGACGCCATTGAATTAGTAGACTACCAAAATTGCTAAAAGTAGCAATTGGGATGTTGTTATGGCTCATATTATCCACGGGGAAAATTGAAGATTGTATGGATAAACGGCCACTAATTAGGAGTAGGTTGTATAAAATATACCAAATAATATTTATATTTTTTGAATATTTTTAGTATAATTATTACAAGCTGATGCCCGTGACTTTATCCGCGTGGATTAAGGTTTTCACATCTCGCGGGAATTCTTTGATTTTCCGGGATAAAAACTCTATGTTACTCTCCAGGTCTTCAATTACTGTACTCTTGCAAAAATCAGGTCAATCCGTTGTTGAAGCGTAATTGAAGGAAAAACCCAAAAAACACACTTCCGCTTTTATAATTTTAGTAATTATTGATAATTATTATTATAATATTAACAAGGCAGAGTTAGAAAATGGCGGCAAGGCTTCCTTTTACCTTGATCGCATTATATGTCACCTCATGACTCCTCGCTGTCTTCCGTTGCCGTATGTTCCTAATTAATAATTACGGTTACGTCTATTGATTTTGCTCTACTTGAACAAGAACAACCGCAGGCCAATTACACTAATTAAAGACACACAAGTGTTCTCTTAGAGATAAAAACTTCCTTTCATCCGTAAAAGTCTCGATTGCTTAATGGTTAAGGGATGGATTGTAATTGCAAAGATCGTAGATTCACAGCTTACTTATTAGGTTGTATATAACTTTCATTAATCATTCAAGGGTTAAGCACCTAGAAAAATCCTTATACTTACTAAAACATATTGTAGACTAGCTGATACCCGCGACTTCGTCCGCGTGGATTTAGTTTTTAAAATCTCGCGGGGACTCTTTGATTTTCCGGGTTTAAAAGTAGTCTATGTCCAGGCTCTCAACTATACCCATGCGAAAAATCACGTCGATCCGTAGCTCTGTTGCAGCGTTATTGAAGGACAAACCAACAAACAACACACACTTTCGCATTTATAATATTAGTAAGGAGGAAGGAAGTAAGGATCTGTATGGATAGTAAGGATGCGAAAGTGTTTGTCTGTTGGTTTATTGATTTGTCCTTCAATCACGCAGCAACGGAGCACTGGATTGACCTTTTCTGCATGAATACAGTTGATGACCTGGAGAGTGACATAGGCTTTTTATCCCGGAGAAAACAAAGGGTTTCCGAGGGATTTTAAAACCCTAACTCCACGTGGTAAATACGCGAGCATCGTAGCAACGTGGACAAATACGCGGGCATAGATATATATGTGTCATTTCCACCTTTATGAACTCCCTAAAAGTTCGCTAAGAAGAAATTAATAGAAAGCGTCACCTAACTTAGTTTAGGTAGCCCGTAAAAGTTAGGCAACGTTTTTAAAAACGGGCATCAGTCGGCTAAAAAAAAATTGATCGAGCTGCACACAAATAACAATTCTAAAAACACAATATCCACATTTCATAGACACAAAGCCCGTGCAGAATCTCTCTAGGGAAGCTGCCATCTGCCACTCTTGTAGAATTGAAACTAAATAAAACTGTCTGATATTTGCTGGCAGTTTGCGAAGTGCCATAGTTTCAACTGGGAGCTTTAGGAAGTTTGAACCTCGCTTTTCACTGCCTAAAATGGCAGGTGACTGCAGATAGGGATTCAGAAAAAAAATAATCTGTAGCTCGTGTGCCAGAAGTTTTTTTTTTAAATTTATTGTTACATTTAGATGCACAAATAAGCTTGAAATTAATACTCGCCAAACTGGACAGCCATATTGATGGCGACCTGGCGCTCTTATACACAAAATTAAAACCTAATAGATCTAATTACAATTTTAATAAATGTAATTAGGTGCATTTTATGTAAAGCAAAAATAAACTAAACAGCTAAACTTAATTAACAATTAATCAATAATCAATCAGTGAAAGAGTCCTTAATGAAAGCTTCCTTACCTTTCTCTCCTCTCTTTACCCTCGGTATAAAAAAAAATTAAGTAAATGCATATCTATTTGCTAGCTTTTTCTCTCGTCCGCGTGGATTTAGGTTATTTAAAAATTCCACGGGCACTTTACTTTTTCCACTAAAAATGGAGCATACGTCACTTTTAGGGCCGATATCACCAACGTAAAATAAGTAAGTATTATGCGATTTTTTTATTCGATGACAAGATAGTCCTTGACTGGTCGATCTCTCCTGATGGTAAGTGACGATGCAGTCTAAGATGGTACCGGGCTAACTTGGAAGGGGTATGGCAATGTACAGTTAACCTATACCTCTAATCAGTTTCTACTCGCCTAAAAACTCTAAATCGCTTGACGGCACGTTTTTGACGGTAAGGTAGCCACGGTCAAAGCTTCCCACTAGACCAGACCAGAGACAATTTAGAAATTATGAATTCCCAAATTGCCCGCGCCGGGAATCGAACCCGAGACCTCCCAGGTTTAAGACCATAGCACTCACCACTGCGCCAGGGAAGACGCCAAAAAAATTTGCTACGATATCAAAAAACTCCGATAAGAGTTATTTTCGCTGGTGAAATCGGCCCTTAAAGTCTTAAGTTATACCTACTCATGCAAAACATCACTTCGATCTGTTATATCGTTGCTGCGTAATTAATATCTCTAAGAATAAGAATATCTCTGATATCTCCCTATACCCTCCTAATCGACCTCTCCGTAGAACAAAGTCTCATCTGCTAAATTCATAACTTGAGATTTGTGCCTTGCAGATGTTATTTTTAAGGCTCAAATTTCAAGTTGTGAATTTAGCAAATGAGACTTTGTTCTACGGAGGGGTCGAAATAAGCAGAAAGCTTATACTCGGACTGGGTACGACCATAATGCAAATGGTAGGGCTCGAAACTGCGACCTCTCAGTGTTCAGTCCTTTAACCTTTACTTTGAACCATTGGGCTATTAAGGCTTTATTGAGGATTTTAAGAAACCAACAGAAAAACACACGTTTTTTTAGAAAATTATGTGAAATCTTAACCTTACCTTACCCTTGTATGAATCGCATAAACTTGAACAAAGAACATATCCGCTAACCGATGAACTGAAAGCCTTTAATTGGCTCTAAACCGGTAACTAGGTAAAAGAGCTGAAGCGAAGAGGTGAAGCTGTGAAACTACTTGCCTCCAATATTATATTATCTCGGGAATGTTGGTCCGACAGTGTGTGTGTGTGTGTGTGTGTGTGTGTGCGTGCGTGTGTGTGTGTGTGTGTGTGCGTGCGTGTGTGTGTGTATTTCTTATACGTATATAACTTTCAATATAAGTAGTAGGTAATGTCTACACATCTATGCATAGTAGGTTGATACTCCTAGCTTTTCACATAGGCAGGTAATGATGAAAAATAGTGTTTGTCACTCGGGGCCAAAATATTTTGTTCTCGGGCGATTGAATTCCGCGCTACGCTCAGGATTCTACTTTAGAATCCTTCACTTCGCTCTGAATTCAAAATAACGCCCTCGGGGAACAAAAAAATTCTTTGGCCGGATATAACACAAATAACTATTTATTTCATCCTGACCACCTCGTTGCCTGTCGCACTTCGACCATCCGTTGTGCCAGATGTTTTTTTCCACGTACTTTGAAACTGTGGAACCAACTTCCTGCGACGGTGTTCCCACTAAATGGGGTTATTCAAGGGGCGGACCAACAAATTCCTAAAAGGCCGGCAACGCATTGGTGCCTTAGGTGCTACTAATGTTCATGGGCGGCGGTAATCACTTAACATCAGGTGACCCGCCTGCTAGTTTGCTCACTAAAAATAAAAGAATATATTAAATAACATTTACATGGTACGAATGGTTAGACATAAATCTATTGCTTGATAGATATTAAAATACGTGACGACCTCGCATGCCTGATGACGCAGACTCTGCGTCTCATAATGCTCCAGCAAGGGCGTACATTCCAGTAGAAGTCAAGGCCCCCATAATTACTTGTCTCGTGTAATGCATTTGAATAAATATAACACGAGCCAGGCCAAGAATGAGAGAGTGTAAGTACAAAGGCATAATCAATTTTGTTAATGAATCCATTGATACTAATTCGAAAGACTATTTTTTTCAGATTATATGTTAATTTTTCAAGTCCGAACCACAGAATAATTGAGACAAAATATGGCAAGGAGACAGATTTTGCCGATCTTTCCGGAATTTGGTATAGAGATAGCTTGCATCTTATAGAAAGGCTTAAATACTTTGTTTTTGTTTTAATTACGTCCTTACTAATCCTTATCTAATATTATAAATGCGAAAGTGTGTTTGTTGGTTTGTCTTTCAATCACGCCACATCAAAGCAACGGATGGTTTTTTGCAGGGTATAGTTGAGGATCAGGAGAGTGACATAGGCTACTTTTTATCCCGCAAAATCAAAGAGTTCCCGCGGGATTTTAAAAACTAATTCCACGTCGTGTGTGGCATCAACTAGTAAGGAATATTTACGCAAAATTTGAAATATCTAGATCCAACGATTGAGGCTACCGTTTCAACAGAAGAATATTAGTAATAATGAAAATGTAAGTAAAAATCCGGAATAAATCGAACCTTCAACACAAAGATTGTCAGAACTTCATATTTATTCCTCGGCTAAACGTTTTTCAGCGACGGTGTTTGAAAAGTCAGGTTACTCATATGAAAAGGTTGATAAGTAAATGTACTTATTACTTTTTAGTGGTATTGAAATGTCAATACCACTAAAAAGTGTCATTAAATTACAGTCACACACGCGTCACACCTTTCTTAAAAGCGCTTCAAGCCGCCACAATAGCTGCAGGGTGTTAAATTATACAAAATATACGATTTTAGGCCGTAATGAATTGACAATAAGATCAGTCGACCGCGCCGATCCGGAGCAAGCGTGCGCACCGTGGAACTAACCGCTTCTTCGTAGCAGTATTGTGTAGGCTCTACTACGGACTCTACGTGCCGCTACGAAGCCTTCCGCCGCATACTGACAATGTCGTAATATTACGCCGTGTATTATTTGACTACGCACTCGTATTTATCTCGAGGATTTTTTCGTGAAGTGATAGTGTTTTCCTGTCTCAAGATCGGGACTTCGATTCGAGGTTGGTGTAATTTTTATTTCTTGTTTCGCGTAAGGTTTCCGATTTGCTGCTTTTTAATTAGTTATTAGGCTGGCTTACTCTAAAGTTTTCAATTTGCGTTATGTAATTATGTTTTCAGTTCTTTTTAAGTGTATTTGTTTTGAAAAGTTCGGAGACTTCGATAAGGGTGGTTTAATTTAGAAGTTTGTTTGTTGCTTTTTAATTAGCTGTCAAGCGAATCCTTACTTACTAAACTTTGTAATTTAAGTAACCCCTATATTTAAAAATGTTGAAGCTTACAGCTTCCATTTCATAATTTTTTTCTTTGGTTATTTGTTTAAAATATTTATATGATAACATTTAAAAATTCAAGACGGTTACTTACATATTAATTAATTAATTATCAATTAGAAAGTAAATATAATAACTATCTTTAACATACTTTTGTAATTATTTTATAAGTAGATTAAAAATTATTTCACAATAATTAAATAGAATTTGCTTCTAAAATGAAAAATAAATCTAATACGACATCGATGTCACCGCAACGTCCCAAGTACCCAAAATGCTGACAGCATTGCCCTTTTGGATGGCCAAATTAACTCTTTGGCCAAGGATGCTACCAGCTATTATATCTCCTGTACTCGGAAAAATTTATAAATGGAAATTCTTAGTAAATAAAGAAAGAGGTATAATAATTTGGATGAAATTTTTTTGAGAGAAACATTATTATCAGCGAGATCAGATTTTTGCGATAAAACGAGAGACCCGACCATTACGGGATAGACCTTTATCTATCGCTGTCAACACAAGCAGCTTCTTAGAATAAAAGTAAAGCAGACAAATAAAGCTTAAAAGTTATCATATTACAAAGGGAATGTTACAAAGAGAATCTATATAATTTAAACGTAAATAACCTTTTTTCAAAAGCGACTTCAAACGCTGCTACAAAGTATATCAATTGTGCCTATACAATTTGAAGAGTTCCCTCGATTTTTCCAGGATCTCATCATCAGATTCTGACTTGATAACAATGAGACCACCTAGGTAGTATACTCTTTCGAAAAAAAAGAATTTTCCAAATCGGTTCAGGCGTCTTCGAGTAATCGGGGAACATACATTAAAAAAAAAGATTCCGACGGATTGAGAACCTCCTCCTTTTCTGAAGTCGGTTAAAAATAGAACAATACTACATAAAAAGTTTGCAGCATTAAGAGATTTAACGTGCGAAGACGTAATTTTTATTTAACTGCTGACAAGACACGTTTTTCTGCTCAAAATCAAAATCAAAATTTATTTATTTCATGTAGACCAACTTGTAGCTCTTATGACACGTCATAAATCTACCACCGGTTCCGAATGCAGATTCTGCTGTGAAGAGCCGGCAAGAAAGTTGCTCTTTTCAAAAAAAATTGCAATAGGTAACAAAACTATGCTATGTATACAGTGTTTCCGCAATGAAGTTTCAAAAATGCATACGTAGATACAATCCAATACATGTTAAGACGGGCAGATAAAGTAGACCCATTCTCGTTGGTGGCACCCGTTCAAGCTCTTTTGAGAGGCTCATCTAGTTACTTCAGTTTATAGCTGCTGGCTGTAGAAGATTTTAATTATACGCTTATTTGGTTCTTACATTGTTCTCCCATAATTCAATCAAGCTAACTGAAGATTTCTATAAATCTTCGCCGATATTGACTTTGACAGGTTAATTCTTCTTAGGAAATGCTCTTCAGAAATGTAGGATGGACTCCAAAATGGATAAAATTAAATCAATCGCGCTCATTGTAATACTTTAGATTTTCTTCTATAATAATAATAATTATTATAAAAGGCTCCTTTAAGAGTTTACATTTTTCTCCGTGGATAGTAACAATAGAGAAAATATTTTTTAAACTATCTAAATCTATCCGTGGTTTGAAGTCTCTATGGTTTTCTTTTTTCAATTGACATTAATAAATGAGGTATAGATCTTGCAATTCACGACGGCACGTGGCTCATGGTTGTGTGTGTGTCGTATCTCTATAAGTATGAGCGAGAGTTTGCTCGCGCCTGACTGCTCCCACCTACATGCACGCACACTTACGCGATGTGCATGTACACGACGTAACCACAAGTAAAACGCCCGTAACTTCGTGAGATAAACGTACTATATAAGAACAAACGGTGTCCCTTACATCCTAAATGTGTAAACTGGATCAATTACACCCAGTATGTATGTATATTTAGATGATAATCAATAAAATTATATAATAAAAACAATACGAAAGAATAAAATGTTTCCTAGATGTCGTCATTTTATAGGTATTTTGATGGCGCAAATATTTTCTCTGTCATGTCGTCAATTTCGGAACGAGCAGACTATAAAAGGTTTATAGTGTTAGCTTATTCTTTACGAAACAGGTTCCATTTTAAATTTAGGTATTGTTATTATTTCCACTATACAATAGACCAAAATTTTATATTTCCTTACTAATAATTTATAAATGAGAAAGTATTCTTCAATTCTCAGAAATGGAGCAAACGATCAAAGTAATTTTACATAGTCGAGGATTTGGACAAAGGGTACCTTTTTTTCTGGAAAAGGGGGCTATCGCGAGGTTTTTAAAAACCTAAATCCACGCAGACGAGGTTGCGAGCAAAAGCTAGTATAATAAACTAGACAATGTCTGCGTGGATTAAGATTTTTTAATTCCCGCGGGAACTCTTTAATTTTCCGGGATAAAATGTAGCTGTAATGGGATGTAATGAGCTATCTCCATTCCAAATTTTGGCCGAATCGGTTCATTCCTTGTAGCGTGAAGTAATAACAAACTTACACACTTTCGCCTTTATAATATTAGTGTGATAAACTTGTTAGTCGATTCATGAATCTAAAGTGTTATTTTAATAGTCGGCAGACTATCAATAAACATATTATTTTATTTATTAGGTTATTTATTATATGTTTTTATTATATTATGTATTCTTTATAATTTTTCTATAACTATGACATAATAATAATATATGTATGTATATCTGTATATGTATCCTATGTATTTATTGCCATCCCCGTCTCTTACTTACATTAAGTTCTATCCTACAGGTTGCGTGGAAGAGATCACTATTAGTGATAGGGTCATCTTTTGTGTTACACTGTTTATTTTCTTTTATATTTTGTTCATTTTTCATGCAATAAAGTTGTATTAATAAATAAATAATATTTTTTATCTATTTATTTTCTGATGATTTATCTGAGAAAACGTGAAAAAGATTCGAAATTTTGTACGTAATTCATTATTCTCTTTACGTCTATTTTATTTCTTATCAGTCACTCTAATTCTAAAGCTCCAGCATCTACGGCTGGTTTGCCTGTAAAAGACGTAAAGGCTTTTATTGTTAAGGCACCCTAGAACTTTTCTTTGTTCTTCGTTTTCTTGTATTATCTCTCTCAAGTTTTATTGTCAGGTTATTTTAATCTTAATTATCCACTTTCTGAACTTAAAAAATGGCTGTTACTCTATACGAAACTATTATAACAGTGATAAAATTACATTTCATTACTAATATATTTTTACCTATAATTAGATTTTTCAAATTAATTTCGACAAAGTATGCTTCATGCTTCGACATCCTAGAGTCGTAGACAGATCAGATAGACTGACCTTTTACTTCTTTTGATAGGTATTTACTGTGTGGCATTGTCAAATAAATACATTAAACAGATTTGAAACGAAAGTTATTATCAACAATACAATCACAGAATCAACTCTGAACGTCCATGCTTAGTTAAAACACGAACGGCCTTAACGTTTGTTACTCGTATTAAGGCTTATGTTTCATTGTATACGAATAAGCGGATAAAGTATTGTTATACAGGCATAATATTTAATGAAAGTTTTAAGAACGAGAGACTCGAGTCTCGAAAATACCGCATGTTTCCTATTGTAAAGAGAATAATGAATGTTTCATGTTCACTCTATATAATGGTTAATTCTTTATTCAAAGTTGGTACAATGTTACTGTATGTATGTATATGCACTGCATATACATACATACAGCATACATACATACATACATAGCTTGGTGGTTCAGTTCACCCTCATTTTCGGGAATTCCGGTATCGAATTCCAAGCGCACGTCTACCATTTTGAAAATATATGTGCGATTTAGGCAATTACCTAAATATCATATTATGCAGTTAAAATATTTGTATTTATTTTCTATACAAATAAATAAAATTGACGTGTCTGTTTGTAATATCAAAATAACAGCTTTTTACTAAATGCATATGTAAGTAAATACAGTACCTATAATAAAAAAGCAATTTTTAATTTTTTTTTTAAAAAAAAAAAGGAGAAAAAGAAGTTGAGTTTTTCTACCCATGAATATCGATATCTCCGTGATTTCTAAACAGATTTGCGTGAATCTTTTTTAATCGATACAAAAACATTGCGAGATATTCTCATAAAAATTTCGGGTTTCAACTTCTCAATCCTGATGCTGCAAGGGTACTGCCCCACCAAATTGTGGGGCTTTAGGGACTTTCGATTATTAATAGATACTGTTATAGGCATCAGTTGAATTCTAGGACCCAACTCGCCAATTCTGATGCTGCAGGAGTTCTGCCCACTCAACCTATGGGGATATAGGAACTATTGATTGTGAATTGAAGAAGCAGACGAAGTTGCGGGCGTCCGCTTGTGATAACATAAAGCTATAGCTATGAGGGTAGAACATTTTCGCTTCTAGTTTATGTAGAAACTTAGTATAAGCGTGAGTATGATAAAGTATTCAACCCACATATTGTTCTATTTCAATGCAGCTATATTTAGATCACAGATAACCTGTTTCCTAATTCAAATTTATTTTATATTTCCCCACTGGCCCCGTTATTTTTAATATTGTATTTAAAATTTTATAAATTATACGCAACCTCCATGTAGAACACGTCTTTATAATATTAACAAGAAAAATGTTTATTAACTAACTTTATTAACAAAGAGGTGATGTACATACGAACTGGTGGTAGAGTCTCGAATTGTCGTAGGAGCCACAGGTTGGCTTACATAAAATAAAGCAATTTCAATTTTTTTTTTCTAAGCCAACTACGAAAAATTGGATGAAACCATCTAAGCGTAGAATGTTCATTGATTTTGTGTGTATAAAATTTAGCGTATGTCGTCCGGACTATGTTAACGAATCGCTTGACAATCATGCGACCTCATTCCTCAAAATGGAACATAAGTAAATAGACACATACATACATAGAATGCTTAATCATATCCTTTCCTTTTGCCAAGTCTTTGCCAAGTCGGGTACAAAATATATATAAAACAGAAAAACGATCTTATCAGTATTAAAGAAACAATCGGAGACCCCACGTTCATCTGTTTTTCTTTACTCCCAAATAACTCACCAGACTTTGATATGTTTATCAAGTGTCGTTTCTTCTAGTGAAAAACTCGTGACCATATGACGTCATCACGTATCCAACATGATTGGAATTTGATCAAACTACGTAACTGGCATTTACTTTAGTAATGGAAGTACTGAAATACATATCTACAATACTTACATACATTAGCCTTTGCTAGTGACTTTATCCGTGTGGGCTTTTACTAAAAGTAAAGTAATATTTTGCTGGTGGGAGGCTTTAGCCGTGGCTAGTCACCACCCTACCTTCAAAGACGTGCCGCCAAGCGATTTAGCGTTCCGGCACGATGGCGTGTAGAAACCGATTAGGGAGTATGAATTGAATCTACACTGCCATACCCGTTCCAAGTTAGCCCGCTACCATCTTAGACTGCATCGTCACTTACCGTCAGGTGAGATAGCAGTCAAGGATAATCTTGAATCAGAAAAAAACTGTATAGCAACACGCGCCGCCCGCGCCGCACACCGTCGTTTCTCCAGAAGAAACACAGGAACAACACAACACAACACGTAGCGCCACACAAACTCCTTCAAAGCAGCCGGCGCGTGTTGCAATACAGTTTTTTTCTGGTTTGATATACCTGATGGTAAGTGACGAGATCGGAGTCAAGGACTATCTTGTCATCGAATAAAAAAAAGGGTTCCCAATTTTCGAAAACTTACTTCAGGCGGACGAAGACGCAGGCTACAAAATACATAACAGAAATAATGATTTGCTCTGGTTTTCTCAGACCGAAACCCTAATGAAAAACGGAATTACTCGTAAAAATGGCAGTACCTACTATACAAAAAATAATAACACAAAATGTATGCTCTCGATTTCGTATTTAATATACCCAAGGCCTGCTCGTAAAGCTCTGCGTGACCTATTCGCATGTCCATAGAACTCCGCAATGTGTGGTGTGGTGTATTGAAATATATAAAGTGCCATTATTCCAAGCTTTTAATTATAACTCATTGTTTGTTTCTCATGCCCCTTGTACACGTTGGTCTAACGCGCGAACTTACTCGGCGAAAATCTACTTGATGTATTACTTGCCATGTATTGCTGGTGCTATCAGGTTTGCCGACTCTTTAAGGACAAACTCATTCTCATCTCTCCCATTCATATATCTTTCTCACGTTATACTTACAACGTAATTTTTTGCTAATGAGAAAGCTGAAAATATTTTGTTAGGAATCAGTAACCTAATTGATTGAATAATTTTTAAGCAATAAAAATACATGAAATGGTATACTACTGTTCTATTTATCGCGGCACGGTGCCTTAATAATTACTCCGCGTGTATCATTAGGTGCGGAAAAGGGGCTATCAAAACTTGTTTATGCCTTTGATACTATTCATATTTTATTTAAGCGGGGCCACGACCGGCCGACTATTCGTTTGCAAAGTTTGATGAGTAATAGTTGCTGCCAGCTACAGTAAATATTTTAGGCTTGCCTCCAAACTACGCGGTGGGCTAACGTGTACTGTGGGCTTTAGAAACACGATTTGGACGTTACTTTAAAGCTGTTGTGCTGCGGCAGAATGCAGGCTTTTTATTTGTAGTACTTTTATTTAATGAATAGTTTGGGCAGGAAATACTTCTCGAAAATACTTGATGTATTAAGTAATTAGTTCGTTAGGGAGTTAAGTTTAAATGGAAACAATTTTTTTTTTATATTTTTAGCGAGCAAAAAGGCAGGCGGGTCACCTGATGTTAAGAATAAATGTTTATTTATTTATTTATTTAAGTGATTACCGCCGCCCATGAACATTTGTAGCACCTGAGGCACCACCAATGCGTTGCCGGCTTTTTAAGAATTTGTTGGTCCGCCCCTTGAATAACCCCATGCTGTAATTCAGTGGGAACACCGTCGCAGGAAGTTGGTTCCACAGTTTCAAAGTACGTGGAAAAAAAGATCTGGCACAACGGATGGTCGAAGTGCTCCAGGTACCCAGGTGGTGAGGGTGAAATGTGCTGGTGCCAGGTGCTGTTTTATCATCATTTTAAACTGATGGAAAATGATATTGAGGCAAATGTAACTCTCTTTAAATTATTATTTAATCTGTTACCTATTAGATAGAGGTGTGAATGAAAAGCTTCTTACCTGACAGTAGAAAGTAGTAGAGCATTTAGCCCAAACACAATAGCTGCTGTAAGTTGCTGAGGAGATGGGTATCCTACAGACTATTTGATGCTGTAGCATCAGCTCGAGGTTACTGTGCTTCGGAAATAATCCGAAATAACAGTACACCTTTCAAATCAAGTTTTTAAAAACTCTGAATCGAGTATATCTATCATCTTCTTATTTTAGCTAAAAATTCACCTCGATCATCTTTCGATAGCTTTCAAACAGAATAAACTGCAAAATTAGTTTATTTGTTAGGGAGCTACGAGGGAACAGACAGCCACACAGACGAGTTTCTAGCTGGTTCTTGTAGGTTAGAACGGCATTCCGAACCAGTGCTAGATTCATTTGACGATTCAAAAGCACTTTGTAAAAGTTTATTTGAATAATAAATTATGAGTTGTTATCGTTTCGACAGATTTTTCTCTATTCTATTCTACATTAACGCTTCAGTTCAACGTTTCTGAAACGAACGGCTAAGGTATGGAACGCACTTCCAGCTTCTGTGTTTCCGGCGACGTATCTGAGTACCTTTGAGACAAGAGTGAATAGGCATTTTCTAGGCAAGCGCGCTCCAACCTAGACCTCATCAATGCTTTCCATCATTGATTGTCGTTAAGCGCAAGCCTCAGGATCACTCAGCGGGCGATGGAGAGAGCTATGCTCGGAGTATCCCTACGAGATCAAATCAGAAATGAGGAGATCCGTAGGAGAACCAAAGTCACCGACATAGCTCTGCGAGTGGCGAAGCTGAAGTGGAAATGGGCGGGGCACATAGTTCGAAGAGCTGATGGTCGATGGGGTCCCAAGGTGCTGGAGTGGCGACCTCGCACCGGGAAGCGCAGTGTTGGCAGACCCCCCACTAGGTGGACAGACGACATCCAACGAGTCGCAGGGAGCCGCTGGATTCAGGCGGCGCAAGACCGAGGCTTGTGGAGGTCCATGCAGGAGACTTATGTCCAGCAGTGGACGTCCATTAGTTGATAAAGAAGAAGAAGAAGAAGAAGCGCAAGCCAAAAAAATATTAGACACACAGATATAAACTTGTAACACTCCTCATTTTTCGACGGGGGTTAAAAACTCTCGGGGGTTGAAGCACAAACAACACAGGAACTGCAGCGTGGCGGAAATGCTGTCGAGTTGGCGAACAGTTAACGATGTTTACTCGCCTGTTGAATTATTAACAATTATTTTCCATTTAGGTACTCGCACTGCGCTATGTAAGAGTAATTTAAATATTTTGTGAAATTTTCTTGCAATCATACGGTTTTTAATTTGCCAATTGCGTTTTGAAGTTTGT
The DNA here is from genome assembly GCA_038048805.1 of Hipparchia sbordonii. Classification (NCBI taxonomy): domain Eukaryota; kingdom Metazoa; phylum Arthropoda; class Insecta; order Lepidoptera; family Nymphalidae; genus Hipparchia; species Hipparchia sbordonii. Next base: position 4,231,937 of record CM076115.1, on the reverse strand, counting down.
ACAAAATCTTTATTAATATTGCTACGATTTCGTGGGTTTGAAAACGGAAATAGGTATATATTTACAATTTCACTATAAACTAAAATAATTTTTATAGTTTGTAGTGGCGCGGGCGTAAGAAGTCGGTTTTTTGAAAATAATTTTTATTTTAAGCTTTTTAGTGTACTCCTTTCCCTCCAACGCTACGCTACTAATGTAGTCTATACCTGGTACCTACGGTACTTATTAACAATTTTAACAATTCCAATTTAGGTGGGCAGTAATAATTCGTAATCGAAAGTTCCTAAATCCTTTTAGTTTATATTGGCCGTACCCTGCAGCATCAGTATTGAAGAGCTAAGACCTAAAGCTCCATGATGTAGTCTATACTTGATAACTACAATAACAATTCGTAATCGAAAGTACCTGAATCCTGACAGTTTAGGTGGGCCGTATCCTGCAGCTTCAGGATTGAGGAGCTAGGACCTAGAACTTAGCGATTTAGTTTATGCTTGGTGATAAACATATCAGTTCGTAATCGATAGTTCCTAGATTTCCACAATTTGGGTGGAAAGTACCCCTGCAGCATAGAGAGATATCGGCCGAATTGATAACCTCCTCCTTTTTAGAAGTCGGTGGAATACGTATATATTCCCAAATGCACAATAAAAACAACAAATATGGCAAACAATAAAAATGCTCTGAAACAGAAATAGGAATCAGTCAAACCATCATAGAAAACATCCGGAATGATTCGGAAGAGAATCAGTGAACAGTGAAATACAAGTTACTATTGTTTTCCTGTATCGAATTAAATATAGTGTAATACTTACATGTAGTGTGTACTTTGATACTGCGGAACCAACTCCCTGCGACGGTGTTCCCACTGAATTACAACATGGGGTTATTCAAGGGGCGGACCAACAAATTCCTAAAAAGTCGGCAACGCATTGGTGGTGCCTCAGGTGCTACAAATGTTCATGGGCGGCGGTAATCACTTAACATCAGGCGAAATGCCTGTTTGCTCGCTGAAAAAAAAAAATACGGTACAATATGTTAGTTATTTCCCATTTAGTAAGAGATATTCACCTACCACCAGGTGCGAAAGCAATCCTAACCTAAACCAAACAAAAAACATTTTATGTAATACATATGTAATATGTTTCATGTATGTATTGCATATATTTTATGTATTTTTACGTAAGTAATATATTTTAAGTTTATTTTTTAAGGTGTGGTGTACAATAAAATGTATTCACTTCATTTCATTCATACATAAATACATACATTACAAGTTAAATAAAAGCTTGTACAAAAAGGTGTTTCTTTTTACATTCATTTGCATTCGTATTCTTATCATCAACCTCGTATTCTTTATTCTTACTTAAGAATAAAAAAAAACTCCCTCGCTTTGTAAAAGCTTAATAAACGTCAAATCTTAATTAAGTACACTTGTAAAATAATAGTCCGCAATTAATCCGGCGCGTGTAATGATGTGGCGACTAAAGCCCATGCCACACTGCGCGTTGCGGTGACTAATGGTGCGGTTAAACGGCGCGCTATAACACGAGCCGCGCCGCGCCGCACCATCCGTGTAGGCGCGGCTCGGCTTAATGCGGACGCAAGCCTGCTCGTTTATCGGGCAAAGTTTGCCGAGCCGCACCGAGCGTAATTGTTTACACGGCGCGTGGCGCGCCGAGCCACGCGCCGAGCTAGGCTCGGCTCGTGTTATAGCGCGCCGTTTAACTGCGTCTTTATAATGCGACTTCAAGAAACTGAAATAGAGGTAATTTGTTTACCAAGTGGCTTTGCATAACATAAGTAAGTGACTACGAATGGTATAGAATTCTCCGATAAATTTTGCCCCAAGGGAAAGAAAGTTTAATTAGTACTTATTAGAAGTTTCGCAAAGGAAGAAAAGTTAAATTACATATAAGGAATATTATTAGTTTAGTTGGTTTGTAAACACAATATTTTGCCCTATTACTTAACTCCATGTTTAATCATAATATTTGAGCCATTACGGATATGTAATGAAAATCATTTATTTTAAACTAGCTTTTGCTCGTGGCTTTGCTCACGTTAAGTTCGATTTTTCAAACCCCTATTTTACCCCCTTAGGGGTTGAATTTTCAAAAATCCTTTCTTAGTGTTCGCCTACGTCATAAAAGGAACCAACTGTAAAAATTTCAAGTTTCTAACTTCAGTAGTTTAGGCTGTGCGTTGATATCTCAGTCAGTCAGTCACTCAGTCAGGACTTTGAATTTTATATATATAGAAGATACATAAATCAAAAATTCCGGCGCCGGCGGGAATCGAACCCATATCTCTCGTGGAATTCCATCAGAGTGTGTTGATCAGATCTGCAAAAATGTACTTTTATTCTGCATCCGAAAAATCATTCAGCATAGAGTTAAAAGTGAATCCATTTCATCTTTCTTTTCTTTTTTTCAAAATACTCATCTTCCTGAAATATTCATAGTGTATTGAATTAACAGTAATAAAGGTAAAAGCCTTCGCTGTAAGGCTTGGAATCTTATCTACATTTTACATTGTAGGTATCTACATTCTAATGGAATTACACTTTTGGGATTACTTACGATGTGTAGTTAAAAAAGATATCTATTACTATTTGAGAAGTATTAGTACATATTTGCAAATAGGAAAGCTTTGCCAATAAGCAAATTATTTAAAAAAAAAAGGAAAAAGAAACCGACTGTGCTGCCGTGCCAAGACAATACACTGTATCTGAAGATACAGCTAGTGTATTGAAGACAATACACTACCTGTATGTGTATGTGTGTAAAGATACACTGTATCTTCAGATACAGTGTTTTACGTAACAGCGATAAATGAGTTCCTCACACATGTTCACATATAATATTATTTATCAATCAGCTGATAGATATTTATTTATCAGATAGATTTGATTGACCTTCTTTGAGAAAAATGTAATAGGTTTTTACAACAGCAAATAAACATGATGAAGTCGGTTTTAACCGACTTCCAAAAAGGAGGAGGTTCTCAATCTTAAGGAATCTTTTTTTTTAAATTATTTTTATGTATGTTTCCCGATTACTCAAAGACGCCTGGACCAATTTGGAATATACTTTTTTGATTGGAAAAATTACTTTCCAGGTTGTTCCATTGTCATCAGGTCAGGATATGATGATGGGATCCAGGAGAAATCGAGGGACTTTTCAAATTTCATATGCACAATTGATATACTTTGTAGTGGCGATTGAAGTCGTTTTGTAAAAAGAATTTTTACGTTTATATCATTTAACTAATCAGTAAGCAGTAAGATTATCGTATTACCCTCCATTGACTTTTCCACATGACCAGTTTGTGTTGTATTGTGAATATAAGGAAAAAGCCTCGGTTTCTGACTTTTTCCCTAAAACTGATGACGCCGTAAAAACTATTTGGGAGACACAATTACGCAGAGGGCAATCCGTCCTTTTCTCCCAACCTTGACCAATCAAGTGTAATAAATGACTTTTTCTTGTTCTCGGAAGAATGGTAAATAGACTACAGACAAAAAAATGTTAGGGTGGAATCCATTTTGTGCTATCTCAGACAGATTTAATTAGGCTATTTATTATTTTTGACTTATGCTGGCCAGTTACGTCCATGATAACGGAGTTAATTTTCTGGTGGAATTAAATCAAAATAAAACCCAACAGTAAAAGAAATGTTGAAAAATTTATAGGCGTGAATGAAATTTTATTTTGCAGACACATATAATTATTTGTTTCTAAAGCGTGCCTACCGGTTACACAAAATATAATCAAACTTTATTTATATGGGGTACGCTAGAGGCAATATAGCACGATGGCTGAATCTAAATCATCAGTAATGCGCAAACACAGGTGCACTCTCTATTCCCTCACTCTCATAATCTGATGAGACGGAAAATTCTACACGACCGGAGAGAGACCAGGCGCAGGACCGACAGCATTCCGGGAAACTCCGAGTTAGGAAGTTGGCGCTATTATTACGATTATGAAGTCTTCGGGTTTCTATTTTTGAAAACTTGAGGTTGTCTATAATAATTGTTATAAAATACTACGAACTTTAAACGACGTTCCTCCGAAAAGATCAAGAAGGCGGATAGATAGATTCTACCCAAGACAGCTTCAACTTGACGTCTCGCAACACCGCAGTCTCGTCGTGACCACGGTTCATGCAATTGGATCGAAATATCGACAATCCCAACTAAAATAATTACCGTGGTATGTACTCGTAGTATTTTATAACAATTATGTCAGTAAACCACGAATCAAGTCTAAAATCTTTTGTCTATAATAAATCTATTACACGTGTTTATCATTGAAATCCAATTCATCCATAAATTAGTAAGTATCCCTATTGTTATTAGTCACCTATTGTTTCTGATGTGACAGTGTTGCGGATATGACATCATTGTACCAACCAATTTTGGTAGAAAACCATTTTGTAGTACGTAATGATTGTCTATTATATGTGTTATTGTTATTAAGGCCCGCAGTTGCCAGAACTATTGACTTGAGTTATATACTCACAAAACAAGCGAAAAAAATTGTTCCGAACGACAAAGAGTATAATAGTATGGGTGCGTGGATGGATGGATGGATGGATGCATGAATGGATGTCTGTTAATCAATCACACCGCAACGATTGATCCGATTTGGCACAGAGATAGATTACAGTGTATAATAAGAGAGTTCCCGCGGGAATTAAAAAAACTTTATCCACGCGAACGATTTCTCGGGGATCAACTAGTACTTTAATATGCGATGACTTTTATTTTGATATGCCAATTACTAGTGCCAGGTTTCGTTTATTTTAATCTATAATTATATAAAAAGGCTTGTCCTGACTGACTGACTGACTGACTGACTGACTGACTGACTGACTGACGATCAACGCACAGCCTAAACCACTGAAGTTAGAAACTTGAAACTTTGACAGTAGGTTCCTTTTATGACGTAGGCGAGCACTAAGAAAGGATTTTTCGAAATTCGCCCCCCAAGGGGGTAAAAAGGGGGGTTAAAGTTTGTATGAAACTCCGTCATTTTTCGAGTTATACTCATGAAATTCGGTATTTAGGCTTTAAATTGAAAACAAAAAGTACGTGTTTCACAGTTTTTAAAAATTCTACCCCCTAAGGGGTTAAATAGGGGTTGAATGTTTGTATAATAGTCCTTCGTTCTTCAAGTTATTTTTCAAGTTATGTTTATGAAACTTGATATTTTGGCTCTTGATCAAAAATAAAGAATTACGTATTTTACATATTTCGAAAATTCTCCCCCCAAGGGGGTAAAAAGGGGGGTTAAAGTTTGTATGAAACTCCGTTATTTTTCAAGCTATACCCATAAAATTCGGTACTTAGGCTTTAAATTGAAAACAAAAAAGTAAGTGTTTCACACTTTTAAAAAATTCTACCCCCTAAGGGATTAAATAGGGGTTGAATGTTTGTATGATAGTCCTTCGTTCTTCAAGTTATTTTTCAAGTTATGTTTATGAAACTTGATATTTTGGCTCTTGATCAAAAATAAAGAATTACGTATTTTACATTTTTTGAAAATTCTCTCCCCAAGGGGGTAAAAAGGGGGGTTAAAGTTTGTATGAAACTCCGTCATTTTTCAAGTTATACCCATGAAATTCGGTATTTGGGCTTTCAGTTAAAAATAAAAAAGGACGTGTTTCACGGTTTTCAAAAATTCTACTCCCAAAGGGGTTGAATGGGGGTTGAATGTTTGTATGAAAATCCATAATTTTTCAAGTTAATATCGAGCAACGGATCTACGTGATTCTTTGATGGGTATGGTTGCAGACAGTGTGTTATAGGTTACTTTTATTCGGACAAAATCAGGAGTCCGCACGGGATTTTCAGAGAACCTAATTCCACGCGGACGAAGTCGCGAGGGGACAGCTAGTTATCATATAAGTGTTACATAATAATTTATTTAAATGTTTTTTAATATTAGCACGTAGTCTGTACCTAGCTTTAACATTGGCGATGTAATCTAAATATATAAAAGGTAAAGGTGACTGACTGACTGACTGACTGACTGACTGACTGATCTATCAACGCACAGCTCTAACCACTGGACCGATCGAGCTGAAATTTAGCATACAGGTAGCTGTTAGGACGTAGACATCCGCTAAGAAAGGATTTTGGAAAATTTCAACCCCAAGAGGGTTAAATAGGGGATTAAAAAATCGAACCTAACGTGAGCGAAGCCGCGGGTTAAAGCTAGTGAATGATATTAGCGAAGGTAGGTTACATAACACCTATATTTGATTCGTTCGAAATGGCTGTGTCCTCATTTTCATTCGAACTCATTACGAGCTTATATTAATGTACGATACACATATGTATGTACTTTTCAACGTTCGTGTTTCCTGCTTGCTTCCTGCGAAATGCACTGAAAAATATCTCAAACCGAACATTCTCGTTAATTACTCGTAAGAATATTTTTACCAAGCTCAGTCCTATTTTACCACTGCCAAGTAAATTTTTTTTTAAAAGGAACATTAGCCATGCTGAAGTTGACTAATATCCTCCTATCCCCTCCGAATAAGCGGAAAGCTTGTCCTAGGAGTGGGTACGACAGTAGAGTGGGATTCGAACCTTGACCTTTCAGTTTTCAGTCCGCACCTTTAACCGTTGGGCTATAGAGGTTTTAATTGTTTTAGCCGACGTATAAATTCGATGTTTTGGTAATTTTTAACCGACATCCAAAAAAGGAGCAGGTCCTCTATTCGTGAGTCTTATTTTTATTTTATATCTATGTTCCCCGATTACTCGAAGGCATCTGGACAATTGAAAAAATAATTTTTAACTTTTATATGATTGTATTGTAGAAAAGTTGATTATATGAGGAGATACCTAACACTTCTAAGTCGTAAGATTAGAAATGGACTAAGCAAGTCAATTTGAGCTGAATTGAATACGTGCTGCGTTGGTCAGTCACGTAGGAGTACGTTATTGAAAAAGTACAGATACGTGACGTAGATATATGTGCTCTTGGGTATAGACATAGATTGTTTTGATAGATTATATCTATTAGGTAAATAAAGGATTTTCTATGTCTTCAATCAATCTGTGTTCAATTAATCAAATGTTCTCAGCTGTAATGTTTCTATATGTGTGTAATCTATATTAATTATATAAAAAGGCTTGTCCTGACTGACTGACTGACTGACTGACGATCAACGCACAGCCTAAACCACTGAAGTTAGAAACTTGAAATTTTGACAGTAGGTTCCTTTTATGACGTAGGCGAGCACTAAGAAAGGATTTTTCGAAATTCGCCCCCCAAGGGGGTAAAAAGGGGGTTCAAGTTTGTATGAAACTCCGTCATTTTTCGAGTTATACTCATGAAATTCGGTATTTAGGCTTTAAATTGAAAACAAAAAAGTACGTGTTTCACAGTTTTTAAAAATTCTACCCCCTAAGGGGTTAAATAGGGGTTGAATGTTTGTATAATAGTCCTTCGTTCTTCAAGTTATTTTTCAAGTTACGTTTATGAAACTTGATATTTTGGCTCTTGATTAAAAATAAAGAATTACGTATTTTACATTTTTTTTAAATTCTCCCCCCAAGGGGGTAAAAAGGGGGGTTAAAGTTTGTATGAAACTCCGTCATTTTTCAAGCTATACCCATAAAATTCGGTATTTAGGCTTTAAATTGAAAACAAAAAAGTAAGTGTTTCACACTTTTAAAAAATTCTACCCCCTAAGGGGTTAAATAGGGGTTGAATGTTTGTATGATAGTCCTTCGTTCTTCAAGTTATTTTTCAAGTTATGTTTATGAAACTTGATATTTTGGCTCTTGATCAAAAATAAAGAATTACGTATTTTACATTTTTCGAAAATTCTCCCCCAAAGGGAGTTAAATGGGGGGGGTTAAAGTTTGTATGAAAGTCCGTCATTTTTCAAGTTATACCCATGAAATTCGGTATTTGGGCTTTCAGTTAAAAATAAAAAAGGACGTGTTTCACGGTTTTCAAAAATTCTACTCCCAAAGGGGTTGAATGGGGGTTGAATGTTTGTATGAAAATCCATAATTTTTCAAGTTAATATCGAGCAACGGATCTACGTGATTCTTTGATGGGTATGGTTGCAGACAGTGTGTTATAGGTTACTTTTATTCGGACAAAATCAGGAGTCCGCACGGGATTTTCAAAGAACCTAATTCCACGCGGACGAAGTCGCGAGGGGACAGCTAGTTGTATATATTTGTAAATGTTTTTGTCTGGTGTGAGGCTTTGGCCGTGGCTATAGTCAAAGACGTGCCGCTAAGCGATTTAGCGTTCCGGCACGATAGCGTATAGAAACCGATTAGGGGTACGGGTACACTGCCATACCCCTTACAAGTTAGCCCGCTATCATCTTAGACTACATCGTCACTCACCATCAGGTGAGATCGCAGTCAAGGACTACCTTGTCATCGAATAAAAGAAAAGTTACGTAACACCTGTTTACAAATAGATTTGCCAAAATTTACCTTCTTCTTCATTAGCCTTTTGCACGCCATTTTTTTTAAAGGAAATTAGGCAAGCTGAATTTGACTTATATTCTCCTCTCCCCTCCAAATAAGCGGAAAGATTGTGCTAGGAGTGGGTACGACAATAGAGCAACGAGTAGGGCACGAACCTGCAACCTATCAGTTTTCAGTCCGCACCTTTAACCGTTGGGCTATTGAGGCTTCCCATTCTTCCCATTGTTCAAAGTTGTCTACACAAGCTTGATGGCGCTTTCTTTTTTCAGTGTAGGTACATAGTTTCCATTAAAGTAGAAATCCACCAAAATCAAACAAATAATTACGTACTTTTAATTAAATTATTTATTATTTAATATCATTATTTATTTTCCTTGTTCACAGTTACAATATAGAATTCATGAAACAAATATTGAAGTGGCGTATATTAAATTAACAGATCATTAATTAAGTCATCATAAATCATAATGTTAATATGATGAAAGTGAATAGAATGAAATAAAATATTTATGAAACTGTTGGTTGATAATGTGTGGTAAGAGAATACAATCAAAATTATGTATTTTGTTTTGCTATTTCAAATATTAAAGTATGAATTTGTTTTCATCCAATGCATTCAGAGTTCGGGGTTTTTGGAAATAAAAGGGATAGGATGTGGATAGGATAATATATTGTATTATAATAGAAGGTATCATTTTTTAGTAGCTCAATCGAATTATATATTAAAATAAAAAAAGACGTGTGGCACTCGGGGACTGCCGCGGTAAAGCTATTGCATAGCATTTTTTATCAACGCCATCTAGCGGTGAGCCGCTAGATGGCGTTGATAAAAAATGCGCCATCTAGCGGCTCACCGTAGAAGAGTCCCGTGTCAGGTTATTTTCGTTACGGAATTTCTAGATTCGGTCTCCACGCTGGCCCGCGATAGAAGCTATGCAATAGCTTAAAAAACTTATTCAATATACTTCATTATCTTCAATAAAGTCTAGTGGGAGGCTTTGGTCGTTGCTAGTTACCACCGCCGTTCCGACACGATGGCGTGTAGAAATAGATTAGGGGTCTGGGTTGAAAGTGCACTGCCCTACTCCTTCTAAGTTAGCCCGCTACCATCTTAGACTGTATCGTCACTTACCATCAGGTGAGATAGCAGTCAACGACTATCTTGTCTTCGAATAAAAAAAAACCATCAACGGCTTAATACTGACCGTAGATTCCCTCTCAGACAAAGGTAAGGTCCATCCCCTTGGCCTAGCCCTGAAGGAAACTGGCAGACTTCAGCCCCCCGATTCAGACCCTTCCGATAACTTATTTGTCGATCGATTCGGTTTGTTAACATATATTTCGCTCGCTCTGAATCCACACGACAAAAAGAGATAGATATCTAACCGTATCGACACGGTATGTTATCGAACAGGTCTGAATCGCCCTGCAGAAACTAAACACAACAGAATTAGCAGACTTAACCACAGTGTGACTTTTCAAAATATTACGAGACTTCTTAAATTAATTAACATTATCACTCATTCAGAATAAGTCAAGAAAATATATTTTATACTACACCTGCTCGGAAAGTACGCTCTGATTTGTGTCAAATCGCAAAAGAGCGAGAAAGAAAATACGTCATTACGTGGAAACAAATCTGCGGGCTGTCAAAATGTATGAAATTTCATTACTTACCTGCTTCAGCGGGCTGAAAACTGTATGAAAATCCATTACTAACGTGCTGTTTTTTTTTTAATTTTTGGTCAAGTCAGTTCAGTAATAACTTGAAAAACAATGAAATCTATTTCGACCTTTTTCGACAAATAGACTTATTATTTTCAAAGTAGTAGGTAAATAAATAACGTACTAAAAATATAAAAATAGTAATAGTAACTAATTAATAACTAAATAATAATCTATTTAAGTAAATATAATAATTTCATTTCTTTGTTTAGGTCTACTTATCTATGGTCTAAGGTTATTTACACATTCAAATTGTTGTTAAAAAAACAAATTGTTGCTGGCCGCTTGCATTTTCTTTAGTGAGGACATTATTTGAAAAATTAAAAAAAAATTCGCGCGATTCGCTTTCTTTTGTTTTATCTAAATTTTCAATTTATAAAATTACTTAAAACGCAAAATGTCTAGTAGCGACAGTGAAGATATTTTGATGACGCCGCCAGAATCAAAAACTATTAATTTGCCGAACAAAAATATCACCCTAAGTTTTAATAACTGTATGAATTTCAACATAAATTTCAATTAAATAATGTGTCTGTTAGTTTCCTCGTAGGTGTAGTATAAAGCACTATGTATCACTCGGGAGAAAGTGCGATTCCTAACTCGGGTGTATCGCGGCCCTCGGCTTCGCCTCGTGCCTCAAATGACACCCTCGTATGTAATCGGCCACTTTCAGCCCTTGTAGAACAATGTACTATTGTTGATTAATTACTCTGCGACGTTCCTCCATTGATTTTAATTTCGTTTTCCAGGCTCTTGTTCTCATCTCCGTTTCTTCTTACATCGTGTGTTCATGATTAATTGCACATATTAACATATTACTCAAAAAAAAAGAAAAAATAGTGTGTCAATATATTGACTAGACTATTCCACTGTTGTAATTACCTCTTTCTTTGTACACCACTGTACGATTCTCTAAAAATTAGGTATTGCTAGTGTGTGTTTGCAATCGCCGACGCCCTCTCGCTATTGGCTAAAATGCACTGTTTCGTAAAGAATCCGATAAATTCAGCAAATTACTACAATTAAAACTGTATAGCTCTTTCAATTCACGAGGGCGCGTGAGCTTTACTTGTGGTTACATAGTACACATTGCGTAAGTGTGCGTGCCTGTCAGGAGCCTAGGTGGGAGCGGTCAGGCGCGAGCAAGCTCTCGCTCACACTTATACAGATACGACACACACACACACAAGCATGAGAATTCAAGAACTATAGCAATAATTGATGCCGCTCTGACAGACTCGGCTTTGTGATGAACAAATAAATTGACACTGACATATTGGCATGAATATTAAAAAATATCATAAAATTCCTTGGAAAATAGGAAAGCAACGAGCGTTGCAGAAACATAAAATCTCAAGCATGGAACCGAGACGCTTGGCTCCGACATCGTAAAGTCGATCATGTATAACCGGAACGGGGTTATATGCTTTCAAAATTTGCTAAACTTTGAGAGCTGTAAACTGTAGCTATTCCCCGATGCACCCTGACAAATTTAATAACTACTTTTTACCATTTATAATATAAATATTTTTATTATATAAAATTCTAGTTTTATCGTTGAATTCATAACTTACCTATCTAATCTAAAATGTATAAATTACAAGTCGCTTTAATCCAGTTTAATAAGTATGTGGTATGTAGTAAGTGTGTGTGTATCAGGATTAAATCCATCTTCTTTTTAACCGGCTTCCAAAAAAGGAGGAGGTTCTCAATTCGTTGGAATCTTTTTTTTTAATGTTCCCTGATAACTCGAAGACGCCTTGACCAATTTGGAAAAATTCTTTTTTTGTTTGAAAGAGTATACGTCAAACAAAAAAGGTTGTCTTATTGCCATCAGGTCAGGATCTGATGATGGAATCCTGAAGAAATCGAGGGAACTCTTCAAATTTTATAGGCACAATTGATGTACTTTGTAGTGGCGTTTGAAGTCGGTTTTAAAAAAAAAAAATTACTTTTATAATACCACTGATTCTTTGTTCAAAAATCTGATCGATTCATTTCTCGTTGCTACGCAGTAGAAGAACAAAGCAAAAACGAACACACTTTCGCATTATACTAAAGACACTCTCTTAGAAGTACGTATAGATCTTTGAAGAACAAATTCTTCCTTGGCCGTGTAATTTTTCAACTTTTGAATACTAAACCATGCATAAATGTCATTGGAAAAAAAAAACTGCAGACGATTCTAAGTTTTCAATATAAAACTCTCCTCACATGAAAGCGAGAACTTTGGCTCCGGATCTATAAAGTTTATCTCGTACAAATGGAATGAGGTTACACGCTTCTAAAATTGGCTCGATAATCTCTTTAGGATATAAATATTTGGCTATTTCTGCAGTTTTTTATATTTCTATTCATATTCTGTAACTGTAATTAAAATATTATTAGACAAACACTGTACACAACTACATAACTATATAAATACTAGCTTTTTAGCCCGCGATTTCGTCCGCGTGACTTAGGTTACTCTTTTTAAGGGGTAAAAGCCAAAAAACCGTTCAATACAAAATGTATGAGAAAATGAAATTTTTTCATAACTTTTTTTTCGTGAATTTTTCCGTTAATTTAAGTTGTTCTGCTATTCGGGACGGAGACAAATACAATAAATCAAAAACCATGAAAGTTGGTCCAGCCGTTCTCAACTTACGACTCCCCAAATAGAAGACCACAGTTCTAACCATGCGATCTAAGAATTTCGTATTATAAACTAAGGTTGTTCTAAAAATCAAGTTCGAATCGTATTTAGTGGAACTACGACTATTTAAATGTACCACAAATGTACATACAACTGTTGGTGCCGGCGCGGCGTCTGGAAGTCAAATTCAAAAGATTTATTTCATGTAGGCCAACTAGTAGCTCTTATGACACGTCATGACTCTACCACCGGTTTGGAATGCAGAGTCCTTGCTAAACGTCTATCGTTTGACAGAGAAGAAGAAAAAGACGTGTGGTACTCGGGGACTGCCGCGGTAAAGCTATTGCATAGCATTTTCTATCAACGCCATCTAGCGGTGAGAGGAGTCCCGTGTCAGGTTATTTTCGTTACGGAATTTCTGGATTCGGTCTCCACGCTCAAGGCCCGCGATAGAAACTATGCAATAGCTTAAAAAGATTTTCATCGTCCAAATAGGGACATTGTTTATGTTTATGTCTACATTACCAGTTTGGCGTTGGCGTATTTTGAATTAATCTGTTTTTTGTGTTTCATTCGAACCAATGTAATCCTATTTCACTTTAATAGCGCACTTGCCTTGGGACATGAAAACTCCGACAGTAACGGAATTGCGGTCCGCGGCTGCCATTAGTTCTATAAATTATACCAAACGATGCGATAAAAGTTATGCAACTAAACATTCATGGTGATTGCGAGCTAAAATTATATTATAAGGTCAGCATTTAACAGTTTAGCGAGTTTATTTATTTAATCAACATTTACAAATTTGGTATACACTTTTATATACACGGTGTTATTTTATTCCCCGTAAACCCTGAAGGAGGTGAATGTTCTCATGAAACTGAACAACTTTCCCCAAGGAACATAGCTCGAAATATGAAAAAAAAATTTGGACCCTCCATACAAAATTGACGATTAGCTGATTGATTTACTATGGGAGGTCCAAAATTTTTTTTTCATATTTCGACCTATGTTCCTTGGGAAAAGTTGTTCAGTTTCATGAGCATATTCACCTCTTTCAGGGTTTACGGGGAATAAAGTAACACCGTGTATAATGCACATCGAAAAACCGCAGAGGTTTGTCCTCGATGTCACTCTACAACATAGCATTTAAATTGAGTATATACAAAACAATATATAACTGAACATACGGTCACATTCATTCAAATAGATTATATATTACAGATTTGCTAATTACTTTTCATTACCTTAGAAGATGTTAAGAGACAGGTTAATAAATATGAGTAGGTAGGAATGTTATGAAGATGAGTTTAGGAATTAAGCAAGTACGTATACAACATAATTACTTATGTTAAGCATCACTCAAGTATCTAATTTGGTTAAGAAGTAATCTTTTAGTTTCCGCTTAATATTTTTGTTATTTATTTTTTGTGCCGAGGTAGTTCAAAGTTTATATAAAACGAAAACTTACTAAAAAGTGTTTACGACCCAAATCCACTGCGCCCTACTTAAATACGATACCCATAATACGATAGTCGATAAATTTAACAGCAGCATAAGTTAACACGTCTTGCAAACGATGATCAATTTCGAAAGTTGCAACACAACAACGTCAAAGAAATATAAATCTAAAGTTATAGTTTTAAAGTTGTACCTTAAATTCTATGTATCTTCCGTTTCTGGCGCTGCACGTGCTGGCTGTAGATGGATGGTATGGACGAACTTAAACTTTAAGAGTACTGTAGGGTTAGTATAAGATTTAACTCAATTGATGGTATTCGTATTCGATGTTATTAGCGTCATAGTAAAATGAACCGTAACTGTATAAGTTTAAAGGTCCAAATACAGTACAACCGATTTTAATTTTAAGCGTATCCCAATACGTAATCGCATAATAATGCATGCACGAAATTGAGCTCAAACACAATGCAATTGTGATTTATTTTACTTTGTTGTTAATGTCATCGAATAGAAATACTATCTATGGAATGAAGTCCTATACTAACCCTACTGCTACAATTTAGCTCGGCGATGAGTCCGTTCGAGTTTTGAATATTACACATAATAAAACTGCAAGCTTATCGAGGAATTTAAGATTGTTTGGCTTGGCTTCTTTGGGTTGTCGAATAAATAGACTATGTAATAGCTATCCTGCTAATATTATAAATGCGAAAGTTAGGCCGCCACAACTGATTCGCTTTGGATGAAAATAGGGACAGAAATAGATTATAGTTTGGAATAACAGATAGGCTACTTTTTATCCCGAAAGTTTTTTATTTTCCAGGATAAAAAGTAACGGAAATAAAGAAACCTCAATCCACGCGAACGAAATCGTTGGCATCAGCTAGTGTAATTATAATTAAACACACATTATAATCATGAACGACTTGGCGTCAAACAATGGACTGTTCACACGCTGACTTATAATAAAAGTGCTTGTTAATAGTCTAGAAGTATTAAGTCATTCTGTGAATTCAGTCCCCTACATTGGAATTCGACCCGGTATTTTATTTTCATGGCCCGGTACCGTGTCGCGACCCCGCTAATGGGAAACGCTGCCCTGCAAGAGAAATAAGTTTAGTTTACCGTTATAGTGTTCCGATATTAACGCTGTCGAAACGTACTCGTGCTAATATTACAGGACTATTTTCCGTACCTATTAAGAAACATATTAATCTGAGGAATGACGTCTATTTGAAATTATTTATGGTCGACGTGTTCGGAAACCAAAGTACGAGTAATTCGTATTCTCGCAGGGCTCAATGGATTTCCGTTGTCAAGGCTTTACTACCCAACAGCTAAATAATAGCTTTCTACACAGATCTGTACATAGTTATCTACTAACCACGTGGAATATCTTGGCATATACGTCTCAAGTTGTTCCACGTGGCTAGTTGATGTCTTGCTAAGATCACCCCCCTTGTATTTCTCTGCGGTAATAGACCCTTAACCCTTTATATGATATTATTATACTCTTCGTCATTCGGAACAAATTTTTCGCTGGTTTTGTGATTATATAACTCATCCCCAGTAGAATATCATAGGTAATCTCCCCTGACTTAAATACATACGTACATAAGTTAACTGTTCCTTTGGCTAACTCAACGAATAGGGATATCGAAACACGTATTCAACGTAAATAATATTGAGCATTAAAGTCATTCCTTCAAAACTTACGCGTTCAGCACAACACGTGCAAGATAGTGCTTTGGGTCTGATTTATGGACATCTTGGCCATTTCCACCATAAGAGCTTCGAAGCTTTAATATTCCTTAAAACTTTAATAATATATTGACAAATCTATTGCATCAGGTATGTAGAGAACGTTATGCCAATGTCACTACTTTAGCCAAACACTTACACTTTTTGAAAGAAAAAAAAATAACAATACCGTCAAAGACGTGCCGCCAAGCGATTTAGCGTTCCGGCACGATGGCGTGTAGAAACAGATTAGGGGTATGGGTTGAACTTACTCTGCCATACCCCTTCCAAGTTAGTCCGCTAACTAATTCAATAATGTTTGTACACATATTAGGGGTTGTTATTTGGTTCTTGATAAGCTGTATAGGTATTTATTTTGTGCACTGTTTTGTGTGCCTCTTTAGTAAATAAATAAATACGAGTACAATGTACATGTTATGTGGCCTGTCCATATCCTCTTCAGCTTCGTGACACGATGAGCTACGTTAGATAAGACCAGGGAGTATTTTTTTAGAGATAGAAAACATAGACAAGATTCTCTTATGGTTACTAATGAAGTTGATTGCAATCTCGGTCAATAATGCTGAGTAGCAAAAAGTACCAATTTTACTACAAAATAGGTCGCATATAGATGTGATATAAGGTGTAGTTCTTGCAATTCACGAGGGCGCGTGAGCTGTGCTTGTGGTTACGTCGTGTACATGCACATTGCGTAAATGCCTGTCAGTAGCCTAGGTGGGAGCGGTCAGGCACGAGAAAGCTCTCGCTCCCACTTATAGTATAGATACGATACACACACACAACCATGAACCGCGTACTTATCTTCAAATTGCTGTGCCAACGTAAAGGCCAACTTAAAAAAATGAAAGATTTTTGAATAACGATGAAACTTATTATTTATTCAAAAAACAAATGCATTTTTTTTTGAATAAATATAATGTTTCTATTATTACATCATGTGACCAAAATTTTTAAATTAATAAACAAACACCGTTTTATTGTTACTTCTAAATAAATACTGAGTAATAGTTAAGCTTTATTATGTACTTTGGTTATGTTTAATTAAGTAATTCTTGCAATTCACGAGGGCGCGTGAGCTTCACTTGTGGTTACGTCGTGTACATGCACATTGCGTAAGTGTGCGTGCCTGTCAGGAGCCTAGGTGAGAGCGGTCGAGCGCTCCCACTTATATAAACACGACACACACACAACCATGAGCCACGTGCCCTCGTGAAGTGAAAGAACTTATACTTCTGCACTTAATAGAGACCTGAAAATGATCTATCTATTTATCTAGTCTACCTTTCGTATTAATTAATGCATTTAATAAAGACCTGAAAAGGATCTTTTCGTGTTAATTAAGAATTTATGACTCAAAACGGGTTAACTTAATTGACCCAAACTATATTTATTGGACCGTAGGTATTAAGTACTATTGCCGACATTTCGCTATGAAGGGCGAACCAGAAATTAATTATCTCAGATTAATCAACTCCCAGACGAGAGAGGCTATTAACGCAAGATGTGCTGTCACCTTTTGCTGAAGATTTCAGTGACCCGCTACTAATATGTCTCCGCCTTTAGTACCTAATTTGTTTTTTAATTAATTTAATCAAGAAGTCTTTATTTAATCAAAAATTAGTAATTGCTTTTGCACGTATGTACAACGTGATATGCGAGAATCCATCGAAAACCACTACCACGATGTTATTAATGGAGAGGGCCACAACCATCAGCAATAAGTAATACAATGACCACCCTATTACATGCCATGGTTATATACGAGTAAGTGAGGTCTTGGGTTCAATTCCCGGTAGCGGCAATTTGGAAATCTATATTTTCTAAATTATCTCTGATTTGGTCTGGTTACCGTTAGACTGCCAAATGAGCGTTCTAGTAAGAAGGCGTGTAGAACTGGATTACCCTTTTAGATTGAATGTACACTGCCCTATCTACCCCTTAAAAGTCAGCCCCATACTATCTTAGACTGCATTGTCATTGACCATCAGATTAGATCGCCCAGAAAGGGCATAGCTTGTCATTGTTTAAAAGGTACAGAGAAAGTTAGCAAACTGAAGTGAATTTTTCTTCTTTTCAGATAAAATAACACAAATCGCGTAGTGAATCTACCAACTGTGCGAACAAAACAATACTATGACTTGACAATCAAGTAAACAGACCTAAGTTGAACCGAACATGACGTGCCCATTCCGCCGCGCCTCCTCGCAGCACCAATTTGCAAATGGCGGCGGTTCCGGCAAGAAGCCGGAGTTTCGGTCCCGGCAGTCGTCCGTGCACCTCCCGGGCCCGGAAGAGGAGGACGGGGAGAATAGCACTCTCACTCTGAAACACCTGAGTGAGGCGTTAAAACTCCTCACGGCACCATCGGTGAGTATCTTGTCTATAGAAATATCTGTTGTTGTTGTTGTTGTTGTTTTGGCTTTCTGGCTTTATTTAGTGCCAGTTCAGTACAATGCACTTCGCCAATGTCACGTTGCAAAGAAGAGCCACAGAGGGGAGATTCATAAGTTGACAATAAAATTTTTATACTTGCAGTAGTAGGAGAATCGTGTTAGTCACCTCTGTTCAATAAGTCAGTTGACATAGGTGAATGGAAAAATAGGTTGTGGCAACATTGTGAAAGAGTTATCGATAAATCAAACAGTTCGGTAATTAATATAGAAATAAATCTGATATTAATTAAAAATAGAATATGCTGACATTAATGTGGAAAGGTGGAATAAATGGAAAAAAGTAACTCATGTGAGTCAACTGACTTACAAGAATAGAAAGGTGGAATAAATGGAAAAAAGTAACTCATGTGAGTCATTTGACTTTCAAGAGTTACATGATAGATGATAAGAATTAAGTTTCCGCTTACGTTTTGGTGGTCGTAAGCGAAACGAAACGTAACGAAAACGTAAATGAAAAGTCGGCCAAGATAAGTGTACGGTTTTTATCGTTCTTTAGAGTCTTTCCACGTGATGAAATTTTCACGCACAGTGACTTTTCTTTTTTTGTCAGCGGTGTTGCTGCTTTGCATACATAAATATGATGTATTTAAAATAAATAAATATAAATATGTTGAAATGGCCCACAAAAATATGATCGGAAATCTGTCTCGTTTTAGCTCTGTCTTGAGTCTGAGCGGAGTGGGGGTGCGGTCTGGAGATTTCAGCCTTAAGTGTTACTCACATTTTATATCTTTTTATTTATGTGTGAGCTGAATAAATGTCTATTTATTAATTTACATACATAAGATAGAACGGAAAAGTGGGCGGGGCACGCTACCTAAGTTGAAACGGATATGACGTATCTATTCCGCCGCGTCTCCTCGCAGCGCCAAAAGCAAATGGCGGCGGTTCCGGCAAGAAGCCGGAGTTTCGGTTTCGGTAGAGGAAGTCGGGGAAAATAGCACTCTCACGTTGAAACACCTGAGTGAGGCATTAAAACTCCTGACGGCACCGTCGGCGTGTGTCTTGTTTGTTGAAATAATATTATCTGCGTAAGAATTACCCGCGGTCGTAAATGGAACACGTACCGGGAAAACGTCGGGTAAGATAAATGTACGGTTTTTATCGTTCTTTAGAGCCTTCCCACGTGATCAAATTTTCACGCACAGTGACCCGTATGTTGCTATACGCTATGATTTTCAAATCCAAAATGGCCGTCACCACAAAATGTCAATTTAGATATTTTTTATTATTTCACGTATCGGGGGTGTTATATATTTTCAATTTACACTTGTATGACTAAGCATTTGTTAACACAGGCCTCCTCAAGTGCACGCCATATGGCATTGCCACACAACTGTTTCTAAATCCACAAAATCTTCATTGCAATAAACTAGCCCGTACGAGTAGAGTCTAATCCGTACAAACATGTGCTGTAATCTGTACTTTATTGCACAGCTTTTGTGTGACGGGGTTTAATAATGTGTGTTGTTAAGTCTGCAGTACACGGAACATAAAAGTTTTAATTCTCCATTCCCTTTTAAGGTGGGGGCACATTGCACTCGCGATTCGCATGCACCGGGCCGCATGCTTTCGTGGTTAATTAACCACAATTTTGACGTTTGCCTTCCAAAGTATAATTCTCGGAAGTCACATTATAAGCATGTTTTTTTTAATACCCTACTCGCTACCCTTCCTTACCCGCGACTTCGTTCGCGTGGATTGCGGGTTTTTTCGAGTTCCGCGTGAACCCTCTTATTTTCCGGGATAAAAAGTAGTCTATGTACTACTCCAGACTATAATCTATCTCTGTGCCAAATTTCAGCCAAATCGGTTCAGTCGTTGCGACGTGATTGAGTAACAAACATTCAACTTTCACATAAATAATATTAATAGGATTAATTAATCAATTATTAGGAATTAATAGGTTTAATAGGATACTAGAGCTTGAATGCCTGATGGTACGTGAAGGTGCAGCCTAAGATGGTGCGCGCTTGCCTAGAAAATGCCTATTCACTCATGTTTCAATACTTTACTGTCACACTCTAAACCTAACTTTTCCGATTCGTATCGTAACATGAATCGTAAAAACATGCTGTAGCCTGGCAGAAATGTATGACAATAAACTCCTGGAGAATTTTCGAAATGCAAAGTGTTACGAAAAGATGTGCGAGGTGAGGCTAATGTGCGCGAGCCTTAATATTATGTTTTCAACTAAAACAGCTGTTTTATACCTACTCCCATTATTGTATGCAGTTCTAGGAACAGTAGGAGTTTTTCCGTACTCGCTGCAGGCATTAAACAATACCCTACTAAATGAATTTTATTTAAGCTTCCAACAATACTAGTAGAAAGAGGCAGGATTAACTGTACTTTCTACTCACAAACTCATCCTATTAATATTATAAATACAAAAGTTTGGATATATGTATGGATGGATGGATGTTTGTTACTCAATCACGCCGCAACGACTTAACCGATTTGACTATTTGGCACGGAGATAGGTTATAATCTGGAATAACACATAGGCTACTTTTATCCCGTGGAAATCAAAAAAGACGTGTGGCACTCGGGGACTGCAGCTGTAAAGCTATTGCATAGCATTTTTATCAACGCCATCTAGCGGCTCACCGCTAGATGGCGTTGATAAAAAATGCGCCATCTAGCGGCTCACCGTAGAGGAGTCCCGTGTCAGGTTATTTTCGTTACGGAATTTCTGGATTCGGTCTCCACGCTGGCCCGCGATAGAAGCTATGCAATAGCTTAAAAAACTTAATCTACGCGAAAGAAGTCGTGGGCATCAGCTAGTATTATAATAAAGCAAATGCAAATAAAGTATATATTCTCTATTCTAATAAAAT
Source organism: Hipparchia sbordonii (assembly GCA_038048805.1). NCBI lineage: Eukaryota > Metazoa > Arthropoda > Insecta > Lepidoptera > Nymphalidae > Hipparchia > Hipparchia sbordonii. The sequence continues at coordinate 4,210,592 of CM076115.1, read as the reverse complement.
ATAATATTTTCAGCCAATATGTATTGGATTCATCTCCAAATAGCGATTTCAATTACTGTATCGCTCCAGTCACATCACAACATTTGTGTAACTATATTCTTGTTGACATCAAAGAATCGACCCGGTACGGTAGCCATTGGATCCATTTATAGCACAATGGTGACGGAAATCCGGCTACGTTTACGGAAGCAACAATAAAAATAAACATAAAACCTACCTACCACCTCTCTACAAGTATATTGATACGTATTTTATCGACGCAGCCGTGACAACGGCGTGACATACGTATATCATCGACGGTAATGAGTAGCGTTGCCAGACGTCCCGTATTTCCCGGGACATCCCGTATTTTAGGCATAGTTTAAAATGTCCCGGCGGGACTGACTCTGTCCCGTACTTGAACCGTACTTCGTTTTTCATTATGAAATAGATCACACACGCAACGTTCGTAAAACGTACGGTTAACATTGTCTGACTCGGCTCGTCTCGAGCGACTGTGTAGTGTGAAGTAACTTGCACTTGCAGCCCGCATCGACCAATGACAGTGTTAGTCTCAGAATGACAATTAAAACTGACTCGATCCTCGGAAAATATAAAAAATAATTAAAAAATGACTCTAAATAATTTTGTTTTTTATTTGTCCCGGGTTAAAAGCTGAAATCCCGTATTTTTTGCCCATTTAACCATTTGTCCCTTATAGGCTGAAAAAAAATCTGGCAACCCTAGTAATGAGTATCGTCAAGTATCATCGACGATAATGAGTATACTCTCTTTAAACATTTCTGTGATGGTGTCGTGTGGTGCGGGTTGTTACGTTCCCTCAAATATGGTTGAGCGAAGCAATGGCTGGATCATGCGTCGTGCTCGTGAACGGGTGCCACCAACGGGAATGAGTCTACTTTATGGCTGCCCGTCTTAACATGGATTGTAACATGTAAATGTAGGTCTTATGCATTTTTGAAACTTCATTGTGGAAGCACTGTGTACATAGCCTAGTTTTGTTAATTGTTACCTATTGTAAAAAAATTTTTTTGAAAAGAGCAACCGCCGAGTTTATTGCTCGCTCTTCTCGGCAGGAAGGGTATTCCGAACCAGTGGTAGATTCATCGACGATTCAAAAGCACTTGTAAAAGTTTATCCTACTTAATATTATAAATGTGAAAGTGTGGATGTTTGGATGTTTGTTACTCAATCACGTCGCAACGACTGAACCGATTTGGCTGAAATTTGGCACAGATATAGATTATAGTCTGGAATAACACATAGGCTACTTTTCATTCCGGAAAATAACAGAGTTCCCGCGGGAATCACAAAATCTCAATCCACGCGAACGAAGTCGCGGGCATCAGCTAGTTTGAATAAAAAATTATTCTATTCTATTCTATTCCACTAATTCACCTTTCAAGCAAAAGAAACAAAATGCCATAGACACGCACACATACACACAGACACGTCAAACTTATACCATCCCCCTGGTTTTTGCGTCGAAGGTTAAAAACAGACAGACAGATAATTTCGCCTTTATAATATTAGTGTGGACAGAAAGGTCAATTTGACTCTAGTATCGGATCGATCCAATCGGCCACCTAGCTTCATGCGGCGTGCTCTACGCGAGATTGAAAATCGTTTTTGTCGTTTCGTGTCGATAAAACGAGCCAAGAGCAAGACTTTATTGCGCCATTAAAAATATAAGGCGGCCCATAAAACCTTTTCGCGTTTAATATCGTTTGGGCCGAAACATGAATCAATTGAGTGCACGAGGTTTTTTATGGAAAAACATTTGAATTCTTAACTATTAGACCGTTTGGAAGATCCTTAAATGACGATCGATTGGCAGCCGCCGAATAGGTACAAGTTGCACAAGGGTTCGATTCCCGGCGAGCCAATTTGGAAATTTAAAATTATTTCTAAATTGTCTCTGGTATGGTCTAGTGGGAGGCTTTGGCCGTGGCTAGTTACCACCCTGCCGTCAAAGACGTGCCGCCAATAGATTAAGCGTTCTGGCACTATGGCGCGTAGAAACCGATTAGGGTTATGGGTTGAATGTGCACTGCCATACCCCTTCCAAGTTAGCCCGCTACCATCTTAGACTGCATCGTCACTTACCATCAGCCCCCTGATTCTGTAACTCAGTGCCTATCAAAAAATGAAAGCTACTGACATATATTTTTTATCCATTGAAGGTTTACTATGAAATAGTAAATGACATTTCTCTTTAAACCTTCAATGGATAAAAAATGCCTATCGTCGTTGATTGGCACTGAGTTACAGAATCAGCCCCCAGGTGAGATCGCAGTCAATGATAGTCGTCGAATAAAAAAAAAGACGTGTGGCACTCGGGGACTGCCGCGGTAAAGCTATTGCACAGCATTTTTTATCAAAGCCATCTAGCGGTGAGAGGAGTCCCGTGTCAGGTTATTTTCGTTACGGAACTTCTGGATTCGGTCTTCACGCTCAAGGCCCGCGATAGAAGCTATGCAATAGCTTAAAACTATTTTTCGTGAAAATCGACTTGTTTTGTCGTCAACTGTAAATCACTTACACAACTTGGCTTCTCTAATAAGCTTACGATATTGTACGGCGTATCTACTTGCCAACTTTTGATTGCCTCTAAACTTTGATAACATAGTACGTGTACAGTACACGCATAACGTACAGGTAAGCCCTGTAAGTAAGTCTTTCCTAATTGGTAGTATCAAAAGGCTCTAGGATGGGCGACCTCATAACTTATAAATCAACTGTTCAAGCAAATTTTCGGCTTTAGCTAGCTATTTATATCTCTCACATTATTGTCACTTTTAGATATTTAACACTTCAAACGATTGGAATGAAGTTACCCACTTAAACTTGTTAAAGTCTTTAATTTCGATAGATGGGTAGTAATAAAGCGTTGAATCTCTTTTGTTAAAATGAATATTAAACATCTAAATATATAAAAGAATAAGGTAATTGATTGACTGACTGACTGTCTGTCAACGCACACTTAAAACTATATTTTTTTTCATGAAAGAATATATCAGCCAAGTTGAAGGTGACTATAATATCCTTCTATCCCCTCCAAATAAGCGTAAGACTTATGCTATGAGTAGATATAACAATAGTACAACAGTTGGGGTTTGAACCTGCAATCTATTTTTCAGCTCGCTCCTTTAAACGTTGAGCTATTGAGGCTTATAATTATACTAGCTGATGCCCGCGACTTCGTCCGCGTGGATTTAGTTTTTAAAATCCCGTGGGAACTCTTTGATTTGCGGATATAAAAAGTAGCCACTCTCCAGGTCCTCAACTGTACCCAAGCAAAAAATCACGTCGATCCGTAGGTCTGTTGCAGCGTTATTGAAGGACAAACTAACAAACCAACCAACAAACACTCTAGTAAGGATTAGTAAGTATGTTGAGATTAATTAGATCTTCATTTTCTGATAGGTCAGAAAGTGCTACAAATATTGAGCCCGAGTTATTCTTTCCAGCTGAATCAATTGAACTGCTCCGGTTTCTAATTGACTGTAATCACGCTGGGCGTTTTCACAGAAGTGCAGTGTATTTTTAAAGCTAATTCGACGTAAAAAGAACTGTTGTGTTAGCTCGTTTTCTTTGTTTAAAGTGCTCTAACTGTAAAGTCTAGTTGAAAGGATGATGGATGACTCACAAAGCGGTGTGGTCTATTAGTAGCAGACGCTGCAGTGAATTACGAGCATCATACGTTATACCTAACTATAGTTCTTGTAATTCACGAGGGCGCGTGAGCTTACGTCGTGTACAGTCACATTGCGTAAGTGTGCGTGCCTGACAGGAGCCTAGGTGGGAGCGGTCAGGCGCGAGCAAGCTCTCGCTCCCACTTATATAGATACGACACACACACAACCATGAGCCACGCGCCCTAGTGAATTGAAAGAATTATAAATTATCTTCAAATTTTATAGGCACAATTGATATTTCATTTCATTTCATTTGCAGTGGCGTTTGAAGTCGGTTTTGTAATAAGAATTTTTACGTTTATATTATTGTTTTAATCAAACATCGCTCAAACAAAAAAAAGACGTGTGGCACTCGGGGACTGCCGCGGTAAAGCTATTGCATAGCATATTTTATCAACGCCATCTAGCGGTGAGAGGAGTCCCGTGTCAGGTTATTTTCGTTACGTAATTTCTGGATTCGGTCTCCACGCTCAAGGCCAGCGATAGAAGCTATGCAATAGGTTAAAATCTAATGTTTTTTTGTGACTATTATATACTTTTGACATTTAACTTAAGAGGATCTTGGTGGTTAACCGCCGATATGCTAAAATGATTTCACAATTTTTTCCTGTGAATTTCAAATTAATAACCTTAATCATCAACAAGTCATTCATAATAATTAATGACCCTATTTCCTCAGAAGTAAAGAAACGAGTTTCTCAAACTAGGTGGCTATAAATAGAACGACCCTTTTCGTAAAAAGTTCTCCATTACTAAAGTTTGTTTGTTTAAACTGTACGAGATGAAAGGATGATGGATTGATATCCAAACTGACATAAAACTGGATGAGAAAGTTTAGGCGTTTTGGCGCAAAACACAAAGGGAAACCTTGTGATCCATACAACCACTTGAAAATGTGTATAACCTCCTGCCTACCAGAGGCACTTTTTTTTGGAATATGTTTTTGAAACTTTAGTATAATATTGCTAATAGATAATGATATACTGGAAAAATAGTAAAAAAAATCTTACATTAGGAAAATCTGTTTTTCACTATGTCCTATATGTAGGACAAAAGTACGATATTAAGATGTGATTTGTATAGGACATAGAATAGTTTCAGGAAATTAAATGCAATTATAATTGGATAAGAATCAAAATATAACAAACGTTTATTGCGCTATGCTATATTCATAATAAATTTTCAGAAAAAATCAAAAATATAACGTTGCTCGAAACAAAATTATCAAAACAAGAAAAATGTTTAAAAATTGTAACCCGACTACGGAAAATTGGATATAACATCCATCATATTGAATAATATGTGACCAATATCACCCCAATTATAATAAAAAATCGATTGATACCTAATTAATCCAAATTGGCTCAGTATTTTAGGCGCTACGTTAGCGCATACGTAAATATACCACATACATGCATACGATTATACATATAAACATACATAAATAGACTGCAAAAATCATAAACCTTCCTTTTGGCTTTGCTGTAGTTGGGTAATAATATATTTCTTGTAATAACAAAACAAAACTAAGCATATAATAAACATTACGTAGTGATCAGTCGTTAATTATGAATTTATTTTGAGATCAATAAAGTTTAGAATAGTATGTTTACATTGATGATTTAGAAAAGTTTATCCTCTAATGTCTCTGTAATCTGTCGATAAGTTACTTAGCCAAGTTGTTGTTTGTCAAAAAAGAAACATTGCGGTTTCTGACAAATAACAATGTTTTTAAGAATTTATCGATAGATAACGCATAGATTGTTATTAATTAAAATTACTCTAAATATTGGTGAAAATTGGGTTAAAAATTCCTGTTAGGCATAAAATAACAATGAAAATTATTCTGGCCATGTCAAATCATTAATTTCAGGTATTTTTCGTCCATGTATCTTGAAAGTAGCCATTATTTTGGTGATTTCTATTTGCAATCTATCGAAGAGATTAGGACAAAGATTGCGGCCTTTAAGGTTTCTTTTCAAGACCAGAACCATATATACGCTCATGTTCACGTCCACGTCCACGCAAAACGTTTCTTCCACATCCTCTTGAGCAAAACAGTGGTGAAAAAGCTAATTCCAAATTATTTGAGATCATCTTCGTTTGAATCTCTAGTCTAGTGGTCATTGGATCTTTGACTAGGCTCTGAAGAGATAAATTCCAGATTAAGATCTGAATTTTCGCCCGAAAAGTCAAACACTGAGTCTTCTTATGATTCTAATTTTATGTCGTTATCTGTAAAAGCTAGAAAATAGATAAATAATTGGCAAAACCTTGCTATGTACTATACAAAGTACAAAGATAGTTAAACTATCAAAACTTTAATTACCTACTTTTGACCTTTGCATAGGACATAAAAAATTACAGCAAGCTTGCTAGAATTCTATTTATTATTATGCGATGATAAAACTATATATCGACATTTCATAGATTTAATTACTTGTTAATCATGATAAATCTAATCATTTCTAAGATTTGAATAAGATTGCATTCGACTAACTTACCCCTGTGCAAGACACCTCCACTTGTCTGCCTTCCATCGCCATTTAAAAAAAATTGGCAAGTAGAATTGACACTTTCAATTTTTTTTACAAACCTAGATAGTCTAAAGATGTCGCTAGTAAAATATTTTGGGGATACCATTTAAGAAACCGGCAATAGATTTTTCTAAATGTTATGTTCTTTGTGTAGTACAAATGTAGGTAGGAGGATAAACCTTAGTTAATTATAACCGTAGGTACTGTTTCGCTTTGATCAAGAGACGTTGTATCCGAAAATAAGGCGGTTTTACGTGTAGGAGAGGTACCCAAAATAATAGTTTTTTTTATTTTTTTTTCAAAATTTTTGTGTGCAAATTCTTGGGCGTAATCAATATGCATAACCTTGCCAAAAGTTTCTGCGCTATGCTTCGGACAGACGGACAGATGGACGGACTTGATAAAACTATAAGGGTTCCATGTACTTTTACTACGGAAACCTAAACATACAAATTATTTTCTTGTCAACGGTACAGTATGACTTCATTTTGTAAAGGTCGACAACGGTCAAGTTGAAGTGAACAGGTAGTACCTATGCCAATTGCCAGGATATAAATTTAAATTTTAAAATACAGCCCCGTACGTTTAAAATCTACGAGTATGTGAGAGAATCTCTAGAATATGTAAAACCAGGTTCTGTAAAGTATGTGTGCTGTCCCGCTTCGAAAGTGCTGTATTCTGGCTGTATTACAAAATTCAATAGCTCCAACACATGCTTGGCTTATATGGAGCTGATTTTTAAAACTTATTTTTAAACTATGTGAATCGAAATTTATTGTTAAACACGTCAATAACAAAAAACTCTTAGATAGTTTTAATTTCATATTATGAACTATTAAAAGATTTATTATTATTATAAAAGAAGGCCTTAAATATTTTAATCATAATATTATAAAGTCAATGTGCCTACTATGTTGCTTGTGACTTGTAGGTAAGCGTAGCTGATTCTAGAAACTTGATATTTTTTTATTGGATTTGTCTATAACGGCTCCTCCTCAGGAAGTCTTTTGTGAAATTGATCTCATGCGAAGCTTATAATATTTAATTGTATAACGCAAAACAAAACGTGTCAGAGGCAGTTGGGTAGGCATCGGTTGGTCAATTTTAACTCAATTTGTCTATGTTTGTACAAGTACATTGCTTAGAACGTACTAAGTAACATAAATATCTTTATTACATTTAATGTTCAAAAATATACCTTAAAGTGATTGAAATCAAAAAATAAAAAAGGTGTTTACTTTTTTATTTGTGATAGTATTAAAAAAAAATAAAAGAACTAAGAGTTCATGTAATCCCACCTTAACAGGATTGAAAGCTTATACCGCATTCGTTCTGATAAATCTTTTCGAGTTCACGCCGATGCATTGGCAGTTAACTATTGAACATTGACAAATTTCAACGGATACAGAACTTACCACACCCATATTATTGGATAGAATCAGGCGTTACTTTGCGAAAGTTCATGATTAGCAAGAAAAGGTTAGAATTATTTTGCTATAATCCGCCAACAGAAAAAAATCTGTATGGTCAAACGTGCAGTTACAAGCTAAGCACCACTTACCTCCCCAACCAAGCAAGAAAGCCAAGTTCCCATGCACCTGAGGATGCTCTGGTGTCGGGGCGAAACGTACGTCGAGAGTAGTATAAAAGTCTTGTGTGATTGTGCATGTGAGTGGTGGTGGCATTGTTAGCTTGGGAACTTAGCTTTCTTGCTTGGTTGGGGAGGTAAGCGGTGCTTAGCTGCATGTTTGATCATACAGATTTTTTCCGTTGGCGGATTTTAGCAAACTAATTCTAACCTATTCTTGCTAATCAAACCTATATTAGTGTTTTATATTCACACTAATGTGTTTGACTTAGTGCCGATTTCAACAACTTCGAGTGACTTTTACGGAGTCGTAAGTCGTACAAAATCAATCGGCCTCCGATAAATTGTATTTAATTACACGCTCGCTACAAATGATCACTTTACTCCCGAACCAACCGACAATAATGGCGCGAACCAAATGGCCCATCTGTCATAATAATGGCCACGAATTCGCACCGCAATCGATTTTAATTATCGATGCGGATTTTATTGTATTAGGCACTCTCAGGATTTAATGACAGGACTTCAGGGCATTAAATTGTAAAGGTAAAAAGCTTTGAACTAATGGCGCTTCTCATAAAGAACTTAGGTAGAGATGGGATCAATTAACTATAATTATTAATTTTGTAAAGTCTGTGACCTTGTTTCGCCTTGTAAGGGCGGATTGGTAGGTTTTACGCAATTTTGAGAACTTACTTAGTACTACTTCCATGTGGAAACCAAATACCTATCTTCTTTTCAAATAACCTACTTTTCTACGTAGGTGAAAGGAAAATACCTTAGCGAGCGCGCCGCTTCAAACTTCAGTTATTTATTTCAGCCAGGAATTCGCCCATTGACATAGTTGAGGCTCTAATTGTCCTTTACGGAATAAAACGGGGACTTAAGAATGAAAAATCCTTTGTAATAAAATGAACATTACGGTATTAGGGCACCAAAGTTTATAATTTATTGCAGGATTTTGTGGCCGAGCGAAGGGAGATAATGAAAAGGGATATTTAATTTACTACTTGTAGTGTATGTAGGTACACTGTCTCGTGTGTTCATGAGCAATGTTGCAACGTCAGTATTACGCGAACCGCCGGTGCGAGTAGACGTGCGACAGGTGCTCGTGTGCATTGCCGAGCCAGTGTCGGGGCGGCGCTATTAGTGATACTACATTGGCGACGAGAAAAAAGGTAAGTGGAAAAAATATTTTTTATAAGGAAGGAGGGAAGGATATGGCAGGCGTTATTGGTTATAAATTAGTTGATATTTCAGACGGTTAGTTTCGAGAATTGTTATTATAACAACGCAACGAAACAGAATATAAAATTACAAAGGGAGTAAAGGCAAATCGGTTAGAAAATGTCTTTATTATAAAATAATCTGAGTTAAATTTTTATTTTTCACAATACCCATATATTTTATTAATCATAGATAATGGATAATTTTATGAATGGTCAGAGTTAATGACGTAGAGATAATATCGTTGTTATTACATGATGTGAGTTGTATTTCGGGCTATGGTTGACTTAATATGATATCATAGGTAAAATCCTTGTAATAGAAAGTGGGTCAGGTTGGTTAAATAAATAACTTCGTATTTCACTTTAACTTGGTGTATTCAAAAAGCGTGTACTCGCGTCAAGTTTTACAATAGATCTGCTGGTGCCGGTCAGGAATATAGGAACCCCGGCCCCAAGTAACAATAATCAATTGATCATATTTTAATACAAACAAAAGTTACCTTAAGTGACGCCGGAAAAGTCACAAAGGAAATTATTATTTATCAAGCTCCATACTGTTAATACGATCCCCTAACGTTTAAAATAAACAATCTGTAGCTATGCGAGTCGCATGAACAAAGGCCGTTGATAGGTACCTAATAACTATTCAAAATATCAAAACTAAAACGCACAGTCAGGGCATTCATGAGGCTCAGCAATAAGTTACATTAACAAATTCTATTACACCTTGCAAGTAACCTAATATAAGCCTGTTCTTCGCCTTCGACAGTTCAGTGGAGAAAATATTAAATTATTTTTCTTATCCCAACAAAACAGTTAAGGTAACAGTTTAACAGGTAGTACTTTTATGCTTTATACTTGTTTGTGGAAGAACATTTTAAAGATCATGGATGTTAATATGGCAGTAAAACTAAATAAGTATATTTTAGTTAGTATAGAATCAGTTTTGCCAAGAGTTGCCCTTAGACAACCAATCATGGAAATGTTGGGTTCTGTGTTTATTACGCAATGGTTACGATATAACCTTACTGCGGGTAGTTATTTTTATCGAGATAGTTGGTGATTTCTTTTATTAGTTGCTCGGTGAGGTGTATCGTCTCCTTCATGAGATAATCACGTTAAATAATGCTCAGTTATAGTCGTATGGTTGTTAGTTTAATTTTTTCCGTTTTGCTTCTGATGTTCGGCCAGGGGTGCCTTTGTCGTCATCAAAAGTGAGATGGTAATTTCATACCCAGAGATGTAGCTTCATGCCACGTTAGAATTTTATACCCACATGACTTCATGCCATGGGATATGATTTTATGGCCACATTAGTTCCGTTACCTAGAAACCTCTTCCTAACCTCTTATGAGAAGGTTAACATAGAATCATTGTTGATTATTAAGGTAAATGGGAAATTAAGATTTCTGGGGGGTCAGCTTACGTTCCAGTAGTTTCGTGGAAACTAGGGGTGGTGTGCGATCCCGTGTGTGGATGCACAGTGAATATTTATTATAATTTATTATTTATTGCACCACAACAGAAAAAAGTAAACTTAACAAGATATATTATGTCGATTGTTGATATAAAAAGGCAGCCTTATCGCTAAAAGGCGATCTCTTCCAAACAACCTTATAGCTAAGGAAAATAAAAAAATAAACAAACAGCAGGAGGTGTTGCAATAATAAAAAGATAAACTTACATGCTAATATTTAAATAAACTAAACCAATATAATATTATGTTTACGTGGATGCATGGATCATCTTTTGAGGATGATCGATGCCATGGCGATTCCATAGCCAGTTAGCATGTAATATATTTCACGGTTTTACAAGTTACACAAGAATTAAGACGTTGATAAATATTAAAACCCGTTTTTACTAAATAAAGCAACCATTTAATTAATTCACAGAACACAGCAGTGTAATAATAACAATTGATATTGACAGCTGACCACAGACTGCAGACGAATATGTATGCACATGGAATATAATAGGAGAGGGTTGCAATTAGGAAAAAGGGGGTTAAGAAGGCACTGCTATTGCGACATTTGTGAAGTCATTCAACAGTAATGTATATCAATGCTATGATTCTTTAAGAGGTTCCGTGTTTATTATTTTTTGTTCAATGATCTTTGAGACTTTTTAGTTAATGAAGTTGAGATGAATGCTGAGTTAAAATGAGATCAAAGTGGGACTGTAACTTGGTTGAGGGCAACATGCTCAGACTAAATGTACTGCGTTGATTATTAGTAGCCGCAGTAGTCATTATAGAAGGTAGTGATCTTAACTAGAGGATATTGCGTTGATGTTCATTGCGAGAACTTATAAATAAATAGAGTAACGCCTAATTTTGTAAGTTGTCGAGAAAACTTATTTCATTGCTAAATTTGTTACTGTTTTGTTGTTTTGCGTTCCCGCTCTGTGAGAACGCCAAATAGAGGTGTTTGGTTTGGTTAAGTCGATGACCAGATGGAGGTTATGGATTGCAGTAACCGGATAGAGGTTACGTGTATTAGTAACTGGATGGAAATTGTATATGTGTTTTGTGACGGAACAGACGTCGCAATAAAGAGTTTACCAAAATAATAAACCTTAATTTGTTGTTTGGGTTACGCTACGAGTGATTATGTTGAGTACCGTTGACAATCGAGTCCATTAGTTTGAGCTGATGAGATTTAACTTTTCATTTTTGAATGAAGTTTCCATTTTAAGTTAGATCCAAAGTTTAAAGGTCCTTTAAATTAACAGAAATCTTAGATGAAGACTGACATGTTCTGAAGTCATTGATTAATAAGCGTACTTACAAGTACACTCACGATAGATTTCGAAGGTAGCCTGGATGTGAAGTTCCCTTAAAGTTAGATAACGATAGTGACAATCATGTTGATAAAGATGCTTAAACGTACGCATTGGCGGGACGTATCTGCAGACATCGGACGTATCACTTCCACTTTGTGTTGGTGTAATGAGCGTCCGACTATGCTTTGAAACTCGAGTCTTGAGGAAACTACAGTTTTGGCCTAGGGTGGTTCGGGTTCTGAGAAGACTACAATTGGCAATTTGATGCAACCCGAATCCCTGTGGGGATACAAGTGTATTTGGTTTTGTTTGGTTAACTTGGGTGACCGATGGTCGCGGTTGTAGTTACGCGCTGCATGTGGCAGTCGGGCCTAAAATTATACCACTAAGCAATTACTGTTTCCTTTAATGGATTCTGTATTGATGCGTGACTGAGACCTTTATCAATCTAAATTAGTGGGAACTTTTCATTCGGACAAGTATTATTTCCATTATAATTAATTGGTTACAGTTTGAGTTATTTTATTTTAAACAACATGCCAAGTAGTCCGAACCTTGTAAGTGGTATATTTCAAATGTTTCCTTTTCCTGTCAACAAGTACATTGCCATGCGGGAACGGCTGACTTTCAGTTCTGGCCGTGTCGGAGATTAAAATTGAAGTGATTATTATTTAAAGTGCCATCTAATGACGGTAGTCTTATAACGTTGGTATCACTATTCGTTGAGCATTATGCCATTGCTCCTCGCTCGTTCGGTCCATTAAAATAAGACTCGCAACGTGTCTATTGTCAACCGTCAATCGTTATTCCCCGTTTCTATTTGGTTTTCTGGTGTAGTGTTGTCAGTTTAGGATTACTTTGGTAATGTGACTATTAAGTGATTGGTTGAACAGTGTTATGCGGTTTTATGATCTGACAAAGCCAGGTAATGAATTCCAGGAGATGAGTTCACAAAATTACTTAAAATTAAATCAATATAGGTTGATTTTCTTTTGGTTTCTGTATATAGAAAAAAGGTTATAATTTGTTAAATTTGACACATTGAGTGTGATTTTAGTATTATTATATTGAAGCACTTATTGAAGGTCATTTCCATTAAAATGGGAATTTCAGATATAACAACTTTTAAGTTATTGGTTATGTGACCACCATTAAATTGGAAACATCTAGTGGTATTGGAAAAAAACCTCCATTCAATTGGGAATTTCAAATATGAGAATATTTGAAGTATTGGTCATGCAACCACCATTAAATTGGAAATATAAAGTGGTGTTTGGAAATAAACCTCCATTAAATTGGGAATTTCAAATACCAGAATATTTGTATTATGGGTCATGTGACCACCTTTAAATTCGAAACAACTAGTGGTATTGGGAAAACCTCCATCAAATTGGGAATTTCAAGTATGACAATATTTGTATTACTGGTCTGGTCATGCAACCACCATTAAATTGGAAATTTCAAATATTGGAATAATTATATTATTGGTCAGGCGACCACCATTAAATTGGAAAATGAATTTATGAGCATAACCAGGATGAGCTCGTAAAAAATAACAAATTTTTTGAGATAGAACTATGTTTTATCGATATATTGCTCAGAGGTAACCGGATGGTGATACCTCAGAATTTGCTTAAGAATGTTATAGATGCCATACACGAAGGCCATTCCGGGATCGTGGCAAGAAGGGTCGATTATTTTCTAAGGTAAAGTGGCCGCGAAAAAAGTAGATGTCAAAAAAAATAAAAAAATTTAGTGAAATCCTGCAGTAAATAATTTTCAAATTTTTCAAATAATTGTGGATAAAATGAATTGGTTAGGAATAAACACTGAAGTGAGAAACAGAGATATCATTCAAAAAAGAGAAAGGGAAAGAGTACGGAGAGGAACTACAGAATCGATATTAAACGAAGGTGAAAAAGTTAGTTAAGGAATATAGTTCATAGTACCGGAGAAAGATCAGGATGAGAAGAATAGACAAAGTAACGGAATCAGTGACTAAACTGTAACTAAAGGAAGATTGAATAAGTGATTAGGAAATAATTGCTAGCATTTTATTATTATTCCCGCATATATTTTGACTCACACACCCACCTACAAAATAAATACATATAAAGTCAAAGAGTTATATAATAAACATTGTGAATTTGAATTTGAGATTTATTGTATATATGTGCTGATATCCTAAATCTGCATCGTGCAAATAATTATATATTAGTTGTCACTCCTATGATTTGAAGATTTAGTGATGCCGGAAATTATTATATAGAAGTGAACTAGAATTATATTTTAGTTGTTTATTTATTTAACGAAGGAGGGATGTAGTGTATGTAGGTACACTGTCTCGTGTGTTCATGAGCAATGTTGCAACGTCAGTATTACGCGAACCGCCGGTGCGAGTAGACGTGCGACAGGTGCTCGTGTGCATTGCCGAGCCAGTGTCGGGGCGGCGCTATTAGTGATACTACACTACTATTATCGGTTTGAAACCGAAAAAAGTGAATATTACCTTTCCATCTCAAGTTGGCCGTCGTTGACGTTAGACCCTTTAGCGGTTTCTACACGCCATCGGGAAGGAACGCTCTTTAATCTAAGTCTACTATCCACGGCCACAGCATCCCGCCAAACCAGACCAGAAACAATTTAGGAATTTATAAATACCTAGAGCTGATGGTCGTTGGGGTTACAAGTCCAACGTACCGGAAAGTGCAATGTTGGCAGACCCCTCGCTAGGTGAGCCGACGATATCAAACAAGTTGCAGGGAGCCGCTGGATGTAGGCGGCGCAAGACCGAGGCCTGTGGAAGTCATGCAATAGACTATTCAACAGTGGGCGTCTATCGGTTGATAAAGAAGAAGAGGATAAATATCTACTGACGCGTTTTATGTTTGTAGATCCCCTTACAAGTTCTCAGGTGAAAGCCAATCTCCACAAACTGCGGCGCCGTCAAAGTTCAGTTATTTATTACACCTCGGAATTTGCTCCACTGAAATAGTGGGAGCGACAATTTTATTGTTCTCCGTAATAAAACAGAAATCCCCTTGCTCTTTAAGCTGATCGCACATTTTATCCGCATCTTACCGCAGTAGTTAAAGTTATGGATACATGTTGCACATTCAGCATTATTATATTATTATTGTACTTTTATAGTCCGCATGCGAGCGCGACTCCATGGTAAATACTCGGCGAATTACATGTCTCACAGGTCACATCTTTCATTTCAAGTACTCCTCTCACTCAGTTGTGGACCAGAAGTCCATTACTGGAGCCACAACAATTGGTGCGACCCCGACGTCCCTTAACTTCTTATCAATAATAATACTTTACACATTAAACTGCACTAAGCATCTTTCACATTGAGAAAATGCCATTGACTAGGTAGATCAACGTTAATGGGATCGGATCTATGCGAAATCCGCTCGTTAAACGGTGTTAAAGCTGCATCAATCATTGCTACAGTTTCAACCGTAGTGATTGACTGAATTTGTGGCATTTTTGCTGCAATAATGCATTTTAGCCAATAGCGCCAAAGTAACGGCCAATCAGCGGTGATTGCGATCGTACACTAGCAATCATTTTTAAACAACCCTGTGGGTGGATTATTAAAAAGCTATTATTTGGGATGTTAAAATTGGCTGATCAACGGATACTGGTCGATAAAACGTTGATCAATAATCGATCGACAATCGATGCATTAGTCTGTCCTGTCGATCAATGTCGATTCTTCCTTTCTACCATCGATCGGCGATCGATCGATTGGTGCGGTAACGCCCTTTTTCATATTATTAAAAAAGGGGGTAACAAGCAATAGCTTAAAAATGCAAAGCGTAAAAAATTGTACAAGAAAAATTCGTAACGTGCGGAACCAACTTTCATATTGGGGCTAAATGTGCAGTCGAGTTTAAATTGAAAACCGCGCAGTGTTGGAAGAACAAAGTTATGATTTGTATCATTCTGTAAAATAAATTGAAAACAGGCGGTCAGATGATTATAACTTTGTTAAACAAGGTTTATATTTTAATTATTTTTGAACTTTCGGTTTCGTATTTTCATAAAATACACCTATTGTTTAAATTAAAAAATTTTTTTCATGATATCCGTTTATCTGCTATAGAAAATTGCGGCTCTTGTGTAAATGTATACACCTGTTCACACGATTACAATTTGTATTGTCACTAAAGTAAAACGTATTGCATCTGCGAAACATTTTATCGATACAATATGACGTAATATTACTACTGTGCTTGTCGTTTTGTCGTGTCGTCGGTATTTATTTGTCAATTGCCAAAACTTTGCTTGGGAACTTGGCTGTTTTGCTTGGTTGGGAGGGTGAGCGGTGCTTGGCTTTTAACTGCATGTTTGACCATACAGATTTTTTCTGTTGGCGGATTATAGCAAAATAATTCTAACCTTTTCTTGCTGATCATGAACTTCCGCAAAGTAACGCCTGATTCTATCCAACAGCATTATTATTGATCAACAATATATTATCTTATAATCTTTCTCTTTTTCATCTCTCTTTGGAATCAGGAATTTTCTAGTATAATAAATAATAATTAGATGCGTACCTACAGTACTTAAAAAAGATTAAACCAGACGATTCTTGCTTGAGATCGTTTTAATTGGAGAATTTTCGTAAAAGTATTTCTGAGCAATTTCTTATATCAATGTCTGAATACAAAATTAATCCTATTTCGCTCTTAGATTTCGTTCAATAATGACGAGCTTATAAAAATAACACAATGAATATAAGCTTCCAAGCGTTCTTTATTATAAAATTCTCCATTAAATAGGTTTCACGCCTCTTTCTTTGCAGAAGCATAAAAATTCATTTAGCGGAAAAATGCTCTGTGATATTGTTATTTTTCATATTAAGTTTTCTAAACAAGCTGATGTAGTGTAATTAATTGCAGCATCGCTAAAATGAAGGACTAGCTGTTTATTAGGAAACATACAGTGTTATAAAATATTAAACTTAATACAGATAAATAATGCTTAAACCTAAATTGTCTCCAATGAAACTATAGTACTTATTACTAATCAAAATCCGACAACGGAACAATCGCCAACGAAAGAACGGAACTGTTGCCCACGGGCCACGACTGCCCGCGTGGAGTATGGTTTTAAAAATCCCACGGAAACCTTTTGTTTTTCCGGGATAAAAAGTAGTTATTATAAGATTTAATCCGATTGATCGTATTCATTTTCGATGACATCAGCGTCAAAGTAAATTGGAATTGGATTGAATTTTTTAACGCAGTTAGACTTCCTTACTTATTATTTATTCAAAGGGTTGAATATACGAACCAGCCGATAGAAAATAAGACACTCTCCAGTTTCTTATAGTAGGTAAGTTTTAGTCGATTTCTTTTATTCACGAAAATGTATTTGTCCTAGATCTATCTTTTTGTCAACAATTTCCCGTTCACGGCCGAAGGGTAGACGTGGGGTAATAGGAAACCTAAAGTAAGTAAGTGATCGGTCCACAGATCGGTTTGCGAAGGCCGGCGGAAGGATACGGAGAAAGGGCGTGCTATTCGGAATCAGCAATGGATGTTGTTTTTGGCAGCCATCTTGATTTTTCTTTATCTTTTTTTTACTGGATGACAAGAAAGTCTTTGACTACAATCTCACCTGATAGTGACGATGTAGTCTAAGATGGTAGCGGACTAACTTAGAAAGGGTATGGCAGTGTACCTTCAACCCATACCCTAATCGGTTTCTGCACGCCATCGTACCGGAACGCTAAATCGCTTGGCGGCACGTCTTTGACGGTAGGGTGGTAACTAGCCACGGTTAGAAAAATTCTCAGTCTTTACTTGCTGTTTTCAATTACTTAATAATAACAATGTCCGCCCGACCGAATCCGGTCATGACAGCCAACCTCTTCAGAGATTAGCCATCTGCCAAGTGTGTGCACAAACATAGTGCACTTTCTATTCCCTCACTCTCATAAACGTTGCAGGACCGACGGATTTACATGCTCTTTGAGGCACGGGAGTGACACACAGCAAATTTAACTCCGGGCTTATATGAGAATTTCTTGACAGAAAGACCCAGAAATCGAACCCAGGAGTGCCCAGGACCTTGTCATCCGCAGGCGAACATGCTAACGTTTATTATGTGATGACATTATCTCAATATCTCATAACCTTCCCTTGTACCATTATTATAATATCAAGGTGTCAAAAAAACCTAAAACGTCTACATCAATATGGCACCGACTCTCCCAAAACGCTTTATATTTTGGCGGAAAAAAATCTTGTCCATTAGTAACTTAACACCGGCGCGCAGTTTCACGCCATTTTCCGTCCGTCCTTCACTTAAGGTTTCCTATTACTTGGAGCGATATGCTTGCCCTTTGATCTTAGAAAAAAGTACCTAGATACAATGGCGTAGCTGGGTAACCAAGGTCCCTGGGGCAAATCAAAAAATGGGGCCCCACTGCTATCTAAACTGGTTAGATTTAATCAAGTAAAAATATTAAATATACGAATATTTTAAAAATGCTACTTTCTTTATCGATGAATAATAAAAAGCACATATCGCTATTCGTCAAATTGACAACACTGCCAACTCACAGAAAAAAATTTAGGGGAATTCCCTAGGTATGACTTTCGAATTTCTCTCCACTGAGTTGCCATGATTAAAGTCGGGTTGCAAGCTGTCATATTTATTTTGGAAATGGGAGGAATTTTCAAAAGTTCAGTTCAATCGAGATTTTATGGTAAGGATTCGAGGGCCCTCTGAGTTTGAGGGTCCCGGGGCACTACCCCGCTTAGGGGCTTAGCCCCTAGGTAGCTATGCCACATCCTATATAAATACCGAGTTTTACTGAGCCTATTCGTCTTAGTAGGCGGTAGCGAAATTACTATAATACTAATTAAAATTAGGAGAATATAATTATCTTGATACTTAAGACTAATTAATTTCCAGAAAAATTCAATTGAATGAAAACAAAATAAGGCGCATTACGGGCTGTATCAGTCCGTAATAGATAGAGAATAGATGTATATGTTTATATAGTAAGTTATAGGCGATAGCAAAAATAGGTGGGAATATTATTCTTCCTTACTAATGTTATAAATGCGAAAGTGAGTTTGTTTTGTTGGTTTGTCCTTCAATTTCGCGGCAAAAAAGCAACGGATTGATCTGATTTTTTGCATGAGTATAATTGAGGACCGGAAGAGTTACATAGGCTACTTTTTATCCCGGAAAATTATTGAGATCCCGTGGGATCTAAAAAAACTAAATCCACGCGAGCGAAGCCGCGTTCATCAGCTAGTTATTAATAAATAATGACGTCACCAGTTTGTCAGTGACACCAATAACGTCACGTCGGAGTCATAACAGTAGCTAACATTTTATCACTCCTGTAGGAGCTTTCTGTTCAAGGTAAATATCCCTAGAACAGAATAGAACAGAATAGAACAGAATTGATATCTACAAATTCTTTTACCAGTCTCACATCTCACGTTACGTGCATAAAGTATGAGGAAACCCCGAGACGTTTTCCCTGTGTTAGAGCGTGTTTCCTTTAAACCAATCCGTCGGTTTAGACGGATGTCGTTGTTCAAATATATCGAAAAAACTTGTAAAGCTCAAAGTTAGAAATGCTTCATAGAGGGGTATGGTTAATGACCACTGGTCATTTTACTGTACTGAAAATGCTAATAACTCAATGATCAGTCTTAGTTTTGTTAGTTGGTTCAGGTATGTCATGTCAAAGCAACTGAGCAAGGATCGACGTGATTTTTTGCATTAATATATCTGGAGGCTACTTTTTATTAAAATGTAGGATTCCCGAGAAATTTAAAATACTAAATCCGATGGATTAAAAATTAAAAAAAAAATTATCTAAAACACGCAATTATTAAAGTAAAATATAACAACAAAAAAAAAAAAACAATTACTAAAGTAGAATAAAGTACCAACTACTTTTTTTTGCTAAAGAATTTCAACTAAAAAAATTATAGGCAATGTTGCTCGGGATGAGGTAAGTATTCTAACGATACCCCATCTTAATATCATCAGTAAATTAGTTCAGGCATTTGGAAGTTAAGGTGGAATAAAGAAATTCAACATGTTCATCTTCTATATACAGGGTGTCCCACGGCTATGCCACATGGAGGGGAAGTACCTTAAATATTGTAGATGGAACATTTTACTGAAATAAGACTTCATTTTAATTTAAAAAACAATTTAAACTGCATTCATAGATTTTTAAATAATTGCCTGGTTGAACCGGGACTCGAACCCGCTATACGAGAAAAAAAATTTACCTGTATCTTTATCATACCGATCGGAAGGCTTCATCATAAGGATTATTTTTTGTTAAATAACATAGCATGAGAAATAAAAGGAAGACCATGAATTTAAGCCTTTGATGTAAAATTTTGTTCAGAAAAATGAAAAGCTGACATTGGCGTATCGACATACAACTGACATGAACTATTACTAATGAGTACCCACTTGAGAAGTACGCATCATTTCCCGATCCTTACTATCCTTACTAATCCTTACTTATATTACCTATAAATGCGAAAGTGTGTTTGTTGATTTATTGGTTTGTCCTTCAATCCCGCTGCAATTCGTAGCTCTGTTGTGATACGCCAATGTCAGCTTTTCATTTTTCTGAACAAAATTTTACATCAAAGGCTGAAATTCATGGTCTTCCTTTTATTTGTCATGCTATGTTATTTAACAAAAAATAATCCTTATGATGAAGCCTTCCGATCGGTATGATAAAGATACAGGTTAATTTTTTTTCTCGTATAGCGGGTTCGAGTCCCGGTTCAACCAGGCAATTATTTAAAAATCTATGAATGCAGTTTAAATTGTTTTTTAAATTAAAATGAAGTCTTCTTTCAGTAAAATGTTCCATCTACAATATTTAAGGTACTTCCCCTCCATGTGGCATAGCCGTGGGACACCCTGTATATAAAATTCAAAGTCCTGACTGACTGACTGAGATATCAACGCACAGCCTAAACTACTGAAGTTAGAAACTTGAAATTTTTACAGTTGGTTCCTTTTATGACATAGGCGCACACTAAGGAAGGATTTTTGAAAATTCAACCCCTAAGGGGGTAAAACAGGGGTTTGAAAAATCGAACTTAACGTGAGCAAAGCCGCGAGCAAAATCTAGTATTGTATAACCCTGAAAACATTACACTCCATTTTTGGGGCAGTCGTGTAATTATTTATTACAGGGATCGCAGTCGTAGAATAGACGGTGAAATACAGTGGACACTCGGCGTAATTCAGTTTGAACTATTCATAGCTAGGTATTTGCCGAGGATTCGCCGGTGAGCGTATGCGGGGCTTCACGGCCTTACTGGAGGCTTATGTCATAAAAATATTCGCTACCAGCGTTATCCGTGTCGGATTTATTCGGCTTAGGCAATCACAACTTGAGTTTTGAGTTTTAAGTTGATGTAATAATCCGATTTTAAAAAATTCTCTCCAAAAACCGACTTGCAACGCCGCTACAAAGTATAATAAAATAAACAAAATCTTTTTATAAAACCGATTTCAAACGCCACTTAAAAGAATAAAATAATTTTAGTTTGTACACGTATGTTGAAGTCGGGTGGGCCTAAATAGAAAAGATGAAACCGATGCGCGATGCTGGCCCGAACATTGCCAAAAATAAAATACGCGTCGAATCGATAACTTCCTCTTTTTTTTGAAGTCGGTTAACAACTTTTGCTGAAAGGAACCACACACTAAAACCTCGTCTGTGTGTATACTTTTTGATTTTCTTGTTTTGTCACAAAAGCGCTAAATCAATTTTACATATTTATGTAATTCCGAAAGCAAGAAGAGCCTAAGAATTAAACTCCGGCACCCTGAAAAGGAGGCCAAAGTCTTACCTGACCATTATAAGTACCTTTATTCAAAGCACGCTTCAAACAATATCGAACTTTTATAGTAATTGCCCTAATTTGGATTCTTTTTAAGCATTTTATTGAAAGCTAAGCGAACAAAGTTATCGAAGGCAATAATTATCCCATCATGTGCCTCCATTTTTTGGCTCATTTTTCAATTTTCTAAGGCTTGCCTCAGGAAACTTTAGCGACTTGGCGGCCAAGTTTGAACAGCCTGTACTTTAGCGCAAATTAATAATACTCTTTTTGTTAGTCGAAACAAAGCTTCAGAAGAATATATAAAAAAAAGTTTCCTAATAGACAAAGAGAATATATAAAAGGGTTACAAAATAGTTACAAAGGAAAAAAATAATAGTTGAAAAAAAATAATAGTGCTACAATATTTTTTTCAACTAAAATATTAAAACTAGTTTTTTCAAAATAGGTATTTATATTAAAACTAGCTTTTTCCCCGCGATTATGTCCGGGTTGAGATGGGTTTTTAAAAATTCCGCGGGAACCCTCTGTTTTTCCGGGATAAAATGTAGCATTTGTCACATTCCAAGCCCTCATGCAGATATACTTATCCGCTTTTAAGGATATCCTTACTAATATTATCACATTATCACATCATATTTATAAAGGCGAAAGTTTGTATTTGTGTGTGTTTGATACTCTATACACGCCACAACGAATGAACCGATCTGGCTATTTGGAATGGAGATAGCTCATACCCAGGAATAACACATGGTATATTTTATCCCGGAAAATTAAAGAGTTCCCGCGAAAATTAAAAATCTTTAACCACGCGGACGAAGTCGCGGGCATCATTTTATAAAATATACGAAAGTGTGGCTGGTTTATCCTTCAATCAAGCCGCAACAGAGCCACGGATTGAAGTGATTTTTGCACGGATATATTGAAGCTGTAGAGCGACATAGGCGCTAAAGATGAGGTTTTAGGGAACACCTAAAGGTAGAAAGCATCACCTAACTATAGGTAGCTCGTAAAAGTTAGGAAACGTTTGTGAAAACGAGCATTAATCTCACGAATGAAACGACGAATATCTTGTAGTATATTTTCCGGTTTATTTTGCATACTATCATTACCATACAGAAACCATAAATGGCTGATCTATTCAGAATATTTGCCCTAAGGCACCGGGGCAACGTGCCAAAGGATTTATTGATAGCGTGCCATGAAAGCAACATGTATCAACCCTGATACGTCGAACACAAAATGATAGATTAAAAATCATTTTTTCCTTTTCTTTCATGTAAATATTTGTTAGCGATATATTGAAATAGTAAAGATATACAACTTTAATGTAGGTATTGAAGGTAGTTTTATAAAAATTAGTAGTAGGTAGTTTGACTTTGTTGACGATGTAGGCGCCGGTCTGCCGCCGCGCCGTTAGTATAAATACAGCGCTTTGGACGTTATTAATTCAGTCTCTTCCAGAGACTCATACGGCTATTGGATGCTCCCGCGTCTAGGTCGTTGTATTTGATTAAGGGATTGTGATAGCAATCACGCCCTAATCGAATTAATATTACCCGTAGGTTTAGATGAGTGTAATTGATTAAATAGTAGTTAGATATGTTTGATAGTTACCCTCACGTTCAGATGGTGGTTTGTCTGACGTGTTGTGGTTAAATAGGTTAGATGTGAGGACAGGGGCCGTTATAGGGGTGGTTGGAGACGGCTTTAGGTAGGGTTTTAGCGTTTTTGTGTTTATATATTGGAGAACATTTTTTCTTTAATATAAACGTTATGATTTGACTATGCCTTTCCGGCTTCCCTTTTTCCGAATAACTGTTATGTGGGTGTCTTTAAATCAAGAGTGAATTCTAGGCAAGCGCGCATCTTAGGCTGCTTTTTCACTTAGCATTAGGTGAGATCGCACTCAGGCGCTAGTCTATATATTAAAAAAACGACTTCTTCATAAAGTAGTTGCAGCATTGTCTAAATGTTGTGTGTCTACAGTATACAATCGCAATTATCTATGATCGTTGCAGTAGCTGTGAACGCTATAAATTCAGCCAATCACCACAATAGAGCTGTAGTAATATTGATTGATGAAACAATATCATTGTATATATCATAGCATTGTGTTGTCAATATCATAGCAATTATTTATGCAGCTTTACCACAAAGGATCGTGAGCTGGTCGATTCATTATTACAAGCTCAATAATGGTGGTGATTGGCTGAATTAATGTCTGCCCCAACTATCTAGACTGATAAGCGAATAAAGTTTTTTATCTTCGTGAGTCTTCCCCCATAGTAGTGGGGCCATGGGGTCATTTTCGACCCACTGAAAAATGCAACCGTGCGTGCATATTACCTGCATACGAAATTATACACTCGCTTTATTGCAAAATTGATATTGTTGTTATTGGATGAACACAGTATTTATAAAAAAAAAAGAAGTTTCACTATTATTAAAATGCCTAGCCCTTTGCCGCGACTTCATCCGCGTCGATTTAGGTGTTTTAAAATCCAACGGGAACCCATAGTTTTTGTGTTATTTCAGACTACAATCTATCTCTGCGCAAAATTTCAGCCAAATCGGTTCAGTCGTTGCGGCTTGATTGAGTCACAAACATCCATCCATCCATCCAAACTTTCGCATTTAAAATATTAATAAGATTAATAGGATTTACTTCCATGGTTGTACATTATGAATATATTTATCACTCAATTGTCATCAGCAGGGTATGCTTCCCCATTCCCGAACCAAAGAGAGCAATCACAATAAAATCTTTGTTACAGAACGAGTGCCTCCACGCCGCAGTGACGTCATTAACGAAGAACCAGGCCGAGCATTACGACAGATACAATTGCCTGTGAGTACCAATAAAAGTGTAATTCCCCTCGCGCCATTTACCCCATCCTTAATTAACTTTTGACGCCCAGATTACACTACATTAACGGAATTATTTAGTATTTAGAGATCAAGTTGGTGACATATGGTTTAATTGGCCAAACAACAAGACAAAAGTTTGAAAACTGTAAGTCGACAACGGAAAATTGGATATAACATTTATTGTAACTTAATTCGTAACGTCATTTTGATGCGGTTCATATAAAATGTAGCCTATGTCACCAGGACTATAATAACGAATCGATTGACACCTCATTCATCACAATCGGCTTACAAGTTTAAGCGCTAAGGTGGAACATAAGTAAACAGAAACATATATGGACTGCTAAAATCTTAAGATGTCTTTCTTTTGAATGGCGTAGTGGGGTGAAAACTGGTTTTCTACCCTACTTGCTGTATTATGAATATAATGCGTTGCTTATAGTTTTAAATTGCCTCTTTTCAGATATTAGAAATTAGAATCTAGTTTATAAATCAGTTCATAGATAAATTATTATCAATATGCGGATTAGGTATAACCGATACCGATTAAAAATATAATGATATAAAACCGATTTGTATGAATGAGATGTCAATGCCCTTTCGACTACCCTTCCGGCTTCCGTCTTTCCAGATAACTACAATTTGGGGGCATTTTCTAGGCATTTCATATCTTAGGCTGCATCTTCACTTACCATCAGGTTGTATCGCAGCCAAGCACTAGTCTATATATTTCAAAAATCACAAATACACACATACAAACTCTCCTTTTAATATTAGTGTATTGGGAAGCCCCAATAGCCCAACGGTTAGAGGTGCGGACTGAAAACTGAAAGATCGCATGTTCGAACCCCACCCGTTGCTCTATTGTCGTACCCACTCCTAGCACAAGCTTTTTGCTTATTTGGAAGGGAGAGGAGAATATTAGTCAAGTCAATCAAAGTCAGCTGGGTATTCTTTTTTATAAAATTAAACCGTGATTCAAGCAATAATTTCCTTGCGAGGTACGAATAATTTCTTAACGTGACGACATCTAAACCATTTCAATGAAAATGAAGCCACACAAGAGAAAAGAAACCTCCGGGATTATTAATAAGTAGGTATACATTTCAAATGTTCTTCAACTGGGATTTGAGCCTTACGTATTCACATTTCATGAAGGCACTATACAAATTACATTCTTCATAATGTACAGACGTGTAGACGTTGAACTTTGGCAACGTCGCGTTCATGGAATGTTAATGAGGCTTGAGAAATTCTGAGATAAGTAGATTAATTAGTATTCTGCTTAAAATCTTGACTTGTATGTACTTAGGTACCTAATGTAAAAGAATCTGCGTTCCACGAAATTCAGAGGTAGGGCAACTGAATGTGAAGCATCAATTTGTTATGGAAATAAAATTTCTATAACATCTAGGCAAGCGCGCTCCAACCTAGACCTAATCAATGCTTTTCCATCATTGATTGTAGAAATGCGAAAGTTTGGATCGATGTATGGATATTTGTTACTCAATCACGCTGCAGCGACTAAACCGATTTGGCTGAAATTTGGCACAGAGACAGATTATAGACTGCGATAGGACATAGGCTAATTTTTACCCCGAAAAATAAGAGAGTTCCCGCTGGAATCCAAAAAGCCTCAATCCACGTGAACGAAATCGCGGGCATCAACTAGTAAAAAAATAAAAAAATAAAATATCGGAAAAAAATCACAAAATTACGAACTCCATAGAAAAGCAATATGCATAGTCGTTTTAAAAGGATAACAGACTTAATACCTAATAAAAAAAAAACACAGTTTATGCCCAGTTTTATTGCTTGCGCAACTAAGATAAAATCAGAAAGGCTTTGATTGTTTTTAATTAATTAACGAAGCCAGCGGGTTACTGGATGCAAATAAACTCCGCAGAATCTACTTAATTTAGGTCTATTGAGGCTTATGTTTATGTTTAGGCTATAGTCTATCACGCTGACCAGATTGGCAGCCTTCACATACTTTTGAGAACATTAAAGCTAGCCCAGTCATTAAAGCCAAAACCCGAAAGTAATTAGTAACTTGATAAAAATTTTAGGGGGTTTTTAAAGAAGGTAAAATAACTTACGGTGTGATTTTGCAGTGTTATGGGGTGTACGGAAAGGGTTGAAAAGGGGTGAAAAGGGTTTTTTGTTAATAACATTGCCAAAAAAATTAGTAACACGCTGCAAATTTATAATAAGGTTGTTCTTACCGTTTTGTAACGTTTATTAAATTTGCAGCGTTTTGCAAAATACGGAACATTGTTTATTATTAAAAAACAATGAAATTTGTTATTAACAAGGGTAAAAAAATAGTAACACGCTGCAAATTTATAATTAGGTTGTTCTTACCGTTCTGTAACATGTATTAAATTTGCAGCGTTTTGCAACATACGGAACATTGTTTATTATTAAAAAACAATGAAATTTGTTAATAACAGGGGTAAAAAAAGTAGTAACACGCTGCAAATTTATAATCAAGCTGTTTTTACTCTTTTGTAACGTATATTAAATTTGCAGCGTTTTAGTAATTAACAATGTTCCGTATGTTGCAAAACGCTGCAAATTTAATAAACGTTTGAAAACGGTAAGAACAACGTCATTATAAATTTACACCGAGTTACTAATTTTTTTTACCCCTGTTATTAACAAATTTCATTGTTTTTTTAATAATAAACAATGTTCCGTATGTTGCAAAACGCTGCAAATTTAATACATGTTACAAAACGGTAAGAACAACCTAATTATAAATTTGCAGCGTGTTACTATTTTTTTACCCTTGTTAATAACAAATTTCATTGTTTTTTAATAATAAACAATGTTCCGTATTTTGCAAAACGCTGCAAATTTAATAAACGTTACAAAACGGTAAGAACAACCTTATTATAAATTTGCAGCGTGTTACTAATTTTTTTGGCAATGTTATTAACAAAAAACCCTTTTCACCCCTTTTCAACCCTTTCCGTACACCCCACAACACTGCAAAATCACACGGTAAGTTATTTTACCTTCTTTAAAAACCCCCTAAATTTTTTATCAAGTTACTAATTACTTTCGGGTTTTGGCTTTAATGACTGGGCTAAGCGTGCAACTTTCCTCACAATGTTATCACCGCTTTAAACTTTTAGTAGAGTACGTAGGGGAATAGGTTGAATGTACACTGCCATACCCCTTCCAAGTTAACCCGCCACCATCTTAGACTGCATCGTAACTTACCATCAGGTGAGATCGCAGAGAAGGGCTATCTTGTCATCGAATAAAAAAAACGTAGGCTCTGTTAATTTTCGTTGAGGAAATTGAAGCTGAATTTTGCTATTCTTTCACAGACGCAGATTACCAGATGACGTCAGGACGTGTAGAAATTATGCATATTTACAAGAAATATATGACGCAGTTAGAGCTACTGATAGTAAGTATTATTCTATATACATAATAGTAGTTTTTAAATATTTTAATTTTCATTTATTTATACCAACAACTGACATGACAATATGTACATGACATTGCAACTATCTTTGTGTCAGGTATTATTGCCTATTAAAGGCATAAAATGTATAAAACTAACATGCGCTAAAAGTGATTGTTATTGTTAAAAAGAAAATGATAAATGAGTATCCATTCTTTCTAGAATTTTCCAGAAAAAACAGTATATAAAAAAATATTGAATTAAAAATAAGGTTCACAAGGTTATGTTAAAAATTCAATCCTCTCTAATAAGTTTGTAAACGGTGTTCACGCTAGACCGTTTTACACAAGTTTTAAGTTATCCTTAAACTTTCTTTTATCGGGGAAAGATTCGATTTATTGAAATTTCCGATTAAGTTCTCAAATCTTTTTATCCGAAGTTCAACTTTTTCTCTCACTTTACCCTCAGGTAAACATTTGAAACAAAAACAATGGCAACAGATTATAAAGAAAACGAAGCGATATACGTATTTTATCTGAATTCATTCTTGTTTTTGAAAAATACATTTTTTAATGTATGTACACTTGTTAAACTGTTGTTCAAGCTTGTAATTTGACTAAAACTTTCCAAAACATAGAATTACACCATCCAAAACGATGCTGATAAAAATAAAAGAATGCATAATTTTGGGGAGATTATCTTTTCCTTTATGTTTCTGACTTTAGCAAAGTGTTCAAGGGACTTATTCAAATTTTCAGCTTCGTTTGTCAAGTTTTTCCCGAGCCATTGTTTCCCAGGCAAGATTGATGGCATGGTTAATGACTTTAAGATGTTATATCTCTATTTAGGGGTTATAATTTGTTATAATCACGACGAAGAGTAATGATTTGAAATTCTTGTTGCACATATTCATAAGAAATAGAAGCTAGTAATAGAAATAATTAATACCTTAAAAATAAATCACACATTTGCCTTTCTATACAAAATGTAATATAGGAAATCATTTAGGATAACTTGAGCTTTGAGAAGCTATAAGTCCCACTATTTTTTTATCTCTTTTCTACAATAAAATTATAAAATTACAGTATTTATAAATTCGTTGTTTATGCGCGTATCACCTGAACTCTACCGGTTGAGACATAACTTGAAATAACCTAAATTTACATCGTGTAAACTACATTACATTTACACTCTTAAATGTAAAACCACGGTACATTCCTGTGTTTTAAATTGCAGAACTTTAATTGCATTTTATTCTGTAATTCTCTTTTTTGTTCAAATATTACATTTTGCAGTGGAAAATGCAGCGCACGATTTTCTTAATGCTCCCCGAGTACTTTTTAAATAAGGTCTCAGAGCAAACTTTGCTTACTTAATTTTATGAGTCCGGCTACGAGGAGCATTATCAGTTTAACGTTTAACTAGTACGTAGCGAAATGCAGCGAACTAACTAAATAATTTTGTTTCTGATTCTTTTTATACTGATTTCTAAAGTATGATACATAAAAATATATTTTTCATCATACCAATTCGAAAAAAGAATATTGGCTTCAGAGGATACGAGTAGGTGGAGCAAAATTAAATTTTTAGGCCCTTGGGGAGTTTTCACGTCTCTCTTCTGATTGGTTCGCGTTCGTGCTTTAGTATCTAAATTAATCTAACCCAGTGTTTTTGTTACAGGTGTATCGACTAAGGACTTTATGGCTAAATTAGGAGAGTATTTAATATTAACAGCTTTCTCCCACAACTGTCGGTTAGAGAGAGCGTATAAGTGTTTAGGAACTAATTTAATAGAATTTTTAACTACATTGGATAGCGTACATGACGTTTTGCATGATCAGGTAAGAATATTAATAAATATAATTACTATAAACGAAATATAACGTAAAATAGAAATAGAAATATTTTTTATTCAAATAAACTTATTTAAGTGCTTTTGAATCTTCGATGAATCTACATAATTTTTTCCCCAACTAGCTTTACCCGTAGCTTCGCTCCCGCCATCTATTAAAAGTACATTATCCGATGGGGCGATTCTTGTACCAAATTACCAATTTAATTTTTTCGATTTATCAACGATTCTTTTGGGTTTCCACATTATTAGTTTAATATTATAAAAACTTTCTGTCAATTCTTTCTCAATTCGTCAGAATCTTTATTTTATTTTTTATGTATGTTCCCCGAATATTCGAAGACGCCTGGACCGATTTGGAATTGTTTTTTTGTTTGAAAGTTGAAAGGGTATACTTCCCAAGTGGTCCAAGTTCATTGTCAACAGGTCAGGATCTGATGATGGGATCCTGGAGAAATCGAGGGAACTCTTTAAATTTTATAGGCACAGTTGAAATACTTTGTAGAGGCGTTTGAAGTCGGTTTTGTAAAAAAAAATTTTACGTTTATATTATTTTTTTTCATTTTATGTTCTATCAACAGGATGACAGCCTTAAAGATGAGTCAACGGAGAACGAAGCAGCTTTTGTGTGCACAACATCTCACGCGGGGAGGATACAGTTACACCTGACGACAGAGAGCGAACCCGTGGCGTATTTACTAGTCGGAAGTATCAAGGCGATAGCGATGAGGCTGTACGACACTCAGACAGACATAAGACTGATAAGCTACTCCAACGACCCTAGGAGATTCAGGTCAGCTTATCACCTTCTTTATCACTGCTTGATAAAAGCCCTATAGATCTTGGTCTTGAGCCGTCTGTATCCAGCGGCTCCTTGCGACTTGTCTAATACCGTCGGTCCACCTAAGAAGGGGGAGTCTACTAACACTGCGCTTCTCGGTGCGGGGTCGCCACTCCAGTACCTTAGGACCCCAACGACCATCAGTTTTCCGACTTATGAGTTCTCACTGTGATATAATATTATTATGATGTTTCATCGACTTTGACTCATATTATGACGACCTGTCGGGCGCAGAAGTGTAATAAAGGTCCCATAAATGGAAGTTCTTGGGTTCGATTCCTGACAGGGACGATTTGGTTTATAATTTCAAAAGTACGCCCGGCTTGATTTGGTAAGGAAAGTGACCATGAAAGATAACTTCACCATTATTATAATTTTAACATAATAGTTAATAATTAATTTTTGATATAAAGGTGACAATACAATTTTTTACTTGCATAATGTGTGTATACAAGATGGTAAATGTAATTATCTATTACAGTATTCGCCGTTACGGCTAATGTGCTGAACATTAGGCGTACAAATAACTTTAGCTTTGGCGACGTTAGCATAGCTTTCCTTCCTGTCCTTTGACGCCAAGCAATTCAATTATTCCTCGCCAACATTGTCGTAACGTCAGATTTTCCATTGGCAGATACGACATAAGCGCAGTGCCGTTACACCAGAGGTCGAAAGAGGACAATTGCGAGGCCGCCAGCGCCGCAGTGAGTTTGGCCTCTTCGAACAAAGTGAATGATTTAAGGATAGGCGTCGCTAGCTTTTGCAAAGCGTTCCCTTGGCACTTTATCACTGACAAACGTTTGGAGCTTGTTCAACTGGGTAAGTTGATTATTAACGTTCATTTTTGACTGAATGTCTGAGCGAGTGAAGGAAAAGATGCCGCCAGTACCGCAGGGTGTTCGGTCTCCTCGAACAAAGTGAATGATTTAAGGATCTGCAAAGTGTTCCCTTGTCACTTTAACACTGACAAACGTTTGGAGCTTGTTCAACTCGGTAAGTTGATTGTATAACGTTCAATTTTGAATGAATGTCTGAGTGAGTGAAGGAAAATTTGATGCCGCCAGCGCCGCAGGGGGTTCGGCCTTCTCGAACAAAGTGAATGATTCAAGAATCGGTGTCGCTAGCTTCTGCAAAGCGTTCCCTTGGCACTGTATTACTGACAAACGTTTGGAGCTTGTTCAACTTGGTAAGTTTAAGATTGTATAACGTTCACTTTTGAATGAATGTCTGAGTGAGTGAAGGAAAATTTGATGCCGCCAGTGCCGATGTGAGTTTTGCCTCCTCGAACAAAGTGAATGATTAAAGAATCGGTGTCGCTAGCTTCTGCAAAGCGTTCCCTTGGCATTTTACCACTGACAAAGGTTTCGAGCTTGTCCATCTCTGTAAGTTGATTGAATAATATTGACTTTTGAATGAATGATTGAGCGAATAAAGGTTTCAATAGCGTATCGTGTCAGATCGTGAAGTGAAAACCGAAAGCTCCGTTCAATCCCCACCCGTTGCACTATTGTTGTACCTACTGCTAATGCAAACCTTATGCTTAGTTGGAGCCTTATGCTAGTTGGAGTTGAAAGTGGAAGTCATGTCCCTTACTGTAAAGCTGTAGCTTTTCACTGAGTTAAACTAGAAACTTGAAATTTTCAGAGCATTAAGAGACTATTGAATTTTGAGTATAAATTTAAATATAGGATCTCAAACTGTTTCTGAGAAAAAAGTGTCACGTGAGTCATACAGACAGTCAGATGAACAAACGAGTCAGGCTATAAAGGTTTTTTTTTTCGAAACCCTTAAAATTAACGATAGAGGTGATTTTATTTTACACTGCAGTTTAATTTACGAGTACACACATCTCTGATGAGCATTTTGGAACTCTTCCGACTATATTTTTTTTATGTTCACTTTCGAATGATTGTTTGAGAGATATTAAGTGATTCTGTTTAAAATACACATAACGCAGTTTTCCATATCAAAATATAAATGGTTATCTGTAGACGTTTTAAGGATTCTTGTAGAATAATATGTATCATAAAAATATCAAAATATAAATGGTTATCTGTAGACGTTTTAAGGATTCTTGTAGAATAATATGTATCATAAAAATATCAAAATATAAATGGTTATCTGTAGACGTTTGAAGGATTCCTGTAGAGTAATATGTATCATAAAAATAGTAGAATATAATAGTAGAACATATCCTACTACGTAGTCATATTCACTAGGCAAGTAGACAATTTTTATTTATTTATTTATTTTTATTTTTCATATACATATAGAATTTTCAAGACAACACATATTAGAAGAAGTAGACATAGGTGAAGCTTATCTCTAAAAAAAAAAAGAAATTTCTTCCAGCTTCTTTTTCTTTTAGTTTCAAAAAATTAAATGGCTGATACAATACCAGAGCAGCATTTATATTGTAAAACTTTTCCTGCAGCTTCGCAAATAACTACCCACGCGTAATTTTAAATTGAAAGTCGAGTTATGAAATTAAATCAAACACTTCAACTCCTTAAATATTTACCGAAGCAGCTTAGGCGTTCAGTAATTTTAAATATTAACTTGAATGTTATACGATGCCGTGCCATGATAAAGTTGGTTTACCAAAATATTAGGTATAAATTGGGTAGGTGCTGACGCTATTTTATGTTCGTAGTTTTGTGTAAATTCCCTCGACACTCTAAATTATTTATTACTGGCTTATATTAAAGCCTCGTAATTTGGCCACGAGATTAATAGTTGGAAATAAATTTAATTTAAATCCTGGCATTCATATTAATATGGGTTAGTACTCACTTAAAGGATTATAATGCACAACGCTGCTTCAGAACTAAAGGGCTACATCTCAAAATTTTCCAAATTCACTTTTATTTCAAAAATAGGGCCATAACGCGATGACATTTGTCAAAATCGGCCTTTAAATCACAATAATTTACGCCCTTTTAGCATTATCATACATTGTAAGTTGGAGAGCCAAAAAAAAAATTTCAATCTGCTCTCGTGAAAAAAATTTGATTTTGAGATGTGGCTCTTTAGTTCTGAAGCAGCGGCATGTTAACTTTAAATGAATGAATTAATGAATATACTTTTATTGTACATCCCACATAATATTAGAATAGACACAATGAGCTTAATAAATGAAGTTAGTTAAAGGACGCAATCTACGTATGGTTAAGGATATAAGCATGAAACTAATATTATTATGATTTCTACTGTTCTTTTATTATTGCCAAAATATAGTTCTTAATACAATTACATCCCAATATTATGCTGTTTAACTTTTTATACGGAACACTATAAATTTTGTTTAACTTTGCTTCAAAAATCGATGATTTGGAGGGATCAAAGTCTCACTTTTTAATTTTCAAATACGATTCAACATTAGAAGCTATAGCTTCAGTGTTTGATTTCAAATATATCCTGTATTGAAACATCAAATAATTAACAGAAATATATTTTTTTTATATGAATAGCGACAAAAGAGCTGGCGGGTCACCTGATGTAAAGTGATTACCGCCGCCAATGAACACTTGTAGTACCAGAGGCACCACCGATGCGTTGCCGGCATTTCAGGAACTTATTGGTGCGCTTGAATAACCCCACATTGTAATTAAGTGGGAACACTGTCGAAGGGAGAACAGAAAAAAAAATCGACATACAATTCTAGGAATACCTATGAACTTTAGGACGCCAAGTCTTAATTCGTCGCGAAACTCGAGTCGATAAGTTTTACTCTATATAAACGAAGTTTCGAGTAAAAGCAAGATTGCGATAATTTCAATCTAACTGGATAGCTGAAATCTATTTCCTTTCATTGCAAGTGTAATATCAGTTCTAATAATTTCCTTTCGCCGTGATTAACACCACGCCGACAGCAGAAAGCATCGAACTATAAAGCTAAGAAGCGCAGTAGTCGACGCGGTATAAGCCATTTTTAGGTAGCCTTTAAAGGCCGACTACGTAGTATCGTCATGTTGTATGACGAGCTGGCAGAAAATTATTAAAAAACTAGCTTTTCCCCGCGGCTTAGCTCACATTAAGTCCGATTTTTCAAATTCCTATTTTACCCTCGTAGGGGTTGAATTTTCAAAAATCCTTTCTTAGCAGATACCTACCTACATAATAAAAGCTATTTGTATGCCTTTCAGCCCGATCCGTCTAGTGGTTTGAGTTGTGCTTTGATAGATCAGTCAATCAGTCAACTTTTCCTTTTATTTATAAGATGATGTAAATACTGTGAAAGGGTATCGTAATTCATCACAATAACCATCAAAAACGTAATCACATCAAATCAGTAACAGTACAGAAAATAATTACATGGCATTCACGCATTCATTGGTTGTTTTGAGCCTACGTTTGGCGCAGCACTTTGCTAGAAACTTCGGTTCTAATCGTTATAGTTCGATGGCGGCAAGATTTAATCAATGCTGAATTCAGGATATAACTAGAATTCTATTCTTGTACCGACGGCACACTGCCGCTTGACCTAGAAACTCAGACGCGTTTCTATTATGTAACACTTTTCTTTATGCGAGCCTCCAAACGGGAAGCTTCAACACCAAAAAACCCTACGGGAATAATAGAGCCAATTAGGGAAGGCTTTTGAGATGCCGAAGTTTTGAAAACGTCGGTATTTTGGGAACCATTTGTAATTGCGGGTATAGAAAGCGAACAGAATCGCTTTAGGTTTGAATGAAGGAATTAATGAAGGAATAAATAAACGAACGTAGAATGAATAGATAAATATTCTTGCTAGTTTATACATCTTTAAATATTATAGAAGATAGATATATTAGAAATTGGTTTTTGCATCGAACTATAACGCTAAGAATATAAGTTCCACTCCAAACATACGTTGAAAATAACCAAAAATGTGTAAGTGCCATGTACTGAATAAAATTATTTTCTGGTATTGGTTATATTTTTGATGGTTATTCTGAAGAATAATGACACCCTTACATAGCATATTACATCATTTTTTAAATAATTTTCTGCGAGTTCATCTTACTAACGCGTAGATACTGTGTAGTCGGCCTTTAAAGGCTTAGTAAGAATAGTTTATCGCCGCGTCACCTATTGCGCTTCTAAGCGGTTTATTTGGATGATTTAAATATTCTGCAAATAAAACATCTACAGTTTATGTTCGACTTAAAGCCTTAATTTAACTAATTATGCCTGGGTCGGTGTCAGATCACACCGGGTCGCCGATGTGAGGCTACGCACCCTCCATTAGCTTATCTACTCGTTCCTTTAAATTAAATGTTACAAAATTGTATCCATCTCCATCTATATTACTTTTGAACCTTTCTCATTCTGTTATGTGATTTGCACAGATGTGATTTGTATCTGTTTGACAGAAGATTTGTTATGATAATAAAATAATTATTTCTTACTATTGAAGAGGAACTCAAAGTGCATGAAGAAAGCGTGCTGGGCCCATAACCTATTGAAGATGAAGCAAGAAAACTAAAAATTGTTAGAATTCTTTAATCTGGTATCTTCGTACCAATACAAAACAATTTTTTTTTTATAAATACAGTCTCTTTTTAACCGACTTCTTTTAAATAAAAATTACATATTATTATTTCTATAAGAATAAAATAATCTAACGAGGTCTTACACCTGCAAATGATTGTGTTCTATCTACCTGTAATATAAATCTAAATCTTTACACCCTGTATATAATATCGCAATAAATCAATCACAAGATCCGTAATATAGAGACGGCTGAAGTGATGTGTAGAACATAAAAATAACACTTCGCTCCTAAGAAACACAATAAAAAACACAATTTCGCACGTCCGTACTTACGACATAGAAAATGGCATCATTAAACTCGTGTTTATGGCGGCTGTGGTCATATGTATTCGTCTTGAGTCTTTTAGGCTGAAATCTATAAACCGCACTCTCACTCAGCTCAGACTCAAGACAGAGTCAAAACGCGACAGGTTTATGTCAGAGCGTATTTGTGTCTTAAGTTTTTGACGATCTCCCTGGCGCAGTGGTCTCGGGTTCGATTCCCGACGGGGGCAATTTAGTAATTTATTATTTCTAAATTGTCTCTGGTCTGGTCTGGTGGGAGGCTTTGGCCGTGGCTAGTTACCACCCTACCGTCAAAAACGTGCCGCCAAGCGATTTAGCGTTCCGGCACGATGGCGTGTAGAAACCGATAAGGGGTATGGGTTGAATTTACACTGCTATACCCCTTCCAAGTTAGCCCGCTACCATCTTAGACTGCATCGTCACTTACCATCAGGTGAGATCGCAGTCAAGGGCTATCTTGTCATCGAATAAAAAATAAAAAAAGTCAGAGCACGCTCTATAGATTTCAATTTGAGTCCGTGTAGCTTTGAAAGTACTCACTGGCGCACGCCATGGTGAATAAACAGTGAGATTTCGATTTCAAATCATCCCATCAACGCAGCTTACTACTGAGAGCAAGTCTCAAGTTGAAGAATATTGTGATATTTAATTGCTTAAATGCACTTAACTGTGGAAACTCAGAGGAAATATGCTTTACCCAAGTAGACTCAAAGATCTCACTTCACTCGGTCAAATAGGTCTTGAGAAACTCTATTAGTCCATTCTACCTATCTTTAACCATACTATCTACTATTTATTATCATCTTAGAACTACAATCAAGCGTAAGGCCAACATCAAAGGAAAAATAATGTTCCGTACCACGAACAGAATTCGCTTAAATTTATCTTGATAAATGATCACTGAAATACCTAACGAAGGTAATTTTGTTGAATGATGCCACGCTTAGCCTCATTCAGAGACCGTCTCTAAATCATCTGGCGTTGAGATATTTTATCACTGCATGGATAAATCGACAGAATTGCGATTTGAAATATAGAGGGTTACTATCATTGTTGATAAATGAAGTCAAAGATGCCTAAAATGATATTTATTGATCGAAAAGAAATTCCAAATCAAAATCAAAATTGATTATATTTTCAAGTAAATTCAATTCTTTATCTGCTCGAATGCTGTTATGTATGTCAATAAAGATGTTAGAAAATATACATATGTAATTATTAATTGCGAAAATTGGAAAAATTCAATATATTTTGAAAAGAAATTGTTATTATTATTAAATTAAAACGATTTATCTTTCTGTACTTAATAGAAAATAAAAATACGTAAAATTTTTGCACAAATTATTTGTTATTTCAAAAAAGAAATACCTGAATCCGCATTTTTCCGTTTGCAATTTGAACTAAATAAATATAATTAGGCTATTAATGAACCAGTTAACAACATTAATTAGTTCATCATGATTTTTTACTGTACTAGCTGTGTTGTGTTTGTATTCATCCCTCTATCTGATAAAACCCTGAATACAGTTATGTCAGATTTCCAACTGTATTTTCTTTCTTCTCAGATAGAGTAAAATTTTTTCTGTGTATTTATTCAAAGACAACTTTCTCGTGAATTCCATATTCTGATATTATAATATATCAATGGCCAAGGGTCTCGGCGACAACCTAATACACGCATATCTACGCTCAATGGAAAGGATGCTTCCCTTCCGAAAATATTCCTTTTTGTTATCAACCCCTATTCTCTTATAAAACGGATGTCGTCATAGTTTTCGTATTGAAATTTAAGATCATAAAAAGTTTTTTACAACCCTCGGCGGAACCCTCTATTTGTATGCCAGTGACATAATAGCGCTCAAAAAAGGAAAAAATGGATGGAAATATTTGAATGAATGTTTTTCAACCGAAAGCTGTTTGAACTGGAACGATTCTTTGCTATGTTTGATGAGAATCTATCCAGAACTAAAGATTTTAGACTTGATTCGTGGTTTAATGACATAATTGTTATAAAATATTACTAGTAATCTGCCGTCCACAAGCTATAATGCCGCATTTTAATTAGGATTTAAATTAGGAAATATGGTCTTGGTAGTTAACGGCATTATAGCTTGTGGACGACAGTAATCCCGTCATGACCACGGTCCATGCAATTGGATCGAAATATCGACAATCTCAACTAAAATAACTACCGTGGTACGTACTCGTAATATTTTATAACAGTTATCTATCCAGAAGTTTAAGAACTATCAGCTCTCGGAATTTTCTCTGTTTAGGTATGTAGAGATCATACAATTGATATTTAAATGTCTGCCACTTATGTAATGTTATGGTAACCTTGACCTAATGCTACAACCAGGGTAGTTTGCAATCTATCGTCGATAGTATGTAATGGTTGTAATGTAGAAGGACGAATGATTTCTTTGAATTTTTTTTAAAGATTACTAGCCTAGCTGAACTTGATTTACATTCTCCTCGTCTCCAAATAAGAGGAAAGCTTGTTTTAGGAGTGGGTACGACAATAGTTCAACGGGTGGAAACGAACCTGCAACCTTTCAGTTTCCAGTCCGTACTGTAAACCGTTGAGCTATTGAGGTTGTATTGTTGCGAGGGTAGTTCTAATGAGTTTTTTTTTTCAGGTGGTGGATTCATGCGTCTATTTGGTACATATCTCTCGTCCCACGGGTCATCTCTTGGTACATACTTCAGGCTTCTAAGGCCTAGAGGAGTTTCGCTGGACTTTCGCGAGATCCTGAAGAGATTGAACACGCCCTTCATGTTCTGCCTCAAGATCCCTGGCTCCACTTCATTGGCTGAGGTAAGTTTAAAACCGAGTAAAACGGACCCGAACTTTCTTATCTTCTTACCAACCTTACTACCTTATTAGGAATTTATTTTATTGCCCATATTTAGCTACTCTTGGACAATAACTTAGTAAGGATAAAGGTACAAGTTCGTAGCCGACGCAAACAGCAACAGCAGATGACATGACGCCGCGACACTACTGGGGCCCAAGTCTGCTATTGCAATTGCAAGTTCAATTGTCTATCAATGACATCCCAATTGCTACTTTTAGCAATTTTGGTAGTCTACTAATTCAATGGCGTCACAATTGTTTTCCGATGGTTTGCCACTGACACATCTAGCTTTGAATCTAGCTTAAATAAACGTTTTGAATATGTAGTTTTTTTTTAAACTCATTTCGGCAAACGCTTTTTAAGCTAATGGCAATACCGAGGTATCATTGAATTACAATCCAATTATAAGAAATCGAACGACCATTGTGAATTTAGTAGACTACGAAATGTTGGCCCAATGATAATTGAATTGTAATTGTATTGCGGTTCAATGACAATGACATGTAAAATAGCAGACTTGGGGCCCTGGTTTCATAGAAATACATAGAAATAAGAAACCATAGTGTCGCGGCGACACGTCATCTGCTGTTGCTGTCAGCGGTCGGCTTCGAACTCGTACTTTAAGGAGTAAAGATTTGTGAAACGTAAATATATAATTACTAGCTCTTGCTCGCAACTTCATCCACGTGACTTATATTTCAACACAAAATGAATGAGAAAATGAAATTTTTTCATATTTTTTTTTTGTAATTTTTTCCGTATTTTATTTAATAGTTATTCTGCTTTTCGGGGCAGAGACAAATCCAAGAAATCAAAGATGATAAAAATCGATCCAGACGTTCTAGAATTATAAGTGTTCGAACAAACCCGACTTTGTTTTATATATAGAAGATAAGAACGTAATTATGAAATCTAGTAATATAATATTCTTGGAAAAAATAATGATTTACTTTTGTTTAAGACTTATTCCATGTCCGTGTAATTGGGCTTCAGAATATTTATTTAGAATACGAATAATAAGAAAAGCCGCCGAAAAAATCCGTATTAGCATTTCACGCTGGCGAAATTGTCGGGCTGAAAGAAATAATATAAGTCCCACCGAGAGCAATCATAATAGATCAAACCTCAAAGAATCCATTTAATGAGATCTTCAACATTAAAAATGGGTTTTGATTAACAAATAAATATATTATTTCCAGAGAATTTATCTAAATATATAAAAGGCAAAGATGACTGACTGACTGACTGACTGATCTATCAACGCACAGCTCAAACCACTAGACGGATAAGGCTAAAATTTTGCATGTAGATAGCTATTATAACGTAGGTGTCCGCTAAGAAAGGATTTTTGAAAATTCAACCCCTAAAAGGATAAAATAGGGGTTTGAATAATCGAACTTAACGTGAGCGAAGCCACGGGGAAAAGCTAGTACTAATATATAAAGCTGAAGAGTTTGTTTGTTTGAACGCGCTAATCTCAGGAACTACTGGTTCGAATTGAAAAATTATTTTTGTGTTGGATAGTCCATTTATCGAGGAAGGTTTTACGCTATATAACATCATGATGCGATCAATACGAGTGAAGCATCAGTAAAAAATGTTGCAAAAACGGGAAAAATTATCCATATTTAAAATATATTCTTTTAAAAACTTCTTAATCGCGATCATAATAACAGAAATTGACGGACGAAGTCGCGTGCAACAGCTAGTTTAGGAATATGTACACGAGTGCATATTCCTAAATTCTTTGGAAATAATATATTTATTTGTAAATACGAATTTTATCAGCTTTAAAATTCACTAGTTGATGCCCGCGATTTGGTCCGCGTGGATTAAGGTATTTTAATTCCCACGGGAACTTTCTTATTATCCGGGATTAAAAGTAGCCTATGTGTTATTTCAGACTATAATCTATCTCTGTGCCTTTCAGCAAAATCGGTTCAGTCGTTGCAGCGTGATTGAGTAACAAACATTCATCCATACATCCAAATATTAATAGGATTAATTTATTCAACTTGGAAAAACAGATTTATGTTTATATTTACCGCATAAATTACACTGTATCGAATCTGTTCAATTTCGATAGCCGAAATTATCATCTATTCCACCAGAGAATTTAATTAATTATTATTTACGGAGAATCACCTAAATGATACATGATGTGCGGACCTGTCGAGGGATTAATGAATATTCGGTTGTATTTCATATGAACGCATCGTCCAAATGATGTTAGAATTTCTAAAAAAATCCCGCAGGAACCATAGAATATTTTGTTTTTCTAGATAAAAGTACCTAGCCACTTTTCAAGTCTTTAGGTCTTCCTATGCAATTTTTTTTCTCGAATAATATAAACGCCACTACAAAGTATATTAATCTGGATCTGGCATCCTGTGAGATAGACTTTTCAAGTTACAGACTTACAAAAATCATATAAATTGATTGTACCTATAAAATTTGAAGAGTTCTCACTATTTCTCCAGAATCCCATCATCAGATCCCGACCTGATGACAATGGGACCACCTGGGAAGTATACCCATTCAAACAAAAAAAGAATTTTCCAAATCGGTCCAGGCGTCTTTGAGTAATCGGGGGGCATACATAAAAAATATAAAAGATTGGGACCAATTGAGAACCTCTTCCTTTTTTGAAAGTTTTAAAAAATGCCTTCAATAGTTTTAGTTAAAATATAATGTGGGTAACAATAATGTAGATGGTACACAAAAATCTATAATTATGACATAATTTGTATAGACTCTGGTTCCGTTTCCCTCCCCCCTTTTTTTCCACTCTGTCTACGTCGACCTTTATAGTGAGTTTAATACTATAGTATTAAAATAATTTAGTATGCACCCTTACCTGTGTTTTGTTTAAAATTTCTTCTCTTACAACTTACAATGGGTTGCTTGGAAGAGCTGATAGCTTCTCAGCGATAAAGCTACCTATTGTACTCTGTTTCGGTTACTTTTGAGTTATGTATGTTGTTTTTGTTCTTCTTTGGTGTACAATAAAGAATATTACATTCATAATAAAATAATTTTCATTTGTACGGACATTTTTTTTTATTCGATGACAAGATAGCCCTTGACTGCGATCTCACCTGATGGTAAGTGACGATGCAGTCTAAGATGGTAGCGGGCTAACTTGGAAGGGGTATAGCAGTGTAAATTCAACCCATACCCCTAATCGGTTTCTACACGCCATCGTGCCGGAATGCTAAATCGCTTGGCGGCACGTCTTTGACGGTAGGGTGGTAACTAGCCACGGCCAAAGCTTCCCACCAGACCAGACCAGAGACAATTTAGAAATTATAAATTCATAAATTGCCCCCGCCGCGAATCGAACCCGAGACCTCCCATTTATAAGACCACAGCACTCACCACTGCGCCAGGGAAGTCGTCGAATTTCTACGGACTCTGATAAACAATAGGTACTACTTACAATTTCTTTTAAAATTAAAAAAAATACAATACTGTGCTTGAAAATGTACAACTCTCTAATAGGTACTATAATACTAGAGCGAGGGTTTTTAAAAAGTATACTAGTTGATGCCCGCAACTTCTTCTTCTTCTTGCGATTAAGGTTTTTATTTCCTGCGAAATTTTCTTATTTTCCGGGATAAAAAGTATGTGTTATTTCAGACTATGATTAATCTATTTCTATGCCAAACAGCCAAATCGTTTGAGTAAAAAACATCCACCTATCCAAACTTTCGCATTTTATAATAGGTATTGTGTAGGATTCCGTCATATTACTCAAAAATAACTTATGCCCATCTAGCCCTATAATACGAGTACCTACTTGTTTACTTTTCATGCCGTTTACGACGAAATAAGGCCTTAATAATTTTAACAGCTTTATTGCGTGGCTCTTATTCTTTGCTAAATTAAATATTATTATAAAGTTAAGATTTTGGTTTAAGTGGCACGTATTTCATAACATTATTTGTCTTAAACAATTTCTGTTGATCTATGAAATTAATACAAGCACAGAGTGAGATTTAGTTTTCTTCCAAGACATCCGCTACCGTTAGACTGCATCGTCACTTACCATCAGGTGTGATCGCTGTTAAGACCTTCCTATAAATAACAAAAAAGTCTGTAACTTTTGAGTACAATCAAACATTTGTTGTAATCAGATAGTGACACCTGCAGCGGTATTCAGTAAAATATAAACTCACTTCGAAAGCAAACTCACAATATACGTATATTATCTACACGCCAATCACGTAATAGGTAAAAGATACTATG
This sequence comes from Hipparchia sbordonii, assembly GCA_038048805.1. Classification (NCBI taxonomy): domain Eukaryota; kingdom Metazoa; phylum Arthropoda; class Insecta; order Lepidoptera; family Nymphalidae; genus Hipparchia; species Hipparchia sbordonii. The sequence goes on along the minus strand of CM076115.1, from coordinate 4,166,982 downwards.
GTTAGGACACTCGTCCTAATACAAAATAGGATAGGCCTATCTATTCTCTATCTTCTTATTCTGTGTTATCAATTATGTCATATTATCCCTTAATTGACATAATTGACAAGTGAAATCGCTTTCGTGAATTTTATTTAATGAGTTATACCCCTACAGCACCCCTACAGCAGGAATATTCAGTAAAATACAAACTCATTTCGAAAGCAAACTCTCTTCACCTTAGTTTACCAACCACGGAATTGGTAAAGAAGACTGGAACTGTGATGACACTTGTCCTAATACAACTTGTCTACAAAATAATAGAAGCAAATATACATTCTCTATCATCCTATTCTATGTTACCAATTATGTCAAACTACCCTTTAGTTGAAATAATTGACAACACTAGGTGAAGTGAGTTTCTTTTCGAAGTGAGATTTATTTTAGGGAATAGCCTAGCTGAAATGGGTCACTCACGCGAAACCATTGATGCTCTAAAGTAAAACTGATCTAAAAGAATGTATCTAACGTTGTACCTAGCATACATTATTTTCTGGTTTGAAGTTTAAAGCGTATTAAGTATTTTCTATTTTCAGAGTATTTCTCTGTTTTATGTATGTCAAGCTCCACCATTTCTCATCATTCAATGTAATGAAAAATTTCACAGAGCAGAAATGTTATTAAGGAATTCTCTCCGGTGAAAATGTAAGCCCAAAAGTAATAATGCCCTCCTGCGAAGCAATCATAATGGTTAGAGCCCAAAAATCCCATTAAACCGTGGCCTCTACCTTTAAATGAATTGAGATTTACCGATATTATTCCTATAGCCGCAATGGCGGCCGTGAAATATTCTATTTGTTACATTTTATCTAATTCCAAAAAAGGATGAAGTAAATTAAAACCATGAAGTTACAACAAATGTAAAATGAAGTTGGTAAAGGATAAGTAATAGGTTTAAAATAAGTATTTATAAACAAAAATGTTTATTAAGCCAACGAAAAGCTTAAAATCCGACTATAGACAAGAAAAAAACCATCAAAATCTGATAACCCAGTACAAAGTTGTGTGATAGAATTGGGAAAACCATGTGCGACTACCCTTAGAGGTGGAATTCCATTTTCAAATTTAAATGGGACCAACTTCGAGATAGACCTTACCCATTAAAAAAAGAATCATAAATTGGGCAACTCTGCGAAAAGTTATGCGTGGTCATACATAAAAAATATACCTACGAATTGACAACTTTGCGTAAGTGTGCGTGCTTGTCAAGAGCCTAGGTGGGAGCGGTAAGGCGCGAGCAAGCTCTCGCTCACACTTATATAGATACGACACACACACAACAATGAGCCGCGTGCCTTCGTGAATAGAAATGTTAACACTAATCACAAGTTAATGTTTAGTGTTAATTTTATAATAGTTAGTAATATTAGAATATCGAAAATCACACTAAATAAATTTATTAAAAATGATTTTAAATGCTATATTTATCATCTGATGTCAAGTGACTGCAAACGCCAAGAAGAGCTTGTGACGTCACTAATCACTTACTAATTGCGAAACAAGCTGACGACTGTATGTATGCCATGAATCGCGACCAATGTTTGTTTGACGAATGACGCCATGACAGTCACGTGACAGTTGTGGAGTGTTTTAGCGGGAACATTCAAAATTACTCTATTTTTGTATATTTTCTCATCGATATGTTTAAATAAAATATTTTTTTTATGGTAAACAAGAGTCAATCTTCAAAATAAAAGCAATTCCGAAAAATTGTTAACATCCCTATTGAAAGAACTATAAGAAACAATTCATTTTTAACACAGATACCATCCAATTATAACACACCAAAGAACATAACAAAAGGATTAAGTAACTCCGTTTCACGCATGCATTTAAATAAATTAGTAGTCGTTCTATACACCTTAAACAGAATGGTAAAGCGAGTGTCATACCTAACGCAATATTTGGATAACATTGTGGAGTGTATCACAAAGGGCCGGCCCTGAATAAAGGCGTTTCGGAGCCTACTCAGGCCACAAAGGAGATAGGTACTCAAGTGTATCCCACACTTGGGACAATAGACGGCCAAAGTAAGATCTCCTTTGAAAACGTTTGCAGGTGCCTGTAAATATTTTGATTCCATTACTGTAAGGAATATTGGTGTTTGGCAATTTCGGTTGAAAATACTTATTTGCAGAGAGGAGAGTGCACGAATCAAATTGTATCTGCAACATCTATGTACATTAGTGTTGGTCTGTCGGTGTTTCACACATTGTTTGGTACGTAAAACTAGCTTTTACGTACCAAACAATGCTTCGCCCATGTTGGGTCCGATTTATCTAACTCCAATTTCACCACCTTGGAGTTTGAATTTTTAAAAATTAATTCTTAACGGATGTCTACGTCATAATAGCTATCTGTATGCCAAATTTCAGCCGGAATTTGGAATTTCAGGCTGAAATTTGAGCTGTGCGTTGACGAATCAATCAGTCAGTCACCTTTTTCCTTTTATTTATTTAGATAAGATTAAGAATACTAGTTTTTGATCGCAACTTCGTACGCGTAGAGTTGTTTTTTCTTTAAATCCGGCGGGATCTCGTTTCTTTGGATTTCTGTGATTAGTAAAAGAAACCTTTGCCACTCTCCTTAGGTATTGTTCAATATGGAAATTGGAAAGTGGGAATGAATCGCCCGAGCACCTACCTTTGACCGCCTCGCGTTGTCACCTTACCGGGCCCGGTATAATTGGTAGGTATTCTTCCTTTCCGTTGAGCACAAAAACTAAGGTCACTGGTCACTGGTCTTGTCCACTGAGGTTCACCGCGTATAAAGAAAAAATAGGGAAATAAACTGGAAAAAGCGCGTTTATTGTTATTGACCTTTTTATCCTTTTATCGATCGGCAGGTAATAATTTTTCTCTCGCCGCATCAGACACAGTGGCGCCAGGCGCGCGGATCCGACCAATGAGAGGCCGTCACCAGCCTTAACTCCGCCGCAAGAGGGCGCCCGAGGATCAAACCCACGAATTTTAAAAAGTACAAATACCGAAACAAAGAGAAAAACCCCAAGTTGTGTTACCTTTGTTCCGGTACGGAACATGCCGCTCGCCTTAAAAGAACGTAGGGCTTTTAATATATTTTGTTTTATACCTTATATATTAAAAAAAAATCAACAAAATTAATAAGAATATCTAAAGAGAACACGATTAACGAAAACTAAATTTAAGAGGAATGCTAGTTGCTAAAACCTAGTAAGAATAATGCAATTATTATTGATTAGGTAAAGGGCAAATCTTAACGACAGGACGTTTGAAAAAACCGTTGCCGTGCTTTAATGTTACAACCCGCGTTACACCGTCCGAACCGGGATGAAGGGCATGTACGCGAGCTAAGCACCATTGTAAAGGAGGCAAATTGTCTTCACATACTACGACGATATCGCCTTCACGAATGGGAGGCCCGTCATTACGAAACCACTTGTTACGCTGTTGAATTTCGTGTAGATATTCGCGGCTCCAACGTTTCCAGAAATGTTGGACTGTTTGCTGTATCCAACGCCATCGGGTTAGTCTGTCGGGTTCAATCTCGGTCAATGGAACGTCAGGAATAGCCGTGAGTGGTTCACCTATCAGAAAATGCCCAGGCGTTAATGGCAAGGGATCTGCAGAGTCCGAGCTCAACACGCAAAGGGGACGCGAGTTCAATACAGCCTCAATTTGACACAAAAGTGTATGCATTTCATCGTACGTCTGAGTCCGTGTACCTACAACGCGATGCAAGTGGTGCTTGAAACTCTTCACCCCTGCCTCGAAAAGGCCCCCAAAATGAGGTGAATTTGCTGGTTGGAAATGCCATGTTATACCCTGTTGAAGGGTTTTACTATTTAATTCATTTTGGACGGAGTCTGAACGTAAAAAGTCATACAGTTCGGTTAATAGATTATTACATCCGACAAAATTGGACCCTCGATCTGAAAATATGTCCTTACAAATTCCTCTACGTGACGTCATGCGACGCAGCGCGGCTAATACCGCATCTGTAGTTAATTCAGAAACTAGTTCTAAATGGACGGCCTTGACGGACATGCAGACGAATACGGCGACATAGCATTTGATGATTTTTGCATTTCGAACCTTGTTAGCGCGGACATAGAACGGTCCGGCATAATCAACGGAAGTTTTGAGAAACGGACGTTCGGGTCTCACGCGTGCTGCGGGTAACATGCCCATGCAAGGCTGAGGTCGCAAAGGTCGCGTGCGGAAACATCTAACACATTGGCGTGTTCGCTTGCGAATTGCATCTCTACTAGATAATATCCAATAATTTTGATACAAAAAATACTGCACCGTTTGAGGACCGGCATGCAATAGAATATTATGCGCGTCATCGATTAATAGATTAGTAAATGCGTGTTTTTTAGGTAAAATCAGTTGGTGTTTGGAATTGTAAGTGAGTAAAGATTTATGCAATCGTCCGCCCACCCGCAAACATTTATTGTCATCCAAAAAAGGATTCAAACGCTTCAATGTATTAGAAGGCTGATGGCCCCTTGAAATTTTCATAATGTCATCACTGAAGGTGCTTGCTTGAACCACCTTAATTAAACGATTTCGGGCAAAATTAAACTCTGCAACAGTCACGTGATTAGAGTGGGCACTTTTAATTTTTTTACATTTATGGTAAAACCGAAACACCAGTGCTACCACACGCACTAATTTCCCCAAAGAGGAAAATTTCGAAAATAAAGCAAAATCATCAGTCGGCGTGATCGTAGAGACCGTACTCGAAGCGATAGGTAAGTTACGTTTTTCTTCACTCGTACTACTTATACATTTAGTTACAGGCCAAAGGGGCTCATCCATCGAGAGCCATGTTGGTCCTTGAAACCATAACTTATGTTCTATAAAGGCTTCAGGCAACATGCCACGTGACGCACAGTCCGCAGGGTTGTCAGCTGACGGAACGTGACGCCAACAGCTTGCGGGAACCCGGCTTAGTATTTCGCTCGTGCGATTTGAAACAAACGTTTTCCATTCATGGGGTGATGCCCTTAACCACGCCAACACAATGGAAGAATCAGACCATGCATAAATATTTTGAAAATTAATACGGGCTTGGTATAACTTGACGATCTTATCAATAAGTTTTGATAATAGGAGGGCGGCCATTAGCTCGAGACGCGGGATTGTCAGTCGTGGCTTTAATGAAGCTACTCGCGTTTTACCTAGTAGTAACAAGGTGTGAGCTTTACCGAATCTATCGGCTTGACGCAAATAAACGCAAGCCGAATACGCCTTCTCAGATGCATCTGAGAAGCCATGTAATTGAATAGTATTATTTATGTCAGTAATAACGAGACGTGGAATCGATACGTTGGATAGGGTTGACAACTGATCGAGAAAATTTGACCAGGAATTGGCAATATCGACGGGTACAATATCGTCCCATCCTACGGCCGATAGCCAGAGTAATTGAATTAAATGTTTTGCATAAAGTGTTATTGGAGATAGCCACCCCATAGGATCATAAATTTTTGCTATCTGAGAGAGTATGCTTCTTTTGGTGCAGTGCCGGGGTGAATCCTTTACGTTGAAGGTGAAAATATCCGTATTGGGATCCCACTCAAGTCCTAACACCTTAGTTGTAGTATCGTTTTCCATGCCTGCAATGGAGACGATTTCAGGCCGCTCGCCATGAGTGTCTGAGGGCTGAACAGCAGCGATTATAGCTGGTGCATTACTGTGCCATTTGCGTAATTCAAAACCGGCTGATTTACAAAGTTGGATCAATTCAGTTTGCAAGATAAGTGCCCTTTCGACGGTACATTCACCTGACACAACATCATCCACGAATACATCTTGATCTAAGACTTTAGACCCAATAGGAAAGCGGCTTGCTTCATCGCTTGCGAGTTGCTTTATAGTACGCAATGCAAGATATGGAGACGAACTGACACCAAAAGTCACCGTACGCAGGCGATAATCGCGTATAGGTTCTTCAGGACTGAATCGCCACAGAATTCGTTGGAAGTCACGGTCTGATTCACGGACTAAGATATAGCGATACATTTGTTTGATATCCGCTGTAAAGGCGATTTTATGAAGTCGAAATTTTAAAAGTACATCTATAATATCTGGGTGAAGTTTGGGACCTGTTAACAAAACGTCGTTGAGAGCCAGACCATTGCTAGACCTGCTCCCAGCATCGAAAACAACTCTAGTACGCGTTGTACTGGATTCCTTGAACACACAGTGATGTGGAATATAATAGGTTCCACCAGACGTAGGTGTATCATTCACTAACTCCATATGATTGGCATCTAAATATTCCTGAAGACACGCGTGGTATGAAAGTTTTAATTGCGGGTTGCGCTCTAAGCGATATTCTAATTTACGAAGTCTGACAAGAGCAGTATCACGCGATTCACCGAGGCATGGTGCGTCTGGTTTAAACGGTAGGGCCACTACATACTGCCCTGTTTGGTCACGAGTGAAAGTATTTTTATAGAAATTTTCACATATATTTTCCTCGTGTGTCATAGACTTTTGCTCGGGGAAGGACTCAAGCTCCCAAAACCGCTGTAAATAATTGTCAATACCAAAGGAGCTCAAGCAAGCATGAATGCTATCGGAAACTGAATTACAGCATACACGCGGAGTGTTAGAATCGAAGGAAAGTTTACCTAACAATAAATATCCGAATATGCTATTCACGGCAATCGGTGTACCAGGTGGTCCCTGAATAGTGTTATTTAGTAAGATCTCGGACAATACGTCTGCACCTAAGATTACCTCCACTGGTTGGGGGGTGTGAAAGTTAGGATCTGCTAAGTTTAGATTTTTTAAATGGGCCCACTCAGTACAAGGTAATGGCACACTAGGCATTTGTGAAATCAATTTCGGCAATATCATCGCATCAACTGATATTACAGGTTGGTTTTGAAGTCTAGGGGTAATATTGAATGAAGCTATCCCTCGAGGGTAGACGGGTTGGTCGTCTCCAATACCAAATACCGGTACATTTATCGTTCGTCGTGATAGACCTAATCGCTGCACGCCAGCCTCAGTGATAAATGTCCCTTGACTGCCCGTGTCGATCATACAGCGAACGGTCCCACGATCGACACCGTCAACACGCACGTTGACCAGCGCAGTTGATAGTAATACGGTATGAGTGCGATTATTAGAAGCAGTTGCGTAGGCATTTATATCGCCGGTGTTATCGTCGGAATATTCGGACTCGTGTCTAGCAACCGGAAGCGAAGAATTGGTACTGCATTCCTCCGTAGGAGCGCTGCCCTCGTCTGAGGCGATACCAACAGCTGAGGAAACAGTAGGTTTTTTAGGAGACAAGCAGATCGCACTACTGTGTCGTTCGAAACAGTACCTACAAACGAAACTACTCCTGCAGGTCCTCAGGTCGTGACCTTGAGCGAGGCAGTTGGTACAAACAGTTTTATTTCCTTGCACAAAAGCAAATCGATCCCGCGGAGTGAGATTCATAAACTTCTTACATTTAGATAAGTGATGAAAATCACCGCAACACACACATTCCTTATTGCTATAGTCATAAGGTCGTGATTCGCTTGCTGATTCCTTGACCTTAGCAGTGAATGAACCGCGTGCGCCGCGAGTGGCTTGGGACGTAGCAAGCGCAGGCCGGCCGGTGACGGTGTTATTGCTACCGCGAGCCGAACTACCCGCGCTATCGGGATATTTCACTTGACCAGTGATTTCACACGCAGCCAACTCACGTTCAAGAAAATCTATAAGAGTAGAAACGCTTGGGATTTCCGATGGGCTTACTAATGAAAGTTCAAAACGTTTCCGTACGGAATTTGGAATTTTTCGTAATAATATATTAAGAAGTATAAAACTCCAATGTCGTACCGGGAATTGCATCGTGTCTAATGCTTTAATATTTTCTTGATAAACATTTAATAATTCACGAAGGCAAGATATTTTTTCTGAACATGGTTTCAAATCCAGAATTTTATTTATATGTTTTGATGCAATAACTCGTTTATTGTCATAACGAGATACTAAAGTGTGGACGGCTGTTGTATAATTATCCTCTGTGATAGGTATCGATTTGATAAGATTATAAGGTTCGCCCTTTAGTGTAAGTAGCAAATAACGAAACTTTTCCACATCCGTGTAAGCAAGATTGTCATGAATTAATGAACAAAATAAGTCGTAATAAGATTGCCAATCTGTAGACTCGCCTGAAAATGATGGCAAGGGAAGTTTAGGCAATTTATCGAAACGCGAAATATTATTTATCGAACATGTTTGACGCTGAAACGTACTCGAACGTCTACGCTCTTCATCCGCTTTCTTTAACTGATTCGAATGTTTTAAAATTTCGAAGTAATAATCATTAAACTCGTTACGAATGCTTAACTGTTCTTCTTTATCAAAGCATTTTGCCTTTATTAAAGATTTTTCTATTTTAGTTTGAATTTTTGTAAACTTTCGATGTTGAGCAGTTAGGTCTTGTAATCTCGCCCGAAACTGCTCTTCATCAGCGACTAGATCTAGTGTCCTCCGTAAGTCCGAAATAATTATCTCTCTTTCGTAAATATCAAACGCCGCGGCATCGGCCATATTGCGTAGATACTATGTAGGTATGGTAGCAAAATGCGCCGAGAACTAACGCGTGGGAATTGAAAATCTACGTATAGAAACTTATTTCAAGGAAACACAACCTGGAAGTTATCTGATTCGGTTCGAGGCACCAAAAAATATGTTCAATATGGAAATTGGAAAGTGGGAATGAATCGCCCGAGCACCTACCTTTGACCGCCTCGCGTTGTCACCTTACCGGGCCCGGTATAATTGGTAGGTATTCTTCCTTTCCGTTGAGCACAAAAACTAAGGTCACTGGTCACTGGTCTTGTCCACTGAGGTTCACCGCGTATAAAGAAAAAATAGGGAAATAAACTGGAAAAAGCGCGTTTATTGTTATTGACCTTTTTATCCTTTTATCGATCGGCAGGTAATAATTTTTCTCTCGCCGCATCAGACACAATGGCGCCAGGCGCGCGGATCCGACCAATGAGAGGCCGTCACCAGCCTTAACTCCGCCGCAAGAGGGCGCCCGAGGATCAAACCCACGAATTTTAAAAAGTACAAATACCGAAACAAAGAGAAAAACCCCAAGTTGTGTTACCTTTGTTCCGGTACGGAACAGGTATCTTCAACTATACCAAAGTAAAACATCACGTCGATCCGTTGCTTCGTTACTACATGATTGAAAAACAAAGCAACAAACAAATAAACATGCATTAATATTATTTATTACTAGTTGATGCCAGCGGCTTCGCTCGCGTGGAGTTAGTCTTTAAAAATCTCCGGGAACTCTAGCCTATTTTACTCTCTAGGTGCTCAACTATGTCGGTCGATCTGTAGCTCTATTGTAGCGTGATCAAGAATAGACCAACAAACAAGCACACTTTCGCATTTATAATATTACAAAGGAAGTAAGGATTAAGTATGGATTGGGGTGTACCTGCTTATATTATAGTAGCTGTTGCCCGCGACTTCGTCCGCGTCAATTTCTGTTATTATGACCGCGATTAAGAAGTTTTTAAAAGAATATATTTTAAATATGGATAATTTTCCCCGTTTTTGCAACATTTTTCACTGATGCTTCGCTCCTATTGGTTGCAGCATGACTTTATATAGCTTAAAGCCTTCCTCGATAAATGGACTATCCAGCACAAAAAGAATTTTTCAATTCGAACCAGTAGCAATTCGAACCAGTAGTTCCTGAGATTAGCGCGTTCAAACAAACAAACTCTTCAGCTTTATAATATTACTAGCTGTTGCCTGCGACTTCGTCCGCGTCAATTTCTGTTATTATTATCAGCGTGATGTTATATAGCCTAAAGCCTTTCTCGATAAATGGACTATCCAACACAAGAAGAACCAGTAGTTCCTGAGATTAGCGCGTTGAAACAAACAAACTCTTCAGCTTTATAATATTAGTATAGATGATGTATCTATGAATATATAACGTTATTAACGATATGGATACCTACATCCTATCCAACTGAAGCTTTGTTATTATCAGAGGAAATACCATAAACAGAAATGTGTTATCGGATTGAGCTCGTTACCGGGGATTTGGGGGCGAGCAAACAGAGCCAGCGGGCCCGCTGTTTGTTGGACCTTTAACTATGTTTCCGTAACCCGATGTTTACGAGACCCGGCACCGTAATCAGAGATATTAGGAAAATATTCCCAACTAGCTGATGCCCGCGACTTCATCCGCGCGCATTTCTGATTCCGACGGGAATTCTTAGTTTTAAAAATTAAATCCTAAATTTAAAAATTATTTACTTAATGTAAGCCAACTTGTAGCTGTTATAATACGTTAAAACTCTACCACCGGTTATGAATGCAGATTCTGCTGCGAAGAACTGGCATGAAACTCAGCAGTTGCATTTTTTATAACAAAATATTACAATGTAATAAGTTATTACACTATCATGTGGGTAGCTGAATGCCAAGCCGATTGATTCCATGCAACTTTGTCATTAAGAAAGTCACTAATCAATAATGTGCTACCCACAGGTGCTACCTATGTGATGTTCTGATGTAAAGCTATTGCATTGTGAAGTTTCATTAAAAATCGTCCAATATTTTTTGGGTGAAAGCCTAGCCTTTGTGTTAATTCTGGGTATGAGCTATCTCCATTCCAATTTTCAATTGGTTCATTCGCAATGGCTTGAAAGAGTAATAAACATACATTTACTTACTTACTTACTATACTTTGCCCTTTTTTTTACTACATCCCTAGATGTAGCCTATTTCGCCCTGACCATAACAATCAATCGATCAACTCCTCATTCATCATTCGGCTCTGTAGTTCAGGCGCTACGGTGAAACATACATAAATACAAACACAAATCACATACATACATAGGTACACATAGATTGCTGAACTCATAACCCTTCCCATAAATAAGGTATCTGATATTACTAAAAGTCTACCAATAGTTAAATCTTATAGTTAAAGAAAAAATTATTGAACTATTTAATTGACCAGTGCTTTTATAATGTTAAAGATTTTCAAATAATAATTGTAATATTTGACATATGTACTTAATATTATAATTAAAATTAATAATGTTCTGTGACATTTTTATTGCAATTAATTGTGGCATTGTACTATTGACATCATTAGTAATTTTTATAATAACAGCAGATATTATTTATATCATACTTGCTCAGTAACTAGGGATTACTATGGTGGAAAGTCTCCTTGTAAGTTGGTGTTTGCAATTCAAGGCAACATTACGTCGCACTATGCTTTAATTGTAATGTTCACTTTACAGTTCAAGCTATGCAAAACTCCTTGGTAAACAATCTCTTTTCTTATAAAATGGTAAGAAAACTTTTTACTGAAAAAAAAAAAAACACTGAACATGGCGGCATTTAATTTCCATACATTTCAAACTATGCAAAACTCCTTGGAACTCAGAGCCGTAAAAAAAAAATGGAAAAATATTTACGAAAAAAAAATGGAAATGGCGGCATTTCATTTGATCTGAAAGTTTGTGAAGTTTGTTCGTAAAGGGATTTAAGTTATTTACAACAATGTCAAGCACTTCATCAGATGATGAAAAAGGAGGAGAGCCTGATTTTTGTTTGCTTGAAGCAGAACAAATGATGCAAAACCTTTTGCCGGATAAGTCCAAAGTTACCTCGCAAGAATGATATAAAGTAGAATGCTTACCTCGGTTGCAAGTAGCTATTACACCCTCGAACTATATTCACCCTCGCTCGCTGCGCTCGCTCGTGTGACTAAATATCTCGGGTGCACGCGATCCATTAACGCCCTATGCGAGCTGCGCTCGCACTGGCGCCAAATTGGATCTTGTTCTGTAATAGCTTACTTACGTCCCTTGTGTAACAATCTACTATTTGACTGCAATTTTGCACGCCACGCATATATGGTAAAATGTGAGAGACGATATTTTAATTTATACTATCCTCCACCATTGTACCTATTATTTTTATTCACATTTAGCAAAATAAACACTCATTTCATTTTATTTCATTTCCTTACCATAGTTTAAAACATAAGGGGGCGGACAGAATTAGGAAAGGTCGGAAGATCCCTTTATAGCTCATTTAACAAGACTTTGCAGTTTAGACAAAAATGTTGCAAACGCTGTAAAAACAAAATGTTGTAGCGTGTATCTTGGATTTCGGAGTTTTTATGGTTATTTAGTAAGGCAGGAAAAAATCTCCGTCCAAAGTAAATGACAGATTGACGCACAGTGGAACACTTAATTAGACTAAGAATGTTGTACCTACATTATCGTCAAGCAATAGACCCTCTCGTCTCTAGGGTCTAGAGTGGGTCTAAGAGAGTGGCAATGGGTCGAAGAATCTTGTTAGACAGCCTCAGTCAAAATGCCATTAAAACATAATATCCCAATCACTAATTAACTTGATTCGTTTTCAAGGGTAGTTTACATTATTTTATTATTCTCTCAACGCAGGGCAAATTACCACACTAAATGGGCCCTCAGGGTGTTTTTGCTTAGATTAGGATTCGGATCGTGTTTTAAGCTGGTTTTCTAGAGTTATTAATCGTTTAAACGGAGCTTTATAAGTGACTAGCTCTAGATTCATTTCACGATTCGAAAGCATTTTGTAAAAGTTTATTTGAATAAAAAAAATATTCTATTCTATACTACTAGCTTTTGCAAGCGGCCTCACTCACGTTATGTTAAATTTTTCAACCCCTTATTTTACCCCTTTAGGGGTTGAATTTCCAAAAACTCTTTCTCATCGGATGCCTACTTTAAAATTGCTAACTCTATGCCAAATATCGGCCCGATTCGCCTAGTGGTTTGAGCTACGCGTTGATAGATCAGTCAGTCAGTCATGCAGTCACCTTTTCCTTTTATTGCTAGCTTTTGCCCGCGACTGCGCCTCGGCAGATCTTCACAAATTATAGCTAGATCACGTTACTAGTAGCTTTCAAACAGAAAAAAACCGCATCAACAATCAGTCCATTCATTAGGAAGCTACGAGGTAACAAACAGATACACAGATACATTGAGGTTGAGTTTGTTTTATTAATTGGCAAATAACACTTTACCACATATCTCTAGAACACTTTCAACCTTCAACCTTTCTCAATAGCCCTACGGTTAATGGAGCGGACTGAAAATTGAAAGATCGCAGGTTCAAACTCCACCCGTTGCACTATTATCGTACCCACCCCTAGCACAAGCTTTCCGCTTATTTGGAAGGGATAGGAGGATATTAGTCAACATGAGCTTGGCTAATATTCTTTAAAAAAATCTGTGTAGATTCAGGATTAGATAGGATAGTATACTGGCCGTAGAGATTTGTATGTACAACTGTATGAATCTCTGTTTATTGCGTTATCAGCACGGATGTATCACCATTCCTTCTAAGTATTACGTATTCTACGCCAGTGCGAACTGTCAGCCAGCCAGGCGTCTAGGACGGACATTCGCTTTGAATCTAACTCTCACAGACTCGGGGATTCAATTACTTAAGGGCGTGCGTGTTTCGGACTTATTTACCCATATCTATGCAAAGGCTTTTTCTACGTATATTTATTGGAGCTGGACCTTTAGTAAGGCTTATATGAAAACTATAAAGACTACTAGCTGATAACCGTGACTTCATCTGCGGGGATATAGTATTTAAAATCTTGTGGTAACTCATTTGATTTTCCGGGATAAAATATATTTTATGTCACTCTCCAGGTTCTCAACTATATCCATGGAAAGCGTGATTTAAGGACAAACCAACAAACTAGCTTTTCCCGTGGCTTCGCTCGAATTTCAAATCCCTCTTTTACCCCTTTTGGGGTTCGATTTTCAAAAATCCTTTCTTAGCGGATGCCTACGACATGATTGCTATCTGTATGCCAAATTTCAGCCCGATCCATCCAGCGGTTTGAGCTGTGCGCTGATAGATAAGTCAGTCAGTCAGTCACCTTTTCCTTTTATACAAGGTGTTAGTTAATGTCCCTATCCTACCGAAACCCATAAGTTGGGGTCGGTGTATAGATACATGAAAAAATATCATGAGACGTGTAGCTCATATCCTGGCCAAGTTATGAGGACTTCAAAAATTCACCATAAATGTATCGGTGGCAGCCCTTTAAAACAGCTGATTCAATGGCGATGAACTGCCAACGATAAAACTATGAATGAATGTGTGTAGGCCTACAACGTACTACTTGTTATGCTATAACGTTGCGATAAAATATTCCAGATGCGATACCTAACCATTAATCGGCATGCAATTAAACCTGTAACCTGTAGTATTGTTCAGTAGAGTGAAAACCGATTAGAAATCTTGTATTTTTGCAAGAATATTCCAGACTACTTTCGGACTCCGTAAGTTAAAGTCCGTACCTACGTAGTCCATAAAGTGACTGCCGCCTCTTTCTTTGCAGGTAATTAATATCTCGTTAATTTGTGTTGTGGTTTAGATTAACAATTACTGTATGTGAATGAACGAATGAATGTGTGTGATATTTTTAATAATAAATCAATTTCAAAACGATACAATAATTATTATTATCGCTTGCAGTACAGTGCTAGTTTTAGTTCCTTTACCGATGCCGCGTACGTGGGCGTGGTTTGAATATTAAATACGTCGAAACACCGTAAGGGCGCGCCTTCACTGAGGACATTGTAAAAATCATAGACGTCGCGACCACAACGCACCGTGGAAATGTCCTCTGTGCACCATAAAACCTGCGATGCGACGATGTACTAACATTCTAGCGGTATCCACACTTCCCAGCGTGTGCATGTCAAGATGATTAATTACGATATCGATTATCTGATTTCCTTGATTCAGGAACCTCCTGTCCTTTGGGAGAAACCAGTGGAAGAATACAAAGATAAATTTCCAAAAAAAAGCGTGGAAGGAAGTATGTAAATGTTTACATCTCAATTTTGAGGAGATGAATACGCAGTAGGTACTTTCTTTTGTGTTTTTTCTTGATGCATCTTAACGCAAGCAGAAGTAGTATTTAGTGCGGTCCATGTCTCACTAGAAAGTAAAATAATGGTAAGAGTTTACTCGTACGATGTCCTATGCGATGAAATTTTTCGTTGCGTAAACGCAACCGCAAATCTTGTGTGTAGCCTCGCCTTTACTCGCGGGGCGGAGTCAAAGAATTCTTGGAAATAGTGTAGGGGACCAAAGTGTTTACGTCTTTAGGAATTTTGCCTTTACCTGGGGAAAAACAACACAAAATACTTGTATTATACAAGATTTTTGCTTAACTATTTTTAAAGGAATTGATGATAATTGCGAGTGCATTTAATAATTTTGGAATCTAACAGTAACTACCAAATGTTAGGTAAATTCTTGAGATAAAAATGTGGCTTTTCAAATGTAACACTTTTGTTAATAAGTATTTTTTAAATTGCTACCTAAAGCAGTATTCAGTTTTTCATTTTACAAGTTATTTGCCAAAAGAAAGTCAAAATCTTTTTTCTTCTTCTTCAAGGACTTCTAGGGAATTTTTTTTGAGGGAAAACGGGTAAAATCAAAAGCATGAGTGGTAACACTCGTTTTGAACTTGTTGTTATGTCTCCAGTTAGGGTTTCCAAAATGTTTTTTTCTTAATTAATTAATTAATTTTGTATGAAAGTTTTTGATAAATAATTTTCACTTTTTACCACCGCCATTGTGTTTATAGGGTCAAAGTGCATGGGTGGTTGCTGGTAAGTTATACACATTAACAAACACCTTGTATATTTAAGACTAGCTTTTGCTCCCGCGACTTCGTCCGCGTGGAATTAGATTTTGGGGTGGAATTTTCAAAAACTGTGACATACGTACTTTTTTATTTTTAACTGAAAGCTCAAATACCAACTTTGATGGAAACAGCTTGAAAAATGACGGAGTTTCATATAAACTTCCATCCCCTATTTAAACCCCTTAGGGGTGGAATTTCCAATAATCCTTTCTTAGTGTGCCCTACGTCATAAAATAAACCAACTGTAAAAATTTCAAGTTTCTAACTTCAGTAGTTTAGGCTGTGCGTTGATATCTCAGTCAGTCAGTCAGTCAGTCAGTCAGGACTTTGAATTTTATATATATAGATTAGTACCTAAGGATAGTAAGGAAGTAATGATTTGATGTTTGGCTCTTCATCCGAGATAGGAGACTTGAGTCTAATAGTAAACCAGCGATGAGTTGAGATGACAAAAAAAAACAATTCATTTTATTTACAAACAGTTAAAGCCGTAGGCTTTCTATAGGTTTAGATAGGATTCCACAGGGTATAGGTAGGCTATGATTCTTTAGACAAATTAACAGTTTCATTTCGAGAAAGCTCATAAGCCCCGCGGGGTTTCCAAAAAACTTAATCAACGTGGATAAAGTGGCAAGATAAAGCTTTTATTTATTTCTTTATAAGTACCTAGTAGGTATAGTATGAGTATACTAGATTTACTTTATTGGTACCATTTAAGGTTACATGCACAAAGTTATCTTCAATATCAAGCCCTTTTAACTTAGAACCTTGAGGGTCTTAACTTCTTAGGCACGCGCGATCTTGAGAACTCCTCACTGATTTATTGTTACTCGGCGTGAGGTATTTTGTGTGGATTAGTTGGTCACGCCACCTGGCTTATCTTTACCATAGATCTTCACCGTCTTTCTAGTTTCTTTAACTCACTCAAAGTCAATGTTGATTGATTATATAAATATATACGGCTCAATTAGAAGATATACCTAGAAGGCTCAATTTTATTAAAATCAGCATCTCTATGTAAATATATCTAAATATATTGTATATAAAAGGCAAAGGTGACTGATTGACTGATTGACTGACTGACTGACTGTCTGACTGATCTATCAACGCACAGCCCTAACCACTGGACGGATCGGGCTGAAATTTGGCATCCAGACAGCTATTATGACGAAGGCATCCGCTAAGAAAGGATTTTTGAAAATTCAACCCCTATGGGG
Source organism: Hipparchia sbordonii (assembly GCA_038048805.1). Taxonomy (NCBI): domain Eukaryota; kingdom Metazoa; phylum Arthropoda; class Insecta; order Lepidoptera; family Nymphalidae; genus Hipparchia; species Hipparchia sbordonii. The sequence continues at coordinate 4,150,009 of CM076115.1, read as the reverse complement.
GTAAAATAGGGGTTTAAAAAATCGAATTTAACGTGAACGAAGCCGCGTGCAAAAGCTAGTTTATAAAATAAGTATTGTTAAAATATTAAATGAAAAGTAAAATTATTGTTCTCGTATGTACGCAACAAAATGATAAATTATAATGTAATATTAACCGAGCCAAAGAGATCTCTTGCTAAGTATAGTTATACTTTGCTAAGAATATATTTCATATAAATTCTTGGACCGTAGTCTTCAAAGTTCACTCTATTTTATTTTGAGCGTTCAGTCTGTGGTTCGGTGGTTGATTTTTTGCGGACCGACATGCGGTCGCGTCCGAATTACAAGATTGACGTGAACGTCAGAAATGTTCGTTGGACGCTAGGTTGGACATATTTGAACATTATTGGACGTAGACGGAATGTGTGGCCCGTCAGGGTTTAATGGACGAAATTGGTAAATGACTTGTGAAATGGGACTTTTTCTTTTAGAGAGCTCTGATTTATGGAACTTCATTTTTTTAACCTCTTTTTATTAAGTTTCTTTTGCGAAGTAAGAGTTTATTGGACGGCTAAATCTCTGAATGGATTTATTATCTTAAAATAAAAGATTGATTTAAAACCTGCTTAAAAAACGAGAGAATTTTTGATCTAATTATTTTGACACTAGCTTCTGCCCGCGGCTTCGTCCGCGTGGAGTTAAGGATCTTAAAATTCCCACAGCAACTCACTATTTTTCCAAGATAGAAGGTAGCCTATGTCACTCTTCTAGTTCTCAACTATACTCATCCAAAAAATCACATCGATTCGTGGCTCCGTTGTTGCGTGATTGATGGACAAACCAACAAACAAACAGACTTTCGCATTCATAATAATAATAATAGTAAGGAATATTAGTAAGGATTTATTTGCATCTAAAAACGGTAGCTTATCTTTTTTTTAATTCAACCCTCAAGATGGTAGTAGTTTTAGTTTAACCCATACCCTAATCGGTTTCCATACGACATCGTACCGGAACGCTAAATCGCTAAGACAAAAACTTTAGGTACTTAATCATAAACGGCTTTAAACGATAGGTTTTGGCGCGATATAAGCTAACATCTTTTTGGTAATTAAGGCTGAAGTGCCTAATTAATTAATTAATAAGGCTTCTACCCTCTTGTGGGTATAACTTTAGACGAATACTACAATTACAAATTATTAAACTTGACCCTACGACCTTTTGAATGTAAACTTGGCATGTTGTGTTTTAAATAATCATTTGAGCATAACCTTAATAATGTTTCCTTCCCCTTACTAATATTATAAGTGTGTATGTTCGTTGGTTTGTCCTTCAATCACGTAACAACGGTGCAACAGATTGATGTGATTTTTGCATGAGTGGGTATAGTTGAAAACTTTTAGAGAGACATAGATTTTTTCCTTGATAAATAGATAGATAAGTCATTTATTCACCAAAATCTGCGTGAACGAGGTCGCGGGTATCAGCTAGAGAGAGGACACAGTTAAAGAGCAACAGATCGATGTGATATTTGCATGGGTATAGTTAATGGAGAGTGACATAGACTTCTTTTTATCTTGCAAGAACAAGCGGTTCCCGCTATCCTATTATGTGGAAGGAGAAAAATCTAGCAAGCTATATTTATAGATATCAACTAGCTATCAGGCGGTGAAATTTCGAATGCGGTTATACCGCATTTGAGTTGACATAAATGTCACAAACGTTCGTTGGAAGGTTGGGTGTGTCGACAGGAATTTCTGTTGCCATCTACGAATAAATAATAAGTAAGGAAGTCTGCGTTAAAAAAATGACCCCAACAAAAATGGTGCCAAAGTGGGCGGAGATTAAAATTGAGCCGTTGGAGGCGGGGATTAAAAACAAAAATAGCACGTCAACAGTTTTCTTGCACGTCAAATTTTAATAACATCGTCCAAAATCTCAGCTGTCATAGCAAACATAGCAGCACGCGCGCAAACAAATCCCTGCTTTCGTTCCGAATTTGATCCTATCACCAAGCATGTCTAACTGTAACCTCGGAAGTGATTCGTATTTTAAATCATACGTCGTTTTGGTTTGAAGAAGGGCCATTTTTTGCGTGGATTTTGTTTTGAATTAGACTTTCTTACTTATTATTTATTCCTAGGTTGCCATCGCTTAAGTTTAATTTAAGGTAGGGAAGCGGTGGTTACGTAAAGAAAAAATTTCACTTGATCTGATCTGGTTGAATCATAAACATTATGTACATGTGTACGAACCGTACTAGTAGTGTAAATACACGAAGGCCTACTCGTGTGTTTACACTACCGAAGGGACAAGATGATCCCACTATTTGTTATGCCATCTCTCCCGAGAGTCTCTCATTTCTAGCGCGTGATATGGGTTAAACTCCTAGTTAAACTATGTCCGCCATGTTCTGTAATGTTACTGGGTACAATCTCTGCATCGTTCTTCTCATTACTTAGGACTGTGATAGCTTAATTAATTAGATATGCCACTGTTGTCAAAATGCGGATAGTCCTTAATTACAGTCAAAAATGTAACATGTAAGAATAACATTTGTAAAAATAGAAAATTATGTAATATTAAAAACCTTTACTTTAAGTATATAAAAAACCTATCAAATACCCAATTACACAATGGAGAGTACTCTTAGTTTAAAAAATTGTTCGAGTAGAGTCAAAAATCCCTTTTTCCAATTTTCACTTTTTTTATTATTATTAGCTAACGATTTTTAAATATCCGAGTTTGTTACAAATACTATGATAGTGAAGGAAAACATTAAATTCAATATGTGAATACAGTAATGAGATGTTAAAATTATAAACAGTCACAATGTTTATTCGACCACAGTGCAGCGTACAAATATAATTTAATAATTTGATTAAATTGAATAAAACAACACTCAATCCATCAAAATTACATTAGGCCTAGGTCCTTCGCAATCATCATACATTTATAATATGTGGTAACAAATTAATTAAAGTTAAACATACATTGTAATTATTATTAACTAGTTGATGCCCACGGCTTCGCTCGGCGTGGCTTCGGCGTGGATTTAGTTTTTAAAAAATCCCGCGGGAACTCTTTGATTTTCCAGGATAAAAATTAGTAGTCTATGTCACTCTCCCGATCCTCAACTATACCCATGCAAAAAATCACGTCGATCCATTGCTTTGTTGCGGCGTGATTGAAGGAAAAACCAATATACCAACACACTTTTGCATTAATATGAGTAAGGATTATTGTCAGCCAGTCATTTTCGTCAAATAATATGTCGACTCATTCATCAAAATCGGCTCTATAATTTTATTATTTACGCATTATGTACGCAAATAGACACTTTTTTTAATTCGATGACAAGATAGTCCTTGACTGCGATCTCACCTGATGATAAGTGACGATGCCGTCTAAGATGGTAGTGGGCTAACTTGGAAGGGGTATGACAGTGTAAATTCAACCCATACCCCTAATCGGTTTCTACACGCCATCGTGCCGGAACGCTAAATCGCTTGGCGGCACGTCTTTGACGGTAGGGTGGTAAATAGCCACGGCCAAGGCCTACCACCAGCCATACGTACATTAAGATGACTGCTAAACTCATAACACTTCCTTTTAGTTTTGCCTAGTCGGGTAAATAGGTGCAGAATGCTAAAAAATAGATACTAAACAAGACATCCCTATAATAATAAAACATCAGGCAGATTATCTCCAACGTGATCTGATCTAGAGCTTGTGGAAGAGCCAACTTACTTTAACCCTTATGACACAGCAATAGAGTGAGTTTTAGCTGAACAAATTTTCTCAATTAATTTTTCACGCGACCTATCTTCAGGTATCGCTTTTTGCATCGCCTAGCATCTGCGATGCGCTTCCAATAATCGAGTTTAAAAGATGTTTTACATCTTGAAACTTACGCCGTCGCTACGGCGTGCTACATAGTAAAACCTACGGTATACTACACAGTGCGTTGCGGCACCGTCGCGCAAATTTGTCAGTAGGTACGGAAATGCACGACTCGCTGCGAGGAGAATAATCCGACAAAATCTTTTGAAAAATTCGAAACACGCCATACGAAAAAAGCGAGCTAATGAAATACAAACTAATTAGTATGCGTTCATTTTAATTACTTGTCTGAATGAAAAATGTTTTCTAAAATAAAATGTCCGGAAAAGTTTTAAATCCTGTATGAAAAGTTGAGTTTCCGTAAATGTAGCTCCGTTTTTTAAATGTGCAATGGTGAAAAAATATTATGTTGACTTTGCATTATGATTTTAGCCATTTAAGACGCTGTCAGCTCATAAAATCCTTAATAATATTATATATATAATATTATATATTATATTTTTATTTTTTTTATTTGGATGCAAAAAGAAAGAAAAAGATCGATGTAATTTTTTGCTTGGGTATATTTGAGGACCAGGATAGTGAAATAGGCTATTTTTATCCCGGAAATTCAAAGAGTTCCCACGGAATTTTTTAAAACTAAATCCCAGGGATCTAAGCCACGGGCATCAACTAGTTGGTGATAAAGAGAAATCCCCTTTAGAGCGTTAACTCTTTCATTATCTATGAAAATTATAATACCAAAAAAATTGAAAATGTAAGCCATATACTTTTTATTTATCATTTTTAGTATTTGTGGTTTTTTTTATTTATTTGGGTAAATTCTGATCACGAGTGATTTGCTCTTATTCATGGAAGAGTTCGGTCCTCCATCTCCGAAGATTTTCATTAGATCTTCATCGAATTTTAATGGGACTAACTTGACAATACGTCCTTTCAAATTAAAAAATACTATTGAAATCGGTTCAGATTTGACAGAATTATGGAGTAATATCTCCAAAAAAATTTAAAAAAAAAGTGTTGAATTGAGAACCTCCTCATTTTTTCGAAATCGGTTAATAATAAAAGGTCGCCGGTTCTTCTACGAGTAATTCTACGTAGAAATTAAATTGAAATCGTCAAAATTTAAAAGCTGTTCACGCGTTAAACGCTTTATTAAATCCCCACAAATGGTTCTCGAATACGCAGTAATTGCGGTTGGTTAACCACAAACGTCCAGCGCTAAACGGGTTAATTTAAGCAACCGCATACAACCTCTAATGTATTCGATTGTCTCGGATACCCCGTGCTCAGTTTTATTAATTTACCAGAATTGGGTTAAACTATGTTAATTTGACTTAATGAAGCAGCATTATTTAACAACACATTGCTCTACCTTCTACCTCTTCGTCTAGTCTATTTATTTCTATCTTTCTTCATTTATAAATGATAGGACTTTATTGTTTTACTAGAGAGAGCCTGCGACTTCGTTTGCGTGAAAAAACTGTGAAACAGATACTTTTTTATTTTTAATTGAAAAGTAAAATACCGATTTTCATAGACGGACTCTCATACAAACATTTATCCCCCTAATAATCTAATTTTTTTTTTCCTACCATAAAGCACCATTTCGTCGCAAATACCACAATGCCTAAAGACAAAAGTTAATCAGTGCGTCCTACCAGTGATGACTTACGGTGCTGAAACGTGGACACTGACAGGGAGGCTAGCCCACAAACTTCAAGTCGCTCAGCGTGCTATGGAGAGAGCTATGCTCGGAATTTCTTTGAGGGACCAAGTCCGAAACGAAGTAATTCGCCAAAGAACGAAGGTGACCGACATAACTCTCAGGGCTAGCACGTTGAAGTGGCAGTGGGCTGGTCACATTTTTCGGAGGACTGATGGCCGCTGGGGTCCTAAGGTCCTCGAGTGGAGACCGCGTATTGGCAAACGGAGTGTAGGGCGCCCCCCGGCTAGATGGAGCGATGATATCCGAAAAGTGGCAGGCATCGATTGGATGCGAAAGGCCGAGGATAAGCAACGTTGGCGCTACTTAAAAGAGACCTATGTCCAACAGTGGATCCATGTGGGCTGATGATGATGATGATGAAAGCACCATGTAACGGTGGCTTTATTTTATACTACCATCTAGCCTGTGGACTAATAAGTAATATTACTTTAACTTAAACTTCTACTTATTATTAATTTCTATATCTAATTTACAGTCCAATAACTGTCCTTAGCTTATTCTAACGAGTTCACTATGAGTTCACTTTGAGGTCACTGTGAGTTCACTATGAGTTCACTATGTGTTCACTATGAGTTCAATAATCTAATGAAAACTTAAAAATTCGATCTATCACCACCCATTGCACTATTGTCTCTCAACACATGCAATGTGTTGTATGTGTCTTTTGTGAACTTTGTGTAACAATTTAAATCGGATAACACCTATTAAAGTAGTCATGATCCTCACGATCCAACATCAAAGTAAATAATAATAATTACTACGAATATCAGCTTAATCACGGTTAATGGGTGACGCATTGATTGTTATGGCATATTCCATCCCCAATCGAATAATCGATTGGAATTATCCAAGTTCATAGAATATTCACGACTCACACATTGAGCTGAGATCACTCGAGATTATTTAAGCTTAATCCTGACGCTGTAATACAATATCATTAATATTCAGTGTAATCAAGCGCTATAACCTTCAGCTGTATTAGCTAACCACGTAAGTTCGTAATAAATTAACGTTAAGGTTTACTTCAGTAATGTTCTATCATAGTTTTTTCAATTCACGAGGGCGCATGGCTCATGGTAATGTGCGTGTCGTATACGCTCGCGCCTGGCCGCTCCCACCTAGGCTTCTGACAGGCACGCACGCACACTTACGCATTACTTAGGTATTGAATAGGATCTCACGTGATGATAAGTAGATACTTACTTACTTCGCTCAGTAACCTAAAGAGGATCTTGGCCTCCGACACTAGAAGCTGCCTCTCATCCTGATGATATTTAAAACGGTAGCAGGCTAAGGTATCTAGCCATAACCAAATGTCTCATTCAGACTTTACCAGAGACTTTCTCAAGAATTAAAAATTTACAGATTATCTGACAAGGAAGTGATCTTCCACTTTAAGAAAAAGTTGTCAAAACAAAAAAAATAAAAAAAACTGAAACGTTCATAAATCTTCTAGGATTCCTGGATAGCAAAATCGATATTTCTAAATCCATTTACCCACTTGTAAACCATGTTTTCATATAACATTCTAAAAATAATGCAGCAAACTCATATGAAGACTCATAAAGTAATCTGGGTAATTTTATCATCGTTACTAAAACGAGGGATGTAACTACCTACCTACTACTTACCTACTTACAGCATCATAGTGCCAATAAAGGACAGAAATCTCACCCTAATAGTAGAGCAATAATAATAATCGTCAACTGTTTTTACGATTCTAATATTATTATTTGCTCGGGTAACCTAGCTAGTTTTTGTTTCCATACAATATATTATTATATAACATTTTATAGCATAAATTTTTACAAGCCTCCTTCTAATCTTTATGTTTATTAGATACCTACTCAACACTCATACTTTAATAATAACCGTAAAGTGATCATCTATTTCACACTTTAACCGGCGAATAAATTTTACATATTGACATTCATAAACTATCAAAGAGTCAACTTTATTCACCGGTAAAAGTTTACTTAGCGATGGTGAAATGGTATCTTTCAAACAAATCGTTGAGGGCAAGAATTTAAAAATGTAAGATGCTTTACGAGTATGTTATGAATTACTTATGAATTATAAATTATAATGTTCCTAAATAAGGAAGTTATAAAAAAACCGGCTAATGCCCGCATCATCGTCTGTGTGGATTTAGTTTTTAAACATTCCGCAGGAACTAAATAGTTGATTTCCCGAGATAAAAGGTCACTCCTCAACTATACACATACAAGAAATCGAACCCGTGGTAGAGTCTTGACGTGTCATAAGAGCTACAAGTTGGCCTACATGAAATAAATAATTTTGAATTTGAATTTGAATTTAATCAGGTCGATCTTTAACTCCTTTGCTGCTTGATTGAAGACAAATTAAAAAACAACTAGGTACACTTTCGCATTTATAATATTATCAAAGATTAAAAAAATCTATCATCCAGCCTATAATAAATTGAATCCTCCCACTGTCCACACAAATCGCCTCAATCCATCAACTCAATTGTGTAACAAACATTTTTTCCCAACAGGGTCTCGAGATAAAAGGACAGATGGTTTTCTGTTCGGAGTCCGATTCTCTACTTTTTGTGGGGTCGCCTTTTCTCGACGGTCTCGAGGGTCTGACTGGCAGAGGACTATTTATTTCCGACATCCCCTTACACGATGCGACGAGAGATGTCATCTTAGTCAGCGAACAGACGCGGGCTCAGGTTTGTGCTTTTCAACGTAATTTTGTGAATTGTTTTAATGGATTAATCATGCACTGCTTTTTATAATATAATTTAACCCTTCCCATGAATCACATATGAACATGGTTATTGTATAACTTTTGTCTATTGTCTGGACAGTGAACTTGTTATTTCTTTCAAATTAATAGGTACCTACTCTAGGGTCAGCTAATATCAAGACGACGAAATTTCACTATCCCTGAGCATGTTAATAAGTTATCTCAAACTATTTTTCTCAACGGCCTTGTGGGCCTAACTGGCTGAGGGTTATTTATTACATGTTTATCAACAGAATTTATCATACAAGTTACATATTAAGAGAAAGTGATGTATTTTTATGATAGTAACAATTCCCTTTAATTTTATCTGAAAATCTATTTAAGATTCTTAGTAATGAATAAGAATAAGAATAAGATTTATTTATTGACATATAAAATTTACATATTTCTATTGGTCCCTACCCATAAAATTAAAAATGTAATTATTATATTTAAATTTACATTTCGCTTTCTTATTTTTGTTATGTTTGTTCTTATAATTGTTATATTTAAACTTACATTTCCCTTGTGATTTGTGATTCGCTTCGACGGTGATAACACCGTAACAAGAAAGCGAAATGTGAATTTCATTTAAATATCAATGTATAATACTACGCTCAGAGCCTTATCTAAGCGCAGAAGAATTGCCATAAAAATTAATAATTTTTTGCCATAAGAATTGACATAAAAATTATGACTCGGTAAAAATTTGGCGTCGAAATTGTATTTTAATTTTTGATATTCTGTAATTCGCTAAAGGAAGGCCTATATTACGTCTATATAATCAAAAAATACAGATTTTATTTTAATATCCTAGCATACAGGATACAATTTTTAAGAATCTACGAAGCGTTGTAGCAGTTATAAAATATAAAAAAAAATCTTACAATTACCAAAAGTTAAGTCAGTAATATTTATGCAGTTACTGAAAACTAGCTTTTGTTATCCAGCCAGTATCCAGCTTATTTAAGCCCACGTGGAGTTAGATTTTAAAAATTCCAGGGTAACTCTTTGTTTTTCTGGGATAAAACGTAGCCTATATCATTCACCGAGTCCTCAACCTAGCAAAAAATTCCGTCGAGCCGCGTCTCTGTCGTTGCGTGATTAAAGGACAATCCAACAAACAAACACACTTTCGCATTTATAATAAACTAGTTGATGACTGCGGCTTCGCTCGCGTGGAATGTTTTTGAAGTTCTTTGATTTTCCGAGATAAAAAGTAGCTTATGTCACTCTCCCGGTCCTCAACTATACCCATGCAAAAATCAATCCGTTGCTTTGTTGCGGTGTGATTGAAAAAAAACCAACAAACAAACACACTTTCGCATTTTTAATATTAACTAGCTTTAACCCGCGGCTTCGCTCACGTTAGGTTCGATTTTTTAACCCCCTATTTAACCCTCTTGGGGTTGAAATTTTCCAAAATCCTTTCTTAGCGGATGTCTACGTCCTAACAGCTACCTGTATACCAAATTTCAGCTCGATCGGTCCTGTGGTTAGAGCTGTGCATTGATAGATCAGTCAGTCAGTCAGTCAGTCAGTCAGTCACCTTTGCCTTTTATAATATATTTAGATTATCTTTCGATAATTAATTAGTAAAGATGTTAAAAAATAATAGAATCCTTCAATATTTTAAATAACTGGTAGTCACTGTCTCATATTAGTAGTAGATACTTTGCAGAACCTTCAGAACCTTTTCTCACAGATATACGAAAATATTATTGAAATAAAAATGTCAAAGTAACCTTTAATCTAAAGTAACATACGAGTATCATGATACCTTTCCAAAATTGATTTAGGTCAGACATAATGATCTGTTATTAAATATAACCTCAAAAGAAGCAGTAATAGCGAACATTCGTCTATAACTATATTACTTATATCGAAGCTTATATCTGAAAGACGGACCTCGAAAAGGCTTTCGAATTTCATAAGGCAAAGTCATAAATCTTGCGATTCAATATTTCGTGTTAATGAGAATTTTCTGACGTGATCCGACTGTAGTAATTGCTTAGCAATTAAGGACTTTTACTATAAGCAGCTGTTGGAAAACTTGAATATAACTTTCGAGATCGAGGATTATTACATTAATTAAGCAGGTTCTAAGTAACAAGGTAAGTTTTATGATTCTGAAGTCGAAGCTTAAATCTACGTATATGTTTTTGTGAACATTATATAGATGTTTTCAACAAAGATTGCTTCAAACAATTTGTATAATTATGAAAAGCTTTTATTTAGGTAAAACTATTTAGAAATAGGATGGGACGAGGTTTAGATAATAATTTTTACAATATTTTTTTATTATTATTATTAAATTAGTTTTTAACTGTTGATTTTGTGTTAGTTAAGATTTAAGTTATTTTGATGTTATATTATTATTTTAAATTCTTCTAAACGAAATGTTCCCATATTCAGAATTAGAATTAATATTGTTGTTTTCTGAAAAATAAGGATGATTATTTATTTTTATACGAGCATTTGCATAGTTTTTTTTCCGAAGTTAAATCGTTGGATAATTTATTTGAAAACTAGCAGCCCGCTCCGGCTTCGCACGGGTATAGAATATAATTATAGCCTATGTCATTCACTGTTAATGGATGTTATTATACATATAAACCTTCCTCTTTAATCACTTTATCTATTAAAAAAAACCGCATCAAAATCCGTTGCGTAGTTTTAAAGATTTAAGCGTACATAGGGACAGAGAAAGCGACTTTGTTTTATACTATGTAGTGATATAAATTCCTAGTCTTTTTTAAGAGATTATAGATCGTAGTTTGCACTCCACATTTTCGATGATTATAGTAAGATTCAGTTTACAAGGACCAAGAATTCAATCGAGTGCGAAACCAAATTCCTCGCATGAGATACTGAGTGATGACTAAACTAGATTCCAGTTAGAGCGTACTTGAAATTCAAACGTTTAGACTAAATTGTGGATAATTGTGGCTACGTTATAGGTAAACGTAGTCGGAAGCGAAGTGAAATAAATCTTTTATCAATTTTAATACCTTTGATTATCGCAGGATTTCCGCTTATTTGGAGAGGAAAATACCAGTTAATTTCAGCTTGGCTAATATTCTTAAATATTCTTTAAAAAATATATATTTATGAGATAAGAGGTATAACGTATAATTTTATATTGTCGTTTTAGTTATAGTAGTACACTAGTTATGGCTGAAAGTTCATAGATCTGAATTAATGTTATACCTACAACTGTTTTATTTACAGTCAAATGCATTAAATATTATATTGCTGTTATATATGTAATTAAAATGTACTTCAATCTACCGGGTAACACAAATCTTATAGAGCTTTCTAAAAACCATAATTTATAAAAATTCATCCACCATACATACATCATAATATAAATAATATTCGAAACGCTATCCAATCTATTTATTACATTAAATTAAAATGTAAAATGTAAAATTTATATTATAATGTCAACCTTATTCTAATTATCTTCTAATTATTATAAAATGTTCCTACTAATTATATACCTATTTGTGCTTGTTAAGTATTCTTTATCATTACCTACTCTTCATTCTATTTTTAAACTTGCCTAACAGGATGGTCTTCGGAAACGCATGGACAAGCTAAAGAACTCTATAATGGAGACCAGCAAATCCGTGGATAAAGAAAGGGAAAAGAACGTCAGTCTGCTGCATTTAATATTCCCGCCACACATCGCTAAACGACTTTGGCTCGGTAAGTAATGTAACCCGTGTAGCTTTTGAAATTTTTGCAAAGCAAGTTTTCGTATCGTTGTAAGGTCCAAAAAGGGTGTATCGTTCCAAAAAGGGTAAGAGGGAAGAAGGATTTAGGCAGCTTATTATTCTTTTTGGAGCAGTACGGCATTTAGTACAGTTTTGGATGTAAATACTTTGGAGAAACCAGGAACCACATAAAAAAGGTACCTATATTCAGGTAACCTGCCATTAGGTAAGGTATAAACCGATGCACGTCAAGTATTGGACATAGGTCTCTTGAACGGATCACCACAGAACACAACCTTGCGCCGTCTGCATCCAGCAGCTCGACTCGCCTGTGATTGTCCGTCCGTCCAGTGAGGAGTCTGCTAACGTACCGCCTCCAAGTCCGTAACCATGTGCGGTGGTACGATAATTTTATTAATAACCAAGCCTTAAAGTGACCACAGCGCGCACCACTGCGCCAGGGTGGTCGTCAAAATTTACTTGCCTGAAACGAAACTTTTTTGATTATTGGCTAATATTATCTTGCTTTACCGTTTTTCTACGGCAAAGCTACTAGAATAAAGACTTTGTAACCATGTCCAAAACTGGCTTTATTCTGTTTAATTTTAACTGACATAATTTTGTTTGGTGAAGGTGAAGAAATCGAAGCCAAAAGCCATGATGACGTCACAATGCTATTCAGCGACATAGTGGGGTTCACATCGATCTGCGCGACCGCCACGCCAATGATGGTCATAGCTATGTTAGAGGACCTGTACAGCGTTTTTGACATTTTCTGTGAAGAACTCGATGTTTACAAGGTAAGATTAAAGTCTCAAGGCAAATTCCTTGTCTTTTTTTTTTTTTATTCTCATTTTTAATAAGGGACTTTTGAAGGTGACCTTCATGTCAGCCCCATCGGTACTCACAAAATATTACAATTATAATAATACAATTAATATATACAAAATGAACTACTATATCAATTTGAGAGAATCACTAACAAATCTATATACTTTAACAGCCGAATTACTCAAAGGATTGCTAAAAATAGAATTAAAAATACCATTCATAAAATTTAAATTTAGTTCAAACATTAGTGTTTCTCTCAAATTGTGATTCCGAACACATGCCAATAGCAAGTGTGAAACATGAGGCAAGGAATAGCGCAGTACCGACAGCTTTACGTGCTCTCCAAGGCACGGGGGTACCACACCCTCCTTTTACTAACTCCGGGCTAGTACTGAGAATTTTTCGACAGAAAACCCAATACATTTTTTGGCCCGACCTTGTCATCCGCAGTCAAACTTACTAACCAACGAGGCAGTTGTAGAATAAGATAACATTAAATCACAAAATAACATTTTTTTTCTTTTTTAAAAGAATATTAGCCAAGCTAAAGTTGACGAGTATTCTCCTTTCCCCTCCAAATAAGCGGAAAGCTTGTGCTAGGAGTGGGTACGATAATAGTGCAACGGGTGGGTTCGAACCTGTGACCTTTCAGTTTTCAGTCCGCACCTTGAACCGTTGGGCTATTGAGGCTATTACTACTACTACTACTAACAGGCTACTCGTATTTTTAGGTGGAAACAATCGGCGACGCCTATTGTGTGGCGAGTGGGTTACATCGCAAGATAGACACCCACGCACCACAGATCGCCTGGATGGCGCTACGTATGGTGGAGACATGCGCACAACATCTCACACACGAGGGGAATCCTATAAAGGTACACGGTTGCAGCATACAAAAGTTATCTATCAGATAATTTAAACGAAATTTATTTTTACAAAACCGACTTCAAACTACTCGCAACGAAGAAGTATATCAATTGGGTCTATAATCTTTGAAGAGTTCCCTCGATTTCTCCAGGATCCCATCATTAGATCCTGATCTGATAGCAACGGGACCTGGGAAGTAAGTATGCACTTTCAAACAAAAAAAAATTTTCTAAATCGGTCCAAGCGTCTTCAAGTAATCGGGAACATTCATAAAAAAATTAAAAAAAAGATTCCGATGAATTGAGAATCTCCTCCTTTTTTGAAGTCGGTTAAAAATAACAGCCAAGCACGAGGCGAACCCGCACACAAGGGGTGCCGTCCCGTCGCATAAGATTTAACACAAGCTATTTTATTAAGATCGAGGAAATACAAAAGATAATATGTATGGAGAGTCTCTCTAATTTTTAACTTTTTCTCTCGCTCCCGCTTATATAGATACGACACAACCATGAGTTGAAATTTTTACTGAATGCAAACGACAATGGTCTTTTAATAATGCGAAAATTTTAATTTCTAACTCTATGAAAAGTTAAGCTTTTCGAAGCGTATTTCCATACAAAGTTTCCAGTGACATTTTTACCATTAATTCAAAATATAAAAAAAATACATTTTATGATAAATGTTTCATACGTACCACTCCCTTTTGAGTATGCATACCTACTTATAATGACGGGCAACTACGGAACCCTACATTGCGCGGGACCTGACACAGATTTGACCGTTTATTTTTAAATATTGGATAGAATGAGGCGTTACTTTGCGGAAGTTCATGACTAGCAAGAAAAGGTTAGAGCTATTTTGCTATAACCCGCCAACAAAAAAAATCTGTATGGTCAAACATGCAGTTAAAAGCTAAGTACCGCTTACCTTCCCGACCAAGCAAAAAGCCAAGTTCCCAAGCATACACATTTTTTCTGTTGGCGGATTACAGCAAAATAATTCTAACCTTTTCTTGCGTTATTTTTATATACAGATGCGGATAGGCCTCCACACGGGCACCGTGCTGGCGGGTGTGGTAGGCAAGACGATGCTGAAGTACTGCCTCTTTGGACACAACGTCACCCTGGCCAACAAGTTCGAATCCGGCTCTGAGCCTCTCATGATCAACGTCAGCCCTACCACTTATGAGTAAGATTCTATTACCATCATCATCAAAACCATTACCATCACCATCACCATCCATCAGCTTAATCTATCGCATGTGGTCATTCCACATTGCGCTTGTCAGTACTCCAAATACGCATGGATTAAATTTTTAAATAAATAATTAATCCTTTATTTCAGACTTTAGGTCCATATATTATGTTAGTAACAAATGACTTAAATCTATGTTAGTACAGTATGCGTTAGTAACAGTTACAGATTCTATGTTAGTCCTTATAAACTACCTTAAACTATTCAAGGCCACCATCGAATGCACTGGGCCCTAGTGCTGGTGTGCTACAACTATTCCAGCTCCTTCAAAGAGGGCTGTCCATCTTAGCGGCCAATGTTTTAAAATCCCGTGGGAACTCTATGATTTTCCAGGATAAGAAGTAGCCTATGTCACTCTCCTGCATAGCTAGCATGGGCGGGAGAAATTTTATCCCCGGGTAAAGGATAAAATGTTTATCCCCTTGCTCCGTTTTATCCACCTGTCGAGCATGAGCAAAACGGTGGAAATAATATCCACAGTGGATATTCTTATATTCTTATAGGAATATACTTTTCTTTTCCCCTGTCGCCATGCTTTAGCATAGGGAGAAGATAATTTTATCCCTTGTCAGTGGATAAAATCGGGGGATAAAACTTTTATCTCCTCCCCATGCTAATCCTGCAGGTCCTCAACTATATCCATGCCAAAAATCACGTCGATCCAGCGTGATTGAAGGACAAACCAACAAACTAACACACTTTCGCATTTATAATATTAGTAAGGAAGTGAGGATAATATGTATTAGTAAGGATTTGATTCATTACCAATGTAAATATTTATGGAGTTGTTATTCACGTCACGTAGATCGATTTTTTTATCAATGTTTATTTCTAAGAAACCTACCTAATTTTCTCTAACCTTGGCAGCATAATACCAAAATATAAGAAATTGCTATGGTGCCCACGCGACATTTAATAGAACCATGGCAAGCTATTTTGTTTTGTAGATATTTTTGTTTGCTTTGAAGTGAAGGTTACCTTTATTAAATAGGGATTTATTTTGTCTGCGTAATATTGAGAAGAGCTTTGAAAAGATTTCTATTTTCAATATAATATTCAAAATATTTAGAGTGGGAGTAATTACAGTCCTAATAATTAGGAGCCAAAATCTATGTAAAAATTGTATACTTTCGCTGTGTTCTACACAGTTATAATAATATTTGAAAGAGAAAATTTAGGCTTTGGTCGCGGCTAATTACCACTCTGCCGTCAAAAATGTGTCGCTAAGTGATTTAGCGTACCGATACGTGACGTGTAGAAACTCTTATAATGACCGCTGATTGGCTAAAATAAAAAATAACCGGAGAGTACTAGCTAAAGAGCTTATTGCAATCATTACATTGATGCAATCAATTTTAGAGAGTACCACTACAGGCTCTCACTGGTAAACCATCATAGTATAACTAACTATTCATCATACAAAAAATCATCTGGATCTGTATCGCGACGTAAATGAAGGATAAACCAACACACTTTCGCATTTTTAGTATTAGTAGGGATGATAAAAATTACATAGTGCTTTTTGTCAGAACGAATGCTCCTGAGAAATAAAGAGAAATACGATAGCACTAACAATTATATCGATCTTATCTTAGTATACTTATACAGACAGTAAATGCCTTCTAGCCTCAGAGGCTTTTTCTGTTATTCGTATACTATAATAATACTGTAATAATGTCAATAAAGTCCCTCATAACATTTGTATAGCCCCAGGATGTGGGTACAAGATGTCTCGATACTGAATAGGATCAGCCCATTAATTTTCATATCCAGTACGCCTGCCGTTAAACTTTATTGTGTGAACAAATTGATGGCTTTTATCCGAAAAAACGACATGACTGCTATTACGAATGGCTTCACGTACCCGGAAATAAAGTTTTTAACAATATTGTTATTTTTTCATTTTAAATGCCTTTTTAAGTAGTGCTTAGCATGTTCGACTGCATGACGAGATACCAGGTTCGAATCCCGAATTTTATCTCTCATGTATGTGCATATAAAAATTACAATACAAAAAGAAGTAGACATAGGTGAAGCTTACCTCTAAAAAAAAAGAAATTTCTTCCAGCTTCCCTTGAAAGTGAGTTAGGAAAATTCTAGCCCGGAGTTAGAATGTAGGCGGTATGTCTCCCCGTGCTTCGGAGAGCACGTAATGCCGTCGTGGGTCGTCGTTACGTTAACGTTACTTAACCATTTTTGTCTTAATCCTAAACGTCCGTAAGAGACTTCGCTTCAGAAATATTTTTGAGTCACTAACGGGTTAAATAATTTTACTATAATCTACAATTCACACATGACCGACCTTGCTGCCGTGGACGGAAGCAACCCTCTGTTCATCACGGAATCCTCGACCAGCTATCTAGCGGTTGCCATGCAATAATAAACCGAACTACAATAGCAATACGTTTGAATTCTTTTTAATAAACCATAGCATCTGTTTCCGTCTACACCAAAAAGCTGTGCCAAAAAATTTACGATAGTTGGTTACTAGTACTACACTGTGAGCGATTATGTACGTTAATAAGTTGCGTTACGTTTGAATTTCATTTGTTTCTTGGGTTTAAGAATAACTGCGTCACGGTGGTCACGGTATTGTTTGATTGTACAGCGCGTAGGCAAAGTCTACGAAGTGCTACAGCCTACGAATCTGTCTACGCAATACATTGTTGTTACTGGCTAGACATGTAGACATAGCTGTTACCTGGCATGATTTAACCCATACATACGAGTACCTGAGACCGTAAAAATAAGAGCTATTTTTTATATGTAAAAGTAAACCAATAAAAACTAAGATTTAGAAAATTTTTAAACCATTATGCCCATTTTCACGAACCATACCTAAATCATCTCCTAAGTAAAGTCTCTTTACGTGAATAGCCTCTAAATATAATCCTCTATCCAAGTTCATTTTCACCTTTAGATATTCCCTAAAGGAGAGTTCGGTATTTCTTAAAGGTTCGTGAAAATAAAATCGATAGAAAGCGTCACTTAACTTAAGCTAATATAGGTTAAGTTAGGTAGCCCGTAAAAATTAGTTAACGTTGGTGGAAACGGGCACTGATACATTTTTGAAAAAATCAGGATTTTTAAGATAAACCATAATGTAAATATAGACAACCTCCCTGTCGCAGTGGTGAGCGCTGTAGTCTTACGACTGGGAGGTCTCGGGTTCGATTCCCGGCGGGGGCAATTTAGGAATTTATAATTTCTAAATTGTCTCTGGTCTGGTCTGGTGGGAGGTTTTGGCCGTGGCTAGTTACCATCCTACCTTCAAAGACGTGCCGCGAAGCGATTTAGCGTTCCAGCACGATGGCGTGTAGAAACCGATTAGGAGTATGGGTTGAATTTACACTGCTATACCCCTTCCAAGTTGGCCCGCTACCGTCTGAGACTGCATGGTCACTTACTATCAGGTGAGATCGCAGTCAAGGGCTATCTTGTCACCGAATAAAAAAAAAAAAAAATAAACAGTGTTAGAGTAAATGAGCGAAAGGTACATTATTTATTTAAACAATCTAAAGGCGGTGCATTCTCCACAAACCCCATAAATTTCAACCTAAATCGCGCTTTGGCTGGCTTAAGAGGCTTACTGTTGACGTTGATGACTCAATCAGTCAGCCATCGTTCACGTCGCCTGTGTATTTATTGGCTTTGCTTTGGGTCAATGGAAATAGCCTAAACCTCAATGGCGGATTAGAATTCCGAAAACCTCATTCCTTGTAAATACCTAATCAATCCTACTAAACAAATATCCTTGGTATCCTTACTAAACTTATCATTACTTATGTTCTAAATACGAAATTGTGTTTGTTTGTTGGTTTGTCCTTCAATCACGCCGCGACAGAGCTACGGATCGACAGGATTTTTGCATGGGTATACTTAACCCTCCTCCCTCCTAATCTAACTCCTATTTTATTGAGAATTTTCTTGATAGAAAAACCCAATAAATTTTTTAACCCAGGAATCAAACCCGGGACCTTGTTATCCACAGTCGTACATACTAACATCTAGACCAACGTAGCAGTTCAATGTAAGACTGTACCAAACGTAAACGTAAAAATTGTACAATTTTTACAAGTAAAATTGTAAAAGAACATTTTATTGGTTAGAAATATTCAATAACAACAATAATAATATTTCCCTAAATTATTTTCCGCACTAAATAAAAAAGACTGTCAGCCACCGAAAATATGGCACAAAATTTATTTAACAAAAGAACATCAATTTCTCCACTGGAATTACCTTTAAAAGTACCTAAAGCCGTGCAAATCCCATCCGAACAAATTGACAAACGTCAAAAAATATTCTCCATTCTCCCCGGGGAAAAGTTCCGAGTAACAAGCATAATTTGTTCGCAGGTGGCTAATAAAGTTCCCCGGATTTGAAATGGAACCGCGTGACCGTTCCTGCCTACCCAACTCGTTCCCAAAGGACATACCCGGAACGTGTTACTTCCTACACAGGTACTTGCATCCTGGGACGGATCCGAATGAGACCCAGGTGAGTTATTGGCAGCCTAGATTGACGTAGAGTGACGTAGAGCTGCTATATTGAGTGTAGAACTGGTCGCTAACATATGATTATGAACTTAACACATTAGGAACAAATAAATTGTTTTGCCTTTAAAAAGTAGATTTAGTAGATTGGGAGAGCATTTAGTGCGAAGTATTGTAAGGAACGCATATTATCTACTATATAAAAATAAGTCGGTTTTTCCTTCCTGACGCTATAACTCCAGAACGCACGAACCGATTTCCACGGTTTTGCATTCGTTGGAAAGGTCTCGGGCTCCGTGAGGTTTATAGCAAAAAAATTCAAATATAAAACAAAAAAAAATTCTTCTTTTAATCACCAAACGAAATGTTACATAAAACGAAGCCATTTGGTGGCGAAACGGAGTTCGCCGGGTTTGCTAGTTATATATATTTTTTTAATTTAAATATGAAAAAAGCAAAGGTGGCTGACTGACTGACTGACTGATCTATCAACGCACAGCTCAAACAACTGGATGGATCGGGCAGATCGGGAATGTTTTCGGCGAGTTCCGGCCAATCGGTACTGGAGCCATATTGCCGCACCCATCAAGTTTATCATTTAGTTTACATGAGTAGGTCCTATATGGAAACACACGCAATCATCTACAAGCGTTTATAGCTGTGAATCACTTTGGGTTCGGTCTGTAATATGTGGGTTGGGTTGCCTTCATTAGCAAATTGCGCTAGTTGTAAAAATATGTGGCGTGTAATTTTGAAATGGCTTTTAGCTTTATTTACACATTCTGTATTTTAAAACCTTATAAAGTAGGTGTCAGGCAAAGTAACCTTGTAATTATAGTTAGTTTATTAGTAGGTACTAGGTAAAATATTAAACGAAGTTTAAAATAACAACAACCTTGTACAGACAGCTCCTTCGAGTATATTCACACTGATGTATTTAAGAATTTTATGTTAAGAATTTTGTAACCCACGATGCAAAAACGACGGGATGAACGAATTTTTTTTTTTAAAAGAACTTTAGGCAAGCTGAAAATGACTAATATCCTCCTATCCCCCTCCAAATAAGCGGAAAGCTTGTGCTAGGAGTGGGTACGACAATAGTGCAACGGGTGGGATTCGAACCTGTGAACTTTCAGTTTTCAGTCCGCATCTTTAACCGTTGGGCTATTGAGGCTTTATTCATATCTGACTACTACATATTTTGTTTCTGTTAAAGTTAATTTAGTGGGTGTTTTAAATGTAATCTCTTTCAGGTAAAACATATAGAAGCCGCACTAAAAGAATTCGGCATCGGCCAAGGAAAAACAAGTGAAGTCGATAGTAAAGAACCTACATAGTGTCAAAATAATTGATGTTTTGTAAACTACAATAAGTAATTGATTTTTGTGTAACTACAAACTACATCATAACAGTAGGGCTAGTGTAAGATTTAATTCGATTCATATCGTGTTTGTATTCGATGGTGTTAGAGTACAGTAAAATGAACCATAACTGTATTGAATTAGAGCTCAATTTCGTGCATGCATTCTTATACGGTCTCGTATACTGATACACTCTAAATTAAAATCGGTTGTACTGAATTTGTGACTTTAAATCAATACAGTTAAGGTTCATTTTACTTTGACGCTAATGTGTTCGAGTATGAATGCGGTCAATCGAATTAAATCTTTAACTAACTCTCCATACATTGCAATGTGAAAAATCAAATAGTAGATACATTTATAACGAAAGTGATTGCTTCGCTGTCATCACGGATATTGTAAATACTGTAGGTATAATTTTTATTAGTTGTACACTTTTTTTTATTACTTAAATGGCTGATACAACCGTGCTTCATTTCAGTAAGGTTCATTTTGTAGGTATATCTATCTTTTCCCGATATGCACTGTATAGGTACAATAAAATATTAAAAGTAACATGCATGACGACCTCGTTCGATTCCCGGCGGGGGCAATCTGAGAATTTATAATTTCTAAATTATCTCTGGCCTGGTCGGGTGGGAGGCTTTGGCCATGGTTAGTTACCACCCTACCGCCTGTAGAAACAGATTATGGGTATGGGTTGAATATAGACTGCCATACCCCTTCCAAGTTAGCTCGCAACCATCTTAGACTGCATCGTCATTTACCATCAGATGAGATCGCCGTCAAAGACTAACTATCTTGTCATCATCTTGTCATCGAATAAAAAAATATCCTATAATTTCTTTTTGTGAATAGGGCTTTTAAGCGATCAGAAGAGTGTCTTCAGTAGGCAGTAAAATATTATTACACATCGATCTTTGTCTTCCTTCAGCTTCATAGAATGTTGTCTCTCTCACCAAAACGCTACATTATTATATAAGAGACAGCTATACGTAGGTATACTACCTATCTCTAACACTGTCTCTGTGTATGTCTGTGTGTCTGTCTCTGTACCTATCTATTTGGTGGCTAGTCAGTTACAGTAGTAAATAATAGTATGTCCAAGGTACTCTGTACCAGCGCTCTATACCCATATATTATGTAGATAGACTAGGACAGACAGCTACAGATAGAGTTAGAAAGAGTGACAGAGACCACGCTCTAGAAGGCCAAGGTATTGTTCCTTTTTTGGGATTGTCTATTTTTAATTTTTTTCATATCATTTGTAATATTTTCAGCCGGTTACTTTAAGGTTCAGTTTAATACGAACTTTTGCAAATACACAACAAATCACTGCAAAAAATTGACGTAGAGGCACAGTTCATTTAAAAGCTTTGTTCATTTAAAAAAAGCAGTTTGAAGGAAGAATTATATTGTGTGCCTCTGAAACGTTTTTATTATTATTTTTTTTATTTTTATTCTATGACAAGATAGCCCTTGACTGCGATCTCACCTGATGGTAAGTGACGATGCAGTCTAAGATGGTAGTGGGCTAACTTGGAAGGGGTATAGCAGTGTAAATTCAACCCATACCCCTAATCGGTTTCTACACGCCATCGTGCCGGAACGCTAAATCGCTTGGCGGCACGTTTTTGACGGTAGGGTGGTAACTAGCCACGGCCAAAGCCTCCCACCAGACCAGACCAGAGACAATTTAGAAATAATAAATTACTAAATTGCCCCCGCCGGGAATCGAACCCGAGACCTCCCAGTTATAAGACCACAGCGCTCACCACTGCGCCAGGGAGGTCGTCAAAATCCAATCATTCTGTGTTTTCTCCGTTGACAAGTTTATGATAATCTCTTAAGATTCCTTTTACGTTTATAGCTGAGTTTTTACGCCATTTTTGCGATTACTTTACGACTTGAAATGCGAATATAAACCCAATATCTAGGACGATAATGTCTTATTTTACGTAGCAATCGCGTGTTGATACTGTTTGTTTGAAATTCAGTAAGCAAATATTCAATTGGTTTTTTTCACCATGGCACTTCCTTTTGAAATATTACGATGTTCTGTGAAAAAATAACCGCTGTACAGTATTTTAGCCCTGTAGATACTAGTACTTACTAGTACTTGTGTTTATTTACACAATAAAGTAAGAATCGCACCACTTTTGTCTGTAATACACTAAAAATCGCGAATTAGAGAGAATTACAACGTAAGTACTTAAATATAATTAAACTATTAAGTGTATAAAATATATTTAAAGCATTGAACGTCTTGTCCTATAGGTTTAGTGAAACGTAATTTATGAAAAAGATTCTTGAAAAAATTAATAACACTTAGATAAAATTATCAGGTTGTATTTTATAGGTAAATAAAAATATTTTGACCTTCACATACCTCTTGGAATTTAGCATTATAAAATAGTGTAGGTACTTAATTTATTTTCTTTAACTAGATTAAAATCTACAATAATTTTGTCATGAAAATCCATTATGATTGCATCATTGAAATACTATGTAACTACATAATTATGAATTCATACATAAGGTATAAAATTATTATAAATTAATACTTTATTTATCTGTAAAATGTACCACTTACAAGTATGTTCCGATAAAACGTAACACAGATGACCATGACAGGTAAGACGTTAAAGTTTTACGTCTCTCCTGTCATAAACTCAGGTAAATTCTATCAGTGACAGGTAAATTTTCACACGAAGGTAAACTACAAAGATTAAGACATGCCAGTAGTACATATCGCAACCGAATCCGCTGAAGCCTAAGCATGATTTATACGTTAGCCTGTGCTAATTGAGAGGTTGGGAGAAAATCACGTGAGATAGAGAATAACTCATAGTTAAATCTGTGTATTAGACAACAGCCTGTAAGGTAACTTTTGAAACTTACATTAACTGCGCGTCAATACATGGGTATGTCAACTATTAGTAATGGACGGAAAAGGGATAGAAAAATTCCCGGCCACTTTTTCATTCATACTAAATGCTACTAAATGACAGCAGTTAACTTAGGGTGAAAACATGCCAAAGATGCCTCACTGCAATACCTCGCGGTCGCGGTTTAGCTCGTTACCTCGATGCCACCTCCATGTAAAACAAATGTATGCAAACAGCGAGCGCGAACATGCCGAAGGATACCTCACTGCAATACATCGCGGTACAGCGAGGTATCTTCGACATGTTCGCGCTCGTCTGTTTGCATACATTTGTTTTACATGGAGGTGGCATCGAGGTAGCGTGCTAAACCGCGACCGCGAGGTATCGCAGTGAGGTATCTTTGGCATGTTTTTACCCTTAAACTTGTAAAGTTGTTGTTGTTGTTGTTGAGTTAAGACTGTTTGTTTTGTGTCATACAACTGTCAAGTGATGCCTGAGTTTCAGCGGTTTCGCTGCTACAGATTTATGGGTGAGTTGTGCTAAGGCTTAAAATCATTCTATGTGTATAACAAAAATGTGATTACATGATTAAGACGTAATATTAAAGATTTATGTGAAGCTTTACTATATTACACATAAGGAAATGTAAATAAGAAATCTGGGATAATTACGACTTATTTATGATATAACGCATTTTGCCGTTGCTGTATATAATAGAGTTTAGACATAAAGACTTCGGCTTTGTATACAGTGCTATGAAATAATGTAGGTAATAGAATAAAACTACTACATAACGAGATCAAATACCATTTTAGCACGTAAAGGAATTAATTTCTTTGAATATATAATTGAATATAATATATTCAATTATTTGTGATTTAAAAATGATGTTTGCTTTAATGAACGAAATTCAATATTATATTAATATAATAACAAAGTAGTTAAAAGAAAACACACTTTTTTAGAAGGTATCATTTTACTAATTTATTCTTTTCAGACACACTTACTTACTATAGTTTAATTAAGTCCTTAAAATGTCCTTTAAAAAGATGTTAATATGAAAATAATAATAATTACTGATTTGTTCATAATCTTAAAATATTACCTTATTAATATTCGTTATATTATAGATATATATATGCGTTTCTTAATATCAACAAATATATAAAATAGAGGTTATATAAAACTAGTTATAGAATATTTTTATTTTTTGTATTGTTTATACAGCTCATACCAAAGATCAATTATTAATAATTTGTAAAAAAAAGTATACCGATTCTTAAATAAATTAACACATAGTCGAGTACACTCGCAAATTCAACTGTCGATTATATTATATTTATTTGAAAAAAATATTAATAAGGATTCATTTCATATATAAAATTAGTTAAGTTAATTACAGTTACAATTAGTGTATAATATAGTTTAAGAAATTAAGGAATTTGGTACATACTAACGAAAAAGCGAATGTTCTAAAGTAGTTTAAAGCTTTACTGCGATAACTAGTATCTGAATTTAGATCTACATTATATAATATTTTAAATAGTATTTCCTTAAAATAACTATATTACATTATTATAATATCGTAAAACCAAAGTACACATTTTACTAAAATTTGCAAAACCTGTAGATAAATTCAAAATCAAACTCGCATATTTTAACGAAAAATGAACTCTCATTTTCTACAAATCTGTGATTACAATTATTTTAGATTTCTAAAAGACACGGCTTTGTTTTTAATTGAAATCGCTTAGACAAGATCCAGATGGCCATTAAATATTGCGATGTTTTTGAACCCGCGTTGTTAATAACTTATTATAATGGTACAATATGGTATTGTTGTATTTATTGAGATTCTGTTCCTGAACTTTAGTATTTCTATAAATATAAATACAATGGTGAACGTCTTTATGTGTATGCAATTATGTTGTTTTTGATACGTTGGCTAAATCGTCCAATGTTTATTGTATTAATCTATCGTTGTAAAGTAGGTTTGTATCAGTATAATATAATAAGAACCTTTACATACGGCGATATTTTGTCGCACAGTTTATACGTCTACAGTAATGTTAATACGCGTTTAAAATCTGAATAGTGATCATCATAATCAGCCTAAATGCGTGTACTTTTGGGCATAGGCTTCTTTTAGGTAGGGCTATCGTTGCCTATCCTCGGCCATTCGCGTCCAATGGATTACTGCTGCTTTCCGGACGTCATTTCTCTATCTGTTACACAGTATTATTCCACATAACGAAACATAATAAGATCAAAGTAAAATAAATATGTATTATAGCTTGTCTTATTAAGACTCAAACCGTCAATAGATATATCTACAGCCAGCGTCACAATTGGAAACTTAGCTTAAAATCACTTTGATTGAGCACTATCCGTACAGAGTGTACGATTTTAAATTAAGAAGTTTGAGGTCTATTTTCCACTGAATTTATTGTTTCAGTACTCAGCGTTGTTGTGCAAGCTTGTATTAAAAGCACGGTGTGAAGATTTGTGACGTATACATAAATAAACAGATTGCAACTGTCGCGTCGCAGCGCGTTTTAGTTACGCCTGACGCTTATTAAACGCTCGTCAGAATTGTGTCGTGTGTAAAGGCTCTAATCGCTTATAATATGCTTATTATTCATTAACGTCACATATCGTGTAGGATTGTTAGTGAAACATCTAATCGACATAATTTTAGGGATTAGTTAATTAATTGTAAAGGTTCTTAGATACTTGTAATTTTGTAGACAATAACGTGTAACTATTTTGTTACTTCTAAATAATATGTATTTGTAGATACTCATGAATATTAAGTTTTCGTCATACATAAAATATATATTATATTTTTTATTGACGTGTTGATGTTTTGAAGACTTTTAATATTTGGTTTTGTGCGATAATTTTTACTTGCGTTGTATAATATTAGTTATTAAAAAGTACATGAAAAACATATTTAATATTTACTAGATTATACAAGTTTAAGCTGAAAATGAAATTAACAAAGTGTTTCATTTATTATTTATACATTAGGTGTTCTTGTATCTAATGAGGTATAATTAAACTCGTTAGCTCACAATTCACATACCTACCTAGTATTTATTCGAACACAAATCAAATGTTTTACTTAAAAAAATATATTAAATAGCGTCTTAGATACTTAAATAGTAAGTAACACTTTGTAATCGAAATCCACATAAAATATAATGTAAATAAATTTTTTAGATGTATGTAACCGTTCGTTATAATATTATGAAATCCATTTGGCATGTAATAAATTAAGCTCTAAATTCAAACACCCTATATTTAAATGAAACCCAAGGTTTTTAGGTATGCCTACATTTTTATTAAACATACCTACTAAGTTATATACTAACGTGGTTTTAATGATCAAGGGGCTAATTACGACAGTTTTACATACTGATTAACTTATTATGATTGCGTACAGTCCGTTTCATTACGAAACTGATCGTCGGTTTCAAGATTAACTAATGATTGCGACCACGTTACCCGATTTCCCCCTGCTCATGGCTGATACATGTGTTTATCTCTGAATATTATTTGCTCGAGCAAATAGGAATTGTGTAAACACGTCTATAAACACAGGAATAGGTATCTACACAGCATTTACACGCAAATTCAAAGTGAACAATCTATACGTATAACTAGTGTAACTAATTTTAATATCTGTAAAGAAATGTTTCTTCTGTCGCCTAAGATCACGGCCTTCTTCTAGGTATAGAATTAGGTATAGTTTGCAGGTCTTGAATGAAATCCATGTCCCAAAGTTAGTCTTTAGTAAACTAATATAAGTAACGGCCTAAATTAATAGACCTAAACCTACAGATTGGAGTCGTTTAACCCTGATAGTAATAGTGCTTTCCACTTTACTTGTTTACAAACTGGTAAAACGGATTGCAATCTCAATTCGTTTATTGATTAGACACGCTTCACATATTATCTAGAATAAAGGGTCTGGTAGTATGATTTAAGGCCGAAATCTTATTCCGCACTCTTATTCTGCTCAGACTTAAGACAGAGTTAAAACGAGAAAGATTTATGTCAGAGCATATATGTATCTCGTTTTAACTCTATCTTAAGTCGGAGCTAAGTGAGATCAAGCTCTATAGATCTCAGCATAGGTACAATAGTTTTAAACAAAACAATAATTTTTAAAAATAGGCGTTCTAGAGCGCTTATTTGGTTATTTTCGCATGATCGTTGTGGCATAATCTACAACTATAGAACGGCATCGAAATTGCCATTTTGCAGTCGATACAGACAGACACATATAGGAGCAAATGGTCTGGGCTGTGTTCTATTTTCACCGGCTTATATTGGAAGTACTCGGCTGCCCCAATTCAAAACCTAGTAAGTGTGATTGACAAAATTTTACAGGAGACCAAAAACATATTTATAGGTAACCCTTCTGAACTCTTCAGTATCTGTTGACGACTTAATGTTTCGTAAATAAACTACTTGAAAGCTTTTATTGGATATATTTATTACTTCGCTAAACCATATACCACAAATCATGTTTTTTTGGTCTCCTGTAAAATTTTGTCAATGACACTTACTAGGTTTTGAAATGGGGCAGCCGTACTATTTATTGATCGTCTCAGATAGAGTAGGCGTAGAGACATAATAGCCCGACAAAATATTATGTGGGTAAAATCCTTCGGCGTACTTCGATGACACGTCGGAATTTAAGATATTTAACCATTAGAAATATTCGAATATAACCCGTGACACATATTTCTGTTCAAGACCTGTACAATTCTGAATATTAGAAAAGACATCACTATTAATTTAATAATTGTAAGCTATTTATACTTCACGCTAATTAATATATTGACGCGATGTTTATTTCTTATAGAATCTTGCCATAAGAGAAGTGTAACTGTGAATGCACTGTTAGAAGAAAAAAACTATTAAATAAAATGTTTCTTTCATAACTTTGTCTTTTATTTGTTATCTGTCCTTAACTTACCTAGTGCAAACAAACTACGTTAACCTACTTGCTAGTCACTAGACTAGGTAGCTGCTGCAGATGACGAGGTCCCAGGGTTCGATTCCCGAGTCATCAAATCATTTGGTTTTTCTGTCAAAAAATTCTCAGTACTAGCCCGGAGTAATCTGTTTGGAGATTGGCCGCCATGCCCGGATTCGGTCGAGAGGACATTTTTTATATAATATTTTTTGTATATCGTTCTAAACAGACGCAACGCTTTTGGTATGGAAAATAGACCAATCAAAGTAAGTATGTAAGTAAGTATGTCTGGTGGGAGGCTTTGGCCGTGGCTAGCTACCCTACCGTCAAAGACGTGCTGCCAAGCGATTTAGCGTTCCGGCACCATGACGTGTAGAAACCGATTCGGGGTACGGGTTGAATGTACACTGCTATACCCCTTCCAAGTTAGCCTGCTACCATCTTAGACTTATCATTAGGTGAGATCGCAGTCAAGGAATATCTTGTTATAGAGTAAAAAAAAAAGTTACGAGCATCATTGCACCAGATGGCATTTAACACGGCCAGTGGCCGTGTTGGTCCAGATAATTTTTTTTTTTAAAAGAGCAACCGCCAAGTTTATTGCTGGCTCTTCTCGGCAGGAAGGGCATTCCGAACCAGTGGTAGATTCATCGACGATTCAAAAGTACTTGTAAAAGTTTATTTGAATAAAAAATATTTCTATTCTATTCTATTCTGAGGCTAGGAATCACGAGCCTATTATTATTTCTCATTTGCCATGATCGTGGATGCGCTGTACGTGAATAGTCTAAGGGTAAAAACATGCCAAAGATGTCTCACTGCGATACCTCGCGGTCGCGGTTTAGCTCGCTACCTCGATGCCACCTCCATGTAAAACAAATGTATGCAAACAGACGAGCGCGAACATGCCGAAGAATACCTCACTGCGATACATCGCGGTACAGCGAGGTATCTTCGACATGTTCGCGCTCGTCTGTTTGCATACATCTGTTTTACATGGAGGTGGCATCGAGGTAGCGAGCTAAACCGCGACCGCGAGGTATCGCAGTGAGGCATCTCTGGCTTGTTCTCACCGTAATACAGGGTGTAGGGACTCTAGCTATTACGGAAGTCCCTAAGCAGTCGCAAAATTTTCTGGCAGTTAAGTTTTATGTTCAGTCTACGTCGAGAATCATGAATTTCTTTATTAGGCCGTAGGCATTTTCGCTACTTTTACAACGACTCTGTAAATGTTATTATATTTTTTGTATAACTTTTGTTTTTGTTATCAGATTTTGTACTTGATTTCCCTGGTCCTCTTATTTTGGCCCTTATTATCTACGAATGTAGCTGCCGCACTCAGAGAAATTCATTAAACTAATTTTAATGAGTCATTGCCAATTAATTATTTTTATCACTTATCATTACTTATTAAAGCTAGTTGTGATGTGTAGCACAATTTCTAAATATATAAAAGGCAAAGATGACTGACTGACTGATCTATCAACGCACAGCTCAAACCACTGGACGGATCAGGCTGAAATTTTGCATGTAGATAGCTATTATAACGTAGGTGTCCGCTAAGAAAGGATTTTTGAAAATTCAACCCCTAAAGGGATAAAATAGGGGTTTGAAAAATCGAACTTAACGTGAGCGAAGCCGCGGGGAATAGCTAGTCTTAAATAAATGCTTTTTCTTTCTTTCTTTCTTTCATAATAGTTCTTACAATTCACGAGGGCGCGTGGCTCATGGTTGTGTGTTTGTTGTATCTATATAAGTGGGAGCGAGTGCTTGCTCGCGCCTGACCGCTCCCACCTAAGCTCCTGACAGGCACGCACACGTATGCAATGTGCATGTATACGACGTAACCATAAGTAAAGCTCACGCGTCCGTGTGAATTACAAGAACTATATCTACTAGCAGAGGCCCATGTAGCGCCCGTGTGCAATCAATATATCTTGACGCCTTCTAGTAGACGCGCGGCCAAAATGGAATACTTACAATACCAGAATACCGTTGGACTTACAGTTATATTTTCACCAGTGAACGGATTCAGGTGCAAAAAATGGTGCAATTTTAAATGATGTCGGGAAGCAAGCAAGCGCGGCTCGGCGCGGCGCCCCCTACAACCCTGCGCCCGTGTGCGTTGCACACCCTGCACCATAGGTAAAGCCGGTAGTGTCTACTAGCTTTTGTCCGCAGCTTCTGTCAGTCAGTGAACTTTTCTTTTTATATTATATACTTAATATATAAAAGGAATCATTTTTATAATCTGAAACTAGTAGTAGTAGTAGTAGAAACGGTAGTCTAAATATATCTATAAATATATAAAGGAAAAAGATGACTGACTGACTGACTGATCTATCAACGCACAGCTCTAACCACTGGACAAATTGAGCTGAAATTTGACAAACAGGTAGCTATTAGGACGTAGGCACCCTCTAAGAAAGAATTTTTGAAAATTCAACCCCTAAGGGGGTAAAATAAAGATTAGAAAAATTGAACTCAACAAGAGCGAAGCCGCGGACAAAAGGTAGTAAAGTAATAAACATAGGCTTAATGTTGAATTAATAGCAAATAAATTCGCTTTTAGATCCAATAAATCACAGCATTGACTAACTACTAATTAAAATTGGCGGTTAATTTGACCCAATTTAAATTGATTAGCATTAAACATTAGTAAACACGCCCGATATTGGATTTCGACCAAATGAGCCGTAAAAGTTGCGTACTACGCTCTACCATAACCCCAACCACTCATCCGGTGGAGTTTACGACCAAACACGTCATTAAAGAGTTATTAAACCCTAGTACAAATACGAGATGGAAATATAACTTTTAAATTGATTTTCAGAACTTTTCCAATAAGTAAACTTTATTTTCAGTACAATTTGAATGGAAATCAATTGCTTTGATACATGTTGCCTTAACATCGTTTTTTATCCTCTATATTAGGTAAACAACTAGATATTCGACTGTTGTCAAAATGTGGATATTCATTAATAACAATCGAAAATTTAAAATGTAAGAATAAAATTTGTAAAAACAGGAAATAAATCAGTCAAAAAAACAAAAAAGTTATAAGCTGTTTGAATGCGACTATATCCGTCTGTTTTTTTAAACGAAATTTTGTATGGTGAGTGTATGGAGCTACTGATGATGTCGTCATGTTGCAAAAGCGCTCTCTTTTTCTAACAGGAAACTCAAAAGCTCCATATTTTCGAGACAAGTTAACATATTAAAAAAAGAAAAATGACATTGTGTTGTAATATTAAAAACCTTTATTTTGGGTGTATAAAAAAATGTCAAATACCTAAGTGAGACGCGAAATGCTTTTCTAATGATGTTATCATTAAAAAATATGCAGTCGTAAAAAGTAAGACAAAGACCGTAGCTCACTTACACGTTTCCGCAAGTCTAATTTTTCCGCAAATTCTCAGTACTAGCCCGGAGTTAGGAAGCAGGCGGTGTGTTACCCCCATGCCTCGGCGAAAACTTAATGCTGTCGGTCCTATGCCTGATCTCTCTTCGATCGTGTTTGATTTCCGTTCAATCGGACTATTAGAGTGAGGGAATAGAGAGTGCACCTTTGTTTCACACACACTTGTGCACTATAATATCTCCCACGCAGACGGCTAATCTCTCGGTCGGAAGGACATTATCTCGCTTACCGCGCGCTTCAAATAAGTGGCCAAGCGCTGTGACGCGCGTGGAAAACGAGCGGTCACTTCAAAGTGAGATGGACGGAATGGACCCGTGCGAGTTCTGTGCGGTATCATGTAAGCGAGCTACGACCTTTAACGAACCCCATTCGTTTATACTGTGTAAGTATCACAGTTAAAAACCCACTAATAATATATTCCGTCCTTAATTGCAGTTAAAATAAACCCCCGAGACGCAACTACCTTTATAAAAGGTTTATAAATTATAATACAAACGACCTAGTTCTGTCTGAATGGGGGCACGCCTATCATTATCTCGGCGCAGGCGAAGGTTGCACACAAAGGGGTTAATTATCTAAAAGATATGCTCAAAATGGAGAGCATTTACTTACTTTACCTTTAAAAAGATGCAGGTTTAAAATAGGAGGGAATTTAATACTGGTTGTGGATTGAGGTTTTAGAGAAATGTTTCTTGATTTAATCTTCAACAAAAAGGATTAGGTTCTCAATTCGTCGGAAATCGGAATCTATTTTTTTATTTTTTGTCGTGTTACCCGATTACTCGAAGATGCCTGGGCCAATTTGGATGCCCAGATGGTTCCATAGTTATCAGGTCAGGATCTGATGATGGGATCCTAGAACAATCGAGGGAACTCTTTAAATTTTTTGATACATTTGATAGATCTACTTTGTAGTCGCGTTTGAAGTCGGTTTTATTAAAAATAATTTTTATGTTTTTATTATTGAAAAATCAATTTTTCCTAGTTTTCTTAAAAACTAAGGAAGTGCTCTTTCGTGGAAAGGCGTAAAGCGCATAGGACCTTCTTACCACGCTGACAATAAAACGGTGCCTATAAGTGCCGGTGTGGATAAGAAATTTAAAAAATCAACTCTTCGCAGTGTTGTGTGTCCTTTCCGTCTGTGTTATGTGTTTTGAGCTCCAAAGCTGTTGCTCTCATTAGCTAAATATAAGTTAGATTGTAATATTAGTGAGTATAGATAGTCAGGGTGTTAGCAACACAATAATATATATAATATTTTCTGTTGATTTCACAAAATATGATGTAATATTTTCTGTTGATTTCAGAAAATATTATGTACAGAAATAGAAATAGAAGAATAGAAGAATAATATTTCTAGAAGTTTTATATAATGACGGATTACATACATTTTCGATAACAAATATTCAAAATGGCCGACGAATTAATTTATGATAGTGTATGGCTATTAATAGGTACTCGCATGGTTCGTTTGTTAATTCTGTCCCTAATGGAATTGTCGCTTAATTATAACACGTTTGATAGCAATTAGTGTAATGAAACTGCGACTAAAATATCTTTCGAATCCATGGTTGCTAGGAAAATGTTCTTATGGCTCACGACCTGGTAGGTATAGGTTTTTTTCAATGCAATTCGTTTATTGCTAGATTGAATGTATATGTACTAGCCATTTAAATATTAAGCCTATGTTAGCCATAATAAACATTTAAATCATAATATATACAAACTTTACCACCCCTTTTAGGAATGGAATTTTTAATAAATATTTATGTAAGAACGTCATATCCACGCTTTTTTATTTATTTTTTATTTTATTTTATTTTATTGTAATCAACGCAATACATACACAATATAATTTAC
Organism: Hipparchia sbordonii; assembly: GCA_038048805.1. Lineage (NCBI taxonomy): Eukaryota > Metazoa > Arthropoda > Insecta > Lepidoptera > Nymphalidae > Hipparchia > Hipparchia sbordonii. The sequence continues at coordinate 4,116,020 of CM076115.1, read as the reverse complement.
AATTAAATCTTAATACTAAAATAAGGCCAAATAGGATTACAATTGCATGAATTTATAGATATTTATAACAATATGTGTGTGTGTATGGGTATTTCTCATCAAATTCCGAAATTTGATTCCCGAGCCATTAGTGCCGAGTCATATGCATTAACTACATAAGTCTTTTTTTTTTATTTGAATGTACGCTGTCTATACCGTTATTGTTTAAGAAGAAAACGTATTACCTCTAAAGAAAAAAAAGATATGGCTACTTTGTTACCTTGAAAATCATTCCCTCACCTTGTCCCTTAGTTCAAAAATGTTACTAAAATGCCTATTTATTAATTTGAAATATATCAATATTCTTAATAATAAAATTATGCAAATATTTTTTTTTTTTTTTTTTTATTCTATGACAAGATAGCTCTTGACTGCGATCTCACCTGATGGTAAGTGACGATGCAGTCTAAGATGGTAGCGGGCTAACTTGGAAGGGGTATAGCAGTGTAAATTCAACCCATACCCCTAATCGGTTTCTACACGCCATCGTGCCGGAACGCTAAATCGCTTGGCGGCACGTTTTTGACGGTAGGGTGGTAACTAGCCACGGCCAAAGCCTCCCACCAGACAAAAGCCAAACAAATATATAAGACAAATATATAAGAAATATATAAGACAAATATATAAGAAAGATGTTCGTTATTGTCTATAAAAGCTTCCATCTTACAACAACAAATTTATAAACACAATAATTCGATTTTAAATATGTCCCGCCAAATAAAATCATTCCCTCATGCTATTACGAATATTCGATTTCTGAACATGTCAAACGATATTTAGGAACGCAACCTTAAGTTTTTAGTACCTGGCAACACTCGCAAATGATTCAAGATGGCGATTTCTTCTCAACCGTAGGTGAGTTCGTGTAAAAAAATATTTTGTGAAAAATTGTTAAAAGTTAAATTTATGACGATCATTACCTCACGTTACATGAATGTATTAAGCATTTTAATATTTATCATTAAAATTTGTTGGTTTTATGCGTTTTTGGGAGTAAAATACATATTGAAAATGTGACAAGCAAATTGAGGTTATGTGTCGGTGTTTTTGTAGCTTAAGTTAAAAATCGTCATTCCCTCACAGTCATTCCCTCACTGCATTTAGGAGTTATCCAGTATTCTGCGGTTTTTTTTTTAGATTTTTTATTTATTTCTTGCAACTTATACTTCACGGTATTTAATTTAAAACAGGGCATGTATGTGGAAGCCAAATGGCACGACAAAAGAAGTTGAGTGATGCAGAAAAAAAAGAAAGAGTATGATAGAAAAAGGCGAGAAAAAATGAAAAATAATACTGAATCTTTGGAAAAACTGCGGGAAAAAGAAAGATTAAAATATTTAAAGAAAAAAGAGAAAGGTCAAGTAAAACCAGTTATTTAGGTTAATATTAATAATAATGAATGCTTAATAAATAAATATGAAGGTGTTTTAATTTAAGTTTTGGAGAAGTGCTAAGTACAAAGTTTAAAAATAAATAGTAATAAGTATAAAGATAAAAACATTTGTTGCCTCTATAGTAGTAGGTATATTTGTTATTTTTTGGCTTTATATATATTTATGTTGGTCATTTTCTATAAGTACAAAAGATTGTTTATGTTCTATAAGTACAAAGTTTTGAGTTGATTTTCTTTAGAATATGATATTTCATTGTTTAATATATATTAATAAAAAATATATATATTTTTTTTTTCATTTGTACATGTTGTTTTTTACTATAATATAATAATATATCATTCCCTCACTCCGTTAATCATTCCCTCATTTATTTATTTTTTAAAACCTCATTTTTTACATGTTATATACAAAAATATGGAAGACCAATACCTCTGGAGAGATCTCTAAAAGCAACTTTTCTGATCTCTGCAAAAAAATATCAAATTTAAAATTAAAAAAAAAAATTTCAATCATATCTCAAATTTCGGAATTTGATGAGAAATACCCGTATATGTGTGTGTGTGTGTGTGTGTGTGTGTGTTATCATTATATTATTATAATATGTACATATAATCTTCAATATCCTTTTTCGTGATCTTTTTATAGTATAATAAATTTTTGAATTAGTGCAAAGTGAAGTCTATTATGGAATTTTATTATTATTAAACGTCACGCCCATTCCTACACTCGATTATCGGACTTTCTTATGGTGTAGTTGAGGAATCACGAATTTATTTGAATTTTATACAACTATAGTTGGCGATCCCAAGAATACGTAGAGTAGTCCCAAAAGACTAAAGCTATTTAAGATATACCTAGCTAATAATATGAATAAACAAGTTTCATGTGATTATAACACGCTTGTAACATGAAATGGCCCGTCATACTGCGGTTGTATTAAACCATAAAAACCACTTAATCGGTTGATTAACCGACCGTATGCGCCGTTTAGAAGTTATTCAAGACCTCCACATGCAAATAATACGATAATACCGAATGGGGTGGAAATACGCTAATGCGTAAAATGGCGGTTGTACGCATTTCTGCTCACCCTATTTACATAATTATAGCTATCGTGTCACGGTTATTACAAAGTTAGTGGCTTTCTCAAAGTTGCATGGAATCAATCGGCTTGGCATCCAGCTACCCGCAAGATAGTGTAATAAGTTATTATATTGTAATATTATGTAGCTATACATTAATATTGTAATATTTTGTTATTAAAAGAGCAACTGCTGAGTTTTTTGCCGGCTCTTCTCAGCAGAATCTGCATTCCGAACCGGTGGTAGATTCATGACGTGTCATAAGAGCTACAAGTTGGCCTACATGATATAAATAATTTCGAATTTGAATTTGAATGTGGCTGTTCTATGACGTCGTCGTCAGCCGATAGATCACTACTGGACTTAGATCTCTTGTAGGATCACATGCCACGCTCTTGCGCTGTTTATATCCTCCAGGTCGACTTTTCTGTCGCAGGGAGATGTCATCGGTCTACCAATACTGCAGTTTTCGATGCGAGGTCGCTATCCCAGCTTCGTGGGACCTCATCGTCTATTATGGTTTCAAACTATTAAGGTATTGTACGTTTATCGTACGACGTTACGGGCGCTTTACTTGTGGTTACGTCGTGTACATACACATTGCGTAAGTGTCAGGAGCTTAAGTGGGAGCGGTCAGGCGTGAGCAAGCTCTCGCTCACACTTATACAGATACGACACACACACAACCATAAGCCACGCGCCCTCGTGAATTGCAAGAACTAATTTTCTTGGAGAAAAATTACTGAAAAATAGTTAAAAAGTTTATATTTAATTGGCTGTAGTGTGAATAGTATATATTTAGTGAAATATAATGCCAAGGAAATAATAATCTTAGTGAATCGTATTGTTATTGACTCAAAGTGACAAGGTCGCCTTTGTTAGTTCCTCGATTATCTGTATACATCCTACAAAAGTGATGGATAAGCGCCGACTGTGCCAATTCGGCTACAGAACCCTAAAAATGGGTATCTCTTCGATAGCGATCGCGAATTTGCATAATAGGGGATGAAAATAATCCGACGCTCTGAGGTCACCCCGCTTTCTGGATTAATATTCATGTCAGATAATTTGAGGCTTAAGACTAATAGACTTGGAAGTTGAACCTTTTGATTTTGAGGGCAGTACTTTGACAAACCTTGTTAATACTTTTTTCCATCTTATTTTCTCAATCTCATCAGATTATCTGCGTCTACATTTTTAAAGACTCGAATAGTTGATTTTTTTTAGAGATATTGCTTTTTTTAATCTAAAATACTTATGGGGGGGTTTGTTCAATAATAATGAACATGCCACCCCTATAGGACCTCCTCACAGGGTTAGTGCCTGCGTTTTATTGCAACTTTATATATCTCTTAGTGTTCCAGTGCTGCGTCCATAAAGAGCAGGCCAGGACACTGTTAAAATAAATAAAAACTTTATTTAATCAAACTAAAACTGAAAATTATTTATTTCATGTAGGCCAACTTGTGGCTCTTATGACAAATCGAGAATCTACCACCAGTTCGGAATGCTGATTCTGCTGAGAAGAGCCGGCAAGAAGCACCCCTTACTATAAACTTATTACCACTTATACTATAAACTTTAATTATAATAATTAATTATTTTAATATTAATTATTTTAATTTATCTTCTTAAATCTACATCTATATAATTATATATCTTTTTTTACTTATATATGGCATAAGTAAGAGCCGTCAGCTGCGTTAAAAGCCTCCTCCATCTTGTTCCTTTTGTGTCGATCTTTAGCTAACGTAGTCCAAGTCTTACACTGGACAGGACAAGACACTGTTACAAGTAGCGAGCAAACTCTCGCTCACACTTATACAGATACGACACGCACACAACCATGTGCCACGAGCCCTCGTGAAATAAAAGAACTACACTTGTATGTTTGAAACGTTGAGGATTTAGAGGGACTTTGTATGATTTATTTATAAAATCTATTTCTTAGATTTTATAAATAAACGCGTCAATTATTTCGTAAAAAGCATTCGCTAGACGTTTTAAATCGTTTAAAAGCGCTAAAATTTCCAAGGGTAGCGTTGGCGCCAGAACGACAGCAAATAAGTGAGAACTTTGTACCTATCAAATAAATTAGGCTAAGTGATGAGTAAGACATTCGCTTGAATGGGATGCCTCTTGTCGTCCAGAAGGAATTCTTTCTTATACTCGTATCTACTTAAGTTTAGAGCGCTCTAAGGTTATTCAAATTTTATAAAATTCAAATTCAAATTCCAAATCCATTTATTTCATGTAGGCCAATTTGTAGCTTTTATGACACGTCATAAATCTACCACCGGTTCGGAATGCAGATTCTGCTGAGAAGAGCCGGTAAGAAACTCAGCAGTAGCTCTTTTCAAAAAAAAATTTTTTACAATAGGTAACAAAACTATGCTATGTATACACATATAGTGCTTCCACAATGAAGCTTCAAAAATGCAAAAATGCATACGTAGGTACACACAACCAACGCATGTCAAAACGGGCAGACAAAGCAGACCCATTCCTGTTGGTGGCACCCGTTCACGAGCATGACGCATGAACCAGCCGTTGCTTCGCTCAACCATTTTAGGTAAACTGAAATGGTTTTCTTGAAATGGAACTGAAAATGGAAATGGAATGGAACTGAAAACCAAAGTTTTAGGTAAACTGAATTTATTTACAACTTCTGCATCAGGGTTGAGTATTTGGATCCGAAGGAACGTCTACCCACAATACCACTATCAGGGGGGGCGATTCAGACCTGTTCGATAACATACCGTGTCGATACGGTTAGATATCGATCTCGTATACAATTTTTTTGTCGTGTGATTCAGAGCGTTTGGTTTGAGGATACGATTCGGTATCGACTACGTTATCGACATCGACAAGATACATTCGATTACAAGAGCATTTACGAATTGAAAATATATGTTATCGTACGGCAACAAACCGAATCGATCGATAAATAAGTTATCGAAAGGGTCTGAATCGGGGGGCTGGTCCTTAGTTCTCAGTTCTTACCAGTGACGTAACAAAACATTTTAGAAAACAGATCTAAATGGATGGCCCAGTTCAGGAGGTCCATTTTTCCAAGAGAAATGGACTTCAAGACTTCTTAAACTGAAGTCGATTTTCCCAAAAAAATGGACGCCTCAGCAGCGCTTGGCTATCATCGCTTACATCCTACGCATAGCTTTAATAGTCCAATGGTCAAAGGTGCGGACTGAAAACTGAAAGGTCACAGGTTCGATTCCCACCCGTTGTACTATTAACATACCCACTCCTAACGTAAGCTTTCCGCCTATTTGGAGGAGAGAGGAGAATATAAGTCAAGTTTAGAGTAGGTAATATTCCTTAAAAAAATAGTATAAATGTGAAAGTTTTTGAGGATGGATGCTTGTTCCTCCTTCACGCTACAACGAATGAACTGATGTGGCTGAAAAGCATGGCGATTGCTGATGCCCAGAATTAGCACATGGGCTAACATAAATAATGCATGGCACATGGCATAGTTCCCGCGGGAATTAAAAAAACCTTAATCTACCCGGACGAAGTCGCGGGCATCGTCTAGTTTATTTATATTAAATTTGGGGTGAGAGATACAGCTATGGGCGTATTTACAGCTTTATCCTCACTAACCAATTCCAGACAATCTTGTTTTACGCACGATAACGTGTTGAGCACACCGTTTTATTTTTATTGACGTACGGATTTCTTTTCCTTTTTATTTCTTTATGGAGCATTTTTTTCGGTACCGCGTTCCATTATTTATTATGTTAGATAATAAATAATGGTAAGTTAGCTTCACAAATTATACTTACAGGACTGATTACATTACGTAAGTTACTTGAGCAAAACTTACAAGTGTATTGCAGCATTTGCAGCCCTATACCTAATGTTAGTTACGTAAGTTACTTCCATATCGTCGGGGATAGTGCAAATCCGCGTAACTAGCATTAGTACATTAAAATCCATTTTCATACGATTGTGGTCAAATCAAAACCGCGTAAGTGACGTAGCGACTAAATTAATCTCTTTAATAGATAGATATTTATTTTTATCAATACATAGAACACATGAATTAATACTCTCTGTGTAAATTTAGCAAAATAGCCGTAGAAATAAGAAATTTATAAATTTTTAAAGATTCCCCTGTAAAACTGTGACTAGTGTAGATCCGCGGTGTTTACCAATGGTACATACGCGGTTTTGCACTATCCCCGACGATATGTTACTTAGATATGTAAAAACTTCATAGTGTAATGGTAGGTATAGTCTAACAGTAATTATCTATAAAGTCTTCCTTAAGCCTTGTTAATGTATCATGGTCTGGCAATTTCCTCAACAACTTATATGTATTACACACTTAATTACCCAATTAAAGATCATTAACCTCACAATCTACAGAAACCGGGTGCTCATATTTTAGAGGCTGCCACGATTTAGCCTCAAGTAACATGTCTTTAGTAAATGGTTCAGCTACATGCTAGGTACAAATTAAGCCGACCCTACGTATGCCGATGCCTCAACCTAATTGAAATTTGTAATTAATCAGTGTGTATTGTGTATTTGAGCTGATTTATGTTCCCTTTGGGTCGGGCTATATACCAGCTCGCCCTACTCTACTAGACACGCGGAAAAACAAGAAAAGAATTATCTTGCGCTATGCATGTGTCCCTACACAAAAGAAAGCAGTTTTGCGAATTAAATAAATGTTTAATTCGCAAAACTTATTTCGCACTGAGCGAAGCGAATTTTCGCTGCAACAAATTTCCCGTGGCCAGGGTTTTATAAAGGTAAGGTTAACTAGCTTTAACCCGCGGCTTCACTCACGTTAGGTTCGATTTTTTAAAACCCTATTTAACCCTCTTAGGGTTGAAATTTTTAAAAATTCTTTCTTAGCGGATGCCTACGTTCTAATAGCTACCTGTATGCTAAATTTCAGCTCGATCGGTCCAGTGGTTAGAGCTGTGCGTTGATAGATCAGTCAGTCAGTCAGTCAGTCAGTCAGTCACCTTTGCCTTTCATATATTTAGATTTAGACGACACAAATACATTCAAGACTAGCTGTGCCCGCGACTTCGTTCGCGTGGAATAGTGACTTTTCGGGCAGCATATTTTGAATTACATATACCGTCGACGCTCAGGCGCGAGGCGTGTAGTACATACTCTGTACGTTAAAAATGTTCGCCGTGATTCTTTAAATTGATATAACTTTTTTATTTATGAACCGATTGACATGAAATAAACACTAAATGTTAAGTGAAGCTTCCTACAATATATTAGTGAAAACTGTATCTAAATCGAATAAGCCGTTTCTGATATTAGCGTGCACAAACACACAGACAAACAGACAAAAAAAAAATTAATTACAATTTCGGGTTCGGCATCGATATAATAACAACCCCTGCTACTTTTTTTTATATATTTCCATTGTACAGACACCACTTTTCTACAATTTTATTATTTGTATAGATATATTAGAAAGATCGCATTAGGTCCCCAGATCACACCGGCCTCGACTAGCTGAATATCTGTAGCAATAACGTAAAAATAAATCATATTGGTATCACCAAGCGCCGTGGGAGCTATATATACCTACTTTATTACATACCTTCGTGTGACATACGAGTTATTATCTGGGAAAATGTATCACCAGACTGACATATTTATGGGCCATACCAATTCTTATAATACAATCTTTTATACACCCAATAAAGGTTTCGGAGCTATATTATAATATTATGTAAACCTAACAATAGGTACCTTCTGCAGGTTGGTCTAGTGCAAAGTTGTAAAATATCAAGAACGAATGAGAAATAGTAATAATAATAATAACGTTTATTGATCCAAAATAAAACTTAAACAACTAAAATTCTGCAATTACAATGGAATAGCTAAATTACAAACAAAAGTAGTAATACAGAAAAACATCTGCCCCTAAGCTAGGTATACACCTGTGTTTTAGGCGACAGTGCTCTCCTTAAGTAAAAGGTTCATTTAGACAGCAAAGATGAAGAAACCAGCAGGTAAACTAACAAAAAATTAAACATGCAATAATACAACAATGTGTTTGTGTGTGTGTGTGTGTGTGTGTGTGTGTGTGTGTGTGTGTGTGTGTGTGTTTGGGTTATGGAATATAATGAATAAATAATATAGATAGCACTTCTAGCACACTTCGCCACATCAGTCACTGAATATATAAAAAAAGGTGACTGACTGGGCATACAGATAGCTAGTATGACGTTGGACATTTGTTATGAAAGGATTTTTGAAAATTCATTCAAAACTTACGTCCTATGTCCAGCAGTAGACGTCTAACTATTGCTAAAGAAGGGAAGATGAAAGTATTCATAAATCTAAATATATAAAAGGCAAAGGTGGCTGACTGACTGACTGACTGACTGACTGATCTATCAACGCACAGCTCTAACCACTGGACCGATCGAGCTGAAATTTGGCATACAGGTAGCTGTTAGGACGTAGACATCCGCTAAGAAAGGATTTTGGAAAATTTCAACCCCAAGAGGGTTAAATAGGGGGTTAAAAAATCGAACCTAACGTGAGCGAAGCCGCGGGTTAAAGCTAGTTATAGATATACATACCTCAGTGCTTGTATGAAATAATATTAACGGGCAAGAAAGCCTCTTCCAAAATACTTCCTACTATTTATATACTTACAGAGAACGTTACTTTTCGCACGGATACTCAGAAATATCGCTAGAGCACTACTCAGGGTACCTAATACGTTACGTGATCGAAAAATTAAGTAAGTAAGTATGAAATATTCATTTCTACTTTTGTTTGTAGGTTATTTCTACGAATAACTATATTTGATGATGATGCTTCTTAGAATATGCGTCACTTAGTCCGCTTAGTAACATATGGTTTTTATTGAACCCATTTATTTACTTTTAACCTACGCCTTTTTACCCAACATCGAAGGAGGATAATGTTTTACGTATTTATGTTTGTATGCATGTCTTTTTTAGGCATGCTCTGTAGTCTAAACGATTTGATGGATTTTAACATAATTATGAAAATTGGTGCTAAAATTTAAATATGGCGTCCTCAAAAAAACCCGGTGTAATCTATTAGAATAATATTGATCATATTAAGCTTAAAAACTGAACTTTGCTCGCGGCTTCGCTCACGTTATGTTCAGTTTTTCAAACCCCTATTTTACCCCCTTAGGGGTTGAATTTTCAAAAATCCTTTCTTAGCGGATGCTTACGTCATAAAAGCTATCTGTTTTTATGCCTTTTAACCCGATCCACCCAGTGGATTAAGCTGTACGTTGATAAATCAGTCCGTCAGTCATCTTTCCCTTTTATAGTATATTCAGATGGATATAGCTACTATTCCTCATTCGTTCTTGACTAACAACTTTGCACTACATAACATTGTCCGTGGTGGCCAACTTTGCTAACATGGCTATTAAAATGTTCTAGCGGGTCACATCCTGGCAACATTCGCCTGTAATCGCTAGACTATATTCCTAAGTTCGGAAGCACATTGCTCTTAATGCGGGTGGACAAGTTTGTAAGTCTAACTTTTGAGTGGAAAGTAAGATTTATTGTAGTTACACCCATTAATCCCGATTTCGCACGGATGGGTATAAAATAATTCGATTTCACCATTTTCGTCGAGTAACGTTTAGGAATAAATTCGACGTTTTGACCATATTCTGACTATTCTAATACTTGACGACCACTTGACAACTTTCCTGGCGCAAGGATGAGCGCTGTGGTCTTATAACTGGGAGGTCTCGGGTTCGATTCCCGGCGGGAGCAATTTGTAAATTTCTGAATTGTCTCTGGACTGTTCTGGTGGGAGGCTTTGGACGTGGCTAGGTACCACTCTACCGTCAAAGACGTGCCGCCAAGCGACTTAGCATCCCGGCTTGATGGCGTATAGAAACCAGTAGGGATAAGGGTTGAATTTACACTGCCATACCCCTTCCAAGTTAGCCCGCTACCATCTTAGACAGCATCGTCACTTACCATCAGGTGAAATCGCAGGACTTTCTTGTAATTGAATTTTAAAAAAATCTGCTCTATGTTATTCTCACTCTTATAGTCCGATGGGACGAAAATCCGACATGACCGGAGAAAAATCACAATTTGGGTACGTAACCCTAAAACCCAGTAAAAATAATACAGTCGAGTAATTTCTACGACTTATATAACTCTGCACGCTAACCTACAACACAGCTGTAATTAATGTACCGCAGATCGTGTTTCTCCTCAGAGCTACGAGTTAGAAAACTAGCAACGGAATACGGATTATGACCAGCCACAACTTACCCTTGTTCAGCTGTGTTCAGCCTTGTTCAACTGTGTTCAACCACATTTGTTACCATTTCCTTTGACCGTAGCTGACTTTAAGTAACAATATGGTGGCTCAACCCGTTTACAGACAGCGCAAGCAAATTTTGATTATTATTTAACGAAAGTGACATAAAAAAAAATTAATAAGAAATGTGGTCTACAGCAACTAGACAACATGAACACTGAAAGAAAAACAAGAAAATTCTGCGGGAACCCATTGTTGTTCCAGGGTAAAAATTTGGCTCAATTATTATTATAGGTCCTCAAACTCAATTATGTCCATGCTAAAAAATCACATCGATCAGTCAGGTAGGAATAGAAATTCCTACCTGACTGCCAAACCAGCACTTTCGCATTTATTAGTAGGAAATTTGGATACATTCCAATTCATTTTTTAAGTTTTTATTGAAGTGTTCACCTACACTTAAAGGAAATAACCTAATAGAGTAATAGTTAACCGTTACACCACGGCCGAAACCACACGTCAGCCACGAAATTAGTGATATGTATCTACTTTATCAATCAGTTTACACACTCGGGCGCGATTCCCAGAGAGACGTAGGTTCGAATCCCGCCGGCCTCGGAATTTTTGATATGTATTTATAAATCTATTAGGTTATTTCAATTCATAATTAAGTGCCCTAGCCTCTATGTACTCATTGGTAAGATGCGCACTGCAAGATAAGGATAGAATAAGTGAAGAAGACCAAACAAACCTTTCTATAGAGGGCATTGTTAGCTTTGCGAAAGCTACGGGTAGATTTGAGGGCGTAGGTTACCCGAACAACAGACATGGGAAATTGGGTGGAATAGTCCTGACATAGGACTGAGCACCCACCTGGCGTGAGCAGCCGTCGCCTTTTTAAATACAAAACAATACAATGGATACACAAGATATTAATTTTCGTATATGTATTGAAATTGATCATTTGATCAATTTGCGTTGCAAAATTGCCCGCTGCGCAGATTGTTACCAGTGTAAAGAACGAATGTTTCGTTCAGCGGCTGTTGTCGACGTTTGTTTTCATTGTGCCTGCTATACGGGCTGGTTCTATGTAGTTACTAATGGTTAGTGGACGGGAGTACTAAAATATATGACTTTGACTTTATAAACTTTTATGTGAACTTAAAAAAAACAATAGCTTGAGTAATGAACGTAAATGACGATGCACATTAACGTGGTAGTGGGCTTACTTGGAAAGAGGTGGCACTATACATTAAAAAAATTATGTCCCGAATTAGTTATTATATCTCATCGTACTGGAACGATAAATCGCTTGGTGGCACTTCTTTGACCAAAGACGATTGCATATTTGGCTAAAAAAGTTTTTAATATTATAAGACAATGCCATTTTTCTTTTTTAAATATCTTAACAGCTAGTCTTGAAAATATAGAGCTTTTAAGTTTCCTGTTAGACGAATAGAGCTCATGATGTTGCAAGCGAGTAGCTCTATGCACTCTCCATAGAAAATTTCGTTTCAGAAAGAGACAGATACAGTCGCAGTAAAACAGCTTATTACCTATTTGTTTTTTGACTGTATTTATATTCTGTTCTTACAAATGTTATTCTTACATGTTACATTTTCGACTGTAATTAATGAATATCCATATAACATTTGGACAATATTCAAATACCCAATTCAGAAATTATAAAATCCTAAATTACCCCGTTGGGAATCGAACCCGGAACAGACCTCCCATTAACCCTCCCCACTCATAGATAACGGTGATTGCGTTTCGATCAACGTGATAAAAAATCCAATTTTGTTAACGATGACAAAATTAGATAGGTAGCGATTTAAAGGTTGATTTGAAATGCTTTCGAAGAATTGGGCCTTATTTTGTACTAGCTGATGCCCGCAACTTCGACTTGGTTTTTAATTGGTGCGGGAAATCAGCTTTAACTTTCGGGATAAAATGTAGCCTGTGTTAATCCTGAGTATGAACTATGTATATTTTAAATTTCAGCCAAATCGGTTCATTCTTTGTGACGTGAAGGATTAACAAACATACAGTCATACACATTCAAACTTTGACCTTTATAATATTAGTGTGATTATTTATTACTCTATGAAACATAAAAATCAATTGCTGTTCCTTAGTCGGGTTACATATTTCAATGTTTTTTTTTTTTGTTTTTTTCACTCTAATAACAAAAATAGAGAAGACCCAAAAGGACAGTTGAAAGTCGAAAAAATCAAAATTAGTAATTTTATATCACCATTTGGGATTACTTTAACAGGTGGCGGAAAATAAACTGCGGATAAAAGCTAGTTAAAGATAAAAAAATTTAGGTATATGAATACTGACCTATCTCATAAATACAGCTTTATTTCCACCTTTTACCTTTATCTGTCAAAAGTAAGAGATGAAAGGAACCGCTTTTATTCCGCTGCCCTTATAGAGGTTCCACTCTGCTATAATGAGGGACTATCTATTCAGAGAATATTACATTTATTATACTATTATATCCTTCCCCTGGGATTCTTAATAAATTCTGGATAACTCAGTAAAAGGTCGGTTATTTCTTCTTAACAATGTTAGTTATTTTCTAGCGCTGCAATGACACTTGATGTTAAGAGAAGATAATGCCTTAGGTAAAAAAGACGTGTGGCACTCGGGGACTGCCGCGGTAAAGCTATTGCATAGCATTTTTTATCAACGCCATCTAGCGGCTCACCGTAGAGGAGTCCCGTGTCAGGTTATTTTCGTTACGGAATTTCTGGATTCGATCTACACGCCGGCCCGCGATAGAAACTATGCAATAGCTTAAAAACAAAAATGGTGACTCCTAATAATAAAAAAGACTAATTCCTCGGTATTTTAAAAATTCATTCTAAGTTTTTTTTAAATTACAAATGACTTTTCAGTAACAACAATTTGGCCGAGGTAACTGCCAGCTCTTGGATCCCCGGTAGACTCGATTACCCTTTTTCCTTTAAAACTGTGTTCCACGTTCCATTTTACGCTAAATACCACGTAATCTGGGTAATTGAGTCCTAGACATCTCGTCGGTCGGCAGTTAGCTGTAGTTTTACGAAATAAGTACATTAACGAACTACTTACGTCCTAATCTCCTCTGATTAACGCTTTTTTGCGTGCTCCGCTAATTACGGTTAAATATAGAGAAGAAAGAGAGAAATGTTTAGAGAAAATTTCTGACCGTAATTACCTGCTAGAATTATTTTATGAAGATCCAAAATCAAAACGTTACTGAATAAAACTTTTTTAGCCTCGATATTTTTAGATTATTCTCTGCTAAGAAATTAGTAGCGAGAAAGGAGTTAGAAATAGTGATTATTAAGTTAGCCATTTTAAATAGGCTCATTCGTATATTAGCCAGCGTATGGCCTAAGGCCTTTTAATTTTTTTTTTAAAGAATGTTAGCCAAGCTGAAGTTGGCTAATATCCTCCTTAGAGGCGACTCCAAATAAGCGGAAAGCTTGTGCTAGGAGTAGGTAGCAGGTTGACGACCTCCTTGGCGCAGTGGTGAGCGCTGTGGTCTTATAACTGGGAGGTCTCGGGTTCGATTCCCGTGCAGGGCAATTTTGGAATTTATAATTTCTGAATTCTCTCTGGTCTGGTTTGGTGGAAGGCTTTGGCCGTGGCTATAGTTACCACCCTACTAACAAAGACGTGCCGCCAAGCGATTTAGCGTTCCGACACGATGGCGTGTAGAAACAGATTAGGGGTATGAGTACACTGCCATACCCCTTCCAAGTTAGCCCACTACCATCTTAGACTGCATCGTCACTTACCATCAGGTGACATTGCAGTCAAGGACTATATTGTCATCGAATAAAAACAAATAAAATGTTGTACGCCAAATTAAAAATAAACTTAATGCAGAATTGAAAGAATATTATTATACTTCGGTGAAGGAATCGCTTGGTCTCACGTCTTTGTTAGCAGGGTGGTAACTAACCACGGCCAAAGCCTCCCACCAGACCAGACCAGAGACAATGTAGAAATTATAAATTCCCAAATTGCCCCCGCCAGGAATTGACCAGTTATAAGACCACAGCGCTCCCTACTGCGTCAGGGAGGTCGTCAGGGGAGTTTTAATTTCCACTTAATTATTGTAAATCAAAACTGAAGTAATCTTCAACTCTATTAGCGTTTTTAAACTCTGAAAACGATCAGAAAACACCTTCATGGACAATGCTCGATATAGAACTTGTGACAACACCTATATAAAACGTGGCTCCAGCAAAAACCTAATTATAAAAGTTAAATTGCTTTACGGCCCTCCTGAAGTTAGATAGCCGTATCATACGGTTTTAATTAAAATCATCGATATATTATTATTGAGTTATTGGAAAACTGGGTAAATGGAGAGCTATTCGAAAGAACTTTGTAAAAGTTTATTTGAATAAAAAATTATTCTATTCTATATATTTAACCCCTCACGCAAAAACGACGGGGTGTTATAAGTTTGATGTGTCTGTGCGCGCGCGCGCGCGCTTGTGTGTGTGTGTGTGTGTGTGTGTGTGTGTGTGTGTGCGCGTGTGTGTGTGTGTGTGCGCGTGTGTGCGTGTGTGTGTGTGTGTGTGTGCGTGCGTGCGTGCGTGTGCGTGTGACGGACAGACAGACGGAAGCGGAGGCTTAGTAAAAGGGTTTCATTGGTTATACTAATAATACTTTTTTTAAGTACGAGTACATTTTCGTAAGCCACCCTTATTTTGAAGTCGTTTGGCGACTTTTTCACAACTTTGTCGCGCGACGGGATTGTATGAGGAGCTTACGTGATTGGATTGTGATCGTATGTCGCTTTTATTTCGTTTAAGACATTGTGTTTTTTCCTTAAACAAGATTCGATCTAACGCATGTCTGTTATGGCCCATCTTGATAAAACAAGATATCCGAAGCTTATTAAATGAGGGAGGGAAAACCTTTTTTGGCGAAACGGTACAGAAATATTTAAACAGTATCTATACTTATAATAAAACTGTAACGGGACGAATTCTGTACATTAAATATATTTTGAAATTTTTAATCGGAGGATGCTTTATTATCGATACTGAGCCCAAAACAATTTTTTTTGCGTCTGGGCGCGCATCACGCAAAAACTACTGAACGGATTTGAATGTTTGATACAGTGGTACTGATACTTCGGATCAATAAATAGGAAGGATACTTTTTATTCTGGTGAAAAAATAAGGCTTATCCGGGATAGGGGATAAAAGTTTTTGTGGATTTTGTTCCATAACTTCGTCAAATCTAAGCTGAATTTGGTAATTCTGTTTTTATTATAAATTGTGTACCTACTATTATAAATATTTTGTCGAATTTTGGTGAAGATCTACTGAATATTATCGGAGATAGAGGACATAACTTCTCGCGGATAGTAGCAAGTCACTCCAAACTTTTTCCACGTTGACGAAGTCGTGGGAATCAGCTAGCTTCTTTGTACCTAAGTAAAATATACATGGAGAGTTGCGGGATACTTTTTCATTTCTAATTCTTGTTATTTCGTAAGTGAGATACGATTTCCATCGCCCCTTTCACAAACTACTTAAGATACCGCCCACAATTTATTTATAAAAACATGGAATATTTTCTCGTAACCCAGAGATAATTACTTTTTTACATTAACAACACAAGTAGTGCTCAGGTAATGGAATTTTCGCTAAAAGAGTTGACCTTTGCATCTACCTACTTCAAATAGATTAAGATATTTTTAAACCCCGACGGGATAAAAGGGGTGTTATAAGCTTTACCATTTTATATATTTTTTTTTTTTTACTCGAAAGCTGGTAGGTATAATAATTGAGATGGTTCTTACCCGCCATAAAAAAAAAAAGTTAAGGGAACCGCTCATGAATTATATAGGTATGCTAGGTAACAAGAATAGCAGTGATATATTAATTACCTAGCACATATAAATTATATGTATATGCTAGGTAACAAGAATAGCATGAAACAGAACTCAGTGATATAGATACCAATGTATCAATTATGCTGTCTAATATAAATAGTTACAAGCATACAAATCGCATGTGTTCTGCTCAAAAAATAAAAAATAAAACGCGCCAAAAATGATCTTTGACCGTAATATCGGAGAATTTTTGACAGTTTGAGGGAAGTTTACACCCTCAAATTTTATTAAAAAAAAATCGACGAGAGAAGTGACTTTCCGGCCGCAAAATGTGGTTACCACCGCCCATGAACACTTGTAGTACCAGAGGCACCACCAATGCGTTGCCGGCTTTACAGGAATTTATAGGTCCCCTCCTTGAATAACCCCATATTTGAAAATTCAACCCCTGAGGGGTAAAATAGGAATTTGAAAAATTGAACTTACCGTGAGCGAAGTCGCGGGTAAAAGCTTGTTTAATATTATGCTCTTTGAAACCTTAAGGAACAAAATCACGTAGAAAATGTAGAACAAAGAAAAATGACTGCGGTAAAAAGATATCTGCATTTCTATCAACGAGGTACGAAACTTTGATAAGAGGGGCGAGTTATTCTAACTGGGATAAAGCAACTTGACCTGGATACGAATTCTGTAGAATCAATGACTATATGACTGAAAATATTCATTTTAAGTCATACAGTCATATTACACATTCGTGTACACTGTTTAGAACATCTAAGCACAAAAAAGATAATTATAGAAAATCATAAATAGAACATTGTTAATCCTACTAATCTCATAAATGTGAAAGTTTGGATGGATGGATGGATGTTTGTTATTCAATCAAGCTGCAACGACCGAATAGATTATATTCTGGAATAACACATTCGGCATACATACAACACATCAGAATAAGGCTAGTTTTCCTTCCTATTCCTATCCCGGAAAATAAAAGAGTTCCCTCGGGAATTCAATGACACGCGTACGAAGTCGCGGGCATCAGCTAGTAAAAAATAAGTTCTTAGTTAAACCTGCAGACATTTTAAATTGGATGTTGTAGAAGGAATAGGTCAATAAGTCTCAAAGAAAATCGCGCTAACCTGAAAGGAGATATGGCAGTTTAATAAATAATAGACGACCTCCCTGGCGCAGTGGTGAGCGCTTTGGTCTTATAACTGGGAGCTCTCGGGTTCGATTCCCGGCGGGGGCAATATAGGAATTTATAATTTCTAAATTGTCTCTGGTCTGGTCTGGTTTTGGCTGCGGCTAGTACCACCCTACAGTGAAAGACATGCCGCCAAGCGTTTCGGCAGAATGGCGTGTAGAAACCGATTAAAGGTATGGGGTTCAATTTACACTGCTATACCCCTTCCGAGTTAGCCCGCTACCATCTTAGACAGCATCGTCACTTACCATCAAGTAAGTCGCAGTCAAGGGCTATCTTGTCGTCGAATAAAAAAAAAAAGATTCGAGTCTGAATTTTCATAACTCATTGTACGGTAACATAAGTCGTAAAGTCCTCGATACGAACGGGTTCCAGGGTTTTATATACGGAATACATCTTTCCAATGGGAGACCTTCTTTATTATTCCATTATTATCAAATAATATTGTTTTGAAATCCAGGCCAACAAATTATATTTACCGGGATAAAAAGAAGCCCACAGAAGAACATGGATAGCCTATAAGTATGTCATGCTCTCTTTAAACATTTCTGTGGTGTCGTGTGGTGCGGGTTGTTACGTTCCCTCAAATATGGTTGAGCGAAGCAATGGCTGGATCATGCGTCATGCTCGGGAATGGTAACGGGAATGGGTCTGCTTTTGTCTGCCGGTCTTAACATGTATTGGATTCTTTTGCATTTTTGAAACTTCATTGTGGAAACACTGTATACATAGCATAGCATAGCAACCGCCGAGTTTATTGCTGGCTCTTCTCAGCAGGAACGGCATTCCCAACCAGTGGTAGATTCATTGACGATTCAAAAGCACTTATAAAAGTTTATTTGAATAAAAAATATTTCTATTCTATTCTATGGTGTTATTCCAGAATGTAATTTCTCTTTGTGCCAAATTTTTTGTGCCGAGATCTATAGAGTGTGCTCTGACTCAACTCAGACTTGAGATAGAGGTTAGAACGAGACACAAATATACTCTGACATAAATCAAACTCTTTCTTGAGTCTGAGCTGAGTGACAGTGCGGTCTCTTTGCATAAACCTCTTTGTTTCCTTGCGGACCTGCTAATTTTTCCTACTACTAGTCTACGAGGATAACTAATTCTCATCGTCTGCCTGCCTACCTTACCGCTACCTAGCAAAGGTATAACTAAACGATCTTTCGAACTATTAGAATTACTTAAACATTGATTAAAATTTATTATTTAGATTAAAGCTTATTTGTGTGAGCGGCACAAATAAATAGCACAAATAATTTTATTCACAAGTAGGCGTGAGTATAAACCTATTCATTAATGATGTTTCGTTAATTAATCCATTTGGGTAATTTGCTTTCCACGTAGGTTTCATTAGCGCCAATCTGCTTAATACTGCTCGTGAAATTTTATTAACATTTATTAAGTAGATACGTGTTTAATAAGTAGGTAGGTATTTATTAAGTACCGATGTAGCTTTACAGACGTTAAAACAATTCTGAGAATTTGTATGATCGAAATCCAAAAATAATCTATATATATAAAATTCAAAGTCCTGACTGACTGACTGACTGACTGACTGACTGACTGACTGAGATATCAACGCACAGCCTAAACTACTGAAGTTAGAAACTTGAAATTTTTACAGTTGGTTCCTTTTATGATGTAGGCGCACACTAAGAAAGGATTACTGGAAATTACACCCCTAAGGGGTTTAAATAGGGGATGGAAGTTTATATGAAACTCCGTCATTTTTCAAGCTGTTTCCATCAAAGTTGGTATTAGAGCTTTCAGTTAAAAATAAAGAAGTACGTGTGTCACAGTTTTTGAAAATTCCACCCCAAAATCTAATTCCACGCGGACGAAGTCGCGGGGGCAAAAGCTAGTAATCTATATTGGGCTAGCATTCAGAGTCATTCTGTGACTTATATTTCTTCTTCTTCTTCTTCTAGAGTTGAACAAAGGTCTCTTGCATAGAATTTCACAGGCCTCAGTCTCTCACTATTAGTTACAAGTGTAAATTAAAAATTTAAAACACCTCCAACTTGTTACAACATCCTAATCGCTAATCAGTAATCGTTAAAATAAAAATATGTAATCCGCCATTTTGTGGCGGCGGCCATCTTGGACCGATTTTCGTCAGACATAGCTAAGAACACTTCCGTCTTGCGTCTGGGGTTAAAAATGCATTGTTAAAGAAAAAATGCCATTAATGTGTGTTTACATCAGTAATTACGATCGTCACAATGATGCAATCATTTTTAGAACTTTACGCACAATTCTAAACTCCCAACTGCCAATCGCTAGCAATAGATGCCCACGGCTGGACAAAGGTTTTTTGTACCACCTCAGATCGCCACAGAACATGATCCCGTGCGCCTATATCCAACGGCTTGCAGAGACTCGTTTATGATCATCTGACAAGGCAGATTTCGTAATAGATATGAACAAACACGAACTAATTTCAAAGAAGTGACATCCCCAAGTTGTATTAACTCTAACCAGATATTAATTTCGCATGTCACTGAGGTGTACCTACCCACCTAATATATGAGCTTTAATTACTCTTCCCATCATGTTCTGACGTTTTGGTTTATTATTAAATTCACGGCTTGTCTAGCTGTGTAACCTACAAAATCCCATGACATTTTACAAATGCATACGTTTATGTTATCCTATATAATTATTAATATAACGAAACTGAGTGAGTAGGTCTAACCTAACATTTTTTTGATGTTCCTTCGACTTTCTTGTAACTGTCTCAAATCAATAAAATAGAACGAACTCATTACTTATTAATATTAAACACAGCCTATTTATTTTAAGAGCATTATTCCAGTCTGCTGCTCGATTGTCTAATACAATTATTGCATTATCTATTGCAATAATCTATATCTATACTTATAATAAGACTGGGATGAATTCTGTACATTAAATATATTTTAAAAATTTTAATCGGAAGATGCTTTATTATCGACACTGAGCCCAAAGGATTTTTTTTTGAATTTTTTGTCTGTCTGTGCGCGCATCACGTGAAAACTACAGAACAAATTTAAATGAAAGTTGGTAGAGTGGTAGCTGATACTCCGGGTTAATATATAGGATACTTTTTATCCTGATAAACAAAAAGGTTTATCCGAAATAGGAGATGAAACTTTTTGTTGATTTTGCTCCATAGCTTCGTCAAATCTATACCGAATTTGATAATTCCTTTTTTTATTATAAATTGTTTACTATCAGAAATTTTTTCTCAAATTTTGGTGAAGATCTACTGAATATTATCGGAGATAGAGGACATAACTTCTCGCGGATAATAGCAAGTCACTCTAAACTTTTTCCACGCTGACGTAGACGCGGGAATCAGCAAGTATTAGCTAAGTTTTCGGGCAGCGTCGTGGCCAAAAACATTCTGAATAGAGAGGCAATCGGTGCCCAGTTATTCGATCCTATAGCATAGAATTACTACCACCTTTTTATTTACACAAGTCTATAACGAATGGTCTATGAAAATGGCATAAACATAAATCATAGGCTATTGTCGGCGCTAGTTCCAAATGTCAAAACACAGTGATTTACGCACTTGTTTGTTAGACAAATACGATATTTTTCATGATATTATATGCCTTGGGAATAATATTTCTGGTTAGGCACTTTTTCTTTTTATTTGTGAAGAGTATGTTTGATTTCATCGATCGATCAATTTTTTTTTTCTCTAAAATAATATGATTAGTAAAACTTATTTTCAAGAAAAACATAGTTTTTAATGATTTAAAAAAACACTAATTTACGACGACATGCATTCAGCTAGTCTGTGTGTCAAAGTGTGTTTTTTTGTTGGTTTGTCCTTCAATCACGCAGCAACGGTGCAATAGTTTGACGGGATTTATTATTCAAGCTTCGTATTTAGGTAAGTAGGTACCTAAAGTAAACCAAGATCTTACTAGTATTATAAAAGTGAAAGTATATTTGTTTAATGATTTCTTGGATCAACATGATTTTTGCATGGGTAGGTATAGCTGAGGATCTGGAAGTGACATAGGCTACTTTTTAACCCGGAAAATCAAAGAGTTTCCGTCTAAAAAACTAAATCCACGCGGACGAAGTTGCTGGCATCAGCTAGTAAGATATATTTCAACATTTCAATATACAGCTATTAGATGTAACTAGCGTTGCCAGACATCCCGTATTTCCCGGGACGTCCCGTATTTTAGGCATAGAACTCTGTCCCGTATTTGAACCGTACTTCGTTTTTCATTATGAAATCGATCCAAGTATTCACACACTCAACGTTCGTAAAAGAGCGAGTTGATGACCGTTTTTTATTATGATTATTATAATTGTATTGATTTTCAGAAATATGTTAAAATGAATAAAAATATGTTAAAACCGACTCAATCCTCGGAAAAATATCAAAAAAAAAAAATAACACTAAATAATTTTGTTTTTATTTGTCGGGTAAAAAACTGAAATCCCGTATTTTTTTGCCCCTTATAGGCTGAAAAAAAATCTGGCAACCCTAGATGTAACACACAGAGGGTAGCGAATGCAGCAAAAACTTTCAATTAACGATAAAATAACAGCAAACAGATCGGTGAAACCACCACTTTGTTTGAAAAAATAAATCGCAAAAGAGAATACCAAAGAGCTATCAAATATCAATTAAGTGAATTGATAGAAAGATAAAAAAGGATTTTATAATATCATAGCCATAGAGTTGTATTACTAGATTTAGAGATAATGTCACAACTTTTTTTTTTTATTCGATGACAAGATAGTTCTTGACTGTGATGAATGAGATGATCCAGTCTGAGATGGTAGCGGGCTAACTTGGAAGGGGTATGGCAGTGCACATTAAACCGGTACCCCTAATCTGTTTCTACACACCATCGTGCCGGAACGCTACATCGCTTGGCGGCACGTCTTTGACGGTAGAGTGATAACTTACTACGCCCAAAGCCTCCTACCAGACCAGACCAGAGACAATTCAGAAATCATAAATTCCCAAATTGCCCCCGCCGGGAATCGAACCCGAGACCTCCCAGTTATAAGACCACAGCGCTCACCACTATGCCAGGGAGGTCGTCAAAACTTGAATGTACCTACGACACCAGCCATGCTTTTAGTCATATTGACATTGGACTTACTAATACATTGTCAAAAGGTATTAATGTCATTTTTTAAGTGCATGTACTTTGTATAGGACTTTAATTATGTAACATTGGGAAGATAAATCGATATCGTGTAACGTATTGAAATATTGAAATTTGTTGAAGAAACATTTTGCAATTTCAAATAGTTTGGTACATAGAGCAAAGGCCAAATAACTTGTTCTATCTTGATTAATTTAGGACAGCAGTTTTCGCTTTCTGGCTTCGGATAAAATCAACAATTTACCATTTTTGGCCCTTATTTCTTAAACACTTAATGCATTAAATTTGTTGCTCTACTCTTACAACTCGACGGACATAGTAATGTTACAATTCAAACAAAGACAGAAAATAATGGTCTGTTATTTTAAAATTATTCTGGATCCCTTTACATTATTTTATATTACATATCTTTATAGTATTACTAGAAGCCCGCGCCGACTTCGTCCGTGTTGAAAATTAAATATTTGTTCTTGTGAGCTTCTTATAGGAGACGATTGTCAATAAGATCACCACAGGAACCACACGAATATCCCGCACCGATACCCGCCACCGTGCCCCGCCGCGCCAGCCGGCACCATTTTATTATTTTGTCGCGCGGAAATATTAATTTTCCGATAACTCCTAATATATTTATTTAAATTGTATAGTGTAAAGGGCAAATATGTTCTAAATTAAATACTTACGATAATAAAGATATTTATTTAGATATAGATTGACATCACATCGGTTAAAGAAGCTTCGAAAATAATTCATTATTATTAATCAAAATTTGAAAGATAGAAATGGTTACTGTAAGTTATCCTTAGAATATAGACATATGCTATCGCGGACTTATTTTTAGAACTCTTTAAGAGGAACAATTCACCCATACATCATTTTCATCCAATAACAGTATATGACCCAGCGCACGCCTTGAAAACATTTAAGAGTCAAAAAAATGTCCGACTTCTTTAACAAATTTGCACATAATATCTAGCCATAATACATTTATTAACATAATTATAGCCTATAACCATCTGGAATAATGTACCTTTGAAATGGTAAAAGAATTATTGTAATAGGTGCGGTGGTTCCAAAGTTTGCTCCGGACATACATACAAACTCACAAAATTCGCGCTCTCTCTTTATTATAATAGTATAGACTAGCTGATACCCGCGGCTTCCTCCGCGTTGATTTACTTTTTAAAATCTCGCGGGAACTCTTTGATTTTCCGATATAAAAAGTAGCCTATGTCACTCTCCAGGTTTTCAACTATACCCACGCAAAAATCACGTTGATCCAACAAACCAATAAACAAGCATATTTTCACTTTTATAATATTAGTAAGATCTTGGTTTACTTTAGGTACTTACCTAAATACGAAGCTTGAATAATATGTATTTCCACGGCTAGGAAGTGGCCAAGAGAGCAAAATTAAAAAAATTAAAAAAAAACAGATTACAAATAAGATAATTATCTGTCAATCTGTAACTTCCATGAATAGCTTTCACTTTTCTAAGGACGGAAAACAAAAAAACAAAATTGCCTTTTAATATTTAAACCGCTAAGAAAAATTATATTCCCACGGGACAACAGGAAGTTGTGAAAGTACATAAATAACGCGCGGAAAAGTTGTAAGCGGATGTACAAATCTATACTATTATAATAAAGAGAGAGCGCGAATTTTGTGAGTTTGTATGTATGTCCGGAGCAAACTTTGGAACCACCGCACTTATTACAATAATTCTTTTACCATTTCAAAGCTACATTATTCCAGATGGTTATAGGCTATAATTATGTTAATAAATGTATTATGGCTAGATATTATGTGTAAATTTGTTAAAGAAGTCGGAATTTTTTTTGACTCTCAAGGCGTGCGCTGGGTCATATACAGTTATTGGATGAAAATGATGTATGGGTGAATTGTTCCTCTTAAAGAGTTCAAAAAAAAAGTCCGCGATAGCATATGTCTATATTCTAAGGATAACTTACAGTAACCATTTCTATCTTTCAAATTTTGGTTAAAAATAATGAATTATTTTCGAAGCTTCTTTCACCGATGTGATGTCAATCTATATCTAAATAAATATCTTTATTATCGTAAGTATTTAATTTAGAACATATTTGCCCTTTACACTATACAATTTAAATAAATATCTTAGGAGTTATCGGAAAATTAATTTTTCCGCGCGACAAAATAATAAAATGATGCCGGCTGGCGCGGCGGGGCACGGTGGCGGGTATCGGTGCGGGATATTCGTGTGGTTCCTGTGGTGATCTTATTGACAATCGTCTCCTATAAGAAGCGCACAAGAACAAATATTTAATTTTAAACCCGGACGAAGTCGGCGCGGGCTTCTAGTAACAAATAAAACTAGGTATTAGTCACCTTCGTGGTAACCAAAGAAATATATCAAACTAGAAAAGAATAATAGGACGCGTTCTAACATTATAAATCCTACTAATCCTATTATTGATTTATAAATGCGAAAGTTTGGATGTATAAATGGATGGATGATGAATGTATGGAGGAATGTTATATATAAATAAAACTAAGTTCCTAGTACTGTTATAGTAAATAAGCTAAGTATCCTAAAAAGAAGGCATGTTTTAGTTCTAAATACCTAGTATTTATTTGTAATAAATACCCCTGCCATACCCCTTCCAAGTTAGCCCGCTACCATCTTAGATTGCATCGTCACTTACCATCAGATCGCAGTCAAGAACTATCCTGTCGTCCAATGAAAAAAAAAAAAAAATTGTAACAAAAACAAAATTTTCAAACAACGCAGTTGACGCGGTATCGTCCAGAAATAGGTAACGATGAAGTTTGAAGGATGTAACCAACTATCCTTCAAGGGATGAAGTAAAACAGTGCATCTCAATATGAAATTATTTTTGTGGTAGATATTAAAAAAAAGACGTGTGACACTCGGGGACTGCCGCGGTAAAGCTATTGCATAGCATTTTTTATCAACGCCATCTAGCGGCTCACCGTAGAGGAGTCCCGTGTCAGGTTATTTTCGTTACGGAATTTCTGGATTCGGTCTCCACGCTGGCCCGCGATAGAAGCTATGCAATAGCTTAAAAAATTAATTAATTATTATTATTTGTTGTTGTTGGTTTGCGCGTTTCGTTCCAAATTCGTTAATAAATAAAAGCATATTAAAATGCGGTAACATTTGCATAATACAACAGCCAAACCAATATAGTAATTTGCGGCTCATTTATGCGTACCTTGCGTACAAATATTATTTTGCTCCAATTTAACCAAGAATTTAACCGTCGCTGAGTAATAAATTGACAGATTTTCAATACAAAAACTGTCAAAATATAGTCTAACGTAAACTAAATTTATGCCAAAATTTACGCTATTTATTAAGCTCATTGTGTATATTCTTATATTATGTGTGGTGTACAATAAAAGTATATCAGTAGTCATTCATTCATTCATAAATCTTCTAAATATATAAAAGGCAAAGGTGACTGACTGACTGACTGACTGACTGACTGACTGACTGACTTACTGACTGACTGACTGACTGACTGACTGACTGATCTATCAACGCACAGCTCTAACCACTGGACCGATCGAGCTGAAATTTGGTATACAGATAGCTGTTAGGACGTAAGGATTTTGGAAAATTTCAACCCCAAGAGGGTTAAATAGGGGGTTAAAAAATCGAACCTAACGTGAGCGAAGCCGCGGGTTAAAGCTAGTTCTAAATAATATCAAACTGATACTTTTAATATCGGATTGTTATTGAAAAAACTACGTAGTACCTAACTAATATTTGGACTGTATGAAATTATAACAAACTAGCTGATGCACACGCCTTCTTCCGGAATTCATAAATTTTCCGGGATAAAATATCCTATATGCTATTCTGATATTGTATAAGCTATTAAATTGTGAAGTTTCATCAAAATCTGTTCAGTAGTTTTTGCGTGAAGGAGTAACAAACATCCATTCTCACAAACTGTCGCATTTGTAATATTAAGCAGGTAGCTTCCGTTCCTGAAATCTTCAAAGGATATTTTGAGGTTATACTATCGGCTATATAACGGGGAGTGTTCTGAATAGCTGTTTGACCTTATTCCACCGTCTTGCTTTTACAACCGCACCGCTCGTCACCGAACACAATTTCACCCTTACCACCTGATTGCTTGGAGCACCTCGACCATCCGATATGCCAAATCTTTTTTCCACGTACATTGAAACTGTGGAACCAACTGCCTGCGACGTTGTTCCCACTAAACTACAACATGGGGTTATTCAAGCGGCGGACCAACAAATTCCTAAAAAGCCGGCAACGCATTGGTGGTGCCTCAGGTGCTACAAATGTTCATGGGCGGCGGTAATCACTTAACATCAGGTGACCCGCCTGCTTGTTTGCTCCCTAAAAAAAAAGAATAAAACACCCTTTCAATTTGATGTTGCTAATCCCACAGAGAAATTATGCCCCATTTTAATATCATGAAGCCCACGCGCCGTTTCCTAGATCTTAATTAAAAGCCGAGCAGATGGGAAACTAGATTTTCCAAGCATTCCCATAATCTCGTTCATAGTTTGAGAGCCGGTAGCAGTTATTTTTACTTTGGCAGATAAATGTGTGGTTTTCAATTCAAAGATTTCCTCATAATTGCTAAATTGCTCATACAGTATTGATACAAGTATATAAACGTAAAAATTATTTTTGCAAAACCGACTTCAAACGCAAACAAAGTATACCTATCAATTATTGTGTCTATAAAATTTGCAGAGTTCCCTCGATTTCTTCAAGATTCCATCACCAAGTCTTGACCTGATGACAATGGGACCACCCGGAAAGTAGGTATACCCTTTCAAACAAAAAAACAATTTTCCAAATTAGTCCAGGCGTCTTCGAGTAATCGGGGAACATACCTACATAAAAAAAAAGATTCCGATGAATTGAGAACCTTCTCCTTTTTTAGAAGTCAGTTAAAAATGAAGTCTTTGGCATATACGTTGGCTTTTTCTTAGTGGTCCACTTGTATATTATATATTATTACGTTGTGAAATTTAATATTAAAAAAAAAACACATTCAAGATCATAATTATTTTGAACTCCTTGCTGTCAAACTATTTCAAACTAGCTTTTGCCCCCGCGACTTCGTCCGCGGGAATTAGATTTTGGGGAGAAATTTTCAAAAACTGTGACACACGTACTTCTTTATTTTTAACTGAAAGCTCTAATACCAACTTTGATGGAAACAGCTTGAAAAATGACGGGGTTTCATATAAACTTCCATCCCCTATTTTAACCCCTTAGGGGTGGAATTTCCAATAATCCTTTCTTAGTGTGCGCCTACGTCATAAAAGGAACCAACTGTAAAAATTTCAAGTTTCTAACTTCAGTAGTTTAGGCTGTGCGTTGATATCTCAGTCAGTCAGTCAGGACTTTGAATTTTATATACATAGATGTATACTGGACTTAAAAAATTAAAAATTGTCACTCACACTAGTGTGGTAAACCTAAATTTCAAGACATGAAGACTTGCATTTTCCGAGCAAATGTATTCCGAGTTTTTCTGAAAAATAATATTTTCACCGGCTCCCTAACTACCGAGCATTTAGTTCAGAATATCTCAAAGTGAACATAAATCACTGGAAACGTCACGGCATCTTTCCAGTTGCCTAATGCACCTACAATTTTCCCACAAATTTCCAAGAAAGCAAGAAAATTCTCGGGTACATTATTCTCATGTTCATCCTAGATTTTTTGTTTTTTTTTTTCTGATTTTTCTTGTTTGTGAGAGTGGCCATTTTCCTTTACAGATCAGTTACACAACAATATAATTTTCTTTTTAAAACTTAATTTATTTGTAAGTGTTTAATAAAATAAGAATAATGGCGATAATGAGGTCATAATATGTATGTAATATGTAGATCACAGAGACTTATTATATTCCTGCATATTTCAAAATCTGAAATGCATTGATTCCTTCCCCGGAGTAAAGCAAAAAATGCTGCATCACTAATAAAACTCTTCCGGGATACCTATCATTAAAAAATATGGTTAGCTTTTGTTATTTCCTTGTTATTTCAGCTCCATTTTTATAACTTTTTACTCCACTCACTTATAAAGTAAATATACTCTGTATCAATTCAATAAATAACACTATCCGGTAAAAGCGGTGCTTTTAAAACGTTAGTACGCTTCATGCTACATCCGAGAGATTTTGTTATTTTATAACAGTTAAATAAAGCTATCTAATTTATTTGAAAGTCACTATTCTGTTACAAACCTATTTCGAACGTTTTCCATCAGTTAAACTTAATGGAATTTCACTTTACCTAAGTAAATCGGAAACATTCAAAAGCAAATAGGTTCTTACTTCCGAGTTTGTCTTGCTAAAAGGAGCAACGCAACAAAAGTGATTTGGCCACGGGGAGATATTACAGTGCATAAGTACGCTAACACAGATACACTCTCTATTCCCTCACTCTCAAAGTCAGATGGGACGGAAATCCGACAAGATTGGAAAGAGATCAAGCGCCGAACTTAGGTTGATAACTGATAAAATAGGGGTTTGAAAAATCGAACTTTGTGTGAACAAAGCCACGGGCAAAAGCCAGTTTCATAATAAACTGAAAAAAAAAATACACCACAAAGCTTTATGCTTAATTGCTTATTAAAGTTGACCTCCTTTTATACACCTCCTAATGAACGCGAGTGTTGTACACTACAGCCTTTTCAAAGTGCATTTCTATTGAGGCGGACTTTAATCAAACGCAGTGTGAAGTGTTTTCCAACTGTGATCTCTGTGTCTATGCAAACAAAAAATTCTATTGGAGTTTCGCACACAGAGATACACAGTTTCATCGTGTCGTCGGAATAGTGACACTTTACAAGTGCCACGGAGAATGTTCTGCGCTGTAATTAAACCACAATTTGTGGTAGAATGCCGCGTCATAAAAAGAAAATTGTTGCTGCCTCGTTGGTCTAATGGTAAGCATGTAACGACTACGGAGGACGAGGTCCCGGGTTCGATCCGGCCAAAAAAATGTATTGGGTTTCTTAAACTCAAACTCAAAATTATTGAGCTATTGCATAGCTTCTATCGCGGGCCAGCGTGGAGACCGAATCCAGAAATTCCGTAACGAAAATAACCTGACACGGGACTCCTCTACGGTGAGCCGCTAGATGGTTTATTTAATGTAGGCCAACTTGTGACTCTTATGACAAGTCGAGAATCTACCACCGGTTCTTTGTCAATAAGTTTTCAGTACTAGCCCGGAGTCAGGAAGTTGGTGGTGTGTCACCCCCGTAAGGAAATAGAATGTGTGTGCGCACACACTCGTGTGTTTCCACAATAAAGTTTCAAAAATTGCAAAACAATCCAATGCATGTTAAGACAGGCAGGCAAAAGCAGACCCATTCCCGTTGGTGGCACCCGTTCACGAGCATGACGCATGATCCAGCGCGTTGCTTCGCTCAACCATATTTGAGGGAACGTAACGTAAGTATGTTAAATAATATGTAGACGTAATCTGCTGAAGTTTTCAAAACGAGGGCATAATAATAAAATACAAAATAAAATTTCCAGTTACTAGACCAGTTAAACTCTAAATAAAAATGGAGATGGTTTGTACGTCGAGCCATTAGTCCAAAATGACAGCTATTGTTCGCTTTGCGTCGCTCAGTTAAATCCTGCACAATAGCCATTTATCGAGTTTTATTGTTCATTATTGTACCTACACATGTTTCGTAATAGGTACTATTATAAAATGATATAATACCTACGAATAAATAATAAGTAAGAAAGTCTAATTCAGAAAAAAATCCACTCAAAAAATGGCCTTACTTCAAACCAAAACGACGTATGATTCAAAATACGAATCACTTCCGAGGTTACAAATAGACATGCTTGGTGTTTGGTTCAAATTCAGAAAGAAAGCAGGGATTGGTTCGCCTGCGGGCTGCTATGTTTGCTATGACAGTTGAGTCATTGGACGATGTTATGAAAATTTGACGTGCAAAAAAATGTCCAACTATTGACGTGCTATTTTTGTTTTGAATCCCCGCCTCCAACGGCTCAATTTTAATCTCCGCCCACGTTGACACAATTTTTGTTGGAGTCATTTTTTTAACGCAATTAGACTTCCTTACTTATTATTTATTCGTAGTATAAAACTGTCACAATTCACTAAAATGTGTCACAGTTATACCCCTAATGGAGTTTTATATCAAAATATGAATATTCATATTGATATAGTACAAATAAAATATAGAATAAATCTACTTCACCCACCAATGAAAATTTTTTAGGAAAACCCGTCAGGAATAAATTGATAGAAAATTTTTTGCACGTTATGTTGCCTTCACACGTCACGTATCTACATATTCCAATCCACCCTTTTTTAAATGGTGTGGCCATAAAACTGGTACGCTTAAAACGTTTAAAGATTAAGAACTGCCCTTCCAAGCTAGCCCACTTCCTTCTTTATCTGCGTAATCACTTATCACCAGGCGAGATAGAGGTCAAAGGCTGTCTGGTAACAAAAAAATTCAATGAAAAATTTTTAAACTGTCAAAGGTTTAACTCGAAATTGAAAGGTCGCAGGTTCGAATCCCACCCGTTGCACTATTGTCGTACCCAGTCCTAGCACAAGCTTTCCGCTTATTTGGAGGGGATAGGAGAATATTAGTTTGGCTAATATTCTTTAAAAAAAAAGAGGTGTGGCACTCGGGGACTGCCGCGGTAAAGCTATTGCATAGCATTTTTTATCAACGCCATCTAGCGGCTCACCGTAGAGGAGTCCCGTGTCAGGTTATTTTCGTTACGGAATTTCTGGATTCGGTCTCCACGCTCAAGGCCCGCGATAGAAGCTATGCAATAGCTTAAAAAATATTTAGGTTTTGAACAAGATAGGTCACTGCAACCAGTCGTTAACGGACAACAGTCAAAGAGGTCGGTGAAAATGAAGTGCGCGGTTCAGGCGATAAAATGAAACATAATGCCATCATAAACCCGATTGGGCGATAATAATTACTTTATGGGCTCTGTGGACACGGCGCTATGAATATTTACTGTCGCAATATGTAGCGAATAATGGCACAATAACATTCATATCGTTGATCCATTGATTGAATTTTTCATTCTAATAAAGATTAATCTAGCATATCTTATCTATCTGATCCCATGAGCAACGCTGTGAAACTAATATTCTTTATAAAAAAAAACAATTTTGTAGGTACTTGCGCTTAGGTATTACTTACTGCACGATTGACTAGCTGACTTATCTAATCCAAAATCTAAAAACTGAAAGTAGAATATTTAACACAAATATAAATTAATCAACAATTAAGTATATTCTATTGTTAGTGTTACACCACCTAGCAAAGATAATAAAACAAAAAAAACAGAGCAATATATTATACTAGCTTTTGCCCCCGCGACTTCGTCCGCGTGGAATTAGATTTTGGGGTGCACGTACTTCTTTATGACTGAAAGCTCAAATACCAACTTTGATGGAAACAGCTTGAAAAATGACGGAGTTTCATATAAACTTCCATCGCCTATTTAAACCCCTTAGGGGTGGAATTTCCAATAATCCTTTCTTAGTGTGCGCCTACGTCATAAAAGGAACCAACTGTAAAAATTTCAAGTTTCTAACTTCAGTAGTTTAGGCTGTGCGTTGATATCTCAGTCAGTCTGTCAGTCAGTCAGTCAGTCAGGACTTTGAATTTTATATATATAGATAGAATTTGGTGGCCTAATTGCTACTAAATATTAATTAAGCACTAGGTACGATTAAACTAGTGCATGAATCATTAAAATATAGCAGACATAACTAAAAGATCTTTTTAATTGCCGATCAACGCGATTTTTTACAGATTAACCTTGTATGTTGGTTATTATAAATAATTCCCGGTAATCATTAATAACTTTCAATTAAACAGACTAACTGTAACTTACGCCCTATTAGCTGTAACATAAATACCAGAAGTCTTTAGGATTTTCCTTAGTAAATAATTCTTTCACAATATTTCCGAGATAAAATACATCTTTGAAAAGACAGCGCTTTGAAAAAACAACGAAATGGCAGGTGAGGAAAATACTTACCGCTCTTGAGAGCTTTTCATAAAAATGATGGCAATTTGAAAAAAAAAGGCTAAGAAAGCTTTTGTATCAATTTGATACAAAGGGGTTGGAAATGTTCTTTTATTCGCGAGGCTTTGCTTTTATGGTGTTAAAATATAATAATTATGACACGTTTCAATTTACATTACGTATACCTAGTTCAGTATACTAACCTAAGCTCGAACATTTTAAATGACAGGAACGTTTCACACTTTTGAGAACAGCCTCATGTTTTAGTTATTGTTGTTAAGCACATTACTTGAGAACGGCTGGATCTTTGTATTTTTTATTTTAAAATGTTGAAAAGTTGAAAACATTTAGTCCGAAATAGTTTTATATGGACAGAAAAATTGGAAAAGTTGTTCTGAATATTTTTTAATTCGGGAAAAACTGAACGCCTATTTTTTTCGGGATATTTTTTCATACAAATATCCCGAAAAATATAGGCGACCGATTTCATTTTTTATTTTGTTTATATGATCACGGGAAAGTTATCAGGAAAAAAGTAGAAGAGGAAATATTACGCAAAGCTAATTCTAGAGGCCGCGCTATTCGGCCATTGCGTAAACAAAAAAAAGCAACTGAGAAACTGATATTTTCAATGGGTATAGTTGACGACCAGTTGCAGATTGACACAGATTACTTTTATCCCGGAAAAACAAAGGGTTTCAAGGGATCTTTAAAAATCTAACTCTGCACGAAGTCGCGGATTTAAGCTAGTTACATATTACTAGCTTTTGCCCCCGCGACTTCGTCCGCGTGGAATTAGATTTTGGGGTGGAATTTTCAAAAACTGTGACACACGTACTTCTTTATTTTTAACTGAAAGCTCAAATACCAACTTTGATGGAAACAGCTTGAAAAATGATGGAGTTTCATATAAACTTCCATCCCCTATTTAAACCCCTTAGGGGTGGAATTTCCAATAATCCTTTCTTAGTGTGCGCCTACGTCATAAAAGGAACCAACTGTAAAAATTTCAAGTTTCTAACTTCAGTAGTTTAGGCTGTGCGTTGATATCTCAGTCAGTCAGTCAGTCAGGACTTTGAATTTTATATATTTAGATTACTTTGCATAAGATTTGTAGTAGATAAACTCTTTAACGTCTTCGGTGATTTATATCGATTCCTAAAAAGCCGATTATTCTAGATACTTAACTCTTATGCCTTTAGCAATAAAGGGGATTTTAGCTTGAAAATCCCGTTCACATAGAAGTTAGGGCTTACGGCGGAGCAGCGAACAAGTAAATATAATTATCGAACATGCAAGCGATGTTAGTGAAGCAAACATGTAGAATAAATGGTCTATAGCTATTATAGTTGGAATGACGACCTCCCTGACGCAGTGGTGAGAGATGTGTCTTATAACTGGAGGTCTCGGGTTCAGTTACCGGCGGGGGCAATTTGGGAATTTATAATTTCTGAATTGACTCTGGTCTGGTCTGGTGGGAAGCTTTGGCCGTTGTTGGTTACCACTTACCACCCTACCATCAAAGACGTGCCCGCCAAGCGATTTACCGTTCCGGCACGAAGGCGTGTAGTAAGCACCTTGTAAGTTAAAAAAAAAAAAGGCTTTTTGACTGTATGATTTACGTAAGTTATGCAACACTGAGGTAGGTATAATTTACAACTTAAAGCCCATCGTTACCCTCCTTTAGCAAAGACCTCAATTTAGAGTCTTAAAATGTAGTCAATTATTTCTAAGCTAGCTTTAACTTGGCCTAGTGCTCACAAAATGTTAGAAACTTGAGAAGTTTATTCAAGTACCTAACTGTGTGTCAAAGTACTCAACCCAAGCAAGCAACTGCAAGTAGTTGTTGCAGTCTTCATGTGAAATTAGTTGCTGGCATTGCAAAAGTTTTTGCAGTTGAAAATCTTAAAGTGGAATTAGATAGATAAATAAAAAAAGACGTGTGGCACTCGGGGACTGCCGCGGTAAAGCTATTGCATAGCATTTTTTATCAACGCCATCTAGCGGTGAGAAGAGTCCGTGTTCCCGTCGAGCTTTAGGTTTTTTTCGTTACGGAATTTCTGGATTCGGTCTCCACGCTCAAGGCCCGCGATAGAAGCTATATGCAATAGCTTAAAACTTTATTGCACACAAAAAAGAAACAAAATTAAATACATCTTAAATTAAACTACGCATGCAGAGATGACCTTATTGTTAACTTAATGAGGTGAAAGCATAGAAGAAATGTTTCATACATGCTATCTAAGGATTACATTTAGGGGTTTCTGAAGTCAAAAAATATATTGATATCACATATATTTTTTGACTGTATATGTGATCCCAATATTATTTTCAATATATGTATCACATCACATTACACTAAAATAAAGGCGAAAGTTTGTATGTGTGTGTGTACGTGTTAACCACTGGATGGATCAGGCTGAAATTTGGCATGTAGATAGCTATTACAACTTAGGTGTCCGCTAAGAAAGGATTTTTAAAAACTCAACCCCTAAAGGGATAAAATAGGGGGTTGAAAAATCGAACTTAACGTGAGCGAAGCCGCGGGAAAAAGCTAGTAATATTATAAGTGTGATTGGGATTAGGATATTAGGATGACATGTAAAAAAATTATAGAGTCATGAAAGAGAAAAGATATTTGCTCTATAGTCGATAGACTAGTAAACAATTATTACGGCATGCATACAGCGTCCCGCTTAATGAAATTCCTTTGAGGCTCCAGTTGAAAGGCATTCGATGTCAATCGATGTGTTCCAGTAGCTGTATTTTTATTTTTATTGTCCTTGGCAGTTGACTACGAGTTCCTTGCGGTTTTAGAGAACATTGGTACAAAGTTAAATCTATTTAAGTACAAAAATGTTTTTCTTTTCCGAATTCGTACAACTTGTTCACTTGCCTCGTCGGTCTAGTGGTTAGCATGTTCGACTGCAGATGACGAGGTATCGGGTTCGATTCCCGGGTCAGGTGACCTTAAGCCTAATTCGATGGATAAGTCTAACACAAAACATTAAGTAACTGTTATTTTCTTAAAGTTTAATGAAGATGAATGGATCTACAAAGGTTATTAAGATATGTATGATATCTTTTTTATATAGGTTCTTTACTTAAATATTAGAACCTACATAAAATATATATTTTGTATAGTTAATAACCTTTGTAGTTGTATCCGTCTTCATTTTTGCATTTAAAATTATATAAAAGAGCAACACACCATCTGTATTCCGTCATGGGTTACTACAAATTTATTTCTTTATTTATTTACTAGCTTTACCCCGCGGCTTTGCTCACGTTAAGTTCGATTATTCCAACCCCTATTTTATCCCTTTAGGGGTTGAATTTTTAAAAATCCTTTCTTAGCGGACACCTACGTTATAATAGCTATCTACAT
This sequence comes from Hipparchia sbordonii, assembly GCA_038048805.1. Taxonomy (NCBI): domain Eukaryota; kingdom Metazoa; phylum Arthropoda; class Insecta; order Lepidoptera; family Nymphalidae; genus Hipparchia; species Hipparchia sbordonii. The sequence continues at coordinate 4,079,587 of CM076115.1, read as the reverse complement.
GCAAAAGGAGGTGGGTTGATAAGGCCCAAAATCCGCCCCTCATACACTCGAAAAAAAAAGTTCCAGATTCCGACAAATTGTAAATGTATTTATATACTTGAAGATATAAACTTTATTTTAATATAAAGTTTAGGTGATAAAAAAAATAGTAAGTTACAGAAAATATTACCCAAAAAGAGAGTGTTTCTTTTACTTTTCTTACATTTTCATACATTTTAGTCGTTTTTTAAGCTTTGATTTAATATTTTAGAATGAGGCGCTCCATGAACCAAAATAAATTAATACTCATATAAAAGCTTATAAAAAGGAGCATCATTATCAGTTACGTTTACCATGGTTCATGGAGCGCCTCATTCTAAAATTTTAAATCAAAGCTTAAAAAACGACTAAAATGTATGAAAATGTAAGAAAAGTAAAAGAAACACTCTCTTTTTGGGTAATATTTTCTGTAACTTACTATTTTTTTTATCACCTAAACTTTATATTAAAATAAAGCTTATACCTTCAAGTATATAAATACATTTACAATTTGTCGAAATCTGGAACTTTTTTTTTCGAGTGTATGAGGGGCGGATTTTGTTGCCTTATCAACCCACCTCCTTTCAGCCTGATCCATCCAGTGGTTTCAGTTGTGCGTTGATAGATCAGTCAGTCAGTCAGTCAGTCAGTCACCTTTGCCTTTTATATATTTAGAAGATTAAAGAGGAACACAAATCTAGACAAAGTAATATAACATTTTCATTGACCATCTACCCACGTACCTCCTACATATAAGTGCGGGAAACACTATTAAGGGCTTTATGACGGCATGAAAACTCTACATTGTGTGAAAGGTATGGAGCATAAAACGTTGGATTGTTGTGTTGTTTTGAGGGTAGTTGGTGAGTTATAGTTCTACCTAAATTACTTAGTTCTGAGTGAGTTGCCGACCGAGGACTAAACTATGCAGAAACTAAGCTATGTTGGAACTCTGTTGGAACGCCATTCCGAACCAATGGTAGATTCATTTGACGATTCGAAAGCACTTTGTAAAGGTTTATTTGAATAAAAAACTATTCTGTTCTATTCTATTCTATCACACCCTTAAAATAAGGGCACCTAAATTTAAATTAGGCTTTATTTGTAGTGCAACCATTGTTTTTTTAAACTTTTATTAGTAAGCTCTGTGTTTTGTAATTTGTTTGTGTAATATTGTATTTTTAATTAATAGTTTTGTTGGTAATTTATTTGTCATTCATCCGAGCGACAAGTATAAATAATAATTTATTGTTAATAGTGGTGAACTGGGCCCCACGATGCAGGAATATCTAATGTGGGTCTCAATGGATATTATTATATTCATTGTTAATGTTGTATAAAAAAAATATTAAATAAATAAATATTCTACTCTATTCTAAGTGAGCTGAGCTATACCAACTAAAGTAGAAATACAACTAAGCTAAGCAACTGATAGACGTTCATAGCTCACAGATGTCTCTTACATAGATTCCGACATATCTCGGTCTTGTGTCACCTGCATCCAGCGGTTTCCTGGGACTCCACCTACTGGGCAGCTGACACTGCGCTTTACGGTGCAAGGTTACCACTCCAGCACCTTGGAACCCAAACGGCCATCCGTTCTGTCCCGCCCATGGCAACTTGAGTTTCACGGCTGGCTGAGCTGTCTCTCAGGATCTCTTCGTTCCTGATTTGATATCGCACGGAGTCAAAGACACACCATCTACTTCACCGCCTCTTTAAAACTATCCAAATGAAAATATTGATATTATCACCAAGCCAATTCTGCTGTCAGCGTTATCACGTTGCCTTCGCAATTTACGCCGTGCCTTGACAGAAAAGTTTGACGTTCACAAACGAGGTAGATATACAGGTATCCAGGATGTAATTAACTACAGTATCAGTTTCATTGCTTTCCACAAAAAAGATTTATTATTCAATTTACTAAGTCCCCCCCATAAAACGGAGTAATTAAAGCGGGGGTGGATTGTTTGGCGGCAACTTCACAGAGTAAAAGTAGGCCAGTTCAAATAACCCATCAAACGCCACCTCGTTAACTGTAACAATATTTACCTATTTATTTCGCAGGAAAAATTAACAATTAATGTCTGTTTAGCCGACTTTTTGTGTATTAGTTTCGACGACCTCCCTCACGCAGTGGTGAGCGGTTTGGTCTTAGTGAGAGATCCGGATTCAAATCCCGGCGAGAAAAATTTGGATGGTCGATGGGGTCCCAAGGTGCTGGAGTGGCGACACCGCACCGGGAAGCGCAGTGTTGGCAGACTCCCCACTAGGTGGACCGACGACATCAAACGAGTCGCAGGGAGTCGCTGGATTCAGGCGGCGCAAGACCGAGATCTGTGGAGGTCCATGCAAGAGAATTATGTCCAGCAGTGGACGTCCATAAGTTGAAGAAGAAGATTATAGAAAACTGGCATAACTGCACAAAATGTCAGCAGCATTTTTTAAGTTCAGTGAAACATTTTTAAAACAAATCAACGGTTAAAGGTGCAGACCGAAAACTGAAAAAGTCGCAGGTTCCATCCCCACTGTTGCACTATTGTCGTACCTACTCCTAACACAAGTTTTCACTTATTTGGAGGGGAGAGGAGAATATCAGTCAAGTTCAGCTTGGCTGATTTTCTTTAAAAAAAAAATCGTTCCCACATTATCAACGTAGTATGACGGAAAAACAAAGAACTTAGTATTAGCACATCATTATGCGCTGTTGCATTGCTTTCGCAATCTATCGTTGGCGCAATTTTGGACAGCAAATAAAGTTTTCCACGTACATTTTGAATAAGGCTATGCTAGATCTATTCTCTCAGACCATTGAACAAGCACGTAAAAAATCAGAGATACTGATTTAATTTCCTGAAAAAAATATCTCATTTTCATGTCGGAAATTACAACAGAGGCTTGTACCTCGGCCACAAATTGCTTTTTCTCGTGTCCCCGAGCCATGTAAATGCTTAAAACGTCTGAATCACGGTAAACGTTGTTGTTTTTGGAAAATTAGGTATATGAAATGTAATTTTCCACAAGTCGGTTAGGTGTTTACGGTCCATTGTACAAATTAATAAAGAGAAAATAAAGCCTTATTTAGTACCGACCTAGATTAGTCTCAGTTCGCCATGTGATAGGTAATAACACATTAAAAAACAAATAAATCTGTCTGTCTGTCTAAAATGCAGTAACAGCCTAGTGTTTAGGATTTAACTGTTAGGAATCGATGGACGGCCTAGTGTTTAGGATTTAACTGTTAGGGATGGATGGAGGACTCCGAAAAACATGCCCAGTTATGTGCATTTATGCCACTAAATATTGCATGCTTCATCGGAATACATCGTGAGGAAACCAGCTTGCTTGAGCTTGCAGCTTGGTTGAGCGAAGCAACGGCTGGATCATGCGTCGTGCTCGTGAACGGGTGCCACCAACGGGAATGGGTCTGCTTTGTCTTCCCATGTTGACATGTGTTGGATTATATGTATTGCATTTTTGAAGCTTCACTGTGGAAGCACTGTATACATAGCTTAGTTTGGTTACTTATTGTAAAATTATTTTATTTTTTGAAAAGAGCAACTGCTGAGTTTCTTGCTGGTTCTTCTCAGCAGAATCTGCATTCCGAACCGGTGGTAGATTTATGACGTGTGAGTGATACAAGGTAGCCTACATGAAATAAATAAATGAATTTGAATCCTCCATAATGTTTTGAAAGGTGTGTGAAGTTTGCCAATCTGCATATTTGCATTGAGCCAGCGTGGTCGACGCCTATTAAGCATTTTCTGTGAGAAGAACTGCACTGAGCCGATGATGACGTTTTTTTTTTTTTTTCATTTTTTTCACTAAAAAGCAAAACTGCAGATGTAAAACAAAAGTAATTGGAATAGGAGAAGATTCAATTAGAAGTCTTATCTGATGGCCTAATCGCTTAGCAGCTTAGTTTCCAATCTAGGATTGCAAAAAGTTTAAGGGATTAAACTATTCTACACAGTGAATGGTCAAATTCAATCTAACCAAACTCGTAGACCAAAGCCTCGATAGCCCAACGGTTAAAGGTGCGGACTAAAAACTGAATGGTCGCAGGTTCGAATCCCACCCGTTGCGCTATTGTCGTACCCACTCCTAGCACAAGCTTTCCGCTTATTTGGAGGGGATAGGAGAATATTAGTCAACTTCAGATTGGCTAATATTCTTATTAAAAAAAAGTCCGTCGAAAACAGTCGCAACTTCACTTCTTCATTTTAAACTATAAGACAGTTTCCTTATCGCAACTTATAGTGATATTAATTTACGGCAGTAAAAAGTTCCTAGCTAGAAAACTGTCAGGATAAAAGTGAACTTCATGAATTTTAATGAAACTCTGCACTTCATCTTCGCGAATTATTCATCCCTAATGGAGTGGTCACGCCTACAAGTTGTCTCTCGGTTAATGGATTTTGCAATGTTGACTATAAACTATCCTGAGAATGATTCGCAAGGAAATTAAAATTAGCATGTGACTCCAAGAACCTTGTGTGTGTAATGTGTATGTATGTGCATGCGTGCGTGTGTGTGTGCGTGCGTGCTTGTGAGCGTGCGTGCGTTCATTGTGCGTTCGTACATTCATGTGCGTGTGTGGTACGTGCAGGCAGGCGTGCGTGCGAGTGTGCGTGCGAGCGTGCGTGCGAGCGTGCGTGCGTGCATGGGTGCGTATGTCTGGAGTGGCAGGTGGTCGGAGACCCCACCCCCCAGATGGACGGGCGATTTCAGCCGAGTCTCCCCAAGATACAGGTAGCGCAGAATCGTGTTCTGTGGCGATCATCTCAAAAGATGATGATGATGTTACTTATTAATTAACTAATCCTGGTTAAATACTAGAACCTTAGTAAGGATACTTACTATTCTCGAGAAAATGAGAGTAAGCTATAAACTTTAAATAGTTATAATATAGAGTTTAAACATTACTTATGGGCGGAACTTTTTATTTCGCTCAAGAAAAGTGTCAAGAGAGAAGTTAACTTCGTGAATTTTAATGAAACTCCACAATTCATCCACGCAAAGTATTCTGCTCTAATGTAGTGACCGCACCTACAAGCTGTCTCTCGGTAACTTTAATGGACTTTGTGTTGTTGAAAAAACTTCAGAAAGCCATTTGAGTTTAAAAAAATATATTTAAATAAACAGGCAGATTTTCCTTGAGTTTAAGTAGTTCACACAGGCGAGTAAATTGTCTATCTACTGTTTTTTATTATCTAATTCTTTAATGGACTTTCTTCGATCACGCCAACCCCATAGTAACCTATCTTAGGTAGATACATATAATTATTTATAGTGGATAATTTTTCTGTTCAGGCACAACTAAAGAACATATTATATTTAAAACAAGAATTTTATCTTATTTACTGAAGGTTTGGGTACAGTCAGACATTCGTTACTAGATTACTTTTAAATTCTTCATCAAGGATTTTGGGCCTCATTTTAAAAAGAAAAATTCACAACTGTTTTATTAAAAACGTGTACGTTAACTTTTAATTAATTTCACAGCTGAACTCAATTGTTTTGCAAACTCATAGATAATCACAAAATTATTGCTGAATTTCAGTAAAAGTACGATTTGATTAATTTCCTGTTTAATATTTACTTCGCCTTGAAACAAATCATATTTCGATATTAAAGTTATTATTATATCTTTATTACTTTATTACTAACTCCAATCATATCGTATTATAAATCTAAATATATATACAAGGAAAAGGTGACTGACTGAACGACTGACTGACTGACTGACTGACTGACTGATCCATCAACGCACTGCCCAGGCTGATCGTACAAGTGGATATTATGTCGTAGGCATCAGCTAACAAAGGATGCCTGTAAATTCATCCCGGAAGGGGTAACATAGAGGTTTGAAAAATCGAACTTAAAGTAAGCGAAGCCGCGGGCAAAAGCTAGTAATTTATGTTTTCTCAGAAATGAATATTGTGAACAGTAAAACGAGAGTAAAACCTATTTGCTAGAGACATCTGATGAGAGATAGCGCAAACAAAAAGTCATGAAAAACTCTAACAGATGTCGCTACTTCTGCAAAGAAAATGTTATAATACGAAAGCAAAAATTAAGTAAAACATGACAAAACATTAAAAGAAATTACAAATTGATTAATTTGTGTAAACTATTTATTTATTTTATCTGAAACCTCGAAGGTTTTCTCCTGAAAAGGACGTTCCTTTTGGCTTTTGATATAATTTTTTTACTGTGGCGGCTCTTGATTGGTACGGCAGTTTGCGCCAAACTGCTGGTGAGTACAGTTATGTAGTAGGAGTGACTTTTTGGCCTAAATCAAAACAAACGCTGCGTAACCATAAATATATGGCTTCGGTGCAGAAAAGTGTGCAAGTTTCTAAATCAACTTAAATTAAGTGAAAAACAAAGGTATGACGTTTTTTTCTATCTATTTTTATTTTAAAGTTGCTTAAACACGGTTGATATTCAATGTTTCTTATTTTATGTCTAACTTATGGCAAAAGTATTATATGTAATTGTGATAAACTTATTGGATTAATTTAATTAATTTTAAGTTTGCGCCTATGAAGTTACAATATGTTTTACAATTAACTTAAACGTAGAAAAAACAAAATAAATTATAAAATTAAAACACCTTGTTTTGAAATAATATTATGTAGGTACCTACTTGAATTCCAGTATTTTAGTTTCAATTTATTTTCCATAGATTTGATTGCAGAATCCGTTAATAGGTGATTGTTCTTTTATTTAGAGTACATATTTTTTTTACTGCGCCTACTGAAATTTTTAGACGCAAAATACATGTAGCGCCATCTAGTGTCAAATAGAGCTGTAGATTTTCCACGTCGAGTTGTACCGCCTTTTTCAGTACAAACCAAGGAAATGCAACCTTCAACGTCACCTTACTTTTAGGTAACTTTTCCATGTTTTCAGAGATGGCGCCACTTAAAATAATACACATGAAAATTGGGTTGTGAAAATGTAAATGGTTTTCTATAACGTTTTTGTGTATTTTAACTTTGGTAACTACATAAAAAATGAGATATAACGATTAATAAATAGATCACAAAAAAATGTGGAGAGCATAAATACTAATCGTACAAAAGTATTGGAAAACTAACTTTTTCGCGCATCTTTGTTCACTTAAATATCTCAAAATTCAGCTTTCAGTTCAGTTTCTTTTAATTTCTTAGCTGTAGATCAGATCAATAATGTAAGTAATAATAATGTATTAATGTTTACAGATTGTATTTCGCAGATAAGAAGGAATTACAATAATTAAAAATGGTAAGATTATAATTTACTAGCTTTTCTTACAAGATTTTGAATAATATAATACTAAAGGTATTTATTGCAGTACGGATTTGTCAACTACGCATTGGAACTTCTGGTTACGAAAACCTATGGGGAAGAAATATGGGAAAAAATCAAGTAAGTGGAAGCAGCGGTCATTTTTATTATGAACCCCGGTCAAAAAAACAGGGGTGTTATAAGTTTGACGTGTTTGTGTATCTGTCTGTTCCTTCGTAGCTCCCGGTCGAATGGATTGATTTTATGTGGTTTTTTCTGTTTGAAAGATGACGTGATTAAGATGGACCTTAGGCATAATTTACGAAGATCTGCATTTAGGCATTTGAAGATCATCAGCTCATTTCCTATTTGATTATAAGATTAGGATATTTATTTTTTAATAATACATTGGATATATGATAGTTTTTAAGGTATATACACTAGCGAATTGGGATATTTGTCCTGTAAGGCTAATGTAAGAGTTGGTTAATAAATAAATAAATAAATAAGGGTATACTCGAAAGCACATACTCGACCCCACAAAAGACATCTGCACTTTGCGTAATGCGTAGACGACAAGATTGTTTTACTAGTTTATGACGGTGTCTACTGTCTGGGTAATAGATCATGTGTATCACCTCTTTCTTTATAGAGATAAATATTTTATTTCACAAAGACTACTTTACTATAAACTAGATGATGCCCGCGGATTCGTTTTTATAAACCTTCAGGAACTCTTCGTTTTTCCAGGATAAAAAGTATCCTATGTCATTTTCAGGTCCTACACTATGCCCATGCAAAATTTCACGTCAACCCGTTGCTCCATTGCTGCGTAATTGAATGACAAACAAACACACTTTCGCATTTATAATATTAGTAAGGATAGTAAGGATTAGTAAGGATAGTGAAGCCACCATAAGTAAACCTATATCTTTAAACTTTTCTCAAAGGGAATAATTTTATTTTAAATAACATAATAAATAATATTTATTTATTATATTATTTCAGGAAAAAAGCAGAAGTGGCTATGGAGGGATCTTTCCTTGTTCGGCAGATATACGAAGACGAGATTACATACAATCTTATTACAGCTGCAGTTGAAATTTTGGGTGAGTATTAAAGTGTCTAAGGACACTGTAGTGATTCCAAGCGGAATCGAACTTCCTTTTTTGGTTTATGATTCTATAGATTATATCTTCTGTATACTTAGATCGAATAAAGCAAGTATATCTTGCCCTTCATACTTATGTTATGGTTAAATACTAAAGTACCTTCATCATTAATCACAGCACGGATCTCCTCTCAGGATGAGAAGGGCTTAAGTCTTAGGCTGAAATCTATAGATCGCATTCTCACTCAGCTCAGACAAGAGCAGACAGAGACAAAAGACAGAGACAGAGTTAAAACGATACAGATTATGTCAGAGCATACTTGTGTCTCGTTTTAACCTCTATTTTAAGTCTGAGCTAAGTCAGAGCACGCCTTATAGATTTCAGCATCAGTCCATCACGCTGGCTTAGAGCGAATTGTCAGACTTCACACCACGTTGAGTTAATTATGGACTAAGCTTTCATCGCTGTAAAATAGGTACTATAATGCTATAGAATTTATAAAAAAATTACACCTATTACAGAAAAGCCCGCAGACGCAATTTTGGAACTCTTTGGTATGACTTTCTTTGAATTTTGTCAAGATTCCGGATACGATAAGATTCTCCAAGTGCTTGGCGCTACTCCGCGAGATTTCTTACAGGTACATAATTACTGATTTTCACATAATTATTTCAACATAAATATTTTGCTTAGTTGGATAATCCCCGCTAGGTGGACTAATGATCTCCAGCGAGCCATTTGCTGGTGTAGGTTTCCGAGGATAGCCACAGTACAGCATCCTGTGCCGTTTGCATCCAACAACTATCAGAGACTCTCCTGAGATAGTACACCTAGTGGGGGGATTATAACGCTGCGTTTACTTACCTTAACAGAACTTAGACGGCCTACATGACCATTTGGGCACTCTGTATCCCGGTATGCGTGCACCATCTTTCCGCTGTACGGAGAGACCTGAAGATGGAGCTTTGGTTCTTCATTACTATTCCGACAGGCCAGGCTTGGAGCATATTGTCATCGGAATCGTAAAGGTTTGGGCATATAATATTTATTTGTACTTTTTTATTCTTGCATGTTCTTGATTGTTAAATTATATACTTTTTGCCTGCGTGGAGTGTTGACGGGATTATAAGTAGCCCATGTCATTCTCCAGGTTCTCAACTATATCCATCCAAATCACGTCGATCTGTAGCTTCTTTATGGCAAGCAGATATACAGAGCTCACTACCTAAGTTTGCTAAAATATCCATTAAACTCAAAGACAGACGTCTGCATCTGGAATGTCTCAGGATCGGAATAAGGTCTACAGAAAAAGTGTGTGTCAATTTCCGCTTGATATCAATCACTACTTAAGAAAGATCACCTCCTTTAAATGGCGACTTTTAGGAAGCCATATAGATCTATGATTAACTCTTATCATCAGTGATTGTATTACAGACGGTAACCAGCAAGCTTCACAAAACAGAAGTGAAGGTTGACATCCTGAAGACAAAGGAGGAGTGTGACCACGTCCAGTTTCTCATCACGGAGACATCTAATCCAGGTCGTGTTACTGTGCCTGAGATTGCAGAAATTGAAACTTTGTCACTCGGTAAGATATTCTCCATTATTATCAAAGCTTTACAAAGTGAAACGCTTTCTAGAACTGCTAAATAGCATATTATACAGTCGACATAGTTCACCAAATTGAGAAATTGAAGTAACAGTGGGTGCCCTATTAGTTTAAAGAACCGTTACCATTAGGATTCCTAGATGCTAAAGGTTACCAAACCCCAAAGCGGAAAGCGCAGTGTGCCAACACTCCACTAAATAGAGAGTTGGCGTAAGACCGAGACTTGAGACTTCCTTTGGTTGATCTGAAGTATCTAATGTTTCAAATGCTCACCAGTAGTTCCTCCACTTTACAGAACCGAAAGTCAGCCCGTCAACTTTTTGCCGAGTGTTCCCGTTCCATCTAATGTTTGATCGCGAGCTGAACATCGTTCAAGCCGGACGCACTGTTTCCCGTCTGCTTCCAAGAGTAACGAGCCCTGGTTGCAAGATCACTGATGTCTTGGAGACGGTGAGATTATCTTGATTATCTTTTCTTCATATCTTCGTTGACAGTTCCCTTCCTTCCTGTGTTCGTACTTTTTTCTTAAGTGCTTCATACTCTCAAGTTTTGGTTACGTACATTTAATATTGCCAAGTTTTCTTCCATCCTATGTTCAATGACAAACTAAGGTTTTGTAAACGGTGATATTATCTGTTTGTCTTCTTTTTACTTCACACTCCGTTTCTTTCCTTCTTATTGGTTTCAAGTACACTGATGTACTTATTTGTATACTTAATCTATTACTGTTCTTCGTTTGTCTATCATGAGTAATTTTTCTCCATTGCAGGGCTTTTGAAATTTCCAAAATAACTTAAGTCTGTTCTTAGACGCGAATTTGGCTTTGTAATTTTTCAGGTTCGTCCCCATCTAGAGATGACATTTGCGAATGTTCTGGCGCACATCAATACTGTTTACGTTTTGAAGACTAAAGCAGAGGAAATGATTGTCACTGATCCACATGAAGAAATTGCTTCATTGCGTTTAAAGGTAGTTAAGAAGAGTATTCTCTTCTCATATAGCGTATTTTCTCACCTCATAGCTATTTTTTTTGTTAGAAATTACTAAGTAGAATTATAAAAAGATTAAAAAAATCCTTTTTTACTATCATTATCAGGAAGAGTATTCTAAAGTCATTCACTTTTTCAGGGTCAGATGCTTTATATACCAGATACCGACGTGGTAGTATTTCAATGTTACCCCAGTGTTACTAATCTTGATGATTTGACGCGGTAAATATTTAAATTTTTAAGTTTTTTTGAATGAAGCATTCAAGGTTTTTTAAGATTTATGGTTGACAAGCTTTTACCTGCAACTTGACGTCGACAACAAACAACTGTTGTTATGTCAGTCCGTTGTTTCGTTGCTGTGTGACTGACGGACAAGCAAACATACTTTCGCATTTATAATAATACTATAGGATAAGTTCAAATTATAGTATAAGTGATCACATTTTCTCCATAATTTCTAAAAACATTTCCTAAAACAAAAATTGTTAAAAATTATTTTTGCAGTCGCGGATTATGCATTTCGGATATTCCACTACATGATGCCACCAGGGACCTGGTGCTAATGTCTGAACAGTTCGAAGCAGATTATAAACTGACTCAAAATCTTGAGGTCCTTACTGACAAGCTTCAGCAGACCTTCCGTGAGTTGGAAGCTGAGAAACAGAAAACTGATCGGTAAGTTAATTAGGTGTTACGTGTTAGGGTTCGATTTAAAATGCCAGTCTCCGTACAAGAACGTTTATTCACACTGATTGACTTTAAATAGGAACAATACAATCGCCTTCGAACTTCGCTTCGCACTTGTTCTCGCTTCGATCGCTTGTGACACTCAACTGACTGCCAGGTCGCTAGGGCTGCTCTTTTTATACTGATTGGCCCCGCCTAATCGAACGTTCTGGTTCGTTACAAATACGTAAACAACCCTCGAAGTGATCAAAACAACAAAAAAATGGGTAGGTACCTACACAGGCCCGATAAACAAGTGAAGGTGCTCGAAGCTGTCGAGAACAATAGAATGTACCTGTGTAGGTACTTTCGTAGCTTCGAGAGCGTTATACGCATTTGTAACACCATCCCCTCCTTAGTTGTGCTCGTCCCGAGCATCATTGGTCCCTCGATATGGTGCTAAGCGATCCACATGGACAATCTTCGGCCGTTTCCTATCCCCTTGTTTGATGCGGTAGGTTACGTCATTAATCCTGGTGACTACTTTGTACGGTCCTTCCCACCGGGCTTGTAATTTCGGAGATTTACCCTTCCTTCTTAGAGGGTTATGCAACCACACAGAATCGCCTTCCTTGAAACCACAAGTATTGGCATTCCGATCATAGCGTGTTTTCATTCTTTCACTGGTCTTTAGACTCTGTTCCCGAACATGCTCATGTACCTCATCCAACTGTTTTTGTAGGTCTGCGACATAGTCGACGGTCCGTTTTGGGGAATCGGGGGGTGTCCCAGTAAGTGAATCGACTGGTAGACGTATCTCCCTTCCGAAGTTAACCTTAGCGGGAGTAAATCCTGTGGTTTCATGTTCCGCCGAGCGATACGACATCAGAAATAAAGGGATGTATTGATCCCAATCTCGCTGGTGTTCTTCCACGACTTTGGCCAAGTGATTTTCCAATGTCTGATTGAATCTCTCGACCATGCCGTCCGACTGCGGATGCGCTGGTGTGGTTCGAGTCTTATGTATCCCGAGCAGATGGCACATTTCCTGGAACAGAGCTGACTCGAAGTTTCTTCCTTGGTCGCTGTGTAACTCCAGTGGTACTCCGAACCGGCATACAACCTCTTGAATGAGCTTCTTGGCCACGGTCTTAGCCTCCTGGTTCGGGGTAGCAAATACTTCTGGCCATTTGCTGAAATAATCCTGTACCACTACAATGTATCGGTTTCCATCTTCAGTTTGCGGGAACGGTCCTGCAACATCGATGGCGATTCTCTCCCAATGAGCTCCCACATTGTACAGCTGGAGTTTTCCCTTTAATCGATTACGAGGTCCCTTCACCGAGGCACATGCAGAACATTTTCTGCACCAATCCTCGACGTCTTCACGGCAGCGTACCCAGTAGAAGCGTTCTCGTACCTTCACTAAGGTTTTCTTCACACCGAGATGTCCTCCAGAGGTACCGTCGTGTAATTGTCTTAACACAGGAGCTACCTTGCTTCTAGGAACCAACATCTGCAGAGTATGTTCCTTGCCATTTGGTGATTCCCATTTTCTGTACAGGACTCCATCCTCCAAGACAAGACTATCCCACTGAGCCCAATATGCCTTAGTAGTTGGGCTTGTGGCAGACACATCACTCCATCGTGGTCTTTGTCCTTGGATTTTCCATTCCAAGATGAGTTTCAAGTCCGTGTCCTCTTTTTGTGCCTTGGCTACTTCTTCCTTGCTCCAAGATTCGTCCAGTCCTTGAATTCTCAGTAATTTAATTTCTTCCTTTGACTCCTGTTTTAAGCAGTGACGGCAATCTAGAACACATGGTCTTCTTGACAGGGCGTCTGCATTAGAGTGAGACTTTCCACTCCGGTGTTCTATTACAAAATTAAACTCTTGAAGTTGTTCGATCCATCTTGCCACTTGACCTTCGGGATTTTTAAATTGCAGGAGCCATGTAAGAGCAGCGTGATCGGTTCGTAAAGTAAATTCTCGTCCCAGTAGATACTTCTTAAAATGCTGTAAGGTCTTAACTACAGCCAGCAGTTCGCGTCGTGTTACACAATAGTTTCTCTCTGGTTTCGATAATGACTTGCTGAAATAAGCAATAACTACTTGTTGACCATTTTGTTCCTGCGATAAGACTCCTCCAATTCCTGTATTACTGGCATCTGTGTCTACCAGGAACCTTCCTTCTCTGTTAGGGTAACCCAATATTGGAGTGGAGCAAAGGAGTTGCTTTAGTTTTGTAAATGATTGTTCACAATCCAGGTCCCAAATAAAGTTCCTTTTATCTTCTGTGAGTCGATGTAAAGGTTTTGCTATTTCGGAGAAGCTCTTAACAAAACGCCGGTAGTATGCACATAGCCCGAGGAAAGCTCTTACATCTGTCTTGTTCTTCGGAACAGGCCAATCTTGCACTGCCTTGATTTTATCTGGGTCGGTTTGAATACCTTTGTCCGATATGATGTGTCCCAAAAACGAAACTTCTTTCTTGAAAAAGTCACATTTCTTCGGATTTAGTTTCAAATTAGACTCTCGGAACCTTTTGAAAACCTTCTCTAAGTTCTGTAGATGCTCCTTGAAGTTGCGTCCCATGACGATAACGTCATCCAGGTATACTAGGCAAGCGTCTCCCAGAAGCCCCACTAACACCCGTTCCATAAGACGTTCGAAGGTAGCTGGTGCATTGCACAGCCCGAAAGGCATCACTCGGAACTGCCAAAGGCCATTCCCAGTACCAGTAGTGAAAGCAGTCTTCTCCTTATCTTCCGGGTGAAGCTCCACTTGCCAGTAGCCACTCTTCAAGTCTACAGTAGAGAACCATTTCATACCTCCAAGCATGTCTAGGGTGTCGTCGATTCGGGGCAAAGGGTAGCTGTCTTTCTTCGTCACATTATTTAACATCCTGTAGTCCACGCAAAACCTGGTACTACCGTCCTTCTTCTTCACAAGCACTACAGGTGAAGACCATGGACTGCTGGACGGCTCAATAACCTCATTGCGTACCATGTCCTGGATCATTTCTGATACCTCTTTTTCTTTCGCCAATGGTACACGTCTAGGTCTCTGCTTGATGGGTTGGGTGAGGCCAGTGTCTATCCGATGCTTCACAAGACCGGTTCTCCCAAGGTCGTCATCACTCTTTGTAAAAAGCTCACTGTAACGTTTCAGCAGTTCTTCAGCTTCCTTAAGCTCTTCTCCTTTTAGATTTTCCTTCAACGCTTCCAGTAAAGAATCCAAATGATCTGTTGACCGGGATCCACAGTCATGTACTTGTGTCCTTCTGAGGTAGTTGACAGCATCACATTGTCCGATAACATCATCCTTCTTGAGGTGTATTTCCGAGTCACTAAGATTTAAGATTCTTACTGAAGCATCACGTTGCGTCATTACCAGTGTCCTTGCCGTGATCCAGTCCGGGTGGGTTCCACAATCCTCTATTATGACGCATCTGTCCTTAATCACATTTGGTGACAATCTTACTTTAATCAGGGTTTCAGATTTTGGGGCCAATGTCACGTTTTTCAAGTTGTACACAACTGCTGAGGAAGCACCCTCTAGAAATACCTCTTGGTCCGGAAAACTCAAAACCCCTCTGGGCACGTCTACCACACATTGTTGTGATTGCAGAAAGTCCAATCCGATGATGCAGTCATCTGTAATGTTAGCCACCAAAACAGGGTGTCGGTATATTCTGTCGCCCATTTTAATCACTACTTCCGTGTCTCCGAGGACGGTCACTGGCTGGCCCGTAGCTGTCGTAATTTGCAAAGTGGTCGCCAACTTTCCCGCACATTAGTAGGTTTCAAAAGCTCCGGTCGCACAATCGATCTCGATGCACCTGTGTCAATTGTGAAGCGGCATGATTTTCCATTTATTTCTCCTGTAGTAACAAGACTGTTTCCATCACTTGTCTGTAGTACGTGGATAGTGGGGGCTCTACGGGATTCAGCCAGCTCCCGCCCCACTTCTGCGGCGTTCACCTGGGTACCCGTTGATACTGTACCCTGTTTCCCTCGGGTCCTCTTTTGAGTAGGGCAGTTCAGTCTGATATGCCCTTGTTCACCGCATCCATAGCACGTTGGTCCCCTTCGAGGTCTGACTTCGGTTACTACTTCGCGAACCCTATAGGTTTGGTAGTCTTGACCTGCAGCTTCTACCTCGAGTGCATGGGCTAGGGCAGCGTCTAAGGTAGCATGATGGGCCAGTCTAACAGTTTTTCTTACTTCCCGATCCTTTATGCCGTCCACAAAGGCTTGCACAATCAATTTGTCAACTAGCAGGGGGTCAGAGGCATATGCACGCCGTACCAGGCGTTCTATTTCTGAGGCCCATTGCTGTAGACCTTCGCTTGATCTCTGTCTGCGGTCTTTTAGCTGCGCTCTGTAGACATGTTCTAGGTGTTTATCACCATAACGAGTTTCCAAGGCCTTGAGGAGAGCATCGAAAGACCATCCATCAGCTGGGATATTCTCCAGGATCAGTAGTGCGTCCCCGCGTAATGCGAGTGTCAGGGCCGTGAGAGACTGGTCATCTCCCCATCCATTGCCCTTCGCAACCGTCTCAAACTGATGTTTGAAGGCTGACCATGAAGTAGATCCGTCGAAGTTCGGAATCTTCAGCTTTGGGACCCCAGCAGGTGCAGCTGCTAAGCCTTGCGCTTGGACCTTCTGCAGCATATTTTCCAGGTTCTCCAACCGCCTTCGGTGTTCAATTAGCTCCATGTCGTAAGCTCTGAGAGTGGCATCGTATTCATCCACCCGATTCTCCACTTCCTCTATAATTTTTCGCGTCTCACCATAATCTTCATGCTTGGCGTTCATGGCGTCCATCTTACTCCCAATAGCCTCTTGTATAGCACCTAATAAAGCCGCCATGTCAAAACCACCGGCCATAGGCGTTGGGGCTGTGCTGGGCGCCTGAGCCGGAGTAGCCTCTCGTTCCGCTCCGACATGCTCCGCCTGGTCACGTGACGCGTCCAACGCCGTCTGCCGTCGCGTACGTACACCCTCTTCTTGTTGCGGTGTGGCTGGCATCGCACTTCTGACACCAGTTGTTACGTGTTAGGGTTCGATTTAAAATGCCAGTCTCCGTACAAGAACGTTTATTCACACTGATTGACTTTAAATAGGAACAATACAATCGCCTTCGAACTTCGCTTCGCACTTGTTCTCGCTTCGATCGCTTGTGACACTCAACTGACTGCCAGGTCGCTAGGGCTGCTCTTTTTATACTGATTGGCCCCGCCTAATCGAACGTTCTGGTTCGTTACAAATACGTAAACAACCCTCGAAGTGATCAAAACAACAAAAAAATGGGTAGGTACCTACACAGGCCCGATAAACAAGTGAAGGTGCTCGAAGCTGTCGAGAACAATAGAATGTACCTGTGTAGGTACTTTCGTAGCTTCGAGAGCGTTATACGCATTTGTAACATAGGTAAACTAAAATTGCGACTCACTGAGCTATGTCGGTGACTTTGGTTCTCCTACGGATCTTTCATTTCTGATTTTATCTCGCAGGGATACTTCGAGCTCTCCCTTTTCGATTTTAACATAACTGAAATTTTCAGACTCCTCTACTCAGTGCTGCCAATAAGCGTGGCCACTGAGCTGCGTCACCGTCGCCCCGTCCCTGCACGTCGTTATGACCCAGTCACGCTTCTCTTCAGTGGTATTGTGGGCTTCGCCAACTATTGCGCCAGGAACATTGACCACAAGGGCGCCATGAAGATTGTCAAGATGCTCAACGACCTGTACACGGCCTTCGATGTGCTCACTGACCCGAAGAGGAATCCTGATGTGTACAAAGTGGGTTGATTTTGAATTTGATTGTTAAGATTTCCATTAACGTTGTCGTCTGCTTGTTTGTTGCTACAACTCCGTCATGTTTCTCTTTGATGGTAGCTGTAGGCTTCGGTAAGTGCGCAAAAATATTAATGACTAAACCCTCATTGTGATTGGTATACTGCTCTCTAAAAATAGTTGCTTCAGTGTAATCACAATCACCGATTTCACAATCACCTATTGATTGGCCGATCTTCTCTCTCTATTCGTATAAACGTATTCGCAGCAACTTTCGTAAATTCAGGCAAACAACACAAATTTTAAAACTTTTTAGTATCTATGCCCGTTTTCGCTAACGTTCCCTAATTTTTACGAGCTACCTAAGTTACGTTAAATGATTTTACTGTCAATTTCCGTTTTCACGAACCTATAGGAATCACCCAAAGGCGGAAATGACATTCGGTAGAGGAGATTGTATTTAGAGGCTACCTGCGTAAAGAGACTCCTACTTAGGGGATGATTTGCTTGGCCATAGGATCTTCACAGCAAACGGAACAAATTCGCATTTTGACTTACAGGTCGAAACCGTTGGTGATAAATACATGGCGGTGTCCGGTCTTCCAGAATATAAAGTGGCACATGCAAAGCATATTTCGCTACTCGCTCTTGAAATGATGGACCTCTCTCGGACAGTAACTGTAGATGACGAACCCGTGGTACGTACAAAAATCTATTTTCAGATTTTTACATGCAATTGAAAATTTCCCAAATTGTCTCAGTTTTGGTCTATAGGGCTATCATGCACGTCACGAGAAAAGTATGTCGACCCATTTACTCGTGAATTTATATGAGATTTCAGGAGTAAATGGGTACACAAAATTTTCTCGTGGCGTGCATGTTAGCCCTACTGGTGCAAATTTTTTCCTACAATTATAGCTTCTATCTAATCAGTCAAATAAAACTTAAAGTCTAACAATCAGTGGCCAGCCATTAATCGTTAGCCAGCGTGTTGGTTTATAGCTTAAACCTTTAAGTGGAGACTCTTGGCTAGTAGAGGGCCAGCGATGATTTGAGATGATGATGATGATGGTGATGATGATGAAAACCAAAACGACGTAAATAATACACTTCTGTCAAAAAACTGTCAGAACGTCTATTCTTCGGATAAATTTTAGTTTCTCAACGATGGTGAATTGGAACTGAATACTGAAAGCTTTTTGTTACAGGGTATAACGATTGGTATACACTCTGGAGAAGTAGTGACCGGGGTTATTGGGCACCGAATGCCACGTTACTGCCTCTTCGGCAACACCGTAAACCTGACCAGTCGCTGTGAAACTACTGGTGTTCCGGGGACTATCAATGTTAGCGAGGATACCTACAGGTAAGATAAAAAGTGGTGACGCTTGAAATGGAAACGAGAGAGCTATGCTCGAATTATCCCTGGGAGATAAAATCAGAAATGAAGAGATCCGTAGACCAAAGTCACCGAAAAAGCTTAGCGAGTCGCGACACTGAAGATGAAATGGGTGCTGGGCCGCAGGATACCTATAACAGTCGGCGCAAAACCGAGACCTGAGAAAGTCCACGTAAGATACTTTTTGTTTAGCCGTGGAAGTCTATCGTGGAAGTTAATAAGAAAAAGACTATTTCTTCTTCTTATTTATCAACCAATAGACGTCCACTGCTAGACATAGACTGCATAGACTTCCACAGGCCTCGGTCTTGCGTCGCTGAGAATCCAGCGGCTCTAAAAAGACTACTAATATTATATTTTTTGCATGGGTATAGACTATAGTTGAGGACCAGGAGAGTGACATAGGTTTTTTATCCCAGAAAATCAAAGAGTTCCCTCAGGATTTTGAAAACTAAATCCACGCGAGGCATCAAATATCTCTCTATCTAGTTAATCTCTTCTGTTTCTAAGAAATCTTTAAAATATCTTTCAGTTACTTGATGCGTGAGGACAACTACCATGAGCAATTTGAACTCACCTACCGCGGCCATGTTTCCATGAAGGGGAAAGCTGAGCCGATGCAGACCTGGTTCCTCACTAGGAAGACGGCTTAAAGCAGAAACAAGATGTTAATATATCGCACTTTAGAAAAAATTTGTATTGGAACATTGTCACAGTCTGTAACCATACCAAATATTACCTACTAAATAAACTTTAAAAAAGTAGATTATTAAACTTAAAGGGACCTTGCGCATTACGCATCGCCTAGATCCATAGAGAGTACTCTGACTTAGTTCGGACTTAAGATAGAGTTAAAATATGACCCACATAATGCTCTGACACAAATCTATCTCGTTTTAAATCTATATTGAGTCTGAACAGAGTAAGAGATGGACCAGACAGAGTAAGAGAAGAAGATAGGAAACTTAGGCTGAAATCTATAGACCGTAGTCTATAGATTTTAACCTAAGTTTGCTACCTCTCTCTGGATACATTTAATGCAAGATTAAGCATCTTCTAGGGAAACACGCTCCAACTAAGACTTCATCACTCTTTCCCACAACTGAAAAGAAAAAAAAATACAAGGATATGTGTAAAGCATGTGTTATACAATTATTTTTTAAATCTTTACCTATCTTCTATTTCTAATCTCAGACTATGTTCTTATAGAATCATTGACGATCGAAAGTTATATAGATTGTTATAGCAAACAAAATTATTTCTTAGGGGCCTAACTTTGGCCTAAAATCATAATATTATTGATGTTAGCAAGTTAAAAAAAAAACATTTTATTTTTTATTATTTTATTTTAAATATAAAATACATTTTAAAAATTACATTGAATATTATAAAATTACGGTGTCACAAAAACCCAATCGAGTTTATCCGTACACCGTCATTCGTCACAGAGCGCTCGGAATTTCTGTTTTTTATGTACAAATATATTGTGTGTATGTATAAATATATTACGCATTTAAGTATACATTGGGAATGTTTACATAAAGAAGAAAAGGAATAAAACAAATAAATACTATTAAATACAAATGAATATAGGAGGGTAGGTAACTGATAAAGTATTACGGTTGGTATTAAACGACTTTACGGTTGGTATAACTATAAATTTATTGTT
This sequence comes from Hipparchia sbordonii, assembly GCA_038048805.1. Lineage (NCBI taxonomy): Eukaryota > Metazoa > Arthropoda > Insecta > Lepidoptera > Nymphalidae > Hipparchia > Hipparchia sbordonii. The sequence goes on along the minus strand of CM076115.1, from coordinate 4,059,049 downwards.
GTTATTTTCTAGTCATTTAACACTTAATTAATTAATCATATCTGGTATTAAAATGAAATATTTTATTAACTGTTTATCATGTTCTAACTTGTCTCTAGTCAAACTGAGATTATAATCAAGATACTATACCTATATCGATGGAAATAAATTATTAAATGTCGTACTTGCATTTGTTTTATTTATTAGGTTCTTAACAATTTACGAGGGCATGTTTTTTTAGTCTCCTGTAAATAGTATTTGTCAATTACACTTATTAGGTTTTGAAATGGGGCAGCCGATGTTATTTATCTTTGTTAAAATTAATTACTTGTTCCAGGAATATTGTAATTCTATGAATTAATTTCAAAGAATTCATTGATGCTACCAGAAAGTGCCAACAATAAATCCTTTGTAAAACTGATTTCCATGTATCTACCTGTTGCTCATAAAGAGAAAGGTATTTTAGATTAATCTCGTATCGTTCCAATCTTGATTTTGGCGGTTTCTTGGAATGGTTTGTATCAACTTAACCGGATGGTCGAGGCCGTCCGTCGACATTCTTGCCGCTTATTTTTAGTTATTATGTCCAACGGCCTTTCGAGGCTTTATGTGTGATTTTTTAAAGATTAAAGCATCGAACTATAGCGCTTAGAAGAGCAATAGACGACGGTGATAAGGCAGTTTTAGTAATCCTTTAAAAGCCAACTAGAAAAGAAAGAAATAAAGAAAAAGCGTTTATTTAAGAAAAAATTGTGCCACACATCACAATACACTGAGGTACATTATCCCGATACTTCCACTCAGGTATTTTACCAAAAAACTCCAGCAATAGCAATAGAAGCGCCGGGCTAACATATGTCATGTGTGGCACAACCCGAAAAAAGGTCTGAGCTCAGCAAAAAGTTGCATACCTTTAACAAAAATATGCAGCGCTGGTTTTCAGCCTGGACCCAAATTAGGGTGACGCCACTTAAATAGTACAAAATAATAATAATAATAACTACGCAGTATCGTTGCAATAACGTTTGTTATGTTGCAATTGTTAAAAAATGACGTACCTACTGTGCTGGGAAAGGATGTCATGATTTTTTTGTTTAAAGAATATTAGCCAAGCTGAGCTTGACTTATATTCTCCTCTCCCCTCAAAGTAAGTGAAAAGCTTGTGCTTGAAGTGAAAACGACAATAGTGCAACGGGTGGAGCTCGAACCTGCGACCTTTCAGTTAACCGTTGAGTTAGCTCATTGAGGCTATGAAGTTCATCGTAACAACCATCAAAAAACTTAATTATTATCAGTACCAATCCAATTTTCAATCAATAGTTTTTATTCGAGAGGAAACCAGCAGTGGTAGCATGGGCGGCAGAAATTTTATCCCCTCGCTAAGCTTTATCCACCCGTCGAGCATGGGCACAGCGGTGGAAATAACATTCAGTGGATATACTTATAGAAATATACATCGCCTTCTCCTCTGTCGCCATGCTATAGCATAGGGAAAAGATAATTTTATCCCCTGTCAGTGGATAAAATCGGGGGATAAAACTTTTATCTCCTGCCCATGCTACCAGTGCAGTAGTAGGTACTTAAGCTGGCAATAGGTTGAAACTTGAAACAAACGTCTGCAATGTACAGAAATCATTCAATTATGAAAATATACGTGACACAGATAAACACATTGACCGAGACATAATAACGTACAGTTATGCAAACTATGTATTCGAGTTAGTTAAGTAGGTATTTGGGGCCTAGTATTTTACTGGTTTCGAAGCTGCTCTAAAATTAGGTGATTAGATCATTAGGTAATTAAAGAGCTTGTTGGAAGGACGTACCTGCATTCCTTCGATGGGAAGCTTAATGTTAACCACAATAAATCTTATTATCATATTATGTGTAATGAGTGAGGCAGTTCAATTAAATCAATTTCTCCATGTAGGATCCCTTATCTCTAATGTACCAAATAGGTATGGTTTTTAGTCTCCTGTAAAATTTTGTCAATCACACTTTTTTTATAAAACCCCTCCTACCTGCAAGCAGTATTGTACCTGCCCTCTAGCCAACCAATACTGCCGCGGTCCAAATCACGCTCTTCCCCCGCGTTCATCTTTTTCCTTTGGCTCCATTACGGATTCTATAAAATCCTGTACCAGGGCCCAATTTTCCTTACTTTCTAACATTATTGTTATTAGACTATCTACTCCTAGGTCACGTCCCAGTTCTCCCATAACCCTCGTTCTTGCTTCATCAAAATGCAGACAGTGAAAAAGGGTGTGCTCGGCATCGTCTGCCCTGGGCAATACATGCAATGACTGTTAGGGCGTTTTTGATGCGCTCTACGTATTGCATGAATGCTCCGTGTCCAGTGCAGCACTGAGTCATTCTAAACGTTAGCACGCCGTGTTTTCTATTTACCCAGTTCCTTAGGTTCCCAATCAACCTGTGCGTCCATCGTCCCTTAGTCGATTGGTCCCACTCTTCTTGATATCTCACAAGGGTCCGTTCCCTGCCAGCGCTTCTTTCTTCCGGCTATTTCAGCCCATAGCTTTCTAACCTTTCCTTTGCTAAGAGGTGAGCCGGTATTAGATTTGCCAGTACAAGAGCAGCATCAGTAGATGTTGTTTTGTATACACAACATGTTCTTAGTGCCATCATACGCTGTCTACTCAAAACTGTCCTCCTGTGTACTTCCTTTTCCATGTCAATCACACTTACTAGGTTTTGAAAATTTGAAATAGGGCAACCCTCGTTCCTATTCTGAGTAGAGAACCGCGCCTATTGGGGCGACGATGTATTGGTGATGATGAGTTATTTAGGTACCTACGCTGACTATAATATATCGTGTTCTTTTCTCGGTTCAAATATAGGTATTATACTAAATCAATATAATACACAGAAGAAATAAAAAACCATCAAACGAGTCAAGATCTACTCGTTCGACCACTTTTTTCTTATTAACAGTAATTCGAACTTCGGTCAAAGTTTGTCGCACTTCTTGTACCACTATGAAACTTTTTTCCGCTTTCAATGTTCAATGCTTGTATGTTTATAGCATTCACAAGACCGAGACAAAGTGATTGTTCAATGTATTGTAAATAAAAGTATTTCTTCAGTTTTTGAATGTTAATATCTAATTGGTACGTGGCTGTTTAGGATACATGACATCATCATGCTTTTGGAATCGTCCATGCTTATCTCATATTATTCGCATGATGCAGTTTTTTGCTTTATTATAGTTGTTGATTTTTATTTCGACGAAGGTTCGTGTTTTTTCCATACTGAGTATAAAATCCAAATTTTATTTCGACTGTATGTGCTTTGTATACGAACTTTTTTTCTTGTCAGTACTTATCTGTCTTACTTACTGCTGTTTTTATTAAAAACTAGCTGTTACCCGCGGCTTCGCTTCGGCCATCTATTAAAAGTAATCCGAAGTGGATATCTATATATATAAAATTCAAAGTCCCGACTGACTGACTGACTGAGATATCAACGCACAGCCTAAACTACTGAATTTAGAAACTTGAAATTTTTACAGTTGGTTCCTTTTATGACGTAGGTGCACACTAAGAAAGGATTATTGGAAATTCCACCCCTAAGGGGTTTAAATAGGGGATGGAAGTTTATATGAAACTCCGTCATTTTTCAAGCTGTTTCCATCAAAGTTGGTATTTGAGCTTTCTGTTAAAAATAAAGAAGTACGCGTGTCACAGTTTTTGAAAATTCCACCCCAAAATCTAATTCCACGCGGACGAAGTCGCGGGTGCAAATGCTAGTTCCTATACAAAATTACAAATTGGGAATTTTTTCAGAAAAATAAATGAAATGAAATGAAAAAATTGGAAATAAAATTCCACTCTAGCGAAGCCGGTGCGGATCATCTAACTAATATGTTAGGTAGGAGGTAGGTAGGTACATGAAATAGAAACAGAAATATTTTTTATTCAAATAAACTTTTACAAGCACTTTTAAATCGTCAATGAATCTACCACTGGTTCGGAATGCCTTTCCTGCCGAGAAGAGCCAGCAAGAAACTCGGCGGTTGCTCTTTTCAAAAAAAATAAAATAAAAATTTTACAATAGTTAATGAAAGCTATGCTATGTATACAGTGCTTCCACAATAAAGCTTCAAAAATGAAAAAATGCATACGTAGGTACACCAATCCAACGCATGTCAAGACGGGCAGTCAGAGCAGACCCATTCCCGTTGGTGGCACCCGTTCACGAGCATGACGCATGTTCAATCTTAGTCTGGCTGTCTGGTTACAACTCTACTCGTATCTTAAGTCTGAACAGAGAGAGAGTAGGTAAGATCTATAATCTCAGCCTTAAGGTTGAGCTGAAATTCAAAGACGTTAATTAGATTTATTCTATATCGAACCCATATTGCATTATGAATATTAAACTCAACTTTACAGTAGATTAAGTAATTACATAATTACCAAAGCAAATTTATGCCATTATTCATATCTCTCGTCATGTACTGATTAACTAATGCATTCTTAAAATGTAGCTATCTCTTATTTAAATACATTGACTTAGGCTGTATTGCAAATTTTGATCTTCGAGCCTTTCAGGTCTGGGTTCCTAACTATCTATACATCTATACAAATAAATAAAATTGAAGTGTCTGTCTGTTCGTTTGTTGCCACTAATCTCGGGAACGGCTGGATTTTGACACCTCTGACTATCGATATCTCCGTGATTTCTAAGCCGATTAACCGATTTGCGTGAATCATATATTATCAATCATTATAATCGATTTAAAAAATTTGCGAAATGCTCCCATAAAAACTTCGGGTTCCAACTCCTCAATTCTGATGCTGCAGGGGTATTGCCCTCCTAAACTGTGGGGATTTAGGAACTGTCGATTATGAATAGTTATTGAACGAGCGAAGCGAGTTCTCTGAGTCAACTAGGGCGCTTGTCTGTACTGGACAGAGAAGTGTGTACGTCCAAATGTCTGTCAGAGCCCTATAACTTCTGAATTACTGAACGTAATTACTTCAAATATAATGTGTAAACTGATGGCCTTCAGCCGAACATTGTATAAAACCGAATATTATAAAAAGCTTCATTTCAGGGGGGCTCTCATAGAAGCGTGTTTGAAGTAAAATTTTGTTTGTTGCGTTACATAGACTTGCAATATATCTTTTTAAAGACGACTTTGATCAGAGTACAAAAATATTTTTTTTTAATTTTTCCCTTAAAATTGACGAAATGGGGGGCTTTCAAAGTGGAGATTTTAATTTGAGCCATATCTCAAGAATTACTGAATATTAGAACGTGAAACTTGGTTGAAAATTCAGTTATATCCTGTACTTGAACAACAAATACTAAAATTAGATAAATGTTATAAAGAAACGAAATTATTTAATTTTAAATGCTAATAGCTTCACAATAATGCTAATAGATGGCGCTGTGTCAGTAAAACAGTTTTGTGTCAACCATTATTATTTTTATTGCGTCTAATGTTAAAAGTTAATTATTACAATATATAATTAAAACTTTTGGGAATTATGGGATATCGCGAGGTCTCAGTTCGGGGCGAACCACTAGTTTTACGTACCAAGTAAAGACTACATCATTGAATTCCAGGACCCAACTCCTCAATCCTGATGCCGCAGGGGTTCTGCCAACCTAAACTGTAGGGATTTAGGAACTGTCGATTGTGAATTGAAGAAGCGGACGAAGTCGCGGGCGTCCGCTAGTCGTCGAATAAAATAAGACAACACATTTATCGCAAAAAATTAAACTCGTGCGCATATGAAGGCGACCCAGGTGGCAGTTATTTTGCACGATTGAACGGCTCAAGGAGCTATTTTATGCTCTCTATAATTGCGTGTTGTCACGACGCACGAAGGTCGATTATTGGCTGTCACTTCAACTCACTTATCGATTTGAATGGAGAAGGCACACCGTTTCAACTTAATCGTCACTTAAGCCACAAGGTACCTCAAGTCAACCAGTTTCAGTCAGTTTGCGTCCGTCACCTGCGCACGACGCACGCGCATCGCTGTCATTGGTTCATTCGAAATTTCATTACGTTAAAAACGAGTCGAGCCAGCCAATTGCATTCGATTTCTTATTCGCGACTTTTACATTACATATACAGAGTGTCCCGTTAGTGTTGTGCATGTGACATTGAAAACTGTTTATGACAGTTGTTTGTGGTTTCAATATTTCATCAGGAGCTTGGATGTTTTCTTTTACATTATTTGGTAAGCTATTTCTAATAGTTAAGTTATCAATTACAAGATTAATAATAGAATAATAATCAGATCATTATTGTCTTTTAATAATTCATAAATCAGAGTTACGGAATAGATATCGTCATCGATATTTTAATAAGCTTCATTGACTCAACGGATCCGGTTGCTGGCATTTGCAAAAACTTTATTTTAGCACATACCTACCTGTAGGTATTCGCATTATTTAACATAATGATGTAAATGGTAATAAGCGTATTAATTTCATTGTGACCTTTTAAATATACGTATAATTAAGTGATCACAGAATACAAACGTGTAAATTGCTTGGACACCGAAAGAATCTTTGCATTTCTAAGTAGGCCTTACTTTAGTAGCACAAACATTTAACATAAACTCGGCATGTTCCACTTCCAGCTATTTTCACTACCTGCCAACAAGCCACGCTCTGTTAGATACCTGCAAAGATTCAATTTCATTATGGGAAATCATTATTCAATCATAACAAACAAGCCTTTGCTAAATCAAGTGTGAAGGAATCTATTAAGATCTTATCCGTGATTAATAGGTTAATAATTCATGGCTAAGCATTTCTTATATATCTATTATTATTTCTTTATATATTTTTCAATAACATGCTGTAAAAAGTTATCGTTTCTAGTTTCTAACATCGTTAAATTAATCTTTATAGAAAGTGATGCTTTGGCTTAGACTGATTTCGGTATCGGTTGTAAAGTCATTTTATAGTGAAAGTTTAGATCCTATTAAAATATTTGGAAGCAGTAAAAATATAAGTTTTTACTGCTTCCAAATTTTTTTCAAGATCATAGGTTTGAAAGTCAATGACGAAATTAATTTTGAAATATAAAGTAAGTAACATTTTAAATTTTAAACACTAATAATCCAAAATACTGTCTGTAGATTCTGTAGATTTATAATAGAACTAACTTTTGCCCGCGACTTCATATATAAGGATAGGTATTAGGTAAGGACATATTTCATCCTGCTAGGAATGTACCATAATGTGTAATGTAATATATGAACAATAACAGAATATAAATATAGTTAAAAGACTAGTAAACACACAAGCTACCAGTCTTGTAACACTATAGTTAAAGAACAAATAACAAGTAGCATTTATCACGTTTTGTTGTGACATTATCACATATTCTATACATTGACACCAATACACATGGTCATTTACTTGTAAGCAATAAAGTGCCGTAAAAACACGTAGCAGCACACGTACCTACTCTGTACCAATCATTCTTGCTAAACAAAGAACATTGCTGTGTGATTGATAGAGGTACCTGGCTACGACAATAAAACTTTAAAATTTTTAATGTCATTGGATGAAAATGAATCATCCTGTATTTTATTTGGAAAGCCATTAATAGGATCAATTATTGTGGTGATAGCCATACCTAGGCAAAGAATTAAATGAATTAAATTGGGCTTGTCTCATACTTTTTAAAAGTAATGGGTTCTTATAGAAAACAATACCTTCTTACCTAATAATATTATTTATTAGAAGCGAGATAATTTTCTATAAGTACAAAGTTAAATTATGGTCATGAATTTTAATCTTTATTTGCTCTTCTATCAAAAATAAAAATGAAAGGACAAAGTATTAGCACATCCTAAGTTCCATAAAAGTTTATAAAAAAATACCTAATAACCTACCCAAAAGATTCAAAATTATTTATTTCATGGAGGTTAACTTCTGGCTTTTAGTACTCTACCACCGGTTCGGAAAACAGATTCTGCTGAGAAACAGCCTATTATAAAAAAGTGCGTCTTAGGATTTGCCTATAACAACGATAAGCCACCGAAAAAACTCTAAAACTTTATACTATTAAAATTAAAAAAAAAAAAAAAAAAATTATTTCATGTAGGCCTACTTGTAGCTCTTATGACACATCATGATTCTACCACTGCACACCGGTTCGATTAACCTAATCCTATTAGTAGATTATACAATTTTAAGCCCACCGAACTTTCTAAATAAAAATTATTACTAAGTACAATATGAATTTATTGTGAGTAATAAAACTTAAGTAATGTATGAAAATCTATGTCCGTATGCATAAGGTCACATATCTCATATTCGGCTCTCACACCTTGAAATGCGCGCGCATTCTCGGTTGGAAAGTGTTAGCCGCAATTTGAATAAAGTTATGAATACAATTATTTTAGAAAAAAAAAAGCAAAACCATCGACTACGTAAGTTTATATTCTTATGTACCTGCTACTGATGGTTACTAAACTATTGCATTGATTGCAAGTGGTTTAGCATCGTCAGTTGAGGATTTCAAAATAGAAAATTATTTTTGGCTATTATGAGATGACAATATAGATAGAGAGAGCTATGCTCGAAGTATCTCTGCGAGATCAAATCAGAAATGAGGAGATCCGTAGGAGAACCAAAGTCACCGTCATAGCTCAGCGAGTCGCGAAACTGAAGTGAAAATAGGCGGGGCACATAGTTCGAGGAGCTGATAGTCAAAATATGATAGATGATCAAACCAGTCGCAGGGAGCCACTGGATTCAGGCGGCGCAAGACCGAGACCAGTGGAGGACCATGCAAGAGACCTACGTCCAGCAGTGGACGTCTATCAGTTAATAAAGAAGTAGAAGAAGACTCTACTACCAATTCGGAAAGCAGATTCTACAGAGAAGAGCCGGTAAGAAACTCAGTAGTTGCACTTTTCAAAATAAAAGTGTTACAATTTTAGAGAATCGCCACACAGCTCCTGTTTGAAATTGTTAAAAAAATATAAAACTTAGATGTTATCAAAACTACATATTTAATGAATGTAGGACACTGCTTGCTTTCAGTTCTCAGTTTCGTTTTATTATTCTAGTTAGTAGTGAAATTTTATACCATCGCGGAAAGTAAACTTTTTTTGCTGTCTTAGCGAAAGTGTTTTATATGCTCATTTCGGAGTTCTGACTTCTGCGAAATGTTATGTAACTGTTGATTTGATACTACACGAATATTTTTATTTAATAGCTTGCTACGATAACAAATAATAATATTATTATTATTATCAGACATATTATGTCTGATATCATTAGTTCTTGTAATACAGATACATATAATTATTTTTATATTCTCCACAAAAGTTGAAATTTTTTTTATGTAATTATAACACTTTAATTTCATTATTTTTTTGTAAATACATATTGGTACTAATTGCTTTTGTTACCCAAAGACTGAAAAACCAAATTCATCATAAAATTATATACTTTGCCTACTTTGAGTAAAGTTTGCCTAGCAACATTCGCAAAACTATTTTTTTTTTTTGTATTAGATGAATTGGGCTCACTTCGTGATAACTGGAACAACCTGTATAAAAATCGTACTAAATATTATCGTTAGGATTATTCAAACTAGGAAATAATATTTTGGTCGGAATAATGGAATAATCCAGAATATGCAATAAATGGGAACTCATTTTAAAATGAAAGCAGGAAAAAGTTTTCCAAAGTTTCTTCAACGCAGACCGTTATTCATATGACCTTGTATTGGGTGAAAATTGGAACAGCCTGTATAATAACGTGTCATCTTACACTTAATAGCACCCTGTCAATAATCTAGTTAATCTAAGCTAATGACTAGTATTTCAAAACGAGGTGATACAGTAGCCTAGTTCATAATGATAGTAATACGCTAAGTACTAGAGTTGGGCCGAGTACCTAATTGTTTATATCTCGATACTCGGTATACTTACTCGGCTTAAAAAAAATCGTATTTGGTTGAATTTCTGGTGGAAGGCTTGTTACCACCCTACCGTTAAAAAGACGCGCCGCAAAGCGTTCAATGGGATTGATTTACTCTCCCATACCCATTTTTAAGTTTGCCCACTACCATCTTAGACAGCAAAGTTACTTACCATGAAGTGAGATTGCAGTCAAGGGCTGTCATGAATAAAATAAAAGAGTAAATTGGTCCAAATGCCGGGAATACGAATAAAGTCAGATAAAATAGTAGGATTACTATTGGACAGTTTACAAAATATAGCAGTCTTCATATTTGGCAAGATAAGATACTTTAAAGAAACAAGTGTATTTTCTATTTAATTTATAATTTGTGCTCAGCTAACATAAAAAAATATTAGGAGTGTTTAATCAGTAGATAAGGTTTTAAAGTATAAGATACATTATTATATCTACTCAGCTAAAGTTTGTTACCTACATACTTTAGTTAACTGAATAAAACAATATTTAATAGACATCATAAGAAATATTTGTAATTTAGTAATGGCAAGTTATTGTGTAGGAATACAAAGTCCTCTACCCGGTCTGGTAATAATAAGTTCCTTCCATCTTTACAGAACCGAGTACTTTGTTTGGCGAAAATAGAACCGAATAAAACTCGATACTCGATAACTTATACTCGGTACATCCCTAGTACCTACCTAACCACCTGAACCTACCACGTAATAAATTAACGTATCAAACCAGGAATGTTGGAGTAGAATGTTTAGGTTTCGTATTGGCATTCTGTGGTCGGTACCAGGAAACTGATTTCGCAGACTATTTCATACATTGATTGTGCTATATTCTATCATACAAACGTGTTAACAAACATTCGTACATGGACAAGTCGAATATGGCGAACATGCGCCATTTTTTGTCGTCAGATTGTGCCATTTTTAAAATAGATTTGAGCTATTAAAATGCTAGATTTGAACGAGCGTACCAAAGAACCAGACATATGAGTACATATAAAGCCGAATTTACACTGCCAAATTAGTGGCATGAAATTAGTTTCATGACATTTATTTCATCAACAATTTTACGTCTAAACTTCTAATTTCATGTTGCATGTATTAATTTCATGCATGGAATTCCACTAATTTCACAGTGTAAATTCGGCTTAACATACATTCGTTCGAAAATATTCGGCAGTCCTGTAAAAAGTAAACTTAATTTTAATACGAAGAAGCCAAGAAGAAGAGTTGTAATTTTAGCAGTTAATACGACGAATAATGTTAAGGGAGGTATCATTGAATAGATATTTGAAAGTCATTGTTAGGTGTCTGTGATCATTTTTCATTTTGAATGACCATTTACGATCTATGTAAATTTAAAGTTATTCAGTTGATTTCCTTAAAAGCAGGCGGGTTTTTTTAAATCTCCTTTAATTGCTTGTTTCTTGTTAAATTCCTCAGAAACGGATTATGGTTCTAAAAGCTATAGCCGTCTCGCTCGAGCCATCGCGTGTAAGGTTTCGATGGGAACCAGGGGAAAATAAAAGAAAAAAGAGAGGATACGCGTCACCTCCTTACTTGTTCTTTTAAGCATTGAGTGAATTACTAAGATTTGAAGATAGATACGGCAAATAGTTTTAATACATTTTAGTTATCTGCTTTCGACTGCGTCTTTTCGTTTTGTCTGCCTCTGTCTTAGTATCCTTACTTTTTACTAATATTATAAATGCGATAGTGTGTTTGTTTGTTGGTTTGTCCTTCAATCACGCTGCAACAAAGCAAGGGATCGACGTGATTTTTTGCATGGCTATATTTGAGGACCGGAAGAGTGACATAGTCTACTTTTTATCCTGGAAAATCAGATTTCCCGCGGGAATGTAAAAACTAAATCCACGCGAGCGAAGCCGCGAGCATGAACTAGTAGTATAATAATTCACTAAACTAACTTCACTCCGAACCGGTGCGAAGAGTCTTGAGTCTTGACTTGTCTTATGACATGAGCCACAGGTGGGTCTATATGAAACAAATAATTTGAGAGTTCGTCTCTCCAGGTCTTCAACTATAGCCTATAGACATGCAATAAGTCACGTCGATCCTTGTTTTTTTTTTCACATTCATAGTAAGAATTATACCTAATATAGGTACGGATAAGTTGATCCTCTTGTGCCTAACTTACGGTTTCCAAGCATGGGGTCTATTCGATCTCAATTGGCCTAAAACTGCCATCCACTTTTGATTGGTAGTTATCGTCATAGTTTGATAGGACCTTAACACCACCCAGGGGTAACGTGTAAGGAAGTGGGAAGTAACTTCCACGTAGGCGAACGATGATTATCCCCAAGCAATGTATAATAGGCCTAAGTTTGTTTAAAATTATATCCAGAGAACTTGAGATATAGTTTGACCCAAATAACATGTGAGCAGAGCCTAGGTCAAAGCTAGTACATAAACAAATCGAGGATAAACAAACTGTATATGCAAATGCGGTAGATAATTTTAATGCACTAGCAATGTAGGTACCATTCGCATTCCGCTAAATGCAAGACGCATCGTATAATCAAGATGTCAGTTAGAGATTATGCTCTCTAGACCCGTGTCAACAACCCGAGTGTTTGAATATGATTATAGGATCCAGTGCGCTCTTTACTGAGTATTCTACGAGGAAAATAGAAAAGATAGGTGAAAATCATGTAGTCCCAAAAGTTACAGGAATATGTATATGGAACAGGCCCCTTGGAAAACGAATGAATGAATTAGTATACTTTAATATTGTATCACACTAATCTTATAGAGGCGAAATTTCGTATGTGTGTGTGTGTATGTTTGTTACTCCCGTTTCCGCGGAAATTAAACCTTAATCCACGTGAACGAAGTTGCAGGTATCAGCTAGTACCACATAAAATAAAAAGACGTGTGGCACTCGGGGACTGCCGCGGTAAAGCTATTGCATAGCATTTTTTATCAACGCCATCTAGCGGCTCATCGTAGAGGAGTCCCGTGTCAGGTTATTTTCGTTACGGAATTTCTGGATTCGGTCTCCACGCTGGCCCGCGATAGAAGCTATGCAATAGCTTAAAAAGCATCATAAAAAACATAACAGTATAATATAATTTAGTACATACAGTAGAGAGCATACTTGGGTCGCCCAATTTAGGAAAACGCCCCGTTGGATGATCCAGGTATCGCTGGGTGGACGAAGTGATAGAAGATCTTTACCTTTACTTTTATTAATATCCTGTAGTAATTATCTTCCTCAAAATTTTGTCAAGGAGTTTATAACTCACATTTATAGATGCATTTATATACACACAATAATATATTTTTTGGTATAGCGCGCCGGTATGCAATTATCATATCCATCTTGGGCGGCATATTTATGCATCGATGGAAGTTCAAAGTTATGACTTGGGAACCTGTTTCAGGCTCCAGAGTCCAGCGGAATCAAGGACAACCATTTATTTCAACATTTCTCGAAGTGATTTGCAAATTTCAATCTGGTTTGACTGAATACATTAAATATTTAATACTTACATTTTAAAATGAAAATTATCATAATAAGAGGCTACTTAAAGGTTAAATCTGCTATCAAAATAACCTCATTGAAACTAAGCAGGTAATTATTTGTCACATCACACTAATATTATAAAGGCAAAAGTTTGTATGTGTGTGTGTATGTTTGTTTCCCCTTCAGCCACAACGAATGCACCGATTTGGCTGAAGTTTGGAATGGAGATAGCTCATGCCTAAGATTAACTATAGGCTACATTTTATACCGGACAATGAAAAAGTTCCCGCGGGAATTAAAAAAATTAAACGACACGGACCAAGTCGCAGGCATCGTATAGTTTAAAATCGAATAAAAAAAATAAGAGTAAAAACTGTTTATTATCAATGGAAGACTGAACTTTTCTGGTGGTGAACCTCTGTAAGTTTATCTTTTACTATTGCAACACCTTCTGCGGTCTTCTTATTTTTTGTCTTTCTTAGCCTTGGTTTGTCTGGAACATCGCTTTTCAGCGATAAGACCACCTTTTTGTACTGATATAATGTATTTATTCTGTTAAGTTTGCTTTTTTCTGTTTGTGTTGCAATAAAGAATAAATAAATAAAACAGAAAGATGACCTGTGCAATTGAAAATTACACAATTTGAGCAACAATAAATTGTAAATGATCTCAATAAGTAATCTTGACAACCCTAAGTGTATCCATAAATTAAATGCTCCAGACAATATCACTTACCTCTGCACTGCCATTTATGTTTAACCTGAACCCTTCAGTTGAACAATGGATATTATTAAACCCCTACATTATTTATACTAGTGACAGTTTAGTGAAGTTTTGAAGTGCGCTTTTATTATGGTAGGTAGAAAATTTAATAATTTTGAGTTAAACAATCGTTATTCAAAATTGGAACCCACAGGAATGAAAGAACAAATTAATTTTGATTGTAGTGTACCTTTTATTTTTATTATTTTGAGCTGTGAGGCTGTGATTGCCTTCTGACCCCTTTTCTAGATATGCATCTCTGATTTCAAAGAGTTATACGTGTCTTCTTCTCTTCTTCCTGGGAGTTATTTCCGCAATTAGGACCGCTGATTCCGCTGGTACGTGTCTATTCGCTATCGTGCAGGAACGCTAAATCGCTTGGCGGCACGTCTTTGACGGTAGGGTGGTAACTGGCTACAGTCAAAGCCTCCCACCAGACTAGACCAGAGACAATTCAAAAATTATAAATTCCCAAATCGCTCCTGCCGGGAATCGAACCCGAGACCTCCCAGTTACAAGACCACAGCGCTCACCACTGCGCCAGGGAGGTCGTCTGCGATGGATTCAGTTGAATTATGATTAAAAGCGGATTGCTTACTATTTTCCCACTAAATAGACTGAGTTTCCTGCCACTTATAATTTGAGTACCTACCTTCAAGGCAAGAGTGAATAGGCATCTTCTAGGCAAGCGCGCTCTAACCTAGACCTCATCAGTGCTATCCAGTATTGATTGTGGTCAAGCGCAAGCCTATACATAAAAAAAGAGCAAACAATAGGAAGAGAACACCATTGAGAATTTCACTGGCTCCGGTCGATTGAGTGTGCGATTGTCGAAATTTTTCGATCCGACCACACCTATACCACTCCACCATTGTGTATGTTTCCCAAACCATTGCGTGTGCACGTCGTTTTGTAATAAAAGAACGTATTGTTGCCTCTAATACACAATATTTAGTAAAAGCAGCACAGAATTTTAAAAGTACATACCTAGAGTCATTGTTCTCACATTCAAGAGCTCCTGGTTAATATTTCTTGTGTATAGTTAGCGTTAGAACTCAGAATAATTAATGAATCAATATTTTATTTAAATATATTTTACGATTAGCTGATGCCCGCGACTTCATCCGCGTTGATTTAGTTTTTAAAATCCCGCGGAAACTCTTTGATTTTCCGGGATTAAAAGAAGCCTATGTCACACTCCAGGTCCTCAACTATACCCATGCAAAATATCACGTCGATCCGTAGCTCTGTTGCAGCGTTATTGAAGGACAAACCAACAAACGCACTTTGGCATTTATAATATTTGTTAGGATTAGCAAGGATGTTAAAGTATGAATAATTGCATTTTGCACATAATTAGTAATAACCATTTATAGTCATTCGCCTACATACAGAGCAAAAAGTAGATATATTATATAATTATTGTTTCAAGAACATTTTTCATTTCATTCAGCTGGATGCTTTTTTTAGTGTAATTTCTTACATAAGCATGCCCGAGAAAGAAAAAACTACTGCTAATTTAAAAACAAGATCTTTACATAAGTAATGGCTTCTTCTTGCAAACTCAGACAAAAAAGGTTGTAAAATTCCTTCAAAAACACCATACCTGTTATAGCACTTTATTACAGCATCGTTACATAAGTTTATAAAACGAAACCCATCAGCGAAATTTGTCAGTCTGTGCAGGCTAATATGAGAAATTACTGAAGGAGTTTTCGTTCATTTGATAGCCTGCATCTGCAAAAGAGGGGTGAAATCCTTTTTTTTTGTAAAAGTTAGGTTACGTTAAGTTTGGTAAAAGTTAGCTTACGTTAAGTTTGGTAAAAGTCAGGTTACGTTAAGTTTGGTAAAAGTTAGGTTATCTTTAAGCCGCATTCACGAACAAAACTCTCAGCAGATAGATGGATTTTCAATGAATTTGTCGACACTTAGGTAAGTATTATCATGGTTCAGCCAAATTGCAAAAGATGTTTGTAATTTGTACCTATACGTAGGTAATTTGTATAATTATATGTTTTTTTAGACAGAGAAACTAAACTTAACTAAACTTTTTTATTCTCGAGAGTAAATATACCAGGAATTATTTTTATTCTTCATACTAGACGATGCCCGCGACTTCGTCCGCGTGGATCAAGTTTTTCAATTCCCATGGGAACTCTGTAATTTTCCGGGATAAAATGTAGCCTATGTTTTAATCCTGGGTATGAGCTATCTCCATTCCAAATTTCAGCCGAATCGGTTCATTCGTTGTAGCCTGAAGGAGTAACAAACATACACACACACACATACAAACTTTCGGATTTATAATATTAGTGTGATGTGATGTGAAGTGTGATGTGATGTGATGTGATGTGAAGTGTGATGTGATTGTATTCCTGTTTACTATTGTTTCATTAGTGAGTTAATAAAATATACTTGAGTGAATTAGTGTATTCCGGTGGTATCAGGCACAATCAAAATAAAAAAAAAATTAATAAATATTTAGATCCAACTGAAAATCAACTCTTGATACTATACGTAATTTAAGCCGTGCGAAGCCGCGGTGGATCGCTAGTATTGTATAAAAGCTGGAGAGTGGTCCCAACAGGTTCCCAGGTTGTTGACCTTAGGCATCCTGGACTTTCTTTTGCCTCCGTAACTTTAAATTAAGGGTCCGATGATAAAAACTGGTCATGTAACAAAGACCCAACGCTACGTACACGCAGAGTATTGGATGCGGTATTTTTTTGAATTTAGTATAGATTTTTTTTTACCAGAATATTAGTCAAGCTGAACTTGACTTATATTCTCCTTTCCCCTCCGAATAAGCGAAAAGCTTGAGCTAGGAGCACTTGGATTTAGTTTTAAAAATTTTCCGTGGTAACTTTTCGATTTTCCGAGATAAAAAAGTATGTTACTCTCCAGGTCCTCATTTACACCCATGCAAAATTCACGACGATCCGTAGCTCTGTTTCGGCGTGATTGAAGGACAAACAAACAATTCAACAAACAAACAAACTTTCGCATTTATAATATTAGTAAGGATAATAAGGATTAGCTTGTACGAGTAGGTAGATCCACGAGGATGTAACTGATCCATGTGGTTTTTTGCATGGGTTTAGTTGAGGACTGGGAGAGTGACATAGGCTACTTTTTATCCCAGAAAAATAAAGAGTTCCCGCGGATTTTAGAAACTAAATCCACGCGAGCGAAGCCGCGGGCATCAACTATCAAGTATTTATTCATAAGTAAATTGTTATGCTAATTATGTCCGCGTGGAACGCTGCCAAGAATGCTGTACTTGGACGCTGAATTGGTAATCGCTAAATCTTCTGAAATGGCTTTATTAGAGCATGGCTCCTGGGTTAATTAACCTGTCATACTGCATTATTGGCTGTATTGCCTACAGGTTGCTAAGGACGAACTACAAAATATCTTTAACACGTTCACTGCGGCAAGTAAAACCATAATTCTTCATCCGGTGCGGCGGCGGGTCAAAATGCGCCCCCAATGATATTTCCGCCAGTGCGTGGCAGGTCTTTCTAGACCCACCAGCATTAGGATAGATTAATCAGCATATAGTCTATATCGGATATATATAAAGTGTTATTTACAGGGACGTAATCTAAAACTACCAAGGAGCTAATTAGCAGCAATTAATTTGCATCCGATTAATATTATAAATGCGAAAGTTTGGATATATGGATGGAAGGATGGATGGATGGATGGAGGTTTGTTACTCAATCACACTGCAATGAATGAATCGATTTGGCTTTTTGACACTCTATCTATCTCTATAGATTATAATCTGGAATAACACATACTTAGGCTTCTTTTTATCACGGAAACTAAAAGATTTCCCGCGTGAAATAATAAACCTTAAACCACGCGAACGAAATTGAGGGCATCAACTAGTTTTAAATAAAATCCTAATTTTTTTCTAATATAATATATAATAATGATGCCCGCGACTTTGCGCGTGGATATAGTTTTTCAAAATCCCATGGAATTTTTTCGAAATAAATGTAGTCTGTGTCATCTATACCCATGCAGACAATCACATTTATCCATTGCTCCGGTGCTGCGTGATTGAAGGACAAACCATCAAACAAACACTTTCGCATTTATAATATTAGTAAGGATTAAATAATATAAATACCAATAAGTATCATGTCTTTTATTACTTGCTTGAAAAAAAAAAACATTTCAATTGTTTTATCTACAAAAGAAATAAAGCAACGGTAACGATTTCATTGAACGCCGTTTTTTGCGTCCATCTTTTATTATGACATACGTAATAACAGCTAAACAATAAATATCTGTTCTTTGTCTGGCAATTACTATGTAGTAGCATTACTTGCTAGTTATTGCATCGTACACTACATTCACAATATTCGCCGCCTATATTTCGTCGACTATACCTATAGTTAAGCCGAGGGCACATTACGGCACTATATCCTAAATAAAATAAATAAATGAATAAAGAACATAAAAAATTAAATTAAATTAATCTAAATAACAACTATTTAAAACTAGAATAGAATAATATAAAACTAAATTCTAAATTAACACAAAATAAACAAAATCTTATAATAATACATAAAATAAACTCTAAATATTAGGGTCCACATACACGCCAGATGGTAATGTTCCAGATGTTTCAAATATAAATTAAATGTACTTAATATTTTATCTTAAAAAAAATGAATAAAAAGTAGCCTTTATGTTATTCCAGACTATAATCTATCTCTGTGCCTTTCAGTTCAATCAGTTGTTGGCTGTTGCGGTGTGATTGAGTAACAAACATCCATCCATACATCCAAAGTTTCGCATTTATAACATAACCCCCGCCCATGAACACTTGTAGCACCAGAGACACCACCAATGCGTTGCCGGCTTTTCAGGAATTTGTTGGTCCGCTCTCTGAATAACCCCATGTTGCATTATTCTAACCTAGACTAAGGTATTTTATTTCCTTTTCGCCTTACAAGTCAGTCCATTAGGACTACCTAAGTCACACAGTTCCACGCCCCTGGCGAAACTTCTCTTTTTAACCGACTTGGAAAATTCTGTTTTGTTGAAAGGGTATATACTTCCCAAATGGTCCCATGATCATCATCCCATCATCATCAGGTCAGGATCTGATGATGGGAACCTGGTGAAATCGAGGGAACTCTTCAAATTTTATAGGCAGCCTTAATATACTTTATTTATGAAAATATATAAGGTTTTTTAAGCAAAATTTTTATTTAGATTTTCGCCTTACAAGTGAGTCCTACGCCTAAGTTGCACAGTTCCGCGCCACCTGTCGAAACTTCTCTTTTATTATTCGCTACTTCAGTGAAAGTGGTCGGTTTGTCATTTTAAAACTTTGTTTACGTGTCTCGGGTACAAAACGAATGGTCACTTCTTGTCAATATAATTGCCTTATGAATATTTATTGAGGAAGGTTTTTCTATGGATTCTTGTTCGCGACGACGTATCCGTTGCAACTTGGCATATCGAGATGCTATAATTAGATCTGGTCTGCAAAAAATGCACTTTAGTATGAATAATAAGGAAATGGTTGTTGTTTCCATCTAGGTTAGGTTTTTATTTGCCTATTAACAATTAACAAAGTAGTAGGTAAGGTAAAAGCGTGTTAAGATTACCAAGATTTTTTTGTCTTAATTAAGTACTCATACTTAAACTTGTTTCTATTTTGTTTCCGTTGTCGAACAGGTATTAATAAATTATGTATTGATTTATGTTTATTTGTAATGTTTATCTGATATTCCGGTCACTTTCTTTTGATTGCTACATCCTTCTTTTTTCATTCCCAATTAATAGATATTATAAATGTGAAAGTGTTTTGTTTGTTGGTTTGTCCTTCAATCACACAGCAACAGAGCTACGGATCGACGTGATTTCTTGCATGGATATAGTTGATGACCTGGAAAGTGACATACTCTACTTTTTATCCCGGAAAATCAAACAGTTCCCGCGGGATTTTAAAAACTAAATCCAGATCCAGACATCAGCTAGTATTAAATAAAAAAATTAAATTAAATTATATAAGTTAATATGAGCTTTGTCCAGCTTTGGACGTCTATAAGTTAATGGAGAAGCAGAAGTATCGTCTTAAACGCAATGTGCGGGTTGCTTCAAGCACTTAGTTCCACACTTACTTTACAGTTAGGTAGACAAAGCCCCAAATTCGATGATGTGCCAATACTGTTTGCGAGAAGGTGTGAACGACCTGCCGTTGACCGACTGTGTCTGCGAAAATGAATGCCTCATGGACACGATACGATCTTATTGTCTCCTTTGTGACACTATTTCGTTATCTCTGCGTTGTATTCCTCATTACTGAGGGCCGTGACCCCTTCCACAAAAGTATCACATAGTAGCTTATAATAGTGAATTTGTTCGTGTGGAGTGAGGTTTTAAAATCCCTCTGTTTTTCCGGAATAAAAAGTAGCCTACATCACTCTCTAGGGCTAGCATGCGCGCCGCGAGAAATTTTATCTACCCATTTACTCATGAATGTGATTTCACGAGTAAATGGTACACAAAATTTTCTCGTAGCGCGCATGTTAGGCCTACAGATCATCAAATGTATCCATGCAAAAAATCACATTGATCTGTTGCTCCATTGCTGTGTGGTTGAAGGATAAACCAACAGACAAATAGGTTTTCGCGGAAGTTTTCTCATTTCAATGTGCGTCTCTAAAGGGGTAAAGTTTCTATAAAGAAACAGGGCACATGTCTATGCTCTTAAGGTGAATTTGGGCCATAGTCCACAGTGCTGACCAAATGCGGATTAGCAGAACATTATGGAGTCAGCGCACATTTAAAAAAGTCATGGAGAACAGAACTTCGAAATCCAGGCTCCAGCTGATAATACGGTTGCGTTGGTTTTGTAGCTTACCCGTGCGAAGCCGGGGCGAGTCAACTAGTCCTACAATTAGAACATTTAAACGGACTGACAATGTCTGAATAAATTCCGGCATTCATATAACACGGTCCATTGCTTTTGTGATGGTAGCTGCGCTATGGTATATTAGTAGTTTTTGTTACATTTAAATTATACATTTCGAAAAATAGAGCACCTTTTTCTATTTTAACCATTTGTGTATTTGGTAAGACAATTTTTTGGTAATTGACTTTTTTGAAAGAACAAAGTTGTACATATTGGTTTTTACTTCAGCGTGGCGGACTATATGGTCTTTGACTATGGTATATACTATAACACTTCACTCTGAGATAAAACCTGAGTTCAGTGGTGAGCGGTTCATGGGATGCTGAAGGTGATGAAGTAGTAAATTGTATAGTTCTTCATCTATATATATAAAATTCAAAGTCCTGACTGACTGACTGACTGAGATATCAACGCACAGCCTAAAATACTGAAGTTAGAAACTTGAAATTTTTATAGTTGGTTCCTTTTATGACGTAGGCGCACACTAAGGAAGGATTTTTGAAAATTCAACCCCTAAGGGGGTAAAACAGGGGTTTGAAAAATCAAACTTAACGTGAGCAAGGCCGCGAGCAAAAGCTAGTACAGGATATAGATGGAATATATCCAACTGTACCTACTTATAATGTAACAAGAACAATGCTAATTTTTTGTTGACTTGCGAACCTGCCAATAATATAACTACGATTTCCGCAAACGTTTGATCGCCCGTCGCTGCTCATGACTCTAGAAGGCCAAAGATAATAATCGTGCATGTGTTTATAATAAAAAATCAATTAAAACGTAAATATTTTCAACACAATGTCCTTTTTAATACAAGTAGCACGTCGGCCGATCGGTATATTTAATTAGCGGTGTGGATTGGCCTTTGAAAGCTCTACCAAGGAAGTATTCCTTGGTTTAATTGATAAAATGAACAATAAAAAAGGTTAAAACTGTAAAATTGGATATGGATATAACACACATACATTTTTAAGCTATTGCATAGCTTCTATCGCGGGCCAGCGTGGAGACCTAATCCAGAAATTCCGTAACGAAAATAACCTGACACGGGACTCCTCTACGGTGAGCCGCTAGATGGCGTTGATAAAAAATGCTATGTAATAGCTTTACCGCGGCAGTCCCCGAGTGCCACACGTTTTTTTTGGATTTATGAACACTATGAAAAATTTATGAATTTGAATTCAAATTTTATGTTCATCCGTCATATTATGTCAACTAGACTATAATAAACTCTTCATAAAAAATTACATGGCACTCACACATTTACCTACTGGTTGCAAAGTTTCACTTCAAACGTATCGAAACTGAACACCGTTTTTATTAGCGTTGTAATATGTAGTTCGATGTTCATAACTTTGTTTTTCTGAATAAATAACGTCCATCTACAGGAAACAAGCTAGCTGCCAATTGTACTTTCATCAAGATGACACCGATAGCGGCGTGAATTGAGAAGTTTTTCTTTCATAATGTTTGCATTTATTTTCTATACGAACATTTCTATCACTCTTTCATCATCACTAAAAGTGTATACCTATAAAATTCCAATAATGCAACATTATTTACCAATCGTAACTGCCTGCCTGACTGTCTGACGGTAACTCACAACTTCCATTGAGCAATACGTAACACTAATGAGGCATAATTACGAACTATGTCATTAATGGCTACCCGAACATAATGTTGGTGTTGTATAATCGATTTCTTTATCGAATATTCGGTCAGATTTTGAAGAGAAAGCAAAAGGTACTTGTGATGTGCGAATCATTGGGAGATGGCACGCAAGGTTTTGCATGGCGGTTCCCATTAACTTTTCTTTGGGAAAATTGAAACTTTTTCTCCCATTAACATAGGTAGTAGGTACCTATTATTCTAGAAATTCTATTTCTCTGGTGAGGGCGTTAAATATTTGATGATTTTGTACTAAGGCCTACAGTATTTAAAATGTTGCTTAGACGCAAATTCTAACTTTGACTATGATGTATATTTTTATCAAGTAGGAATAGGTACGTGTTGCGAATAATAAATAATTATAATTTATGGATCCGAAATAATGTCCTCGCGACCGAATCCGGCCACGCGCGGCCAATCTTCACAGAGATCAGCCATCTGCACGGGAGATATTGCGCGTGCACAAGTGTATGTGCAAACACAGTTGCACTCTCTATTCCCTCACTCTCATAGTCCGATAGGACGGAAAATCCGACACGACCGGAGCGAGATCAGGCGCATGACCGACGACTTTACGTGCTCTCCGAAGCACGGGGGTGATTAACTACCAACTTTCTAACTCCGGCCTAGCACTTAGAATTTCTTATCAGAAAAACCCAATACATTTTTGGGCCGTCCCAGGAATCGAACCCGGGACCTCGTCATCCGCAGTCAAACTTGCTAACCACAATAAATGGATCCGAAACATAGTCGCTAACTATGGGAATTATAAGAATGGGGACTTTTAGTTGTAGCATTTAGACTAAGATCTGGACACATACCATTAGGAGTGTTTAAGTATCTAATGAGAAAAAGTGATACTCCCAATTGTGAAGTATGTGGCGAAGTAGATGTTTCACACTTGCTATTGGCGTGTGTTCGGAACCACAATTTGAGAGAAACACTAAGGTATGAACTAAATTTAAATTTTATGAATACTGGTATTTTTAATTCTATTTTTAGCAATCCTTTGAGTAATTCGGCTGTTAAAGTATATAGATTTGTTAGTGATTCTCTCAAATTGATATAGTTATATAAGTAGTTCATTTTTTATATATTAATTGTATTATTATAATTGTAATATTTTGTGAGTACCGATGGGGCTGACATGAAGGTCACCTTCAAAAGTCCCTTATTAAAAATGAGAATAAAAAAAAAAAAAAAAGAATGGGGACTTGCACGTCCGACATGCACGGACTAAAACAACCTTCCCATGTCTTCCAGATCGGAACCGCGTTGCATTTCTTCATGCCGAATAATATCTAGCCTAAAAACCCCTACCCATTAAATCCCAATGTAGGTAGCCATATCGATGATTAAAACCTTACTGTCAGGATCCCCTGTTTTTGTTAGATACGTACAGAAATCACAAAACACTCGTGACCTGTAAAATAGAAAATCAACTATGGTATCTCCATCTAAGGCCATACGGACGTTATTCGCTTAATAGATTTTCACATAGTGAAGTTATGTGGTGACGTGTTATTCATAACAATGTCCTGGAAAGTATGGATGGGCTCAGGTAGCATTTCCGGTCGATTACTCACTGCTTTGAATACACCTTTCGAGCGATGTAACCGCTTTTTATATTAGTTTAATGCAAACTATTTTACCTGCTGTTTTACTGCATCCATGTGAAATTTCTGATTTCCGGTGAGCCTAAAATCTTTAATTAGGTACGTACAGTACATACCTGTCTACAGAATGACTTTTGTCTCTAAATATTAAATAGAAGTGGGCGTTATTTTGCAGAATTCCATGATATTGAAAGAAAAAAGACGTGTGGCACTCGGGGACTGCCGCGGTAAAGCTATTGCATAGCATTTTAGCAGTGAGCCGCTAGATGGCGTTGATAAAAAATGCGCCATCTAGCGGCTCACCGTAGAGGAGTCCCGTGTCAGGTTATTTTCGTTACGGAATTATTGGATTCGTTCTCCACGCTGGCCCGCGATAGAAGCTATGTATAGCTTAAAAATAAAATTACTTCACTAACGTACCTACGTAGTATTTCTCGAGGAGTTTGTGTGGTGTTGCGTGTTAGTGTTGTATTGTTCTAGTTTCTTCTGTACCTGTAGAAACAACGGTGTACGCACGAACGGCGCGGCGTTTTTGCCACATAGATTTTTCTTGTTTCGCGGATTATATCAAAGGAATTCTATTTTTCCTTCAATATGCCCCCGCCGATAATCGAACCCGAGACCTGCCAATCATAAGACCCCAGCGGTCACCACTGCGCCAGGGAGGTCGTCAAAGATCGTTCCTGACAAGATAGCCCTTGACTGAGATCTAGCCTGATGGTAAGGTAAGTGAAGATACAATCTAATGCTGATAAAACAAATGTAAAGGATATTTATTGAAAAAGGGTATGCAATCAACCGCGGTTGGATAGATCTTTGTTTTTTTTTTTTTTGTTTTTTCATATTTCCATATGTTTGTGTTGTATGCCATCCTCAACAAAAACGCAAAGTTTCCTGGAGGATGGCTTATAAAATAATTAAAAATGTATAATGTGTGTATAGATCTTGATCAATAAATTTAAAAAAAATATCTATAGACCGCACTCTCACTCCGCTCAGACTCAAGACAGAGTTAAAACGAGACTGATTTATGTCAAAGCATATTTGTGTCTCATTTTAATTCTATCTTAAGTCTGAGCACGCTCTATAGATCTCAGCATAAGCTCTCGTGGAAAACCTACGTCTTAATGTCTTTAGCTGGGAAATAATAGCCACCTTCATGAATCAACACAGATCACTTTGCGACAGTTCTTACAGTGGAATCAACGGTACTTTCGCGACTAGGACACATGCTATACTGATATAAATCAAATACGGTATTATCTTTAGTTCATCAGTACTGTCTTACACTTACTCCGTTACTCTTAAAATAAGGTGTAGGTTTTATTTTTTGCTTGATTGGCTTTTGTTCACCACTAGGGTTGCCAGATTTTTTTTCAGCTTATAAGGGACAAATGGTTAAATGGGCAAAAAAATACGGGATTTCAGTTTTTTACCCGGGACAAATAAAAAACAAAATTATTTAGTCTCATTGTTTTTTAAATATATTTTTCCGAGGATCGAGTCGATTTTAACATTGTCATTTTAACACTAACACTGTCGTTGGTCGATGCGGGCGGCAAGTGCAAGTTACTTCACACTACACAGTCTCTCGAGCCGAGGCGAGTCACACAATATAAACCGTACGTTTTACGAACGTTGCGTGTGTGAATACTTAGATCGATAATGAAAAACGAAGTACGGTTCAAATACGGGACAGATTCAGTCCCGCCGGGACATTTTAACTATGCCTAAAATACGGGATGTCCCGGGAAATACGGGACGTCTGGCAACGCTATAATCACCACAGTCATATAGTTCTTGTAATTCACGAGGGCGCGTGAGCTTTACTTGTGGTTACGTCGTGTACATGCACATTGCGTAAGTGTGCGTGCCTGTCAGGAGCTTAGGTGGGAGAGGTCAGGCGCGAGCAAGCTCTCGCTCACACTTATACAGATACGGTACACACACAACCATGAGTCACGCACCCTCGTGGGTTGAAAGAACTATACCTGTTGGAAAGCATTGTTGAGGTTTATGTTGGACTAGCAATCCGCCCTACGGTGGGTAGGTTTATGGGTAGGGTATCTATAGTAAAAAACCGATGGGAATATTGCCTGTAAATTTCATCAAAATCAGTCCAGCCGCCACCAATGCTATGAAATATAAGTGACATGATGTAATATAATTATGCAGATACAAAAAATACTTTTTTTTATGTTAGGAGAATACGATAGATACTACTCGTTTAGGTAGGTAGCCAAAGCAGAGAATTTCATTGTTTAAAAACATGGGCTAAAAAGTGAATGTACTTAAAATTAAAAAAATAACCTTTTCAATTTTAAACGTGTTTGTCGTGTCCTTATAATGTCGTTGAAACCTGTTGAATAAAAGGTTTTATTGTTATACGAAAGAGCACGATACATGCAACAACAATTGATAGAGTTAGCATAAAATATTATATGTATAGTAAGTAGGTATCCTACACGACCATACGTGCTCCTCGAGACACGGGGATGTAACTTACACTGCCCACTTACAAATTCAAGCCCAGAATACTTCCCTGGACCTTCTTGGCGCAGTGATGAGCGCTGTGGTCTTTTAGCTGGGAGGTTTCGTGTTCAATTCTCGGCGGGGGCATTTTCGGAATTTATTATTTCTGAATTATCTCTAGTCTGGTCTGGTGTGAGGCTTTGGCCGTGGCTAGTTACCACCCCACCGTCAAAGACGTGCCGCCAAGCGTTCGCTCAATATTGAGTAGAAACCGATTAAGTACCACCACACTGCCACGCCCCTTCCAAGTTAGCTCGCTACCATCTTGAACTGCATCGTCACTTACCATCGGGTAAGATCGCAGTCAAGGAGTATCTTGTCATCGTATAAAAAAATTAAAACCATTTTTCCATCTTCCGATAAATCTATCTTCTATCTAAATATATAAAAGGCAAAGGTGACTGACTGACTGACTGACTGACTGACTGACTGATCTATCAACGCACAGCTCTAACCACAGGACCGATCGAGCTGAAATTTGGCATACAGGTAGCTGTTAGGACGTAGGCATCCGCTAAGAAAGGATTTTGGAAAATTTCAACCCCAAGAGGGTTAAATAGGGGGTTAAAGTTTGTATGAAAGTCCGTCATTTTTCAAGTTATATCCATGAAACTTTGTATTTAGGCTTTCGAATAAAAATAAAGAAATACGTGTTTCACAGATTTTAAAAAATCTACCCCCAAAGGCATCAAATAGGGGATGAAATTTTGTATGAATGTTTTTCATTTTTAAAGTTGTATAAACTTTGTATTTGGGCTTCGATTAAAAATAAAGAAGTACATGTTTCATCTAAATATATAAAAGGCAAAGGTGACTGACTGACTGACTGACTGATCTATCAACGCACAGCTCTAACCACTGGACCGATCGAGCTGAAAATTGGCATACAGGTAGCTTTGATGACGTAGTCATCCGCTAAGAAAAGTCAACCCCGAAGGAGGTAAAATAGGAGTTTAAAAAATTGAACCTAACGTGAGCGAAGCCGCGGGTTAAAGCTAGTAGTATAATAAATATTAATACATTTAAGAGCCTCTATAATCCTCGCAGATAAAAAACAAAAAACCCGATATGGCGGAACCCGTAAGCGTAAACTGGTAAACAGCAAGCTTATTAATTTTCTTAAAACTGGTCGAAAGCCTTGTTCATAGCCTTCACAGTGTAAACTTGTTCTGTCGCTTGTCTTTAAGATATTTGTCGCGCTAAAAATATATTTTACGAATAGAACCTGCTATATAATGCGTAGGTTAGAATTGCGTAGAACAAATTATTAAATTGGTTTGCTTTTGTCAACTTGGAGTTAGATTAGGTATTAAAATCTCATAATCAGCTTTAGTTTTCCGGTATTATAAAAGTATAGTACTAACTCACTTTCTAGGTTTTAATTAACACTAGATGATACCCGCGACTTCATCCGCGTGGATTAAGGTTTTTTAATTCCCGCGCGATCTTAGACTCCATCGTCACTTACCATCAGATGAGATCGCAGTCAAGGACTATCTTGCCATTGAATAAAAATAAAGAAGCACTGATGAACTCTATAGAAATATAGTGTCACGATGTTTTTTTCACCGTTAAAGCATGTGATATGTAATTGCTTAAAATGTAGCTACAATTTTACTGAAATCCGAAAAGTATGAAATGCGAGCCCGGAATGGACCCTTCAACCCCTGAAAGGAAGGTAGGGTCTTAACCACTAGTCTATAACCGCTTATATTATTTTGTGAATTCAAGCTATCAATGAAATGAATGCTGTATGTATGTGTACTGTATTTGTAATGTACTCATACAGCACACATACATAACCGATGATTAAACGAAAGCGACATACGGACAAATTGATTGCCAATCTACGTTAATACGAGATTCGATCCAATAAGAAGTCACGACTCTTATAAGTTACGATCACTTTTGCCTTAAACTACTTGAACTTTATTTTAATGAATATAAGTGTTAAATTTCAATGAAACTGTATACTTCTTAGAATCAATGTAACATTGTAAGCGAACTCGTAATGGTATCTATATATCAGTGTAATTAAATGTAATCGAAACAAATGTCATCTCGTCTAATGTATCTTTTGATGTAGGTACTTTTTTTAAAAAAACATTGAAAGCCTGAAAAACCATATACTCGTAAGTTAACAATAATATGGAAAAATAAAATACTTAGTAAGTATAAATATTTCTAGGTAATTTTAAATCTTTTAATTAAAAAAAAACCACTTAAACATCAAGCCCATTGCTAGTATCACAGGGCACGGGTGTCGTCTCAGAATGGAAAGGATTTAGGAGCTCTAATTCTCCTACTTATTTCCATAGTTAATAGAGTATGCCTAAAGTTTAGAAAGTGTTCATTAACCACTTCTGTTCAAAGCTTCAAATACCTACGAAAAAAACTACGTTAACGTGTTCCATCAGTCGGTATTAAAGAGATTTGTTAATTATTCGATTTGATAAAAGTAAATAATATATATTTTATACGTACAAGTTTGGCAAGGATTTACAAGATTAAAGCTATATTATGCACCATGTAATTTTTTTCTTCTAAATACCTAGTTGACCACTTTTGTTCATAACTTATCAACGGGAGATTGCTTTCAGCAAACTTTTAAAGATAATATTATAGACCCCCTTTTTTATACATTTGATTATAAATGTGTCTGTCGTAGACGATCGTTATCTTTCTCTCACCTACAGAGGTGAATAAACTGTCGTCCATAACAACTGTAATACATTATTACATAACCAATGCGGGGAATCAGAAGAAGAAATACATTAGCCTATTAATGTTTCATAATCGCAGAAGTAATTTGAAACCTCTTTAATTTAGTCGGCTAGCTTAAGTTAACGCCTATCGCAGACGACTGATATTCATATTTGGTTAGGCAAATGTCGGCGAAATACAACTCATAGTAATTTTACGCAAATGTTAAGGAGATATTCCACAAAAAGGTCCTGTCCAAAAAGAAGAAAGAAAGAAAAAATAAAAGGAACGTTGCCAAAGAAAAAATCTATATCGGACGGAGAACCTACCGTAAGGCGATGACTGATGTTTATGTGGCAAAAGTCTGGTACATTATCTGCTCATTCAATAAAAATATATCATCATCGTCACTTTTGATCAGCGAAGTTGTCTGATACAAAAACTTTTGTGTAATGGTCCTCGATTCTCACCGTTAAGAGTTGGTCATTCTCGGATAAAATCAGTTTTAGATAAAAGCGGTAGTCTGCGTGAGCTTTTATGTGGAAAAACACATCGAATATTTATTTATATTATATTAGCCAGGTATTATATGTAAAAATTCTTTCGACCAGTTTCTTTATGACTAAGCTAAGTAATAAAGTACCTCTAAATTGCGCATTTTATAGACTTCCAAGAATTATTTTGTTTCCCGTTCAATTTACTTTAGAATCTTAAAATTCACAACATATTTTCATCATAATCATTTATGATTGCGGCAATTGATTTTTATTTATTACTAGCTTTTGGGACTTAGGTTACTGTTTATCCGGAGTCAAAGGTCCTTACCATCAAAAAACCCGTTCAATACAAAATGTGTGAGAAAAAGAATTTTTTCATAATTTTTTTTTTCTATTTTATTATTCCGCTATTCGGGACGGAGACAAATACAACAATTCAAAAACCATGAAAATCGATCCAGCCGTTCTAGAGTTATAAGTGTTCGAACAAACCCGACTTTGTTTTATATATTAAAGATTTATACATATAGAATCTCCATACCATCTCAATTCTCAAGATTTGGAATGTCATCTGTACAAGCTTGTTTTTATTCTAAAATCTAAATGATAATATAATAATGCCATTTATACCCATCGCGTGCTAAAGGATAAATGGGTATGTCCTTGGCGTGTTGTTTTTAAGATTTATAATCAAAGATCTTAGAAACTACCAAATCAGGATCAATTTTGGACCTAATAAGAACCTTGTTGTATAATAAATAAATATTAGAATAGTCCCATAAGATGAATTCTATTAATATTTAATTTTTCTTAATTTAACGCTTTGATTTTCCGAAATATAATGTATTTGCTTGAGGATGTATGTTAAATTTCATGGAAATCCGTACAGTGATTACATTTTTTATTACTGACAGCTCTGTTTCAAAGATTAGTGATGCAGAGCTGACAGCGTTACAGAACTTAAATGTGGACTTTTGTAATAAATTTTTATGTTTTTCTAAATCCAGCAAATGACTATCTAGTTCTACGATTATTCCTATGACTTTGTTTCTACAAATCCAAATAAATAAAATCAACTAATAGAAACTTGTAAACACCCTATATATAGAAACTGGTACAAGCCAACCCGTTGTCCGTCCTAAGCGGTATTTTAAGGTCGACGCACATATTAGTAAAGTTGTATTTATAAAATGCTTTTTGTTACAACCTTTTACAAAACCTTATAAAACAAAGTTATCTTTGTTACTGCATATCTTACCTGGCAAATGGTTATTGTAACTTGATTTTCATATTGTTTTTTTTACAAAAGTTTTTTTAATTTTTTTACACATGTTTTTATCGATACAATCATGAAAACATATAGGTAATTAGAACATTTTTATTGGTTTTTATATGATTTTCACTGAAATTGTGGTCAAAATAACGCGAAGTGTGATTTCGAAAATAGAATTTTCTAATTTAATTTTTTTAGAAACACGAACCTTGCGACGATGCCCGCGACTTCGTTCGCGTGGATCAAGGTTTTTCAATTCCCACGGGAACTCTTTAATTTTCTGGGATAAAATGTGTTAATCCTATGAGCTATCTCCATCCCTTTCAGCCAAATCGGTTTATTAGTGTAGGTATACAATAATATTGTAATATTTTGTTATGAAACAAAGAGCAACTGCTGAGTTTCTTGCCGGATCTTCTCAGCAGAATCTGCATTCCGAACCGGTGGTACAGTCATGACGTGTCATAAGAGTCTACAAGTTCGCCTACATGAAATAAATAATTTTGAATTTTTATTCGTTGTGACAAGTAGTAACAGTAGTAACACACACACACACACACACACACACACACACACACACACACACACACACACACACACACACACAAAACTTTCACCTTTATAACATTAGTGTGATAAAGGTCACCGACACACTAGATCAATTCGTCTCTACATCATTATGCGGCAGCGCATCTTCGGCCTTGACTCGGTGACTTTTGACGCACCAAAATGTCGGGATCGCGGCATAATTGGAAAGGCCACGGCGATTATCATCTCATCTTAATAATCATATGGTATTATGATCTTGGACTAGATGGACCACGTAATTGGGCCCCTACTACTACTACTACTACTAAAATAGTAATTTTAGTGCTAAAATTTGTGCTAGTAACATCTAGTAAACAACAATGTTTACTAGATGTTACCAGCACAAGCGCAATAGCCTCAATAGCCCAACGGGTAAAGGTGTGGACTGAAAACTGAAAGGTCGCAGGTTCGAACCCCACCCATTGCACTACTGTCGTACCCACTCCTAGCACAAGATTTTCGCTTATTTGGTGAGGAGAGGAGAAAATAAGTCAAGTTCAACTTGGCTAATATTCTTTAAAAAAAGCACAAGCTATCCAATAAAAAATATTTCAGATCTGGAAAGTACCTATCCTTGATCCAAATTCCAATATTGTTCCAAAAATATTAATTACTAGCGCGGCTTCGCTCACGTTATGTTTGATTTTTCAAACCCCTATTTTACCCCCTAGAGGTTTAATTTTCAAAAAATTCTTTCTCAGCGAATGCCTTTTAGTCTGATCCGTCCAGCGGTTAGAGCTGTGCGTTGATAGGTCAGTCAGTCAATCAGTCACCTTTGCTTTTTATATATTTCGATTCTAATCATTGGAATTGTACAATTCCTCCATAGTATAGTGTTCTAAAACTACGCGGACTTTAATTAGGCCATTAGTATCTCACGGAAATGTCGGTTTGTTGAATGAGAACAAAAACATGTCAGATTTGTATTAGACCAGTGTTTATTTCTGGTCATTATGCATCTGACCTCTACATCGGAGTTCGTGTATTTTTTTTATTAACAGGTACTCAAAAGATTAATATTATACTTTGGCCAAAGAATTAGTTTGGCCATCCTTATGCTGTCAACATATCGTATTATATTTAACTTTTTTGGTATATAATGTTAGATAGTTTTTCCCTTCATTCTTCATTTATTCATTCAATTATTTTCATATTGACCTGACTATAAAAACTTTCACCCTGTTTGCCGTAAAATATAAGTACGATTAAATTGTATATTATGCATACAATTATATTAAGTAAGTAGGAAGTTATTTACTAGGCTTAAAGTTTTGATTTGAGTAGGTACCTTACACCAATGGCGTAATGTACTTATTAGTCGATGGGTTAAGATAAACTAAACATACATAGATGTTATTTATGAAGTAAGTACCGACTGCCTAACCTATAATATCTTTCTTGACGCAACAAACAAACAAAATAATAAGGTTATCTATTATCTCACCTACATGACCTACATTTCTCCATGATAAAGATTATCCAGTGCAAATGCCTTATCATAAAACAAATTTCATATTGATCTTAGAGATAAAAATATATTACATTACTAACTCTTGCCTGCGAGTTTGTCCACGTGGATTTAGCTTTTAAAAATCTTGCGGGAATCCTGTATTCTTTCCGGAATAAAAACTAGCCTATGTTACTTTCAGATCGTCGACTTTATAGCCATGATTACGTGATTTTATTGCATAGTTATTTATGCAAAAAATCACATTGATTTACTGCTCCGTTAGTAGGGTCATATGTTCAACAATGAAACACAAAAAATTCAAAGTCTCATGCACCTTTTGTTTTTACAGATAGAAGTCTAATTTTTTACAGGTGTGTAGGTAATTTAGTTCGGCATCGAATTTCATTTACAATTTTTTTAATTAATATGTAATCAATCGGCAAAAAATTATAAACTAAAAAATGGGAAATGTTTCATTGTGTCCACAGTGGTGGTACACAATGAAACACCACAAATTCAACAATGAAACATTAATAGTATTGTCTCGACTTTTGTGTAATTTATGGAGTAGGTGAATAAAAAAAAATGCTTGAGTTAATAATCACAAAAGGATTTATTTTTAATTAACTTTAATCAGGTTACCAGTACTATTACTGGTATTATAAAAAATTTAATGTTAATAAGATTAATTTGTGAATTTGTAGCCACAAAAATTATTAATTTGCCCGGAAAGTACATGATATTATGTATGTACAATTATACGGTACACAATAAAATAAAATGATACACATTGAAATAGTGTTTCACTGTGTTACTGTGCAACTGTTTCATTGTGAACTACCTAAGGTTTTTTTTACTAATCTCAATTTTTTACCCACTAAATTGTAACACTTTAAGATATAATTTATTGCACATTAATCTACGAAATATGTGTAATGCTAATTAATCATGAAATTTATGAAATTTTCAACCATGCTTTAGTAAAAAATCTATAAAGAATGCTAAAAATACCTTACTTTTTGTCGAAAAAAAACCAAAAGTGCTCCGCAAACACATCTTCTCGCACGCGGCGTCGATGCAAATTGGGCTAGGGCGGGGGGTTCACGAGAGTGTCCTAACGCAATATAATGCACGAAATAGCAACGCAGAATTTTAGAAATATCACAGTGTTTTATTGTGTACCACTGTTTCATTGTTGGACATCTGACCCTACGCCTCCGTTCGTCCTTCAATCACGTGATAAGGACCAATCGACGAACAAACAAACACTATCGCATAGAATAAGTTTGGAAGAAATAGCAGCTTGAGTTAAATATCTTAAATAGCTATAAAATCAAAAACATTTCAACCCATTTTGTATATTATGAATTTATCAGAATCTTGTATCTTTGCCATAAACTATTAATTCAACAATAGAATAATATAGCACATAATTATTGTTGTATACTTACCTTGTACTAATACGTGACAATCTACACTTTTAATAATCAAAATTCCCAATGTATTGAACTAAAAGAAAAACTTATTATAGGTAGTTTTTCTAAGACTACGTAAGTTACACTTATATCATTGCCGTTACAACCTTAAACAGCTTGAAACGACCTTAAAATTCTAAACAGCATTCCTTTTGCGATGCATGATATACAGTATTATTGCCAATGCAACCGATCGATTAGGTGATTATTGAAATAACTGTGAACCTGACGAGCGACCTCCCTGGCGCAGCGGTGAGTGCTTTAGCTTTAACTGGGAGGTCTCGGGTTCGATTCCCGACGGGGCAAAGTGTTACTTTTAGGTTTACAGTTTACAGTTACTTGACAAGTTCGAATAGTCCTATGAATACCTTAATGATCCCAATAGTAAATTCTTTCATTGAAATTTTTTCATTGAACGTTAAGAATGAAAACTGAATGGTCCCAGGTTCGAATCCTTCTCGTTGCACTGTTGTCGTACCCACGAATCATGTCGTGCCCTTTTTTTTTTTTTTTTTTTTTTTCGCTGGGAAATGCTTTTAGGCATCCCTCTCGGAAACAAGGCAGTTTAACTATTTCCGAGAGGGTATGTGGGACTCATTGGCACTCCAAAATACCCACTAAAACCCAGCGGCGCTCCTGCGCATCGCCTGACGACTGGGTTACGGGAACACTTGCGTAATCATCCGCAACCCAGCCAGCGACGTCCGTCCAAGCTTTTCGCTTATTTGTAGGGAATAGGAGGATATTAGTCAACTTCAGATTGGTTAATTTTCTATTACTAAACCTTTCCTGTCCGTCCGTCCGTTTGTCCGTCTGTATATGTCAGCGGGTTGTATCTCATGAAACGTAATAGATAGCTACTTAAAATTTTCACAGAAAGTGTATTTCTAATGCCGCTCTAATAACAAGTAGGTAATCAAACAAAAAAAAATAAAGAGGATCTCCAATCTCTATTTTTAACCGAATTCCAAAAAGGAGGAGGTTATCAATTCGGCCGGTATCTTTTTTTTTAATTAGTATAAAGATGCTTGCAGCAATAGGTTTTTTTTTATTCAATGACAAGATAGTCCTTGACTGCGATCTCACCTGATGATAAGTGACGATGCAGTCTAAGATGGTAGCGGACTAACTTGGAAGGGGTATGGCAGTGTACATTCAACCCACACTCCTTATGTTTCTACAGGCCATCGTGCCGGAACGCTAAATCGCTTGACGGCACGACTTTGACGATAGAGTCTAAAACTATAGATGAATTTCCAAACAATTTTCATTGTTACCCGAAACATTGATTCTATGAGCGTCAAAGCTACTGTGATGGTGCTAAAATGAAGAAATAAATTCCTGATATCTAAAATTTTAATTCACGTGCGATGAAACTGGTGTCGTGAGTTTTGATCGTTATTTTATTAATCATTGAATAATATGCATTGGTAACAGAGTCACGGGCATGTACATGTATGTTAATGGAAACATTTTATTATCAGTTTGCATGTCCGTCGGTGGATTTCCCTATGAATATTTTTTTTTATTATTCAGTCAAAAGACCTACTTAAAATGACAACCATTACCAATGAATACTGCATTAGACTCTTGAAAATTCGTGATCATTTAAATTCCTTAGACCCTTCGATCACAGAAAAATAAGCTTAGACCTAGGAGCACCAAACTATCCCAATTTCGCAAAATATAATATCTTACCAAATTTTTACAGGTAATTAATTTACCTACCAGCTAACTACTCATTGAAGGTTGATAAATTAGCCCTTAAATAAATCAATAGCTATAAAATATCTTATGACTCAAGACTCAGTATAATAAATAATGAGTTTATGACTCTATCAAATGAAATCAGTCAGTTATGATTTTACAGTCAATCAAAATCATAATTATATTATTACTATTTACTATTCTTTTCAACAACAATTATTTTTATTTGAAGTAAATTCAACAGAAAATTCTCATATTTTATTATGGGTTGGTACTGCAATAATTTTCTAAAATTAACGCTTCTCTCACAATTCTGATGATTTATGAGTAGACAGTCTGACATTTGACATTAGAACACTCACTAGAAATCGCGTAACGCTCTTCAGTATTGCAACAACTTTGTTGCTTAGAACTCTAACGGCTATAGATTGTCCAATTCTTTATTTTCTTTTTGGCAGATCAAGAAATTTTGACTTTAGTGACGCCTTCACACGTTACCGATTCGATTTGAAGTAATAATCGATTTTATTTAAGAAGAACTTTCAATCGATTTAAGTTTGTAATAATAAGTCGATTTGGATAAGTTGATTTGGATTCTTTATCGATAATAATAATAATTAAGGTTTTCTTTCAAAATATGTTTAACTAGCGACCTGCCCCGACTTCGTCTGGGTTGAAATATTAAATATTTGTTTTTACGGGGCTGCGATCGCACAGAGCTTCTTATAGGAAACGATTGTTAATAAGATCACCACAGGAACCACAGGAATCTTCCGCGCCGATACCTGCCACCTTGCCCCGCCGCACCGGCTGGCACCATTTTATTATTTTATCACGCGGAAATATTCATTTTCTGATAACTCCGATATTAATTTAAATTGTATAGTGTATATAAATCAGATCAAGTTATTTATACCTTTGCTTTAATCCTTACCTAAATAAATGATTTCTCAAGCAAGGCAGTTTAAATACCTGTAAATTACTTTTTAATTTATTAAAATAGGACATTCCATTCGAAACATATTACGAGTTTAATAAAATTGCTCAGTGAAATGTTTTTAAAAATTACGCGTTGATGTCACTTGCCCTGCATTTACTGTACGTTTATGCCAAAATGTTTAAAAAATAAATGTCTAGCCGTGCGAAGCCAGGACGAGCCGCTAGTATTTAATAATTTTACTTGTTTCATTTGTATACCCAATTACGTAGCTAGTTTGTTAAATAAATAAGTAGGTAGGTATGTGATTTTCCAAGTATATTTGCTCATAACTCTTGATTTAAACTTGGTTTAGACGTTATTAACCACGCGTTTTGAAGTTAACTCACTTCACTAACGCGTGCATAACTAGTTATATTTTAAGGCAGCCGTCAAAAAAAAATTAAATGAAAAGAGAAATTTCTTTACCCTTGGTTTGAACTTAAATTCCAAGATTTCAACTTAATTCCTTGCAAATATTCAATATTGGAGTCATAGTTACTATTTTTATTTCCTTTTTTTTATTAAATTTACAGAAACAATACTTACACGAAGTCAAATTATTTTTATCATAATTGTGAATGATTTATCGTCTTTCAAGAACTGTGTTTTAGTCTGTGGTTGTTTGTTATGCACAGGGCACTTCACTAAACGTCAATAAAGTACGACATTATTTTAGTACATTATTCCGAAAACAAAAAAACGGTAATTTATAGGCGTGATCTGCCAAAAAGAAAATAAAGGCTTGGACAAAGCATAGTGAAAGTGCTGCAATTGTCAACCCAAGTCTAATGTGTAAACAATAAAAGTTCCATACATAGATACCTACCTACTATAACTAAGCCTCCGCTGTGCCTGTGTCTAAATAAAATGAATAAAGAAATACGATATGTATTTCACGCTAATATTATAAAAACGAAAGTTTGTGTGTGTGTGTGTGTGTGTGTGTGTGTGTGTGTGTGTGTGTGTATTTGTTACTCATGCAAAAACTACTGGGCGAATTTGGTTGAGAATGGAGATAGATTACATCCTGGATTACAACATAGGCTACTTTTGGCCCGACTTCAACATACGTGTACAAACTAAAAGGATTTTATACTTTCAAGTGGCGTTTGAAGTTTTTTTTAATATATTTTTATATTATTATGTAGAATACTTTTGTGCATACAAAGACAGAAAGAAACAGGTGAAAAAAGCCTAAGCAATAAGGCATGGAAAGGCGGTCTTATTTATTTGGAAATCTTTAATCTCGGCTTGAAGCTGTATAATCCAATACTAAGTATTTGAGATCAAATTTTTTGGAGGCTTGTTTTAAATTAACTTGTTACATAAAGATTTAAGCGATTAATTAGAACTTTTGATAGCGAGAACATTGAGAGCTTCACTGCAATCAGTTACTTTATCTAAAATTACGTCCGTAAAAAATATATTGTACAAACGGTACAGTTGTACTCAAAAACGTAAATATTTTCGAATAAAAAATTCTAATTCAAAATTATTTCATATAGACCAACTTGCGGCTCTTATGGTACGTCGAGACTCTAACGCTGGTTCGGAATGCAGATTCTGCTGAGAAGAGCCGACAAGAAACTCAGAACTCTTTTCATAAAAAAAGTTACAATATTAAAGTATAGCTACAAATTACAATGTAATTACAATACAATGTAAAGTTATTACACTATCTTACACTAAAATTATAAAGGCGAATGTTTGTATGTATGTACTATGTATGTTTGGTACTCCTTCGCGAAACAACGAATGAATCTTTAACTATTTGGTACGGAGAAAGCTCATACCCAGGATTAAACCGCGGAGTTCACGCGGAAATTAAAAACCTTTAATCCACGCGGATGAAGAGGTGGGCATCATCTAGTTAAAATAATTTTTTTAGGAGACGTATTTTGTACGCGACGATACTGAGGTTACGAATTTTGTTTGGGCGTATCGATACGATTTATTGCATATTTCGGCTGCTCGGTAATTAATTATTATAGCTCCAGGCGAATCTTCACAGTAGATACTCGTATTGCGTAACACGCACCTGTGTGAGATTAAAGAAATATTACCTCCTATTTTATCGCTATTTCTTGTGAGACAGGTTCTTACTTAAATAAACTAATTCATTACTTAGTTACTTATATTATTGGTGATGAGTAGGTGTATATAAATTTTACGTAATAATACCTATGTATTTCAGATATATATGTTTTGCAAAACTTCCTTTCTAACCAAAGTAAATTTCAAAAAATTAACGTATTGAAAATTAATTAACGTATTGAAACGTGTTTTTATATCTTCGAATGAAGCGTACTCATATAATATCGATCGAACTTCACTTTGCAAGTTCGTTTGATCATATATTTTATCGTTTCAAATATTATAACGTTCATTGCATAGATTTGGGATTGGCAGCCGCTATGCTCCTACCGTATAGCCTAATCCTAAATCTATGGTTTGTTGATTAATATCTGTATCTTTCTATTTTAACTGAAATATTATTATTTGCAGGTAAATAGCACACGAGAGAAACGGGGCAGGCGTGCGGATTGTTGACCTACACTCGACAGCAGAGTCGCCACCGGAACCATTATGCCTTATACATCCACAACAATCTAAACCGATAGGCCTGACTCGAATAACAACCGGAAGAACCGTTACTTAATTATGCCATTTTATTAACCTGCAACATGATGGAGGAGGTGACAGCCCGTCCCAATGTCGAGTACATTCCCCCTCTCACGCCCAAGGCGAAGCAGAGGACTGGATCGACTACTTTTACGCAGATAACTAGCGATGATGCTAGCCTCCGAGTGAATGGATTCTCCGATAGCCGGGCAGACATGGACTCTCTAAGTTCGATGCACTCTCTTGTCCTTAATTCTAAGACACCAACAACAACGGTATTCGTAGCGGCGACCCAGCCAGAGCGAGCCGCGAACACGCCCAGCTCAGACGCACTCGCGACGAACGGTCCCCACGTGGTCACCATCAGAATCAACACGGATGCCGACAAACCGAAGGCGCCGAAAATCTCAAGCGTCCACCTCAAAAGTGACGTCGACTACGACACTTTCAAACCGACAGAGACCACCAAAAAAAGCAGCTTAGTCAGAATAAACGTCGACGAGACCGACGGGCGCCCGAAAGTCGTAGACAATGAGGAGCTATCCAAAGTCGATAAGCCTCCGTACATTTACTGTAGCTCGTACGTGAACACAATATCAAGTACGGTGATGTCGAGTGGACAGTGCTCTCCGAGCGACACTCTAGATTCAGGGACGTGTAGCGACCTCGATGGCACGCCGCCACCGCTCCCAAAAAAGAAGACGTCAAAATCTGTCAAGAAAGCCGTCTCCGTCACGGTAATTAGCTCGACACGGCAAAGCGAGGTCGATTTCGAAGATAACGACTCCAACATATCGTGCGACTCGCTTAATAGTAGCGAGTTAAATGGAAGCGTGCACGCCGACGAAAGTCACAGCGACGACGCGAGCAAAAAAGAAAAGAAACAGTCTTCCGAGGCAACGCTGCAAGCGTTAGCCAAAGCGAACAATAAAGACGGTAGCTTTCTACCCCAGGGTCTGCTGCGAGACATTAGAGATCGCTCAGCGAAACTAAACACGGTCGAAAGCGAGAGTGAGTCGCAAATCAAGCAGAATGAGGAAGTGAGCCCGATTGTCAATGAAATTGCAAACTTGTCGAAAGAAAGCGCACAGCTGACATCGTTCCGTTTAGTATCCCAACTCAATAGCGAAACGAAGAAAAAGAATAGTGCGGAATGTTTGAAAAGCAGCGTGGAATCCATGCAAAATAGTGTGGAATCCCTAAACAGTGGTTCGGTATCACTACCGGGAACTCTGAGCAAAACACCCCTTATAAATGAGAGTACTTACGAGGATCGGAAGCAGTTAGATAAAATGAAAGAAGAACAGCTGTACTACAGCAGTCACTATTTCGATACGGACAAATTTTACGATTTCCATTTGAACGAAAAACAGTTTGATGACGTGTCAGTGAAAAGTGTAAGTGAAAAAAAGAGTGTGTGCAATGACCTCTCGGAATTGGAGTATTTCGCCGGCATCAAAGACTACAAAAACGAGGAATTGCCGTCTACGATAAAAAGTTCAAAAGGGACTATTCGCGGTGTAAAAAACCGCGTTCGGGCGGGCATTGCGACATTCCTTCAAATACAAAGCACGACAAAGGTATTTATGCAATTTTCTTCTTCAATTTCAGTATAGTACGTTTATCTCACGAAGATACGGGCGCTTAACTTGTGGTTACGTCGTATACATCATACATGCACATTGCGTAAGTGTGCGTGCCACTTATACAGATACGACACACACACAACCATGAGCCATGAGCCTTCGTGAAATGAAAGCACTATACCTAGTTTTAATGATAGGATTTAATTATTTTTTTACCATTAAAACTAAACCAGAGTAACGTTTCAAGTTTACGTTAACTGTGCGTAAATCTGGCAATAATAAATAATTAGTAGGAATTGAAAAGAGATCTCATTCATATAATGACAGATTGTATATAATATAGTCTATAAGACTAGACAAGGGTTTCAAAAATAATGCGATTCTATTTTTAAGTTTGCGGTTCTAACAAAACGAAAGTATATACTTATGTACATAAATAATAGGTAATAACTTAAACAATAATTACTTTTAAAAATCAAGACGTGGTAATATATTGCGTATGTAAATAAGTAGGTATTAAATTGTTAGGTACTCAACAAATTCCTTAATAATAATTATTTTTTTATCTAATTATTATTTATCAAAGATATTATGCAATAGGTACCTTAAACTATCTACGAGTAATAGCCCAGTCATTAAAGCCAAAACCCGAAAGTAATTAGTAACTTGATAAAAATTTTAGGGGGTTTTTAAAGAAGGTAAAATAACTTACCGTGTGATTTTGCAGTGTTGTGGGGTGTACGGAAAGGGTTGAAAAGGGGTGAAAAGGGTTTTTTGTTAATAACATTGCCAAAAAAATTAGTAACACGCTGCAAATTTATAATAAGGTTGTTCTTACCGTTTTGTAACGTTTATTAAATTTGCAGCGTTTTGCAACATACGGAACATTGTTTATTATTAAAAAACAATGAAATTTGTTATTAACAAGGGTAAAAAAATAGTAACACGCTGCAAATTTATAATTAGGTTGTTCTTACCGTTTTGTAACGTGTATTAAATTTGCAGCGTTTTGCAACATACGGAACATTGTTTATTATTAAAAAAACAATGAAATTTGTTAATAACAGGGGTAAAAAAAATTAGTAACTCGGTGTAAATTTATAATGACGTTGTTCTTACCCTTTTCAAACGTTTGTTAAATTTGCAGCGTTTTGCAACATACGGAACATTGTTAATTACTAAAACGCTGCAAATTTAATATACGTTACAAAAGAGTAAAAACAGCTTAATTATAAATTTGCAGCGTGTTACTACTTTTTTTACCCCTGTTATTAACAAATTTCATTGTTTTTTAATAATAAACAATGTTCCGTATGTTGCAAAACGCTGCAAATTTAATACACGTTACAAAACGGTAAGAACAACCTAATTATAAATTTGCAGCGTGTTACTATTTTTTTTACCCTTGTTAATAACAAATTTCATTGTTTTTTAATAATAAACAATGTTCCGTATGTTGCAAAACGCTGCAAATTTAATAAACGTTACAAAACGGTAAAAACAACCTTATTATAAATTTGCAGCGTGTTACTAATTTTTTTGGCAATGTTATTAACAAAAAACCCTTTTCACCCCTTTTCAACCCTTTCCGTACACCCCACAACACTGCAAAATCACACGGTAAGTTATTTT
Organism: Hipparchia sbordonii; assembly: GCA_038048805.1. Taxonomy (NCBI): domain Eukaryota; kingdom Metazoa; phylum Arthropoda; class Insecta; order Lepidoptera; family Nymphalidae; genus Hipparchia; species Hipparchia sbordonii. The sequence goes on along the minus strand of CM076115.1, from coordinate 4,015,618 downwards.
ACCTTCTTTAAAAACCCCCTAAAATTTTTATCAAGTTACTAATTACTTTCGGGTTTTGGCTTTAATGACTGGGCTATAAGTCATTAATTCAGAAACAATTTCACAGACGCTTGAAGACGTTGAAAGGCCAGATTATACTAAAAAAAAGCGTGACAGCAAGTCATCTGTTCAAATCTCTCGCAACTTGTGGAGCAAGTAACAATTTCAGCTTAACTAGCAAAAGATTACGAATCTGAAAGTTAGCGCCAGCTGTCTCATAGCTCATTAACCTGATCGCACATTTGAGACTGTGTGATAACCCAGAAATACCATACGGAGAAGTAGAATTTTTGACGATCTCTATGGTGTGCTGGGATCTTATAAGTGGAGGTCTTGGGTTCGATTTCTAGCAGAGCAATTTGGAAATTTTAATAATTCTTTCTGGTCTAGTCGGGCGGGAGGCTTTTGGAGTTCATTAAACTGCAAGAACCTCCCACCAATTCCAAATTAGCCCACTTGCATGTTAGACTGTATCGTCACCTACCTCCAGGTGAAATCGCAGTCAAAGAGTAAAATTGTCATCGAATAAAATATAAAATAAATAACGTATACACTACCAGACCCATACATGGCTAATGATTGCATTTTTGTGAATAGTGAGGTTTTAAACGCTTAGCTTTTGTAGCAGTGCCAGAGAACTCAACCAATGACATCTGCAGCAGCCGACTACATCAGATGATTTAAAGAAATGCAAATAACTTTAGCAGCAGACTTATTTGTTCGCGTTGCCCTGTGAGATTTACTGCTAACGTTATTTACATTTTAATACTCAAAAATGTGTAGCATTGGGCGCGTGCGGCTTTTGCGGAACATCTCTAGTGTGCGATCTGTTTTAACACACGTACTGATTTTAGAGGTCACAGTCAAGCGTTTGAAAGCGTTTGCACGTAGCAGAATATTTATTATAAACATTTTAATGACTTTCGGGTGCAATAACTTTATAGCCGGCAAATAAGTAGTTTGTACAGATACTTATTTAGAATTCAGAGCATAACAATGACCTACTTTTCGACAAAAGACAAATACATGCATATTTATATTTGCATGCGAATCGTTAACCGAATGTGATAGCTAAGGAAAAAATAGATTATATATACTTAACTAGCTGATGCCCGCGACTTCTTCTACAAAACGCGCGATTTTTATTGTATATTCTATGAGAAATATTTTTAAAAGTAGTCACACAAAATTTTTATAACCCATTAATAAGTAATTTTATACAGATTTAGGCTCCTAAACGTATGAAAAACCTCCCTTTATAGTTAAATCACAGTAGAGCCTTGTGTACCATTTGTTTGTAGTTTGGAAACTGAATTGTAAGCCTTCATGGTTTATCTAAAACAATGGTACAAACAATGTACTAATGACAAGAATACAACGGCTAAATTACATTTATAATTATGAACGGGTGATCTGGTTATTACTATAAGCGGTTTGAACAAAAGCCGATTGTAATTCTAAGGGCCTAAGGGCCAACACAGACGGACGACTTTGAAAATAATTCTACTTTATTTGAATAGAGCATCTAGACATATAGTAGAAATTTTGGCTGAAATCTTTAGACTGCTCTTTTCCTCTGCTCAGACTCAAGACAGAGATAAAACTAGACAGATTTATGTCGGAGCATAGTGTCTCGTTTTAACTCTTATCTTGAGTCCGAGCTAAGTCAGAGCAAGCAAGAGTCTATAAGATCTCAGCATAGTAGATTCTTATGTCCTCTTGCCAATTTAAAAGGTATAAAATTGTTTTCTACTTACGTAACGTTACGTAACGTAGACTTTGTAATATTGATAACTGGAATTATTTTAAATAGGTGGGTATTGATAATGTATTGGGTAGTTCCTACTTCCATTACATCAATAGTATACGTATGTATGCTGTGATGTGGGACGAGGAATCCAATCCCGCATTGCACCTCAATCCCGCACCCGCATCATTAATCCCGCAGATCCGCGGAACTTGCAAGACTGCAAAAAATCATATTTTTTTTATAATAAACGAGCTTTTGCCCGCGGCTTCACTCACGTTAAGTTTGATTTTACCTCCTTAGAGCTTGAATTTTCAAAAATCCTTTCTTAGCAGACACCTACGTCCTAAAAGCCTTCTGCATGTCAAATTGCAGCCCGATCCGTTCAATGGTTTGAGTTGTGCGTTGATAGATCAGTCAGTCAGTCAGTCACCTTTTCCTTTTATACATTTAGATAATATATTTTTCAAGAATTAATCAATCGTACTTGTGAAGAGGGATGGATGTCTCGACTCTATAGGTACTCTAAAAACTACCCCGCAGTTGCGGGATTGAATTTCCTAGTCGGGTAGCTATATCATACAAAGACTGATTCTATTTGTAATTGGAGGTGATTTAAATTTTAAATTCACACTAGTTTACGAAGGGCGTAACCGAGTTAGAGGTATAAATAAAATCGAGTTCAACACTCGTAACATACAACTTAGCATTACGTAGAATTACGCATAGTTAATCTAGTATGTAAAATTTAGTAACAAGAAATGCCAGTATAGGTAACAGGCTTATAAATTTTGTATTGATTACTGATGACGTATCATAAAATAGATAAATTAGTATTAAGTACATATTATGCGTAAAGTACTTACGTGGATATGTTTGAATTACGTTACTACTTAACCGTTAATAATTTATGCAAATGTACGAAAATAATGTACAATGGGTATGTAGTTTTTGTATACCTAGTATTCGTTCGTAGATCACAGAAAATACTCTTTTCATCATACCTATTCGAAAAACGAATATTGGCTTCAGAGGATAGCGGGAGCAAAATTTAATTTATAGTCCCGTCCCCTTCGATCACAGAAGAAAAATTCTATGATGATCGAAGCCCGTCCCATATTTCATTTCTCTCTTCTGATTGGTCCGCGTTCGTGCTTTAGTATGTGTTTATTACTACTGCGATCGTTGCAGAAATTCAAAAAACTCGAAATTCAAAAATGTTTGAGCAGCCGTTGTCTTCGATAAGTCACGTGATCATAGAAGGTTGATACTACTAGCTTTTTCTCATAGGTAATGATGAAAAATAGTGTGTGTCACTCGGGGCCAAATTTTTTGTTCTCGGGTGGCGTATATTGAATTCCTCGCTACGTTCAGGATTCTACTTTAGAATCCCTCGCTGCGCTCGAGATTCTACTATAAAATCCTTCACTTCGCTCTGAATTCAAAATAGCGCCCTCGGGGAACAAAAATTTTCTTTGGCCCCATATAACACAAATAACTATTTCGTTTTGTCTTGATCAGTGATCAAATAAAATTGAAGTGCGCGTAAAGTTTATTATTTAATTCCATGGTCGCGACACATAATTAGGATGTTGTCTATGAAAATAAAAGTTATTTCGTACTGATTATTCAACATAAGTAAAGTATACGCGATCGCTGTTAACTTTAAGTTTGATAACAATTTTAAAGTATCGCATAAACTTAAAGCAGTCACTGCGTCAAAATTATATTAATGACGTCATAGTTTATTATTTCATACAAGCTCTGAGACGTTTGATGAAGATGCCGGTTTGATTAAATAGTAACATACCTTTTTCTTCTGTCATCTATATATATAAAATTCAAAGTCCTGACTGACTGATTGACTGACTGACTGACTGAGATATCAACGCACAGCCTAAACTACCGAAGTTAGAAACTTGAAATTTTTACAGTTGGTTCCTTTTATGACGTAGGCGCACACTAAGAAAGGATTATTGAAAATTCCACCCCTAAGGGGTTTAAATAGGGGATGGAAGTTTATATGAAACTCCGTCATTTTTCAAGCTGTTTCCATCAAAGTTGGTATTTGAGCTTTCAGTTAAAAATAAAAAAGTACGTGTGTCACAGTTTTTGAAAATTCCACCCCAAAATCTAATTCCACGCAGACGAAGTCGCGGGGGCACAAGCTAGTTGTAGGCACATTATTAATGTACGTCTTTTGATAAAATAATTGCTAGTTCCACCTAAAAATGAATGCCACCTCTTTTGCGTAAAGATATGCAATAATAAAATTAAATAACTGACAAGTGGTTGATAAATTCCGGAATATAATTTTCAGCGCAACATTTTTTTCTAAGCCTGGAAATACACGTCAGGTTTTTTCATCCGATAGTCTGATCCGGTAGCCTGATCAGGCTACCGGAAGGCATTGAAGCCATTACTTTGTATGAACAGTCAATACACGTCCGATCCGGTGGCCGGATCGGACGTCCGAGTCGGAAACGGGCGCGAGGCGTTTCCGATTTTACTGCCGGTCCGATTGTCTGAAGGCGCGGTCTACATACTTTTAGTATGAGACAAAATAGACATCCGGTTACTCCTTCCGATTTTGCCAGTCAGGGTTCCCAACTTAGGGCTTTTAGCCCCAAATTTAGGGCGGAATTTTGCTTATTGGGATTTTTTAGGGCCCAAAAAATCTAGCGCTGACACTGTGTGGACGCATCGTTGTGGTTCGAATAATGGGCGAAATAATAATAATTCATAATAATAAAATTATTTTTATTATGAATTATTTTGGATGTTTTAAATAGAAATGACTCTCAGTAAGTCTTGTCAAATTGATTGGATGAATCCAATAGCGACGTTTTTTCTTCTTTCTCTTTCCTCTCTTTAAAATTTCTGTGGTGGTGTGGTGTGGTGGTGGGTGTGGTTACGTTCCCTCAAATATGGTTGAGCGAAGCAATGGCTGGATCCTGCGTCATGCTCGTGAACGGGTGCCACCAACGGGAATGGGTCTGCTTTTGCCTGCCTGTCTTAACATGCATTGGATTGTTTTGCATTTTTGAAACTTTATTGTGGAAACACTGTATACATAGCATAGTTTTGTTACCTATTGTAAAAAAAAATTTTTTTTGAAAAGAACGACCGCCGAGTTTATTGCTGGCTCTTCTCGGCAGGAACGGCATTCCGAACCAGTGGTAGATTCATTGACGATTCAAAAGTACTTGTAAAAGTTTATTTGAATAAAAAATATTTCTATTTCTATTAACTCGTTATCCATCTTCTTTTCTTCTGCTTTGCTCCAAACGCAAGCACTCGGGATGATAGCTCGGGAACGACTGAGTTCAGAAAAAGCCTGACGGAAAAATCGGATGTGTATCGAGTAAATACGATCCGGTTGCCTGATCAGACAATCGGAAACAAAATCGGACGTCTATTGCCAGGCTAAGACACACTTGATACTAGACATCCTCTAATAATCTCGAAAGCTCATAATCACTCTAATTACAGACCACGTCGAAGGAAGCCCGATTTTTCTCTTTTCCAAGCGCAGCGGCAATTAAAGTAAAAGTGCCACTTCCTTAATTGAAGGTCCCACGATGCGCGTCGGAAGAAACATCCAATCACTCAATAGAACTTGCACATGAGAAAGTTGATATAAAAAATGTTTGTCTTAGAAACCGTAGGGTATAATTAGATTGCTCTATTTATGGGCATTGGATTGTGTCAGCAATCGATTTGAATGGGGCAAAAAGTCAATGACAATGCCTTTTTTTCTTCTCGTTTGGTTTACCGGCTAGTCATCTATATTCCAACCTGTACTGAAATGTGTATTGTGTTTGTTTCTTGTTCCTTAATAATGGTTCAGTTACACAAGGAAAGTTTCTCGAATGCGAGTGAAGTTTTCGGCACTCACATTCAAGTATTGCTTAACTGATGTTGTGATACGATATGTGTGCGTGCGTGTGTGTGTGTGTGTGTGTGTGTGTGTGTGTGTGTGTGTGTGTGTGTGTGTGTGTGTGTGTGTGTTACTCCTTCACGCCACAACGCCACAACAAATGAACCGATTTGGCTGAAATTTGAAATGGAGATAGCTTATACCCAGGATTAATACATAGGTTACATTTTATCCCGGAAAATTACAGAGTTCCCATGGGAATTTAAAAACCGGACGAAGTCGCGGGCATCGTCTAGTACCTAAATAATAAAAAAATAAAAATAGTAGTGCGTAGAAAATAGCTAGTAGTTTAGCTAATCCAATTAGCGCCAACGTATATATTAATTCCTTGGAGCATTAATTCGGATACTACGGCATCGACGTTTCGATGATAATATCAAGTACCAAGATTCCAATACCAACGTTGATGAGTATCGAGAAATCGTCTCTCCGTGAAACGTCGTTAGCGCAATCGAGCGCGCTCTCGTAGTTTCTACTACTTTAAAAGTGACTACACACTGAGCCGACATTACTTCCAATTTATGTTCAAACTAGCTGATTCCCGCTACTTCGTCCGCGTGGAAAAAGTGACTTCCTACTATCCGTGAGAAGTTATGTCCTCTATCTCCGATAATACTCAGTAGATTTTCACCAAAATTAGACAAAATATTTTTAATAGTACACAATCCTAATCCGAATATCCTAATCCTAATCCTAATATCCTAATTCCTAATAATATTATAAATGTGAAAGTGTGGATGTTTGTTAGTCAATCAGGTCGCAACGACTGAACCGATTTGGTTGAAATTTGGCACAGAGATAGATTGTAGTCCGGAATAGCACATAGGCTACTTTTTAACCCGGGAAATAAGAGAGTTCCCGCGGGAATAAAAACCTTAATCCACGCGAAAGAAGTCGCGGGTATCAGCTAGTTTATAATAAAAAAAAGAATTATCAAATTCGGTTTAGATTTGACGAAGTTATGGAGCAAAATCAACAAAAACTTTCATCCCCTATCCCGGATAAACCTTATTATTTATCAGGATAAAAGTATCCTAATTTCGTCAGTGATAATTTAATAACAAGTAGGTATGTGACTATTGAGACCGATAAGATAGTTTAAAATTTAGGAAAAGCAATGCTCCGAATCACTAACTAGAATGTTAAAAGCGTTGCTAGATTAATCTCTACACGAAGAATTAATGAAGATTCTCTAGAAGAACCAAAATAATCAACCAGACAACAATAGAAAATGACAATCATACAAAGATACAATCCGATCACGGCGTATCTAATTGGAATGTAAGTTGGACACGAAATCACCTGAGTGTGTAGACGCTTTATGACTTAATCTGTAACAAATGACTAGCTTTTTGCTTGTGACTTCGCTTATTATTGGCAATTTGTTATGTTTCGAGTTGATTGATGATGTTACATCTATTGTATTTTCTAAAGCACCGTTATTATAGTTTGTTTGTCGAAATGTTAACTTACTATTGTCATCTCTGTGTATTGTTAGTTATAATTTTATAAATCACCGGTTTCCGCGTCGGTCGGTGGTCGCGAAGCTGAAGTGGAAATGGGCGGGGTACATAGGTGTCCCAAGGTGCTGGAGTGGCGACCCCGCACCGGAAAGAGCCGCTGGATACAGGCGGCGCAAGACCACAGTCTGTGGACGTCATGCAGGAGAACTCTGTCCAACAGTGGAGGTCTATCGTTTGATAAAGTTTATGCCATAATGAGCACGTGTAGAACTGTTTGGTAAAATCACTTTCACAACTCTTAACTGTATGTATGCTAATTTTTCGCTTAATAAAACGTTAACTCTATGCAAATTTTATTGCAAGTCATTAAATACCTATTTAAAATAAAATATAAATGGTCAAAGGCGTGTCAGGCCACGCACAGTCTAGGGTTCCGTAATTGACCGTCACTACATGCATAGGTACTTAAAACAATACCTAGGTACATATATTTTTTTTACATTTTAATATTTTTTGTAACTTATTACATTATAAAACCATAATGATCTTCTGAATATATAAAAGGCAAAGGTGACCGAATGACTGATCTATCAACGCACAGCTCAAACCATTGGATAGATCAGGCTAAAATTTGGCATGCAGATAGCTATAATGGCGTAGGCGTCCGCTAAAAAAGGATTTTCGAAAATTCAACCCCTAAGGGGGTAAAATAGGGCTTTTAAAAATGTATCTGTGTGAGCGAAGCCGCAAGGGCAAAAGCTAGTTTAAAATCACTCGCTTCGATTTAAAATAGCAAAAACGTCAGTGGAAATTTTATATGCAAATTCGCTTCGAATAGATGTAACTTTTCATTTATTCAGATTAAGATTTAAAATAGAAACTTGTTACAGCATTAAAAGACCTTTAACCCTTGTGCTTTCAGTATAAATATCAACTTACTACCTCAAACCGTTTCTGAGAAAAAGGGAACCCTAAAAAACCAAAGGAATTTTTGATTGAATACGTACTAATTACTTGCTAAAGATTTAATTAAGTAATAGCTTTTTACATGAATATGCACTTACTATTTATTACTCAAAACCTAAGATGCAATACTTAATAATTGGTCAAGGTGTTAACTTGCGCGTGATTGCGAAAGATCGCTTCGCATAAAAGTCATGTAAAAATGATTTAGTGGGTACATTAACGACGTTGTGCCATTCATATTTATTAATTGATTACACGTACCAATATTTAGCTTAAGAGAACCGTGAATAACTTAAGAATGATAAAATAACATTTTTGTTTTGGAAATAAGAAATATTGCTCAGTTTCTTGTCGGCTCTTCTCAGCAGAATCAGCTTTCCGAACCGGTGGTAGAGTCTCGACTTGTTATAAGAGTCACAATTTGGCCGACATGAAATAAATAATTTTGTAATTTTGAATTTCGAATGCGCTGGTGATAAAGACTTCACAAAGGGAAAGGGAATAAATATTAGCATAAGAAAATGCCTAAAATTTTTGTCCAAAAACTAATCGCGACCTTTTATATTTAATTTTTTTCATCGCTGTCCATCAACACAAACTATCCGCATAAAAATATATATTAAAACAACATAAAACTTTTTATATCTTCATAAGTTAGGTAAATAAAAAGTGTTATATCACTTGAAAGAGTTTCACTTTCTTTTTCAAACACCAGCTTCATTAAAATGTTTTAGACATTAGCTCTGAAGTTAGGATTTAATTAAATGAGCCGAACAAGCTTGGTCGGTGCTTCCGGAAAGAATAAAAATGCTTCCGATATGAATTTTATTATAAGAGAAACATTAAACTGTCTACATTTTTATAATCTTTTCGCATTTGAATTTCATTTACTCTAGTAGGAGTACTTACCTACCTCTTGCTTGTGATAAAAATACAGAGTTAACGTTTAATTAACTTCTCATTTCTCAGATGAAATACCCAATCGGCCAATACAAATCTCCGTCCGACAATACACATATATGCGGAACTTAAAAGGCCTTGATATTTGCGCGCACTTTCGTTCCCCGAACAAAAAATGTCAATTTGCATAACACGTCGGCAAGTCGTACGCGCAATACATCTAGTTTTGTCTATGGATTCTCTAGCTACAAGCTAGTTCCCTACGAGTTGTCAAATCCAGTGTCATCTTTAGTATAGTACGTTTAATTGTCTCACGAAGTTACGGGCGCTTTACTTGTGGTTACGTCGTGTACATGCAAATTGCGTAAGTGTGCGTGCCTGTCAGGAACCTAGGTGGGAGCGGTCAAGCATGAACAAGCTCTCGCTCACACTTATAGGCGTCCACTACAGACTTCCACAGGCCTCGGTCTTGCTTCGGCTGGATCCGGCGATTCCCTGCGAACGGTTTGAAGTCGTCGGTCTACCTAGTAATGTAGGAGTTTACCAACACTGCGCTTTTCAGAGCGAGGTCACCATTCCAGCATCTTGGGACCACAACTACCATCAGTTCTTCGAACTATATGCCCCCCCTCATTGCCACTTGACTCAATGAGCTATGTCGGTAACTACTTCTCCTAAGGATCTAGAATATCGCGATTGATTTAAAAATCGTCTGAATCGGTTCAAGATCCGTCGACTCTTGCGGCTAGTCCGTTGAGTCTGGCGGTGATTTATTACCACTACACAGCATAATTACTTTCTATAAGACGTGATACTACTAGTCAAGCGTAAAACTAGTGATTATCATAAATTACTCTCACTTCAAGCACAAAAACTACAATGAATTTACAGATTTGAAATGAATATGGACAAGAAATATTCTACAGTGCGTAAGTTATCCAAAGTTATTAAAAAAAGTGTCTACACACATTATAAATAACAGAAAGCAAATGCCGTGACTGTTCTACAATGATTTTACACCTGTTCATTATTCGAGTGGCATAAATAAAGTGGCCATTCTTTTCTGAGTAAAAGCAGGATAATCTTAATGAAGGCTATTAAAGCCGTCCGTTAAACTCTTAATTAAGCCGCAATTTTAGTAGACTCCAAAAAAAAGGTTGTTTCTTTTATTTTCCATTTTTTGGCGCTGTTCCTCGATTTTGATACATATTTTTTGTATTCGCAAGGGCAGGTTAATCGTTGGGCTGGTACCATTTTAATTTGATGAAAATAATTATAATGAATATTTTCGGATAGAAATTCTTTAGCGGGTAACAAACAGCAAGTCACTTGAGTTTAGTTTTACTATTTAGAAAATAGTATACTTTTAACCACATATCGTGACAAATTGTAACAACGAACGTACATAATTTATACATATAGCAAATTGATAATACAGCAACGCATAACGCATGCACCGCCGTGCAAATGAAAATGAGTAATTACTTTTTAAAATGTTAACTTTGCGTAAATCTCATTCGTCATTTAGTATAGGCGAGAAAGGGACGAAGACTGGCATCTCTTTTTTGTCCATTGACGTGGAATATATGAGAACAATTATGTTCTTAAATCGCGACAGTCTCACTGTAAGCGAAATTTATGGCCACGTTAGGCATAAATATTTTCACCACACAGACGCCGGAACAAATATGCGTATATTAACATGATACGATGGAAAAAAAACGTAGTAGAGTAATGGATTTAATTATTGTGGAATTTAGACAAGTGCCTAGAGTAACAAGCTTTTAAATACGGTCTTCATTATGCATTGCTTGTTTAAGATTGGTGCAGATCTGACTAACGAACGTGAACAAAATTTTGTTAATCACATAAACTTTAAATGCTTACCAAACACATATTTAATTACAAAAAGTGAGTAAGACACAATAAATTCAGTCTATTTTATCATATATGTACTAATTATATATATAAGAAATTACTTATATCAGCAATAAAATGTATAGGTACATTTTTTAATATTATTTGACTGCAATTTTTAATTAAAATTTAATTGTATAACTTTTTATAAAACACATTAAATTAATAATTATATGAAAAACAATGACTTAGAAATAGATGACCTGCCATCCGTGACGTTAAACCGTAAGTTTCTTTTTTACATTAATACAATATTATATAAATATTTAACATTTTAATTACTTGGATATAACGGTTAATAAAATTATTTTATTCATACAATATATAAAAAAGAATAAGTACTAGAACTATAAAATCTATCAAACGGAACTTCTTTATTCCGTTTTCATTTAACTTTATCGGGCACCTCGATCATTCGAGTTTATTTAAAAACTATATTATAATACTCTAAACTAAGACTTTTCCTAACTATTTACTGTACACAATGATTATTAATATCACCCCTAGAACCTCAGAAGTAGAGTGTTATATATCATATATCATATATATAGAGTGTTATTTAATAATTTTAATAAATACTTAATCGATAATAATATAATTAATATTAAAACTTAAGGTAAGTGCTTTATTTATTAGAAACATAAAATATAAAATTAACTTAAAATATTTACAATACTATAATATATTTAAAATTATATCTATAAATTAAATGAATATTAAATTACTTCTAAAATTAAAACTAATTTAATATTTTTTTTTTTTTTTTTAAATATATACTAAGACAAAATTTTACCCTAAAACTAAAAACCTTAAAAAATATTAGAGTGTTATATATAAGAGATATATCTTACTTATAACCCTGTGATGTTTTCAATTCGTGCGACGGAGATGACACTAAGGAAGCCAGCCGATGAGTTATTAACTTTCAGTATACTTAAAATGGGGTAAGATTTGGGAACCCATTGCGTTATAATCCTATGAAAACTCCTACCATAATATGAAAAATAGACTCACGCCCGTAAAGTCCAATTCCCCGAACGTTGAATGTATTCGTTACATCCTATTCCCCGAACGTCTAGTCTGCCCATGAGCAGGAGTCAAGTCGCTTTCCATTCTTACTAATAATAATTAATTAATATTATTTAAATGCAAAAGTGTATGTTTGTTAGTTTTTCCTTCAATCACGCCCTAGCAGTTTCATTTGTATGGATATAGTTGAGGAACTGAAGAGTGGCAACGGCTACTTTTCATCCTGGAAATTTGGATTCCTAGAGATTCTTAAAAACTGAACTTTACTTACTTTAACTCCACTCCGATGAAGTTGAGGGAAAAAGCTACTAAAATAATAGAAATAGAATAATTTTTTATTCAAATAAACTTTCACAAAGTGCTTTCATATCGTTAAATGAAAAAATTACCTATAAAAGAAAAAGGTGACTGACTGACATATCTATCAAAGCACAGTTCTAAATACTGCACTGGGCGGATCGGGCTGAAATTTGACATACAGATAGCTATTATAACGTATACACTATAAATATATTACTAGCGGCCCGCTCCGGCTTCGCACGGGTATAAAATATATAGCCTATGTCATTCACTGATTATATTATACATATAAACCTTCCTCTTCAATCATTCTATCTATTAAAATCCGTCGCGTAGTTTTAAAGATTTAAGCGTACATAGGGACAGAGAAAGCGACTTTGTTTTATACTATGTAGTGATATACGCTAAGAAATAATTTTTGAGAAGTCAACCCCTAAAGGGATAAAATAGGGGTTTGAAAAGTCGAACTTGTGTGTGTTACCAATAGCGAGCCAAAATATAAATAAAAAAAAAATAAAAAAATTGTATGCACTATTTCGTCGTATCTGAACCAGGCATTCGAAGTCGAACCTACTCCTAACTATCGTCACTTTTTTGCGCCAATAGGAAGAATTATCTTCATTCGCCACGCTTCCTATCATCGATTGTTCTATTGATCCGATTGACACATTACATACTGGTGCCTATAACTCGATTAACTTTCACCGATGCAATTGTTTCTTTTGGCATTGTGAAACATTAAACAGGAAAACTGACTGGTTACACGTTAACCTATAATTTGTTTAAGTAATTGCCTATCGTTAACCTATTACTCTTAATTAATACATACTGCCTTATTGGTCTAATGGTTAGCATGTTAGATTGCGGATGACGAGGTCACAGGTTCAATTCCCGGGTCGGGCAAATAAATAGATTGGGTTTTTCTGGCAAGAAATTCTCAGTATTAGCCCAGAGTTAGGAAGTTATAGCGGTGTGTCATTCTTGTGCCTCGGAGAGCACGTAAAGCTGTTGGTCCTGCGCCTGATCTCACCCCGGTCATGGCAGACTTCTGTCCTATGGAACTATGAGAATGACGGAATAGAGAGTGCACACACACTTGTGCACTATAATATCTCCCGCGCAGACTGCTAATCTCTGAGGTGGTAGGCTGCCGTGACCGGATTTGGTCGGGAGGACATTATTACTATTATTTAGTCTTAATTAGTAAACCTTATTAATCACATATGCTATTAACTTGTAATTAGTTTAACTTAATAAGTAGAACAGCCATGATAATCTAAAGAACTTTGGTTTCCTCTTCAAGTAGTTCAGGTTTCGAATCACAGTTCTAACCTTTGTGAGATGAACTATGGCTTCCACCTTTTTTCACTTCCCAAGATCTTTGCCCAGTTGTGGGCCAAGATATGATAAAAGGTTATTGCTCTACTATTCAATGACCCATTTTGATTTTATCTTTTTAACAATTGCAAACACATTTCTTTTATTAATTTTTATTACGAACTTTGACTTACTAATTTAAATATGATACTGTGATATCTTTTGATACGGAAAATAATTATGGTTTGTTTTTTATCCCAATAATAAATTAAATGAAAAGGTATCTAGCTACAAAACAATATAGTAGTAGTAGTAAATATTTAATATACCATTAGGTACCTTAAGTTTTACGTTAAACAATTTACCACAAAGAAAACAGTGTCAAAACAACAAAGGCTGTGGTTTTGTGAAAGCTTGCCTAAAATTAGTTAAGTATTTACCTCACTAGAAATTTCACTATGTACCTAGGTACTTTCAAATACTAGCGAAGACGTAATATAATACCTAGAGAAGTTTCCTTGTACGTGTTTACCATCTTAGGCAAGTTTTCGTCGTAAATCATAAAGGTAGTCATATGCTGAGATGAGCGTGCTCTGCCTCAGCTCAGACTTAAGATAAAGGTTAAAACGAGACACAAATATGCTCTGCCATAAATCTGTCTCGTTTTAATTCTGTCTTGAGTCTGAGCTGAGTGAGAGAGCGGTCTTTAGATTTCAGCCATTGTGTGCCCACACTAATCTTTAGACCGTATTATTATTTTTATTATTTGCACCACCTAAAACAACAACAAAAAAAAGACGTGTGGCACTCGGGGACTGCGGCGGTAAAGCTATTGTATAGCATTTTATATCAACGCCATCTAGCGGTGAGAGGAGTCCTGTGTCAGGTTATTTTCGTTACGGAATTTCTGGATTCGGTCTCCACGCTCAAGGCCCGCGATAGAAGCTATGCAATAGCTTAAAAAAATATTTAAAACAAGAAAGAAGAAGAAAGAGCGTACTTACTTGGACGTCGCTCAGATTTTATTTTCTAGGATTTTTGGCACGTCATAAAACTCGTTTTAATTCGAACATAGTCTTGACAAAGTTAAGGTATGTACGCCGAATAAATTTTAGTTTAACAGATTTTAAAAGACTCGGCAATATCTAGTAAAAATACATCAAAATAAGAATAAAATATAAGTGCTTAAATGTAACGGTCCAGAAATCTCTAGTTTTGTTTTATTATTGTGGAATAGGCTTGCGCTATGACGGCAATTTAAAATGGAAAGCATTGATAGGTTGAAATTACATAGAAAAAAAAAATACCGGACGAATTGAGACCTCCTTTTTCGAAGTCGGTTAAAATATATTTTAAAACATCTTCCTATATATCTCGTTACCAAGCTATCATAGCATAAAAGGAAGTGGTAATATTAATTGAATATCTGAATATTCAGCAAGGACAAGAAATGTATAGCAATACATTAAATCGAAGGCGATATCTTTATAATGTTATATTGCTTAACGATAATGGATTTTGTAATTAGCGGTGGTAATTTTCAATAATAAGCTTTATTACTCGACTGTAGGTTCACTCGTATCTAATTTAGTTGGAATTTAAATTTATTTACTGTCTTAAATTAACTTAAGTACCTAATTTAAATTTTATGACGAGAATTATTTAAAATAAAAATATGAAATTCCGTATAACGCCCACTAACTTTTTAATAGTTCTGCGTGGAGCTAGGTTTTAAAAATTCTGCGGGAATCCTTCGTTCTTCTCTCTTTTCTTCCTTTTGCTTTCTTTTCTTTTTTTTTAAGAATATTAGCCAAGCTGAAAGTGACTAATATTCTTCTATCCCCCCCTCAGCCTACTTCCTCCTACCCCTCCAAATAAGCGTCCAAATAATCGCGGTTATGCCGTGAAAATCTAGCAAACAGACTAACAGAACCAACTGGTTCTTGGTGTAAAACTTTACATCTAAATATATAAAAGGCAAAGGTGACTGACTGACTGACTGATCTATCAACGCACAGCTGTAACCATTGGACCGATTGAGTTGAAATTTGGCATACAGGTAGCTATTAGGACGCAGTCATGTGCTAAGAAAGAATTTTTCAAAATTCAACCCCGGAGGTAAAATAGGGGTTTAAAAAGTCGAACCTAACGAAGCCGCGGGTTAAAGCTAGTTTATATAATATTAGTATGGATATCAATCGAATACAAATTGCAATTCGACGAATCGCTGCAAGGTGTTTCAAAGCCCATAAATTGTCGCTAAGTTATAAGCCTAACGACAAACAATGATCTAAGGCCAGCCTTCCCACGCTTTCTGCCCGCCTTCCCTCATTTGCATTCGATATTGACGAGTAGCCGTGATTATAATATTGAAAATGGATAAACGTTTAGGCCTATTTGTACTTATGTTGTCCTGGTATCTATTGATCAATCTACTTCAGACTTATTGTTACCTTCTTGAAGAATAGTTTAGAATAGAATAGTTTTTTATTGAAACAAACTTTTATAAAGTGCTTTCGAATCGTCAAATGAATCTACCATGGTTCGGAATGCCGTTCCAATCGAGAAGAACCAGCAAGAAACTCGGCGGTTGCTCTTTAAAAAAATAAAAAAAATATATTGTAATAACAATATAATGTGTGTACAATTTACAATCAATATTCACATTACATGCTTATGTATTGCTGGAGCAAATTATATCCACGCTTTTTTATCATTTACGTAATCTTCAATTGTATAATATACCTTCTTCAATAGTATACCCTTCATTGATTTCTTAAACTTAAACTAGAAGAGAAGAATAGAATAGAATAGGTTTTTTTTAGAAGTTTAGAAAACCCCAATACATTTTATGGGATATACGGGAATCGTCATCTGCAGTTGAACCTGCTAACCACTAGACTTTAAATATAAGCCTCAATAGCCCAACGGTTAAAGGTGCGGACTGAAAACCGAAAGGTCGCAGGTTCGAACCCCACCCGTTGCACTATTGTCGTACCCACTCCTAGCACAAGCTTTCCGCTTATTTGGAGGGGAGAGGAGAACATAAATCAAGTTCAGCTTGGCTAATATTCTTTAAAAAAAAAAGTATATAACCAATGACGACGACTTCCCTGGCGCAGTGGTGTGCGCTGTGGTCTTATAACTGGGAGGTCTCGGGTTCGATTCCCGGCGGGGGCAGTTTAGGAATTTATAATTTCTAAATTGTCTCTGTCTGGTCTGGTGGGAGGCTTTGGCCGTGGCTAGTTACCACCCTACCGTCAAAGACGTGCCGCCAAGCGATTTAGCGTTCCGACACGATGGCGTATAGAAACCGATAAGGGGTAGGGGTTGAATTTACACTGCTATACCCCTTCCAAGTTAGCCCGCTACCATCTTAGACTGCATCGTCACTTACCATCAGGTGAGATCGCAGTCAAGGGCTATCTTGTCAGCGAATAAAAAAAAAAAGATGAAGCAGCTAAAACATAACATGAGATGTAACTTGAACTAGAATGCAGGCTATTTATGTAAGAGTCCACCTTGGCTGCAGTGCGATGGGCGATTCAATGATAACATTCCGTAGAAGGAATGGTCACCGTAATCCGCCACCGGGGTCGTTAATTATCTCAGCCGCTTGCCACATACCTACACATTGACATTACACCTTTGCATTACACACACATTTTTCTGGTGGGAGGCTTTGGCCGGGGCTAGTTATAACTGGGAGGTCTCGGGTTCGATCCCCGGGCGGGGGCAATTTGGGAATTTATGAGTTATTGTCTCTGGTCTGGTCTGGTGGGAGACTTTCGCCGTGCCTGGTTACCACCCTACCGTCAAAGGCGTGCCGCCAAGCGATTTAGCGTACCGGTGCGATGGCGTGTAGAAACCGATTAGGGGTTGAGTTTACACCGCTATACCCCTTCCAAGTTAGCCCACTACCACCTTAGACTGTATCGTCACTTAGGTACCATCAGGTGAGATCACAGTCAAGGGCTATCTTGTCATCGAATAAAAAAAACACAAATGTGTATACATACCTAAATGCTTTTTGATTACGTTAAACATTAAAAATGATACGCCATCTTTCGACTTTGTACGAGCTACAAAGTACTACGCTGAGCAAACTCCTAAAACTTAAAATTGAGATATAGGTTTTTTTTTCTATGAGCTGATTTTGATGAAATGTAACTTAAGTTAGCATATGAACTGTCTAGGTATAATCTTTATTCAAGCTACGTTCAAGTTGCATCTGAAAATTCCATGAAAATTAACCAAGTAATTTTATGGGTTAGCGTTTTCAAACAGACCTCGAATCTTCAAACGAGCAGATCTTTAAAAAATTATAATTAATTCTAGCTAAGATCCATCTCTATTACGTTAGCTTTCAAACAGAAATAATGACCGGTCAAATGCGAGTCGGACTCGTATAGGAAGGGTTCCGTACCAAAAAACGCCGGGAAAAAAACACGTTTCCAGTAGGGAAGCCCCCTTTGATTTCTATTTTTTTTTATTTAATTTTAATCATTTGTTGTTTAATAATATATAGTTATATCGGGAACAGAAATGCACATTCTCAGAAAATTGCAACTGTCTACCTATCTACACCCGTCAAACTTATAGCACCCCTCTTTCTCCTTCGGGGATTACAAATAATAATAGAATTGTAGCTATATTAAAACGATTCGTTGAAGGAACCGTTTCAATTAACTTCATTTATTTCTCTATTAACTTATAACTATTAAACATACGGCTGTCGGTGTTGCGGCGTTGTCTGGTCACGACGCGATCCGACCTTGTAAGGCGAGCAAGGCGCTCCAACCGGTTCCATGGAGCCTGAATCGATGTTCAGACGGTACAGAACTCACATACATACGTACCCACATCACATCATCATATCACACTAATTTATATTAGTGTGATATATTAGTGTGTGTTTCGCCTTTAATATTAAAGGCGAAAGTTTGCATGTGTGTGTGTGTGTGTGTGTATGTGTGTGTGTGTGTATGTGTGTGTGTGTGTGTGTGTGTGTGTGTGTGTGTGTGTGTGTGTGTGTGTGTGTGTGTGTGTGTGTGTGTGTGTGTGTGTGTGTGTGTGTGTGTGTGTGTGTGTGTGTGTGAGTGTTTATTACTCCTTCACGCCACAACGAATGAACCGATTTGGCTAAAATTTGGAATGTAGATAGCTCATAGCCAGGATTCACATAGGCTACATTGGATCCCAGGAAATTAAAGAGTTCCCGCGGGAATCAAAAAAGTCAGCGATCGATTAAGAAAACTGAGAATTATTTGTTCAAAACGAAATTAAATTATTGACTTATTGAAATCGAACCCTTGTCGATTTCAATAACTTAATTGTTAACAATATTTCTCGCCTTTGTCGTACATAAATACAATTTACCTCTAGCAACTTTAAAAAAATATATACAAAGCGGTATACAAGCATGGATTTGAATAACTGTACCGATGAGTACCGTGCAGTGCAAGCGATTTGTAAGCCTCCTTACAACCATAAGATACGATGTAGGCTGCGCCGCTACGTGCTTGAAATTCCACAATCTCGCACTAAGCGCTTTGTATCCGTGCTTGAAATTCCACAATCTCGTACTAAGCGCTTTGCATCCTTGTCCCCACGGAACTCACGGAATTGGTTGGTGTGAGCTCATCCTTTTACACGCCGCTCGTTTCCGAATGCAATTCCGGCTTCCGTTTTTGCACCTTAATTATAACTTGGATATTTGAACGAGCGAAGCGAAGTTCTCTGAGTCAACTAGGGCGCTTGCCTACTAGACAGAGAAGTGTGTTCGTCTAAATGTCTGTCAGAGCCCTATAACTTCTGAATTACTGAACGTAATTACTTCAAATTTAAATATAATATGTAAACTGATGGCCTTCAGCCGAACATTGTATAAAAAAATATAAAAAGCTTTATTTCAGGGGGGCTCTCATAGAAGCGTATTTGAAGTAAAATCTTGTTTGTTGCTCTACATAGACTTGCGATATATCTTTTTAAAGACGACTTTGAACAGAGTACAAAAATATATTTTTTTTAATTTTTCCCTAAAAATTGACCAAATGGGGGGGTTTCAAAGTGGAGATTTTAATTTGAGCCATATGTCAAGAATTACTGAATATTAGAACGTGAAACTTGGTTGAAAATTCAGTTATATCCTGTACTTGAACAACAAATACTAAAATTAGATAAATGTTATAAAGAAACGAAATTATTTAATTTTAATGCGCCATCTATTAGCATTATTGTGAAGCTAATAGCTTCACTATAATTTTTTAATTTTTATTGAAGTGTTAACCTACACTTAAAATAATGCTTCACTATAATGCTTCACTATAGATGGCGCTGTGTCAGTAAAACAGTTTTATGTCAACTATTATTTTTTTTATTGCGTCTAATGTTAAAAGTTAATTATTACAATATATAATTAAAACTTTTGGGAATTATGGGATATCGCGAGGTCTCAGTTCGGGGCGAACCACTAGTTTTAAGTCAAAAGCAAACAGGTATCTTCTAGGCGCGAGTGCTCTATCTGAGGCTGCATCTTCCCTTTCTGTTACTTCACCATCAGGTGATATTGCAGTCAAAAGCCGACCGAATCCAGAAATTCCGTAACGAAAATAACCTGTCACGGGACTCCTCTACGGTGAGCCGCTAGATGGCGCATTTTTTATCAACGCCATCTAGCGGTGAGCCACTAGATGGCGTTGATAAAAAATGCTATGCTTTACCGCGGCAGTCCCCGAGTGCCACACGTCTTTTTTTATTTATGACAAGATAGCCTTAACTTCGATCTCACCAGAACTTAGAAATATGGCAATTTTAATTAAACCCATACCATTAATCGATGCTAAATCGCTTAGCGTCATGTTTTTTTACGGTTTTTATCCCTTACCCTTAAAAGTAGGATAAAGTACATACCTACGACACGATATCGTACACATCTTCATCACATAACATATAAATGTTCTATTCCCTAATGACATAGTCAACTCTGAAGTTGAACCAACATTGATTAGGAATAACTGGACTATGCACGTTTTACGGTTAAGTGGTACCAGTCATAGACAATCAACCACACAGATAGACAAGGAGTGGCGACTGTACTTTCAATGACCATAATAAATGTAGATACACGTGTTATTGATAACTGATACTTACTAATAATATCCTCCCGACCAAATTCGGCCACAGCGGCCAGTCTCCACAGGAATTAGCCATCTGCATAAACACAGGTGTACGCTCTATTCCCTCACTCTCATAGTACGATGGGATGGAAAATCCGACACGACCGGAGAGAGATCAGGCGCAGGATCGACGACTTTACGTGCTCTCCGAGGCACGGGGATGTCTCACCGCCAACTTCCTAACTCCGGACTAGTACTGAAAACCCCGATAGGTACATTTTTGGCCCGATCCGGGAATCGAACCCGGGACCTCGTCAGCCGCAGTCGAACTAACCATTAGACCAACGCGGTACTTTTTAAAACTAAATCCACGCGAGTGAAGCCGCGGGCATCAATAATAGTCTTATAATTAATTACAAATGCGAAAAAGTGACATAGGCTACTTTTTCTTCCAGAAAAACAAAAACAAAACAATTCTATGTATAGACGAAAAATTTGACTTAAACATAATTTTATTATCATGTACCTACGAGTATGTAGGTTTTTTTTTATTCGATGACAAGATAGCCCTTGACTGCGATCTCACCTGATGGTAAGTGACGATGTAGTCTAAGATGGTAGCGGGCTAACTTGGAAGGGGTATAGCAGTGTAAATTCAACCCATACCCCTAATCGGTTTCTACACGCCATCGTACCGGAACGCTAAATCGCTTGGCGGCACGTCTTTGACGGTAGGGTGGTAACTAGCCTCGGCCAAAGCCTCCCACCAGGCAAACCCACCAGGCAAGTATCCACTATAGCCCAAAGTGTTCCGCAATAGCCCAAAGTGTACAATATAAGTAAGATCAAATAGGAAATTATGCAAATGTGTACACTACATGGCATTTCACTACGCAAGAGGTGCGAATTTGCGGTCGGTCTTTGACGACAAATGCCTTATAAGTTATAACATAACCAAGTGACCCACTTAAACACTATTGCTGTAATACCAAGAATGTAATAGCTATGTTTACAAGTATAGGTACTAATTATTTTTTTTACGATATTTTAAGTTTAGCAAGAAAAGGTTAGAGTTATCCGGGTGCAAGTATTTCTGTTTGTATTACCAGGTTAAACGCATTTAAAAGTGGTTTTGACCACATTCCTTAGTCAAAACTATTTTTGAGTTAAAATTGGTTAAAACTAGTCAAAATTGGTTTTGACCGGTTTTGAGTTTTGACTGTAACACTTATTCAAGATAAAACAACGCCATCTAGGATAGGAAACAAAACGGATTTATAAAGTGGTCCAAGGCACGTGCAAGGGTTATGATGTTAAGGGCAAAGTATCAGCTTTATGCAGACGGTTGGCACTAAATCGAAGCATTTGGTATAGATGGCGTTAACTTCAGTTTATTTTCACGACTTGTTCCTTGTTCTGCGTGGATTTAAATTCTTTTTAGGGTTCCGTACCCTAAGGGTGCAAATGGGACCCTATTACTAAGCTCCCGCTGTCCGTCAATCCGTCCGTCCGTCCGTCCATCCGTCTGTCTGTCAGCGGGCTGTATCTCATGAACCGTAATAGATGCTGTTACAACAACTAATAATAAAAATAAAATAGAATAAAAAACGTGATTTTTTCGGCGTCAGAACGTACATACGTCTTTATGATGGTACGGAACTCTTCGTGTGCGAGTCTAACTCGTACTTGGCCGGTTTTTAAGCTATTGCATAGCTTCTATCGCGGGCCAGCGTGGAGACCGAATCCAGAAATTCCGTAACGAAAATAACCTGACACGGGACTCCTCTACGGTGAGCCGATAGATGGCGCATTTTTTAGCAACGCCATCTAGCGGTGAGCCGCTAGATGGCGTTGATAAAAAATACTATGCAATAGCTTTACCGCGGCAGTCCCCGAGTGCCACACGTCTTTTTTTTTTAATTAAGGTAGGCAATTCTTTGATTGTAGGGCATATGTTCGTTTCCAGAATGCATGCTAGGCTCTATTTTTATACTTCGAGTTCTTACGCCACTACAATTTTTTGAAAATAATTTTTATCGTTGACGCAATTATATGGGACAGGCATGTTCATATACCTACATCGTTGGTAAAATTGCTTTGACAAGACTTCTTTTTTTTTTATATTTTTAGCGAGCAAACGAGCAGGCGGGTCACCTGATGTTAAGTGATTGCCGCCGCCCATGAACACTTGTAGCACCAGAGGCACCACCAATGCGTATACCTTTCAGGAATTTGTTGGTCCGCCCCTTGAATAACCCCATGTTGTAATTCAGTGGAAACACCGTCGCAGGAAGTTGGTTCCACAGTTTCAAAGTACTTCAGTCAAAAAAATATAATAATAATTAATTATGAAGTGCGTAAGGTATGAATCTCAACGCGAGATACAGCAAAGTGGTGAATTTCCAGAAGCCTTAAAAGTATCGGTTGTCAAGCCACTACATAAAAAAGACGACAAGAAAAATCTCAACAATTACCGTCCGATCACGTTAGTGCCTATTTTCTCAAAAATCTTCGAAAAAGCCATGTGTGAACGATTATCTAAATTCCTGACTAAAAATGACATAATAAATAAACAACAATTTGGATTTCAAAAAAACAAATCCACGACTTTAGCTGCTTTCCAACTGACTAAAATGATTTCAGAAAACAGACTCTAAAAAACCTACATGTGTCATATTCTTCGATATGAGTAAAGCGTTTGACTTCGTATCGCACACAATTTTATTACGTAAGTTAGAAGGAAATGGTATCAGAGGACCAGCAATCAGTTGGATGGAATCATATCTTAGAAATCGTAAGCAATGTGTAGAAATAGATTCTGTTGACGATAATGGTACTATAATAGCTCAAAAATCTAACTTTAAATACAATAGATTCGGTGTTCCACAAGGAAGCGTCCTTGGGCCCTTATTATTCTTAATTTATATCAATGACCTACCGTGTGTGACAAAATATGATTGCTATTTATTCGCAGATGACATATCAATAATCATGACATGTAATAAAAATGACGATATTAATAATTATGAAAATGACATTAATAATGAAATTATCGCTATAGTCAATTGGCTTCAGAATAATAACCTCCAAGTAAATATTAAGAAAACCTCCTACATGCAATTCAGTTTAAGTGACCGATCGAACAATTTTAATCTTAATATAAACTATAAAGATTCAGCAATTGAAGAAGCACAGCATATTAAATTCTTAGGATTAGTACTAGATAAAAATCTTAAATGGAAAGAACACGTTGGGATGGTATGCCAAAAAATCCATCGATATGTATATGTATTATCCAGATTACGTAAAACTGCCTTACCAAATACGGTCCTTGCTGCTTATCATGGTTATGTCGCCTCCGTGCTTCGATACGGTCTGATACTTTGGGGAAACTCCAGTGAAGCTAATAAAGCATTCATAGCACAAAAAAGATGTTTAAGGGCCATGACAGGAACGCACTATCTAGATTCGTGTCGACCACTATTTCAAAGATTAAAAATTCTTCCACTTCCGTGTATGTATATTTTCGATATTTGTGTATTTGTTAAACAACATGAGCACCTATTTAAAAAGGCACATGATTTATATCCGAGAAACACCAGAAACAGGGATCGTTTATTACCAACATATAGGGCAAAAAATGCAGCTTACGGTAAAAATAGTTATGCCATGTGTATAAAAATATATAACAAACTACCCCCAGGCTTAAGTCAGTTAGCACTACCACGGTTTAAGAAAGATCTTTTTACATGGTTGTTGAATAAATGTTTTTACTCTATAAATGACATGCTGACATAATAATTTAATTCTAACCAATTTTTGTTTATGACATTTAGTAACTAAATAATATTTTGATTGACTAGATAATTGTATAAATATTTGCATGCCAGAAATGGCCGATAACATTGATACATTGATATAATATACCCAACCACCTTTTGTACATGTTTTCAAGCAAATAAAGAATATTATTATTATTATTATTATTATTATAGGATGATATTACAATGTATCAGTGATACCTGGTTATACGTACAATTAGTCTCGTGCGGTGAGCTCCGGATATCGCCTTACATCTCGCTTAATGGCCAATAAACCCGCAAATTGGCATAGTTTCGTAGCCCTGAATGTGGAACGGCTAGACGGCACTGAACTGCGTCGTTGCATTTGCATACTGAATTTAATAGCCACCTTGTCTGTCTGTGCTTGAAAATTTCGTGTAATAAATATTTGTTACTAGCTGATGCCCGCGACTTCGTTCTCGTGGATTGAGATTTTGTGATTCCCGCGGGAACTCTGTTATTTTCCGGGATAAAAAATAGCCTATGTGTTATTCCGGACTATAATCTATCTCTGTGCCAAACAGCCAAATCGGTTCAGTCGTTGCGACGTGATTGAGTAACAAACATCCAAACATCCACACTTTCCCAATTTTATAATATTATTAGGATTAGGATTAGGATATTAGGATTAGGATTGTTGGACAGAAATGATTACAATTTAGTTAAATAAATTTTTGTCTGACCACCCTACCGTCAAAGACGTGCCGCCAAGCCATTTAGTTTTCCAATACGATGGCGTGTTGAAACAGATTAGGGGTATGGGTTGAATGTACACTGCTTTATCCCTTCCAAGTTAGCCCGCTACCATCTTAGACTGCATCGTCACTTACCATCAGGTGAGATCGCAGTCAAGGACTATCTTGTAATTGAAAAAAAAAATGGATAAAACATGATTTTCATTTTATAAATTCTATTATATTCTATTATATAACGCGAAAGTTTGGATGGATAAATGGATGGATGGATGTTTGTTACTCAATTACGCCGCCACAACAGAACCGATTTGGCCGTTTGTCACAGAGATAGATTATAGTGTGGAATAACACATGGGCTACTTTTAATCCCGCAAAATAAGAGAGTTTCCTCTGGGAATTAAAAAACGTCAATCCACGCGAAAGAAGTCCTGAGTAACTTTAAAATTCAAGATAAGCTTGAATAATAAAATATGATACAAATTTATATAGTAGCAATCATGCAATCTCTACCAGGCAATCATGAAAGGGTATAGATAATTAAATATTGAAGAGTTCGTTACCACTGACCATTCGTAGAAACATATTGATAAAAATCTATCCCTTACATATTGTAAGGGATATTTGCACACACGACTGAACGTCTCTATTGTAGTCTCAAATTAGATTTGGACATAAATATATCTTACTATTAATATTATAAGTCTCATTAAATGACCATTACGTCTGACAGACATCTGTCAGACATAAATCTTCTCTTCATCTGTCACCTTTTCTTGCCTAAACTGCTGAACCGAAACCTACAAAATTTGGCAAGGAGATAGCTTGCATCCCGAGGAAGGATAAAGGTCATTTTTTATCCCTGAATTTCAAAGAGTTCTCACGGCGGGACAAACAAAATTGGAAGAGACGCTAAAAAATATTTGCTCGCAAGCGTATGCTCTTATTGCCGTAAAAGAAGACTAGAATAGAATATAATAGAAGAGTTTGTTGCCGAACAAGAATCAATAGATCCATTCTAGGAAGACTAAAATTAGGTAATTAGGTTACCTACTTTATTTTTATTACGTTAGTTAAAATCAAAAAAATCAAAATTTATTTATTTCATGTAGGCCAACTTGTAGCTCTTATGAAAGGTCACAATTCTACCACCGGTTCGGAATGCAGATTCTGCTGAGAAGAGCCGGCAAGAAACTCAGCAGTTGCTCTTTTCAAAAAAAAAATTTTTTTTTTTTTACAATTGTTAAAAAAACTAGGCTATGCACACAATGTTTCCACACAGAAGTTTCAAAACTGCACACCTACCACAACCTAACACATGTTAACATGGGTAGACACAAAGCAGACCCATTCCCGTTCCCGTTAAGAGTTAAAGTTCACTGATAAGAGAACTTAACAAAAATATGACTTTGTTTTTGTTGATTAAATCACCCAAGGCCTTAACAGACCATTTTCTATTACAGAGTTACAAAGAAAAAGATGCAGGCAAAGTGGTCCTATATACTACAACGATGGGCGTGGTCCGCAGCACGTACCAACGTTGTCTCTTGGTGAAGAAGATCCTCAGGAACCTGCTGGTGAAGTACGAGGAACGGGACGTCTTCATGAGCACGGAGTACCAGGATGAGATCCGGGACAGGATGAGGAGCGATCAGATCCTGGTGCCGCAGCTGTTTATTGATGGACAGCATGTTGGGGTAAGTGGTATTTCTGGTCCAAAACTGGGCATGACTCCTCTAAGGTTAAGATATATAGACCGCACTCCAACCCTGCTCAGACTCAAGACAGAGTTAAAGCGAGACAGATTTATGTCAGAGCATATTTGTGTCTCTTTTTAACTCTATCTTAAGTCCGAGCTAAGTCAGAGTACAGTCTATAAATCTCAGCATTACATATATTTTTTTTTTAATAAAATAAATCTCGTCTCTTAAAAATTGAAAGTTGAAGTTAAAGAGAATGTGTTTTAAATTAATAAGATTCATGATTAAATATTTGACGTAGAGGTAAAAGAAACTTGGGTAGTTATCTGTGAGCAAATCGTACAATAAATTTTATTGTTACCTTTGATTGTTCAAATGAAAGATACGACGGAATTTGATTTCATTACTAACTATTGCGAGGCAAGCACCGAGTTATTACAAAATTCCAGTTAAAATGAAATTTCCACCGAAGTTCGTTTAATTTGAAACTGTAGTCCGAATCTCATCGCATCATGGCGCTGTAATTGTTACATTTTCCATGACCATCGGAAGTTTCCACGTGTAAAATTGTGGTGTTCTTCATCGAGAAACTCCTAGGAGAGACGCCATGGCCCCAAAAGTGCTTTTTCTTTCTTTCTTTATTCATCAATTATTTAGCTCTTAACTGCGTCGTTAGTGACGTTGCAGTCTAAGGAAGCAAGCCTTTGAAGGGTTATGCTTCGATCACAGAAAAATAAGGGGTTATGGCAGTTTCAATTTAGAGTTTCAATTTAGATTTTGCCGTTCAGAAAATCATTCAGCCCTTACGCCTAATGATTTTCTGAACGTCATCATAATGCTAAATTGAAACCACCAGTTTACCTTTCAAAACGGATAAGAAAAAACAGATTATACGTTATTAAGTTGGAATGCAAAGAGTAATAAATTCATAATCTTTAAAAAACATTTGAAAAACAACTTTTTTGACCCACTGGGCCTATACTTTAACAAGAGAAAAACTTTGCGTATAGCTTCAGTATGGTCAATAGTTTGGTTTGCTTTTTGGGTACTTAGCAAAACACGTTTCAGTCATGCCATGCAGAAATCGCATCTGAAATCATGGCAGTACGATACAATTTGTTATGTAATGAATCAGTAAAATGTACATATTTGCAACATAATCTTCTTCCACTACATGACCAAAGTATCTATCTGTATCTTTCATTTGAAATACAAAATGAGCACAGTAATAATTTTAAAGGTCAGGCTGATTCAGCCAGGATTTCAGCCAGGCTTATAAAATTTTGCATTATGCAGACCATTATTTTTGAACTATAAATGAAAATTTCACTAATAATAATTTAACAATTGCCTACTTGTTGCCTATATTAGAAATTCCATCCTAGCAACTTCAAAAACCTATGATTTTTGCAGATAGATGTAGTTGAGGATCTAGAGACTGCCATAGACTACTTTTTATCCCGGAAAATCAAAGAGTTCCCGGGGAAATTTGAACACTAAATTCTCGCGGAAAAAGTGACGGGCAAAATCTAGTTCATCGTCCGATACTAGTAAAAATATTTTAGCCATCACTCCGAATGCTATGGCCGTAAAAATATAAAATTGCAAGAAAGTTTGCAGCCACCTTGAAAGAAATTGTACATCGCAAATTCACTTACCCAGAGTAGTGCTGTGCGTTGGGAAATGGGTACTACAATTTTGTTATATAACCTTATTTGGAAGATGGATATGCTAATAAATAACAGTAAAGCTGGTTGCACATCTGTCAATGCCGTGTACACACTTTTGATGCATTCGATATTTACATTTTGTGTAGGTACCTACTGACATACTTTATATCTCTATCTTCAATTATATTATTTAAATAGATAATGCCCGCAACTTCGTCCGCGTCCGAAGTGTTTTAATTCCCGCGGAAACTCTTTAATTTTCCGTGACAAAACGTAGCCTATGTGTTATTCATGGATGTGAGCTATCTCCATTCCAAATTTCGGCTAAATTAGTTCATTCGTTGTTTTTCTTTTTTTTATTATTTGCTGACAAGGTACTCCTTGCCTGCGATCTCACCTGATGGTAAGTGAAGATGCAGTCTAAGATGGTAGCGGGCTAACTTGGAACGAGTATGGCAGTGTAGATTTATCCTAATCGGTTTCTACACGCCATCGTGCCGGAACGCTAGATCGCTTAGCGGCACGTCTTTGACGGTACGGTGGTAACTAGCTACGGCCAAAGCCTTCCAACAGAGAGCCTAACTCTAACTGTCACACTACGTAAACCTATAACAATCATTTAAGATAATTTTACAACAAGAAAATCAAAGTTACCCCATTTTTAAAAGACGTTAGGTCGTGAGCATTATCTAATTTGAAGAGGTACATTTAGCTTATGAAATTACTCAGAATAAAGTTCCATTGTGCACAGACAAGGGACACAGTAAATTTTATTATAATATTTCAGGATTGTAGGACAAAGGAGTGTCTACGTCTAGACTGCAGCGACAACTTTACTTTTCTTATTCTTAACTTTTGTAACCTTAGTACCAGCATGTACCATTTACGATGCTGAGATAATGTACGTTGGATTATTATCCTTATCGTTATTGGAATTAAGTTCGAAACAGGTTTTCTGTTGTATTGCCTACTTGGAATTTAAAATGCCTTTCTACATTCGTCAGTTTACTAAACGAAACTGAAATTATTATCTAAAAAAAGGGTACGTTAAAAATTTAAACTACCTTTTTTGAATTACGCCTGTCCACAATTCCTTATTCATATTTTTTATTATTTCTCATATCTCACCCGCGTACAAAATAAATACATATAAAGCCAAAGAATTCTGTATATAATAAACTTAAATATATTATATACAATTAAATAAACTTCCATATACACTTAATCCATATTCAGGTTAGAATAAACTATTCAGGTGATTTATATTAATAGTTCTACCTTTTTTAGGAATGTAAATATAAAAATAAAATGTATATATAATACGTAAATAAAATGTAGCCTCGATCACTCCTTATATCTCTTCTCTTTTTTTATTTATTGTCTAGAAAAGCATGACAAATATACAAGACATATTTTTAAATATGTCTTGTATACTTTAGTGCAATACAAAAAGTATGCATAATATTATATTGTATGCACTATGTATGTATGTATGTAAGTATAGCCCAGCAAAGTGCCCCCCTCCCAAACTAGGTTCCCCTGTGCTATGGGAAGCTAGTCTTTCGATTATGCAATGGTTGTTGGAAGTGGACATAAGTACATAGGAAAGTAAATAGGTATATATGTGTCCACTGCGAAATCGAATATAATAAAACATTAATCCCATGCAATTATCTCGGTATAAAGACTCCTGTTATTTTGTACCGAGCGGCGACCACCGCATTGTCTTGCCGAGCATTATACTAGGGCTGGCTAACATTTATTTATTTATTTATTTATTTATTTATTTACCTACTAGCTTTTGCCCACGACTTCATCCGCGTGGAGTAAAGATTTTAAAATCCCTCTGGAACCCTTAGTTTTCCGAGATAAAAAGTAGCCTATCGCACTTTCCAGGTTCTCAACTACATCTATGCAAAAATCATGTCGATCCGTTGCTCGGTTACTGCGTAATTGATGGACAATCCAACAAACAAACACATGCATTTATTTATTAGTAGGGATAGTAGGCATTTATTTAAAGATCTTTATTGCGTACAAAAATAAAGAGTCTGTGGAAGAAACACACACGGTAACCTTATCAGCTAGGGTGACCTCTGCCAGAAAAAGAATTATATTAGCTGAGATATCAAGATATAACCTCTATCTTAATTTATATTTACTTTATTAAAAAAAATATATATATAATGCTGCGATCTATTGACTGTACTCTGACTTAGCTCAGACTCAAGATAGAGGTTAAAACGAGACACAAATATGATATGACGTAAATCTGTCTCGTTTTAACTCTGTCTTGAATATGAGCTGAGTGAGAATGCGTTCTATAGATTTCAGCCTAAGAGAGATTAGAGAGTATATCATAAGTTTTTTAAACTTTCTTATAAATACATATTGTATGAACAAAATTGTAAAACCTGGCGGCCGCGTCAATCGATACGTATTGAATTCGTGTCGCATTTTTATTTCATATGGATGATTTCGTTTGGTGGACATATTGGTTCATCACTAATGGATGCTGTTTCGTAGTAAATAGTAAAGTGACGGATTATTCAGATTTGATTCGGCTCTACAAACGTATTTATCAAGTGAAATGGAAGAGTGCAACGCAATAACTTTACCAATAATAGTAATCTTAAAAAACAGAAACTTTTCATGATAACAATAAACGTAAAAATTCTTTTTACAAAATCGACTTCAAACGCCACTACAAAGTTTATATCAATTATGCCTATAAAATTCGAAGAGTTCCCTCGATTTCTCCAGAATCCCCTCATCAAATCCCAATAGTACCTAAAGGTACAGAAGATTCACTCCGCAAAATGATTTAAATACTTGCGACTCTTGTCACCACACAATAAAGTGCAATTCAAGTTAACCCAGCGCTACTTACTTACCGTCTTATTCACCCTAACGTAACTCTTATCCCTTCGAACTCTCTGAACTTAGGCCCTTCGAAGAGGTACACCCTGTACTTGTAGCTCCGCAATTTTGCTGCGGAGTGCGGCAGCCTGGTCGTACAGGAACCCTTCGTGTGCGGGTGTGATTCGCACTTGGCCGGTTTTTTCACAAAATCAAAGGGTAAAGAAACCTGTGCAGACACTTTAGCTGCATCCCATTTACAAGCGACCTCCTCTGTGGCGGGTGCGGCGGCTACTAGCGCCAACAGGCCAAGAGGCGCAAATCTGAAAATCTTGATGGTAGTTTCGTATTTATGCCTTTTGGGGTGGAGACCGGGGCCGTGGGGCCTGGGGGCTCGAGCTCTTTTTGAAGAGCTATGTAAATAGGTCATCGAGTCCACCGGGGATCCAAGAGCTGGCAGCTACCTTGGCCAAAGAATTAGTTTGGCCATTCAAAGGGACAATGCTGCCAGCATCTTGGGTACTATGCAGCGCTGCGGTGATATCGATGAGGTTTTAGGTTTATATTCGTTTTAATTTTAGAAATAGTTATGTATGTGTAATAATAGTAAAGATATAATACTTATCAAAAAGAAACAAAGTATTTAGATATGTATAATGGATTAAAAAATAAAATAAAAAAAAAAGTAAAGAAAATAAGTAGTATGTGCAACCCTATTTTAATACTTTGCGGTAAGGCACCCGGCTAACATTCCACCGACGCATAGCGCTTCATAGCAATTTATAGGACGTCTAAGCTAGGCTTTGTGTAGATATCCTTTGACTATATATTTTACGATCAAATTATTCATCAAATACCTTTGCCTATTCAACCAATAGGCTGATCCACTGAGGCTGATTTTGGTTTTTGTATTGGTGTCAATGAACTTTCTTTTTGTTCTTTATCAACCGATAAGACTTACACACGCCTCGGTCTTGCGCCAAAGTTGCGGGCAATAGCTAATCCTTGCTAATATTATAAATGCCAAAGTGTTTGCTTGTTGGTTTGTCTCTCAATCACGCCGTAACAGAGCTACGGATCGACGTTATTTTTTGCATAGGTATAGTTGAGGACCTGGAGAGTGACATAGGCTACTTTTTATCCCGGAAAATCAAAGAGTCAACGGAATTTGTATAAACTAAATCCAGGCGGACTAATTCGCGGGCATCAGCTAGTTTCGTCGTTAAAATAATGTAATTTTAACGCCATTCATTTCGTGTTCAGAATGAACTTAGCGCAACCAGCGATAATGACGGTAATTAATGATACCCAGCTCTCAATGTAGCACTTTGCACTATTTCTTGTACTACCCTACTAGAATAATAATTAGTAACAAAAGCCATTATAGCGTAGTGTAGAACCAAGAAAACACTATCAGTTATACCTACTATTTTACTTGCCTCGGAGAGCACGTAAAGCCGTCGGTCCTGTGCCTGATCTCTCGGCGATTGATTTCTCCAAGATCCTGTCATCAGATCCTGACCTGATGACAATGGGAACACCTATGAAGTATACCCTTTCAAACAAAAAAAGAATTTTCAAATCGGTCCACGCGTCTTCGAGTAATCGGAGAACATACATAAAAAAAAACCGACGAATTGAGAACCTCCTCCTTTTTTTTTGAAAGTCGGTTAAAAACCCTTAATCAGCGCAGACAAAGTCGCGAGCATCAGCTAGCAAACACTAAACCGACATGAACCAAGTCGCGTAACATTTTGTAAGAACATAAGACCGTCCTCATTACACAATACAATAAGGTAACTTCCAGACAACCATTTAAAAAAATGTTCCAGACGGTACTAAAGAGCACAACAACACTGCATCAGTGCGAACGGGGCCTTAGCTTTTACGACTAATCGATAACTTCACCTGTTGATCCGAGCACGCGTCTACCCACACACACACAACCGTTCACTAACACAAACAAATATATTGTAAATGTGTAGCGGTTAAAACTAGCGTGCAGACGGGCTATAAAATTGCAGCTATATAGCAGTAAATCTTGCGAAAAATATAGCCTACCAATAAAGACGTGAATTGTAATGGGCGGGCAAAAAGGAAATTCCTCTGAGATTTTATCAAGATCTTAAGGGACTTAAAATATACCTATCTCCAACTTACAATGAAGAAACATATTGAGGAATCTTGAATCTTTTTAAGAAATGTTGTTGTTTAATTATTACTACTACTACTACTAGCTGATGCCCGCGACTTCGTTCGCGTGGATTAAGGTTTTTAATTCCCGCGGGAACTTTCTTATTTTCCGGCATAAAAAGTAGCCTAGAACTTTTAACCAAATCGATTCGATCGTTGCAGTGGGATTGAGTAACAAACATGCATACATCCAAACTTTCGCATTTATAATATAAATAGGATTAATAGGATATAGTAGGATTAGTATAGGATTATCACTATAATGCGAAGCATTTAGGCAAAGTAGGCGATTTCAGGAGAAAATTAGGTATGGAGAACTCTGAAGAATGCGGGTTTCCTCACGACGTTTTCCTTCATCAAGTGATAAGTACTTATAATTTAATTTCTCAAAACATACAGAAAACTTTACCATTAAGGCAATATATTTAATTTCTTATTAAAACGTACATTTTTTTATTTTTTTATTCGATGACAAGATAACCCTTGACTGCGATCTCACCGAATGGTAAGTGACGATGCAATTTAAGATGGTAGCGGGCTAACTTGGAAGGGGTATAGCAGTGTAAATTCAACCCATACCCCTAATCGGTTTCTACACGCCATCGTGCCGGAACGCTAAATCACTTGGCGGCACGTTTTTGACTGTAGGGTGGTAACTAGCCACGGCCAAAGCTTCCCACCAGACCAGACCAGAGACAATTTTGAAATAATAAATTCCTAAATTTCCCCCGCCGGGAATCGAACCCGAGACCTCCCAGTTATAAGACCGATTCCGAAAAGGATTTTTACCCTGGACTCTATAAAGTAATGTTGTTAAAATTGCCCATCCAACTCGCTCGTTTATAACCATCTTATATGGTAGGTACCTAGAAAAGTTAGCAATGTCACCGGACGTTAGACAATCTGCCTCAGTTGTGACTTGAATAAAATGGAACCTGAGAAGCTAAAATGTAGGAGCAATGTCTAACAGAAAAAGAACTTTTTTTATACATTACAAGTCAGATCACATTTTATAATGACTATGTAGTACACAGATTAAAAGGGCCTAAACTTTTAACGAGTCGCAGGGAGCCGCTGGATTCAGGCGGCGCAAGACCGAGGCTTGTGGAGGTCCATGCAGGAGACTTATATCCAGCAGTGGACGTCCTTTAGTTGATAAAGAAGAAACTTTTAGTAAAAGTAATAAAATACATACCTACATCTTTGAAAATCGTACAAACTTGGATCAGTCGCCCGAAAAACTGACATACGATTTTTGTGCGTAAAGTTAATTATGAAGTGATTAGGTGAGCTAGATAGGTGGTCTCACGCGCACTTCTAGGTTGTATTGAAACAAAACCTCATTCATAGCCTCAATAGCCCAAAGATTAAAGGTCTGAAAACTGAAAAGTCGTAGGTTTGAGCCCTACCCCTTGCCCTATTGTCGTACCCACTCCTAAAACAAGCTTTTCATTTGTAGACGAGGAGAATATAACTCAAGTTCAGCTTGGCTAATATTCTTTAAAAAAACACGATCTAAAGTGCTTACTCGTATGTAGGTATGTCTAAATCGAGGTGGTTCTCATCGCTCCATGGGACTGATTCCCCCATGTTCCCCCTACCATCCCCCCTCTACCAGGTATTAGGAGCGCAGTTAAGGGCTATCTTAACAGGGGCTTATCTTAAGGGCTAACAATGTTTTCCGAAACTGTCAGTTAATCTCCAGAATCCTACATTTGTATCAATATCCATGTAACACCAATGTAACACAAAGATTTTTGATCACGATACATAATTAATAAGACATTTTTATTCATAGACGTGGTCTTCCTGTGCGGAAGTTAATCTTTAATTAGGGACTGTCAACTTTTTGCAATGAAAGCTCTTTGTGAAACCATTACACGTAATGCCTTAATAAATGCACATCTAGGTATCTAATGAAGAATGGAAAAGATTAGCTCAACTTGTGGATCTTTGAATTTTGAATCTTACGGCCCTCATTATAAGGACAACCTGAATGCAGTTGTATGTTTGCTTTGTAATAGTAAGTTAATGCAATATGAAAGTCATTATAGACGTCATCAAACGTGGATCGCATCTCAAAGTGAAAAGAGCAAAAACTGAACGCCATTTCCTACTTGAAGCTTATTTTATATCTGACGACTACGAAACGATATTATAGCAAGAAAAGGTTAGAGTTATCTTGCTATAATCCTCCAACAGAAAAAAATCTGTATGGTCAAACATGTAGTTAAAAGCCTAGCACCGCTTACCTTCCCAAGCAAGCAAGAAAGCCAAGTTCCCAAGCAAGCAATGCCACCACCACACAAGACTTTTATACGAAGACATCGACTTTACAATGCTGTATTGTCTAGCTAGACTACACAATACTATAACATATCTGGTGGGATTTGAACCTGCGACTTGCTGCGGCCGTTCAGTTTTCAGTTCGCACCTTTAATCGTTGGGCTATAGAGGCTTCAAATAGGCAGTTAAGAATCTAGCTATTGCTGTAATGTCGTCCAGTTTGTAAGCATCATGAATCGTCACGTTTTGTCTTAAAGTGTAAAATCCGAAAAGCTGAGCACGCTTCACCCAGACGCTCGGCGTACTGGGTACAAATAACGAGCGATGTAATGTATATAATTTCAAAGAAGAATTTTGTATCATACTTATAATTGACAACAATAAAAATGGTTTTATAATGAAATGGACGACATCTATTTATTATTACGACTCACTAAAAAATAAATTTAATACAGGCAAGCCCATCAATTCATCGATGTATAATTTAGTACTTTTTTACATCGATGCATCAATTTATTACGCTTGTAGAGTAGCATCGCAAGTTTGAACCTATTTTTAACCGACTTCCAAAAAGGAGGAGGTTATCAATGCCGGTACTCCTTTTTGTTAATGTTAATACTTGAATATAAGAATTGTTTTACCGAAAAACTGCACATGTGCTAGTGATAAGTCACTATAGGACATCTAAGTTACGTTAGTCTTAAGTTACTTATTAAATTAATCGTTAAGAATTGTTCAGCCAGATGGATAAAAAAAAGACGTGTGGCACTCGGGGACTGCCGCGGTAAAGCTATTGCATAGTATTTTTTACGGCATTTTTTACATAGCGGCTCACCGCTAGATGGCGTTGATAAAAAATGCGCCATCTAGCGGCTCACCGTAGAGGAGTCCTGTGTCAGGTTATTTTCGTTACGGAATTTCTGGATTCGGTCTCCACGCTGGCCCGCGATAGAAGCTATGCAATAGCTTAAAACTCAAAGAAAATCTAGGCCCCACGCCTTTTTAGGTATACTTACCTATATTGTACATAGTATTTTTCTTCTTCTTCTTTATCAAGCAATAGAAGACTGGTGGACTAACATCTCTTGCAAGGACTTCCACAGGTCTCGCTCTTGCGCCGCCTATTTCCAGCTGTCGGCTGATGTCGTCGGGACACCTAAAAGTGCACTGTTAGCAGACCCCCCACTAGGTGGACCGACGATTTAGTATTAGTTGCAAGTTGCAACCTATTATAAGGCAGAACGTAATTTATGTAACGAAAAAATCTCGATACTTTCAGAATGGCGTGCAATTAAAATTAGAACTTAACTGTAGTACCTATTAATTCTAGTAAACAAAAACAAACAAGTTGTTACTTAACTCTTACGAGGTGCTAAAATCGTCTCACCTTTGCTAGAGGCTGTAATTAACGCGAGAGTGTTTATTTGTATGTAGGTAGGTACTTACCTAGTTAGTTGGCTTCGCGGCCTTGACGGGGCCCATTAATTAGATCTTTCGGTTTACAGACAAGAGTTAATAGGCACTCGAAGCTTTAGACGTAGAAATTGTTATTATTAGTCTTTTTTTTACAAGATAGTCCTTGACTGCGATCTCGCTTAATGGTAATTAACAACGCAGTCTAAGATGGTAGCGGGCTAACTTGAAAGGGGTATGGCAGTCAACCCATACCGTACCGGAACGCTAAATCGCTTAGCGGCACGTCCTTGACGGTAGGGTGGTAACTAGCCGCGACCAAAGCATTCCACCAGACCAGACCAGGGACAATTTAGAAATTATAAATTCCCAAATTGCCCCCGTCGGGAATTGAAACCGAGACCTCTCAGTTATAAGACTAGAGTGCTCACCGCTGTGCCAGAAAGGTCATCTTACACCATTTTACTCGCGACTTCATCCACACGGCTTTCCTTTATTTAAAAAGCCTGTGAGAATCCTAAGGTAGCCTAGGTCTTTTTTCTAGTTCTTTGCCTATAATCTGTGTTTGCCTATATCTATGCAAAAAATATGGTTTATCCATTTCTGCGGTATTGAAAGATAAACCGACACACAAACATTTTTCTCATTTATAAATTAGAATGGATTTGATAAATATATAGAAAACTTTATTATTATTTTATACTTTGCTATGGAACCATAATACCTACCTACAATCTGACCTTTGTAACTTGTAAGTTACAAAGCCTCAATAGCCCAACGGCTAAAGGTGCGTACTGAAAACTGAAAGGTCGCAGGTTCGAACCACACCCGTTGCACTATGTGTCGTACCCACTCCTAGCACAAGCTTTTCACTTATATGGAGGGTAGAGGAGAATAAAAAAAGGTCAGATTGCAGTTCGTTGTCCGTTCTCAAGATTAAGTGAAATAAATAAACTTTGAAAAATAATAATTAGATTTTCGAGGTCTTTGTATGGAGATCAAGGGGTTGAATGTCTTTTAACTTTTATTATTTTCGAAAGGTCATAGTTATACGTATTCTTTGAAACTATTTTCAACTAATGCAGCGCAATGCTGAAAAATATGAAGTAATAGGTAATTCAGTAGTATTTCACTTGATCCACTGATCACTGTAACGACTCAAACACAAGGTACAGTAAACAACATAACACATTTTAATCCACGTGCATGGTGTCAGCAACCTTCAAACCCGTGCATCATTCGTAAGAATCCACCATACAAATGCCACAAGAAAGTTTTTCAGCTACAGGCGAAAAATATTCTTATGATAAAGCCATAGAGCATGTAACGGCATGTGACTATTCATCATTAAGATACGTTAGGGTGTCTCTACAGATGTCCGGTCTAGAATATTCGATTTGGCCTCTATTGATCTCATTCGATCAATCCCGGGGGATTTCTGTTCAACGACACTCAAATCACGTCCAAAGAACGTGCCTTCACACACATGCTGAGACCTATAGACTGCACATTCACGCTGAGACCTGACTCTAACTCTGCTCGGACTAAAGGTAGAGTTAAAACGAGACACAAATAAGCTCTGACATAAATCCGTCTCGTTTTAACACTGTCTTGAGTCTGAACAGAGTGAGAGTTCGGTCTATAGATTTCAGCCTCAGTGTTTCAATTGTGATGTGCCTATGTTAAAAATAAATTAATTTTTAGCGATTATAATCGGGTCGTGCAAAATAAGTCAAATACACATCCGCTGTTATGTTTTTAAGTGTGATAACCATTTTAAATAAATATACATTTTTTTTAAAAAAGAATATTTAAGCTAAGTTGAACTTGACGACAGCGCTCACCACTGCGACAGGGAGGTCGTCACAATTCTAGTTCTGTAGTAGTCTGTTCTTTGAACTACGCGAATGGTCGATTGAAGCATAATGTATTCTGCCCGAATACGTGTGAAGACTCCCTACGTTTAGAAGGGATGTAGATTCTGGATGCTGAAGAAAATATATTACTTTATTTGTTGTCAGAGGGTAAAGGATTTTACTCTGCGAGTATTTTGTGGACAGAATACCTTGCCTGGTAAATAAAATACATGTGTAGGTATTTATTTACATTGTGTTGTGCCTACTGAATTTAATAGGTGATATGTAAAAAGGGAATTTGTTTACCAGAGTATATTCCAGGAATCGCTTTTCTATCTCCCATTTAAATAGATCGGAATGGCAATGGACTATATAGTAACCCTTATATACAGGAACTTATATTATAGGAACATGTCAAGGGTTCCTTTAGAACTTACAACTTGCATATTATCTATTTTTAACCCTCGATAGAATAGAATAGAATAGAATAATTTTTTTATTCAAATAAAGTTTTTCAAAATGCTTTCGAATCGGTGGATGAAAAAGAAGGTTGTTATAATATAAGTTTGACGTATCTGTATTTGGGTGTATCTGTGTGTCTGTCTGTTCCCTCGCAGCTTCCTAACAAATGGACGCTGTCGGATCTAGCTATTGAAAGCATCTTATACTAACTTTTTTGTGAGGGGGAAATCTTCTTAAAGATACCCGAAATCCTGGGGGAGAGTTTGGGTATTCTGGGAGTTTTACCAACTAAAACCCTTGGTAACCCTCAGCGCATATTGGATGACTCCGAGATCCCATAACCATAAGAATACATATTGGAACACTCCTCGCGCTCACTCCCTTGTGTGACGCTCATTGGGCTCGTCCTGGAGGAGAGGAAATTGCCATTTTCCCAGGGTCGTGTACGAGATGGAAAATCCTCGCCGACCTGGGTGGCCTGCTCGGATTTTGGAGAAAGCTCGACTGGCTGGAGTGATCCAGCGGGGAGCCGTACCAGCGGAATCACGCAAAACGAGCGATTAACGCCTACTTGCGGAGAAAATTCCCAGGAGATGAGATGAAGATGAAGAGATGGAAAAGTGAATGGCTGGAGCTGCCTCTAGCCGTGTCTAAGGTCCCCAGCGGACTAATGAACTATTGGATTCTGTCTAAAGAGCTAAAAACAGGTAGCTATCTCTCTTTAGCTCTTTAGACAAAAAATGCTTCAATTTACTATTGCACGCAAAACAATCTTTTCTTACAAAATCTCTGCAAATTAAAGATAATTGAGCCATACCGAAGTAAGGTACGCACGAAAAATATTTACCGAAATTCGGCACGCCTTAACGTTCCCATCTAATATTTTGAAATTAGGAGACAAATACAATTACCATTCAAGAGAGATCCTTCATGCACATCACAGGTGTTGCGCCATCAAAGGTCATTTATAATTGGTCATTTGTTACGACTATGTTGACTGTACATTACGACATTACAATCGTCACTTAAACTCGTCCATTACGCAATATTAAACCTTACTGCGAGGTGACAAGACTGTTGGTGTATTTTTTTTAAATAATAACTTGGTATTTATGATGCCATAGCTTTTGTATGGGAACGGAATTTTACCTGTTAACTTTGGAAGGTATGTCTCACAATTTCGCGGTGTCAATGTCACGCAATCGTACAGTTACGCAACATCTTATAAGGCGGATGTTTGTCACAACCATTCTGTAAAAAGACTTCGGCTTTTTCAAAAACTCGTAGGACGATTGATATTGCGATCTAGTATGGAAGCGTTATTATAGTGTCTAAATCTATAATGTCTAAAAAACTATTAAAAAGAGTTTTTTTAAAGATAGGCTCTAGGTTATTGCTGCTCCAAGAAAATCATATACATATTATATTAAGATCATCTTCTCAACACATTGCCGACTCACTTAGCTTTCACAGTGAGAAGAGTTTCTTGCGATATAATTCACTGACTAACTGCAGATTGAGATTCACGCACCTTTGAAAATATTATATAGAACTATTATATTATATGCAGGTTTCTTCACGATGTCTTCCTTGTTAAAGCAAATGGTATTTGATTGCTTGAAACGCACACAACTCCGAAAAGTTAGCATTCTTGGCACCCCTTATCGTTCACTATCCAGAGAGGTTATCAAAAAAGCTCAATGAACATTTCGATTGCACTACTGTATTTTACTACTCAGTGGTTAATAAAGTTAGCAGTTTTTACGCAAGTAGTGTACAGTGTACACATTGGTCGTATTCAACTTTTCCCGACTTGTTTCACTAATGTATGCTGAGCAAACTACAAAATAGTGCAAATACACCTAAGCATAATAACCTGGCAGTGCCAGTGTTTGTTTTAACCCAGTTTTGCATTTCGAAAGGACTTGGCTCTCTCGCATAACGTTTATTTGCTGACTACCCACACAGAGTTATTGCTTTCTGATCATTTTTTTTTTTTTGATACTTTTTTGACGATCTTCCTGGCGCAGTGTTGAGCGCTGGTGTCTTAACTGGAAAGTCTCGGGTTCGATTACCCGGCGCGGCGGGGGCAATTTGGAAATTTATAATTTCTAAATTGTCTCTGGTCTAGTCAGGTGGGAGGCTTTAGCCGTGGCTAGTTACCACCCTACCGTCAAAGACGTGCCGCTAAGCGATTTAGCGTTCCGGTGTATAGAAACCGATTAGGGGTTATGGGTTGAATCTACACTGCCATACCCGTAACAAGTTAGCCCGCTACCATCTTAGACTGCATCGTCACTTACCGTCAGGTAAGATCGCAGTCAAGGACTATCTTGTCAACATCATCATCTCAACTGATAGACGTCCACTGCTAGGTATAGGTCTCTTGAAATTCTTTTCTTTTTTAAAAAAGAGAATTTCAGCCATGCTGAATTTGACTAACATCCTCGTATCTCCTCTAAATTACTATTATATACATTATTAATTACTAATTTTTGACATATACAATTATACATATATGTTTAAACAGATTAGGTATCATTTATTGCATTAAAAAAGCTGAATTTATTGTTTTGTTAATGTAAGGCTCAATTTTCTTTGTATAAATTACTTATTATTTACTTTTTTTTTTAATAGAGTCTTGACTCTATTACCTGTTTGGAAAACAAAATCTGCTGAAAAGCTGCGAGAAACAGAGCAGTTCTTTACAAAACTCAACATTAGTTGTTTAAATAACGTTTTGCGGTGGAAGTTACCGACGTCAGATTAACCCTAACCTTTGACGGGATTAGGTAATTAAACTTCGCTAATGGGAACAAAATCGTTTGATGACAGAGCAACTATAATAACTTTTATTTTAAAGGTCACGTTAAATTAGTATCTTATAAAAGTTGTTTGAATATTCGCTTTAAATAAAAATATATGACATAATTTCGATTTATTTATTTATATGTTTTCATTGATTTTTCCTAAGAAGTGAAGAATTAACTGCATTAAATTCAAATTACTCTACATAGTCCACCACGCTGGCTAAATGTGAATTAGCAGACACACCTTTTAGAAAATTATGAAGAAATCTCGATGGCAAGATATTCCCTGACTGCCATCTCACCTGATGGTAAGTGACGATGCAGTCTAAAATGCGGGCTAACTTGAAAGGAGTATAGTAGTTTCTTCATGATGTTTTTCTTCAACGTTAAGCAAGTTATATGTAA
Source organism: Hipparchia sbordonii (assembly GCA_038048805.1). Taxonomy (NCBI): domain Eukaryota; kingdom Metazoa; phylum Arthropoda; class Insecta; order Lepidoptera; family Nymphalidae; genus Hipparchia; species Hipparchia sbordonii. Next base: position 3,972,694 of record CM076115.1, on the reverse strand, counting down.
TTGCTTAAAACGCACATACCACTGAAAAATTAAAAATACACGCTTAGAATCAAATCCCAGCTTACGAAATGAGGCCTACATATTAACCACTAGACTACCACCGCTTCAAAAGGCAAAAGTAGATACCCAGATAGATATCAAGTATCAAGTACTCAAATGGAGTGAAGGCATTGGAAGAAATAAGTTTTTAGGTAAAATGTATTAAAACATGGAGGCAATGGCATCTCGCAAGAATTCTCAAACCTTCTACGTACCTATCATTTAACAATTCAATTAAACCTCCCTTTTCTACGAAAACTGAATACGAAACAAATACGCAGTACGAAGATATAATCACAAACCTTACGAGTTTTCCTAGTCAAACAAAACTCAACTTAATTACACGCGGATAAAGTTAAAGATTACGAAAAGCTGATGCAGCTCATTAAGATGTACTTTTACAAAGATATATTTTACTAATAAAAGTGCAACTTACATTAAGTTACATTAACATAAGACAACATTAAACATTCACATATAAAGGACGTCGCGTCGTTTGTAAGTTTGAAAACTTGTAAGTCATTTGATAGTGATACATGTACAATTTTGCAAGTTTATGGATATGTAATAAGTGAAAAAAGAATCAGAAGAATCAAAAGTGCGGAATTAACATGAACCCGTGGCTTCTAGCTTCAGAAAAAGGAACAAATCGCAGATCACAGATATTAAAAGCGTGACTGTGTAGGTACGCTAGTGTTACTCTTAACACTAAATCCATCCATCCATCCATCCATCCATCCAAATCCATCCAAAATCCTTAAAAATCTATATATATAAAATTCAAAGTCCTGACTGACTGACTGACTGACTAAGATATCAACGCACAACCTAAACTACTGAAGTTAGAAACTTGAAATTTTTACAGTTGGTTCCTTTTATGACGTAGGCGCACACTAAGAAAGGATTATTGGAAATTCCATCCCTAAAGGGTTTAAATAGGGGATGGAATTTTATTTGAAACTCCGTCATTTTTCAAGCTGTTTCCATCAAAGTTGGTATTAGAGCTTTCAGTTAAAAATAAAGAAGTACGTGTGTCACAGTTTTTGAAAATTCCACCCCAATACCTAATTCCACGCGGACGAAGTCGCGGGGGCAAAAGCTAGTTGGATACAAAACCCTAAAAAGTAAAAAAAACCCACCTACAGAGAATTGGGTGTTACGAGTAGGTACATCAGAGATTTTGTTCGTACAAAATGTAGCCTATGTTACCGGTAGGTACAAACGAATCGATTGAAACCTCATCAAAATCTACTCAGTTATTTAGGATTTACGACGGATCATACATAAATACAAACATACATAGACTTGTTCATATTAACCCTTTCTTTTTTCTTTTAGATTTTGGCCCGAGTCAAGTAGTAGATAGATAGTGTAAGTAACACTACACTGACAGATTATAAAAAGACAACGGTTTCATATTTTAATGTACAGCGTGTCATTACAAAATCACTGTTATTTTAATGCCTCTGATACAATTTAACAATGCGCAATTAGCGTAATACCGACGCGACGCTCAGGGATAATAAATGGTATTTATGTTAGGGAAAAAAGCTGGCAACTTTCTCACATGTCTAACTCTATTGTTTGAGGTACTTGAGGTATGGTACGTAGAAATTTTGTCACACTTAGTAACTATTATCTAACTTTTTTTTATTTGATGACAAGATAGACCTTGACTGCGATCTCACCTGATGGTAAGTGACGCAGTCTAAGATGATAGCGGACTAACTTGGAAGGGATAAGGCAGCTTAGATTCAACCCATACTCCGAATCGGTTTCTACGCGTCATCGTGCCGGAACGCTAAATCGCTTGGCGGCACGTCTTTGATGGTAGGGTGGTAACTAGCCACGGCCAAAGTCTCCCACCAGACCAGACCAGAAATAATTTAGAAATTATAAATTCCCAAATTGCCCCGTTGGGAATCGAACCCGAGATCTCCCAGTTATAAAACACGTCTTAACGTAAACTGTGAAAATTAAATAAAAAACGTAACGTGTGACGTAAAATAAGCTGTATCTCAAGTCTCTACAGAAACTCTACCACTTATTGAGGTAAAAGTAGGAAATATTGATTCAATTATAATAAATGGGGTCAGAGTCCTTATAAGGATAAACTTGACAATGATAATGAAATAGAGGGTCTTATAACCGACCTTATAAACACGTCCTACTCAAATATCAAGTGCACAGTCACAAGAGAAAGCGATTTCAATCTCTCATTCGTCAACCATTAGAAGTAGACCAGCAATACTTTATCTATCAATTGACATGCTACTTTATATTTATCTAAACCAGGAACGAAATTTCACGAAAATTAATTTAATAAAGCGGTAGAGCAGCCCAAAAAACATCATTCCGTTCCTAAATTGGGGTCTAATATTTTTCTGTTGGTAGTTGTAAAAAAATTACCCATATTCATCCCATGAGTTTCAGTATGACAGATGCTAGTTCCAGAGACACTCGAATGTCAAATGTGGCGCTTTATATTGACCCATAATTTAAGCCTTCATTTGTGGGATAGCTAGTCCCACAGGCTAGTCCATTCTTAATCATAGCTTAAATATAGTGGTCAGTGGTGCGTTTTATTCCACCGAACGAATTTACCAAGTAACCGCGGGGTTGTAAGTCCCACGGTAGGTCGCTGGTTTTGGGTTGTTTAGTGGACTGTATAAGTTGATGTTATGATTTCGATAGCTTCCTATTTCTGGGCAAACTTTCGTCATCAATCGGCTGGAACGAAATTACAAAATCCACTCATCTCTTGATGTCATCGGTCCGCCTGGCCGAAGATGTTGGTTGGCCTTGGTCCCGCTAGATAGTTTGGTTAGGAATGCAAAATCTTGAGTTCCATTAGTTCGGCACACACACACTTCACTAGGCAGCTACCATGTACGTGAATTTAGAGTTCGAACCGACGAGAAGACGATGATGAGCCGATGGACACGATGCCCTGCTTTTCGAGGGGCACTCGACAGCGAGCGGGCGTTACTGGTGCGGCGTCTTGCGAAGAACTAACTGTCCGCCGTTTGCGATGGCGGACGCGAATGATCGACGAAATGAGGGCGTTTTTAATTTTTTATTGAAGTGTTAACCTACACTTAAAGGAAATAACCTAATAGATTTATAAATACATATCAAAAATTCGGAGGCTGGTGGGATTCGAACCCACGTCTCTCTGGTTGCTATAAAACTGATTGAAAAAGTAGATACATGTCACTAATTTCGTGGCTGACGTATGGTTCGGCCATGGTGTAGCGGTAAACACACTCGGGCGCGATTCCCAGAGAGACGTGGGTTCGAATCCCGCCGGCCTCGGAATTTTTGATATGTATTTATAAATCTATTAGGAAATGAGGGTGGATCGATAAAATCGAACCCACCGAATTGATAATGACCCACAATTTGCCCAGATTGTCTAAATCTATCAAAACAAAATATCATCATGTTTCTGAACAGTCAGTATCTCCACTGAGATTGTGAAGAGTTTTAGAAAACCCGCACACGCTATAACTTCTGTCAATGTGATCCAAGTGTAAGCCACTCTAAAGCCACCTGCCCACGCACCTAGCGATTACCTATATCGTTTTTTCTTACGTCACTCATCATCTCACGTTTCGTATCGAATTGGGACTTTTATGAACATCGGCGTGCTAAATTTGAGAAGGGTATTTGTACAACGTATGTCGTACGTGGTGTATTCTGCAGACATAAGTCCTATTAGGGATAATGTTTTATTTAAACACCTTATGAGTATTTTATTACTACTATCTACAAGCCTATATCTATACTATACTATCTAGGCCTGCATAACTGAAAGTTCTCTATAAAGATGACGTTTGAAGCTTTGAAGTGTATACCGCACTTTGCCAGTGTGGTGATCTAAATTATTCTCACTCGATGTCGGACTCGCATATGAAGGGTTCTGTATCAAAAAACGCCGAAAAAACACGATTCTAGTAGGGGAGTCCTCATTAATTTTTAAGCTATTGCATAACTTCTATCGCGGGCCAGCGTGGAGACCGAATCCAGAAATTCCGTAACGAAAATAACCTGACACGGGACTCCTCTACGGTGAGCTGCTAGATGGCGTTGATAAAAAATGCTATGCAATAGCTTTACCGCGGCAGTCCCCGAGTGCCACACGTCTTATTATTTTTATTATTTGTTGTTACACATTCTCTGAAAATTCTCATGAGATACAACCCGCGGACAGACAGACAGACGGACGGATGGACGAACGGACAGTGAAGGCTTAGTAATAGGTTCCCGTTGGTTATCCTTCGGGTACGGAAGCCTAAAACGAAGTAAAAAATTTACCTCGTCTTTAATCACTTTAAAAATATATAGGTACACGTATGTTAGAAGGATTTTAAGAAAATAATTTCACCTTTTCAGGACGCGGAAACCGTTGAAAAGCTGAACGAGAGCGGAGATCTAAGGAAAATGCTGAAACCATACAAGGTAATATTATTTTTTATTTGTATGTTGTGTTTCATAATTTTATTATTAGTTTTTGTCCAAGTCGAGTTTGCCTCAATAGCCCAACGGTTAAAGGTGCAGACTAAAAACTGCAAGGACGCAGGTTCGCGCCCCACCCGTTGCATTATTGACCTTCCACTCTAGGTGTACAAGCTTACCGCTTATTTGGAGGGGAGAGGATATAAGTTAAGTTCAGCTTGACTAATAATCTTTTAAAAAAATGGCCGTGACTTCGTTCACACGGATTAAATTCTTCAATTCCCGCGGCAACTCTTTAATTTTTCAGAATAAAATGTAGCCCATGTGTTAATCCTGGTTATGAGCTATCTAAATTCCTTTCATCCAAATCGGTTCATTCGTTGTGGCGTGAAGTAGCGTAGAAGTAGAAGTGGCGTAATCCATCCATCCTTACAAACTTTCGCAATTTCAAATATAAGTAGGATGAGTTAAAGAATCTGAAGATTGAACAACTAGTGGCCGAACCCAATATTACTAAAGAATATAAATCGGCAAGACTCCGCTGGCTCGGGCACCTATAGAGAATCGGAGAAGATCGTGCTTATCGATCGAGCATACTTGGGTCGTCCGATAGGAAAACGCCCCGTTGGACGACCCAGGTATCGCTGGGTCGACGAAAAGACAGAAGTCCTGCAAGCCCTCAATGCACCCGATTGACGAGAAGCGGTGCAGGACAGGCATGAGTGGCAGCTTCTGGTGTCGGAGGCCAAGATCCTCTTTGGGTCACTGAGCCAGCGAAGGAAGTAATGAAATGAAATGAAAATATTCTTTATTGTACACCAAATAAACACTTACACTACTAACACATATGAACAACACAGAGTATAATAGGCGACCTTATCGCTGAACAGCGATCTTTTCCAGGCAACTCATGGTAAGAGGAAGAAATATACACGGTGAAATTTCATTGGTTGTACTCCCTGAAAGAGGGGAATGTGCTCATGAAACTGAACAACTTTCCCCAAGGAACATAGGTCGAAATGTGAAAAAAAAATTTGGAACTCCCATAGTAAATCAATCAGCTGATCGACAATTTTGTATGGAGGGTCCAATTTTTTTTTTCATATTTCGACCTATGTTCCCTGGGGAAAGTTGTTCAGTTTCATGAGCACATTCACCTCCTTCAGGGAGTACAACCAATAAAATTTCAACATGTATAAAACAAAAGACAGGGAAGGGTGTACACTAAAATGCAGATACTTCAAAAAATATAAAAATAAAAGAAAACAAATAAGTAGTAAGTAAGTAAGGATGAGTAGGTAGGATGCTTTGATATAGGACTTAAAAACTGTTAGAGGGTTGGTACACGTGGAAAGTTTATCTACGTATTATGTAGCTCAAACAGCTTAACTCTGGCTACGATATTGTTAGAAACATGCAAATTAATTCATCACACAAAGCGGGGTCAAAGTTAATCGTAAATCTATGTACATTATAGTATAAACTGTGTACGCTATCATCGTTAATTGATACATATTGATAGACGATTAGCTCTAAACAAGAAATTAATTAATTAATATAAAGTATATCAAGGTAGATCCCTTAGTTCACTTTATGTAATTGTTTTACGCCAGCCAATCCATCACTGTAACACAAAACCTGAATGTTGGTGTAAGGTCGGGCACAGGTGCTATGTAATGTTTTGACTTTTGACCTACTTAGAGAAGGGAAACTGCAAAGCCGAAAGGAGGGGTTGTGATATTAGCAGTATATGTATGTTTATATTTATGTACTAGCTGATTTCCGCGACTTCGTCCGCTTGGAAAAAGCTTAGAGTGACTTGCTACTATCCGCGAAAAGTTGTGTCCTCTATCTCCGATAATATTTAGTGAATTTTCACCAAAATTGGAAAAAATATTTCTAATAGCACACGATTTATAATAAAAAAGAATTATCAAATTCGGTTTGTATTTGACGAAGTTATGGAGCAAAATTACTAAAAACTTTCATCCCCTATCCCGGATAAACCTTATTGTTTATCATGATAAAATATATTTTATATATTGACCCAGAATCAGCTACTACTATACCAAATTTCATGCAAATCCGTACAGTAGTTTTCGCGTGATGCGCGCACAGACAGACAGAGAGACAGACAAAAAGTTCAAAAAAAAAATTTGTTTTGGGCTCAGTATCGATGATAAAGCATCCTCCGATTAAAATTTTCAAAATATATTTAATGTACAAAATTCGTCCCGTTACAGTTTTATTATAAGTATTATAATAAAAAAATATAAAATATTAGATGTTTCCCCGATTTTGATGAATGAAATTGTCAGTTGATTTGTTATTACGTGACTTGACATGGGATATGGGCTATATTTTATATGAACAAAATAAACATATGATATCCTTACTTCCTTACTAATATTATAAATGCGAAAGTGCCAAAAAAAATGAAAAGAAGTAAAAGTTCGTAATTCATATTCACAAATTAAATTCACGTATTCACGGAGTGAGTTTACCTCAATACTGACTTTCCACCTGCTTATTCATAAACGACTTTTTAATTTAACTTAATGACAGGAAAGTGAAATTTCGTTGACGATAATTATGCTTGCAATCAATCATTTTACGATGTCAACTGGATTTAATGTAAAAGTAATATGTAAATATGAAAATTATTAAAGTGATTATTAATTTTACAGACATAACAGATTTTACCTTTTAACATAGCTGCATGAAAAAATAGAATTTGAATAAATCAGTACCCGTATCTCTACGATTATATTTATTTATTAACCCCGAGTGTAAAATGGACGGTTTGAAAAAACGAACTTAACTTGAGCGAAGGCGTGGACAAAAGCTAGTTTATATTGAAAATCTTCTTTTCTTTTACTAGCTGATGCCTTCGACATCGTCCGCGTGGATTTAGTTTTTAAAATCCCGTCAACTATACCCGTGCAAAAAACACGTCGATCCGTAGCTAGATCTGTTGCAGGATTAAAACATAGGCTACATTTTATCTCGGAAAATTATAGAGTTCCCATGGGAATTGAAAAACCTTGATATATATACTTTCAGATATTAGTAAGATGTGGCTTTGTAAATAAAATTTTCCGTTTTCCTCATTTCAGAGCCCCGACGCTTGCAACACTTGTCAAATGTGCGGCGGCTTCCGGCTGCTGCCCTGCCGCATCTGCAATGGATCCAAGAAGAGTTTGCACCGGAACCATTTCACCGCCGAGTTCGTCGCCCTCAAGTGCATGAACTGCGACGAAGTCGGACTCGTCAGATGTGAAGCGTGCTCTTGATTGAAGAATTGCGCCAACATTTTCAGCGGTTGATATTCAGGCACAATTTTAGCAACATAGAAAAGAATAGAAAAAACTTTACTGCACACAAAAGAGAAAACAAGAATATACAAAACTCAAAATAAAATTATAAACAAAACTGAAAACTATGCCTGCAAAGGCGGCCTTATTGCTAATAAAGCAAACTCTACCAGAAAACCTTCAGTGAGAGGTAAAGTGTAAGGGTAGTAGGTACGACTCAACAATTACATTATTCTACGTTCATGTTAAGTTCGATTTTTAAGCCCCCTTTTTACCCCTTTAGGGGTTAAATTTTCAATAATCCTTTCTTAACGGAGGTCTACGTCATAATACCTTATGTTGTAGGCCTATTATATATAGCAAGGATAGCAGGGCTATAGTATATATCATATCGAAGTCTTACTCGAAAATAAATAGGCAGTTTTTGTAAGAATAAATTATAGTCACGAAATAAATGAAGATCACAAAATGTTTGGAAAACACAACATTTTCCTACATCCTCGTTATATCATTTCATAACTCACTAGCGGACGCCCGCGACTTCGTCCGCGTTCTTAAATTGTTGAAATTTTTCCTGAAATTTCTTTGCTATAAAACTCACGGAGCCCGAGACCTTTCCAACGAATGCAAAACCGTGGAAATCGGTTCGTGCGTTCTGGAGTTATAGCGTCAGGAAGGAAAACCCGACTTATTTTTATATAACTCATATCATGTAATTTTAACTGCCCAAAAGATTTAGGTAACAATTTTACAAAGGGGCTTGAGTATTATAATTATAATACTCAAGCACCTTTGTGATGATAAAAATTATAATTTTTATCATACCTACTCTAGTGAATGTGTAATCGAGACTTCTCAGAATAATAATAATTATGAAAAATTCGCTTAGTACTTGGATCAAGGGCAGGATACAAAAGGCGGTACTCCTTGAGACGGCACGCATTGTGAGTACGTTCCTCACTCTGGAGCCCTGACCACTGGCTGCTTGGGTCCCTATCCCGCAGCAAGTGGGACTAATTTCATTGTATTATTTTTGAGGATGTTTTATAAGTACATATTGTATTTTTGTAAACATTTAAAAAAAATAATATAATGTAAATGTGAGTGAAAATAAATGAACGTTTAATTAGTAACGATAAGGTAGTTTTCTATTTGCAAAGGGTTTGTTGACTGAAAATAATTACCAGAACTGCTAAAAATCAAGGCAAATGAAAATATCATTGAATAACAAAGACAATAATAAATAAGGTTTTTTCCATTTATTACTTACTCGTTATTCGCCTAAGTAACTACATACTTTGTTTTCACTTGGGCGTATTAAAATGTTTTTAGAGACGTAAAGGTGCTAAAAATAAATGTTTTCTCTTAGAACCTTTTATAGTTCAATGGATTGGAACATTTTTTGAACATTAAGGTAGGGTTTCACTGATCTATTATATTTATAGTTATATACTTGAAACTTTCACAGAATGTGCATATCTATTGCCGCTGTGGACAACACACACACACTATTGGTACATATTATGTTAAACGCTCAGACTGTACATGTTTTTGTTGTACCTATGTAGCCTAGAATTAAGTGCTCTTAAATTTTTAATGTACATGTTGCAAGAGGGTATGATATTGTAGATACACTTGAAATAACGTACATACAATATACATATTTAAATATACTATGCTAAGACTTCAGTACATACTTGCTCATACTTGCGCCCTTTTCTGTTAGCAATTTACCAGTCGACAGCTCTTTTATTTAGTTACTAGTGGCAATTTCATTTTGTAATGCGATCAAGAAAAGAAAATTAATATTAAACCGCATTTTTCTATTTCTTATTGAAATTGAAAGGGCGGTTTAACATTCATGTTAAAAACCTAATATTACACAAAGTTAGCAATAATAAATCTGCAAAGAATGATTAGGTATATTGTAACTTTTGTTAAGACTTATCGAAAATTGAAAAGGCGGTTTAACATTCATGTTAAAAACCTAATATTAATAAAGTTAACAATAATATAGCTGCAAAGAATGATTAGGTATATTGTAACTTTTGTTAAGACTTATCGAAAATTGAAAAGGCGGTTTAACATTCATGTTAAAAACCTAATATTACACAAAGTTAGCAATAATGTATATTATTGCTAACTTTGCAGGTATCTGCAAATATGAATGATTAGGTATATTGTAACTTTTGTTAAGACTTATCGAAAATTGAAAGGCGGTTTAACATTCATGTTATAAACCTAATATTACATAAAGTTAACAAAAATATACCTGCAAAGAATGATTAGGTATATTGTAACTTTTGTTAAGACTTATCGAAAATAGTATGCCATAAATTAGATGCAATACTTTACGTTTACTTTACGTTATGAAATATGTAAGTTTTAATGTTAGAATTATTTTAATGTAAGTGGCGCACGGCCCACGGTTAGCTAAATGGCGGTGCGATAAGCGGGTTTGCGTTGCGTTGCTTTAAACAGCCCACGGATTTAGCGATAAGCGGCGGTGCGATAAGCGGTGCGATGGGCGACAGCGGTGCGGGTTTGCGTTGGTTTAAACATTTACATGCTTGCCGAGGCTTGGTAAGCGTCCACAAGCTCCAAGCCTTTAAAAATGCCCGACATTAGCCCGGATCGGCGATAAGCTCACGCAAGCCAAGCCAAACGGGGTGTTTACACGCTTAAGTTTACGGACGCTTGTCGAGAAATTCCAAGCGTGTAAATGTAGCATTATATTTTTTGCATAATATATGCCGCGCACTCGTCTAACTTCAAAAGGAAAAGTTCGTAGACCGATGGGGCCTTATCTAGAAAATAGAAATACAGCGCAAAATAATTAACCAAGCACAAGTAGTTCGAAAAAGAACACATTCTATCGATGGTGCTATTTTTTGATGGTATTTGAGTAGAAAAATAATAAAAAGCTCAATATTTTAAGAATCGATAATATAATAAATAAGTAATTGTTTTAAACCTATTTTATATTTTAAAATAGTGTTTTAAAATTATAACAATATGTAGATGATAGTAATATTTTTACATAGTCGCGTAAAATAAAATGTGATACAAATAATTATAAAAGTGTAAGCGGTTAATAAATAGTTAATGTGAATATTTAGATTATTTTTTCGTATGAAGAATTACAATTTATGATACTGAAAACATTTTTCTTTACAATTTAAGATATTACAATTTAAGATTCGTTTGAGTAATTACATATAATTACATTATGTTTGTAACTTACATTTTTATAGAATGATTTGTATTTAGGGCATTTTGTAAATATTTTTTTTTTTCATGAAATAACAATATCACAAAAATGTTTCGAGTATTTTATTTAACAATTCCAGAGTGATTGATAAAATAATTTTATGACAGTTTTTAAATATTATGACGTTTATAACAAATATTTAAAAACTGGCTCCAACCGCTTGGATTTAGTTCATTAACTTAAAAATACAGAAAAAGGATAAAGTAACTTATGAAATTATTTTTTCTCTACATGAAGTTAGCTAGTGGACCAATAAAGCAGTCAAATAAGTTTTTCCACTACAACTTATAGAAGCCGCGTTTGTAACAGCCGCCACGCGTTCTGTGTGCCTTAGGCTTTAAAAGAAAAGAAAAAGAACTGTAAAAAATACAAGAAATTTATGCAAAGCTGAATCTTAAAAGGTTACTGTTTACAACAAAAGTGAAAAGTACTTACCGATATAATGTTTTAAGAAGTCAAATAAAAGGTTTGTCAAGAGAGCTATTAAATGAAAGAACTTAAAGATGTAAATAAGGGAAAACATTTTTACAGCATTCGATCCGATGTACTCCTATTCGTGGCGTGATGAAATCAAAGAATAAGAAGAATTTAGACGACCTCCCTGGCGCAGTGGTGAGCGCTGTGGTCTTATAACTGGGAGGCCTTGGGTTCGATTCCCGGCGGGGGCAATTTGGTAATTTATAATTTCTGAATTGTCTCTGGTCTGGTCTGGTGGGAGGGTTTGGCCGTGGCTAATTACCACCCTACCGTCAAAGAAGTGCCGCCAAGCGATTTAGCGTTCCGGCACAATAGCGAGTAGAAACCGATTAGGGGTATAGGTTGAATGTACACTGCCGTACCCCTTCCAAATGAGCCCGTTAACATCTTAGACTACATCGTCACTTACCATCAGGTGAGATCGCAGTAATCTTGTCATTGAATAAAAAAAATACTAAATGTGAAAGTGTGTTGGTTTGTCCTTCAATCACGCAGATGTGGAGTAACTAATGGGTATAGTAGCGGACCTGGCGAGTGATATAGACTAAATAACAAAGGGTTACCCCGAGGTTTTTAAAAATCTTACGAGCATTTCTACAAGAACGAAGTTGAATCTGGACCTACACAATAATGTTTATTATAATAAAAAGGACTTTACTAACGTTTCCACGTGGAGTTAAGTTTTTAAAAACCCTGCTAGAAAGAACCCTCTGATTTGCGAGATAAAAGTATCTTATGTCACTGCCCAAGTCCTCAACTATACTAACTTTTCCACGTGGAGTAAAGTTTTCAAAAACCCTGCTAGAAAGAACCCTCTGATTTGCGAGATAAAAGATATCCTATGTCACTGCCCAAGTCCTCAACTATACTAACTTTTCCACGTGGAGTAAAGTTTTCAAAAACCCTGCTAGAAAGAACCCTCTGATTTGCGAGATAAAAGATATCCTATGTCACTGCCCAAGTCCTCAACTATACTAACTTTTCCACGTGGAGTAAAGTTTTCAAAAACCCTGCTAGAAAGAACCCTCTGATTTGCGAAATAAAAGGTATTCTATGTCCCTTGCCCAAGTCCTAAACTATGCCCATGCAAATATCACGTCGATCCATAACTCTGTTGCGGCGTGATTGAAGGACAAACCAACAACCAAGCACACTTTCGCATTTATATTGGAAAAGATAGTAAGGACGAGCAAGGATTTAATTTTAATTTTTTTTTTTAAATTAATGTATACCTACTAAGGCACGGTTGCTTCGACTAACACTCACGTAACCGTTAAATATTGCGTTACAGAACAATTTGTCAAAAAAAAACATTTTAACAAATGTATGTAACGATAATAAACGGTTTGAAATAACCGAGCCTTAGATAACTTTCCAAGTTGACGTAAATGTAAAGACTTAACAAGAAAAGAAATTAACGTTGCGCCGTGACCTTTATCGATGCAACGACGTCTGTCTTCGACGTCGCCAATCTAACACATTATGCCCTTAAATGTCTTTGTATTTACTATGCTTAACGTAAACAATGTAAACGCCTGTTGCTATACGAGAAATCAATGTTGCAACACATACAAACTTGCCTGTTGCATGCTGTCCGTACACGACCCACTCACACATAGATAGGTACACTCTACAATGATCGGGAAAACGGAACTTCGAGACATTGATATTAAATACCAAAGATATAGGACGGTACTTTTAAATATCTAAACCCATGCATACTTATACCCATTTTCACCATCGTTCCTTAACTTTTACAGGCTATATGCTAAGGTTAGATGACGCTTTATGCCTATTTCATTTTCACGAACCTTTACGGAATAAATTTACGAATTAAAAAATTACATTAAGTAAGTGTATTTAGGGACTACCTTAGTAAAGAGACTCCTACTTAGAGGATGATTTAGGTATGTTGCTGAAAACGGACATTAGTCAAATCATCACCAGCAAGTTCAAATTGAAAATTATTGATTTCGTGTAGGGCAACCTATGGCTATTATGACAAGTTAAGACTCTACCACCAGTTCGGTGTTGATGTTGTACCTACTCCGTGATCGTTGAGGTCAGGTTGGTCAGGTAATAGGAAATGGTTGGAGTTTTTTTTTTTTCAATAAATGAGTTCTTTGATCGATCTTCGATTGCAAAAACTTTGCAAGTAGTCGTGAAAATCTTTTTCATTGACATAATAATTTAATTTCCCACTAAAAATGTACTACGTTTATGTAAATAATATATATTTTTTGTGTGTAAGGAGAGGTAGAGTAAAGCAAAATATCAATGTCTTGAAGTTCTGTTTTCCTGAACATGAAAGAAAAATGCTTCTAAAAATCAATGCTTCTAAAATGATCAATGCTTCTAAAATGCAAGCTATTTCCGTATATCTTGAATTTCACATATCAATACCGCACGCACACAGACACATTTCAGGGTCTGGATCACGCACTCAAGCGAAGGGATGGAAGCTGCAGCTAGGTCGCGAATGACGTCACCCCGCGCAAGGTCAATATCATCTATCCATCTCTCTCTAACACGCAGACGTATATCGTCCGTCTCTATCTCACTGGCTCGCTGCTGTCTGGGCCAGGCTCGGGGCTGCAAGTGTTGCGGTAGTGTGAGTTTTCACGTGTAGAGATGGCGCCATAACATAGACTAAGAAAACTTCCTGGAAAAGTTTCTCATCTGGTAGAAGGGTTTTGTATGGATTTTGAATTCATATATTCGATTACAAACGCTGTTATATGACGCGATTTTAAACGCTGCATTCAAAGAGGAAAAATTAGATACCTACCTATTAAAATAATTAAATAATCGGCGCAACATGGCGCAAGGTTATCGGTGTTCTACAGGATATATTTCAGAGATTGTGCCCAAGAACTATTCGATTTTCCTCCATCACCATTTTACCACCGAACCGCGAGACATCGCACGAATCTGCACCGCTACGTGGTCGAAATTACACGATCCCGCACTAAGCGCTTCGCTTCATCGTTCCTAATACGCACCACAAAAATTTGGAATGCCCTTCCGGCTTCCGTTTTTCCAACTAATTATAATGTGGGTGTCTTTAAATCGAGAGTGAATAGTTATCTTCTAGGCAAGAGCGTACCATCTTAGGCTGCATCTTCACTTACCATCAGGTGAGATCGCAGTCAAGCGCTAGTCTATATATTTAAAAAAAAAAAAAGAAAAAATTTAAATATTAGTTAAAAAAAAATAGTATTCCTAACTACCGTAAGGGTTGACACAAGTCAGAGGACGCTGGATTATCCTAAATTGGAGATTTATTTAAAAAAAAAAAAACTACCGTACCTAAGGGTAAGGAATATTATGTTTGTGGTTTTAAATAGTCGCCAAAAGTCATCGTATACTCGTTTGCTCGCTAAAAATTAAAAAAAAAAATCCGCTGTCCAAGTGTTCATGGTATTTGCTTCTCTCAGTTCTTTCTTGTGCGAATGTCATATAATTTTTATTTTTTATTTGATGACAAGTTAGTCCTTGACTGTGATCTCACCTGATGGTAAGTGACGATGCAGTCTAAGATGGTAGCACACTAACTTGGAACTCCTTCCAAGTATCGCAGTGTACATTCAACCCATACCCCGAATCGGTTTCAATACGTCATCGTGCCGGAACGCTAAATCGCTTGGCGGCGCGTCTTTGACGGCAGGGTGGTAACTAGCCACGGCCAAAGCCTCCCACCAGACAGAATTTGTTATGAAAATGCAGTACAGTCAAAATCTGTTATAACGACATCGAAGGGACTACTCATATTGAGTCGTAAAAACCGATAGTTGTAACAACCGGTGACAGGTATTAATAGGAAAGATAATACATATGTATATTCATGTAGAAAATTAAACCGCATTTTGTTTACTTCAATACAAACGTATAATATAAAAGAACAATATCATTTTTCCATCATTTTTGTATGCATAAAATCTGTAATTTTAGTTTGTTTGAAACACTTCTGTCGTGCATACACATTTTGTAATTCACGTTGGATTTTAATCAGCGTATCGTCACAATTTCCCTGCATGTGGAACTCTTCATTGACTTAAGAGATATGACGAAGCGGGTCTTGAGGCTACGGCATGCATGTGCTTTGTTTCTAAGAATTACAAAAGACCCTAAACTTTGCTTACTTTTACGGTAATAGCCATTGACTATTATACTGTGCCAGATGTGGATACAGTTACCTATTCAAATTGTTTACAATACAGCTGAGCCGGTCGTTCTACAGATATAATTCTCCGAAAACATTAACCAAATGTGGTCGCTTAATGCGGTATGTCGTAGTAAACAATGTCGTAAAAACCAATGTTTTAGATAAGGCGGTCATATAACATTCAGCCAGGACCTTTGATTTTGGTAAATTTAACCGGTATGTGGTTCTAAACGATGTCGCCATAAACGGTTTTGACTGTAGTTACATACCGGTTTTCTCATCTCAAGTAGCAATACTAAACTTCCCACTCTCCCGTCAACTGAACAAATAAGTTGTAGGAACTTGGATCTACTCGTACATATAGGTCCTCTCAATTCGGCCACTACGACCAATCTCCACAGTGATTACCCATCTATGCGGGAGGTATTATAATTCACAAGTGTGTATGCACAGAGGTGCACTCTTTATTCCCTCACTCTCATAATCCGATGGGACGGAAATCCGACACGACCGGAGAGAAATCAGACGCAAGACCGACAGCTTTACGTGCTCTCCGAGACACAGGGGTGGCTCACCGCCAACTTCCTAACTCCGGGCTCGTACATTGAATTCCTTGATAGAAAAACGCAATACATTTTTTTGGCCCGACCCGAGAATCGAACCCGGAACCTCGTCATCGGCAGTCGAACTTGCTAACCACTAGACCAATGAGACAGATACGGCGAGATAGAGGATCTATAGATAGATAGATGCCGACACAGACAAGCATCGATCCACGTGGCTGAGACGTGTGGTTGTGACAGTAGGGCGGAAATAAGACGGAAACACAGCCTATTACCCGTTAGAGGCAACAAGGGTTAGTATAAGATTTAATTCCACTGATCGTATTCGTATTCGATGACATTTTTTTTAAAATTCAAAAAAATTCAAAATTTATTTATTTCATGTAGGCTACCTTGTAGCACTTATGACACGTCATAAATCTACCACCGGTTCGGAATGCAGATTCTGCTGAGAAAAACCGGCAAGATACTCAGCAGTTGCTCTTTTCAAAAAATAAAATAAACTAATTTTACAATAAGTAACAAAACTAAGCTAAGTTGTATACTTAGCTTAGCACTGTATGTGCTTCCACAGTGAAGCTTCAAAAATACAATACATATAATCTAACACATGTCAACATGGGAAGACAAAGCAGACCCATTCCCATTGGTGGCACCCGATCACGAGCACGACGCATGATCCAGCCATTGCTTCGCTCAACCATATTTGAGGGAACGTAATATTTATTTGATGACAAGATAGTCCTTTACTGCGATCTCACCTGATGGTAAGTGACGATGCAGTCTACGTGGTAGCGGATAACTTGGAAGGGGTATGGCAGTGTAGAGTCAACCCATACCCCTAATCTGATTCTACACGTCATCGAGCCGGAACGCTGGATCGCTTGGCGTCTTTGACGGTAGGGTGGTAACTAGCCACGGTAACGCCTTCCACCAGACAAATCCATCGTATTCTTATTCGATGACATTAGCGTCGAAGTAAAATGAACAATTTTCTTTCTTTCTTCCTATTGTATTAGAGATCAATTTCGTGAATGCATTTTTATACGTTTACGTTCACGCTCCAAATTAAAATCGGTTGTACTGAATTTGTGACTTTAAGTCTATCGACTTAAAGGTTCATTTTACTTTGGCGCTAATGTCATCGAATACGAATACGATCAATCGAATTAAACCTTATACTAACCCTACATGCCATTACACATTATATCTGAAAAGATAGCCCAAGAGGCCATAGCGTGACATTAGTAGTGATATATTCAAAGTTACACGTACACAAGTACACATTATAAAGTTAAACTTAATTTTTAACGACCTCCTTGGCGCAATGGTGAGCGCTGTGGTCTCTGGAAGGTCTCGGGTTCGATTTCCAGCGGGGGCAATTTGGTAATTTATATGAGAAAATGAAATTAGAAGACAGGAGGACTTCTTTATGCTGTTCATTATACTTTATTTATTATTATTTTCCAAGTCCTCCATTTTATATCCATACAAAATATCACATTGATTCATTGGTCCTTTGCTGCGTGATTGAAGGACCAACAAACAAATCATATCTACGAACAAACCCATATTATTATAATATTAGTAAGGATTATAGCTATTTTATCTCATTTGTATTCATAATACTAAAATATTGTACCAGCAACGTTTGGTATCCCTTCTCTTTCTGAGAAGAGACCCAATGAGTTGAGAAGAGGAAGAAGAATATTTAAAAGGTCATAATTGTGAGACTGTATTAGAATAGAATAGAAATATTTTTTATTTAAATAAACTTTTACAAGTGCTTTTGAATCGTCGATGAATCTACCACTGGTTCAGAATGCCTTTCCTGCCGAGAAGAGCCGGCAATAAACTCGGCGGTTGCTCTTTTCAAAAAAAAATATTTTACAATTGGTAACAAAACTATGCTATGTATACAGTATTTACACAATGAAGTTTCAAAAATGCATATCTACATACAATCCAATACATGTATTAATCCCTAAAAAATTATAGACCCTTCTCTTAGACTATTGTTTGTACCTTTGTTTTCAAATGGAAAGCTTTTCCACTGTAACAATGTAGTGTTGGATTACTTTTGTGCAGTGTTGAAAGTTAAAAGAGTTTTCGTTGCTTTTGTTTTTGATTTTTTGAAGAGAATATGGTATATTTTGTTAGTTTTTTTCATGATACGAAAGTTTTTTGCAGTTTACGGTGTCTGTGCATTGTTTTTCACTCGGTTTAAATCTGAATATTATAGTATTTATTATATTTTAGTGTAAATATGTATATTGCTTAAATAATATACCTTTATGTTGCACTATACTACCCTCACACATCATTTTACTCCTATTACCAATGGTTGCCAGGTAAAGATTGCTCTGTAAGTAATAAGGCTGCCTTTGCATGCGTAGTTTTTTTTTAAGTTGTATTTGTTTCTTTCTTGTGTGCAATAAAGTTTTTATCTATCTATCTATATATATAAAATTCAAAGTCCTGACTGACTGACTGACTGACTGACTGAGATATCAACGCACAGCCTAAACTACTGAAGTTAGAAACTTGAAATTTTTACAGTTGGTTCCTTTTATGACGTAGGCGCACACTAAGAAAGGATTATTGGAAATTCCACCCCTAAGGGGTTTAAATAGGGGATGGAAGTTTATATGAAACTCCGTCATTTTTCAAGCTGTTTCCATCAAAGTTGGTATTTGAGCTTTCAGTTAAAAATAAAGAAGTAAGTGTGTCACAGTTTTTGAAAATTCCAACCCAAAATCTAATTCCACGCGGACGAAGTCGCGGGGGCAAAAGCTAGTCTGAATATATAAAAGGAAAAGGTCACTTGACTGACTGATGTATCAAAGCACAGCTCAAACCACTGTTCGGGTGGATAGGTAACTATTATGACGTAAGCATCCACTAAGAAAGGATTTTTGAAAATTCAACCCCTAAAGGGGTATAATAGGGGTTTAAAAATTAAACTTCACGTGAGCCAAGCCTTGGGCAAAAACCAGTTAGGTATGTAAAGTATAATAACTGTTAAATCTAAATATATTTAACTAAGTACGGTCTTAAAATAAATAGAAAATTTCATGATTCAGTACAGAAAGCTTTGTGAAAGTTTTCACATTAAAATTATTATATTTTGTGGTTTAATAATATTATTTAGTTCATTTTCAGTTTTCAGTAACTCGTGGTTCTACTTTTCTACCTTACATTATAATTATATCTATGTACCTACATACTTTTATATTTTTAATTTAATCATTATATTTTACCTGCGTATTAATGTTGTAAGTATTTATATAAAATTGCAACTTTGCACGATACACGTAAAAGAATGCATGTGTACTCCCAATTCCCTCTCTCTTTTCATTATTACAATGGAAACGTGTCGAGGTTTGACTTTTTATTGTGAAAATGTATTAAATAAAATAAAGAGAGTAAAAAAAATTAACTCGTTCGGTTTTAATCTGTTTTTTTTTTCACGGCAAAATCCAATTTCAAACTTCGACAATATTTCTTATTTCATTATATTTGCAAAGTTAGATGTCGATCAAGAGCAAGAGAGTTCACCGGCAGCCTCTTATTGAACGAGCGAAGCGAGTTCTCTGAGTCTACTTGAGTGAATTTGCACTTGTCCGTCCGTCCGTTCGTCCGTTCATCCGTCCGTCCGTCCGTTCGTCCGTTCATCCGCCCGTCCGTCCGTCCGACTGTCTGTCAGAGCCTTATAACTTCTGAATTACTGAACGTAATTACTTCAAATTTAAATATAATTTATAGAGTACAAAAACATTTTTTTTTCCCCCTTAAAATTCACGAAAAAATGCTTTCAAAGTGGAGTTTTTATTTGAGCCGTATGTCAAAAATTATAATATATTATAAACTGAAATTTGTTTGTAAATTCAGTTATATCCTGTACTTGAACAACAAATACTAAAATTAGATAAATATTATAAAGAAACGAAATTATTTAACTTTTAATGCTAATAGATTATATAGCTTCACAATTATAATAAATGGCGCTGTATTTGCCATCGGTAAAACAGAATTATGGAATATTACCGCGAGGTCTCAGTTCGGGGCGAACCACTAGGGTCTATTACGATAGTTAAGGGGCTGCACTTACACTTTGTATATGTAGGACTGTAGGTATGTCGGACATCATCACTCGTGGTCGCTGACCTAGTGGACGTCATCAGGGTTAAATGCAAGCACAAACCAAAGTACTTGTGGTTACGTCGTGTACATACACATTGCGTAAGTGTGTGTGCCTGTCAGGAGCCTAGGTGGGACCGGTCAGGCGCGAGCAAGCTCTCACTTATATAGATACGACACGCATACAACCATGAGCCGCGTACCCTCGTGAATTGAAAGAACTATAACTTTAGGCCTAGAAAATAGTACTCTGACGACAAAATATGCTCTGCCTTCCCTAATATAAGCTAACGATGCAATATACAGATCAATTATTGTATGTATGACTGCCTCGTTGGTCTAGTCATCTAGTGGTTAGCAAGTTCGACTACGGATTGCGAGGTCCCGGGTTCGATTCCCGGGTCGGGCCAAAAATGTATTGGGTTTTCTGTTAAGAAATTTTCAGTACTAGCCCGGAGTTAGGAAGACGGTGGTGAGTCACCCCCGTGCCTCGGAGAGCACGTTAAGCCGTCGGTCCTGCGCCTGATCTCTTTCCGGTCGTGTCGGATTCTCCGTCCCATCGGACTATGAGAGTGAGGGAATAGAGAAAGCACCTGTGTTTGCGCACACGCTTGTGCACTATAATATCTCCCGCGCAGATGGCTAATCTCTGTGGAGATTGGCCGCCGTGGCCGGATTCGGTCGGGAGGACATTATTTATTGTATGTATGATAATATGTATTGTATGTATGTCAAATAGTATGTAAAAAATTACTATTTACTTTTTTCGGAGCGTAGCATAGGTGGTAGCGTGGCCGAGCGGTCTAAGGCGCTGGTTTAAGGCACCAGTCTCTTCGGAGGCGTGGGTTCGAATCCCACCGCTGCCAAGTTTTTTTTTTTTAATATTTTTTTCTTATAGAATTTCTTTTTTTTTTTTAAGTACTAACAAATAACGTGTTCTGCAAAAAATAGCAAATTATAATGGTGATACAAAATATATTTAGTTTGCTTTACGCTAGCTCTTAGGAAGTTGGTGGCATTTCACCCCCGTGCCTCAGAGAGCACGTAAAGTTGTCGGTCCCGCGCGTGATCCCCTCCAATCGTGTCGGATTTCCGTATCATCGGACTATGAGAGTGAGGAAATAGAGACAGGTCAGATGGCGTTATTCAGCCGGGACGATCTAGATTATTATAGTTCTTTCAATTCACGAGGGCACATGTGTGTCGTATCTGTATAAGTGTGAGCAAGAGCTTGCTCGCGCCTGACCGCTCCGACCTAGGCTCCTGACAGGCACGCACACTTACGCAATGTGCATGTACACGACGTAACCACGAGTAAAGCGCCCGTAGCTTCGTGAGATAAACGTACTATACTCGTAGTAAGAATTGAGTAAATAAGCAAAACAAAAAACATGATTATTTCCTATCAGCGGGTGTCATCCGGGTTCAATATTATTCCGCTTAATTGGCTGCCCCTAATTGCCGCGTAACACAATAATTTAATTGCCATCAAATTGTACCACGTGAGAATACTTCCGACCTAGACAAACCACACGCTTGGGAAAATTGGTTTTTATACAGAGCAATATGAACATAGAGCTCTTAGTTTTTTTTAAAGCTTGTATCAGGACCAGTAGGGCTAACATGCGCGCCACGACAAAATTTTGTCTACCCATTTACTCGTGAATTTCTATGAGATTTGACGAGTAAATAAGTAGACACAATTTTCTCGTGCCGCGCATGTTAACCATCGTTCTACCCGCTACAGGAGCGGGTAGGACTATGGTTCAACGGGTGGGGATCAGAACGGCGTGTTTTCAGTTTTCGGTTCCCGCTTTTAATTTACACGCTTGTAACATTGTTCTCTTTAAAAAAAAATAACTATTTCTTAAGTCTCGTATAGGACCCCAGAAACGTGCAGAAACTAGATGAAGTCTTCAAATAGGATTGGTTCTTTTAAATTGAAAACTATTTATTTCTTGTAGGCCAACTTGATAAGCCAGTCTTATGATAAGTCAAGACTCTACCACAAGTTTGGAAAGCAGAGCACTATTTTTAAAGCTTACATCACTGATTCTAGGTGCATTTCCATCAGAAAGTCATTGAAGTGACGAAATTAACTGGAATTCATGCAATGAGGACAGTTATAGTACGTTTATCTCACGAAGTTACGGGCGCTTTACTTGTGGTTACGTCGTGTGCATATACATTGCGTAAGTGAGTGTGCCTGTCTAGAGCCTAGGTGGGAGCGATCATACTTATACAGATACGACACACACACAACCATGAGCCGCGAGCCCTCGTGAAATGAAAGAAATATATCATAATTAAGATATCTACCGTTTCGCAAGCTAATCTGTACCACCTTCCTTTTCCCACCTACGCTATCACGACTCATTTGACATCTGAAATAGCTCGACATACCTACCAATCCAAATTGAACGCATCTTGACCCTTATTCTTATTACAATACGGTACAAAATTAAACTATCTATCTGTTTAAATATAATTGTCAAACCACGTGGACACAATATTTATTTAACAAATGCACTCTACATAATCTTTATGTGGTACAGTTAAAGTTCTTATTCGTTTGGCCGATCGTTAATGTATATTGGTTTTATAAGTTTTACCATGTTTCCCTCATTTGTCCGGTGGAGCAAATGACATTATCTGTCAATGTCAATTTCATACGAGCGTTAATCACGTGACGGTCACGTGCCCTCACAGAGATTTAAATCGTTGCTCACGTGATTTGTGGAACGGATTCGAATTTTCAATTATAGAATTTTATATTCGAAATTCTTTGAATGGTCGGCGTTGATTGAACTTGGAGCGAACCAATCGACCGATGTCGACTTCTGTGCTAGAAAAAAGGGCCTCTCTTCAGTAGGTGTAATGTGACATTATTAGAAGCAATAGGGTTCCCGGTTGGATCACTGCGAGGAAATTTTATTTTCCCCTCACTAGCTCACAAAGGGCGCCTTTTCTGTCTAAAACCAGTGAGCAAAAGTCGTTTTTACTCAGTCAGTAAGAAAATTCCCCGAATTTCGGTATACTCACTCTAAAATTCTCATCTAAAACATGCCAACCTACTACTATCCTCCTCACCCTTATAAGCACATGATTACTCTACGAATACTTATTTAATGTTAAAAGTTAAGTTCTTAAGGCCTTAAGAAACCGATTTTTGTTTGGAGAGTATCCGTATACGTAAACGTGTAAGAATGCATGCTCGAAATTGAGCTCTAAGCTAATATTGTTATGGTTCATTTTACTTTGACGATATTGTCATCGTATACGAATACGGTCAATCGAATTAAATCTTATACTAACCCTACTGATATCCCATTATCGTGGCTTGTCTTTCACCCTCAAATAACTAGTGAACGTGAGCGGCCTAAGAATTAAATTGTCTGAGCTTTTACGTAACTTACAACGACGTTCCTTTTAAAGTCAAAATTTAGGTTAGGTTAGGTTTTCAAAAATTCTCGCGGAAATCCTATAGATATATAATATGTATAAAAGAAAACCCTGTTTCTTTCTAGCCCGGAGTTAGGAAGTTGGCGGTGAGTTACCCCCGTGCCTCGGAGAGCACGTAAAGCTGTCGGTCCTGCGCCTGATCTCTCTTCGGTCGAGTCGGATTTTCGTCCCACCGGACTACGAGAGTGAGGGAATAGAGAGTGCACCTGTGTTTGCGCACACATTTCTGCACTATAATATCTCTCTCGCAATTGGCTAATCTGTGCAGATTGGCCGCCATGGTCGGATTCGGTCGGGAAGATATTATCTATTATTATAAAAGTTTAGTATAGATATCTTACTTTGAAACTGTGGAACCAATTTACCACTAAACTACAATATGGGGATAACCCCATGGTCCGATTCCATTCCTGTGGTTCCATTTGTTGGTTTGCCCCTTGATTATTCAACAAATTCCTAAAAAGCCGGCAACGCATTGGTGGTGCCTCTGGTGCTACAAATATTCGGCGGCGGTAACCACTTAACATCAAGTGACCCGCCTGCTTGTTTGCTCGCTAAAAATATTTAAAAAAATCTACGAATTTTTTTTTTAAAGAATGTTAGCCAACCTGAACATGATTTATATTCTCCTCTCCCCTTTTGCTATACTGCTTTTTGTATGGCCTGCGGTCGGGAGCGCTCGAGAGACACTTTTGAGAGCTGTTGCTCAAATAAATTCCAATAAATGTAGCGCATCACGAATGAAGGCTGCAAAAATGGAACGGCCAATAGAATCCCGGCTTCCACCTATTCACCGTGCAAACGATACATTTCAATTTCCTTTATAACGTTCGAAAACGTCCGTCATTTCCACGCGCTGACGCGCCTCGTCGGCTGAGGGTCAAGGCATATTGACGTAGTCGGAGCTAAGTGTCTTTTTAACCCCCGACGCAAAAAGTTAAAAGTTTGACGTGTTTATATGCCGGTACACACCTGTGTGTCTGTTCCCTTGTAGTTTCCTAATGAATGTACCAATTTTGATGCGATTTTTTCTTTTTGATGCCACGTAGATACCAATTAGAGGTTTAATAAATCTATCGTCTAGAATGCAACGTTACTTACAACCAAGTCTCATCGCATGTTACTAATCATAAACAAAAAAAACACACACACATACAAAGTCTTTATCATGCTATTTTTTTTTAACCGACAAGCTACAAGTTTTTAGTTTTTTGACTTAAAGTTTAATTAATATCAGTATATTAAGTATGTAACATTTAGGATTGTTAACGTTTCTTCTTTCTACAATAAAAATTCTTTTTACAAAACCTACTTCAAACGCCACTACAAAGTACGTACATCAAATAGTGCTTATAAAATTTGCAGAGTTCCCTCGAGAATAAAAAAAAACTTACATTAAAAAAAATAATAAAATATTCCGACGAATTGACAACCTTTTTGGAATTCGGTTAAAAATGCACGCGTTTTTTCGACTCTACGTCAATATGTCGCAACTCTTAGCATTGTACATTAAACATTTTCACCTTCCTTGTCCTTTTGTCGATTGATTGATTACCGAAAGTTCGTCTTTCAGCGTCAATTCGGGGGTGAATAGAGGCTTACCGCAGATTAAAATGTTACCTCCAACAAAATGTGACAAGCGAAACTCCATAAATTATAATCGGATAAAAACTTCAACCTCTCGAAGTATCGATAGACGTAGGCTCCAAGGTTATCGAATGGCGACCATGCACTGACAAACACCAATAGAATAGAATAGAATAAAATAATTGGAACGAAGTTCCTTATCGCGCGTTGTGAAAGGGGGCTAGACGGAAAAAATTCTTACGAAAAGTTGTCACGACACTTTTTGCTATAGTAAGCTATTGTAAGCTGTGCGGCGTCGCATGTTTCTCTGTCTGTCTCTCTCTCTCTTATAGAAAGCAAGCCAGATATTTTTATTTCTATTTCGCATTGAACTTCGTTCCATCCGGGTGTCCCTTGACACCTCTCAAGTTTTTTTTTTATTCAAATAAACTTTTACAATGTGCTTTCGAATCATTGACATAATAATTCTGCGCACTGGTTCGGAATGCCATGCCGTTTCAACCGAGACCCTCGTTGGGATAACCAGCAGGGGTAGGGTAGCATGGGGAGGAGATAAAAGTGTTATCCCCCGATTTTATCCACTGACAAGGGATAAATTCTCTTCTCCTTATGCTAAAGTATGGCGATAGGGGAAAGGAAAAGTATATTCCTATAAGAATATCCACTGTCGATATTATTTCCACCGTTTTGCTCATGCTCGACAGGTGAATAAAACTGAACGAGGGGATGAACATTTTATCCTTTCCCCGGGGATAAAATTTCCTCCGCCCATGCTAGCTATGCTTTAGTCGGTATAGATGGACGGACGGTGCAAGCGAATCAAAGCCACACACTATTCTTATCATTTTTATGTTAGTATACATTTTACGGGCTGAGCTGCCATCCTGTTTTTTTTCCTATATAGTATAATCACAATAAAAAAACGATAAGTACAATATTTTTGACATTAAATTAAACAAAATTAATTATAGTCTAAAGTGTGGGTATGTGTGTGAGGGTGTGCGTGCGTGTGTGGGTCCGTCCGTCCGTCCGTGCGTGTATGCGTGCATGCATCGATCGGTGCGTGCGTGCGTGCGTGCGTGCGTGCGTGTGTTTGTGTGTGTTGAGCCTGAGAGTAAAGGCAGTTCATTCAGTATTGATAAGATTTTAAGGCGACTTTCAGAAAAGATAGATCTTCCCATTTAGTCTGGTATCTTTTTTTAATTAATTATTATGTAGCCTCTGCTCGGATTCTCGTTTTTTTAAAGGTAAACGGGGGTTGAATATACATATCGGAAAGGCACATAAATTGTCTAGCCGGGATGTTTACTCCAACCCTCTTAGTACAAGCTTGCCTTTAAATGACGATAACAACTTTCACCAATCTCTGGCATTTCTAAAGGGATCAGTAGCAATCGTAAAACGTATTCCGAGAGAAGCTCGTATTGCTGTTGCTGCTGCCCTTTCTAAGGCAATAAGACAGGTGGTTTCTAGTAATACAAAGGAAAGTTGGGAACACCTCTTAACGTTCCCATACTTCATCCTTCATGTTAAACGAGATGGGCGCAGCTCCTTAACAAATTCTATTAAAAAAAACTGTTCAGATAACCCTATTTTGATAAATGATATTTTTAATGACAATCCTTCTTTCAAATCGCGTAGTATTTATAGAAAAATTGAGCAAAAAGTTAATGATGGAGACATTAAAGGAGCAGCGACACTTTTATTTTCAAGTGATATTATTGCACCCGATTCGGCTGAAACTTATTCGGCTTTGAAGTCAAAACATCCTTCACCATCACTTCCATACCTATTTCCAGACCCACCCAGCTCAGCAGATAATTTACAGGTTAAGATAGAGGATGTGTTGGCAGCAGTTATGTCTTTTAAGAGTGGTTCGGCTGGTGGACTAGACGGTCTTTCACCACAGCATTTGAAAGACCTTGTGTGTAGTGCCACTGGTGACATTGGTAGGACGCTTTTGAGAGACATAATGGATTTAATAAATTTGATGTTGGCAGGAAAAGTTAACCCGGTTATAACGGACATCCTCTATGGCGCAAATATATGTGCTTTGAAAAAAAAGGACGGTGGAATTCGACCCATAGCGGTAGGATGCACGTTACGACGACTTGCTTCGAAAATTTGTTGCAAATACATTAGACCAAAATTGAGTTCACTGTTCTCATCACGCCAATTGGGATTTGGATGCAGAGGGGGTTGTGAGGCTGCTGTCCACGGAACCCGTACTTTTTTAACCAATAACAAAAATTATATCCTTTTAAAATTAGACATCAAAAATGCCTTTAATTCGGTGGACAGGGTCGCTATGCTTCAACAAGTTAAAGAACATACCCCGTCAATATATAACTACTTGTTACAGTGCTATAGTGGGCCTTCACAACTAAATTATAGAAATAAAACCTTAATATCTGCTGTGGGTTGCCATCAAGGTGACCCACTTGGTCCGGCCATTTTTAGTCTGGCGATTCATCCCATAATTTCAAAATTAAAATCAAAATTTAATGTGTGGTATTTAGACGACGGCACCCTGGGAGGCACAGAGAATGAGGTATTCTTAGACTTTCAAAAAGCAATAGATGAATTTAAATCAGTTGGCCTTGATATCAATTTTTCTAAATGTGAAATATATATAAACAAACAAAATGAGGACAAAAATATGATAATTAATAAATTTAAATCAATAGCATCAAATATTAAAATATTAGAAGAGAATTCTCTGTACCTCCTTGGTGCCCCAGTATTTTTGGACTCCATCCCTCATCTAATAGATAAACAAGTAAAAATATTCCAATCTTATTCGGACCGATTAGAAAAAATTCATCCACACATGGCCCTTTTTATAATCCGTTTTTGTCTCTTCGTGCCACAGTTTACGTACATATTAAGGTGTAGTCCAATGTGGCTATTTCACAATTTATTAACTACTTTGGATGAAATAATTAAACACACCTTATGTGCAGTTTTAAATTGTGCACTTAGTGACAAAGCGTGGTCTCAGGCCTCCTTGCCCATCAGATTTGGTGGACTTGGAGTTCGCAAAATTTCTAGTGTGGCTTTACCAGCCTTTTTGTCATCATCTCACAGTACGTACAACCTTGTCTGTAAGATATCTAATACAGACAAGTTTGTGTATTTAGATGATGCCAAAAATGCTTGGATATCAATAAGCCAAAATACAAAATTTCCAGTGAATTTATCAGCTCAAAATTTATGGGACGAGCCGATCTGCAGATCAGTGCATGAAGGTATTTTAGCTTCTTGTACTGATATAGTAGATCGAGCTCGTTTCCTGGCCATTTCAGACTCCGAATCGGGCCTGTGGTTGCAGGCCTTACCGTCGACGAATCTGGGTACTCTTTTAGAAAGAAGAACCTTGTCTATTGCGGTTGGCTTGCGTCTGGGGGTCAAAATAATGGAGCCACATCGATGCCGGTGTGGAAGCTGGGTTGATGAGCTTGGTCATCACGGCCTTTCGTGTCAGCGCAGTGCTGGTCGTTTGTCCCGTCACGCCTCGATCAACGAGGTCATTCGCCGGGCCCTGGTCACTGTCAACGTGCCGGCTGTTTTAGAGCCGAACGGTATAGCACGTGATGATGGCAAGAGACCCGACGGAATGACGCTCGTTCCTTGGCAGCGTGGCAGGTCTTTGGTGTGGGACGCTACTTGTGTCGATACGCTGGCACCGTCTCACGTCAACGCAACTGCTGCAGTAGCAGGTGCGGCGGCTGCAACGGCTGAGCGCAACAAGCGGCGCAAATATGCATCCTTAGGTGAAGGATACATATTTGTGCCGTTTGGTGTGGAAACGTTGGGGCCGTGGGGGCCAGAGGCGCGTCGTTTTTATAAGGAGTTAACGACGCGCCTGTTTGATGCAACGCAAGACCCCAAGGCTGGCTGTTACTTTGGGCAAAAAATAAGCATATCTATCCAAAGAGGAAATGCAGCCAGCCTTCTGGGGACATTACCATCTGGCATCGATATGGCCCCTAATATTTAGAGTTTATTTTATTGTTTTATTATAAGATTTTGTTTCTTATTTTAATTGTTTTAATTTAGAATTTAGTTTTATATTTTTGTATGTTAGTTTTAATTTAGAATTAGTATTATTTAAGTAGTAGTTTTAATTTATTTAAGTTTTATAATATTTCGGTTGTTATTTTAATATTAATTAGAAATAATTGTTTAAATAAAAAAGTTAGGTATTATATGAAATTTTAAGGCAAGCTAATAATAATTAAATATAATTAAATTAATTAATTTCTAATTTTGAAATACAAAGGTGTCATAATCACTCAGCTGGCTTCAATTAGTGCTTCAAAAATCCAAAGCAATAAACGTCCATTGAAAGCAAAAATGTCAGAGACAAAAGCGAATTAGAACGCCGATAAAAACTTTCTCATACAAAACGAGCGGTATGTGTTATTGTGGAACTTCCATCGTACAAAGTTTAACCCTTAAACTAACGGACGTTCCACGAGCTATTGTTCCAAGCTCCGGCGGATATTTGCTCCATTAGAGATTTCTAGAACATTCATCGCAATTTTTGTTTTGATTGAAAACAGTTCTTAAATGTTCGGGGACGGTTGAAAATATAACGTTTGTTTTCTATTGTTATCTGAATTTTTGGATGTTGTTGCAAGTTGTATTGTTATTGTGTCAGCTTGGATAAATAAGTTATCGAAATTCTGATGAGGTTAGATACCCACTGGCCTACAAGGACGTCTTTTTAACCTACTAGACTGGATGGATCTATGTCTATCCGGGAGTCTGTTAACACTACGCTTACGAGCACTTTAGGGCCCCAACGACAATAGAATAGAATAAAATAGAAATATTTTAAGCTATTGCATAGCTTCTATCGCGGGCCTTGAGCGTGGAGACCGAATCCAGGAATTCCGTAACAAAAATAACCTGACACGGGACTCCTGTCACCGCTAGGTGGCGTTGATAAAAAATGCTATGCAATAGCTTTACCGCGGCAGTCCCTGAGTGCCACACGTCTTTTTTATTCAAGTAAACTTTTACTTGTGTGTTCTTTTGAATCGTCGATGAATTTACCACTGGTTCGGAATGCCCTTCCTGCCGAGAAGAGCCAGCAATAAACTCAGCGGTTGCTCGGTTCAAAAATTTTTTTACAATAGGTAACAAAACTGTGCTATGTATACAGTGTTTCCACAATAAAGTCTCAAAAATGCACACCTCAATCAACAGACAGTCGACAGAGATAGAAAAAGATATCTACTATTTAACGGACAAATACACGCGAAAATCTTTACAGAAATACGTGCAAAAAGCTTTTAACAAAAAAAGAATTCAAGGCAGAAAAAATAAAGCGAGGAAAAATGTACTTTATAGCTTACATATTGTTTGCGGAACAAAGGCCCAATTGTCGGCATAAAGGGAGGTGGGCCATTGTACATCGTCTTGTGATCCCACGGAACCTTCCTCCGGAGATCCGTCGCTTGTTAGGTAAATACCTCGCGTTCAATCGATACGTTTTTTACGTTGTCACCGTAACTTTGATCTACGTTTTTTGTATAATACGTTTATATCACGAAATTACGGGCGCTTTACTTGTGGTCACGTCGTGTACATGAACATTGCGTAAGTGTGCGTGCCTGTCAGGAGCCTAGGTGGGAGCGGTCAGGCGCGAGCAAGCTCTCGCTCCCACTTACACACATATAGTAGACACATACAAACATGAGCCACGCGCTGTCGTGAAATAAAAGAACTATATTCTTAGTGATAAATTTTCTTCTATCTAAATAATTATGTAGATAGAAGAAAATTCCAACCGTCCACCCTGCCATCAAAGACGTGCCGCCAAGCAAATTAGCGTTCCGGCACAATGGCGTGTAGAAACTGATTAGGGGGTATGGATTGAATCTACACTGTCATACCCATTCCAAGTTATCCCGCTACCATCTTAAACTGCATCGTCATTTATCATCAGGTGAGATCGCAGTCAAGGACTATCTTGTCAACGAATAAAAAAAAGTAAATAACAAGTTGACCACTAATATAGACAAGAAAATCGCGCATAACCGAACACGATAATTTTATCGCGACAATGCGACACGAATTTTCACAGAAATAATCAAGCCGCAGCATACCCTGATTGTCATACTAGACTTAACGATAATCCGGCCAGTTTAATTACGCGGGCAAATTAAAGGCCAGTATTCATTGCTTTGGTTCAGTTCTGGCAATCTTCATCGTTTCGGCCCTTCGGCTTTGTAATGAGGTCACGCCCGTTCAAGGTTTCGGTAGTGACCATGTTACACAAGAAAGCGATTTTTAATTGCGACTCCTAAATATAGGCTCCTTGTTCCTCATATACTATAGGGCATAGGTAATAGATTTTTTAGCTTAGAGCCAGTTGTTGTTTGTGCAGTTGTAAAAGGGATCCCACCATTTTCATGTAAAATTTTGCCAAGACGAGACCATACGACTCGCACTGTCAAAAAGTTATTAGATCTCAGAGTTCTACACGCCCTAACTCTACAAGGCCTAATTTCAGAAACTCTACACCTTAATCAAAATATTTGGCTTGGCCGTTTCTTTCCTACAAGAACTATTGTATAGCAAAAAAGTAATGAACACTTAAACAGTGGGTAAATTTTTCCCCTTACGCCCATGTGAATGTAGCAATGTCAATGGATCGTCTTGGCGGGGGCGATTCCATATTATTAATAATTTTATTGTCTTATTAAAAAGAGAGAAAAAAAGATGTTACCTAAACACACAGTCTGTGTGTCGGCCAAAGCCTCAAGCTTTGACATAATCATATTATAGTACCACTACAAAATGCAAACATTTATGAAATAAAATCCGCTATCTCTAGAACCACACTCACTACCTTATTTCCGAACAACTCGACGCTTTAATATAATCCGGAAGTGAGCTTGAAGTTCAAGATATATACATAATTATGTGCCGTTAAATCCTCTTTGCTCTAGTCTGATCAAAGACTTTGAGCAGGAAAGGAAGTTAGAAATTTAATTTGCATTTTAAACGAAAAGAAAGGTCAGAATATATTGTGATATTGGACATGCAGCGTGAGGGAAAAATTTTCTATGTTGGACGGAATTGCGATAGCGCAAATCAGTCAGCTATGCCGCAATTTATGGCATCACTCTTAAAAGCAAACAAATAGTGATCAGTTAGAATCCCTTACCGCCAAAGACGTACCACCAAGCGATTTAGCGTTCCGGTACGAATGGCGTGAAGAATTGGGGTATCGTAACCCCTTCCAAGTTAGTTCGCTACCATCTTAGACTCCATGGTCACTTACCATCAGGAGAGATCGCAGTCGAGGACTATCATGTCACCAATAAAAAAAAGACACATGGGCAGAGTGGCTTAGTTATCGACGTGTGAAACTGTTGACGCTAGGTGCCCGGCGCCCGCTACATGCCTTAACATCCTTAACATGAAGAGATTTTTAATAGGATTCATATTTTCATCACGCCCTTCTCTTCTCTCTTCTTCA
Source organism: Hipparchia sbordonii (assembly GCA_038048805.1). Taxonomy (NCBI): domain Eukaryota; kingdom Metazoa; phylum Arthropoda; class Insecta; order Lepidoptera; family Nymphalidae; genus Hipparchia; species Hipparchia sbordonii. Next base: position 3,939,723 of record CM076115.1, on the reverse strand, counting down.
ACTAATAGACGTCCACTGCTGGACATAAGTCTCTTGCATGGACTTCCACAAGCCTCGGTCTTGCGCCGCCTGAATTCAGCGGCTCCCTGCGACTCGCGTTTGATGTCGTCTGTCCACCTAGTGGGGGTTCTGCCAACACTGCGCTTCCCGGTGCGGGGTCGCCACTCTAGCACCTTGGGAGTTGGGACCCCATCGACCATCAGCTCTTCGAACTATGTGCCCCGCCCATTTCCACTTCAGTTTCGCGACTCGCTGAGCTACATCAGGCATCACGCCCTGAATTGTACTAATTATTAAATTATTTAATATGCATAACAAAAAAACATTAAAAAAAATTGTTTATTTTTGTGTGTTTCCATTGAATCCATGTGTAAGCAAATAAACTTATTCTCTTTGTTCCTTTCTTCTTTCAATATCGCTGGAAGGAAGGAAGGATTGATTTTGTTATAGGTCTATTGTTTAACTGAAACGGTTCGGGAGGAAGTTGCGCGAAGCGGGAGTGCTTAACTTTTAGGCCGGCTATCCACAAGGTATCAACTGTCACCAACCCCCCCCCCCCCCCCCCCCCCCTCCCCTTCCCCTCCTCCCGCCACCCAACAGTGAACCTTCCCGGACTTAATCCTCACCCTTCCCGAACCGCGTTGCTACCTCAACAACTGTCTCGGGTAAGCCTTTAATTGGTTAATTTTAATATTTTTTTACTAGATGATGCATGCGACTTCGTCCTCGTGAATTTAGTTTTTAAAATCCCGCGGGAACTCTTTGATTTTCTGGGATAAAAAAGTAGTCTATGTCTCTCCAGGTCCTCAACTATACCCATGCAAAACGTTGATCCGTAACTCTGTTGCAGCGTTATTGAAGGACAAACCAACAAACAAACACTTTCGCGAGGATTAAGGTTTTTTTAATTCCCGCGAGAACTCTCTTATTTTCCGGGATATAGCCTATGACATAGGCCCGACGTGTTATTCCAGACTATATATATCTATAATCCATCTCTGTGCCAAATCGGTTTAGTCGTTGCAGCCTGATTGAGTAACAAACATCCATCCATCCATTCATTCATACAAGCTTTCACTTCGCTCGATCGCGCATCAGTTACTTTTTGAAGTTACGTGCGTTTTAAGCAATTAAAAATACATTAATTAAGTCGAGGTTATTACACAGTTAATTAATTTCTTAATTACTTCTAAAATTAAAAGTAACTAACTAAACTTTCACTTTTTTTTATTAATTAGCTAAGCTGTACTTCACTAATATTTTCCTCTCCTCTCCAAACAAGTGAAAAGCTTGTCATAGGAGAGGGTACGACAATAGTGCATTGAACCATCGCTTTTTCAGTTTTCAGTTTAACCTTTAACCGTTGCGTTACCAAAGAAAATAAAATACCTATTATAATATTTCAATTAATACACGCCAAGCAAGTAGCACTTAGGGTAAAAACAGGCCAAAGATGCCTCACTGCGATACCTCGCGGTCGCGGTTTAGCTCGCTACCTCGATGTCACCTCCGTTTAAAACCAATGTATGCAAACAGACGAGCACGAACATACCGAAGAAGCCTCAGTGTACCGCGATGTATCGCGATGTATCGCAGTGAGGTATCCTTCGACATGTCCGCGCTTGTCTGTTTGCATACATTTGTTTTAAATGGAGGTGACATCGAGGTAGCGAGCTCAACCGCATCCGCGAGGTATCGCATTGAGGCATCTTTGGCATGTTTTTACCCGAGACCAAACATATCGCTTGCCTCACTCAATCACAAAGAGGTATCGACTCCCAAGTTCAATAGCAACCTCGGAGGCGCCCTACTTACATCCAAGGTCGCTACCTTGTCCTATTTATAGATACGCGAACACCAGTATAAATAGATGAGAGAAATGTACATAAAGACAATAACGTACTGCGTGGGCGTTGCGTTGGTATAATTGGAACAGACGGGCAGATGGTTTATTTATAGAAGTTAATTGAAAGTCAGAGAGCCTTTTTTTGAATGAATTATTTTGGACATTTTTCTGACTCGGTTATATTCTCTATCAATGTCAATGAGGGATTTTTTTTATAAAAAGAACATTAGCCAAGCTGAACTTGACTTATATTCTCCTCTCCCCTCCAAATAAACGAAAAGCTTGTGCTAGGAGTGGGTACGACAATAGTGCAATGGATGGGGTTCGAACCTGTGACCTTTCAGTTTTCAGTCCGCACCTTTAACCGTTGGGCATAATGATCAATAGTTCAGCTTTCTCGCAATTGTGTCAAGTTAGAAATATAGAACAATCTTGAGTATTTTCGCTGACTCTTATATCAAAGCGTTAGCGTTACTATAAAAAAAAAATGTTACAAGGCCTCTTGTTAATAAAAGGTCTGAAACTGCCATGTATCGGGTTTCCTAAGTAACGAGAAACTTTGGGTGCTATTTCAATTCAGAAGCGACAAAACGTTGGCACGTGTTTGAGATTAAACGGAATATCCAAATGAAAGAGGAAATATAAATGACAAAACGGAAATAAATAAATAGTTTTTCAATAAACATGACCACTTTTTTTTACTCTAACGGCATTTATAACTGCGATCTTAACCAGCGCTAGCGTAGCTAATAAATATTTTGCTAGCTGATGCCTGGGACTTCGTCCGCGTGGATTTTGTTTTTAAAATCTCGCGGGAATCCTTTGATTTTCCGGGATAAAAAGTAACTTATGTCACTCTGCAGGTCCTCAACTATACTCATGCAAAAAATCACGTCGATTCGTAGCTCTGCTACAGCTTTATTGAGGGACAAACCAACAAACAAGCACACTTACGCACATATTAATAAGGACTGTCTATTGAGTCAATAGAGACAAGTTTTTATTTAAATGTACTAAGTGTTTTCTAATCATCAAATGAATCTACCATATACCTTTCAGAATGCTATTCCAACCAAAAATATGCCTCTTTTCCTCATCAATCTATCGTGGCATGAAATTGTGACTAAATATTATATAGAAGAAATAAAAATTTACCAAATTAACTTCTTACCATCTTCAACCAAGTTTAAATATTTAAACGCACGTATAAAATGTTTTGGAACCCTGATTTAATCAGTTTTCTAAATACAAACTAGAAAATTACACAAAAGCTAGATAAGGAGTGATCCACAAAAATACGTATAAACTATGAAAATATACGTATTTATTGCGTCTTTTAAATTATTTTGTAAAGGTTACCTGCCAGAAATTACTCGGTCAACTCTAAAATTTTGTACATAATAAAGATGAATTAGTATTAGAGGGACCGAATTAAAAAAACAGTTTTTTGGCAAATCACAAAAAAACGTGCATTTAGGATTTCAGCTGTTTATTTCAACAAATGTCACTAGATGTTAGTTGTAGAGTTTAAGTTTTCATTTAGTCATTTAATTTAATAAAAAATTTATTAGTTTTTTATAATTTACCAAAAAATTGTTTTTTTTTTTAATTCACTTCAATGCTAAGCGTGCGATGTCTATTTGCGAGTGCGAATCTACCTTTAAATTTCATAACAGGTGAAGTTAGGAAGGAACCTAATGAGTTCCCGCGCCTTTGATACTCGAACCGATCTTGGATCGTAGTTATTTTCCAGCAAGTTGGGAGTTATGCGCTCAACCTGCGTACCTTTAAGGTTCATACACACCAAAGCCACCGACCCGCTGACATAGCCGGACAGTGTGTCTATTCTCTAAAAATGATTGCATCAGGGCACAGCACAGACTCATATAACACTTTATTTCAATAGCTATAACGCAGTCAAATTTGGAAGACTGCTATGGCCGTATAGATTGCTAGATTACCATAGATATTCAAATTAGTCGGATTATAAGTTATGACCCACCACTAAAATGTCGATAGTCACGTGATTGTGACCATTGCTACAATCCTGAAAAAGCTTACGCGGTACCGGTTATATGGACTGTTTCGATTTCGGTCCATAAGGATAATTTTGGATTTGAGATAAGAGACAATTCTTAGCCGATAGCTAGCTAGTGTAACGATCGCACTGGCCTCTGATTGGCTGAATTTATGGCGTTCTTGCTGCATCAATGCATTTTAACCAATAACGGGAGGGTACCAGCCAATCAGAGGTCAATGCGATCGTTACACTGATGTAATTATTTTTAGAGAATTGATACACAGGTTCGTGTCGGTGACAATGATCATGTTCATGACTAGCATCCGCTCTTATTACCCGGCTTCTTGTGACAACGTGTCAAAATGTTGTCTTGAGTTTACTTCACAAGTTGATAGTATTAGATCACTATCAGCGTCCATATATGTGGTATATCCTATTACCCTATTATATTATATTATAATATTATAAATGCTAAAGTTTGTATGTTTGTTATTCAATTACGTCGCAACGACTGAACCGATTTGGCTGAAATTTGGCACTGAGATAGATTATAGACTGAAATAGCACATAGGCTACTTTTTATCCCCCAAAATAAGAGAGTTCTCGCGGGAATCCAAAAAACCTCAATCGACTAATAAATTTTATTGGCTGAATTGTTCGACCCACGATGTTTCGCGCGGCAATACTGACTGCCAAAAGATGTTGCTGATTTCGTATCGCCAACAATGTTTTCCAACTTGTAACGAAATGTGAAGCCGCCGACTAACTTCTTCTTCTTAATGTGCCGTCTCCTTGTGAAGGTTGGCAATCATTAGGGCGATTTGAACTTTTGAGACCGCTGCTCTAAATAATGCCTTTGTGCTCTTCCCGAACCATTGGCGCAAGTTTTTCAGCCACGATATCCTTCTGCGGCCAGGTCTCCTTCTACCTGCCACTTTCCCCTGCATGATCAGTTGAAGGAGTTCATATTTTCCGGTGTTACGCATCACGTGCCCAAAATACTCCAATTTCCTCTTCTTAACGGTTGTAAGTATCTCTGTTACCTTCCCCATTCTTTGTAACCGAAGTGAACCGAGGCGGCTTTATTGTCGCCGACTAACCCGCTGACAATAAAGCCGCCAGACTGTGTCGGTGGGTCGGCGAGTATGGTGTGTAGACCCCTTATGAACTAAGTCAGTCAGTCAGTTAGTGGGAAGCACGTGCCTGAAATCGTTAGCACGTAAATGTTCAGGCTACAGACTGGAGAAAATTCATCGAAGTTCATGCGCTTTAATATAACTTTGATGTGCTTGTTGCGATAAATTTATATTAGCTTCCCGGTTATTCGTAAAATTGGAGCTCTCTCTACGAATATCTGGTAAGTTCATATTTTATTTCCTACACGTATTTGGCAAGTTTTTGACGACCTCCCTGGCACAGTGGTCTTAACTGGGAGGTCTCGGGGTCGATCCCCGGGCGGGGGCAATTTGGGAATTTATAAGTTACTAGCTTTTGCCCCCGCGACTTCGTCCGCGTTCTTAAATTGTTGAAATTTTTCCTGAATTTTCTTTGCTATAAACCTCACGGAGCCCGAGACCTTTCCAATGAATGCAAAACCATGGAAATCGGTTCGTGTGTTCTGGAGTTATAGCGTCAGGAAGGAAAAACCGACTTATTGAACGAGCGAAGCGAAGTTCTCTGAGTCAACTAGGGCGCTTGCCTACTAGACAGAGAAGTGTGTTCGTCTAAATGTCTGTCAGAGCCCTATAACTTCTGAATTACTGAACGTAATTACTTCAAATTTAAATATAATATGTAAACTGATGGCCTTCAGCCGAACATTGTATAAAAAAATATAAAAAGCTTTATTTCAGGGGGGCTCTCATAGAAGCGTATTTGAAGTAAAATCTTGTTTGTTGCTCTACATAGACTTGCGATATATTTTTTTAAAGACGACTTTGAACAGAGTACAAAAATATATTTTTTTTAATTTTTCCCTAAAAATTGACCAAATGGGGGGGTTTCAAAGTGGAGATTTTAATTTGAGCCATATGTCAAGAATTACTGAATATTAGAACGTGAAACTTGGTTGAAAATTCAGTTATATCCTGTACTTGAACAACAAATACTAAAATTAGATAAATGTTATAAAGAAACGAAATTATTTAATTTTAATGCGCCATCTATTAGCATTATTGTGAAGCTAATAGCTTCACTATAATGCTTCACTATAATGCTTCACTATAGATGGCGCTGTGTCAGTAAAACAGTTTTATGTCAACTATTATTTTTTTTATTGCGTCTAATGTTAAAAGTTAATTATTACAATATATAATTAAAACTTTTGGGAATTATGGGATATCGCGAGGTCTCAGTTCGGGGCGAACCACTAGTTTTTCTCTCTCTTGCCTTGCCTTGACTCTGACTTGAGTCTGAGCTGAGTGAAAGAGTGGTCTATAGATTTCAGCCTTAACCTTAAAGACGTACTACTATCTCAAATTCAAATAAACATAATATTAACTTAATAGAGACATCAAAGACTTATTTCGAGATCTCAGACATTCGTTTAATTTTTATGTACATACATAGACATAGGTATATTATATCTGCACTGGTAGCATGGGCGGGAGAAATTTTATCCCCGGGGAAAGGATAAAATGTTTATCCCCTCGCTCTCTTTTATCCACCTGTTGAGCATGAGCAAAACGATGGAAATAATATCCACAGTGGATATTCTTATAGGAATATACTTTTCCTTTCCCCTGTCGCCATGCTTTAGCATAGGAAAAGATAATTTTATCCCCTGTCAGTGGATAAAATCGGGGGATAAAATTTTTATCTCCTGCCCATGCTACCAGTGCTGGGGTCACAGTCAAAATATAACGAGGTATAATGTCTACATACGAGTAATGTGCTCTACGGCGGTGGAGTGTTTGCCCAGCCAAAGCAAACATTGTGATGAGCACTGTTATGTTTTAGTAGCGTAGATATTATGCACACGCTGCACCTATTACATTTCGGAGGGAATTACGTAGTTATGACAGGTCCACATTTAACTGTGCGTACATTTTTTTTATCTGAGATAGACTTGCGCTTGACAACAATCAATACTGGATAACACTAATGAGGTCTAAGTTACTCAAATTATATCAAATTCAAATTCAAAATTTATTTATTTCATGTAGGCTACCTTGTAGCTCTTATGACACGTCATAAATCTACCACCGGTTCGGAATGCAGATTCTGCTGAGAAGAACCGGCAAGAAACTCAGCAGTTGCTCTTTTCAAAAAAATAAAATAATTTTACAATAAGTAACCAAACTAAGCTATGTATACAGTGCTTCCACAGTGAAGCTTCAAAAATGCAATACATATAATCCAACACATGTCAACATGGGAAGACAAAGCAGACCCATTCCCGTTGGTGGCACCCGTTCACGAGCACGACGCATGATCCAGCCATTGCTTCGCTCAACCATATTTGAGGGAACGTAACAACCCGCACCACACGACACCACCACAGAAATGTTAAAGAGAGCATGACATACTATGACATATAGGTGGTAGGAAACACGGATAGTTACTGGAAGAGTGTTCCAAACCTTAGCGGTTCTTATCAGAAACGTTGAATTAAAACGTTTCGTTCGAGTAGGTTGGTCATTCACACATTGCACTACGTATGCTCATATTATCACACAAAGTGCAAATTATTTAGTTACCCCTACCGTCAAAGACGTGCCGCCAAGCGAGTTAGCGTTCCGGCACGATGACGAGTAGAAACCGATTAGGTATATGTTGGATGTACGCTGCCATACCCCTTCCAAGTTAGCCTGCTACCATCTTACACTACATCGTCACTTACCATCAGGTGAGATCGCAGTCAGGGACTATCTTGCCATCGACTAAAAAAAAGCACTTACTGGATGACACGACTTATGTAAACCGGCCATTAATAGTCATTATTTCGACGGATTGCCAACTGCGCCAAATCATGTAAATGGATTTTACAAAAGCAATTACATATTTGCATTTACACAATATCGTATTCAAATATCCTTTTACTGAACATTCCAATTATATTCTGCTGAATGTGTTTCAGTAGCTTTTAAAGCATACACTTTTGAAATCATCTACACTTCGATCCCGATAAGCAGATATGAATTCCTAGATTCGATCCCCATGAACAGATAGATATGGCGAGCGTACAAACGCTTACCTAGTTCCTTGCCTAGTTAATGAACAACCCACTGATGTACGGGACCATATTAATCCTCGTAATATTAAGAAAAAACTGAAATCCCACTTTTTAAGTCACTTATGATAATTTATAAACAACATGTTCAACTGGCATTAATGTTCTGTTAACAACAAAAATATTTAGTAAAGTTCTTACAATTCACGAGGGCGCGTGAGCTTTACTTGTGGTTACGTCGTGTACGTGCACATTGCGTAAATGTGCTTGCCTATCAGGAGCCTAGGTGGGAGCGGTCAGGCGCGAGCAAGCTCTCGCTCACTCTTATACAGATACGACATACACACAACCATGAGCCAAGCACTGTCGCGAATTGCAGGAACTATACACACCTACACACAAAAGTTTCCTCTCACATAGAAGCAATAGATGAGGAGTTAGATCAACAAAAACAAACCATTCCAGGTGCCTTTGACGATCGTAAGCTTCCCGGAAATGTAGGAAAGTTTGTTCTTCATCCTTCCAATCGAGCAAGCACTTCCACTGTTGGAACTAGGTTTCAAAGTTCAATATTATGCCACTTGCATCCAGCCACTCTCAGAGATTCGCTTAAATTGAGGTCATCAATCTAGTGGGAGGCTGCTATTCCCCGTGTGAAGTCACCACACGAGACCCCATCCCCATCCCCATTATTATATAAATGCGAAAGTGTGTTTGTTTGTTGGTTTGTCCTTCAATAACGCTGCAACAGAGCTACGAATCAACGTGATTTTTTGCATGGGTATAGGTAAGGACCTGGAGAGTGACATAGGCTTTTTTATCCCGGAAAATCAAAGAGTTCCTGCGGGATTTTAAAAACTAAATCCACGCGGACGAAGTCGCGGGCATCATCTATTAACTGATAAAATGTACCTTCATGCCTGTTTGGTTATATGTCTGTTACCTTTTATGCCTATGGAGCTACATATCGATCTTAGCAAAATTTTATAATATACGCGTAGGGATAGCTTGCATCCTGAAGACGGACGTAAAATACTTTTTATCCCAACTAATGGTAGAATCACAGGATTAAAAAACCTAAACCCTTTCTAATGGGCATCAGTTAGCTTGTAATAAAGATTTTTTTGAACCAGAGGCTGCCCATTTAAACCTGTAATCCAACCTTGTGTTTCAGCGAAAGGAGACGAAGATTTTGACTATAAAGACTTAATATACAGTACTTAAACCTAGCTTACTACTGTGTCAATGTTAGAGCACAGATCTAATGGGTAGGTACCTAAATAAGGCTTCGACCAGTCGGCAGCAACAACTTTTAAGATTGATTACTTTATTTCAATTACGTAATATGCTCTATCCTGGGGAGAGTTTGCTGTCCGTTGTTTGACGAATTACCAGCGGCTTAATCAAGTTAACATCCGCTCCGTAACCAAGTGTGTGTTAGCTTAAGCTGGATCCACTCTACGCGAGATGAGTATAACCCGTGCGCATTAACATGGCACCTGGCTCGGAAACAACCTATTTTTTATTTCACTATCTTTGTGCCTAATTTTATCCACATCCGTTCAGCCGTTTTGTGATGTGATTAACAAACGTCCATTCATCCAAATAATAATAAAATAAAATATATGTATGTATATATTTTTTGCACTCAGTAGGTACTTTAAACGTCAATCATTCGAACCAGGTGCCATGTTAATTCGCACGGGTTATACCTACTAGCGGAGTATGTGACGAACATACTCCGCTAGTAGGTAGCGCGGTCGTTTATAGGGTACTAATGTACGTGAGTACCAAAAGGTAGTCCAAAAAGTAGTACCAAGATAGTCTTTGATTGCGATCTGACCTGATTGTAAGTGACGATGCAATCTAAGATGGTAGCGGGCTAACCTGGAAGGGCTATGGCAGTGTAGATTCAACCCACACGTCACCTCCTAATCGGTTTCTATATGCCATCGTGCCGCGACGCTAAATTGTTCAGCGGCACGTCTTTGACGGTAGGGTGGTAACTAGCCACGGCCAAAGTCTCCCAGCAGACCAGAACAGAGACAAATCAGAAATTATATATTCTCAAATTGCCCCCGCCGGGTATCGAACCCGAGACCTAACAGATATAAGACCACAGCGCTCACCACTGCGCCAGGGAGGTCGCCAGAGAGGAGCATTTTTGCATACAGCAGTGTTTTTACTTGCATCATACTGGAATTAAACGAAACTTGCTGGGTATAATACGAGTAGGTATGGGCAACATTTGGAAAGTAGCGGGCTAAACTTGTGGACAAAACAGAAGTCGCGGGCCGTAAATACAAATTCTTTTTATTTGTAAAATATTAGTGTTTTTATTGTTTGTATAAGTAAGTGCACGCTAGAACTATTACCACTATACCGGCTGAGGCAAAACTTTTGACCTTTGGTCGAACATAATTGTTCAAACTTTAATTAAAATCAGTTCACTGGAACTCTATAATATTATACTACGTGTAAATCGTGAATCTTCTTCTTCTTTATCAACTAATGGGCATCCACTGCTGGACATAAGTCTCCTGCATGGACCTCCACAAGCTTCGGTCTTGCGCCGCCTGAATCCAGCGGCTCCCTGCGACTCGTTTGATGTCGTCTGTCCACCTAGTGGGGGTTCTGCCAACACTGCGCTTCCCGGTGCGGGGTCGCCACTCCAGCACCTTGGGACCCCATCGACCATCAGATCTTCGAACTATGTGCCCCGCCCATTTCCACTTCAGTTTCGCCACTCGCAGAGTTATGTCGGTGACTTTGGATCTCCTACGGATCTCCTCATTTCTGATTTGATCTCGCAGGGATACTCCGAGCATAGCTCTCTCCATCGCCCGCTGAGTGATCCTGAGCCTTCTTATGAGGCCCATAGTTAGCGACCATGTGTAAATCAGTGAATATAATAGTATATATATCTAAAATTATTCAGGCTGTTACTTTAAGAGCGTCCAGTGAGGCGCGAACCAATTATTACTAATTGAGGAAATTCGAAGAAAACATGTGACGAAGTATAAAAAATATAAAGAATAAAGTATCTTAAAAGATTCTCAGAAAGGGTCTCCATTCAAAGATTTAAAAAATTCAGATTAGGAATTCAACATACGTACTTTTTCACTTGGACAAATTATTATTGTCCAAGTGAAAAACTCGGGAGAGGTATGGCAGTGTACATTTAACCCAAACCCATAATCGCATATTTATATACCTACAACCAATTTAGCATTGTGATAGGTGTTGATAAAAATAAAAGTTACATAGAAAAATGTCAACATTTTATTCATAAACCAGTACAAGTACTTAAATTAGCATAGATTTACAGTATAAAGGCTAAGTATTAAGTACGAAGTTATCATACAAAAATAATCTCTCATCCATGCAAAATTGTACTCTCAATACTACTATATATTTTATGAAATTGAGAAAAATACATTAAAGCATAGTAGGGAATGTGAAAGAATCCAGTATCTTGGATGGAATTGAAAATAAAGTCCTTATGCATCTTTTATCCTATTACAATAATATAATAATACTTACATTTTACTAAGGCTTGCCGCACACTGGCTACATTATTACTTTTGCCTGAAAAATTAAATTCTTTTTTCAGTCGCTACAACTGATACTAATGTGTTAATCCACTCTATATCAATTAAGTTAAGTCTGGTGATAGAGATGTGTGTGTGTGTTGTCAAAAAAATGTACATACAGAGATAGTAACATCACATTTAATTGTGAGAGGGAGATGCAATATTTCCTCATTACGCCCCCACTTTTACAAACTATTTTGTTTTAATTCTGTCTTCGCAAAACTTGCCTTTACATTTTCACAATAATTTTATCATTTATTAAACCTATGCAACTGCTCTATTACGTATTTTCACCTTTAGTAGTTTTCATCTTGTGTAAGAAATCTTTTTTTTTTTATTATGTTGGTTTATGATATAGTATATGTATAAAAAGAGGTGGATATGTTACAAGCGTGCGGTAAATGAAGCGCGTAATGGAAGATATTTGTCGTAATTTGTCATATCATTTGACAATGAAGTACCTACTCTATTATAGGTACTCTTCGTCATTCGGCACAAATTTTTCCCTTGTTTTGTGAGAACTCATCCCTAGTAGAAATAACTGATGTTGATATTAAAAAAATTGTATGTGTGATAATTGGATGCTTCAAATTATTGAAAATTTAAAAAGAGCAATTTATTCGTATTCGCGATAATAGCCAATGAACAGCCAGCCTTACCCCCCATAGGATAAGTATGTATACTCTGGCATTATCCAAAAATAATAATTATATTGTAATAATATCAGATAACAAAACCATCCATTCGTAATAAGACGACTTATTAAGTAAATGTTTATTTAATATGATTTAACAACGATATGTTCCTTTCAATGTCAGAAACTGAGTAAAATAAAAGCTACAGGTTCTTGCAACTCACGAGGGTACGTAGCTTTTGGTTGTGTGTGTGTCGTGTGTAAGTGTGAGCGAGAGCTAGGCTCCTGACAGATACGCACACTTACGTAATGTGCATGTACACGACGTAACCACAAGTAAAGCTCACGCGCCCTCGTAAATTGAAAGAACTATACATAATTATTATTTAAAGAGTAAAGTAAAAGATTTTCTAACAGTTGATGACAATATAATATTTATTGACTTTCTGACGCGTCTACGAAATAACAAGATTCCGAAACTTTATGTCCACGGAATCTCGTCGCACGGAAAATTATGGTGTCGTCATTAAAATACGCCATTATTACACTTTTATGTCCGGACATAAAATCTCTTTGCCAAATTCCTTATCACAATATCAGTATTAATAGTGACTTGATTGGACGACGCGACGACGTAGAAAACTGTTCCTTGGCTTTATATTAAAGCTAATAGGACCAATATAAGAAATCAATCATTAATGATGGGTAACTTTAGGAAGAACTTTAAGACTGGAGGACGCCTTCGTCCAGAGGGCGTACTGAAAGAAAAAAAAATACAACAAGGAAAAAATGTTATAATAAAGAAAAAATGTAAGATAGGATAAGGATAAGATTAGTTATATTTTTGTAAATATCTTTTTTTTTCAGTAAATAAAGGCTTATACTATTATTATATACCTTTAGGAAGTTAGGAGAAGTAAATCTCGAACGAGCCTGATAAAACAAGGTTTGGTTCTTATTTTAATTTTAAACAATCAAAGTCAGTAATTTTTTTGATATGTACGGTTAGGAAAGTATTAATGCCTTCGTCACCATTTAAAATGATTTCATAGTTACATGAGCTCAAAGAAGTACAATGTACAAATCTTTGAGGCGGTGTAATTTTATAACTACTTCCATATTTTAATAGAAATATGAAAAACCATACAGATATACTGTATCTATTGTGGTAATTGGAATCTTTTATTTGTATGGGGTGCGTTTGAGAATGCTTGAAGGAGATTTTTCCTTAATAAATATTCTTTTCATAATAATTTCTTAAATATTCTTGTAGAAAGTACCTACTGAAATATAATTAATACAAAAATCAGGCTAGTTTTCCATGAAATTTAGGCGTAGTTTTTACAAGACATAAAATCAATAAAATTCATTTTTAGAAGGTACCAATTCTAAAACAAAATCTAATAAAAAATAAAGTTATAATATATTTTTTCCTCGCCACAAAAATTAATTACGTTTTCTCATTAAAAGCCGAGTTTATTTACATCGACCAAACCAATATTTATCCATTAAGTTTACTACTAAAATTTGTGTACGGGAACCTGTTAAAATATTCACGAACCTCGCTAATGGATAGCAAATATCACTAAACGGTTACATTTGGGATATTTGATTGAAATCCTGCGCACAGTTTTTTCTTGAATAAAAATAAGATAAATATTTGTTTAACCCTAGAGTTGTCTCAATTTTTTTTATTCGATGACAAGATAGCCCTTGATTGCGATCTCACCTGACAGTTAGTGACGATGCAGTCTAAGATGGTAGCGGGCTAATTTGGAAGGGATATGGCAATTTATATTCAACCCATACCCCTAGTCGGTTTCTGCACGCCATCGTGCCGGAACGCTAAATCACTTTTCGGCACGTCTTTGACGGTAGGGTGGTAACTAGCCACTGCCAAAGCCTCCCACCAGACCAGACCAGAGACATCTCAGAAATTATAAATTCCCTAATTGCCCCCACCGGGAATCGAACCCGAAACCTCGCAGTTATATTACCATAGGACTCACCACTGCGCCAGGGTGGTCGTCAAATTACTTGTTTTATTTATTTTTTATTTTTATTGTTAGGTATTGTACAAAAACAAGTATCAAGAACAATGTTAAATGAAGTAGACAAAGGCAGACTCCTAGTACAAACTTTAAGCTGGAGGGGAAAGGGGAATATTATTCATGTTCAAAATTTCATAACCAATAGTCTTTAAAAAAAAGTGCGTTTTCGTCTACTTAAATATTAATTAAATAACTATGATACCTTACGATACAACATATATAAAAATATGCCGCATCGATAAAGAACTCCGAGGAGTATATCTAACTTATTAATCTTAGTTAACAAGTGAAACAAGTAAGAAATATTAAAATATAATGTTGAAGTTATAAACCGTTTCTCGATTAGTTGATTAACAATGAAGATACATTATCTGATTTTCAGAACTTTTCATGAAAACCAACTTCAAAAACTAACTATTACCTATTTATTTATTTGATGAAATCATTTGTGCTATTTTCTACTATACTCCATTTTTAAATAATAATTTCTTAATTCCATTTAAGCAGGTATATTTCATAGAACCTGCATTTTTTGTAAATATTAGAGACAAGAACCTTAAATTTAAATAAATATCTTCGACGATAAGCAGACACTTTATAAATAGGTATATTTTATACATATGTACTTAACACACTTCCATATTGAGTATTGATCAATATATATTTTTTAAATATCATAATATTTATTTAAACACGATTTAAAGCTTCAATTTCATCTTATATAGATAATGAACTTTATAAACGATATTACATTGAGAGTTAAGTAAAATAAAAATCCTCCATATTTTAGTTTTGTGCAAAATCCAACTACTTATTGTCAGACACTAAAAGAATGTTTCCAACATTCGACATTTTTAACAAAAGTTACGCACCTTGCCAGACATATTATTTGTATATTTATAAATTTAGTAAAACCTCTTCTTCTTAATTAAATTCTTTTAAATTTACACTTTGATATGAGATTATATAAATTGCAAGTTCGATAATAATGTCACAATAATAGGTATATGTAGATACTTAAAAAGTTACTATGTATTTGTGTAAAATACAACAACTTTACAACATTTATTTAATTTAATGATAGCTTACAATTATTATGTATATGATACGATTAAGTCTTGAATTTGAAATGTGCGTTTTTCGTATAAAGATAAATATATTAGTTCCGTTATATACGTGAATAGGAATCAAAAGTGTTACAGAAAGAAACCTAAAGAATTATATACAATTGTTATAACAACAGGTGAAGACTAAAAGGTTTTAGAAAAATGGCGATGATGAGTTTTTTTTAATCTATTAAGTAAACCTCCATTAAATATAAATTACTAACTAATTCTACTTTAAATTATATGGGTATACACGTTTCAACTTATGTTAAAGTAAACAATCAAAGTCTAAGGTATCTGTTTACAGAAGCTTCCTTGTTTGAAATTTTACTTGCAAAAACATCGATCACTTTGCAACCACTAATTAGAAATATAAGCGGCATCAAAATAGAGGGCGCACAAATAGAAATATAAGGGATAAAGTCATGTCACTACTTCAACAGATATATCTAATGTATATAAATATCCCCTACGCTTTGGTATCACTTATTATTCAATTTAATATCTCCTCTACAGTAAATGGACATACAACCATTAACTCCTAATCACATTTATCTACTGCTAAATCTTTGGCATCTTGAGAAAATCAGCTAAATTCTCCTAAACTTAACCTTTCCAAGTACAATTCGGTCATTTTCAGATGTTAATCATGGTCATTCTTTGAAGTTAGTCCCTTCATCTGCGAAAGAAATAATAAATTATTTTCTTACTAGATAACGTTTCAATATCACTGTGAGATCAAATTACTCGTAGAAATGAAGAGATCCGTACAGAGTTGTCAACACAGCTCATCATAAATGCGAAAGTGTGTTTGTTTCTTGGTTTGTCCTTCAATCAAGCTGCAACAGAGATACGATCGATATGATTCTTTGCAGTGATATAGTTGAGGCTACTTTATATCCCGGGAGATCAAAGGGAACGGACAGGATTTGTAAATTCTAAATCCACGCGGACAAAGTAGCAGGTATCAGCATCAGCTAGTTTATAATATTGGTTTTTTTTATTCGATGACAAGATAGCCCTTGACTGCGATCTCACCTGATGGTAAGTGACGATGCAGTCTAAGATGGTAGCGGGCTAACTTGGAAGGGGTATAGCAGTGTAAATTCAACCCATACCCCTAATCGGTTTCTACACGCCATCGTGCCGGAACGCTAAATCGCTTGACGGCACGTTTTTGACTGTAGGGTGGTAACTAGCCACGGCCAAAGCCTCCCACCAGACCAGACCAGAGACAATTTAGAAATAATAAATTACTAAATTGCCCCCGCCGGGAATCGAACCCGAGACCTCCAGTTATAAGACCACAGCGCTCACCACTGCGCCAGGGAGGTCGTCAAGTCAAGGTCGTAGTTTATAATATTGGTAAGGATAATAAGGATACTAGCTAGGAAGAAGTTACCTTGAATTCAAGCAGCTCAACGGTTTGCTCTGTTGTTCGTTCGTCTTGGTGGTAACGTTGATGTTGGTGGGGGCGCTCTTGTTGAGAGGGTACCACTGTGCTACTGGTTTCCTGGCGTTATCCAGCATCTCTAGCCAGTGGTCGCGACCGATGCCGATCAGAGTGGAGCCTATTGCTGTACAGCCGATCAGCTCGTTCGGCCCAATCCTGATGGAGACCATTGGATTATAGTTTTTTCAAGAATCTAAATTTTTGTCCAACTGCAGGTTTGGGGAGGAATGTGTTGTGAGGGACATAGTTCAGCAAGTCGTGAAACTGAAGTGGAATTGGGCGAAGCATATACTTCAAAGAGCTGATGGTTGTTGGGGTTCCAAAGTTAAAAAAAAAAACCTGAAGATATATCAGAACTACTCCTTAGATGTTCACAGAATCTCTTACAAAGATTCCATCAATGTCTCCAAAAACATCATAACTTTATAGGGCATAATATATCCACATTGGATTCTCGTATATATGCGTAAAAGAACATCTCTGGTACTTTTCTACTTACAGATCGTAATCGATGACCTTGACTAGAAGCGTGACGTCATACACGTTCTCCGCTGGCAGGTCGAACACCAACGCTTCGTTATACACTGGGCTTAGCGTGTTCTTCTTGACAGTCGTCTTCTTCTTCTTTATTCGCTTGCCTTGGCAGATAAGGCAGATTTTTACGTAGGGATCTGTAACAAAATCATAATTGGAGTCATATTGCAATAAAAAAATCTACGAGATGTTTGGTAAAAGTAACTGATCCCGTACTAGGTGGACCGGATTAGACGCAGAGAGAGACCGGATATAGGCGGCGCAAGACCGAGATATGTGGAAGACTATGCAAGAGAGCTATGCAAATAAATGATTTGATTTGGTTTGACTTATATCCTATAGTGGATGTCACTCCTATTTCCTATTATTAATTTATTTATTTATATTAATTTATTTATTTATATTAATTCTATTATCCTGTTAATATTATAAATGCGAAAGTTTGTATGTTTGTTACTCAATCACATCGCAACGACTGAACCGATTTGGCTGAAATTTGGCACTCCCGGAAAATAAGAGAGTTCCCGCCGGAATAAAAAACTTTGATCCACGCGAACGAAGTCGCAGGCATCATCTACTCGATTCATAAAGACGAAGAATATTAAAAGAACATCAAAATGAATTATTTATTGTTATTTGATAATAAAATTGGAAATCCAAGCATTCATCATTACTGTTTCTGTATCAAGAGGATTCTTATCGTGACTTGGCGAGTCAATTACGCTGTTGAAAACCTCTTTGCAAAGATCAAAGCAATTCTAGGATTTATTTATCCCATGTAGATCTCGGGTACATTTTTAAAGTGTAATTTTTAAAATAAAATAGGTGTATTTTTAAAATAAAATACGTGTGTAGGTAGTAAAAATTCGTTGATAAAAGAAATCATGCTAAAGTATATCTTGTTTGTTGGCTTATTCTAAAAACACGGAGCAATGCAACGGATCGACTAGCAAAGGCTAGTGTAAAATTGTACGTGTAACTAATAAATAACAATTAACTAAGCCGACAGGCTTACCTGAAGATCCATTAATATCCATCGCTTTGAGATTCCTTCCCTTGATGACGGTTACAGTAAGTCGCCCTGCAGTGGGCAGGTAGCAGAGCGACAGCATCAGCTCACCAAGATCTTTCTTCTCCTGCGTAATAATGGTAAACGTATTGATATTAAACACTCTACTTGATGGACACATTACGACAAGCGAGTCGCAAGAATGAACACAAGACGTGGCAGAAGATCAGGTGTGTGGAATTTCTTCAAGAGACCTAGACTCCCCTAGTGATAGCCCTTGAATACAAAAAAAGCCATGTAGGTCGTTTAGGTGACAAGCTAAAAGATTAGGCCTAAGACAACTTGCATTACTAATAGTAAGTCTAATTTATGTTAAAAGATAATATCGTAAGGGTACCTACATCTAAAGAAATTCCGAAATATAAAATATATGTACTCATAAAGTACGAAAAATTCAGAAGAATCGAATTGCATCTCAGTATGCGTGACCTATAAAAAAACGATAGAGCGAAGCTTGTATTTGCTAGGTAAAAATACGTGAAACAACGTAGAAAAATACGTTGCGTCAGAATTATCTCGAATGAAATTTAGTTTTATGTGTCACCCAGAGATATTGTATCATGTAAGGTGTCACCCGAACGAATTAGATAAAAGCTAAGATATGTGACAGCGGCCTAAAAAGATGGGTCATATGCAAAATTTATGTTCCAATCTGCGGAGGTTATCTTTTATAACTGGGCTTAGAACTGGTTATTTTGTAGCCTGGGCCACAGTCAATATCTGATCTACCGGCTAAGGTATTACAGATATGGTACAATGTCGAGGAAAGCCTTCTAATAAAACACCAGGAAAATGAGTAGTGACATTCCACTTTTCATTCTGGTCCATAGACCTTAACGTCTCTCTAGATACTCTAGAATGATAATCTCGTGTGTCCAGAGACTTTAAGAGGACTCGAAATAAATGGTTCATTTTGTAAATATTTAAAATCCTTCCTTATTAAAATTATAAATGCGAGAGTGTGTTTGTTTGTTGGTTTGTCCTTCAATAACGCTGCAACAGAGCTACGGATCGACGTGATTTTTTGCATTTGTATACTTGAGGACCTGGAGAGCTACATAGGCTACTTTTTATCCCGGAAAATTAAAGAGTTCCCGCTGGATTTTAAAAATAAATCCACGCGGACGAAGTCGCGGGCATCAACTAGTGATATATAAATACAATATTTTCGCTATACTCCATAGGTGGCCATTGTATCTAAATATATAAAAGGCAAAGGTGACTGACTGACTGACTGACTGACTGACTGACTGACTGACTGATCTATCAACGCACAGCTCTAACCACTGGACCGATCGAGCTGAAATTTGGCATACAGGTAGCTGTTAGGACGTTGACATCCGCTAAGAAAGGATTTTGGAAAATTTCAACCCCAAGAGGGTTAAATAGGGGGTTAAAAAATCGAACCTAACGTGAGCGAAGCCGCGGGTTAAAGCTAGTTATATTATAAAAGGCGTAATATTCATTCGAATTTAACAAAAAAATAAAATGCTTTTTTGACATACGAGTTTTTCATTCTACAGCGACGATATATAAAAGTTACTATTAAAAAATAGTTCGAAGGAAAGGTCCTTAATATTCACATAATGATATTCCAGAATTTTACTATAAAGATATAAAGGAGCCTATGATTAACGATCGGATCCAGTTGCTATTATGATGAGATTTCGAAATTCTTCAAGATCAAAACAAGATGGAAAAATATGACAAAAAAAACCATATTTTTGGGAATACGACGTAAATAAGATCACAATAAGTTTGTTTTTTGGATTTCTTTTGTTATATTGTAATTTTATCTGTATGTAGGGAGAGATATATTCGCCAGGCCAATTTTTTTTTTTTTTTTTTTTTATTCTATGACAAGATAGCCCTTGACTGCGATCTCACCTGATGGTAAATGACGATGCAGTCTAAGATGGTAGCGGGCTAACTTGGAAGGAGTATAGCAGTGTAAATTAAACCCATACCCCTAATCGGTTTCTACTCGCCATCGTGCCGGAACGCTAAATCGCTTGGCGGCACGTTTTTGACGGTAGGGTGGTAACTAGCCACGGCCAAAGCCTCCCACCAGACAAGACCAAATTATCTGTTAAATAAAGATTTAAAAAAAACTATTTTACCTAACCTACCTAACCTAAGGAAGGGCATTCCGAACCAGTGGTAGATTTATCGACGATTCAAAAGTACTTATAAAAGTTTTTTTGAATAAAAAATATTTCTATTCTATTCTATAATCCGAATCATTGACCCAGAATATTGTGTAATTACTGCGGAATATGGCTCCTAGGTTTGCATTGTGTAAAGCAGTAGGTACTTAGAACCTAATTCCACATTAGCTCATCCCCGGAGATTGTATCACGTGGAATGTATAATTTAAATCCAGGGTGGCTAACTTTCCGACAGTCTGGTTGCACGAACGTGTTACAAAATCTAAAATGCATTTTTGGTTATTCGATTGGTTTCGTTACAAGAAAATAAAAATAAGAAACATTTTATATTTTCTATATTTTAATTGTATATATTTTATATTTTCTAATAATAGTACACCATTATACTATAAAGTATATTTTCGATTTAGTTTCAATATGAGAACACTTTTGTAGTAGAAGTTATAGCCACTTACAAAGTCCTGTCTCTTTTCAAGGTTCGACAATTTTCTTTCTCAACTTTCGAACAAAAATTTTACAAGATCCATTCCAGACGCTATGATCGTTTCCAACGGCGAATGTTGGAAAATACAAGTCAATTTTATTCATTTTATTATTCTATTCTTCGTCCTCGATCGCATTTCTGTCGAGGACTGTAAACGATTGAATAAATATGATAATTTGAAATGCAATAACCCTCTTGAATTTAATGGTAGAGAAGGATTTATTCACATCTGCTACTTTGTGTACAAAAATTTTTCCTATTAAGGACTAGCTGTATATTTTATCAAGCAACGTACATACTTAGACTGCTACAAGATAAACGTAAAAATTCTTTTCACAAGACCGACTTCAAACGCCACTACAAAGTATCTATATAAATTGTGCCTATAAAATTTGAAGAGTTCCCTCTAACCTAGGAAATATCCAAATTTTACCATGAAGGTACGAACAACGATCAGCATAAGCGACTTTGCTTGCTTTTTTGGGATGAACGAAGAGAAAAAGACTGAATTAAAAAAACAAGAATAAAAAACCCAAAAGTAACTAAATCGCTAACTAAATCAATAAGAAAAGTTATATCAAGTCGACAATAAGTTGTGGCATTTGGCGACAAGAGGACAGACAGAATAGTTTGTCAATAGAAATATTCTATTGACAAACTATTCTGATATTCAGGATAACGACAGGACTATAAGTTTTGCAAGAAAAAGTCTGTAGTGTATTTTATTCTTCTTGTTGAATATACAAGTAGTTATAAAAAGATTCAATGTCAATCCCATTATAAAAACCAGTAGATAAAGTTTCTAACAGCCCCATTATTTAAGAGACACAAAACTTGGATACACTTTTCCACTGCCAATTTTCAAGAAATAGATTTTCTTTCCAAAGTAAGCGAGACATAAATTGCCTTGTTGGTTTTTTTTTGCTACACCTTGCGTGTAATTTTTATCGTTTATCTAAAACTTTTTTTTTTGGAAAGTTTAGTATTGGTGGCATCACACTCAAAGAACTTATATTTTGCTCGTCCTTACCGAATACCTCGTTAAATAATATTTTTTTTGCGAAGACGTCATATACCTTCAATATATTTTGTAATAATATAAACGTATATATATTTTTCACAAAACCGACTTCAAACGCCACTACGAAGTATATCAATTATGCCTATAAAATTTGAAGAGTTCCCTCGATTTCTCCAGGATCCCATCATCAGATCCTGACTTGATGACAATGGGACCACCTTGTGAACCCTTTCAAAAAGAAAATTTTCCAAATCGGTCCAGGCGTCTTCGAGTAATCGGGGAGCATACATACAAAAACATATGGAAGTTATGGTCGAATATAGAAACTAACATACATACATGAACCCTGAAAACAATATAGTCCTTTTTTCAGGCGATCGTTTAAAAAAAAGTATCCGACGAATTGAGAACCTCCTCTTTTTTTTTAAGTCGGTTAAGAATGTCACCTATGTCACCAGAACTATAATAAAGAATCGATGGACAACTCACATCCTTTCATATAGACAAACTACAAACAAACATACATACATTCTTAGACTGATAAAATCATAACCCTTCCTTTTGACTTTGCCGAAGTCGGGTAAAAAAAATGGTTACCTGCGGCGGTGCAAGGATGTTCATAGTGTACTCGATCTCCTGCTGAAGGTCGGCAGACTCTAGGAGGCCCTTCAGCACCACGTGGCCGATCAGGTCATGCCGGCTGAAGCGGTCGAAGTCGTACACCGAGAACTGCAGGTAGCGTTGCCGGAGCTCTTCGTAAGGGACGCTAAGAAAAATATAAAACAATAATAAACTTTCGCTTAATACTCAAGACGTACCGTATTATTTAGGTATGGTCTTTAATGAAACATAAATTTTTTAAAACTATTTCATCGAGGGTAGTTGCAATTTTATTTTATTATGCAACTTTCCCATTCTTATAACACTTACGATTTAAATTTTATTTCTTTAGCTTCCATAAAACCAGGTATTTCTGATTGCTACAAGAAATAAAGCGCTAAGTATCTTTTTTTTTAAATAAAAAGTTATATGCAGCAAAGTGCAAAATTTACGAAGAAACAACTTCGACATTTCTTACTTAAGATTTTAATTGTAGATTTAAGTTTCCAACTCTTGGTGCTAGTTTCATCTTGTTCCTTGATTATTCTAGAAAATATGCTGCGTCTTACGTAACTTTTCATACTTGCTACCTTTGTAGAGTTTAGTTTTATTTATTATTATTTTTTTGTTGATAAGATAGCTAAAATAGTTCAGAATCACTAACCGAAACTGGTTTCTAGTAGAGAAACCCCGTATAATTTTTAATTTATTTTTATTACTAGCTGAGCCCGCGACTTCGTTCGCGTGGAATAGTGAATTTTCGGGGCGCGGCTCTCGGACGCTCAGGCGCGAGGCGTGTAGTACGTACTCTGTACGTTAAAAATGTTCGCCGTGATTCTTTAAATTGACATAACTTTTTTATTTATGAACCGATTGACATGAAATAAACACTAAATGTTAAGTGCAGCTTACTACAATATATTAGTGAAAACCGTATCTAAATCGAATAAGCCGTTTCTGATATTAGCGTGCACAAACACACAGACAAACAGACAAACAGACAAAAAAAATTAATTACAATTTCGGGTTCGGCATCGATATAATAACAACCCCTGCTACTTTTTTTTTATATATTTTCATTGTACAGACACCACTTTTCTACAATTTTATTATATGTATAGATTTGTTGTTATAGCGGCAACATAAATACACATTCTCTGAAAATTTCAACTATCTACCTATTACGGATTATGAGATACAGCTCGCTGACAGACAGACGGACGGACGGACAGCGAAGGTTTAGAAATAGGGTCCCGTTGGTTACCCTTCGGGTACGGTAACCTAAAAGTACTAATGAAAGTTACCCTTACCTGAACAAGAAAGTTTCATTGAATACAGGATTGAGATTCTTGCGATGCACTTTGGTCTGGAATTTCTTCTTGCGATCTGGTAGAAGGAACACCTTGATGTAAGGATCACTGCTGCCAGATACGTCCTTGATAGGAAGGTCGCGGGCTTCGAATATCTGTTAAAAAAAATTGGTGTATATAGAAGTTTTTCTAGTACGTTTCAAGGCATTGGTTCTTTTTTATTCGATGACAAGTTAGTCCTTGACTGCGATCTCATTTAATTGTAACTGACGATGGAGTCGAAGAGGAAGAAGAAAAAGGAGAAGGAGAAGAAAAAGAAGAAGGGAGAACAACATAAATTAACGATTTTTGATATTCAACAAAATTAAATAACTAATTTGACAATTGGGAAAGACAATGAAAGTTATTATAAAAGTCCAATAAAAGTTTATGTAAAAATCCAATGTAGCTTGTATTAATTATGATATTAAAACTTGTTTTTGTATTTATCTTTAGCCAAAACTGATTCAGGAGTAACATAAAAATGTGAAAGTGTGGATGTTTGGATGTTTGCTCAATCATGTCGCAACGATTGAACCGATTTAGCTGACATTTGGCACAGAGATAGATTATAGTCTGGAATAGCACATAGGCTACTTTTTATCCCGGAAAATGAAAGAGTTCCCTCGGGAATAAAAAACCTCAATCCACGCGAACGAAGTCGCGGGCATCAGCTTGTAACTAATATGGTCTTACTACTTTTTATTTCCAGGTTCTATCTCTATGTTTAGAAGATTTATTTGACACTTAGGCGGCAAAAGTTAGAGACAATAAAAGTCTATTCCGCCCGCGCCTCCGGTTCTAAGTTATTTATAACTTCAATAAAAGTAACTTGAATAAACATAAAACTCTATCTTGTTCTGTGACATTCTAGACTTCGAATGTAAGACCTATACTTGCGAGCAGCTCGTCTCAAGTTCTAACGTCCATAATCTAAATATATAAAAGGAAAAGGTGACTGACTGATGGACTGACTGACTGACTGATCTCAACAGCCAAACCCCTTCCAAGTTAGTCCACTACCATCTGAGACTGCATCGTCACTTACCATCAGGTCACATCGCAGTCAAGGGCTATCTTGTCATCGAATAGAATAGAATAGAATAGAATAGAATAGAAATATTTTTTATTCAAATAAACTTTTACAAGCACTTTTGAATCGTCAATGAATCTACCACTGGTTCGGAATGCCTTTCCTGCCGAGAAGAGCCAGCAAGAAACTCGGCGGTTGCTCTTTTCAAAAAAATAAAAAGTTTACAATTGTTATTGAAACTGCTATGTATTCAGTGCTTCCACGATTAATTTTCCTGAGTACAATACAGGTAAAAATAAATACAATACAAATACAAATAAATACAATCCAATACATGTTAACACAGGCAGGCAAAAGCAGACCCATTCCCGTTGGTGGAATAAAAAAATATATATGAAAATTTTGACAACAGTCAAATACCGCACTGTATTAATTTGGATAGATGTGTAGATAACATGAATAGAAGTACAATTACTACTACCTTTACAACAAGAGCTTCAACTTCTTGGTCGTACTTCAAGGCGAAATGCAGTTTGCCGCAGAACTCCAGATCGCCGCTGTCGGTGGATGATTGACGGACCAACTCGTTCTTGTACAGTTCGGGCTGTGGACAAAAATATAAAATTAATATAAGTAGCCCTTGACTTCGTGCGCGATAGCTTATAATATCGTGCTTTTATCATAACGAAAGTATATATGAGATCAATTTAATATATAATAATAATAATATATTTTTATTTCATAATCAAGGTTACAAACTTAGACTTAACCTAACAACAAATGCAAAAACACTTATTTTAATATTAGGTTCAGAACAGATCAATTGTTCATACCTTGCGGAAATACAACAAATAAATGATGAATCGTCAAGAAAATGTACGAGTATTAACGAATACGGAAGCCAATATCTACGATAATATTGATGCCTCATACCAGAAATTCTCAATCTCATTTCCGATAAAAAGCCCCGCGGAAATACACTGTAAGCTTGTTAAAGGCTTATTTCATAAAATGTTTTACAGCGATACCCTAAGTCATCTAAGGGCCGATCTACACCGAAATGGCAGCGGCGCAGCGAGCACTTTCAATGTGAAATAAATTTAAACTTTATCTACATAATCGCTAAAGACCAGTATCGCTTGACGCGAACGGCCTCGCGGCACCGCGGGCACCCGCGTGAACTGTTTGCTTTTCAAGCGATACTGGTCTTTAGTGATTATGTAAATAAAGTTTAAATTAATTTTACACTGAAAGTGCACGCCGCGCCGCTGCCGGCCGCTACCGGCCGCTGCCATTCCGGTGTAGATCGGCCCTAACGCGATGTAGCGTGCTTTTCCGCACACCCACGCTCATTTGCTACCAGAGATTAAGAATTTGTTATTGGATAAAGATTTAAAGAAAAAAGTTTATTAGTTCAAATTCGTTCGGTTGGATTTATTTTCTTATTTTCCGGGATAAAAAGTAGTAAAAAGTGTCTTATTCCAAACTCTATCTATCTATCTCTATGCCAAAGTGTAAATTAAATCCATAATTTGTTTCTACACGCCATCGTTTCGGAACGGTAAATCTCTTGGCGGCAGGTCTTTGACGGTAGCTACCTACGACCAAAGCCTCCCACCAAACCTGACCAGAGACAATTGAGAAATAATAAATATCCAAATTGTCCCCGCCGGGAACCGTACCCGAGACCTCCCAGTTATGAAACTACAGCGCTCACCACTGCACCCGGGAGGTCGTCAAAAACCTCTAAATGTCACCAATGGAAAGATTTACCTATGTTCTTTATTCCAATTGCAAAGCTCGGCTTTATCGAATAACATTTTCAACGCTATAATAACGATACAACATCTAATATAATAAGCCCGTAACGAGGTTCCCAAGTCTATCTTCCACTCGCTGTAGGGTTTTTCTTTTTTTTTTATGCGCAAACAAGCTTGGTTCGAAATCAACAAGGCTAATATAAACCAAGTTCTTGTTTATTTGATTTAAGCTAGTTTATGAAAATATTTCTAGGCATTGTTGTTACCAAAATATGTATTTGGTTTTTGTACATTTTTCGTAATACTGTTCACTATAATGAAGAAGCTTTGAAACTAACGTGTTTTTTATAAGACTGCCTGAAAAAAGGAGTTTTCAGGGTTCATGTCCTTATTCTGGGTGACATAGGCTAGTAAAATTAAAAAAAAAAGTGATGGGGTGACCATGGTCCCACATTAAAGACTAAAGTAGAAAAAAGAAATCGAAAATAAGATTAAGTAGGTATATTAATCATCATCTAGAAAATTATGAGCAGATTCCAAAAAAATATAACACTATTATAGTTCGATATCCAGTGATTCACAAAAAATACCATTTAAAAATGTGAATAAGTTTCCAAAGGGTTGTAGTAGGTATTTAACTTTTCGTTTCGTTCTTAGTTCGTTTTTGGCTGGGCAGTCATGTTTTTTAATTTTATTAATTATAGCTTGTTGTTCTAATTTGTTTGGCAATCCGACACGACTGTATCCTTCTCATTCTTGGAGGTTTGTACGCAATGGGAAGTGTGCCAGTGTAACAGATTGAGATGATGATGATAAAATTGTAAGCTGAAGTCCATTTTTCAATGGGTCATATAAAAAGTCGACCGCGATTCGTAGACTGTAAGTAATGTCGTTCTTTCACTAGTGGGTATCTACAACCAACGTCACCGAACATGTTTAATGAATACTAAATGTCTATGCCCTTTCTCATCAAAGTTTCCTTGGGGACTACCTAAGCTGTGTTAGGTAACAGACAATTTCACATTCACCAAACTTTTAGAGAGCATCTCAAGTTAAAAATGCCCTAAGGCAAGACGTTATATTTGGGATGACATCTAAGTTAACAGACTTTATTTTATTTTATTTAGTAGATGACTTAGGTATTGTGGGTGAAGCGGGCGTATAAAAATTCAATATCTTACAGACTTCGTACATTAATTACAATGGAAATCTCTTGTTGAAACTCTTGGATTAAAAGTACAAATACTTTCTATTTTAAAATAACAACAGAGAATACTTTTAAAGGGATTAAAATTTATTACTTTTATTTATTCTGAAGCGAAATTGTGCTGAAATAATGTTCATTTCATGAATATCTTTTGTGTTCAAATAAAATGTGCAAAATACAAGTATTCAGCAAAAATTACGTCATGCGTATTATCATATTTTAAATATTACAGTGTATTTCTGTTTGTCCGTTAATCTACAAAAATATATTTTTTTGTGTTGAAAGTGGTTCCCAATTTTCATATATTTTTTTCTAAGTGAATTTAAAAAAATCAAAATTCAAAATCATTTATTTCACATAACTTGTGGCACTTATGACAAGTCGAGAATCTACCACCGGTTCGGCATGGTGATTCTGCTGAGGAGAGCCGGCAAGAAACACAGCAGTTGCTGTTTTCAAAACAAAATTTTTACAATATATAGCTTTTCTATCTTGGACAGCTGAAGCAAAGTAGATTGCTTCCAAGCAACTTTGTCATTAAGGAATTCATTAACTGTGTAATACGAGTAGACTCTACTCATTAAATGTTCCTTTATACACTGTTTGTGTAACGGTACATCTACCAATTCATTCAGAATCAAGTCATATTTGTGGGTCAAGTATATACTCGACCCACAAAGGACTTCTGCACTCTAAGCAGACGATAGAATAGTGTTTATGACGGTGTATAGTCAATAAATCAGGTGCATCACCTCTTTGTTTGAATCACTTCTTTGTGTGAATTTAGATTAGATACCCAATAACCTTAAAACAATGATTATGTAGCATGGAATACTTTTATCCTGGGAAAATGTGTTTTTAAAACCCCTTGTCGACAAAGTCGCGGATAAAAGCTAGCATAAGTATAAAGAAAATCTCGCATCAGCTCGAGTTACAAACGAGTAACATATTAGAGGAGTAATGCGGTACAAAATTCAAACTTATTTTGAGATGAAATAGCGTCCTAAAGCCACTCTGGTACATTTTGACCGACATC
Organism: Hipparchia sbordonii; assembly: GCA_038048805.1. Taxonomy (NCBI): domain Eukaryota; kingdom Metazoa; phylum Arthropoda; class Insecta; order Lepidoptera; family Nymphalidae; genus Hipparchia; species Hipparchia sbordonii. The sequence goes on along the minus strand of CM076115.1, from coordinate 3,910,588 downwards.
CTTTTCTGTAAAATGTATGATGGCAGAAATGCATTTAGGTTTTACTTTTGTTTGTTACGTTGTGTGAGTCGAAACACGTGCCTCGGAAATGAGGCTGTTCTAATTTTGACCGTCTGCAAAATTCTGCAGCCTCAATAGTCCGATTAAAGGTGCGGACTACAAATCGAAAGTCCACTCATTTACTATACGAATAAATAAAATCTGTGAAGTATCTTTTGGAATGAAAAGCATTGGCTATAGCAGCGTCTTATGGAAAGTCTTGACAATTTTCACATCGCGTGCCAACCGACAGCTGGCGCCATCTAGTCCTAAGTTAAGAGTGACAATGGATTAGGATCGAACCGTTTAAATCGGCCGATGGAATGGGAAATTTGTTTTCACGCTCGCTGGTCCAATCAAATTACCGGACTTCACACATATTTGATATGAGGACATTATGTTGAACTCTCAGGCGTGCAAGTTTTCCTTCACCGTTGAAGCATGTGATATTTAACTGCTTAAATCTAACCTAACCTAACTCACCGGAATCGAACCGGTGACCCCCCGAATAGAAGACCGCAGTCCTAACTACAGGATTATCACGTTTTTTTTTAATAAGGTTTTTTTTAAAATATATAGACCAGCGCTTGACTGCGACCTTACCTCATGGTAAGTGAAGATGCAGCCTAAGATGGTGCGCGCTTGCCAAGAAACTGCCTATTCACTCTTGATTTAAAGACACCCACATTATAGTTAGTTGGAAAAACGTCACAAGGTTATCACAGCTCTATCTTTTAAGTTACTTCAGGCTATTAGAATTTCCGTCTTAACTCCCTGCTTGGTGTTCCAGATTTCATTCAATGAAGTTAAATATTTACGAATATATTATTGCCCTTTACTTTTTGCCCTCCCACTGTGATATCGAATTCGTCAATATTGTACGCGGCTCTATATCCTGACATTTAAACAGAAAAATATTATAATATAATATTACAAAGAACTCAAAGGATATTCTCGTATTTTTGATCTCTACATAAGGTTTAAGCAGCTTAACGATAAGCTGGGACATTACCTTCGTTACGGATGGATTATAGCTTAAATATCGGCTTGCTCATTGACTTGAATGGACTATGGATAGCTATAAGTTTTATTGTAACATTTTAATAAAAAAAAAAAGACGTGTGGCACTCGGGGACTGCCGCGGTAAAGCTATTGCATAGCATTATTTATCAAAGCCATCTAGCGGTGAGAGGAGTCCCGTGTCAGGCTATTTTCGTTACGGAATTTCTGGATTCGGTCTCCACGCTGGCCCGCGATAGAAGCTATGCAATAGCTTAAAACTATGGATTCACACGAACATTGCACCAATTTTATGAACATTTCACCACCGATTACCGATATAAAAACAAATACCTCGGCATACAGAGCAAATTGAATTTAAAAAAGAATCATTAAAATCTTTTTACAGTAAGCATAAAATAGTAACACAGCGTAACATCAGTATGTACGCTGCATCGTACTCTTATCGTACCTCAACGATACATAGCTTAATAAACATGCTATGCTATTTAGCATGTTGCAAGACATAACGCGCGCGCCGGCCGCCCACAAGCTTCCTAATTACAGTCTGCTATAGCATAGCGTATTTTATAGCATGCTAAAATTTTATAGTTTATAGTCAGTAGCATGCTATTGATTTATAGCATTTTTTAGTAACTCTAGTAAGTACCCACGGCCGGACCCACACCAGACCAGACTATAAACAATTTAAATAAAAATAAATAAACATTTATTCAGCTTAGCACACATAAATAAAAAGTTAAAAAAATTCAAGATTTGACTAACACTAAATCTATGACTAACTTATTGAACTTAAATACATTACAAAAAAAAACGTATGCGTGTTACAACTGAAAAGGGCTCAGCATAATTAACCATTAATTTAACCAAATACCCCGTGCTGTGAATTGAAGCACGGACTTCCCACTTACAAGACCATAAAGCGAGATCGTCTATCGATAGAAGTTGTTATAAGGGTTATACCCTTATAACAACTTAGATAGAAGTTGTTATAAGGGTTATACCCTTCTATATTAACTGAGAATTACATTGTTATAACGTGTTTAAGTCAAACAGGTCATAAAAAACATTTTCAATTTAAGCCATCTCAATTCCAAAGCCCAAGGGAGGGATTGTCCTTAAGAGTGTGGCATTGTCTGTTTTTACGAGGATAACCCGATAGTTTAGTCTGTGGGCAATAGATTTCGTCATAATACGTTACATAATATTGTGATTTTATATGTCCAATTACCAAGAACGAATCACAAATCTATACTTCTATACTTGATATATAAAGCTGAAGAGTTTGTTTGTTTGAACGCGCTAATCTCAGGAACTAGTGATTTGAATTGAAAAATTCTTTTTGTGTTGGATAGTCCATTTATTGAGGAAGGCTTTAGGCTATATAACATCACGCTGCGACCAATAGGAGCGAAGCATCAGTGAAAAATGTTGCAAAAAAGAGGAATATTATCCATAATTAAAATATATTCTTTTAAAAACTTCTTAATCGCGATCATAATAACAGAAATTTTGACAAAAATTTTGCGAGATGGTCCCATAAAAACTTCGGGTTCAAAATCCTCAATCCTGATGCTGCAGGGGTACTGCTCCCTTAAACTGTGGGGATTTAGGAACTGTTGATTAACAATAGTTATTGTAGGGACCAAATAAAGACTACATCGTTAAATATCAGGACCCAACTCCTCAATCCTGATGCTGAAGGGGTTCTGCCAAACTAAACTGTGTTGATTTAGGAACGCGGAAGAAATCGCGGGCGTCCGCTAGTCGTTTAATAAAAAAGAAGAAATACCGTACCGTACTGGTTATGATATGCCCAGCCGATTGTATGAAACCAACTTAATATTAATTTTATTTACCTTGATAAGGCCAATGGAAGAATCGGCACGCTCCAGGCTACAGATGCTGAACTGAATGGATGGCAAGTCCAGGCGATGGGACAGCTGACGCTGGAAGGTCTGGTGGCGGTCTGGTACTATTGGTAGAGTTGTTTGCCGGAGAACCTGAACAAGAAATATAGTATTCCGTTAATTCGTAGAAATATAGTATGAAACCAGCGAACGTTGGATAAATAATTACTCGCACTTACAGATTGAACGTAGAAATGTTTGACGACCTCCCTGGCGCAGTGGTGAGCGCTGTGGTCTTATAACTGGGAGGTCTCGGGTTCGATTCCCGGCAGGGGCAATTTATAAATTGTCTCTGGTCGGGTCTGGTGGGAGGCTTTGGCCGTGGCTAGTTACAACCCTACCGTCAAAAAAAACGTGCCGCCAAGCGATTTAGCGTTTCGGCACGATGGCGTGTAGAAACCGATTAGGGGAATGGGTTGAATTTACACTGCTATACCCCTTCCAAGTTAGCCCGCTACCATCTTAGACTGCATCGTCACTTACCATCAGGTGAGATCGCAGTCAAGGGCTATCTTGTCATCGATTAAAAAAAATAAAAAAATAATAATTACTCGCACTCACTCACAGATTGAACGTAGTATATAGATAGAATTTTTTTTATTTTTTTTAATCTGTAGATCTATTGACTGTAAAGAGCGTATTAATTAAAGCAGCCACTCAACAGCACTAACGGTAGGTGTCTATTTCAGTACTACAAATGGAATGATCAATAATAAAATTATATTCGGCTTGACGCCATGATACGTAATCGGCGAATAGATCTAATGTGGACTCACCTTTACTTGTACTAAAGAAATCTCTAGTTATATTTCAAGTGTATCTACAAGTAGCCAATATGAAGTGCCTATTAATTAAAGTAGCCATCTCAACGGCACTAAGCAACATCTTAACGGGTTTCCTGTCCAGACAGCAGAATACAATTGATAATACAATAGTTAACAATGACTTTGCTCACATGTGATTTATGGGACAGGAAAAGAGTCCACAGTTGGAATCCAATTTCGTACTACAAAATGGACTGATCAATGATCGCCAAACAGATCCAGTAGACTCGCCCTTACTACATTTCAAATGTCTATAACTAAGTACAGTCTATAAAGTGCCTATTAATTAAAGTAGGCACTTAACGGCACTAAGTAGCACCTTAATATTCCATAGTAGGAGTCCAATAAGTACTAATTTATCTTAACGAGTCTCCTAAAAACTGTAGTAGAAAATATTGCGTTTCAAGAGCACATTTCACGTAATAAAATAAAAAGGCTTAAATGAAGCCGTACTTAATTAGGCTTAAAATTAAGAAGAAACCGACTATTAAGTCTTGGTAAGCAGAAAAACACAGAATTAGAGAGTACTGGATATGATTTATTGTTACAACTTCAGAGTACGTTTTTAAGAGAATGAGAAATTAAATTTGGTCGTTATGTAGTCTGTAAATGGTTTACTGTAATTGCTCGGTTTGAAATAAGTTTCTGTAAGGCTTTATTCGCAATTTATTTTTATAACTAGGTAGCTTTATAGTGCTTTCAGACGTTTTAATATTGTTGAAAGTGTAAATAGCGTCCAACTGCATCTTGTGTGGAAATACAACAATGTTTATGAATCTATACAGCGGAAGAGTTTGTTTGTTGTTTATTTGAACGCGCTAATCTCTGAACTACCAGTCGAATTTGAAAATTTTTTGTACCCCAATTCGTGAGGAAGGTTATAGGTTATTTATTATTATTAGTTCCAGAGACACCCGTATGTCAAATATGGCGCTTCAAATTGATCCATAATTAAGATGTCATTTGTAAGAGGTCAGCAAATCCAGTGTTAATCATAGATTAAATATAGACATCAGTGAGTTTAATCGATAACTCACACTTAGAACTTACACGAACTGTCACGAAGTTTCGGGCGCTTTACTTGTGGTTACGTCGTGTACATGCACATTGCGTAAGTGTGCGTACCTGTCAGGAGCCTAGGTGGGAGCGATCAGGCGCGAGCAAGGTCTCGCTCACACTTATACAGATACGACACAGTGTGTCGGACACACACACATGAACCACGAACCCTCGTGAAATGAAAGAACTATAACTTCAGTTGCGACCTAGTTTAGGTTTCCTTGCCGTTTCCCCATACCGAGAATAGCCATATGTAATTTTGCGATGACGTACCTATGTACCTATTTACTTCGCCGTCCAATTACAAGGTCTATGTACCATCCAATATTTGAACTCGGTAATGTATTCTGTGATCAGCCTTGTTACCCTTGTGTCGTCACGTCGTCGAGCGTGTCGTGACTAGATATTTATTGCCAAAGTTCACTGATAGGATTGTATCGATGCTAATATTGATATATTATTTTTTCAAGTTGAATCGCCTCTGAAAATCTCGACTTTCAAACGCTTGTTTTTTTTTTCAAAGTTCATTAGCTTTAATCGGCTTTGCATCCAGCTGCCTACAAGTAGTATATCAAATTCAAAAGGAAGGTTTATGATTTTATTAGTCTACTAGATGATGCACGCGACTTCGTTTGCGTGGATTAAGATTTTAATTCCCGCGAGAACTCCTTTATTTTTCCGAGGTAAAATGCCTGTATATTAATTCTGAGTATGGGCTGTCTCCATTTTAAATTTCAGTCAAATCGGTTCTTTCGTTGTGGCGTGAAGGAGTAACAAACATACATACACACATATACAAACTTTCGCTTTTATAATATTAGTGTGATGTATTTATATGTCTATTTATGTATGCTCTGTAGCGCTTATCTACTGAGCTAATTTTGATGAATGGTCCGGGTGACATAGGCTATATTTTATACGAACAAAATGAATTATATGATGGATGCTTCGATCACAAAGAAAAGGATGGATGTTATATTCAATTCTCCGTAGTCGGGCTACAGTTTCTAATCTTTTTTCTTCTTTGAGTTGAAATGCTTCTGAAAATACCTTCTTTCAGATGAGTGATTCTTTTTTAAAGTTTAATTTTAAGCTTGAAAATCAATTTACATCCAGCTGCCTAAGATATAGTTGAATTTGACTTGTGTTTTTTTTTATTCATAACAAGATACCCCTTGACTACGATAACTATAGAACAGAGTAGGATATTTTTTTATTCACAAAAGACGTGTGGCACTCAGGGACTGCCGCGGTAAAGCTATTGCATAGCATTTTTTATCAACGCCATCTTGCGGCTCACCGTAGAGGAGTCCCGTGTCAGGTTATTTTCGTTACGGAATTTCTGGATTCAGTCTCCACGCTGGCCCGCGATAGAAGCTATGCAATAGCTTAATAAACTTTTACAAAGTGCTTCCGAATCGTCCAATGAATCTACCACTGGTTCGGAATGTCGTTCCAACCGAGAACTACAATGGTAAGGGATGATACTCTAATCGGTTTCTACTCGCCATCGTGCCAGAACGCTAAATCGCTTGGCGGCACGTCTTTGACGGTAGGGTGGTAACTAACCACGACCAAAGCCTGCCACCAGACCAAACAGAATTCTTAACAGAATCTGCTTTCCGAGCAGGTGCATGGTAGAGTCTTGACTTATCATAAGAGCCACAACCAATGCACCAGAGAGGTCGTCAAAATTACATCAAGTTCTACGTTGTTTGTAATTAATAGCCAAAACTCTAATAGATTTATAAATACACATCAAAAATTCTGAGGCCGACAGAATTCGAGCCCACATCTCTCTGGGAATCGCGCCCGAGTGTGTTAACCGTTACACTACGGTCAAATTGAACCACACGTCACCCACGAAATTAGTGATATGTATCTACTTTAGCAACTGTTAGCGACATCTAGTAGCGACACGTTACAGTTGTCGATCTACTTTTTTCCAAGACCCCATATTACAATGGAGCTCTTAAGAAATTATAAATACTTACCAATTTTACACATGTTACCATTTTTTTTACGTGAAATGTTAACCTACACTTAAAGGAAATATCCTAATAGAAAATAATAGCCAAAAGTCAGCATTCAAAGAATAAAGGAGGTGGGTAGGTACAAAAGGCTAATAAATTTCTTTAATTATATTTTACTCTTCTGGTACTGTGTTAATAAAGAGCGGACCTCGGGGTATTTATACTCGCTCAACAGAAGGAGTTAAGATGAACCCGGTGAAATTAATTTCAAGATTAACATCGCTTGAACACAAGCTTTTACATAGTACCTTCAGCTAACAAAATCGAAAACTAAATAAGGTTAATTATTCCTGAGCAGTCGAGTTAAGTCATTAAACCACGAATTATGTCTAAAATATATTTTTTTTGTGATAAACACAGATATATCGTTTCGGAGCATGCCAGCGAATTATAATAAACTACATGATGCCCGCGATTTCTTTCGCGTAGATTGAGTTTTTGGATTCCCGCGGTAACTCTCTTATTTTCCGGGATAAAAAGAAGCTTATGTGCCATTCCAGTCTATAATCTTTCTATTTGCCAAATTTCAGCCAAATCGGTTCAAGCGATGCGGCGTGATTGAGTAACAAACATACATCCAAACTTTCGTATTTATAGGATCTACGCGACGGCGTAGACGCGTAGCAGCCACGTGTGATGTTGCGTCAATCTAGACGCGTAGGCAAAAATGTGCTACGACGCCTTAGCCCTAAACAACGTTTCGCATCACTTCAATTTTACCTCAACGCGCTTTGAATTTAATCTATGTGCCCTTGGTTGCTTGTAATATGCACTGGTTCATAGTATTTATTTCGTAGCCATGATAGCCTAATATTTGAAACATCTTCCTTTTTTTTTACGGGGCCCGGTGCTAGAATTCCAGGTACAAACCTCTTACATTTCGGAGCTATATGCGTTTTCAGCAATTAAATATCACTTACTTAAACATTTAAGGAAAACATCATGGGGAATGAATGCCTGAAACTTTTTCATAATGTTCTCAGAGGTGTTTGAAGTCTTCCATTTGCCAGCGTGGTGTACTACGGCCTTAACTCTTCTCATGAAAGGTGACTAATTCAATAGATACAGACGATTTGATTTTATTGTCCTCTTAACATATATAACCAAACTAGTTGATATCCGCGACTTCGCTCGCGTGGATTAAGGCTTTTTACTCCCGCGGGAACTCTCTTATTTTCCGGATTAAAAAGTAGCCTATGTGTTTTTCCAGACTATAAACTGTCTCTGTGCCAAATTTCACCCAAATCGGTTCAGTCGTTACGACGTGATTGAGTAACAATCATCCATACATCCAAAATTTCACATTTATAATACTCGATTTATAATTATGGCGCCTATGGTCAATACAATAATCACACTGAATACAGTATGAATATTGAGTGTTGTATTGGGAATTATGCGTAATATCAACAGTCAACACGGTTCATATCAATATCACATGTAAGACGACAGCTATGTCAACAACTAAATGTTATTTATTATCCAATCGCAAACACCATACAGAGAGTAATGATTGCAGCAATCAATTTGTCTGGCCAAACGACTGTAACTATTTGACCAAACTGTGTAGTTTGCTCGGTCACCTTCGATATTGTTGCTTAGGAACTTTTTTGGCTTGTTACTAGTTTATACTAACACTAGATGATAGACTTCGTTCGCGTGGATTAAAGTTTTTATTACCGCGGGAACTCTCTTATTTCCTGGGGTAAAAAGTAACCTATGTACTATGCCAGACTATAATCTATCTCTGTGCCAAATGTCAGCCAAATCGGTTCAGTCATTGCGACGTTATTGAGTATCAAACATACAAACTATCGCATTTATAATATTAATAGGATTAAATAGGATTATAAAGAGAAAATTAGTTTTTTAGAAAAAAAAAGAATATTAGCCAAGCTGAAGTATCCCCTCCAAATAAGCGGAAAGCTTGTGCTAGGAGTGGGTACAACATTAGTGCAACGTTAGTGCAAGTTGGTGGGGTTCGAATCTGCGACCTTTCAGTTTTCAGTGCGCACTTTTAACCGTTGGGCTATTGAGGCTTAGTTTTATTTGTAATGGATAAACTAAAAACTACTTAACAGTTTTAAAAATTCTTTAATCTATAAAAGCTACATTATCAGCGAGTAACATAGGCTATATTTTATTTTAAAATTTAGAGATCCCCACGAAAATTGAACTAATGTAGTCCAAGATATCAAAAATCACTGCATCAAATACGTATGTAACCTGCATTTAAGTTAAAAATTACGTAAAGTATCATAAGAAATATATTTTTAACTAAGCATAAACAGGTATTGTTTGAATAGTTTTTCTAACCAGACACTGCTTTTAAGTTTTTTAATTAAAAGATATTTAAGCCCTTCAGGGAAACTTTCCTCAGCATCTTGATTAAAGCTGGTACTTACTCGGAGTAGACACTAAAGTGAAAACAAAACAAAACAAAAAAGAATTACTCGTCCTCATTTCTTTATGGAAAATTTCCAACGATTGATTTTTGCTTGTAAGAGGAAATTCAAACTCTTCTTAGGGTTGTTCATCTGTCCATCTATTATGGTTCTTGCAATTCATGAGGGCGCGTGAGCTTTACTTGTGATTACGTCGTGTACATGCACATTGCGTAAGTGTGCGTGCCTGTCAGGAGCCTAGTTGGGCTATAGATACGACACACGCACAACCATAAGCAACGCGCCCTTGTGAATTGCAAGAACTTAAATAATTTTGAATTCAAATTCACTCAATGAGGACATTTCAAAGAACCCCGTCGCATCGCGCTCGCGTAGAGTTCGCTCGATATAGGATGGGATCGTGAACCATTTTCGCATAATATGTAGCAATGTTTCCAAGTATATTCGTCATAAAAGCTTTTTGTTGTAACCGTTGTTCGCTTCGCTACTAAGTGGTCTAATGTTTTCCTTTCGTTAATGTTCTACATGGTTACCACTGGCCCGCGTGAGTGTATAAGTATCTATACTATAACATACACTTTGCGTCCAAAACATCTAAAACATAGATCCCTTGAAAGGAGCGCTACAAAACGCTAACTTGTGCCACTTGTATTGTTACTGGGCATGGTTACTACTGGCGTGCGTGACTAAGCATATTATACACTTAGACGTACTTAATTTATAGTCCATAACATCCAAAACATAGATCTCCTGACGTCCTCCCTGGCGCAGCGATAATAAGCGTTGTGGTCTTATAACTGGAAGGTTTCGGGTTCGATTCCCGGCCGGGGGCAATTTGGGAATTTATAATTTCTGAATTATCTCTGGTCTCGTCTGGTGGGAGCAGCGATCACAGAAGAAAAAGGTGGGAGGCTTTGGTCGTGGCTAATTACCAAAGACGTGCCGCCAATCAATTTAGCGTTCCGTTACTATGGCGTGTAGAAACAGATTCACACTCACTAGTAGTCATATAGATACATACATACATACGTACATGGACTGCTAAAATCATAAACCCTTCATTTTGACTTCGCCATAGTCGGGGTAAGAAAAGGGGTTAAAATGGTTTAAAGGTTACCTTCTTGCCAGCGTCCTTATGTTCCTGGACATACTCTTGCTTCAGCGGCTCGGTTTGCAGGTCGGGCAGGGAGTGGCTGATGCGTATTGCGGCTTGCCGGGAGAGGGAGTCACAGTTGCTGTCTTCGGAATCACGACGTGTCCTGGTGACAAATATAACAATAATAAGGCTTTATATGTATTTTCGAGTGGCGAAACTGAAGTGGAAATGGGCCGGGCACATAGTTCGAAGAGCTGATGGTCGATGGGATCCCAAGGTGCTGGAGTGGTGACCCTGCACCGGGAAGCTAGGTGGACAGACGACATCAAACGAGTCGCAGGGAGCCGCTGGATTCAGGTGGCGCAAGACCGAGGCTTGTGGAGGTCGATGCAGGAGACTTATGTCCAGCAGTGGACGTCCATTAGTTGATAAAGAAGAAGAAGAATATGTATTTATCTTGTACGCGGTTGTGAGAGTTCTGAATTGACTCTGGTCTAGTCTGGTGGGAGGCTTTGCCCGTTGCTGTTACCACCCTACCGTCAAAGACGTGCCGCCAAGCGATTTAGCGTTCGGGTACGATGGCGTGTACAGATTAGGGGTTTGGGTTGAATTGATGCCATACCTTAGACTGCATCGTCACTTACCATCAGGTGAGATCGCAGTCAAGGACTAACTTGTCATCGAAAAAAAATTTTACTTTAACGTAATAGTATTCGATACTCGAAAATCACAAATATCGAGATGTTAAAATTCGTACGTCCCCACAGAACTTCTGTTACCAGAGTACCTACCTATTATGTTTTTAAGAAGCGGAAGACGCAAAACAGGCAATAAGAACGATAACATTATGATAAGGGGAAAAATGGAGTAGACACTTTACTCTATCTTTTCCTCTTGCCCCTGGCAGTCTTGAACAGATAAAACGGAGGAAAGGACCATGTATAAATAGTAGTTGCCGGCAATCAGTAGATTCTAAGAACTTGGAAATTGTGCAACATATCGATAAACTCTGTCTACGCGTACATAATATCGTTGGTCAAATTCATTAGTGGAACATTTCCAAAATCAGGCGTTTTGAGTATGCAAAATTATTGGAAATTGAATATCTATATGTATATCTTTCCGAAGCACTAACGAAGTCAAATTTTGTTCCAAATTGACAGGCAACCACATAATCTGCTTGAAAATATTGATTTTAGCTGTCAACTCAAAACTTTCACTCTCAATTACTCGAAATTGTATATTTTGAGTTGTTCCATTGATGAATTTGACCGACGATATGTACCTCTGAGGAGTGTGAGGTGCAGATGACAAGATAGTCCTTGACTGCGATCTCACCTGATGGTAAGTGACGATGCAGTCTAAGATGGTAGCGGGCTAACTTGGAAGGGGTATGGCAGTGTACCTTCAAAGTTCAACCCCTACCCCTAATCTGTTTCTACACGACATCGTACCGGAACGCTAAATCGCTTGGTGGCACGTCTTTGACGGTAGGGTGGTAACTAGCTACGGCCAAAGCCTCCCACCAGGCTAATGTATTGCCTAACCTATGTATGTGTACCTAAATGTATTGGGACGTAAATTTCCTGAATAGTAATCCAAACCTCTCATTTAATCCACAGCTATAAATCAGCCCAATAAGAATTGCGATAAGTGACAAATAAAGCAACAAACGAGGATAGGGCAAAAGCCCCATAAATATTGGAGTAACAGTCTTGACATTTCCGTTTTTTTCTTGCTTTGGGTTAACACGACAAGTTGTAACTTAATGTCAGCCATATTCTTATAATTTTATAAGCCAATAAAACTATATCAAACAATTTATTATAGAGAAAAAACTCTACTCTTTACAAAAGAAAAATCTTTTGTAAAAAAATATCTTTGTCAAAATACACAGTCTAATGCTGAGATCTGTAGAGCGTGCTCTGACTCAGCTCAGACTGAAGATAGAGGTTAAAACGAGACACAAATATGCACTGACATAAATCTATCTCGTTTTAACTCTGTCTTGAGTCTGAATGGAGTGATAGTGCGGTCTATAGATTTCAGCCTTAGTTGGGGAGTCTAGTCGCTTACAGCCTTCAATACCATCGTTAAAACAGACCACTATTATAAGTATGGATAACACATTCACATTAATATAGTTCATGGAATAGGTAATAAACCCGTGTGAGGCGAGTGAGCTCGTCATAACATGAATAGCTAACCAAATATACCCTAATAAATTCAAAGATAGCCTTAAATGGAAATAGGTAACCGTGCAAAAGGTTATTTAATTTTCAACGTAGTTTGCCAATGAAGCCCCCATTGTTCTCCGCTGAATATAAGCCTGCTTAAACGTCGGAGGCTTTTATCGAACTGTCTTCAATCTTCATACGTTTCGCCAAGTCCTTTGGGACTATTATTTGATTGCTCACTACCTCAAAAGCTGTAAAGTGTCAGAGAGCCGTACATACCCACCTAATCTTTTTTCCAGTTCAGTCAACTGTATGAATATGCTGCTTCAGAATCGCTGCAGAAATGCAGACAGTACAGAGGTCATCGGAATTTCTTCAGAGCACTTATGCCATTGGGCCAATTTTATCGCATATTGCCTCAGAGACGCAAGAGTCGCAAAGGTTGCTAGAGCCGCGATCGCAATTATCTCTGATAGGCTGAAAATACTCGTAGTATTGTTGCTACAACTGTGCATGTCAGCCAATCGGTGATGAGTGCAATTATCACACTGTAGCAATAAAATTACGGCGGCGCGGCGGTACTAGGTAAATCTTCGTATTTTCAAGAAAACAGAATAAAAAAAGAAAGTTCTTTCGAATCATCAAGTTAGTTTATAGTACTTTCATTTCACGAGGGCGCGTGGCTCATGGTTGTGCGTGTGTGGTATCTATAGGTATAAGTGGGAGCGAAAGCTTGATCGCTCCCACCTAGGCTCCTGACAGGCACGCATACTTACGCAGTGTGCATGCACACGACGTAACCATAAGTAAAGCTCATGTGCCCTCGAGAACTATACCACTGCAATGATTCGATATGCCACTTCATTCGAAAAGAACGAACAAGAAAGAAACTCGTGGTTCAAATATCGAATTATTCAATAACACTTTTCTTGCGAATATTTCGGCTCATTCGCCTCTACCGCTACTAAGCGATCAACATTATCGAAGCTGTATTTTAAGTCTCGCCTCGTCCTTTGGGCCTATTATTCCAAGGTCCTTCCTTAAATAGTTGAATAAGGTTTAAACTTGTGACCTTGTTAGCGTCCTTGTCTACAATAACAAGATTAAGTGCCTTTGATTTGGGGCTTAAGAGGCTCAATTCCTAGTTAATAATAGTCAGGGCAACCCTCAACCCTTCTCGTAGATCCCTGACATTTTGCCAAAGAGACTTATTATAAACTGTTTTATTGATAACTTTTGAAAAGACGTGGTAATTTCAGCGACTTCATCCACGTAGATTTTTCAAAATCCCTTCTCTTCTCTTTGTTTTTAGAGGATAAAAGTTTTCCATGCACATTTCTTGGATTAAACTATATTCGTACCCATCAAAGTTGGTTCAGAGGAAGAAGCAGTGAGAAGACAAATAGACTGTAAGACTTAGAACGTAAGAATTTTCTATTATTATTAGTCTTGTAAAAATCTTGCTGTCGTACATTATCCACCATATTAAAATAAACCCTCACTATATGCTGAATGCACTAACCTGCCCATAATCCATCGCCAGGTGGCAGCGCACTGGTAGCCCACAGCAGCCAGCAGCACGGCAGCCATTGCTGCCAGCATCAACGCTGCTGCGTAGTCCACCGAACTGCCCCGAACACTTGTCGCCGCTTCCAGCCCTTCTGGAGGCCACACTGCTGTGAACAAAATATAATAATAATTTTATTATTTTATAAGCACACTTACACACACAGTTCGTCTGTGTCGTGATTGTTATATAATTGTCCAAACAACCTTGATTTAGGCAATAAGTGCTCACAGTGTCATTTTTATGAGGGAGAGGGCTGCCTGTCCTTAACACAGATTGACAAAAATCTATCTAGGATAGGTGATGAAATAAATATTACACTATTCATCATATATAATTGTAATAAGAAAACGGCTTTGACGAACACTAATTAAAGACCGAAACACAAAACTGCTACGCGACGTTGCATCTTCAAAGACTTCAAACAGACTCAACCGTTTCGCATGAACTTCCAGCGTGATTCGCGTCGCAAGATGACAATTAAAAACATTAATTCATGATACTAAATGACGATTTGATGACAAGATAGTCCTTGACTGCGATCTACTGGTGGTAAGTGACGATGCAGTCTAAGATGTTAGCGGGCTAACTTCGAAAAAAAAGTAGCAGTTTATAGTACTTAAACGATAATAATATAATTAATCGAATAGCAAATATTTGATTTTTAGCCTGGTGGTCTTCAATAGTAGATAATTAATCTTTCTAGTAATTTATTCTTTCGTTTAAATCGTTAATCAATGACCTGCCGTTAAGTCACGTTAAGCTGAGAAGTTAAGCTTATAAATACCTTACTGGATAAGTAATTGCAGTAGAACCATTTCAATATAAATGTATATACATATCTTTTTTATTTGTAGATAAGGCGTCGACCAACCCCAATAGTCTAGTAGTATAACTAGACGTATGACTAGTGTGAGCAGAAATATGCTTACTACCCAGTATGACTTACTAGTTAATTTCCGCGACATCGTTCGAGTGGACTGAGTTTTTAAGCTATTGCATAGCTTCTACCGCGGGCCTTGAGCGTGGAGACCGAATCCAGAAATTCCGTAACGAAAATAACCTGACACGGGACTCCTCTCACCGCTAGATGGCGTTGATAAAAAATTCTATGCAATAGCTTTACCGCGGCAGTCCCCGAGTGCCACACGTCTTTTTTAATTCTAAATAAAAAGTGGCACGACGATAGGATCGGATGATTACGATGACGTACCTAATGAATATATGTAGATCTAAACTATCATAAAGATTATAGCAAAAACATAACGAAGATCTTTCGAGCCTAAGCCCTAAACCTTTTATAAAAAAAAGGTAAGCTAAAATAAATGTATCTAATTTGTTCAAGCATTAAAGGTAAGACCGTGTAAGGAAAAGAAGGCCTTTATTTTCTTAAGTCTTAAGCCTCGCTTCCATTTGAGCAACGTCAGGCCTCACAGCCTTGACTTAAGGCAAACTAATGGTCTGATCTGGTCTGGGATTTTTTTACATCTATTTATCCGTTTCCACATGGTTACCGCTGTGCGGTGGCACATAAGAAATTTATTAAAATTAAAAAAAAGCCTCCCACCAGACCAGACCAGAGACGGTACAGAAATTATAAATTCCCAAACTGCCCCCGCTGGGAATCGAACTCGAGACCTCCCAGTTATGAGACCACTGCGCCAGGGAGGTCGTCAAACATTTCCTGACTTCCAGTGACCCCACACAATATCTAAAACTTCCGACTCACGGCTACATAATACAGGCAACGGCATTGCAAAATTACGGCGACTTAGAAAAGAGAACAGCGGAGGCTACGAGTGGAGGTGAAATTCTTGTATAATCCCTTTACAACCCGACACCCGTCAATTATCGCCTGATACAAAGCAATCTTAACGAAAAGCGCCGGCCGCCGTATCATATAATATCATTAAGAACACGCTTTACTTCAGACGGATAAAATATAGTTACCGTTAAAACTCAACTGAAACCATTCAAAGCAGGTTGCAAAAGTTAATATTCATATAGATACGACCTTTGTTCTTTTATCCATAACAGATCTGTTATGGATAAAGAATAAAGGACTTATTTTCCAAAAATGTTGAAGAACTCGTTTAACTCAAAATAGCATATTTTTGGCAATCGTAGTTATTACCTGTTTGTCTTTAAATCTGTAATATCTTCAAAAATATTCATTTAAATTGCATGCTGTACAGAGCCATATTGATCTATATTAAATGCACACTGTACGAGTATTTAGGTAAGGTACTTAATTGGGTATTAGATTAATATGCCCGGACGGAGAAATGTCCGTTGCTCCTTTATTGAAGGACTAGCTTTAACCCGCGGCTTCGCTCACATTAGGTTCGATTTTTTAACCCCCTATATAACCCTCTTGGGGTTGAAATTTTCCAAAATCCTTTCTTAGCGGATGACTACGTCCTAACAGCTACCTGTATGCCAAATTTCAGCTCGATCGGTCCAATGGTTAGAGCTGTGCGTTGATAGATCAGTCAGTCAGTCAGTCAGTCAGTCAGTCAGTCACCTTTGCCTTTTATATATTTAGATAAACCAACAAACCAAAATACAAACTCACTTTTTCATCAATTTCATAGTAATATAATAATATTAGTAGGTAAAGATCTAAAAGAATTATTGTGAAACGTGCTTTTTATAAAATAAAAAAAAAAACAGAAAAGTTTTACCTAGGTAGTATGCTTAAAAAATTTGAGTAGGTAACATTTATATGATTTATTATCGTATCTTATTAGGTACGTATGATTTATGGTCCGTAAAATAGCAATAAATTATACAAATTCTGACCAAAACAGATCGCCGACCTCAAACCGGCGGAAACAAGTTGCCTCAAATAAAAACGAACAGACCCTTTTCCGTCGTATCTAAATACCTAAACGATCTACCGCGATGCCGTTTTCAGAACAAAAACACCAATAAATTCATAGAACTTTGCAAACGGCTACATAAATTGCAGTACGAAATAAAAATAGAGGGTCGATAAACGTCCCGTTTACATTATCCAGCGAAATTATTCTCATTTATAACCGAAAACGTCTGGAATGGCACATTACGGGGACTGGGAACAAAGATATTAAACTAATATATGACCGGGAGAGATCATTCAACTCAAAGTTGAACATTTATGAGGCTAGCACATATTTAGCGCCTAAACGCACCGTTTTAGTGTTGTTCTTAATGCGTGTAATGATAAGCATTCAGATGCAGATTATTACGTCAATGGATGCAGATTTAATTTTTACAGCAGTAAAATCAACAAAAACTTTTATCCCCTATCCCGGATAAACCTTATTGTTTATCAGAATAAAAAGTATCCTACATATATATTGACCCGAAGTATCAGCTACCACTGTACCAAATTTCATCCAAATCCGTTCAATAGTTTTCGCGTGATGCGCACAAAGATAGACAGACAGCCAAAAAATTTTAAAAAATATTGTTTTGGGCTCTGTGTCGATAATAAAGCATCCTCCGATTAAAATTTTCAAAATATAATACGAGTATATTTAATGTACAGAATTCATCCCGTTACAGTTTTATTATAAGACGTATAGATTAGTGCTCATTAAATAAATTAATTATAATTTTGGATTACTGCAAGTAGGTACCTATTTCTCCATTTACCTTAGAGGTGACATTTTTTCACGTGTGTCAACGCTTTAACAAAAGGTCGGAGATAGAGCGTTCAACTGAAACTTTGACCGCTTCGCACTAACTGCTGTTAGTTTTGAGACTACCAACGAGTAAAGTAATATTTGTCTTGGGATTTATGTTGCTGGTGTAAGCAACGAGAGATGTATTCAGAAGCGATTAGACGGGCTTTGAATTGGAGAGTTTCACACGGTGCATTCCAAAACTTTAGCGAACTCACCGCAAATATCGAAATAAGTTTAACTGATGACTAAAGTGAAGATTAAGTTTTGTTATTCTTGCATTAGTAAGAATAGGTATTAACCTGTTGTAAGTGCGAAAGTGCGTTTTTTATTGGTTTGTCCTTCAATCACGCGGCAACGGATCGAGGTGATGATTGCATGGGTATACGACGGCTACTTTTTAGCACGGAAATTCAGACGGTTCTCGCGGAATTTTCAAAGATCTAACACCACCCGGACGAAATCATGGGCAAAAGCTAGTGGAGAACGAACTTAAAATATCGTTTACAAACTTAAAGTACCGTTTAAAATTAGCAGAAGTTGAACGCTTGTTGATATATTTTGTGGTCAGAGCGTAGACTTTTGTCACTGGCAGATGCTACTATAAATAAAATTATTGACCGAGCGATGCGAGGCAATTAAATATCACTTGCTCTAACGGTGAAGGAAAACATCATGAGGAAACCTGCATGCCTGAGAATTCTCCATAATGTTCTCGAAGGTCTGCCAATCCCCCCTTGGCCAGGCCAGCGTGGTTTACTATGGCCTCAGTGGCGTGCATAGGATGTACTACAGGGTAGGGTAGGCAGATGATACAAAATGGAAAAAATCTTCTGTGCAAATTTAAAAAAGTTTAAGGGTAGGCACTGTACAAATTATAAAAAGCCTACCCTTAAATTTTTATAACTCTTACTGGCGATTTTCTCCATTTTATATCATTTTTCCGCGTTATGCCTACCCTGTGTGCACGCCACTGTATGGCCTAGTAGACCCTTCTCATTCTTCGATCCGTTCCCAGCAGTGGGTAAGCGATGGCTCTATATCATGAAGATATGCTCAATGTGATTACGTTTTCGATTTACGTTTTCTACACGTCCATAAAATTGATTTCAAAGGCGCCGCATATTAAATAATGTGAATATAAAAAATTCTACTCTTTCGTCTTTCAATTAAGGTTAAATTTTGCTTGTTTTGTTTCGCTAAAAGGCAACCTTCTATGCCGCCAGTAATAATAATCTTTAGTGCCATTTCACTTATCGTTTTACTGCAAAGCTACTAAACATGTAATAACCATACAATATTAAGTTAGACATGCTTCATAGACTAATCCACTTTAGAGCTTAAGCTTGTATGTATTAATAACATTTATGAAATCAGCTATAGAGCCAAATGTTTTGACACGACCAAGGGCAACAAGGGGGACCAGAGACCATTCAACTTTGCATTTAATCGAAAAGATGAATTTAAATGAGGTTTTAATTATTTTAATTATATTAGTTTCAATTTTAGAAAAAGTTTCGTTATAATATCTACGTATCATTAATTATGTAACTAAACATGTTAACTCAAATTAGAAAATAAAGGAGGCCTCCCTATTTAAACAAACCAAATTGTTAAGGTGTGGGTGACAGCAATAAGTTGAAAAATGTTGCTAGTACAATAAATATGATTTACAAAAGGGGAAAAAACAGAAGTGACTTTTAATATTTACCGTTTACAATGCCGATTAGAAACTAATTAGAACAAGGTTTAAATAAACTGCCATAGCCTATACTTCCATCTTCGACATTATTCGTTACTTAGCGCTACAGCCTGCATTGAATAAAGGGTCATCGAACAAAGAAAAATCTCAGCAAAGTCAAAGTATGTCCTGTAGATCAGTTTTTGACTTGAGCCGTTGAAAAATGTGTGCGAGTATTATAAAAATATTTTTTTAAGCAGAGTTTGTTGACACCGCCTCGCAAGTACTGTGACCCGATTTCTGGTAGAGCTATAAAGCGCGCAAACTTTTCTGCATAACTAGGGAACTGTTTATAGCCCTCAAGGTACCTATTCATTTGCAAGAACAAGTCCAATATTTCTTGGTATTTTCACTTTATACATGGATTTCGCGCCAGATTAATCTTAAGCGTAGGTTCCTGAATCCTTGCTGCAAAAAAATGTTGGTTTGTCCTTTAAACGCGTGATTTTTTGCATGCTTATAGTTGAAGACTTAAAGTGTATAGTTCTTTCAATTCACGAAGGCACGTGGCTCATGGTTGTGTGTGTGTCGTATCTGTATAAGTGTGAGCGAGAGTTTGCTCGCGCCTGACCGCTCCCACCTGGGCACCTGACAGGCACGTACACTTACGCAATGTGCATGTACACGGCGTAACCACAAGTAAAGCACCCGTAACTTCGTGAGATAAACGTACATAGGCTACTTTTTTTTAGAAAGAGGATTCCCGCAAGTTTCCTAAAAATCTAACTTTATGCGGATAATGTCGATGTCGCCGCCTAAAAGCTAATAAGTACCTACATGTACAATTTAGCTAATACCAGCTCTGCCAATCCCCGAATTTAAGCATACTTCCATTATTTATAATAATGAGAGAATCAGGGAAAGATCATAAGATAGAATTGGACTCAGGGGTCAGCGCTGACTTTTCATGAATTTCGAGTCAAACAGTCAAAAAGTAAGTAGTAGGCCTTAACATAAAGAGAATTTTAATAGGATTCATATTTTCATTACGCCTTGAATTGTAATAATTATTTATTATTTTCATACGCCCCGAATATTATAATCTACCCGATGAACTCAGAATTAATGCGTGCATTAAATATTAATGAGACAACTGAAAAGCTGTTATATTACAATAATGTTAACTTTAATATGTTAATTAAACCAATAATTGTGTATTCGTATTATAAAATTCAAATTTCGCGACAATGTATCAAAAATTACAATTTATCATAATGGGGTTTACACATAAACTGTACACCAGCATCTAAATCTGAATCAAACATTATGTGTGACCCAGCGAAGGTGTGACCGCATCACATCGTTATGGCAAGTCCATGACAAGATGTCACATGGAATGCGCGCGTACGTGTGTGCAATTGCTAAACATATTGATCGGGCTAGTTTCGGAAAGGTCACCAATTGGGTATTTGAATGTTATCATAATGTGGATATTCATTAATTACAATCGAAAATTTAACATTTAAGAATAACATTTGTAAAAACAGAATATAAATCGGTCAAAAAACAAATAAGTTATACCTAAGCTCTTTTACTGTGTTTGTATTCGTTATTATCTATTTCTAAAATGAATTTTTTTACGGAGAGTGAATGGAGCTACTGAATTGTGACGTCATGTTGCAATAGCGCTCTCTTTTTCTAACAGGAAACTTAAAAGCTCTATATTTTCGAGACTATTTAAAAAAAGAAAAATGGCATTGTGTTATAATATTAAAAACCTTTAAGTATACAAAAAAACTTGTCAAATACTCAATTGTCATGCAACGCCACAGTCAGGTTAATATCCACGCTGTTATCCAGTGAGTCAATTCTCTAAAAATATTTGCATCAGTGTAACGATCGCAATGGCCTCTGATTGGCTGAATTTGAGGCGTTCTTACGTCATCAATGCATTTTAACCAATAGCGGGGGGGTACCAGTCAATCAGAGGTCATTACGATCGTTACATTGATGCAATCATTTTTAGAGAATCGTCACGCTGGCTGGTTTTGTCCTGAAAGATGAAAGAGTTCCCATGGGAATTTTAAAGAACCTATCATTACTTTATTTTATTTTGTTTATTTTTTAAGTTCATTTATAAAAAATATTTTTAATGAACTTAAAATAATATAAAATTAAACTCTAAATTATAATAATATTATATCTATAACTATTTCTAAAATTAAAACGATTAATAATAATAATTATTTCTAAAATTAAAACATTAACATTTACCCATTTTTATTGAGCACTTTGATATTAAAGTATACTTACCGTTTTTTAATGTGGTCTACAATAATAAAGTCTTCATTTCATTTCACTTTCATTTTCATGGCGACAAAGTCACGGGAAAAACTAGTTACTAAGTTGCGTGCGGCAGATTTGAATAAAATATTGAAATTCTTGTTAAAACGTACATATACAGTATTCTGTATGAAATAACCTACCCCAACATGATACTCCGCTAATTAAAAAGCTTTTTGTAGCGGGTGTGGCCCGCAGGCATAGTATAAAGTGGTATAACCTTATAGAGGAGAATCGTATAATATTTAAATCAAATGAAAAATAAATTAACAAAACTGGTAATGAAGGTCAATACAGTGGCTTTTTTTCTTTAATTATATTACAAACTAGCTGAGGCTCATGACTTCGTTCGCGTGGATTTAGATAGTATTAAGTTCCCATGGCAAATCTTGATTTTACGGCAAAAAAGCAGCCTAGATAGGTACTGCTTGCTCAATAACCTGTCTGTGAAAATCGTGTCAAAAGTGGTTCCACTGTTCTGAAGGATAACGCGAGAAAACAGCATGCCGAATCAATACGTCGTACAGACTATAAAGATAGCATTCCTTACTATAATAAATACTGTGTTTATGGTTACCAGTCACCCCCGATATCGCGCCTTATTGCGTACCACACAATCCTATTAATATTATAAATGCGAAAGTTACGATATATATGCGAAAGGTTGGATGAATGTTTGTTACTAAATCACGCCGCAACGACTGAACCGCTTAGTCTGGAATAACGTGGGCATAACACACGGAATACTTTTTATCCCCGAAAATAAGAGAAAGTTAAGAAATAAGTTCCCGCGGAAATTAAAAAACCTTAATCCACGCGAACGAAGGCGCGGGCATCAAGTAGTAAATCAATAAATCACCCATTGCTCAGGTTCAAGGTCCTATATCTTGACGCTTAATTGTATCTTTTTCCGGGAAATAACGCGTCATAAAGAAGACCCGGATGCAGAGAGCTCACATCGAACCCGGCCGCCCGGATGACCGTGACACGAAATTGGGTCACGCCCAACACCCGGCGTACAGTGTAATAAAGATGGCCAAGAATTTCATAAAACCAGAGACAAGCCTATGTAATTAGACACAATAGGATCATTTTGGCCGTAACTTCCAAAGATAAACTTTCTGGTTTATTATGAAAAGGGTGGGTTCTGTTTACTGAGTTATGTAAATTAAAAAGTTTGATAAGTTTAGACCCTAATGACAGTGAACCGAACATAATCAGACTGAATACTGCTCCAACTTCGATCAAACTTTTTGCCATTATAATTAGACTGTATCTATGAAGCTGAGACCATAATCTGGTGTGAGATAGAAACCTTAAGGACTTGGCTGGAAAGAAGCAAAAAGATAGATATTATTACTTAAATAATCTAAATATGTTGGAAAGTCTTTTACCCAGTTAAAAATTAGAATAAATTTTAGTCTAAAAACTGCACTAAATCCTTGCTAAATTTCAAGGTCTGAAAGTTGACCGTGGCAGCTTACTCTGACCCGGATATTCAGGGTCAGTGAAACCCGGTCGCTCCCAGATCTTGACCTGGTAAGTACCCTCAATGAAATACTGCGGATCCCGTTTAATACCATTGAGGTAAATGATGTGTATTTTACCAATAAAACGTTTATGGCTTCTCACATTATTAAAATGAGTGTAATGTCATATCTAAAAATTATTTTGAAATCGCTACGCTTTCAATTATTTTTATAATTATACTAATAGCTACTACGTAAACTCAATCCCAAAAACAATTTTTGAACTTCTAAGTCCATTATATCAATGACTGCATCGCTATTTTCAATCATATATTTTTTTGTCTTACAAAAATAAGAAATGAATATAAAAAAATTTTAACCGCCAACTGACTTGAACTTTCCAAAATTATTTAATTCTTGTATTCAATCTTGTGGCTTTTACAACGGGTCAAGACTTTATCACCGGTTCGGAAAGCAGATTTTGCTTAAAAGAGCCGACAAGAAACTCATCAGTTACTTTGTCAGTATGAAATCATAACAAAATGTTCAAAATGTTTCACACTGAAAGGAATTATAATTCAACCAAATTATTGTTTTCATCTATGCCTAATGACTATTGATTGCGAGTGTGAATAATACAGTTACGCAACAGGTGCGACCTAATTTCGTGTCACGGTCAACCGGGTGAACGCATTGGATTCACCCGCATATATCCGGTTACCCGGTAATGGAATACGAAAGGAAAGTTAGTGGATTCTATTGATCGTTTTACTTATATTAAATACATGCCCGTTAAGCTATTGAGGCTATCCCATTTATTAGGCATACCTAATCTATTTTTTCTTTAAAAAGTAAAAAAATCGTAGAAACGCTTAACCGACGAGCGCTGCTTACGACGTTCGTGGTTAGTTGGCTTTTCACTTGCAGCACGGATTTATTAACAGTGCGGCAAGAACGCAAAGGAATGCAGTACTTTTTGGGAGAAACGGTTTGTTAACCACTTGTTTACCGTTTAAGACAACAAAAGAAAAATTATAGGTACTATCAGTATGCGAACTCGACCCAGGAATTACAACCAGTCCAGGTAGTACACATTTTTAATTCTTTTCTAAGCTAGTGTGTTCAGGTAAGCAGTGCAAAAATGTAGTAATACAGAGCCTAGGTTTAAAATAATTCCATTTTCTTTCACTTTACCTTCATATAGCGTTAAGGTTGCTTTATTAAATTCTTCGTCATCTTTATTAATCTACGCTTAGGTAAGGTTGACCCACTTTAGTGTCATTGTCAACATATTTGCTCGATCTTCACTTTTAAGTGAAATCCAATATTATGTAATAATTAATAAAAAGTTATCGATATAAGTGCATGAAGCAGCTTTTTTTTATCGATGACAAGATAGTCCTTGACTGCGATCTCACCTGATGGTAAGTGACGATGCAGTCTAAAATGGTAGCGGGCTAACTTGGAAGAGGTATGGCAGTGTACATTCAACCCATACCCCTAATCGGTTTCTACACGCCATCGTGCGGAACGCTAAATCGCTTGGCGGCACGTCTTTAGACGGTAGGTTGGTCCCATCAGACAAAATATATAAGTTTGTATCGTATTTGATGAAATATTCCGACAATTTGACATAAATGCATAACAAAATCTACATTATCGATGTGTATTTGCTTGAAGATCTAAGTCACTCAGCGGGCGAAGAAGAGAACTATCTCAAACGGACCAATATATTTTGATCAAATTTGGAATGAAGTGATACATAAAGGAAACGGAGTAATTGACAAAGCACAAAGAGCGTATAGCTACAAGAACCGATAAGCGTTGCTATCTGGAATGGCGAAACCGCATCAGAAAATGCAGTAGAAGGAAATGCAAAAATAGGTGCTCGAACGATCTTAACCTAGACGCTGACATTTGCAAGATAAAAGTGGTAAAATTTAAGTTAAGTGCAAATCCTTGAAATCATCGTCTTATGTCAAAAATGTGGGAAAAGGCCAATGAGTCCTTAAAGAAAAGTTAAAGGAACACTTAGGGACTCCCTCGTTGAATGAATAAATAAATAATTCTCGTTTATATATTATGATTGTTCTTTCTTTGTGATTTTCTTTTCTTTTTATTTCTGTAAGTGTTTTAAATAGTACCTAATGCTTGTTTAATTGTGTTATATTTATATTTTGTTAGTAAGTAAGTTCACGTTATATGTAAATATTAATAAGAGCGCCACCTCGCCCACAAACTGGCCCACCAGTTTGGCGATATAGTACATAGTACTAAACATGTTTGTTTTATTTTATTATTATGATTAAATAAATTAAAAAAAATGTTTCAACTGGTCGAAATAACGATGACAATTAACGTATTAAAACAAAACACTCAAGGATTGCCAAAGAAGAGCATTTTTTTATTCTTGCTTCTGAAAAACCCGACCATAAATTCAACTTAATTCATAATTTTAATAGAGATGAAATACCGGCGAGAAGCTTAAAAAAAAACGTAATAAAAATGTTGAGAATTCCTAACATATTATAATAAAACAGGATACTCGCTCCGAGAAAAGAAAGCACTTTCATACTCCAGAGTAACTCGGCTGTAAGACGTTTATTACAAGGTTAGAAATAAAAAGTGTATGGACACAAACATTGCATAGAGAAATTGCCCCCGAGCTAAGAGCCATTCGCAGAAACGGTAAAGAGGTTCACGTTCTTTTAACATACTTATATTAAAAACTTTGTGGCTTGTACAATTTGCTTATTACTTCGCGGTTCATGAATCGTTAACTCTGAAAAGCAAATGTCTTTCCCGAGATTAAGTAGAGTTTTTGGATAAATTGAAACGCTCTCAAACGAAAATCCTTTAAGTGATTACGAGACCAAAAGAAAATCATTAAAATATGTAACTTTATTTTATAAAAATATAGATACAAAATACATTTCTTTCTGTCGCACAATACATGTAATAATTTAAATATTGAAGAATAAAATCAAAAAGCCTTCAGTTTTGTCAATGTAATCAACTAAGAATATGTAAGACTAGATGATGCCCGCGACTTCGTTTGCGTGGATTAAGGTTTAATTCCCGCGGGAATTTTCTACGTTTAAAATAAATAAAAATTTAAATAATAAGTATGCTAAGCAATTCTACCGTCTGTTCTAATGTAACTAAATACTGGTACATGTTTTGCAAATGTTTATTACGCAGCGTATTTCTACGTTGAAAATAATCTTAGATAAGACCCAATTTCATCAAAACCGATCACCGACCCTATTGGTCCATTAACATAACCCGGCCAGGCGTGAGATCGGAGTGGCATTAATCACTCCCAATGCGAAATCTCCTTATTTATAAAGAATAGAATATATATTCAATGATAAATTATCTTGTACTTGTCTATTCAAAAGATAAAAGATATGTTCATTACCTTCAAAAAATTAATCGGGATCTTTAATAATATGTCAGAAACATTTCTATTTTCCCCACATTACTTGCAAACTGAAAAGTGTGGAAGTCTCGGTAATGAGGATGACGATGCAGATAGAGAAATCAGCGAATTTACGAGTAAGTCGATTTACATAAGAGCCCCATTGAAGTTTAGCATCTAACGTATCTGAGAACAACAGTTGAAATACTAGCCCCGTAATTTTGTAACAAGTTCTCTTAACTTGCCCTATTTTACATTCGATCTCTCTAGCTGAAATCGAATCCCATTGTAAAGGATATTTAAGCTTGACTAACTATTTGCTAGCATTCAAATTCCTTTGCAATATAATTCTCGACGCCCAAATGCTTCAGACACTGCCACTCCATGGAAATTACCCTTTGATTCCACGCTCAGAACGACATGTGACCATCGATGCATAAATGTGACACGTTGTAGCAGACAAGCCGATTGTTTCACACCCATTTATGTCGTGATACACGTGTTCATTGAAATCCTAAATCATAGTTACAATTCATGACATTCTTTAGATACATACTTGACGAAGAACGATTCATGTATTGTGCAATTTGTAAAATGTGTTGAGCAGTGAACTCTCTACAAAAAAAGAAGAGGTTTTGTCTCATTTTTGTTTCAAATATGCAGCTGCTGAGCAAAAACTTTTTTTTTTTAAATTCGCTTTCTGAACCGGTGGTAAAATTTTAAATTATTTTAAATTTTTTCAGTAGCAAAATAAAAATCCAAATTTAATAATCCCAGGACATTTGATAAATATCCTGAGATTATTTTGAGAAGAATGTAATGCGCGCGCATCGAATCCGGTTACCCGGTTGGCCGTGACACGAAAGTAGGTCATACCTACCCGGCTTATAGGGTAATAAATAATGATAAACCGTACCACAACCTCCTTCCCATTACAAATATTTCACTCTCTTCGTATCCACTAGATAAGAAATAGCCGGGGATCGAAGCTTGCCTCAACCCTCTGCAGTTCAAGTGGAAACTGCCTCAAAGTGAAGAAAGACTGAGCTACTTACGCATCTACAATTACTATCGATAGATTGATTGAAAAATATAGTATCTTGAAAATTTCTAATTTAGCGAAACCGTGTCAAGTCAGTTAGCACCATTGCGAGCGCCTAAAAAAACAAGTCGGCGAAAATTCCCCATAGAAACTACGGTATAGGTACATTAAGAATTAAGTGCCCCCGACGCCGACCCTTAAGCAAATATCTTGAAAGAAACGACTCATAAAAACGACCTGTTGCTACGTCGACTCCAGTCAAGGCTTTTCTTGTCATAAGATAAAAGCTCGCTTTATGCTTTGATAACTTACCTATTCATTAATTTTAATTGAACAATTCTCTTATAATAATTTTCTCTCGAACGATAACTAGCCAACTACGCAGGAAATATTATTATAGTGCACAAGTGTGCTCGCAAACACAGATGAACTTTCCATTCCCTCACTCTCGTGGGATGGCCATAGCAGCAACACCACAAACCTTCCGAAATATACTCTGCGTATATTTCGGAACCGACACCCTCAAGATTGCAGAATTGCGAAAATACTTTGAAATTTTGTTTTTAAGGAAACAATGTATAAAGTACGTTTATCTCGCGAAGTTACGGGCGCTTTACTTGCGGTTACGTCGTGTACATGCACATTACGTAAGTGTGTGTGCCTGTCAGGAGCCTAGGTGGGAGCGGTCAGGCGCGAGCAAGCTCTCGCTCCACTTATATAGATACGACACCCTACCCTCGTGAATTGAAAGAACTATACCTAATTGTTATAAAATACTACGAGTACGTACCACGGTAATTATTTTAGTTGGGATTGTCGATATTTCGATCCAATTGCATGGATCGTGGTCACGACGAGACTGCGGTGTTGCGAGACGTCAAGTTGAAGCTGTCATGGGTAGAATCTATCTACCCGCCTTCTTGATCTACTCGTAGTATTTTATAACAATTATGTCAGTAAACCACGAATCAAGTCTAAAATCTTTAGAACTATACCTGTTGTGATGCCGTTGATAGACACTGTTTTAGCCTTTATCTTCATTTGCATGATTAATACCAACTGTATCACTGGATAAGAGAAAAAATATGATCTCTGCTCTTTTCTTCGAGACAGAGACAAATGAGATTTATTCGCTAAAATCCGACCTTTCCCCGGGAAAAGTTCGCGTCTAAAATACCGAGCAATATATTATTTCCCCTTTTTATGCTGTGATTTTATTGTGAAACTGTCACATTCGGTTATCCACACCAAAGGTTTTTTATATCTGATGTAATAATAAAAGGTCGTTTTTTACAAAATTGTTTTCATTACGTTTTTTGGCAACATTTAAAAAAGCTTACTTTATAAAAGCTCAAAATATGTTTTAATCGTAGTTTCAGGCAAAAAAAATTGTAATAACTTTAGTTGAGCCTGTATAATTCGTTTATGAAATAAAGTCTCCTAAAAAAACAATCTAGGTATTCATCCTTGGGGGCAAATACGAAAAGAATATAGTTTATGTATTTTAAAAACTACCTCGTTAAAATTCTTAGAGAAACGCGAACTGTGTAGTCGAGATAAATTAACATTTATTGAAGAAGGATCTTTCTCCCAGACGTATGAATAATAATTCATCACTTTCATATATCGTCTTCTATGAAACATTGCTATCAAAATACTTTACTACGAGTATATTATACATTATCTTTAGACTTCTTCATTTCATTCAGGTCACCCTGAGATAACCTTTAATTAAATTATTTGTCATTTATTTTAGAAAAAATTTAGGTTTGTAAGAACTGTATCGCACGAAAAGATTTTATACGAAGTTAAATACAATCATAATTTATGAAATACAATCATTATCCCATTCCTATTATTCCTATCCTATTTAATATTATTTTCGAAAGTTTGGATGTATGGATGTTTGTTACTCAGTCACGTCGCAACGACTGAACCGATTTGACTGAAATTTGGCGCAGAGATAGATTATAGTCTGGAATAACACAAAGACTACTCATCCCGGAAAATAAGAAAGTTCCCGCGGGAATTAAAAAATCTTAATTTACGCGAACGAAGTCGCGGGCATCATCTATCATCATCTATTTATTATCTATCTATTAAACGAACCATTAGTATCAAGAAAATAACTGACAAACGGAAATATTTAATTAACGTTCGACAAAGTGTCGTAATTCGCCCCCGGACATTTACCCGGGTCGTTTATCCTCGTTCCGCAGGGAAATATTGGCTTTTTTGGGTTCCGTACCCGAAGGGTAACCAACGGGACCCTATTACTAAGCTCCCAGCCGTCCGTCTGTCCGTCTGTCAGCGGGCTATATCTCATGATCCGTAATAGATAGAGAGTTGTCAGAGAATGTGTATTTCTGTTGCCGCTATAACAAAAAATAATAAAAATAAAAATTACTATAAACGTGTTTTATTCGGCGTTTTTTCAAACTCAAAATTCGACCGTTCCGTAGAACAAAGTCTCATCTGCTAAATTCACAGTTTGAAATTTGAGCCTTAAAAGTCACATCTGCAAGGCTCAAATCTCAAGTTATGAATTTAGCAGATGAGACTTTGTTCTATGGAACAGTCGAATTATTTATTTCATGTAGGCCAACTTAAAAAAAAATTAATTAAAAATTGCTATAAACGAGTTTTTTTCGGCGTTTTTTCAAACTCAAAATTATTCATTTCATGTAGGCCAACTTGTGGCTCTTATGACAAGTCGAGAATCTACCACAGGTTCGGAATGCTAATTCTGCTGAGAAGAGCCAGCAAGAAACTCAGCAGTAGCTCTTTTCAAAACAAAAAAATGTTACACTATGTAGCTTATCTATCTTGTGGACAGCTGAAGCAAAGCAGATTGGTTCCAAGCAACTTTTTTGGTATGGAACCCTTCGTCTAGTCCGTTATTTGTTTTTTAACTGCCGAATTTGCATGAAAAGATTCCGAAGCTTCTAGAAACACGGAACGAAATTGTGTCACGAAATCGTTATGTAGAGAATTTATGATATCTCGGGCCTTGACAATTGCCTTTGACCGACCTTGTTATGGGGAAAGAAAAGAATAAAGGTGCCTACTTACTTTTACGTTTTCAGGATCTGAAAGTAATTGAGATCTCCTTGTTTGTGTACTGTGCTTATTAAATTTGTATTTTTCCACACAAATGTTATGTTCCTATCTGCGTCGTTATCATTGTCGAGGTAATTCCTTCCATTAATTTCGTTTGATTATTTTTATAACTATGTAGTTAGCTCTCATAATTAAATTCTTAGCCAAGGAGTTATGGTGGTTAATTCTTCAATGATATGTAGGCACTTAATCAAGATAGAGTACTGAAACTTGAGTTTTCGAAAATTTTTTTTTTTTTTAGAGAATTTCAACTAGAAAAAGCGATCAGTTAGTTTGTATATTAATTTGTGTATGTTTTTATATTAATATATATCTTACATACATAGAAAACTGGTGGAAGCCTGGTGGAAGTCAACTGTTTCTTTTTTTACATATAAACCATTAGGTACGACTCTGGTAAAAATAGCTCAAATCTTATATATACTCGTATAAAAGAAAGTCGTGTTAGTTACACTATTTATAACTCAAAAACGGCTGAACCGATTTTGTTGAAAATTGGTGGGGAAGGTAGCTTAGAACCAGAAGACGGACATAGAATACTTTTTATCCCGCATACTACGTCTCCTCTGACGTCAACTTCTTCTTTTTACATCAACTTTCTCTTCCTAATTCATTTTTCGGGATGTACATTACCCTCCTTCGGCAGTCATATATAAAAATATTATACACTTTTCATACAGTGTCCGAAAGACATTTCACATAATGAAAAAAATTAACAAAATATTTATATTATCGTAAGAAACCCTACGAACTATAATAATATTATGAAAACTCAATCATAGATTTATTCTAAACACACACACTGTAATTGGAATTCAAACGGTCATGAAATAACAAGCCAAAATTGAAATACCAGAAAAAATTCAATCGAAATCGTATAGGGATTTCTTCGAAGTCTATTAAATTTTCCAGTCAACGTTACCACAATTTTATGTGAACAAAGGCTGATTTCCAGTGAAACTCAGCACGAATTTAAATATGAATATTCAATAGCTATTGTGAAAATTTTGACGGGGTAAAAATTGGTGTAATAAAAATTTGCGACAGTTTGTAGACTTTGTTTAGATATCAAAGGGTTTTAATTGGTGCTCTGAATTTTTTATTTTTCTTTCATTTGGTTAAGTAAACGAGGGTATTAATTACAAGTATTACCAATATTATAGTTATATATATTATAGTTTTTGCAATTCACGACGGTGCGTGGCTCATGGTTGTGTGTGTGTCGTATCTGTATCAGTGTGAGCGAGAACTTGCTCGCACCTGACCGCTCCCACCTAGGCTCCTGACAGGCACCACACTTACGCAATGTACAAATGCATGTACACGACATAACCAAAAGTAAAGCGCGCGTAACTTCGTGAGATAATCGTACTATAATTATTATAATTATAAAATAATGTATTAAACTGTTGTATGCATCGCGTGTAAATATTAAACAAAAGAACTCTCACATACGCAAATAACTGACATGCCATACTTTCCCTGATTGCGAAACGAAAGGGCGATTAAAATACAGCAAATACTTTCGCGCTGAAATTCCTTGAATAATAAGCCTCAATTAATACCTATATTCTTGTGAATAATTAACAGGTAAAGAAATAAATTGTGTTTTTTTTTTGAATTTTCAAAAGTATATCAGCTATGCTGAAGTTGACTAATATCCTCCTAGCCCCTCCAAATAAGCTTAGAGTGGGTACGATAATAGTGCAAAGGTAATTCTAAGTCGACACCTTTAACCTGTGGACTATTGAGGCTTCTATTGCTTTTACATGACATAAAACCAATGATGGCAGGGTGGTTCAATGATCCAAGGTGACTGTCATAGTCCAATTAGTATACTGAAATGACATTGGGAAGTTTAAATGGCATAAAATCATACCAATGACGGCAGGGTGGTTCCTTGAAAGATAAGATCCGGATAGAGTAGATTTGCAGGAGATCCAAGGTAACTGACATAGTCCAATTAGTAAACTGAAATGACAATGGGAAGTTTAAATGGCATAAAATCATACCAATGACGGCAGGGTGGTTCCCTGAAAGATAAGATCCAGAAAGATTATATCTAATATATTGTATTTACAGGTTATTTTTTTTTTTTTCAATATTAAGTCACCAATAATATAATTAATTAATTGTCTTGCTTAGGCCTCCCCCAGGCTTTTCAACGCTTCTCGTTCACGGGTTTTACGCTTCCACAGAATTCCTGCCCCTGTTACCCTCAAATCATCTTCCCACCTTCAGAATGGCCTACCTTTTCTTCTCTTTTCCTCTCTTGGATACCATTCTGTAACATTTTTGACCTAATTTTGTTTCTTTTTTCTTATAACCATTCTAATAATGGTAACCATTATCTTTTATCTATGAATAGTGTCCATTCACTGCAACGTCATCGTTCATAAAATCCATTGAACCAATACTAGTCGGAGCGCATGCGTATGACGTCACTTCCCTGTGATCTTGACACGGAAGTAGGTCACAATCGAGTCCCGCGCAGCCTGGTGACCTTGGATCGATACCTGGAACATTCTGGAGCCTACTACGTATCAGAGGAGAATAAAATGAAGGTTACCCTTGTCTTGGATTGCTGTGGATTCGGTGCCTTGTTTTTTGTCGAGAAGGTTCTTTGCAAAGCTACTTTCCAAAGTAAATTAATTCAAACCGCAACCTTGTTGACTTAAATAATGAATATTCCTGAACCAGGCTTTCCTTATTTTATAATGTTACCGGAAAGTTAAATGTTTAAGCACCTTAAATATTGTTGGAGATTTAAAAAGCTTCGGAAAGTATATTATTTATGAACAAATACGTTATTTCTTAAGTTTGATTGAAAATATTAATCCTGACGCCGCAGGGGCTTTGCCCACCTTAACTGTGGAGATTTAGGAACTGTCGATTGTGTTTAGAAGAAGCGGACGAAGTCACGGGCGTCTGCTTGTTTAAACATAAATACTTACGAGCACATAGCTATTTGTATTCGTACATTAGTAATTGACCTTTCAATTTCAGTCAGATACCCAAAATTTCAGAATAAAATGTCTGAAAGGGCAATATTATAAGAATAGTATAGAAAAGGTACTTTATTCACCTGTCAGCTGAGATATAGCGACGGGAGATTATTTGTAAGATTAGGTACTTTGAAAAGAAAGTCTTTGAAACGAATGTAATGAAAGGCTTTTGTGGACACTTTAATAGCTGAAGCTGTGATCGCTAAGTGGTGATAATTATCTTTAAAGATAATAAAGTCTGTCTTGTGTGAATAATTCGATGAATATCTATCAATCAGCCTGTATGTATTCACGCTTAGACTTAGGCCTTCTCAGCCGTTGCATTTTGGATGATAGATAAATAATATTTTTTATTGAATGAAAATTTCGTGAGGAACCCTGGACGGAACGCCTGAGAGAAATAATGAACACTTCGATTAATATAAATATAAAAAAGGAAAAGGTGACTCGCTGGTCTAATTCAAATTCAAATTCAAAATTTATTTATTTCATGTAGGCTACCTTGTAGCTCTTATGACACGTCATAAAACTACCACCAGTTCGCAACCATTACCATCTATCAACGCACAGCTCAAAGGCATTCAGAGAACTATTATGAAATAGGGATTCCCGAAAGGATTTTGAAAATTGAACTTAACCTGAGCGAAGCGGCGAGCAAAAGCTAGTTAAATATACACTTTCATAAAAAAAATGTAATTGGTAAGGACCTTAAATAATAATAGTATAAAATAATAGTAATAAATAAGGATCATAGCTTGAACAGTTGTTCTCTAAAAGAAAGTACCTACTCAGAACGAGAGTAACAGAAAGCTTTTTATTTTTGCAGACAAAATTACCACTGGTAAGTGGTGATTCTTCTTTTCTCAGGTAATGGGTTTCAGGTACGCTAGCCGTTTTTATCGGATAATTTAAGGAAAATTTCTTTAGCACGGAATACGGTCCTGAAATTAAACTTAGTTTTGCCTCGCCCGTAGTACCACCGCATTTTCAACAATACCTGCAACACAAGCAACACCAACACTATACAAACACACTCCCTCTCTCTCTCACACACACACACACACACACACCGTCTAGTAGCTTGAGCTTAGCATTGATATATCAGTCAATCAATCAGTCATTTTCAAGAAACCGACTACAAACGCCACGACAAATAAAAAAAATGTGTTTGTGTATGTATGTTTAACTCGGGCAGTCGCCAATCGTCGCGCGTCGGGATACAATAACAGTTTACTATTTTCATATGGTTTCATGAAAATTTTATACTTCGATCCTAGAAATAAATGAAATGACGAATAAGAATAATAAAATTCGATGTTTCATCGATTTCATCAATAAAATATTACAATATAATCAGACAGACAAAATTTGTAAAAGCAAGTTAGCGTAATGATATCGTTCAAATAACCAATCATATTATGAGCATAATATTAATTTTATATATTTGTATAGATAAAATGATGAAATCCAAAATGGCTGACTTGTATAATAGAACTAATGAAAAATAAAATATTTTCTTATGAACATAGTTCTATAAATATATTATTTAATTAATTAATGTATAGGTTTACTATATAACAGTACAATAGTCATGTTTTTAGGATTCCGAATAAAAAAGGGAACCCTTATAGAATCAATTTGTTGTTCTGTCTGTCCCTGTGCCAACGCCCTTTTTCTCAGAAACGGCTTGAAGTACTAAGTCGAAATTCATACTGAATACAAATGTTAATGATCCTTAATGCTGTAAAAATTTCAAGTTTCTGGTGAACTCAACAAAAAGTTACAGCTTTTCAAAGCGTATTTTCAAGGAAGTAAGGACGTAAAGGAATCAACTAGTGGAATAATAGATATTGGCCTATACGGGCCTACTCAGCTGTTAAACGAATAGAAGCATTATAGGGATAACCAAATCAGTCATATGATACACGATACATTTTCATAAATCATAACAAGATTGCGTTAAAACCTACCCTAGTATAGTTTTTTGTTAGAGTTCATAATCCATCATGTCGTAAAGCCTACATCATCACTACTCACTCAAGTGGATGGAGGGGCTCGTCCTAAAGGTGTGTTCACCTGATGCCCAATTTTTACTGTCGCACCCTCTTTAACATCGTCCTAATCTATACTATTAATATTATAAAGCTGAAGAGTTTGTTTGTTTAAACGCGCTAATCTCAGGAATTACTGATTCGAATTGAAAAATTCTTTTTGTGTTGCATAGTCCATTTATCGAGGAAGGCTTTAGGCTATTTAACATCACGCTGCGACCAAAAGGAGCGAAGCATCAGTTAAAAATGTTGCAAAAACGGGGAAAATTATTATTATATATTTGAGGGCTTATGTGCGCTGCGTAAACGGTTCAAGTTACCCAAAAAATAACTAAATATTGTCGGAGATAGAGGACATAACTTCTCGCGAATAGTAGCAAGTCACCTTTTCCACGCGGACGAAGTCGCGAGAATCAGCTATTAAAAATATAAAAGTGTATTGGTTGGCTTTTCCTACAATCACACAGCAACGGGGCGACGGATTGACGAGATATATTGCGTCTGCCTAGTTAAGTATAGGTAAGGTTAAGGCCTTTTTTTATCCCGAAAAAACATAGAGTTCTCGCGGGATATTTAAAAACTTATATCCATATTGACAACTTTGCGATTAAAAGCTGGTTATAGTCTGGTTATAATGAATATTTTATCAATTGATGATCTTGATAAATGTAATTTAAAAAAAACTTAAATTAGTATTCCGATACCAAACTTGTAAACGTATTATAAACTAGCTTTTGCCCCCGCGACTTCGTCCGCGTGGAATTAGGTTTTGGGGTGGAATTTTCAAAAACTGTGACACACGTACTTCTTTATTTTTAACTGAAAGCTCTAATACCAACTTTGATGGAAACAGCTTGAAAAATGACGGAGTTTCATATAAACTTCCATCCCCTATTTGAACCCCTTAGGGGTCGAATTTCCAATAATCCTTTCTTAGTGTGCGTCTACGTCATAAAAGGAACCAACTGTAAAAATTTCAAGTTTCTAACTTCAGTAGTTTAGGCTGTGCGTTGATATCTCAGTCAGTCAATCAGTCATTTTGAATTTTATATATATAGATGTAACAACGTGTTTGTTCGTTGGTTTGTCTTGCAACCGCGTAGCACAGGAGCTACGTATGGATCTGGATTTTTTGCATGGATATACATACCTTACGGTAGTAAGGGATACTATGTTTATGGAATACCTATTCTCGTAGTTGAAGACTTTGAGAGTGACATAGCCTACTTTTTATCTCGGAAACTATACGGATAAGTTTTAGACTATTCTGAATTTAGCATGGCTACGTCACATAGCTTGTGAACGGATGTTTACACATACACATCTGTCCACTGGGATCCTTAATCATTTGTCAGAGCAGTTGGCACTGGCTATTTATATCCGGTAAATGGGTTTGTAGGTTAGATGATCAGTGACCGTATTGTAAACCGAAAGGATTAAAAGGGTGTACGGTCGTTGCCCAACTTACCACGGTTAAACACTTGGAAGTGAATCTCAAATTGTGATTTGTACTTCACTCCAAAACCCAAAATCTCAAATATTAAATGTATGCATTTAATAAGTGACATTTTGCGTAGTGATCATTAATTTAACGTATTGAGCGGATATTTAACGTTACGGACGTTTTTTATTTTAAACATTTTTGCATCTACATGCTAAATGTACCTACTCGCAAAACATTCAAAATGTAAAATGTTCTATCACTATTAATTTGCGACAGCAGATTAATACTAATACAACATTTTATATAATAATTATTATATAAAAAAGGCGACTGACTGACTGACTGTCTATCAACGCACATCTGAAATCACTGGACGATTATGACTTAGGTATCCGCTAAGAATGTGTTTTTGAAAATTCAACCCCTAAGGGGGTAAAATAGGGGTTTGAAAACAGCTGCGTGTAAAAGCTAGTGCTCAATAAACATAAAACCGGGTATGAACTGCGGTTTGATCATTTTGAGACACAAAGTTGTTGGATTTTAGGCCATATTTTTTGGAAAAATTTCGTGTCCTATCAATTTCGATAGCGGGTTTGCTTTTTAAAAGAACTAGGTCGATGATCGATAAAGGCGATATAATCCGTTTTTAACTTGATGCAATACACGTGGAACTACAAAAAGCTCGTGTTTCAACCAGAGAAAAAAAAATAAAAAAAATCTCTGGTAGTGGGTAATAAACCAATAAGCATTGAAACACATCCTAACTCGTAACAATTTTCTCAGATGACTTAGTAATCGATAGGACAGGTGTACTGGGTAGTTACAGCGCTCGAAATATGAATAAAGTAAATACAGATTATCTTGTGCGAGTGCTTTCGGGCGTAGGCGTGGCTGGCGTACGGGCTTCCCCACTCTCCCCCTTACAAACTAATTTGTATTTTACAAGCTACTGTGTGTAAAATATGTCGATGAATCTTAAAATAACCAACGGTTAAAGGTGCGGACTGAAAACTGAAAGGTCGCAGGTTCGGTTCCCCACCCGTTGCACTATTGTCGTACACACACCTAGCACAAGCTTTCCCCTTATTTGGAGGGGATAGGAGGATATTAGTCAAGTTCAACTTGGCTAATATTTTAATGAACAATAAAGTTAAAACTTACTTCTAAAATTAAAACTCATATAAATCTAAAACCTCATCGATGTGATTAACAGTTTCAAAGAAGAGCATGGACAAACGTACACATATACAAACTTACACACTTATATATATATACACATACTAAAATTTTATATATTTGTTTAGAAGCCCTAATAGATTATCATGTGAATATTTTGCAGTTCCAATAATAACAAAAATAATTGTGTAGAGTATATGTAAGTTTATTTATTTGTATATGTGTTTATGTTTATAATATAACTCTTTGGCTTTATATGTATTTATTTTGTACGCGGGTGTGAGAGTCTAAAAAAAAAAATTAATAATAATAGTTCCGATAACCCCCTTTTTTGAAGAATGAAATAAAATACTTGCCTACCTTCACAAAACACGAATTTCCACAGAGATAAGCACTAAATGTCAAAAAACTATAATTATATAAACGTCGGACTTACACGGGATTTGCAACTAAAGTAAATATTATTTCATATGTGCGAAGGTTATTAAGCGAAGGAAGTTCATATCCGTGGGATATACGCTATCGCAGAACGATATTCACTGTATAAACTGACAATATAAATAACTTTGTATGATAGTTTGTCTGTTTACGTGTATGTTTGCGCTTCATTCAAAACACCTGCACCTGCAGTATCTAAAATATCTCATTGATTTTCCGAGATAAAATTAGCCTATGTAAGTCTCCAGGTCCTCAACTAAATCCATGCAAAAAATTACGTTGATCCGTAGCTCTGTTGCAGCATTATTGAAGGACAAACCAACAATTTTTAATTTTTTTTTTATATAAAAAATTAAAAATTGTAACAAGCAATGTGGTATCTATAATTTCTTAAGAGCTCCATTGTAATATGGTGTCTTGGAAAAAAGTAGATCGACAACTGTAATGTGTCTCTACTAGATGTCGCTAACAGTTGTTATAAAACTGATTGAAAAAGTAGATACATATCAATGATTTCGTGGCTGACGTGTGCTTCGGCCGTGGTGTAACGGTTAACACACTCGGGCGCGATTCCCAGAGAGATGTGGGTTCGAATCCCGCCGGCCTCGGAATTTTTGATATGTATTTATAAACAAACCAACAAACCAAACACACTTTCGCATGTATAATATTAGAAAGGATTAAAAGAAGAAAAGTAAAATGGAGTAGGTAATCGATAAGTACCTACGGATACAGCGCTCGATGCAGTATAATTTATTTACCTACCAGTAAAGACCTAAATGTAACAAGTTCACAATACATTTACTATTTTACTTTACAGAGAGAACTATCCCTGAAGGACCTGCAGAAAACTTAATTTTCTCCAGACATCTCAAACTCTCCGACGGATGGCAAGCGCATCACAGTTTTTAAACTTTTTAAAACTAAATTCAAAAAACTTTAAAGTATCCTCTGTCAAAAGGAAAGCTACCAACATTTTCTTATTAAGAATTGAAGTTATCATCAGATATAATCTTCCTTTTTTAATTTTAAATTCAAATCGAAGATTAAATCAATCGGGCATTGGAAAACTTTGATACTGAATATTTTAGCGGTAGTTGACCTTACCTGCTGCGGTGCGGAATATTGATTCTAGATACCTAGAATTTAGACCTAAAACTTTGTACACTAGAACAATATAATTACTTTGCTACAAATAATAAATAGGATAAGTATAAATTGTGTTAGCACCTAATGGTAAGTGATGATGTTATTCCAAAGAATGCCAAGAGGGGCATAATTAATCTACGATTTCATATGTAATCATAAATTAAAGAGGTTAGTTATAAAATCATAGATTCATTGGAGAGGTTGGTGCGCCCTTTGCAATATCGTAAGTTCCAGAGACACTCATATCTGTGCTTACAGTGCCAAGATGGCGTCAACCAAATCCAAAATGGCGTCAATCAAGTAGATCCAAAAATCACAGCAGCAAATCCAGTGTTAATCATAGACTAAAGATAGAGGTCAGTGGCTCGGCAAAGTCGCGGGTAGTATTGAAATAATACTGCTTTAAACCTTGGTGGCATGTCCCCAGGTTAAAATGTTTATCATCACAGTGCAATCGCAATCAAGCGCTAAATTGTCTTCGAATAAAAAAGTTGTACACGGAACGGCGACGTGTTGAATAGCCCTAATTAAGAAACCTTTTATTTGGCACATCACCAGGGGTACGTAATTTAATATTCTACTTGCTGAATACGGTCACAGCGGCCAATCTCTACACAGATTAGCTATCTGCGCGGTAGATATTATAATGCAAAAGCGTAAATGCAAACAGATGTACTCTTTACTCCCTCATTGGGCAGAAATCCGAAATGTCCGGAAAGAGATCAGGCGCAGGACCGATGGCTTTACGTGCTCTCCTAGGCAAAGGGTTGAAACAGCCTATATTTCCTAACTCCAGGGTAGTAGTTAATGAGAATTTCTTGACAGAAAATTCCAATACATATTCTGGCCCGACTCGAGAATCGAACCCAGGACCTTGTCGTAAAATTTTATAAATTTGTTTTTTTTTTTTTATCCGGCTCGAAGGACCATTTTTTATGTTAGAGAAATTGATTATCTTATCTTATAATATCTTATAGTTTAATTTTAAATAATACTACATTTTTTCTGCACCAAGAAAAATATTTTCTTCTATTACATTTTAAATTGACACGTTTGTTTTTCTTATACATTTGACATTAAAATAAAAAAAGTATTTGCTAATAAACTCTTTAGAGGCACAAACTAAACATCTGCAGTCCAACGCGCTATAGGTTAGCGCGTTGGCCAATGAGGCGGTTACGTACGTATACGTAATTTAGTTAGTGTTTAATTAAACAAATCTAGATAGAGTTACAAGCGGTGTAAGACCAAGGCCAGTGTAAGCCCATAAGACCTTTGTCCAGCTGTGGGCGTCCATCAGTTGGTAAAGAAGAAAAATAAATGGTTGGATCGTAGTGTACACACACAGGGAATGATTGATTTTAAATTCCAAAATTGCTCCGGCCGGGAATTGAACCGGTGACCTATTTGGCCGCAAAAATAAATAGTCATTTAAGAATTATCTCCTTGTTATCTCACAATAATATAAAAAGTCGCAAAGCATGTTCGTTTGTGTATTCAGTGTTCACTTATAACTTCGATACAACTTCCAAATGTCACGAGAAACATATACACAATACATACTCGTACTATATAATATGTATAAAGGACTTATACCTACAGTCAAATAAATGTATGGCAAACTGTGTACAAGCCATTTATAAACAGAGCGTAAGATTTATTACTATGGCTCTATGTTTACAGCAACTGAACAAAAAAAGCTCGTTTACATCTATAGGTAACTTCCTTTATACGGATTCCACGCGTGGACGTATAAGTGAGTTAGCTATAATCTTCGATCACAGAATAAAAAAGGCTATAAATGAATATTGCTATTTTATAGTTTTATAAAACAGTGCGAAAGATTGCTCTGAGCTAATTTGTTTTTCCCATAAAATATTCCTAGAATCCTCTCATAAATAAAATATATTATAAACGTATCAAAATATTATTACTCTCAAATTAGTGAAATTTTCCCTAAATTCTTATTATCTCGTCCCTACCTATTCGGAGTTTTTCATTATTTCAGCTGGATCCATTCGCAAGAACCTCTTTTATTATTATTGTAAATACCTAACTACAGTAAGTGCTACGAAGTCGCTACGCCGTCTTCGTAACCCTCTACAATATAATTACTACTAATATTATAAATGTGAAAGTGTGTTCGTTTGTTGGTTTGTCCTTCAGTCACGCCGCAACAAAGCAACGGATTGACATGATTTTTTGCATGGATATAGTTGAGGACCGGGAGACACAACACAACACAGGCTACTTGTATTTTATCCCGGACAATCAAAGAGTTCTTGCGGGATTTTTAAAACTAAATCGAGCGAAGCCGCGGGCATGAACTGGTTATTCACTTAGAAAGCTAATGTACTTTATTAATGAGACATTATACAATGCCATGTTTGGTGAATTTTTTTGTTAATGTATGAATATTAAAATTTTATAAAGCGTACTGATTGATTATGTATTTTACCGATTAAAATGTTCGAACAGTCATTGATAATTACTGCAAACATTTGTCAGTCAAACAACAAGATTATAATAACTACATAATATCTAAGTTGACTAATAAAATTAACTGACTAATAGAATAAGAGCGAGGTGTGTATAAGCTGTATATTTAGCGATTAGCATGTCGAATCTGTAAAAATGAATGCATCAGTGTAACGATTGGTTGGTACCCTCCCGCTATTGGTTAAAATGCATTGATTCAGCAAGAATGCCATAAATTCAGCCAATTAGAGACCATTGCGATGGTTACACTGATGCAATAATTTTTACAGAATCGATACGCCGGTACGAAGACGTTTGAAAGGCGATTAATACTACCAAGTAAGTCCGCTACCATCTTACACTGTATTATTCTAATCTATACATATAATAAAATTATAGAAAAGTGGTGTCTGTACAATGGAAATATATAAAAAAAAGTAGCAGGGGTTGTTATTATATCGATGCCGAACCCGAAATTGTAA
The DNA here is from genome assembly GCA_038048805.1 of Hipparchia sbordonii. Classification (NCBI taxonomy): domain Eukaryota; kingdom Metazoa; phylum Arthropoda; class Insecta; order Lepidoptera; family Nymphalidae; genus Hipparchia; species Hipparchia sbordonii. The sequence goes on along the minus strand of CM076115.1, from coordinate 3,867,491 downwards.
TTAATTTTTTTTTGTCTGTTTGTCTTTTTGTCTGTGTGTTTGTGCACGCTAATATCAGAAACGGCTTATTCGATTTAGATACGGTTTTCACTAATATATTGTAGTAAGCTTCGCTTAACATTTAGTGTTTATTTCATGTCAATCGGTTCATAAATAAAAAAGTTATGTCAATTTAAAGAATCACGGCGAACATTTTTAACGTACAGAGTACGTACTACACGCCTCGCGCCTGAGCGTCCGTGGCTATATAAAGCGCGCTGAGAGCTGCACCCCGAAAAGTCACTATACTACGCGAACGAAGTCGCGGGCACAGCTAGTCGAACATAAAAAAGAAAACAGTTTACAGTATGTTACTTCGAATCCCCCAAACGTCTTTTTGACTTTATTGAGGCATAGTGCCTATTTGGATTTCTCATTTGCCCCTCGTGTAAATCATCATCTCAATATATAAAAAGTTTCCCCTTTTATAGCGCCATAACATTATTTGGTGGAAACAACACATAAAAACTTTTGATGCACAATTTATTTCACGATTTAAAGGTAAAGACCTTCAATAAAGGTATCAAATAAAAAAAAATACATTTAGATGTAACAAGCTCAGAACTATAGAACTACGTCTTTCAACTGGAAAATCTTTTGTAGAGTCCAGATATGAACAAAATCCCGGCGTAAAATTCCTTTTATACTTTTCTTTGAGTTCAAAGTAAGTGATGAAAGTGTTTCTAGCTACTTTGTACAGATAATATAAAATTATTTGGTAAATAAATTTAAATATAAAATAAATGATTTAAAATGATAAGGGTCGGATCTTAAGGCAAGTACCTGTTACTACTAAAGGGTCGGATCTTAAGTACCTGTTACTACTAAGCAATATTCCGGACCAATGATTTCAAAACCATCAGCTTTTTGACGACTCATTAGATTTAGTACAATATTTGAATAAACCACACTTTGAATTTAAAATTTGAAGATCAAATAAAACTTTAGTAAAAAGTTAGTATACTAACGAATTTTAAAATGTTTGCCAAACATTTTTAAGATTTTTTATCTTGAAAGTAATGAAGAGAAATGTGAAAGTGTGAAAGAAATATTTTTATTGGTTCGTTTGTTTATCCTTCAATCACGCCGCAATTATCTTTTGTATGGGTATAGTTTATAGGTATTTAAAAACCTAACTCTTTGGTGGTGGGAACATGGCTCTTAAGTTAGCTCTACATACAATATATCTACGAAACAGTCCCGTTGCTGAACGACTTATCAGGCAATGCATCCGAAGTAAAAAAAGAAAGAAGACGGGTTTGATGCTTTTTTTAAGAGAATATTAGCCAAGCTGAAGTTGACTAATATCCTCTTATCTCCTCCAAATAAGTGGAAAGCTTGTGCTAGGAGTGGGTACGTCAATAGTGCAACGGGTGGGATACGAACCTGCAACCTTTCGATGCTGTGTTTATACACCTTTAACCGTCGGGCTATTGAGGCCTTGGAGCGGGTTTTTTAATTTAAAATCTCAGGTGGTAAATGCGCCGGGATAATCTACCGTAATATACAATATAGTGATATGCACAACACCTAGGCACAACTTTAAAATATATATAGCGGCTGTTACTTTTTTTTTGCTAGAACTTTGTTCTAATCTTGAACGAAAGTCTGCCACCTGATTCTGTAACTTAGTGCCTATCAAAAAAAAAATCAAAATGTATTTATTTCATGTGGGCCAACTTGTAGCTCTTATGACACGTCATAAATCTACCACCGTTTCGGAATGCAGATTCTGCTGAGAAGAGCCGGCAAGAAACTCAGCAGTTGCTCTTTTCAAAAAAAAAATTACCAAAAAATAAAAGCCACTGACATATATTTTTTATCCATTGAAGGTTTACTACGAAATAGTAAATGACCACTGGACTCGTGTAGCACATGACAGTGTTCTGTGGCCATCAAGAGACCGACGAGTATGTACAGCAATAGACGTCTTTTGTTTTTTGAGACAATGACTAAAACATTTCAAAGCTACCTATTTCACTATTGTTGTAGGTACTTTAACACTTTTCGACCTAATCCTTTACATAAATAAATAAAAGAGCAACCGCCGAGTTTCTTGCTGGTTCTTCTCGACTGGAACGGCATTCCGAAGCAGTGGTAGATTCATTTGACGATTCGAAAGCACTTTGTAAAAATTTATTTGAATAAAAAATTATTCTATTCATTTAGTTTTCGGAAGAACGGAGTTCATCTTATACAGCATGACTAATATTCTTTAAAAAAAATCGATACACTCGCCTCTAAAAATTTTAAAGGTCTTTTTGGAAGAATCCCTTCGAAATCGTGTATAATTTAATTAAATAATAATTGGAAATTGTTAAGTATGTAACAAAATACATACAAAAAACATTAAATAAATATCCTTAAATCATTTGAAAATATTATTTCTTAAAAACGCCACGAAAACACACAATTATCTCCAATATTAAAATTGGGTAACTGTTTAAAAAACAACAAAGAAAACGCGCGACGATTGACTATTTATTAAAACTAAAACAATTAACAAAACGTTTAAATTCTTAATTAGACTTAGGTACTTATATTTAATATATTTTATGAGTAAGTGTAATTTATTTATTTATTTAAACTCAAAATCATTATCACGCTTTTATCACGTCACGAACTTAACTGAAAATTTATTTTATTTAAAGAATTTATTGTAGTTTAAACAAAGAACGCTACATTTAACACTGATAAATAATCACATTCTGAAAACCAAATACACTTTTATTATTATTTGTTACGCAAAACCGATACAAACACAAATAAAAAAAAAAGCGCACAATGTTTTACTATAAATAAATAAACCACGGTTTAAGTTTAAAAAGCGAAAGTGGAAACAGCGAATAATTCAATTTGAAGATGGAACGCATAAAAGGGGCACTAACCTTCACTCGCGCGCGCCTCTCTCGAGTCGTCGACGATCAACAGGTGGGAGCTCGCTCGCCCGAGCTCGAGCTCGGCTGGCGCGGTGCTACTGGCTCGCGGCACGCCCATCACTACCGGCAGTCAGGGCGCGAATGAAACAGATTACGAACTCACCCTGTACGGCAGGTAGGACCTTGGACGGGAAAATTATTCCTTGTACTAGTGCATTATTAAAAAAAAAAAGTTGTCTCTTCTTTACGAACTCGCTGTAGCTTATTTCAAAGGGAAATAGGAACGTACAGATTTGCAAATGTAAAGCCTTAAGCCCTACTTTTGGAACTTCTTTTCGTAAAATATCACTAGGTTTTACGCAGCATTTATGAGTATGAAACTCAAAATGTCCCTTATTTTAATGAAGGCATTGTTAAAAAAAAGGAAGGATCCTTTAACCATAAAAAGCCTCTTTCATCGTGTAATGGAGTCGGTTTGGCAATAAAGCGAGGGAAAGAGGACATTTTGGCTTGGCTGTCATTTTTTATTTTTTATCCCGTTTGAGGTTTGAGGGAAAGTCGTTACTTTAAAATTGAATTTTTAAAATTTTATGAACTTACTCTAAAATTATTTTAAGTTTTAAGTGCACATTTAAGGGTCGTTGTCTTGTCGTTATAAATAAATAATAATTTGAACACGAAGCCTTATATTTTGCCCAAAAATTTTTAATTAAAACGGAGGATGTAAGTAATATTTTATTTTGGCTTTAGCTACGACTTGATATACCTTTTATAGCAAGTAATTTTATTTACTTTATAGAGTAAAGAGTAACAAATTTTCGATTTCTACAGTAAAAAAGATTTAATTACTTACGAATTATTTTTAATACAAAATTTGCTTCCAAAATATCTTTCAACTTATTGACAAAATGGTGTAAAATATCTATTACTTCTTACAGTTGTTGGACTTATTATTTAGAAATTGGCAAATAATAATTAGAATGTTACAATAGAACCTATATTTGCAATTGTTGCAATAGCGCTCTCTTTTTCTAATAGGAAACTTAAATAAATAAATTATATTAAAAATAGAAAAAATTACATTGTGTTATAATATTAAAAATCTTTAAGTACTTATATAAAAAAATTTAGTCAAATATCCAGTTAACCACGGCGAAATATAGTTGTTTGTAATTTACCTTCAATTGAATAAAAAATAATCAAAACTAAAAAATACAACCTGCTTCAAAAAAAAATGTCCTCCTTCCTATACCTTTTTCTTCATGACCGCATTTATAAAGTTATATATAGTAGGCTATCTCATTAGGAAACTAACTTCAACCGCAGAGTTGCATCTTGTACCTATTTTATGTACAAACTAGAAGCTGCTCTGCTGCCTTCAAATCGTCTACTTCTCAGTGTTTTAGTTCCGAACTGTTTCTTTTTAAATTATAATGATGATGATGTAGTAGTAGAAGTAAAAAACTTTTTTTAATTCGATGACAAGATATAGTCCTTGACTGCGATCTCGTCTGATGGCAAGTGACGATGCAGTCTAAAACGGCAGTGGGCTAACTTGGATAGGATATGGCAGTGTACATTCAACCCATACCCTTATTCTTTTACACGCCATCGTACCGGAACGCTAAATCTTTTGACGGCACGTCTTTGATAGTAGGGTGGTAGGTAATAAGCTGCGGCCAAAGCCTCCAACCAGACTAGAGCAGAGACAATTCAGAAATTATAAATTGCCAAATTGCCTCCGCCGGGAATCGAACCCGAGACCTCCCAGTTACAAGATTAGTTTAAAAAATAAATATGATCTAAGTAGGTAAGTAACTACTAGTAGTTTAAGTACATAGTAAAATCAAAAAAAATCAAAATCAAAATTTATTTATTTCATGTAGGCCAACTTGTAGCTCTTATGACACGTCATGAATCTACCACCGGTTCGGAATGCAGATTCTGCTGAGAAGAGCCGGCAAGAAACTCGGCAGTTGCTCTTTTCAAAAAATTTTTACAATGGTTAACAAAACTATGCTATGCGCACAGTGTTTCCACAAAGAAGTTTCAAAAATGCACACCTACCACAACCTAACACACGTTAAGTAGTAGTTAGTAGGTACTTAAGTTAACCTCATATCTTTACCTTACACCCTTTGCTGTATTGAGTTTCCCGTGATAGGCGTTTATTCCATTACCGAGCATTGCAGACCAAAGGAAGCTTATAGACAGGTGCCTGTCGTTACACCTAGATCTGTCTATGTAGTATGAATCTGAGGGCTTTCAGTTGAAATGAAATGATATCACACTAATATTATAAAGCCGAAAGTTTGTGTGTGTGTGTGTGTGTGTGTGTGTGTGTGTGTGTGTGTGTGTGTGTTTGTTACTCCTTCACGTCACAACGAATGAACCGATTTGGCTGAAATTTGGAATGAAGATAGCTCATACCCAGGATTAAAACATAGGCTACTTTTTATCCCGGAAAATTACAGAGTTCCCGAGGAAATCATAAAACCTTTATCCACGCGTACGAAGTCGCGGGCATCGTCTAGTTTAAAATAAAATAGAGTTCGTTATTGTTATAATGTGGAATACAATAATATACAAGACAGTGCCTGGAGTATAACTTGCAACTTAACGTTAATAGTCAATAGTTTGTTAATTTGACATAATACTAAAAGTATATAAATGTTAAATAAAAAGAAAAGTCCTGATTCATTCACTGACTGAATCATCAATGCTCAGACTAAGGCTAAACTCTTAGAAAGCTAGGAAACTAGTAGTACCTAAAGCTAAAATTTTGCACAGAGATAAATTTTTTGATAGGGAAAAAAGTAGGATTTCATTTTCGCTTTAAAATAGCATTATTTCCATAACCATGTAATTATAGGTAATTATAATCATATATATATGTTTTCAAGATTTTTCTCAATACCCTTGGATGAACGAAACTGTCAGTGTTTCTAATTACACGCGAGCGAAGCCGCGGGCCACCGCTAGTTTGGTGTGGAAATATGGAACTTACTAGATGATGCCCGCAACTTCGTCCGCGTGGATTAAGGTTTTTTAATTCCCGTAGGAACTCTAATTTTCCGGGATAAAATGCAGCCAATGTTTTAAACCTGGATGTGAGCTGCCTCCATTCCTTTCAGCCAAATCGGTTCATTCGTTGTGGCGTGAAGGAGTAACAAACATACACACACACACGCACAACACACGCACACATACAAACTTTCGCTTTTACAATATTAGAGTGATTAAATTGAACAGTAAGTACATACTTATTACTTGCATTTACAAACATGAGACATAAATATTCAAGAAAATATAGTTTGAATTAAAATTAAATGATAACTTCTACTACAAAGATTCTATGAAGTTTTAGGTTACTGTCGGCGTAGGAGGTACCCAAAATATTGGTAGCATTGCCCTCTTTGCATAGAAATTAATATTCAGCAAAATATACGTACCGTTAACGTTAACTTAAAAAGTTGCACTAGAGACCTTTGAGACCCATGACAATAGACCTAGTATGAGATTGCAAAACTTTTATAGTCAAGGATTTCAAATGAAAATACGTCTCTTCTGAGAAACAGCTCATCAATCTTACTATTAGTATAACTTGACGAAAAGTTTTCGCCGCAGCTGTAGATCAAAGCGAATAAAAATAAAATATTTATTATTTATTTATTATATTAAAATACGTATGTGTTTACTGTTTTTGATTATATTTCATACTAGCTTTAACCCGCGGCTTCGCTCACGTTAGGTTCGATTTTTTAACCCCCTATTTAACCCTCTTGGGGTTGAAATTTTCCAAAATCCTTTCTTAGCGGATGTCTACGTCCTAACAGCTACCTGTATGCCAAATTTCAGCTCGATCGTTCCAGTGGTTAGAGCTGTGCGTTGATAAATCAGTCAGTTAGTCAGTCACCTTTCCCTTTTATATATTTAGATATATTTTTAATTTTTTTTCATATTTCGACCTATGTTCCTTGGGGAAAGTTGTTCATTTTCATGAGCACATTGACCTCCTTCAGGGTTGACCCACCCTTTTGTTACACGTTGTATAAATAGCATTATTGTCGTACCTACTTCTAGTACAAGCTTTTCGCTTAATTGGAGGGGAGGGGAGAATATAAGTTAAGTTCAGCTTGGCTAATATTCTTTAAAAAAAAAAACAAGTAGATTAGAATTTACGTCGCCTTCGCATTGACCGCGTCACCGCGCATACATACATCATAATTAATGTTTTGCCTATGACAAGAGTATTAAATTTAAAGTATCGAACATACGTTACGCGTGGTGTAAGCAAAACAAAATGGCGACACAGCGGCAGAAGCTCACACTAACGCCTTGACTGAACACTGAGGCGACGGCGATAAGCGTGCAAGCGAGTCAAGTAGCGCAGCGTTTCAATGGCAATATATCATTTTTCATTTCATTTATTTCTCCACCACATTACACGTAATATTTTATAGTTTACATTTATCAATATTTGACAGTTAACGTGGGAACTAGTGCTTAAATCTGTGTTTCCATAACCCTTGTTGGCGCTTTGAATTCGTCGAAGTATTTTGCGATTGAAATAAAAACTCTTGCGTGGATTCGGTTAAAACTTTGTATTAATTGAAGAAAACGTTACAGTGCATATAATTTCGTATGAATTTCGAATGAAATAACGACGATGACAGTTTGACGTATAATTGACGTTGGATGACTGATGACGGAGCGTTTTATTTCTGCTTGAACACCCTAATGCCGGTCGCCCCTTTCCCTAATGTCGGTCGCCCCTTTCCCTAATGTCGGTCGGAGTAAACGAGAATCTGCTGTTGGTTTTGTGTAACAATTACATTGTTTCAGCAAAGCAATCACCTCTGATTGGATGTATTGATGGCGTTTTTACTGCATCGATTAATTTCAAACAATATCAAAATACATAATACCATGCAGTCAGAGGTGACTGTTATAATTTATCTTCACATTGTAACAAACATTATTAGACAATCTCTTATCTGGTCGACTAAGCAGCGAGAGAGTCTTACTCTTTTTAAGATCTGCCTGCCTCCGCATTCAAACACTAGACATCTGTTTCCGTCTCTACTTTCGTTTTCTTCAAGTAGACAATGATAGAACGGCATTGACAGCTCTATGCTCGTTGGAGGAATAAAAAGGATTCAACATAAACATAATCAACAGGAACCGTGTGAAACACGTCACAGAGTAGACCGTCTTGAGTAGGGTTATTCACTAAAATAAAACACACTTCGAAAGCGAATTCACTCGTCAAATTGACGTAATTGATAACACAGAATAAGATGATTGAGAATAGATCATGGACTTATAGTAAGTCCATGGAATGGATAGGCATTCGCTCCTATTTAGTATTAGAATGAGTGTCATAACCGTTCTAGTCTTTATTTACTATTCCGTGATTGGTGAAGTGAGCTTGCTTTCGAAGTGAGTTTGTATTTTACTGAATAGCGTTTCTGGTAGCGATGTTGAGTACGCTGTCGCCACTCGTCATGTTTGACCAGGGCTTAAGTAATTAGATGAGCAGTAACAATAAAATTCATTGCTCACTACCCACACCCAATTAATCTTGTACTATAATAGAACTTGATGACAATTATTTTAATTATTATTCTATCTTCGAGCATTGAACCTCTGTGCTCACAAGATTTTTGATAATTTATTATTAATGCAATTTTGTTACAGTTAAATCTTTCAGCTTAAAGAGCAAAAACGAAACTGAAAAGTTTATGAAAAAAGAACAATTTTTTAAAACTAACTATAGCTGACACCCGCGACGTCGTCCGCGTGGATTTTGTTTTTAAAATCCCGCATGTATTTTTTGATTTTCGAGGATAAAAAGTAATCCATTTCTGTGCCAAATTTCAGCCAAATCGGTTCAGTTGTTGCGGCATGATTGAGTAACAAACTTTAGAGATTGCTCTGTAGCTATAAGGCCGCCTTTGCATGCCTAGTTTTAAGTTGTATTAATTTTTGTTTCTTTCTTGTGTGCAATAATTTACACTTGCAAATCCCTCTATTTTCAGCAAATTAATCAAACAAAACTGAATTATTTTTTCTCCTTTATTAAGTACGTGCTGAAATATTTTTCCTTTGCGAGAAACTCTACCGCGAAAAATACAATTTTATCTGAAAGTTTTTCCCTTGAGATTCAGCTTCTTGGTATATTACGAGCTCTTTGATAAACAGCATTAAATATAGTCTATTAGATACAATTCTTATTGGCTTTCGTTTTATTTCCAGATGCAAGTGAAAATGGTTAAAATGAAGAATTATTCTTTACTAGCTTGTGCCCGCGACTTCGTACGCGTGGAATGAGGTTTTTTAATTCCCACGAGAACTCTCTTATTTGCCGGGATAAAAAGTACCTAGTCTTTGTGTTATTCTAGACTATCTATCTCTGTACCTTTCAGCCAAATCACTGTTCAGTCGTTGCGGCGTGATTGAGTAACAAACATTGATCCATCCATCCATCTATCTATCCATCCATACATATATACTTTCGCATTTATAATATTAGTAGGATTGTATACCAAAAAAATATAACAAGAAAAAGTTAAAAATCGGCAATCCGTCTATGGAAAATTGGATGTAACATCCGTCAAATTTAAGGAGATACAATAGAGATATCTCTATTGTAACTCCTTAAATGCATCTCTTTTTGAAGGTATATTCATTGTATTCATTGCTCGACAAGGCAAAACGAATGCACATATGACAGGGGTCGCCAACCTTTTGAGTCGGAAGAGTCAAAAATTACAATTTACAGAATTACAAAGTTTTTAAAGAGCCACAATTTTTTTTCTTGCCAGCAATAAGTAGGGGTGCGGTAAAAAGCGAGTACAAGTGGCTGAGAGATAGAAATGATGCCTAATCCTTGTTAATCGATTCAGAACGATTTTTAAATGTTTTTTTTTTATAAAATAAATAATATTTGTGTATGGATGTTCTAAATAGCCGCAGATTCACGAGCCGCAGGTTGCCAACTCCTGACCTATGAGGTATCTGCGGGAAGTCTATGAGTAAGGTGGAAACGCTAAGAAGACGCGGTATCAAAAAACTTAAAACCGGCATTAAAAATAGATGTCCAGTGAATTACATAGCATAAATAATTAAAAATAATTATAATAATAAATGTTTATCATAGTATTTCAAGCATATTGTATTAAGATATTAGAGCTTATATACTTGGAACATAGTTTTCGATGTTCAAGCCAAGATGGAATATCAACTACTCGTCAAGTTCACAGTTTGTAACCAAATAGCTATGTAATATCTATGCTCAACCGGTGGGAGGGGTTGACAAGTTTACAGTCTTGTTATACTGCCAATATGCTCAGAGCGGGCGATATTATATTGTAGACTTGCAGACGCGTGCGACTTCGTCCGCGTCTTCAATTTACAATCGACAGTTTAGTTGGGCAGAACCCCTGCAGCATTGAGGAGTTGGGTCCTGGAATTCAACGATGTAGTCTTTACTTGATACCTACAGTAGCTATTCATAATCGACAGTTCCTAAATCCAGTACCCCTGCAGTATCAGGATTGAGGAGTTGGAACCCGAAGTTCTTTTGGGAGCATCTCGCAAAGTTTTTGTATCGATTAAAAAAGAATTCACGCAAATCGATTTAGAAATCACGGAGATATTAATATACATAGGTAGAAAAACACAAGTTCTTCTCCTCCTTTTTCGAAAGTCGGTTAAATAAGTAGCCTAAGTTACTTCCGAAAACATCAGCTATCTACCAGTGAAAGTCCCGTCAAAATCAGTCCAGCCGTTCTCATGATTAGCGGCAACAAACAAACAGACAGACAGACAAAAATTGTAAAAATTGTTTTTCTGACATAAGTTCCGTATTTACTTACATATGCATTTAGTAAACAGCTGTAGTAGTTATTTTAATATTACAAGCAGACACTTCAATTGCTGACCGATTAAATTGCGATTCTATATGAGTTGCTCGTTTATTTTCTATGTGCTCAGTTTACTATTACTCTTTTAAAATTTACGTTACACGTGGCACGTTGTATAGTAACAATAATAATTAATTAAGCATAGTTACTCTATCATAGTATAGCTTAATCGAGAATAATTGCAAGTGAACACAGTTTCTCATTTAATTTGCTCCACAAAGTTGCTAACTATCTAATTCCCGTGCATTTATGATCGGTAACAGAGTTTAGTTTCTAGCAAAATTAATTTGCATAGTGCTCCAGACACACAAGGTTTTGCACCTGGCTTTATTAAGGTTGTAGATAGTTTAATTTTTATTCCAGGTTTCTAGTTCAATCAGATTTTTATTTTGAGGACCCTTACAAGTAGAACGTCCCAAATTTGATTCCTAGCTTATTATAAACTAGCTGATTTCCGCGACTTTGTCCGCGTGGAAAAAGTCGCCTTGCTACTATCCGCGAGAAGTTATTATTCTTCACCAAAATTGGACAAAATATTTCTAATAGTACACAATTAATAATAGAAAAAGAATTATCAAATTCGGTTTAGATTTGACGAAGTTAACATAGATTAAAATAGAGCAAAATCAACAAAAATTAGCCCGGATATATTGACCCGGAGTATCAGCTACCACTATACCAAATTTCATTCAAATCCGTTCTGTAGTTTTCGCGTGATACGCGCACAGACAGACAGACAGACGAAAAATTCAAAAAAAATTGTTTTGGGTTCAATATCGATAATAAAGCATCCTCCGATTAAAGTTTTCAAAATATACTTAATGTACAGAATTCGTCCCGTTACAGTTTTATTATACGTATATATACATTGTATGCTATTAGATAGGAATATTTTGTCCAATTTTGGTGAAGATCTACTAACTAGGTATTATCGGAGATAGAGGACATAACTTCACCCTAAACTTTTCCCTTTTATGAGATTTCCTAGTCTGGGCCAAATTCGTTAAGAAAACCGTTGTAAAGGATCGAAAAAAACCTTCATCAGAAACCACTCAATCATTAATTCCCAGCGCGAAATGTAATTAAGAAAACAATCAGAAATCACTCAATGTTATGGCAACAAAATATAGGCCACGTGAAACCTTATTCCTACACTGTGATCGTTTAGAAATTTCCAAAAATATAAAATACACCCTTTCATAAATATAAAACAATTTGTTGTTTAATTTTACTGTACGAACTGTCGATTTGGGCTACCAAAATCACCGCTTGTAAACTCTTTGTCCATTATAAACCGTAACTTATAATTAACTAGCTGAAACCTATGACTTCGTCTACGAAATCTTTAATTTGCCAGAATAAAATATAGCCTATGTGCTATACTTATGTATAAGCTAAGTTTGATCAAAATCCGTCCAGTAGTTTTTGCGTGAAAGAATAAAAACATGTATCCATACATCCACACTTTTGTGTTTATATTATTAGTAGAATTAATAGGATTTTTTTGTCTTATCCTGTATTTAACAACAAGTATTATAAAACCAGATAAAACTGTTAGACACACTATAAATACTAGCTATAAAAATAATAATTTTTAGACTAGAAGATTGATATTTCGGCCGCAATGTTTACATATTATTCTATTTTCTTTATCACTACATAGTATAAAACAAAGTCCCTATGTATGCTTAAATCTTTAAAACTACGCAACGGATTTTGAAGCGGTATTTTTTAATAGATAGAGTAATTGAAGAGGAAGGTTTATATGTATAATAACATCCATTAACAGTGAATGACATAGGCTATATATTTTATACCCGTGCGAAGCCGGAGCGGGCTGCTAGTAATATATAAACTGGAATCCCGAATCGGCGGAGGAATGTTATTCCAACATAGAGTTGCGACATACTTAAAGCACCCATTACGCACCAGTGACCTATGAGTGTAGAGAGGGGGAGTGTCATAACAATATTCATTGAAACTTGCCATTTCACTTTCTATACGATATAACCAATAACGATAACTATATCATGAAAATACCGAAGAAGTTTACGAACATTTATTTTCTAAGCGATTAGAGTGTACCTATCTAACCTACTTAAGTAAATGTAAGTACCTAATATCAATGTCGCCCACGCTAACTTACTTTTCATTATAATTATTATTAAGTACAACACAAATATTGACTTCGAAAATTAAGTGGGAGTCATGGTCGCCCTGCGTAGTGTATTTTCATCTGCTTATGAGAATTCACCCCCAGTTCTCACAACTACGTTATTACACAGTCTGCGCAAACACAGATGCACTCTCTATTCCCACACTCTCATAGTCCGGTGGGACGGAAATCCGACAAGACCGGAGAGAGATCAAGCGCAGATCCAACGGCTTCATTTGCTTTCCGAGGCACGGTGGTGACAGCTTCGTATAACTCCGGGCTAGTACTGAGAATTTTTGACAGAAAAAAAAAACATTTTTTGGTCTAAACAGGGAATCGAACCCGGGATCTTGTTATCTGCAGTCAAACATGCTAACCAACGCAACCAACGCCAACGGAACACTATTTGCTTATTAACTGTTTCGCATTACAATAATTGTACCACAAAACCGATATCAAAATCTAAATATATAAAAGGCAAAGGTGATTGACTGACTGACTGACTGACTGATCTATCAACGCACAGCTCTAACCACTGGACCGATCGAGCTGAAATTTGGCATACAGGTAGCTGTTAGGACGTAGACATCCGCTAAGAAAGGATTTTGGAAAATTTCAACCCCAAGAGGGTTAAATAGGGGGTTAAAAAATCGAATCTAACGTGCGCGAAGCCGCGGGTTAAAGCTAGTCTAATTATATAAAAGGAAAAGGTTAATGTAAAAGGATTGACTGACAAACTGACTGACTGATCTATCAACGCACAGCTCTAATCACTAGATAGATCAGGCTGAAATTTGGCATACTTATAGCTATTGTGACATAGGCAAAGAATTTCGAATTCAAAATTCGATCCCAAGGGGATAAAATAGGAATTTGAAATTCAAAAATCGAACTTAACGTGGGCGGCGCCAAAAGCTATTACTATAATAATCGTGAGTGTGTAACATTACTACAAAAAGGGTAAGTAAGATCCCAGCAGCGTTTTCCGATATCGGCCAAATTTTTGTGCTAACCATAACTACTTCCACTTGATCGCTCCTTACCTTGAATACAAGTGTGTGTTCAGGTCATCGAAGAGTGGGCGGATGGTTTGTGTTTGGTTTTCACTGATTACTTTCACAGTGTAAGAAAATCATACAGTAGAGCAACGCCTAAGTTGACGAATGTCGAAGTACTTACCTTAATAACTCTCTCCCATGTACAGCTACGATGTAGAATTCCGTGGCGCCACCCGAATCGGGGTCCTGGCTGAAAATTAGAGTTGTATGCTCTTGTACATGCACAAAGCATACAGCATTTTGCTGAGTTGAGACCTTTTCTTCGGGCTGTGCCACACATGACTAAATTATTCCGGCACTTCTTCTGTTTGACGCCTTTTGTCTTTAATACTCAAGTGATGGAGGCACCGGAACAACCTATTCTAAGTATACCTATTGGGTGATGTGTGGCACAATTCATAAAATAAACGTTTCTTTCTTTCTTTCCATGTCTCGCTCCTAACAACCCACATAATTGCTCTGTTTATCTTAATGGTTTATAACCAAAATGTTTAAACTTAAAAGGTAAACAAGTGTTTTCTAGCAGAAGGACGTAAGCGACGTGATAAGCATAGCGGATAGGACATTCTTATCGCACTGTCAATGAAATCATAATACAAGGGAAAAGTTGAAAGCGCCCAGCTACGTTCGTCATTTACAAGTATCTCTCGTAAATAATCCTGCAGACATTCAACAAAATAAATGTTGGAAAATTTCCGTAAATATTCTGGAAAACTTTCATTACTCCCGTCGCATCGTTCACTTATGTGAAAGTTTGAAAAACAATTTTTTTAGATAACAACTTATAGAAACAATTTTTATTTATCATTTTAATAAAAAAATAGAAATATGACATGGTTTATTTATAATTATTATGAGTATAGACTGATAATGTTCTTTGAATAGATAAACTAACAATTACATAATACAATTGCTACGCAGCTACGAACGCCTACGATACTCTACGACGCGAAGCTTTGTGGTAATGACACTTGTGTGGGTGTACATATAAACAAGACATAAACTTAATATAGCAGTAGTCACAAACAGTAAACAAACGTGATTAAAAATCGGAATAACTTTTCCATCTCAAGGCTGTTGTCCCATAGTTTTTAATAAAAACCTCAATAGGTTAGCTGAGATCAACGGTCAGTAGGGTTAGTATAAGATTTAATTCAGTTGATCGTATTCGTATTCGATGACATTAGTGTCAAAGTAAAATGAGCTATTGCATTTAATTAGAGCTCAATTTCGTGCACGCATTCTTATACGTTAACGTATACGAATACGCTCCAAATTAAAATGGGTTGTTCTGAATAGCATAGAATAGAAATATTTTTTATTCAAATAAACTTTTACAAGTGCTTTTGAATCGTCTATGAATCTACCACTGATTCGGAATGCCCTTCCTGCCGAGAAGAGCCAGCAATAAACTCGGCGGTTGCCCTTTTCAAAAAACCTTTACCACAATGTAGTTTCAAAAATGCAATACAATCCAATAAAAAAAAATGTAGACAAAAGTAGACCCATTCCTGTTGGTGCATCAATACACTTAAGGTTCATTTTATTTTAACGCTAATGTCATCGAAAACAGATACGATCAATCGAATTAAATCTTACACTAACTCTAGAGGGCACAGACTGAAAACAAAGGTCGACGGTTCATACTCACCCGCTGCACAGTAGTACCCGTAGGTATTTTAAAATGTAATTTAGTATGCTTTTATTTGTAAACTTTTATACATAGATTTAGGATTGGTGCCCGCTACGCGTAGCGACTACCAAGCCAGAGAGTAGAGACAAAACATTTTTTTTCTCTATGACCAAGCCTAAGGGCCTGCGCCCACTGACAGCACGGCATGGCACGGCAGGGGATTTTCATGCAACGAACAGAAATATATACCTTAAATATACCTTAACATATTATGGCAATAAAATTGAAATTTTAACGATGGTCATCGTGGTTTGTGTCTACGATGACCATCATTGATATTTCAATTTTATTCTTTCAATATTAAGGTATATTTCTGTTCGTTGTACGAAAATCCCCTGCCTTTCAGTGCCGTCAGTGAGCGCAGGCCCTTAATCTTTTTATTTTATTATTAAAATGTTAAACTACACTTAAAGGAAATCCTTCCTTATCCTTCCTTATTAATATAATATGCGAAAGTGTGTTTGTTGGTTGGCTGGTCCTTCAATAACTGTACAATAGAGCTACGAATCAACGGATGAGGGAGAGTGACATAGAAATATAGATTACTTTTTATCCCGGAAAATCAAAGAGTTCCTGCGGGATTTTAAAAACTAAATCCGAATAAATACTAAATCTATGCGTTTATAGCCCTGTTTTCGTTTCGTTTTGTCAGTTTTTTGTTTCGTCAGATTTTCGTTTCGCCAGATATTTCGCTCATTTGCGACAAGGGTGACATAATTCAAAATTCACCAATTTTAGTGTTGAAAATTTATAATTTTTGCTATAAAAACAACATTGCGCTAAGCACAAAAAAATAAAAGCGTGTGTTGTGAAAAATAAGAGCGATTGTGACTTAATGCTCTGTCGCTTTGTTGGCCGCTGTGTTGTTTCGAGACCGTAGCATCTACAAAACATTACTCTCTAACGAGAGAATTCTCTCATCGTCGATTTTGAATCATGTCACCCTTGTTGCAAATGAGCGATTTGTTTCGACAGTAAAAGTAAAATCACAAGAAGTGATAGATTTAGCACAAGCTTTACATGTGACGTCTGTGTATGTGCTGAAATAAAATAGTGCGATGCAAATTCGCAACACGTAAAAATGCGCTGCTCGATTTCGGACTGCGTAGGTTCTTGCTGCCCGGATGAGTCGTCTTGCATTGATTTGTGATCTTGTGAAGCGAATCACGTCCCAAGTTCATGCGAAGTTCGTGTTGAGCGATCTCGTAGTTATTGAGGATGCGACGTCGGTTTCGCGGTTTTGTGTTTCGACCCTAGATCGTAATGCTTCAAGTATGCAAATGCTACTCTACCGCATAAATGTATAAAGCATAGATAAGTAAGATAGAAATGTATAAGCATTCTGAGCATAAATTTCATTATTTAAGAAAACAACGTATACGCAAGTTTTATTTCAGTTTGTAGTAAAAAAAAAATATTTTTCCTAATACATACCTATGTACCTAGTAACGCTTTTTATGCATGCATTAAAAGTTTAAATCAAATATTTAAAAGTTTTCTCTCTTTCTATCACGTAACTCTTATCCCTTCGCTCTCTATGAATTTAGGCCCTTGGAAGAGGTACGCCATGTACTTGTAGCTCCACAATTACTGAGCGCTGATCTCCTCTCAAAGAAAGGCCATAAATCCACCACGCTGGCCCAATACAAATTGGTAGACTTCACACACCTTTGCGAACATCATGGAGAACTCTCATGCGTTCAGGTTTCCTCACGATGTTTTCCTTCACCATTGAAGCATTTGATATGTGATTACTTACACGCACATAGAGAATTGATGCTTTTGAAATGTGGTGTTGGAGAAGAATGCTTCGAATACCATGGACTACGATGCGAACCAACATATCAATCCTGAAGCGGCTTCGTGTTGAAGTTAGACTATCCACCATATTAGCAAAAAAATGGTAGAATTATTTTGCTGTAATCCGCCAACAGAAAAAATCTGTATGGTCAAACATGCAGTTATAAGCTAAGCACCGCTTACCTCCCCAACCAAGCAATAAAGCAAAATTCCCAAGCAAGCAATGCCACCACCACTCACATGCACCACCACACAAGACTTTTATACTACTCTCGACGCTCGTTTCGCCCCGACACCGGAGTATCCTCAGGAGATATCGACTTTACAATGCTGTATTGTCTATTCTATCCAATATCCACCACATGTTTCCAAAAAATTCTTGGCTACTTGGTCATATTGCCCGACGCCTACTTAGTAACCTAGAAAAACTTATAGTTGTAGGCAAGGTGGAGGGGAAAAGACCACGTGGCCGATCATCTAGCCGCTGGTCAGACCAGGTTAAATCACTAACTGGCCTTCCACTTACAACCGCAATTAGAAACGCCGGGGACCGGACAGAGGCGAAGACTATAGTTACCAACGCCACGAAGGCACTTTCGTGAGGATACGTCCAACAGCAATGAAGTGAACGACCAAGAAGACACGCACATAACTCCGAAAAATCAGCGCTGAGCTCGGAATCGAACCTGCGACCCTTCGAATAGGAGACCGCAGTCCTAACCGCAAGGTTATCACGACTCCCTGTACGTTCGCATGAAAGCAACTAAATAGAAATGAAACTGAACCTATGATATGTGTAGTTGTTTTCTATTTGTAAACAACATAGCCCACGTAACATTGCCCAGAGGAATTGCGACAAATCTGTGGAAATTGAAAACGACGTTGAATTTTATTTAATTATTACTACTACAGCACTGGTAGCATGGGCAGGAGATAAACTTTTTATCCCCCGATTTTATCCACTGACAGGGGATACAATTGCCTTCTCCCTATGTTGAAGCATGGCGACAGGGGAAAGGAGAAGATATATCCCTATTTGACATTACAAGTGGAGCAACTTCTCCCGGCTAGAGCATTGGAACAAATGAAAGAGAGAAACTTGTCCTTTTTTGACTTTTGAAAGGGTCAAACGAAAACAAAAAACAGACAAAAACCACATACGAATCACCTATTAACTATCAAAATCACGAGTATAGATAAAAATAATGACTTTTTGGGATCGAATTGACATAAATTTTGAAGTATTGTGATATTTGTACCTCCTACTTCCATGATTTTCTTATAATGGCAATAATTGCGGGGATAAATTTTCTCCCATTTTATCCACTGTCAATATTCTTCCACCGCTGTGCCCATGCTCGACGGGTGGATAAAACTAAGCGAGGAGATATACATTTTATCTTTTTCCCGGGGATAAGATTTCACCCGCCCATGCTACCAGTACAGGAGAACGTAGGGTCGAGTCGAGCGTAGGAAATGTAATTTGGACGTAAAAACTCTTTTTACAAAACCGACTTTAAACACCACTACAAAGTATATCAATTGTGCCTATAAAATTTGAAGAGTTCCCTCGATTTCTCCAGGATTCCAAAAAAGGAGGAGGTTGTCAATTCGTCGGAATCTTTTTTTTATGTTTGTTCCCAATTACTCGAAGACGCCTGAACCGATTTGGAAAATTCTTTTTCTGTTCGAAAACGGTATACTTCCCAGGTGGTCCCATTGTCATCAGATCAGGAACTGATGATGGGATCCTTGAGAAATCGAGGGAACTCTTCTTTATAGGCACAATTTATACACTTCGTAGTGGCGTTTGAAGTCTGTTTTGTAAAAAGAATTTTTACATTTATATTATACCAGCTCTTGCCCGCGGCTTCGCTCACATTAAGTTCGATTTTTCAAATCCCTATTTTACCCCTTTCGGGGTTGAATTTTCAAAAATCTTCTTAGCGGATGCCTACGCCATAATAGCTATCTAAAGGTCAAAACGCCCGATCTGTCCAGCGGTTTGAGCTGTGCGTTGATAGATCAGTCAGTCAGTCAGTCATCTTTTCCTTTTATATATTTAGACTAGCTTTTGCCCCCGCGACTTCGCCCGCGTGGAATTAGATTTTGGGGTGGAATTTTCAAAAACTGTAACACACGTAAGTACTTCTTTATATTTAACTGAAAGCTCAAATACCAACTTTGATGGAAATAGCTTGAAAAATGATGGAGTTTCATATAAACTTCCATCCCCTATTTAAACCCTTTAGGGGTGGAATTTCCAATAATCCTTTCTTAGTGTGCGCCTACGTCATAAAAGGAACCAACTATAAAAATTTCAAGTTTCTAACTTCAGTAGTTTAGGCTGTGCGTTGATATCTCAGTCAGGCAGTCAGTCAGTCAATCAGTCATCTTTTCCTTTTATATATTTAGATTAGTAAAACAAAATCTTACATAATATTATACAAAATCTTGACATACATATCAACAAAGAAAGCAGGTAATTCTAAGCCATAGGGCTTGGACCTTGAGTGAAGTGTATAAGATAATATGCGAGTTAACGGCCTGCGTGACTAGGTTTACGAGTGGCAACTCGCCTTGAGTATCGTACATACAAGTGTACACCTAAGGGTTCTACCATGTGTTGAAGGCATGAATTTAGACCACGCGAATACTCTATGACTTCAGGATATTTTTTGTTATTTCTGATTAGCAAGCAAATAAAAGTAAAGCGTCTGTTATACAAGAAGTTTCCTAATGGATTTATAAATACATATCAAAAATTCCGAGGCCGGCGGGATTCGAACCCACATCTCTTTGGGAATCGCGCCCTGAGTGTGTTAACCGTTACACCACGGCCGAACCACACGTTAGCCACGAAATTAGTGATATGTATCTATTTTTCCAATCAGTTTTATAGCAACTGTTAGCGACATCTAGTAGCGACACATTACAGTTGTCGATCTACTTTATAAATCTATTAGGATATTTCCTTTAAGTATAGGTTAACACTTCACTAAAAATAAAATAAAACAAGAAGTTTCTCGAATGATGCGCCAAGAAATAAATAATTAAAAAAAAATCACACTAATATTATAAAGGCGAAAATTTGTATGTGTATGTATGTTTGTTACTCTTTCACGCCACTACTAGATGGATTTGGCTGAAATTTGGAATGGAGATAGTTCATACCCTGAATTAAAACCTAGGCTAAATTTTATCCCGGGAAATCAAAGAGTTCCTGCAGGAATGAAACCTTAATCCACGCGAACGAAGTCGCGGGCATCTTCTAGTTACTTAATATATTGTAAAAAAGTGATGAATAAATTCGCCAAAATCTTTGATCAAGCCTCCAATAACCCAACAATTCAATATCTAGACTAAATAAAAGTTCAGTCGCCACCTGTTACACTATAAATTATCGTACTTCCACTCCTAATATACGTATTTGGAGGGGAGAGCGAAATATTATTCAAGTTCAGGATTACTTTTTTTTTAATATGTTCAGCGAATTTACGAGTGCCTAGGCATAAGAGCCCTTTATTTTCCCGAGATAAATTGAAAATTATATTGATTTAGCCATTTTTTTTTTCAATGGGACAAGAAAAACTGACCAACGGACATAAAAAATAGGGTAACGAGTTTTGTCGCGCTTAAAGATGCTAAATGCAGTTAAAATAATATTAGATATATTTAAACTTTCATTTCATACCATTTCTTCTTTTGATGAGATCATGTACCAAACAAACTCCGTGGTAGTGGTCCTGTTTTATAGTTGTAATAAGTAGTATCATAATATATTTTACCCAGCAAGAAGTTATTCTATATTACCACGTAACTATGTGGCATATTACGCCGTACTTAAATTTCAATTAATTATCTTGTATCAAATCACAGGATAATTAAACAGTCTGGCTTATAAGTAAGTACTTACAAGGATTAAATTTTACAAAATGCGAGAATGGGTTTGTTTGTTGGTTTGTCCTTCAAATCTTGTTCAAATCATTTATTGCTTGATTGCAGGTACATAAAAGATGTTACATTAGGGTACAAATAAATACACTCCGCAATTCGCGAAACAGGACATGCAATATTACATTGGTGCAAAATTTACATAATTAATTTAATCACGGCGCAACGGTGCAACAGATTGAGGTGATTTTTTTACATGGATATAGTTGAGTGGGTACCTACTACTAGGAAAGTGACATATTTACCCTTTGTTAAGGTTAAACTATTAAACAGAGGGCTCCAGAGGGATTTTTAACACCTCCACGGGGACGAAAGCGTGGGCAAAAGCTAGTATAATACTAAAATATATTATTATTATGTTAAACCAATTAATAACAAACAAATCTGCGCCTAAATTAGCTAGTTATAGATAGGGTACTGGCGAGCATTACTACTAGAACATTGTGGAAGCACTGTATACATAGCATAGTTTTGTTACCTATTGTATTTTTTTTTTAAAGAGCAACTGCTGAGTTTCTTGCTAGTTCTTCTCAGCAGAATCTGCATTCTGAACCGGTGGTAGATTTATGACGTCTCATAAGAGCTACAAGTTGGCCTACATGAAATAAATAAATTTTGAATTTGAATTTGAACAAAAATAAACGCCTTGCACTTATCGTGAAAACAGAAAATTTCTGAAGAAAATGCTATAATATATGCTTTTAAAATTTAAAGCCTTTACATTATGAAAACTTGTTATGTATAAGTTCATTGGTTATCGACCTATACGATGCAATGTAGCGTGTGAGTCTGGGGGAAGTAAAAAACAACATTATCAACAGCAGATTGAATCTTGCCGCATCGCTACTCCGCCCCGGCCGGAGGAAATAGACCCCATCTGCTTTCCACGATGCGAACTACTTAGTTGCTTACGTAAGGTAATACTTTAGTAGGAAATCCTTATTAGATAGAAGCTGCATTATGCGGATAAAAAAAGCATGGGCGGTCCTGGACACTTCTAACAGAAGTGAAAACACGTCGTACTCATAGCTACAAATATACCTACCTACTGTTAACATTAGCTTTTTAATGACGCAAACCAGTAAGTTTTGTAAAAATCTCGCAGGAAAACTGGGAAAATTTTGGATGGGAAGACATTTTTTCAGGATTAAAATTAGCTTATTATCTAACTCTCCAAATAAAAAATCACTTCAAAGCGTTATTACGTTGTTGCCTGATTGAAGGAAAAACAAACAAACACACATTCGTATTTATTTTAGGTATAATAGTCTGCCTTTAGTGATTAGTGAGGGAACTAAAATGATAGTAAAAGCTTTAAAAGCTGTATCAATCAATAGGGTAAAGATGCCGAATATGAGATACCATTTACATATTCGGCCATAAAAAATAAATTATTGCACTAATGACTATGAAAATTATTTATATTCGATAAGTATTTAATAAAGTTTATCCTTGAAAGACAGTTTAGTTCTAGGTATAATAGATTTTTTGCTATATCAGATAATATTAGAAAAGTCAGAAATTACGTCTCAGGGAAATGGTCTCCTATTATGAGATACCAAGGGTTTTTAATATGAGATAGTATAAATTTAGAGTAAAAGGAAAGAAATCGATTCAAAAAAACTTTATTGGCGATATTTATTAATCTACAACATCTACTAATAAATAAAAAGGTTTTAGTAACAACTTAATAATATATTATCATGTGCTTGTGCCAAGTGCTTGATGTTCTTCAGATGTAGATGTAACCCATAAAATCGTTAGTCCAACTTTACAATATTTTTCTATTTTTGCTTCTAAATAGTCAGAAAAAGCTGGAGGTCTTCCCATGAACCTTGACAAATACTTCTGCATTAGCATCTTTTTTGACATAACGTTCTAGGATACTCTTAGGAACATCGAAAGTTTTGATGCTATTAGGTAACATATTTGTTTGCTTCGCACTGCACTCACGGCCCGTATTATGGCATCGTGGTCCTAGGACTTCCTTGATCGACGGCATCTAGAAAAAGAGGTTTTTAAATGGTCGTATTTCTATACATCCTAATATGAGATATCTCATTTAAGGAGCCCCCACGTGTCTCATATTAGGAAAACACCCAAATTTAAAAACTAGGCTGCCTATTATTTCTTAACGAATAAAATACAACTAAACTGCAAATGCATTGTAAAATTAGTCATATAACTGATACAATGACTGTAAATTTAAATCATTTAGTGTGACTATAAAGTTGTAACATACCTCGCTAATATTTGGTGTCAAAAATCGGGTTTTGTGGTTTCGTAAAAATCCGCACGTACACAACCTGACTTCGCCTCGAACTGGGAAGCACCAACACATGTTTCGGTCTGTTGCCACGCGGCTTCTGGTGACAGTATCGCCAAATAGCTGCGGCGATTAGTTTCGCCAAAACCTAACTATCTCATATTTGGCAACCATCTCATATTCGGCAACCTTACCCTACAGTCTGAATTATGGTGATTGGCTGAATTTATCGCGTTCTTTCTGCAACTGTGCATTTTAGCCAATGACAAGTGAGTATCAGCCAATTAGAGGCGATTGCAATCTTTTTTAGAGAATCTTATAGAAGGTCTAAATAAGTACCTACCCTTAGGGACTTAGGGAGAGTCTAGAGAAAAAATATCCACTATTTTAAGATTTGAAGAAGTGTCCATACAGACTAAGAGGTACAGTGGTATAGTGGTTCTTGCAATTCACGAGGGCGCGTGAGCTTTACTTGTGGTTACGTCGTGTATATGCACATTGCGTAAGTGTGCATGCCTGTCAGGAGCCTAGGTGGGAGTGGTCAGGCGCGAACAAGCTCTCGCTCACACTTATACAGATACGCCACACACACAACCATGAGCCACGCGCCGTCGTGAATTGCAAGAACTACCTACTTATATTAGCTTAGGACCTTTGAATGCAGTAAAAACAAGAGCAAATATTAATCATCGGAAATACTCTTTTTTGCTTGTCTATAGCAGCTATCACTTCGCATAAAATCGACAGCAGATTGTTTCTGTAGTCTATTAATCTATGCTACCTGATACCTGAGATTGCTTCTATTGTTCCTCGTCTTACAATACCATCTACCTCAGAAGACATTAATTGTTCTATCAATGTGTGATTGTGTGAGACGAGTGGATGTTATCAATATTTAGTTTTTTATTGCATTTGCATATGCGGGTGCTCAATTTTCGATACCGAGCCCAAAATATTTTTTTTTTTGAACTTTTTGTCTGTCTGTCAGTGCGCGCATCACGCGAAAACTACTGCACGGAATGAATGCTTTCATTCCATGCAGTAGTTGTCTATTTGTTATAGTGGTAGCTGATAACTCCGGGTCAATAGATGGATGCTTTTTATCCTCATAAACTATAAGGTTTATCCGGGATAGGGGATGAAACTTCGTCAAATTTAAACCGAATTTGATAATTCTTTTTTTATTATAAATTGTATATGTAAGAAATATTTTGTTCAAAATCTACTAAATATAGATAGAGGACATAACTTCTCGCGGATAGTAGCAAGTCACTCTTATAAACTTTTTCCATGCGGAAGAAGTCGCGAGAATCAGCTAGTTTTTAATACAACAGAGTAAACTAGATACTTACTGCCTATAACGGCAGTAATGGTACCTAAGTACCATTAAGCGAAAGATCAAAACATGGATCGATGGTAATAATATCTGGAAAAGGCAATTGAAATGAAATATTATAGCGAACACTTAATAACCAGTGCCGAAACTAACGACTGAGCTGCGATATATAAAAGTAAGGCATCACAACTTTGTACAATAGGCAACAGAAGTTATGACAAGAAATCATCGACATAGGTAGGTACCACATACCTACCTAAATGCGAATGGGTACGTTTATGTATCCTTAGCCGCTCAACGAATCTTGGGAAATTGGCATGCAGCTAAGTATACCTACCATATATTTTATAATTTAAATTAGTTAGCAGAATTTTATTTACTGCAACACATTTTTTTTATTTTTTTATTCGATGTCAAGATAGCCCATGACTGCGATCTCACCTGATGGTAAGTGACGATGCAGTCTAAGATGGTAGCGGGCTAACTTGGAAGGGGTATAGCAGTGTAAATTCAACCCATACCCCTAATCGGTTTCTACACGCCATCGCGCCGGAACGCTAAATCGCTTGGCGGCACGTCTTTGACGGTAGGGTGGTAACTAGCCACGGCCAAAGCCTCCCACCAGACCAAAAAAAAAAAAAAAACATCGAACATTGAAAAAGACATCGGTAGTCATTTGTATTGCGGTATACATAGCATATCGGATCAATCGGTGATAGCCTTCGCGACCTCCTGAGGGGTTCTTGGTTCAATCCCAGAAACGCATCTCTGTCTTCATGGAGTTGCGTGCGTTTTAAGCAATGAAATACCTAGATATCACTTGTTTTAACGGTGCAGAATAACTTCGTGAGGAAACCCACCTGTTAAAAACTTCGTTGAAAACTGTACACAGCTACACACCTGTTTTCGGCTGGCGGCAAACAGGCGAGCGACGTTCATTATAGCAAACAAAAGCTCAACTTCAGACTTTATTGGAACAAAGGAGCTGTAGAGACTCCTTAGTTCTAAAATGACACTTTTACACCCTCATTTGGTTCAAAGCAGATAAACGTGATTGAAGGTAACAGAAATCGGTGATTTAAAGTGTAACGGGAGGGAAAATATTTTATACTAGCTTTTGCCCGCGACTTTGTCTTCATAGGTTAAGTTATTTCCAAAAACCCGCGGGATCCCTTTCTTTTTCTGGAATAAAAAGACTGTCTGCCGATGAAAAAAATCACGTCGATTCGTTGCTCCGTGATAGGACATATGTGATAGGTAGGTAGTACTTGTCTAAACACTGCGAAATCTACCCAGGAATTGAAACCTGAGTCAACTTAAAACTTTTATATCCAAAAGATGACAGGGTCACTGCCAAAAATTGAATTCGGAACCTTCCACTTATAAAACCACTCAACACTGTATCGGAAGGACATCAATTTATGTTATTTCTTCAAAATACAGCTAACTACTCTACGTATTTTCGTATGCTAACGATGAAAACAATACCTACAGCAGCCGTAGTTATCGGTAAAGAATGAGCTGCCACTAATGAGAAGCCGAAAATTTATGAAAACTATGCGAGGTTATTATTTTTTAAGTAGGACTGGTTCTCCTATAAGTACTTTGGTAATAAAATGTTGTATTTAAGACCTTGTAAAATAATATTTTGTAATAAATATTGCAAAGTTATTTTAAAAGTTATTTATCAGTTTGACAAAATGAAACTGTCTGCGTTTGTAACTTATAAGTACCTACCTATTCCTCGAAAGTCCTACATAATTAATAGTAACATTAGAAAGTAATTAGCAGTATCGTAACATAAAATAAGACATATTCTAGCAATTATTTGTTTCTTGGAAACTTGTGGAAAATTAAGAATATCGGTCTCGAGAAAGGAAATGCCTCCTCTTCAAGCTACTTCCAAGTTAATTATATAAATAAGGAATTGTAGGTATAATATAGTATACTTAAGTAAACTTATAGGTACTGAAGTTAGTAAACATTTTTCTTGGCATAAAAAATTATAAAAGTAGGCAAATCTAATAGTTTATTGAATAGAATGGGTTGATAAACCTATTCAATTTGTACGGGTTTCACATTAGTTTCCAAAGCTTTGGATATGCGAGACGAGCGCCACTTGTCCCAATTGAGGTATTGAGTGGCTGACTACAATACTTATCAATAGAGGTCGAAACTGACTCATAACCTGTACAAAATAAGGTCCATTATACGATAAACATTATTCCATTATAGAATACACGTAAATACCGAAGATTTAGCCCTAAGAAATCAAATCATTAGATAAAATCTAAAGGTTCTTATTATTCCCTGCGTACCTATTTCAAATAAGCACTTCGTTGTGTAGCTTTAATCCCTTCGACCTTCAAACTAAACGGAAACTTTTTCAGACTAAATTGTCTCGTTCCGAATCTCGTAAAACAAGTGTAAAATAACAATAAAAGTAACTGATATTGACGTCCCGAAATGGAACAATAAAAGTTTTTCAGCCGGAATGGCGTAAACCTGTGTATTAACGTTCAACGAGCCGTGAATTTCATGCGGGCGCCGAATCCCTTTCAAATGGGCAGCTTTGCCTGACAATTTTAACATTGTAACAACTGTTGAAGACTAGATAAATGAGCTTTAACAAAATTATCTAACCCTTGAAGAAAAATATGGCGTGCTGCTAACTGAAGTAGCACTGGAACAAATGGCCGCTGGGTTTAACCAAGTGAAAGCTACCTGTAACCCGCGATTGTCACTACCAAATTTCAAAGTTTTGTTAGTTACGTTTTGAATGTTTTTGTTAACTTTAACTAGCTGATGCCTGCGACTTCGTACGCGTGGATTGAGGTTTTTTAATATCCCAGGGTTTTTATTTTCCGGCATAAAAAGTAGCCTATACTCCAGATACTATAGTTACTCCAGACAATAATCTATCTCAGCGCCAAATTTCATCCAAATCGGTACAGTCGTTGCGGCGTGATTGAGGAACAAACATCAAAACAATTGCAACCAAGTGAAAATTAAACTACAGCTACAGGAGAAAAACCATCGTTTAATTAACAACACACAAAAAATTAATCAATCAATTTATTTCTTGTTTTCCTGACAATAAATGATTTATTTATCCATGCGAAAATGTTCTTAAATACTACCTAAAACTAACATCTACCTAGGTATATTATATCAAACTCAGTGTCAAATACCAAACGTTAGGTAGTGTGTTCAATAGGTCAGTTTATTAGATAAATAGACAAGTGTAAATTAAAAATTTAAAACACCCCCAACATGTAAATTTAAAAAAAACATATGTAATTCGCCATTTTGTGGTAGCGGCCATCTTGGATTTAAAATTTATCATAGTGTATAGTATTCTAATAGTAAAACCTTTTCATATAGGTACCCAAATTGAGGGAGTTGTGAAAAAATATGTAATCCGCCATTTTGTGGCGGCGGCCATCTTGGATTTTCATCAAACATAACTAAGAACACTCCCGACTAATTCACCTTTCAAATTGTGGAATTTTATTAATGGAAAAACTCTTGACTCTCAAAACTCATGACTTATTGAACAGACTATACTTACTCAAAGTACAACTTAGGTATTTTACATTTCTATGAAATTACATAAAGTAATTTTTAACATAATATTATAATAGATTTGGTGTTAAGAGGTTATTTACCTCATTTTTTGGAATGTTGACAATCCATTCACAATTGTTATTAATCAATAATGTAAAATATGAAATTAATAAAGTATAAGAACAAGCGCGCATTCAGACAGTAAATATGTACAATTTTTAATATTATACGCGCGTTCGTTTTTACTCCAAATGTCATAAAAATTACGTCATTCTCGTCTGGCCTCGATATCTTTTGTGACGAGGTAGATGGATCAGAACTTGTGTGGATGCAGTTTCTAGGTGCCATGTCAGGAACATACAGTTTTGTCAGTGAGACCCACGGTATAAGTCAGACAGTCTGCTCTATCGTGGTCTGTGCATGCACAGTACAATAATGTGTTGAGCTGTGCATAGCTATGATAACAGGACAATACCATGTCCTCAGCGAAACTATTAGCGAAACGCGAACATGGTTATTGTGACCCGGGTGACAGCTACATTTTACACAAAATCATTATGACAGATGTTACATCCAATTTTCTGTAGTCGGGTTACAATTTTTAAACTATTTCCATGGTGAATAATGGCTGGTGTCCCGATCAAATATTCCTACATTAGATGCACACATCATATACCCTTAAGTAAATTTCAACATCTTTCTTGACACACTGTATATTTTTGAATATCTTGTTACGTTCTATGGCCAAGATGTATTCAAGGTCTTTCTTTACATGCTGAATATTTTTGAATATCTTGTTACATTCTATGGCCAAGGTGTGTTCAAGATCTTTCTTGACTTGCTGAATATTTTTGAATATCTTGTTACGTCCTGTGGCCGAGGTGTACTCGAGGACTTTCTTGACACACTGTATATTTCTGAATCTCATCCCGTCCGGTCTGATGCTTGTGGTGTAAGGTGCGTGTTCGGTTCAGCAACGGTAATGGCGGGCGTCCCGGCGGTGGTCCCGCTCCTGTAGATTTTGGAATAATACCTTGTTATGCCCTGTGGCCGTTGTGTATTCTGTTCCGATGGCTGTGGTGTAACATGTTCGGTGCAGTGACGCTAATGGCGGGCGTCGCGGCGATGGTCCCGCTCGCGGTCGCGCTCGCGGTCTGCGGGCGGCGGGTCGCGCTCGCGGCGCTCGCGGTACCGCTCCTCGTAGTACGGCGTGGCGGCGGTGCGGCTCTTGCCCGTGCTCGTGTCGCCCGCGCCGCTCTCCACCGCCGGTTCGACAGGCGACTTGCGAGGCCTGCAACAAGTGGGATGTTGCCGATGTTAGAATAGAATAGAAGTATTTTTTATTCAAATAAACCTTTACAAGTGCTTTTGAATCGTCGATGAATCTACCACTGGTTCGGAATGCCCTTCCTGCCGAGAAGAGCCAGCAATAAACTCGGTAATAAAACTACGCTATGTATACAGTGCTTCCACAATGAAGTTTCGTAAGTCCTACGTACAATCCAATGCATGTTATGACGTCTACTCGTCTTAACATGCATTGGATTGTACGTAGGAGAAAGCAGACCCATTTTCGTTGGTGGCACCTGTTCACGAGCATAACGCATGATCCAGCCGTTGTTTCGCTCAACCATATTTGAGCGAAGCAATATGTTAAAAATAAATTATTTCTTACCCATTATTACATTTCTCTTCCCTTTAATACTCTTCTATAAGGGGAGACCACAAATTAATCATATGTATGAAAAGAGGGAGACTAGGCATCAGTAACAAAAAAAAAGGCATCAGTAAAAAATGTGGACTGACAGACTTCATAAACCTTTGAGAACATTATGGAGAACTCTCTCTCAGGCCTGCAGGTTTCCTCACGAGGTTTCCTATATTCCCCCCCACCCCCACCATACCACTACACTACATACCTCTCTTCCGTCCGGCTGTGCCCCCTATTGTAATGCTCCGCGCGCTCGCGCTCCCTAGACCTGGAGCGATCGCGGTCCCTCTCGCGGTAATCCCTGTAGTACCTGCAAAAAATACGACAATAAATAAAAGGAAAAGTTAACTGACTGACTGATCTATCAGCTCAAACCGCTTGACAGATCAGGCTGAAAGGCATAGGAGATAGATACTCGTCATGTTATGTAAGCATCAACTAAGAAAGGATTTTGGAAAGCTAATATTAATTATATTGTCATAAAACAAGTCAGAGCATAGTTCGAAGAACTGATGGTCGTTGGGATCCCAAAGTGCGACCTCGAACCTGAAAGCGCAGTGTTGGCAGACCGAATGAGGTGGACCGACCATATCAGACAAGTCGCAAAGAGCCGATGAACAAAAGCGGCGCAAGACCAAGGCCTGTGGGAAATACATGCAAGAGACCTTTGCCCAGCAGAGGACGTTTATCGGTACAAAGTCGCCACTCCAGCCTTGGGACCCCAACAACCTACTACTAATACCATGCCAAATAGCGTTTCAAAAAACCCAGTACCTAATGTTTGCGTCTGGAATTAATTAGATTACTCAAAAAAAAAATCAAAAAATCAATACAGTTAATAGGGAAGAAGGATCGGAGGGATTTATATATGTTACAGCTAGATATTTTTTTTTATAAATACGTTAATTTATTTTAGGTATACTTTGGTACTTACCTGAGTATACCTGTAAAGTCTATTTTACTTAGCGGTCTTAAAAGGCAAACAAATTGCAGTTTCGCCGAAACGCGTAACCGACGCCCTTTGTCAGGCGCTTACGACGTTTTAGTTTAGTTTCTTACTGAACGACTTATACTGTTGCTTATCGCGTCGCTTACGCCTGTCTGCGAGAAAACAAAAGTTTACCGCTTAAGACGGGTAACGAAAAATCGATTTTACAAAATACAAGCTACCCATCTCAGAGTAATCATTTATTTTATCATCAATATAATTAATTAACAAACAAAACTCACTACGTAAGGCCATTAGTAAGTGTTTCATTAATTGGGTGTTTGACTAAATTTTTTTTATATACTTAAAGGTTTTTAATATTGCAACACAATGCCATTTTTCTTTTTTTAATATCTTAACTTTTCTCGAAAATATAGAGCTTCTAAGTTTTCTGTTAGACAAAGAGAGCGTTACTCGTGACGTCACAAGCGGGTAGCTCCATACTCCGCATAGAAACTTTCGTTTTAGAAAGAGACGGATACAATCGCAGTAAAACAGCTTATAACTTATTTATATTTTACCCGATTTATTGTTTTTTTTTTTTTTTTATATTTTTAGCGAGCAAACGAGCAAGCTGTTTTTACAAATGTTAATCTCACATGTTACATTCAACAACCAAATACCCAATTTACGATAGTTTATTCTCTACAATATATTAAATTCAATATCGCGTCTAGCCGGAACATACAGGTATGCAATACATGTATAAGACCTATATATGTATAAGGCTTACGTATCACCGCGGTCGCGTTCACGATCGCGCTCCCTCGACCTTTCCCTGTACCTGTAATCAAAGTGATTACATTTCACTTCATTCATAATTCTATTACTAGAACTACTACTACTACTACTACTACTATTTTATTACTATTAGATGTTTCATATTCACTATTTCGTATTCACTATGGGCAGAGATTCGGCTTACAACTGAGCGCAGGTGCTAACAAAAGATTCAGAAAGACTTTTCTTTCGTCTATGGAACAGAGGATTTTTTGAGTTGTCTGACTTTTAGACTAACTTGCGCCAAACTGCTTTTTAATTTTTATTTATTTAAATTTTGTAATGCTGTCATGTTTTGGCAAGATTAGTTCAGAGTTATAGTTCTTTCAACCCACGAGGGCACGTGGCTCATGGTTGTGTGCGTGTCATATCTGTACAAGTGTGAGCGAGAGCTAGCTCGCGCCTGATCGCTCCTACCTAGGCTCCTGATAGGCACGCACACTTACGCAATGTAAAAGCTTATGCGCCCTCGTGAACTGAAAGAGAAAGAACTATAACAAGAAAAATTTTGCTTTTTAATCCAGGTCTTCGACGAGATCGTTCGTGACGTGCATGTTAGGGTAAACGAGAAATCAGTCTACATAGACAATATCTCTCTCTCTCTCGTCACTATCTCTCTCGTTGCCTGCATGTTAGGCCTACTGGGGCCCAAGTCTGCTATTGCAATTGTAGTTCAATTGTCTATCAATCACATCCTAATTGCTACTTTTAGCAATTTTGGTAGTCTACTAATTCAATGGCGTCACAATTGTTTTCCGATGGTTTGCCACTGACACATCTAGCTTTGAATCTAGCTTAAATAAACGTTTTTAATATGTAGTTTTTTTTAAACTCATTTCGAAAAACGCTTTTTAAGCTAATGGCAATATCGAGGTATCATTTAATTACAATCCAATTATGTATAAGAAATCGAACGACCATTGTGAATTTAGTAGACTACGAAATTTTGGACCAATGATAATTGAATTGTAATTGTATTGCTGTTGAATGACAATGACATGTAAAATAGCAGACTTGGGCCCCTGGTGTGCGATGTGTCGTTACCAGCTTACCTGTCACGTTCTTCCCTGTCACGCGACCTGTCCCGGTAGCGCGACGCGGAGCGCTCGCGGCGTCTCGGCGCGCGGTGGTGCGCTCGCGCGTCCCTCTCCCTCGAACGCGACCGCCGTCTCTCTCCCCCGTACGACTTGGTCTCCACGCCGTGCAGCGTGTCTTGGAGTGAGGAGATCAGAATCTTGCATCTGTCATCGTGGGCCACCTGTACGGAAACATGGTTTTTTTTGTTTCTTTATTTATTTAGGGGCCAATACATATTACTTTGGTTTAAATTGGGTAAAAATAGTAAGGTCCACGAAGAAAGAAAAAAGAAACCGAGGCACATGGCGCGACATCGACTATAAAAGAGTCCTTGGTGGAAGGGGTCACGACCCTCACTAATGGAGAATACGACGCAGAGAAAAATTGGGTGCAGATATTTTTTCACTATCATATCACAGTTAATATAGTCTGATTTTTAATTGCGTGGAATTCTGACGTATCTTAATGTTACCAGAGATTTAAAAAATCCCACAAAAAGGATATCTAGTTTAAACTTAGAAAAAATAAATATCAATTGCCGCACATAGATATTTATGACAAATGTCTGACAGATAGTTTGGGGTAAAATCGAACTACAGGTGGTAATACTGTTTTTCATACAAATAACTCGCTCGATTTATAAAATGACATGTGTCAGAATTCCACCGAATTAAAAATCAGACTATAGAAGGAGAGTCATTTAGCTATGCTCCTCATTATCAGTTTCTGATCACAAGGTGGAATCAGAAATAACAAAATCCAGTTGAACCAGGGTTACCACTAAAGGAGACGGTCCATTTTGGGACTACTCGTGTACCATATACCACGAAAAAACAAAAAATACAAAGAGATCACTAACAATAAAATCAATTAGATAATCATAATAAATAAATTGCAAAAATAAAAATGTAATTTCAAGTTTTTCGGTAGTGTTCACAAGATGGCTACGTTTCAACCACAGAGAAGGCAGTAGGTAGGTACCCTAGACGCAAGTCTGTCAAATGTCATTTCTAAGTTATCTGACAAGTGACGTGATATTTTTTGTTTATTCCGAGTATTGTTGCAGAACTATCGAGAGTTGCGCTATCGATAGTTGACCTCGAAAATCAGTCATATAATCGATAGTTCTATCGATGCTATTTGCACGTCGTGATAATACTATCGAGAGTAATGCAATCGATACTATCGCTAGTATCGAACCTATCGATAGTATCGAACCTATCGACAGACTAGTTACCTATACTATCGATACTATTGAGCTTGAGCGATATTACTAACTATCGATGACATAAAACTGTCAATAGTATCGATAGTATTGATACTTCAGTAATACTATCGATAGTATCGAACCTATCGACAGACTTGCGACCGTTACTATCGATACTATTGAGATAACTATTGATACTATTGACCAATAGTATTTACTCTTTTTTTTAAATCGATAGAATCGATAGTATCGATACTAATTGTCACGTGCAAATAGTATCGATAGAACTATCGATTGTATGACTGATTTTCGAGGTCACGATACTATCGATAGACTATTACTATCGCAACATCACTGATTCCGAGCTTTGTTGTAGTGTTGTGAACTCGTGAATGCGTTTTTTATGTTTCTTGTGGATTTTCTCAGGCGATGATCGTATCATAAAATAATAGGTAGGTATCCAATATGTAATTCACAAAGAACAGGTAGGTATTTATTATCTTCTTCAAATGCAGATCAATGACCTCTTGATATTTTGACAGCTAACGTCAGAAACATGAATCCGCCCGCCATGATACGTATGTTATGTTGCCTTACGTGCAGAAAATAAATAATATTTTGCATTGAAATTAAGATGAGTTCGTGGATTTGATCGATCAAAAATGCTTTAATATTTTATTTTATTTTATTTTATTACTGGTACAAAACCTGTCCCACGCTCCATACAATTTTGGACCGTCTCCTTTAATGCAGTCGCAAAGCTGAACTGTACGATATTTGGGTCTCAATCAAGCAAGCGTATGCCTTTGTATAAAAAAAGTAACCTTGCTCTGCTTGATGAGCGAGATGGCGGTGACGAGCGTCTCGATGGCGGACGCGTACTCGCCGGCGGCCGCGTCGCTGACGGCGCGCGCGATGGCGCTGGACGACACGGTGCGGTTGCGGCCCATGACCTCCTCGAACTCCGCCTCGCTGATGACGGGGTGCGGCGCGTGCGCGGCGTGCGCGGGGTGCGCCGCGTGCGGGGGCGCGTGCGGGCCCAGCGGCGCGGGGTGGTGCGCGGGCCGCGCCTCCGCACCGCCGGGGTAACTCTGTCATACAAACGTTCGGCTTAAAGTGCTAAAATCTTCAGAGCAGAAGAGAAAATTCTGATGGTATATGGAATGAATGATTACCTAAGCAATAACATGATCCAAACACATTTTTTTTATTTCTTCTGTCAATTCATCCAAGCTATCTTCATGGTTCAATACAGCTGAACTGTTTTTTTTTTGTTTTCTTGATCATAACAATCATAAATCACCAGCCCGGGCATCCACTATCTATCACATCACGTCACACTTAATATTATAAAAGCGAAAAGTGTGTGTGCGTGTATGTTTGTTACTCTTTCACGCAAAAACTACAGAACGGATTAGGCTGAAACTTGTAATGGAGATAGAATGTATCCTGGATTAACACATAGGCTACTTTTTATCCAAGAGAATTAAAGAGTTCCTGTGGGAATCGAAAAAACTTAGACTAAGCCGCGGACATCGTCTAGTTTCACAATAAAAGTATACATACTGCTGGTGGTCTTCCATAGGGCTGGCGCGCTCCGGGCGGCGGCCCCTGGGCGGGCGGCGGGCCTCCGTGCGATGGGTGACTGTAGGGGGCGCCTGGTCCTGGCGAAGACCAGGTTAGTTTAAGACGCTATACATTTGGCGCAAGACCGAGACATGTGGAAGAGTATGCAAGGGACCTATGTCTAGCAGTGGATGTATATAAGCGTGAAAACCCATCAGTGGCCGACGACTTTTTTTTTTATTCGGTGACAAGATAGCCCTTGACTGCGATCTCATCTGATGGTAAGTGACGATGCAATCTAAGATGGTAGCGGGCTAACTTGGAAGGGGTATAGCAGTGTAAATTCAACCCATATCCCTAATCGATTTCTACACGCCATCGTGCCGAAACGCTACATCGCTTTACGACACGTCTTTGACGGTAGGGTGGTAACTAGCCACGGCCAAAGCCTCCCACCAGACAAAACTACTGGGCTAGTGATGGGGTATACTCTCAAATAAGAATAGGTTTAGGCTATGATAATAGTCCACCACTCTGGCAAGTGCTGATTCCTTCTTGCTGATTGACTGATTCCTTGGAAGCCTTCACACAGCTTTGATACCAATATAAATAACTCTCAAGTGTGCAGGTTTCATCACCATGTTTTCGTTCACCGTTGAAGTATGTGGTATTTTATTTCTTAAGTGCATATAACACCAAAAAGACTGAGGTGCGTGGTCAATGGTGGGTGAAGTGTGCCAATTTGTATTGGGTTAAGTTGGTGAGCTATCGTTTGTAACCGTTCTGGTGACTGGCGCTCAGTAATGGGACGTTGATGGGTTTGCTCTTCGAACTATTCATAGTTCAAGTTCCGATGGTCGTCGGGGTTCCAAAGTGCTGCAGTACCGACCGGGGAGCGCAGTATTGGCAGACCCCCCCACTAGGTGGACCGACATCAGACATCAGAGAGAACTCAAGAGAGGCTCAAAACCGAGGCCTATGGAAGTGTATGCAAGAGAGAGTTCAACAGTGGACTCTATGAATTGATAATGAAAAGAAAAGGCAGACTCTCCCTCTAGGTGGACCGATAGCAGACGTCAGTCGTAGAAAACCGCTAGATACAGGTGGTGCAAGACCGAGACTAGTGGAAGTCTATGCAAGAGACGTTTGTTCAGCAGTGGACTCTATCGGTTGATAAGTATGATGATGATGATGATGATAATGGTGGTGATGATAATGATGACGATGATGATAATAATGATGATGATGATGATAATGATAATGATGATGGTGGTGGTGGTGATGATGATGATGATGATGATGATGATGATGATAATGGTGGTGGTGATGATTGTGTGGTGTGCAGGGTCGTACCGGGGGGCGCGGGCTGCGGCGGCGGCTGCACGGCGGGCGCGGGCTGCACGGGCGGCTGCTGGTTGAAGAACGCCGGGTTCACATGCGGTGCCGGCGCCCCGCCTGTGACAAAAAACAAAAAATTTACGACACAAAATAAAAACCATTTATTTCGACCATGAGATCATATTTGTTAGTAAGGAAAACACACTAAAACTAATGTTTCCTAAAACTATATCTAAGCCAGGCTTGATTAGGATCAGCACGTGCCACGTGCACCATATGACAATGATTCAGATACTGTCAGTAACCATGTCAAACCTGTCAGCAAATGACAAGATAGTCCTTGATTGCGATCTCACCTGATGGTGACGATGCAGTCTAAGATGGTAGCGAGCTAACTTGGAAGCGAAATTTTCGGCACTCATATTGGAGTTTAAATACGGACATATACAAAACTAGCTTTAACCCGCTGCTTCGCTCACGTTAGGTTCGATTTTTTAACCCCCTATTTAACCCTCTTGGGGTTGAAATTTTCCAAAATCCTTTCTTAGCGGATGTCTACGTCCTAACAGCTACCTGTATACCAAATTTCAGCTCGATCGGTCCAGTGGTTAGAGCTGTGCGTTGATAGATCAGTCAGTCAGTCAGTCACCTTTGCCTTTTATATATTTAGATTAATGCACCAACCTGGATGTTGTGGAAGCGGCGCGGGTCCTCGCGGCGGTCCCTGCTGGTGCGGCGGCATCTGATGATGAGGCGGCGGCATGCCCTGCCCCGGCGGCTACAAACAAACACACGCTTACAGTAACAGCCTCGATGCTACTAATCTAGATCAAAATCACCGATTGGCTAAAGCCGACCTCAAACATCCAAAAACAGCTGCCGTATAGATTTTTGACACTTTCAGTGGCTATGGAAATCAATGGAAAGTTGGTAACTAAGTCTGTTGTGCCCGCATTTCCTCGTTTTATTTAGGCAACTGAACGGAAGCCACTGAGATTGAGAATAGCATCCCAGATTTTGAATTCAGAAACTATACAGTTTCTGAATTCAAAATCTGAATTGAGTTATTGAGTATCTTAAAAATACATGTCTACATAAGGATACATGTCTACATTTTTTACAAATTCAGATACATATTATATCGAAAAATATAGAAAATTTCAGATCCGGGATTCAGAACATCGAGCGCTTGTCAAAACTATCTGAAAAAATCGGAGCAAATCAAAATCTGTTGTCTACAAAATTAGACGCAATTCCGAGTATTCTAGGTTCGGAAGCCGTATTCAGTTTTTGATTTCAGAATTTGATTCCGGATGTTTGAGATCTTTCTAAGACTCCATCGACAACCTGCAAATAGCGGCCAATGATTCTAGCGATTGGCGGTATTCATTCATTTGATCTAGAGCATTTGTTTGTGGAGTCTTACATAATCCACGAATTAATCAGGAATCATGCATTTTCTGTAAACACTAGCTTGAATTTAAGAGAGAATACTGTCTTAAAGTATATAACCACCCTCCTGTAAGATTGTTGTCCATAAATGATTGACAGAATGACGAACGCATTCACCTCAGATTGGCTAGCATTCTTATACGATTGGTTAAAATGATGGTTGAGCCAAAAAAAGATACCGGCCAAATTGATAACCTCCTCCTTTTTGGAAGTCGGTTAAAAACACCATAAATTCATCCAATCAAAGGTTACGGCGACCGTCACACTGACGCAATCGTCACTCGTTTTTCATGCAAGACCAAATTATGTTGGATTTTGTGTAGCAATCGAGAAAGCTCTACCTAAGTACCTACCCACACAGAACCAGCCAGAGACGTGGAGCCGTTTTCTATGAGGAACGTGATAAATATACTTCTTATAGGATGGATGAATTCGCAAAAAATGGCATTTTCGTTTATAGAGTGGTTGTTGTCGCCGCTGTGCTGTTATGCCAGTGCACGCGTACAAAAGCTGGCTTTTTATAAACTGCCACATCCCTGACATGCACGGTTAGACACAGAGCTTGGAAACAGAAAATAATTTCAAACCGGTTAAGGTTTTCGTTTCGTTCGCTTAACCGGTTAGCCGTTTCAAATTCAATTTCGCAATGCACCCGAATGAACCGGTCACGCACGCCCGCACGTGGTCACAAAGTTTTCGATAAACTGAAACCGGTTTCCAAAGCCCTGGTTATACAATTGTCGCAAATCTTTTTGGGTTCGGTTGAGTCACGAGACAAACCTGCGCAGTAGCTAGAATGGATTCCTTAGTGGTGTGTCTTGTACAGTTGTTATGTACTTGGGAAGGTTTGTTACAAGACTAGTGATGAAACTCTTGAGATCTGCTCTGACATGTCTCTGAATTATGAGATAATTAAAACGAAACCCAATCTTAGCATGGCTTGACATCAATCTCGTTTTAACTGTCTTAAGGCTGAGCAAAATAAAAGTGTGTTCTACAGATTAATGGGCTAGTTTAGTCGTTAGGCGTCAAAAATAAATGGAAACTTAATAGTCCTTAAAAATTCATGCCCTTTTTTCACCACCATTCCCTAAGTTTTACAGATTACCTAAAATAAGTTGGTTGACGCTTTCTGCCAATTTTGCTTTCACGAACCTTAAGGGAAGACCCAAAGTTGGAAATAACATTGGGTACGGGACCGTATTTATTAACGAGGCTACCTGCATAATGGGAGTTCTACTTGGGGGATGATTTAGGTATGGTTCGTGAAAACGGGCAT
Organism: Hipparchia sbordonii; assembly: GCA_038048805.1. Classification (NCBI taxonomy): domain Eukaryota; kingdom Metazoa; phylum Arthropoda; class Insecta; order Lepidoptera; family Nymphalidae; genus Hipparchia; species Hipparchia sbordonii. The sequence goes on along the minus strand of CM076115.1, from coordinate 3,827,418 downwards.
AAGTCTTTTTCAGCGCTGTAAGGCAATCGACTGATTTAGCAGAACCCGGAAAGATTAGCGACAGGGGGTCGTTCTTACCGCACGCGGCGACAGCGGGGGCATGTGGTGCGGCATGTGGTGCGGCGGCGGGCCGTGCGCATGCGGTGGCATGTGCGGGCGCGGCAGGTCGTCGCCCCACTCGCCGCCGGGGCCCCCGCGACCGCCCGCGTTCTGTGTTTGCAATAACCCTAATCGTGAGCTCCACTAGCGAAACAACATTCAATGACACACCGTTTCGTAGAGGGATAACCTAACAGTGAAGTGAGGGTAGTGTAAAATTATAAGCAACAGTACAATGACGGTAGTATGAAATTGTAAGCAACAGTAGAATGGCGGTAGCATAACTTTGCAAGCCAACTTCTTCCTTCGACGGCAAGAGATTAAGCAGACTGTTTGGGTTATAAATGTAGAACTTAAATTTCTAGGTAGATCAAGGGGTATGAAAGAATACAGAATTTTCATGCCTAAGTAATCTGTTGTTTCAAGGTTGGGAATTAGCGCATGCAGCCTAAATTCACTGGCGCGCCAACTTGTTCAATGGACAATAATGAATGCAAGGATAAGGTAACCCCAGACAAGAGAACAAAATGGCCAAATATGAAACAGAACTTCAGTATTTCACCCTATGAACACCCGAGTTGTCCATACGGTTTTTAAATTTCTTGCCGCGCAGAGAAGTTCAGTCGCTAGTGGAGTCAGTGGAGCGTAAACGGACAAAATTAGGCGTAGTGTGTCTCTAAAACCATGGAGATTTTTGCCGGCCATAAACCATTAGGACAAGAATTGAGTACAATACACTTTATAATCGTCGACATGCCACGCTTGCGCCGGCTTAAACTTACAAAATCCGATTCCAACTTGGTTCTTGCTGCAACCTAGACTCGATTCCGTTAACTAAACTAGTACCTAGTCAGTCCGCAGTTTCCCCCACCGTAGCTTTGTGTGCTTTACCCTTTTTGAAGCTAAGCTGCATTATTGCATCTCCCACACAGAAGTTTCAGAATGTTTTAAAACATTTAAGTAAAACTGGCTTAAAAACAAAAAGACTAAAGGTTCACAACGCAAAATATTAGAAATACCTGTGTGCGATGCATGTAATAAAATAGGATCCGTTTTAAAACAATGTTTACTTCTGTGAAGGCGGCATCGTACAATCATATTTACGTACCCCATGCGGTGAGGGCGGGGGCATTTGGTGCGGCATCTGGTGTTGCGGGGGGCCGTACTGCGGAGCGGGGGCCGGCATGTGGTGGGGCCTGGGCCAGTCGGGGCCTCCGCGCGGTCCACCCGGAGGACCTCCAGGGGCACGTTGCATTTGCGGTGGCCCTTGGAACTGTGGAAAATGGTCATTGACAAAAACCTGAAGGTTAATAACGACACCGTTCGTGATAGTCTGAATTAATAGGAAACAAAAATTGGAACAATATTCCTGAAGATTTTCAAATTCGAGAAAAACTGCACGTCCTTTTTTCTATGGTATTTTCGTATGAACATATGACCATAAGTCACGATTCCAACGATGAATATGCGGAATTCTTTCTTTGTTTTGTTTATGGTCATTAAAAGGTTATCAAGAAAGAAGAAAGTCAGGACAATGCCCGTAAAATATAATGAATAAAAAGAATAGGTTTTCCTTTGAATAGGTTCTCACCTGCATTGGTGGTCTATGTTGAGGAGGCCCCTGGTGCGGGGGAGGTCCCTGATGCGGTGGCATATGGTGGGGCGGGGGGCCTTGGTGTTGCGGCATGTGGTGTGGCGGGGGGCCATGGTGCCCGGGCGGGGGTCCTCGTAGCTGGTGATGAGGGCCCGGCCCAGGCATCATCATACGCGGACCATTTGGCCCCGGCCCGTTTGGCCCGCCACCAAAGAAATCTACAGATCATTGAAATAGTTATTTAGTGATATAGAACGAGGAGTTCTCTGGAATTGAGGGAGTATACATAAGATATTTATTAATAGTGTGAATGATTTTTAGAATTTGAATAATGTCAATAAAATTAACATTAATTTATTTGGAGGGGAGAGGAGAACTTAGGCAAGTCAAATACGGCATGGCTAATATTTTTTTTAAATAGATGTAGTGTGAAAATAGTTTGGCTCTGCCAACACACTACTAGGCACACTAGGTGGACCGACGACATCGGACGACTTTCAAGGAGCCGCTGGATGCAGGCGGCACAAGACCGAAGCTTGTGCGAGTCCATGCGAGAAACCTTTGTTCAACAGTTATAGACGTCTATGGCTTGATATTGAACACGGGGGGCCAACGTCGATCGCGGCTATAAGTCGAGTCGGTCGCGGCATGACTTCGCAAATCTAGCAGAAGATGCTCAGGCGCAAAGCTCAAATATTATGAACACGTAGTTAGTAACTGGTTACTAAGAATTCAATTTTATGTTTTCCCTTTTAATCAAATAAAACATAATACTACATAAGTAACTTATACTGTTTCATTTATCAAGATTAGTATGTAACTGGTAGATCCTTCGACCATTTAGCCAGGACTTGGCAAGCGCACGCATTCCCCTCTGCCGAAGTACATGTCCAAACGTACGTGTCAGCTTGTAAGTGTGACAGCTTTTGAGTTAGTGTGCGTTCATAGAGACATTAAGTTTTTTACAAGAGTGTGCGGAAGTGAGTAAATGTGTGCTGTACGTGATTACCTCACCTCCCGCAGAAAGTGGCAGAATATATTCACTACTAAATCTGTGTAAAGGCTCGTCCCGGCTAAATGGTCGAAGGGTAGATCTCACAGGGTTTCGACATGGTTTCGACAATAAATAGTAGATCTTAGCTCTAATCAAGTTGGCCACCCCTGAAATAGAAGATGAAGAAGAAAATAATATCTACCTCCAGGATGTGGTCCCGGCGGTCCCCCGGGGTGCGGCCCTCGCATGCCAGGGTTGTTGGGCCCGGGGGGCGTTGACCTCGTCTTCGACTGACTCTCAAACTGATTCAACGCCTGTGGAACGCGCACCTCCCATTAATATATTTTTTCTACCCGACTACGGTACTACGGCAAATCCAAAAAGGGAAATGTTATTTCAGCATTCTATGTATGTTTGTGATTAATTACGAAAGTTCCACCGTAACGTCTTAACTACTGAGCCCATAAGGTGTCGATTCGTTATTATGGTCCAGGTGACATAGGCTTCGTATAGAATATACAAACAAAATTAATATGACGACTATTATATCCAACTTTCCGTACTCGGGTTACTGTTTTTAAATTAATTTTATCTATTTATTCTTAACAGCCCTTTGCTACGATCTCACTTGATGGTATGTGACGATGAAGTCAAAGGTAACGGGCTAACTTGGCATGGCAGATTTTTAATTAAAGCCATACCTCTCATCGGTTTGTACAGGCCATCGTGCCGGAACGCTAAGATGTTTGGCGGTACGTCTTTGACGGTAAGAACTAGCCACGGCCAAAGTAAAAAAAAAATGTAGACGTTGCCGGACATTCGATCTGTCTGCGTCTACATTTACCCGATATAAACCAAAGACAAACTGCAGTGTCGCAATCAAAAACTTTAGAAATCAATTTATTAACTAAAATTAACTAAAAATGCTCGTAGAGAAAGTGTTGATCATGCACCTCCCCAAAATTCAGAACTGAAAAGCTAAAGGTTGACGCTTCAAGACATCCGTTTCATTGTAGTCGCATCTACTCCTAACATAAGCTTTCCGCTTATTTGGCGGAGAAAGGGCAATATTGGTCAATGGTATGGCTAATAACCCTTTTTTTTTCTAAATGTCAAATGAATCAGAAAGAATACATTCTCTTCCATTGCCCATTTGATAATCCATCGGTAGGCTGAAAACCCCATTTTCACACCGTAGATCGATTTAAATTATAACTCAGGAAAATTCTTAGCCGATTAAATTATTCATATATCGATGATTATGAAGTTTTTTTTGTCTATTTTTTTGGGGTTTTTCACCAGCTGGCACGCAAACCCCATATATTGAAGCTAGAAGCAAAAGATATCAAACGTCACATTGATACAATTCTTCTGTCAGTATACGCAAGTATAAAACTTATAACTGTACTAACTGTAGGTAACCTATGATTTAGTATGTTATTCATCTGTGTAGGTAACTATACCAAGATAGCTCGAGTCTTCTTAACTTATAGACGTCCACTGCTGGACATAAGTCTCTTGCATGGACCTCCACAGACCTCGGTCTTGCGCCGCCTGAATCCAGCGACTTTACAGGGAGCTCGAGTCTACAGGATATTTAATAGTT